>OW388294.1:24910595-26353095 GCA_936450465.1 Gibbula magus
AGAGAGAGAGAGAGAGAGAGAGAGAGAGAGGAGAGAGAGAAGAGAGAGAGAGAGAGAGAATCACAGTATTTCATTGGATTAGTAAAAAGTGTTGATTAGTTCAGGGCAAAACTGACCGTGGTTCGGACAGTGTTCCGATCTAAATACTTTCGCTCGTTGTATTATTAATATTTGACTCTTTAACAGCCAACAATAAGTGGTGAAAGTCGAGAATGGGTATATTGTTCAAAATTCCAAACACTATATTCGTTCATTATATGAATAAATATGTAATTTAGCAGTTTTAGGCGAGTATAGGCCTACCAATTCGCCCAAGGTTCGGACAGTTTTGACCTTGGTTCGGACAGGGTCGCCCGAAGTTCGGACAGTTCGTTTCCAGTCCAGCATGGACACATAAAGGATGAAAGATAAACTGCAGTGCGCTTTTTGTTTCGGCCTGTAATGTATTTTAAATAATTTTTGAAAGTAATTAGTTGGCAGGATAATTAATTACATCTATTCACATGCAGGTAAGAACGTTTTGTGTCACGTGTAAAAGCTGTGAGCAATAAGAATAGCTCACATTTTTAAAATCTATTCAAATTGATTTCACCTTTACCATGGGCCGGGTACAGTATCATTTGGTCACTATATATTACAATTTAATACACATGCATCTATTAACAAAAAACTTTTCAGAGCACCGTAAATCTTTGATTAAGTAACTACATAAAAATTATCAAGGAGTCTAAGCAGGCTTTCATTGTAATCATAATCGATCAACAGCCGTGTTTATCCCGCAGCCTAAGTGATGCGCATCATATTTTAGCGTTTGTGGTTCAAATACATCTTAAGAAATTTCGAACAGTATTAAAACAAAGAAAATATATGCAGGTGATGGTTCAAGTAATTACTCGGCTAAAATTAAATGATTTACGGTACTCTAACCACGTGTAGACGTAAATAAAACCTCTCGGGGGGACCGGGAGGGGGTGTGCGTTAGCAACAATGTTGTACATGTGCATTAATTCTTTAATTGTTATTCTTTTCATACGATATACAATATGATAATGCTTAGTAAAAACTACAGTGTAACACATTGAAGTTATTAATCCTAATAGATACAGTTGGAGTTACGTGATACGCATTGTTCATTTGTAATTCATTTGTAACACATTTAGATAACTTGGTATTCTTTGTTACATTGAGCCAAACAAAAGATGAGAGTCGACAAATGAGACAACACAAATATTTAATCAATTATTTCAACACCATACAGTGCCCTGTTAGCGGACATGTCGATCAGTTTCCTCCCGTCAGTGTCGGTGAGTTGAGGTTGTACCCCGTTCTGAGCATACACTTTAACCCTGCCTTTACTTATTTACATTGACCCGATCAGAAATTGTAGATTTCGCAACGTTATACATCTTGGCAGCTTTTCTTATAAACAGCAAAACTGTTTCATAAGCCTGGGGACTTGACATGTTTCTAACGCAGCTTTTACTTGTCTGGCTGACTGGTTACCGGAGATACGGCCACTATGACGTCACTGTAATATATGACGTCATACGGGCATCGCATATAATGGCGCCATATCATTAGAGTACTGTCCCATGCAAAATAATCTTATTTTGTTGTTTTACTGTCCATTATGAAATTCCCGCGTGAAACCAAAAATGTTCCCGCCATTTTATTCAGCAGCCGGAAGTGTCCGAACCTTGGTCGATTTGTGTCCGAACTTTGGTCTACTAGTGTCCGAACCATGGTCAAACCTGTCCGAACCAAGGTCATTTTGACATGTTATCAAAATCGCAATTCTAAACCTAAGAATAAATTTGAAAGTACTAAAATACAAAGTTAATCGACTACCTAATTGTTTCTTCATGTACGTGCATATATTTGAAAGAATATGATCGATTCCTTCATTCCCTGAATTGTCACACAAAATTTACGTTCACACAAATATTTCGTCGATTTCTTTCATGAAACCGGTATTTGTACCACTCGCTAAATTTCGTTTTTGAAATATACCTGACTGTCAGATATTTCTCAAAAGAATCAAGTATTGTCCGAAATTGAACAGAAATATTTAGAAACCAACGGAGTGTTACACTTTGCTTTGTTTTTGCGTTAGCTGTAACTTGAAAGTGTCCGAAGTTCGGGCGACGTCGGGTGGTGTCCGAGCTTAGGTCAGTTTGCCCTAAAGGAGTCCACCACTTAATGAAAAGAAATCAACAAACAAAAAAACCAACAGTAGAAAATCTTCAATTTATTCATTCGTGCTAATGTCTTTTCAATAAAATTATATATAACTTTACTGCATAGTAACTCACTGTATAGCTGTGTTCATAGTGTAACACCAGAATCCTATGAACATTGTATCACAGTAAGCCAGTGTATTGAAATGCATGACCTCTAAACGAACTCCTGTAAGCAAGCTCTGGACTGCACTGACCATTACATAACAGAGCTCTTGGCCTGCACTGACCATTATATAACAGATAGCTCACATTACCCAGATAATTGAGTTAAATTGCAAAAAAATAAAATAAGTTCTTTCATGCTTAATTTCTATGATTCAAATAATATGAAAGTTGCGATAGAAAGCTCTCGAAAACACCTTTAATCCAAATATAAACATTACTAACGTGTTTCTATGCTGATTTGAAACTAGCCTGGGCCAAGTAGAAGAAAACTTGAATTTTATAATAGCTCTAAAATCGATATTTCTCACAGTAAAAAAATTAAACTTTCAGGTTGTTGTCTGGAGAAGTCGAAAATGTCGAAAGTTTACGGACGACGGACGACGGACGACAGACGACAGATGACGGACGACGGCCCATGCCATAAGCACATCTGGCCTTTCATGGAGCCCTAAATATGCTTTAATTTCTGAGCTGAGTAATTTAGACTTGCTATAATTTTCTATACTGGGCTGGTCGTCAGTTGAATATTTTGATCTAGGGTCTGGATGACAGACTAAGAATGTCATACAAATGGATAGACACGACATACAATAGTAAGAAAACGTTATTCTAAAACGACGTACCTAGAAGAATCCTAATAATCAAAAACGTTCCACTCGACAACCGTAACAACAGAGATGTGGTTGAAACATATATTCCTGGTGGAAACATCTCGTATGCATCCATTCATACGTAACAGTATTCGTTAGCATACGTGATGTTAACTAAAATAACCATATTTCGCCATCAATCGTATATTTGGGTAAAAAATTGAATTGAAAGTCGGAAGCGCCCACTCTGGTATAAGGCTGCATAAACATGTTAAATGCTTCTCGGGCATATTTATTTCAAAATCGACGAAGGCGGTAGGACTTTCTTTTCATTTTTTTGTTTGAAAAAATAATAACTAATATCTTAATTACTAGTTTCCAATTAAAATTGAGTAACATCATTATGCATGTGCAGAAATCGAAACTGCACGTCCAATTTACATCCACAGTAGTTATGTGACCTATTAAACATTATCTACTCAAATTATATAAGATTATATGTTATAAATAAGATTAAAAAATTACGTCCGACTCATTGACGCGCGCCACACGCTGTGCATTGTCAGTTTTTCGATCAGAAATCACTACCTTTACCTTCACATTGTCAATACGCTAAGTCTACTATCATCAAAATGGTAGTTTTGGATAACAGTCGGTACTTCTCGATAAAGTAACATCATTTATAACGTATGCAATGTGTGACCCCCTACAACACAATGGATGTACCTTTAAGGCATTTGTCTTCGCAATGTCCATTATCAATCAAATAGTAACATATGCCTACAGTGTCGTGCCATATAATTCCATAGAAGTGCATGTTAATTTAGTCCAGGATAAATATTTTTCATAAATAGATTATGTCCGAGGTTAGGTGTAATAACGCCTACAGTGACAATTGCCTACGGGGACTTATAGCTACAGTTTGAGTTGTGACAGCGATACGCTTACCTGCACACAAGTGAACTGTTCCAATCAGTGTGCACTATTGCCTACAGTAGAGAAGTAATAACACAAGCTGGGGGATTAGTGGAGCAAAGAGCAAAAGAGCAAAGAGCAAAAAGCTTAAGAACAACGGTCATGAAACTGCTATAGAAATTTAATTTACTGTGTAGGTAAAGCTTTCTCAGTTATTTCCATTATCAATTATCTATAAAAACATGATAACACAAAGCAAGAAGGAAATGTATTAGTGTTTGTGAGACATAATTCTAAGCGAGAAGGAAATGCATTGCTTTATAATGCTTGTAACCAAAGTCTTCATCGCTAACCATGGCAAATCCAAAGAAAGTCGAGTACTACACATCACAGAGAGGAGGACAGCAGATACTTTTAGAAGGATACAGATACCGACTCAACAACAGAAGACTGACCTGCGTGCACTGGAAGTGTGTTAAAGATAGCTGTCGTGGAAAGTGTACTACAGTAGGACAGTTTGTCCGAAACCAGTCTGCACACAACCACCCACAGGAAGATCAGGTAGCTTTGAAGATCGGCAGTTCTCTGCGACAGCGTGTACAGACGGAGACAGCATCAGTACAGGCCATCTACGATGAAGAAATTTCAAGACTGGACCGAGACGAAGCAGCGGCAGTCAAGTCATTCCATTCACTGAAGAGTGTACTCTACAAGCAGAGAAGAAAGATGATGCCACCACTTCCTCAGACACTCACTGATGTAACTCTACCAGACTGCTTCAGAGAAACTTTAGATGGACTTCCTCTGCATAGATGACGGAGACGAGGACAAGATCATCTGCTTCGCCACAAGTGACCGCCTGACCCTCCTGCAAGAAGTGGACACCCTCTACATGGACGGCACGTTCTTCTCCTGTCCACCTCTCTGGGACCAGCTGTACGTCATTCATGGACTAGTGGGAGGGAAGATGACACAGTTGGTCTTCTGTCTTCCACGACTACGTCACCAGCACCTGGGTGGATGACAACGCCAAGTTCCGAGCTGGACTTTGGAACCACCTTGAGACCCAAGGTCCGAGGACGAACAACCATCTCGAGGGTTGGCATTGTCATCTCAACAAGACAGTACAGAAGCCTCACCCTAACATTTTTGCGTTTATGAAGGTTCTCCAGAAATTGGAAAAAGCTGAGAGGAACAAGTTGGCACAGATGGCACAGATGGCACACGGAGCCCGATGTGGTAAAATTAATAAAATGTATATAGTGTACATAAAAATACTGTGTTTTGTTTTCACTGTAGGCATTAGTCCACTAAATCAATATGTGATCAAAGTCAACATTTCACTAAATTCAAAAAAACGTGTTCAAAGTCAACATTTCATCAAAGTAAAAAAAACGTGTTCAAAGTCAACATTTCATCTAAGTCAAAATATATTGTTCAACATTTCACACATTTTTGTAGGCATTAGTCCACAAAATAACGGATCATTCCACTTTGATGAAAGGTTGAAGGATGTAAAAATCAGAACCACTGGTGCATAAACTTGTTTGTTTAAGACTGTAGGCGATCGTCCATGTAGGCGTTAGTAGACTCCACCATGTCCGATCCTGGTAATAATTATCGAGTTTGTGAGGAATCATCCTTTTCGAGGTGTAGACGATATGCGGTGTAGGCGATACGAGGAGCAAGTCTACTCTGCTAACAAGTGGACTAACCCAATTAGCACAAGGTCTAGTTGATGGTGAAAGAGAACATCATTTGTTATTTGCAATCCAAATGATTGCCAGCTTCTCGCTTTCTTACTTACATTAAAATGTAGGCTAGTTGAGCATGTTGCAGTAGTTTGAATGCATTAATTGGTGACTGTGGTTAAATTTTAGTTACAATTTATTTGTTTTATGAAGACAGGGGTAAGAAAAGAAATCTACACCAACATGGCCCCTACCATGTTTAAAATGTTGTAAATGTGTGCAAAATCAGGCACATTTATTAACTTTCACATAGAATATGTCTTATATGTCGATGAACAGTTGCGTATCATCAAAACTATTTTTTGTAGAAATTTAAAAGTAAAACATTCATTTTTTTTAAATATATAAAAAGAAGTAAAATATTATTCTTTGACTGCTGATTAAACACCTGTTCTTTTTCAGTTTTAAATCATAACATCGATATTTGCAATTTAAAATCAGTACATATCACATAATCAACGAACTTGTGTACTTTCTTTTGCCTTTTGCAGTTTAGATTGATATTGCTACAGATTAAATAATTAGAGGAAAGCTGGTTCACATTTGAAGAGTGTTGGACTTGTAGGTGGGACGTTTTGTTAAATTTGAACATTAACAATTTAACATTGTTACAACTGTCATAGTATGTCTTTTTGCGACCTTTCTCTGTCCTATGATGTGATCCACCTTCACCTTTTCTTGGGATGTATAAACTACTTCCTCGCTTGGCTTGCTCGAGGTACTATAAATCTAACTTATCATGAAGAACACCTACAATGTTTTTACCTTTTATTACAAATACATTTAAAGCATAATTCACAATCAATTTACCATCACCTTTTAATCTCCCTTAAATCCTTGACTCTATATTCCCTACATATACCCCCAATACTGTCTAATGCCTATTATACGATACCCATGTGGTTCCCTCTACTGGAGCAGATCCCGGCCTCGCCGAAGCTGCCTGTTAAGGTTAAGCTGCTGATATTCATATCTTCCTGGCCGAAACTGCCTCTCCCATGTAGTCTGTCATCCAGACCCCTTAATATTTTAAGCGCCTAGGCAAGTCTACATCAAGACTCTGAGCTCAGTTTCTGAAAATGAACACATCTCAGAGGCTCCTTTTTATTATAATTTTTTTCTTAATTTTTTTTTAATCTGTTCAACAAAATTCATTTCAGAGGCTAAATGTTAGACTATCTCCCATGCTATGCAGGCCCTTAAGAACCTGATGGGAGGGTCTTCACTCATCCAATCGTAGAACTCCCATCCTAGGTCCACCCTCTTTATCGATCGCCTTTTTGAACAACCTCATTCAGCTAATTGCTCTGGTCCGCTGTTGTCTACTAAAACATTCACCCGACACCCGCTCATGACTACTTTCGTATAGCATTTCTCCATTTCTCCGACACAACGGCTCCCCTCAGCTTCTGTTACCCGACAGAAAACTCGCCCTGACATCTTTCATTAACCTCCCCCTTGTTCATTTGACCCGAGGACCCGTAAACCCTTTTGTATAATTATTCTGTCTGAACTAACTATCTTTGAGCTATCCTATAACATATATTCCGCCACATAACACAACCGCCAGTTTACACACTGACGCTAAAATGAATGTTGCATTGCACTGAATTTGATGGGTTTTTTTTTTTAAAAACTAATTTATAAACGGACATTAAAGGGGCAGTAGCACGTTTTATTTTTTCAAATTTCCCATTTATAATGATAGTTTATGTAATTTATTATTTACTTAAGAGGGTAAAACATCTTATTACACAAACAAATTTTCGTAGTTGCAATGACGGTGTTGCGAATAAAGCAAAAATTGTACACTCATTGTATAACTTGATTTCCCGAAGTTGGAAAGGTGTTCTACTATTCGTGACATATTTTTCAAATACATTTCATCGACTTATTTCAATGAAAAAAACGTGCCACTGCCCCTTATATTAATATTTCAATATTTATAGTTTTATGTTCTTAGCACTGTATTATTATTGTTCATGTTATAGGCAAATATTCAATCCGAACGATAAACTACCATTTAAGATAGTGTTTGTTTTTCTCACAGATTTTTTAAACATTTTGACCCAAACAATTGTAGGTGAATTGAAAGATTAGGCGAAATGTGGGGACACCAGGGTAGCAATGTAAGTTGTTATCTAAGCTATGACGCACAAGGTGAAAATGCATGGTGCAATCAGTCAAGTAGCTTAATAACAGACGTTTTGTAGCAAAATAGGGGAAGTCGGGCGTTTGTGATGCAAGGGTTTTCCGTTCTGAAGAGTTTATACGTGCAAAACGGACATTTTCAAAATAGGTTATCAGACAAATGACATATGTCCTGTGTTTATCGGGCAGGAATTACCGGCTGATTAATTATATTACATAAATTGTTATAATCCGCCCCTCTACTTAGAGGGGCTGTGGCACGTTTTTGGCAAAATTATTTTTTCAAATTGCCCATTTATAGTGATAGTTTGGGTCATTTAAATTTACTTTAGAGGCTAAAACATCTTATTACACAAACCAATTATCCGTAACGGTGTTGCGTATAAAGCAAACATTGCACGGCGGCCATTTTATTGTGAACATATTTCATTATTTTGAATTACAAAAACGATTCCCGTGGCTTTACCGAACCATGTACACTGATTTTTAAACTTGATTTCCCGAAGAGAGAAGGGTGTTTTACTATTGGTGAAATCATTTTTCAAATACATTTCATCGACTTATTTGAGCGAAAGAACGTGCTACTGTCCCTTTAATGCCCTGAGTGTGTAATAGGGAAAATGGTGTCCTATAAATATTATCAATACTGATGCAGGCGATATACTAGTCCCGCTCCATATCTGTGTACGCACGAATACGAACACATGGAATTCCAGCTTAAGGATGAAGATACAGTAATTGTAAAGATTCAATGGACTTGATTTCAGTCTAGTTCTACGAGTGGATATAGCCGGGATTATTTCAACTGTTTAAGGCGCCTTGCCAGAACAACCCAAACTGTTCATTGAAACTGGTTTGGAAAGAAGACAATTAGAGCCAAAATAGAGGACAAAACATTTCAGGTTCTGGTGCATTTAGATTTTGAGAAGAAAACGCATTATTGATTTTAGGATATGGCACTTGTAGCCCAGGACTACCGAATCACAAAAAAAAAACAATAAATAATCCTAATTGGCGATATAATTTGCATACAAGATTTCTGGGTGTCAATGTTGAAATTGAGGTCATAGTGATCTACCCAACCTAAATAACTTCCAAATATCTGTGAACCACGAAAAGAAAAAAGTATGTCCAATGTTTATTTACGCAGGGTGTACAAATGAAAGAAGTCGCGGGTTGACATTACTTTGGTCTCCCGGGAGGTAAACATCAATATTGTGTAAAAATAGGTTAGAAATTTACCCTTTTTGTTGTTATAGAAAACTGTTATCATTTTAGAGAGTTTACCAATTGCGAAAACTAAGTCGGATTTTTGAGAGTTTCAAGACTTTCAAATTGGAACTGGATGAAAAGATATAATTTTAGCTTTGCACCCGAAATAAGCAAACAAATCAGAACAAAACAAACCTCACCTTTGTTCCTAGAGGGACAGAGAAGTTGTCAAAGATCTTTCGAACACTTATAGCTCACAAGCGATTCTTTTTTTTCTTTCTCTCCTTACCTCGCTCTCTCCCCCTCCCTCTCTCTCGCATTCTGCCCTGGCAAGACCCCATTCCACGACAACAAACCCCGTTATACCCCTCTTCCTTTTACAATGCCTTCATGTAATATTGTCCGTTTCAGTTCAATATAATATTTAATAGGAAACGATTTGCAAAAATATTTAATAGGAAAGCAGTTAATACCGACTTTTAGACAAAGAGTGTGAAGTCCTTATAAAGAGGTATCTGCGTTCGTGATTCACAGGTTCGTGTTTTACCGGGTCCGTACATCTTCGTGGTCTGCTTATTCGTTTGAACAGCCCTCCTTATGTCGAGGTCCTCAAATACTTTGGGGCATTATTTATCAAGAGAACTCCATGCGGGGTCATCACTCTTTTCATGTTTTCAATGTTCATTTCATGACAAGGGGTAGGTCATACGGCCTACTACAGTCTTACTAACACAATATGTACGTAGCTAGGTGGAACCAATAATAAGACTTTAGCATATATATATATATAGTCGAAAGATACTTTTACATGTTCAGGTGAGGTGAGTTTGGGTTTAAAGCCGCTTTCAAAAGTATTTCACTTATATCGCGGCTGCTAGTATTATGGCAGGGAGAAAGCCCGCAACGCGGTGAAACCTGCGAGCATCGGTTGGAACTAGCGAACCATGGGAAATTCAGTGTAGCATTGCACCTAAACCTAGACCTAAACCTAGAACAGTTTTCTACTGCAGACAAAGTTACCGTGGCGGGATTCGAACCCCGGACCTCTTGATCCGAAGCCGAACGCGCTAATCACTGCGTTGTCTCGGCCCCTACATGTTCAGAAAATATGTTTGATGATATACAACTGTTCGTCGACATATAAGACGTATTCTATGTGAAAATTAATAAAGGTGCCTGCTTCTGTACACATTTACAAAAGTTTCAACATGGTATGGGTCATGTTGGTGTACATTTACCCCTTACCCCTGTTTTCATTAATCAAAGATATTTTAACTAAAATTTAACAACAGTCACCAATTAATTCATTCAAACTACTGCAGATAAGTATTATTGTATCGTGCCATAGTCAAATTATCTGATTTCTTTTAAATATTGAATAAATCGAAACAAACTGAGGCGAGTACTTTCCTTTGCCTGGCAGTTTATAAGTATGTATAAACACACATATAATATAGTTAATACGTCGACAATATCCCCCATAGAACCATCGCTTTAACAAGTTTAGTCTAGTCGGTCTACGTACCATAGAAATGTGGCAGCACGTGCACGTACATACACTTACCATCTCATGTGCAACCACCATCCATCTCTTGATCGTAAACTTAAAGGGGCAGTAGCACATTTTCCCCTGAAATAGGTCAATGAAATATATTTGAAAAATAATCTTACCAATAGTAAAACACCCCTCTCTCTTCGGAAAATAAAATTAAGAGGGTACATAAACAAATGGGAAATTAAAAAGTAAGATTTGCAAAAAAACGTGTTACTGTCCCTTTAACAGGTAGTTGAAAGTAGTCATTCCTTACCTTCTTGGTCTAAATTCCAAGGTACCCTGGGCTCTTTGTATGTGTCCATGCGTGGAGGTACGGTACTAACGGGTTACAGGGATGATTATCTCAGTCTGCACTCGTCACTTCCCACGCACAAGGCTACACAGCGTAAACTCATGCAAGAAACTACAAAAGTCCGGTTTCAGATTAATTTGCAGGTGCAAAAGAAGAAAGACCCCGTTATACAAGGGTGGTGTCAACTATCCAGTTATCAAATAGTCAATTACAGGTGAAGTTTATCTAGTTAATCCTGTACAAACAATTGTCCGCCCCCTGACCACGCATTGACCAAGGCGACTATTGTAGGCATGTGGATTCACACCAATTACCCCTACACTCTCAATTCACCTACACCCCATTTCAACTACACTTGGTCACTGCTTGTTTTCTCAATACCCCTACAGTTTGATTTAGTTATGCCCTACTCACAAGTGGACTCATCCAATTAGCAAACTGGCTTGGACATTACTGAGCAGAGAGATTTGATATGGACAATGAGCACAATTAAGCTATGATTTTGTAATAGTGAAAGTGAGCACAATTTGTTGTCTATTTATATGGCATCAAAAGGACTGACAGCTTCTCGCTTCTTTGCTCACATTATCAATAATGTGTAGGCTATTTAAGACATGCCATAATTCCTTTTTTATTTTTTAAATTTACATATTATATCCATTTAGTGTAGTTTGTATTTAAGTCATTTTTACTGTTAACATTTTAAAAATTCTTAGAGCACAGTCAAATGCTTTCGTCCAATCATATGAGTGTATTGTGGTCACGTGGAGTACATTTATATCCCGATAGATGTACGGTTGTCTGGTTGCGTTCGGGTATCATGCTCATAAAACTGGTTCACAGACTTCCATAAAAACAACAAACAATGTCAACTGATTGTTTTATTTATGGAGATAATACACAATTAAACACTTATTACATTGACAAATGACCTGCTGTGTTCCCTTTCCGAAAGGAAATAGTCGCTTCCGTTGATGGGGGGGGGGGGGGGGGGGGGGGGGGGGGGGGGGGGGATCTTCTATATTAAGGAGCTTGATATTCCTAAAAGAAGAATAAAAGCATGTAAATAAAGCAAGTAATGTGAGGTCTATTGGGATTTTTCAAGTGTGTTTTATTTATATCACGAGTAAGTGAAACAATGACAAGCATCAAACCATGTTACCCATGTTTTATATATTTTCAACCACGATATCAAAAATAATATTCAAAAGTTATATAGAACGACATAAAAATGAGAAATAAGAAAGTGATATAAAATTACCTTCTTGGAGTGTTAGAGGATGGAGGCTCCATTGTCGCCTCACAGAAACTCCTGTATCGTCACACAGCGTCCGAGCGATGTCCAGTACGACGTTACATTCTTTCCTACAGACAGTTCGAGTTCCTTTGCTGCAGTAACCTGAAATAATTTATATGCAATATAGACGGGATGCACACTAGCATATGCAACAATAGATATAAGAACTCGCATATTGATAAATACAGCTCAACAAACAACTAATTTGAAATACAAAAAAAAACAATAACTGTTATTAAATAAACCAATTTAATGAAAATTAGTTTGAATATTAAAATTAAAGAGTTTAAAAAGTAAGGTGTAAAAAAGTAAAGTTACCTTTTCTGAATGAATAGTGTACTTGTCCTTGGACTGTCCATGATGAAGCCATTGTGTGAACTGATTCATTCCACAAACCACTCAGTCTTTATAGGCAATGAAATGTATTACTGCTCAATGTTGCTGAATAAAGACGTGCTTAAATCATGCATGTGCGTGATTCAAGCACGACGCTTATGCTGTAGCACGACTCGTACGCTTTATATAAAATGTACGCCTCATGCACCTCGGACTATTTCAGAAATTCAGTGCTCACAGTGCCGAAGATGACGTCAATGTCCCTAACATTTGCATATGGAAATGAGAGATGTCAATGTTTCGCATGTTGTGTTCGAGAGAATGTTTCCCAAATTTGTTGACAAAATATTTGAAATAAATTCATTTTAAGACATGTTCTTGATGACTCAAGCATTTGACTGTGCTCTAAGATAGATAGAGAACTCGCAGCAGTACATTATCGGGATATAAATGTACGGGTTTGAGAGGGTTAGGCTCGGCTAACGCCTCGCCCAACCCTCTCAAACCCGTACATTTATATCCCGATAATGTACTGCTACTCGTCCTCTATCTATTACATAATAATATATAATTTAAGTTTTAAGTTTTTAACATTGCATTCCTTTTGCATTGTTACAATGTTTCAATATGATATTTTTTTATATATTTGAAATATACCAATATATCCATTTATTTTATGTTATTTGCATTGTTACGTTTGTGCAATGTGATCTTTTATTTCGAAATATACCCTATAAATTACATGATTTGATGTTAAAATGCCTTTTTGACCCAAAATCGTGTAGGTGAATTGAGAGTGTAGGGGGGTTTTGCGCTTGAGGGGCAGTTAATCATGGATTACCGCCGCTAATACTTTCGAATTCACCCCTTCACTCTCATAGCCGTACTGAAGAAATCATACACATACACATACTATTATAATATTATCAGAGGATAATGTATGGGAATTATAAATAAAATCGAAATAGTCATATTTAGACGGACAGGTTAAGTCAGGGTAGTGCTCTGCAGTAATACATTTGTCAGGGGAAAATTTGCGAATAATTAAAATAAAAACTTAGCCATTGGCTCTGTATTTCTTCAGGCATAAAAAATTTCCAGTACGTAAGTACTTCGGAAGAAGATGAACATATGTTGTTTAGGTCGTTACCCCTGTGACCCATATTTGGGGTCACATGGTCACCAAATCTCCATTTGCCAGGGAATCTGCACATATACAATTTGATCAGCTCTCAAGATTTACTGGCTCTTGAGAAGAAGTATAAATGTGAAAAAATTACGCCGGGCACCATGCCATAAGCCCATCGGGCCTTTCAGACCTGATGAGGTAATATAGTATGCTCTATGAAGTAATATAGAGCAAAACAAACGGCGCAATATTGTAATGCATTTTGTTGAAAGGGTAGCTGCTCTCCGCTGATAAGAACTGCTACATGGCAGGTAGTACAGAACAAGGTTAATGAGTAAAAGTCACAGTAGATATACGGTATCAATCCAGGTGTCAGAAGAATAATGTTAACTTCAATGGGATGCACGGTAGTTGCGATAAGAATAGGTACATGAAACGTATTAATTATGTAACATCATTGGAAAGCATAAAGTGATGAAAAAGAGAGGAAAGATTGAATGTGGTGTAGAGATGAAATTGTCCTCTGGAGATGCCTAAGAAGGACATGGCAAAGGACCAGAATACGTCATGTCCCCAGCATTAATGAAAGCAGAAGGAATAAAGATTAGGGAACTTATAACATTACAGCTTGTTTTTTTTACTAAATTGGTCGATGACAAGTTCATTGTTTATAGAAATATCAAACATTTAGATGTCTGGCATTAACGTATTTTGCTTGTGTTAGACCTAACACTTATGGTGTTTAAAATTTATTTGATTCTAAATACCAGTATTTTAACACATTAAAGAACCGTCGAGTATGTTACTGTTCCATACGTAACGCTGTTTGCTTGTTGTATTTTCTACGCCCCATTAATAACTCCAAAAATAATCTATGACAACAAAAATGTATGTCCATGTAGCTTAGAACATGTACGTTCATTCTATATAATGGTTATCATTGTAATTATCGTCTGTCGTCCGATATGAATATTCTTGTGCGACAGCACTATAAATTCATGCCCCATTTTGCCTAGCTCTGAAGCCGATGTTCTTGTGTATTATCGTAGATCATAAACTGTTATATGTGTTTGTCGACTGGGTCACGACCTATCGTTTGACACCTCGATATTAGGTGTAACCCACTTAGTTGGCGATCTATCGAGAATAAAACCTACCTAAAGAAACACAAATTATTTCCTTGTTAAGCTAACTTGTCTCAAAAACCCACTTGATATTTGGCGTCTTCTCTGACGTCCGAACTATCAGGATAAATAGTGGCACCAGTTCTAATCTCAGCAGTTCACAAAAAGTTCAGGGACTCCAGCCACACTGGCTGTCTGACAAACTGGTACCTTTCTATGGGACACTCTGGCAGGATTTGGTGAGACATATTTTTTTCTTTTCATGTTATGTTCAACTTCCCAATGCAAGGCATAACTCTTGCCAGTCTCCATTACTGGCTGATTTAGGCCTTGCAGTATTTCCTTAAGAAACCTGTGTTTAAAAATCCAGGCCCGCTATGCATTTCCAGTGCAGCGATTCACTGCCTCGACACAAGAAAGCGAGGGAAATACCGCAAGGGTTAAATCAGCCAGTAATGCAGACTGGCAAGAGTTATGCCTTGCGTTTGGAAGTTGGTTATGTTAGGAAGTGCTTAATTACTTACCTAGCTTTACCAATTTTTACCTTTGTCCTATGTCTCATTATATTAAGTTTAGCTATACTACCAAGCTGCTTATTCAAGATTTACTACTAGTTCTACTAAGCTAGTGTATTTTTTGGCAGTACCGTGTGCTAACCATGTTTAACAGTCCGGTTTTCAATCCTTTGGGAAATAACGCCTGATCATCTTGCTGTCATTACATAATCAGAGTTTGTCTCCAGCTGTGGTTATCTGTTTAGTGATATTTAGATCGTCGCTGTCAATTAGCATGACATGAGCAGATTAATAACTTGGCATGTACTTTTGATTGTTGTTCTTTTGATTGCCTTAGTTTGCTTTGAATATCATATGGGTTTATATCATGTAAATAAAACTTGTATTCACTTTTATGGCTTTATTACTCTGTCGTTTTTTTGGGGTTTATTTAAACACCTTTGTCAGGGATTACTGATCTCACGAAATAGAGAGTCCCCGTGACCGCGCTACGGTTTAGAAAGGTCGTTTCAAGTATCACGTTATATGGCTGGTAGGTTGATAATAAAGGTGTTTTCCAGCCTAAAGGTAGACCAAGTCTTTTATAAAAATTACAAGAAATTAAAGAAGAAGAGATAAGAGGAATTCAACTAAAAAATAAGATCTTATGGTATGAAGAAGGAGAAAAACCAACAAAGTATTTTTGCCACTTAGAAAATAGGAATTAAGCAAATCAATAAATAAAATTATTACAGATAAGAATGAAGAAATCACTGACAGTAAATCAATCTTACATGAATTTCAAGGATTTTATAAAAAGTTTTATGCTACAAATAAGAATTATGAACATGATGATCACCTAGACCTTATTGTAACTCCAACTTTGAGTGACAAGCTGAGAGGCACACTAGAAAAGGACATAGACTCAAATGAAATATTACAAGCAGTAAAAAATATGAAGAATAATAAAAGACCTGGAATTGATGGATTTCCTGTAGAATTCTTCAAGTTCTTTTGGAAAGATCTAAATGTTTGGATTTTTAGATTTATTAAAGATGTTTCTAGAAGCAATAAGATGTCTCTTACTATGAAGAGAGGTGTTATAACTTGCATCCCTAAGGCTAATAAAAATAGGAATTTATCAAAAAATTGGAGACCAATTACTTTATTGAATTCTTTATATAAAATGATAAGTGCAATGTATCTCTAACCGATTAAAGACCACCTTAGACTCTTTGATTCATGGTAACCAGACTGGATTTATTCCAGGTAGAACAATAAGTGAAAATACAAGATTACTATTTGATCTTATGTTTGAATCCAAGAAAAGAGATATTCCAGGTTTGTTGATTTTGATTGACTTTGAAAAGGCTTATGATACAGTTTCAAAAGATTTCATTAATTCTGTATTATTAATACTTTTTACATTATGTCAGGGTTAAGGATGAATGTAGACAAGACTAAGGCAATTTGGATTGGATCAAAAGCAGGTAGCAGAGATATACTCTGTCATGATGTAGATATAGAATGGCAAAGAAGTGAATTTGAAGTTTTGGGCATTACATTTACACCTGATTTAAATGACTTATGACTTAAAGTTAAATATATTACCCTAGCGATTCCATTCTGTCCCTTAGAGTCCCATCTAAAGTTCCTTCCAGTCGCGACTCTTGTCGGACACCTTCTTCCATCTTGGACTCTGTATCGATCGTCTCTCCGCCCGTCTTCTCCGACTAAATTCTAGCGATCACGCCGTTTTAAAGGCGATCAAAGCCCGCCTATCTACCGATGTTCAGCCAATCATCATATCCCATTCCAACCTTAAACCTGCAGTTCACTGTCCTTTGTGGTAGGAAGTCATTTCTTCTTTTTGACAAATGCCGCTGTCAAATTTAGTGTCAAACCTTTTCCGAATCAGTAGAATGAATACGTTCTTTTACCACATTAATTCCAATGGTAAACACTTCTGTAAACGACTCCTGTGGTTCCGCCAACCCATTAAGTACTATCATCAGTTATACTGCCAAACCTCGATAAAAACACATTTATCCTTTTTATACTTTCGTCCATCTCTTTATGCTAGCTCGCTTTTATACTAAAAATGAATTTATTTAAACTTTATCTCTCCATATGACATTAACACCGCTTTCAAGAGTATTTCACTTATATCACAGGAACGCCATAGTGTCTATGCATTGTGAAACCTGCCAGCTTTGGCGGGAACTGGAGAACCACGTGTGCTACTGCACTGGAATTTAATGTAGCATTGCACCGAAACCTTACTGCATGTAGGAAGTTCTCCACAGAAGAGAAGTTAGCAGAGACCTGTCAGAATTCGGAGCTCTTGATTGGAAGGCTCGAAGCTGAATGTGCTAACTATTGCACTATCCCACCCCTGCCTGAGATTGCATCCCCGTTTTGGATTGCTCCCCATGGTCAATCTTGAAATGAACATTATATCAACGGTAAAACTCAACTGCAAAAACATTTGTACAAATTTTAAAATGTGATTGAACATTGACATTGGACAACTATAGACTGACAGTTTATTACCATACTTATAATAACTACAATAAGTTTACATTGTTAACAATATAGGCACATGATTCATAGAATTTGTTTTTCATTTTTAAACAATTTAAAGAGTTCAAGTGTACTGTACCCTGATTTTGGGCGGACATAACAGATATGCAAAATTGTACATTAACCTTAGATCACAGTAAACATATACACTAAAGAAAGGAGACTGAATTCTCGTAATATGGCTCTGCAAGTTGCCGGATAGTAGAAATGTTATACCACAATCAGAGGACTTGTGTGACTCTCCATGTTGTTCAGCATTACTTGATTGTATATATGTTATTCCACACTCAGAACAGTTCCCTTTCAGTTTGAATTTGTGCAAGTGTCCCGATTGTTTAAATGTTTTACCTCACTTGGTACACATGAAAGATCTCTCTCCAGAGTGAATTTTCATGTGATTGTGCAAGTGTCCTGATTGTTTAAATGTTTTACCTCACTTCGTACACATGAAAGATCTCTCTCCAGTGTGAATTTTCATGTGATTGTGCAAGTGTCCTGATTGTTTAAATGTTTTACCACACTTCGTACACATGAAAGATCTCTCTCCAGTGTGAATTTTCATGTGATTGTGCAAGTGTCCTGTTTGTTTAAATGCTTTACCACACTCAGTGCATTTGTATGGTCTCTCTCCAGTGTGAATTCTCATATGGACCTGTAAGTAACATGATTGTATGAAGGTTCGATCACACACAAGACACTTGAATGGTCTCTCTCCAGTATGAATTGTTATGTGTTTTTTAAGTCTGCTTGGTGTGGTAAATTCTCTACCACATTCACTACAGTCATATGATCTCTCTCCAGTATGAATTGTCATATGGATCTGCAGATTACAAGAGTTCAAATATACTTTCCCACATTTATTACAAGTGTGTGGCTTCTTTCTTGTATGAATATTCATATGGGTCTGCAGATCAGCTGATTTTATGAATGCTTTACCACATTCACTACATTTGTAGGACTTGTTTCCAGTGTGAATCTTCATGTGGGTCTTAAAATCACTTGATCGAAGAAACGTTTTACCACATTCACGACATTTGTATGGTCTCTTTCCAGAATGAATTCTTATATGTTGTTGAAGTCTGCTTAATGTGGTAATTGCTTTACCACATTTATTACATCTATATGGTCTTTCTTCATAATGGATTCTCATATGTTGTTGAAGTCTGCTAAATGTGGTACCGGTAATTGCTTTACCACATTCAATATTTTTGTACGGTCTCTCTACAGAATGGATTTTCTTATGCTGTTGAAGTCTGCTAAATGTGGTAACTGCTTTACCACACTCACTACATTTGTATGGTCTTTCTCCAGAATGGATTTTCTTATGCTGTTGAAGTCTGCTTAATGTGGTAACTGCTTTACCACATTCACTACATTTGTATGGTCTTATCTTAGAATGGATTTTCTTATGCTGTTGAAATCTGCTTAATGTGGTAATTGCTTTACCACACTCACTACATTTGTATGGTCTTTCTTCAGAATGGATTTTCTTATGTTGTCTAAGTCTGCTTAATGTGGTAACTGCTTTACCATATTCACTACATTTGTATGGTCTTTCCTTAGAATGGATTTTCTTATGCTGTTGAAGTCTGCTTAATGTGGTAATTGCTTTACCACACTCACTACATTTGTATGGTCTGACTTCAGAATGGATTTTCTTATGTTGTTTAAGTCTGCTTAATGTGGTAACTGCTTTACCACATTCACTACATTTGTATGGTCTTTCTCCAGAATGGATTTTCTTATGCTGTTGAAATCTGCTTAATGTTGTAATTGCTTTACCACACTCACTACATTTGTATGGTCTTTCTTCAGAATGGATTGTCTTATGTTGTTTAAGTCTGCTTAATGTGGTAACTGCTTTACCACATTCACTACATTTGTATGGTCTTTCCTTAGAATGGATTTTCTTATGCTGTTGAAATCTGCTCAATGTGGTAACTGCTTTACCACATTCACTACATTTGTTTGGTCTTTCCTTAGAATGGATTTTCTTATGCTGTTGAAATCTGCTCAATGTGGTAATTGCTTTACCACATTCACTACATTTGTATGGTCTCTTTCCAGTATGGATTCTCATATGCTGTTGAAGTCTGCTCAATGTGGTAATTGTTTTACCACATTCACTACAAGTGTATGGTTTTTCTCTTGTATGAATTCTCATATGATTCTTCAGGTCACCTTGTCTAACACATGTTTTACCACATTCACTACAAGTGTATGGTTTTTCTCCTGTATGAATTCTCATATGATTCTTCAGGTCACCTAGTCTAACACATGTTTTACCACATTCACTACAAGTGTATGGTTTTTCTCTTGTATGAATTCTCATATGATTCTTCAGGTCACCTGGTCGTACAAATGTTTTATCACATTCACTACAAGTGTATGGTTTTTCTCCTGTATGAATTCTCATATGGGTCTTCAGGTCACCTGGTCGTACAAATGTTTTATCACATTCACTACAAGTGTATGGTTTTTCTCCTGTATGAATTCTCATATGGGTCTTCAGGTCACCTGGTCGTACAAATGTTTTATCACATTCACTACAAGTGTATGGTCTTTCTCCAGTATGAATTCTCATATGGGTCTTCAGGTCACCTGGTCGTACAAATGTTTTACCACATTCACTACAAGTGTATGGTTTTTCTCCTGTATGAATTCTCATATGGGTCTTCAGGTCACCTGGTCGTACAAATGTTTTATCACATTCACTACAAGTGTATGGTTTTTCTCCTGTATGAATTCTCATATGGGTCTTCAGGTCACCTGGTCGTACAAATGTTTTATCACATTCACTACAAGTGTATGGTCTTTCTCCAGTATGAATCCTCATATGGATCTCCAAATAACTCGATCGTAAAAATGTTTTATCACACACAACACATTCATAAGGTTTTTCTCCAGTATGAATTTGCGAATGTCTTTTTAAAGTGTCTGAACGTGCAAATGCCTTACCACACTGATTACATTTGAATGGTCTCTCCCCAGTATGAATTTTCAGATGGCTCTTTAAACCATCTAACCGAGCAAATGCCTTATCACAGTGAATACATTTATATGGTCTCTCCCCAGTATGAATTTTCAGATGGTTCTTTAAACCATCTAACCGAGCAAATGCCTTATCACAGTGGTTACATGTGTACAGTTTCTCTCTATGAATCATCATATGGGTCTTCAATCTGCTTGAGTCAATAAATGATTTACCACAGTGATTACATTTGTATGGTTTCTCTCCAGTGTGTATAAAACTGTGCCTTTTCAGCTGTTTTATTGTTGTAAATGATTTATCACACAAATCACATTCATGTGGTCTTTCTCTTGATTTCATGTTGAGCTGCCAGTCATTCGATTCTGTCATTGTTTATTACACGTGTTCTGTCAATATTACTTCAAATGTGTTGTAAGATCTCTGAATACTAAGTGAATTCAATTGTTTTTGTAAAGGTTTCCACTTGCCTGTGATGTTCTCTCTCACTGGTAGATCTTCATTTGGATCTGTAGATTGCCAAATGTTGGTTATCACTCAGCTCATTCTTCATCAACAAGTTCCTTCAATGATTTATCAACATTCCAGTCAGTGTTCTCAGGAACATAATACACAACCTGTAACCATAAATTATGTTATAACCAAGTCAATCAAAATCTTCCTGTAAGTTTCTACAAGTAGAGCCACGGGTTCTGTAGCTCATCAGTAATTGCATGATTTATTAACTTAGACTTAGTGAGTGAATTGTTTAAGAACAGCTTAATTTCGAAAAAGAGATGTATATTGTGTAATTATAACTGCTTCAAAAGATATGTCAACACAATATTACATATTTTAAGTGTTTTTTGTTCATTTAAAGTAGTAACATTAGAGCCATGGGCTCTGTAGCTAACTTGCTTTATTGTGATTGGTGTTGCAGGCTAAAGTAAATTGTTCAGATAAAGCACAATTCATAGCAATAAATTTAAAACAAAAAAATTCTCTAACTGATCAGTGTCAGTGAATGAAACCAACATGACTGGATCACATGGTTGTAATACATAACATTCCTGCAATGATTTAGAAACAATTCTCAAAGTAACCTATACAATTCAACTATATTCCCTAAACCATGATACAATGGTACATTAGTCTTTCTAACCTACCCCCCTCACAAACATACAAACCCCACCCCTATGTCTACTAACCGCCCCTAACAACTGCAGCAGGACAGTCAACCTCTGTTACACCTAATTATGTAATAGTCTCTGCCTAGCACTTTATTGTGCAGATTGAGCACTGGCCATTTATGATGTTTTCAATGCCAGAGACTTGAAATTTGGATCATTTGATATCCATTATACAACAATGATATAATCAAAACTTTCAAGTACTACTGGTTCTTCAGATGAAAAACACAACTTAAAATTGGCCTGCCACACCCTTTTTATTCGGAAAAGGCTAATGAAATTTACAAAACCAAGTTGCTATCTATCAAAGATAAAAAATCTTAACTTTTTAGGATGACTGGTTCTTGAGAAGAAGTCATTTAAAGATATTGGAGTGAACCCCCTGCCACGTCCTTATTTGATGGGGGACCAGGACCAAATGAACAAAACTAAATTCTTTATGTAATAACACTGTTATTGTGAAAATTTCAACTGGTTTGGATGAAGAAGTCGTTCAGAGATTTTGCTAATAATGCCTGTCACGCTCATATTTGACGGGCGGGTGATTTCAAAATGAAGAAACTAGGTGCAAGGTACCTCCCACCAAAATTTCAGCAGTTCTAGAGGAGAAATTGAAAATGTGAAAAGTTTACAGACGCCGGAAAAGGGCCCATACCATATGACCATCTGACCTTTCAGGCGTGATAAGCTAAAATTAGAGCCACTGGCTCTGTAGATCAGTTATTTTATTTGGAACAGAGTAAAAAAAAATACACCCATGGGCTCTGTAGCTCATCAGGCTTTATATACATTAACTTATTCAAAATCTCTAGATGAAATAGCTTTTCAGGTCATGACGTCTGTAACCTATATTTGGGGTCGCAGGATGATCAGGATCACAAAATCTACAATTTAGAATCCTCATTGGCCAAGGAGTCTGCACACAACTTTCTACCTCTCTAGATCTTTTGGCACTGGAGAAGACGATGAAAATTGGTTTTTAAGGTTGTGACCCCTGCGACCCCAATTAAGGTCACTGGGTCACCAAATCTACAGTTTAGAATCCCTATTGACCAAGGAGTCTGCACATAACTTTTCAGCTCTATAGACCTTTTGGAACTTGAGAAAAGATGAAAATAGGTTTTTAAGGTTGTGACCCCTGTGACCCCATTTGGGGTCACGGGTTCACCAAATCTACAATTTAGAATCCCCATTAGCCAAGGAGTCTACACACAACTTTTCAACTCACTAGACCATTTGGAAATTTAGAAGAAGATGATAATAGGTTTTTGGGGTTGTGACCCCTGTGACCCCATTTGAAGTCACAAGGTCATGAAATCTACAATTTAGAATCTCCATTAGCCAAGGAGTCTGCATACAACTTTTCAGCACTCTGGACCTTTTGAAACTTGAGAAGAAGATGAAAATAGGTTTTTGAGGTTTTGACCCCTGTGACCCCATTTGAGGTCCCTAGACCAAGTGGTTCTTGAGAAGAAGATGAAAATGAAATGAAAAAGTTTACAGACGAATTGACGGATGGATGGACGGGCGGACGCCGGACACCATGCCATTTCATAAGCCCATCGGGCCTTTCAGGCCAGTTGAGCTAAAAAACAATCAACGGCAATAACTCCGGAAAAACAATTGCACGCTTCTCATTTTCGAACTCCATTAAGGTATGTTTGCAATCAAGCATCACATCAAATTTGGTTATCCACTCTTTAACAGTTTCTGAGAAAAGCTCTCTCCTTTGGAGATACCATGAACAAAGTCCAAAAATACGGAACAAGGGCCATAACCCCGGAAACAAAAAGTGCACGCTTCTCATTTTCAAACTCCATCAAGGTATTTATGTCCTCAAGCCACACACCAAATTTTGTAATCCTCTCTTAAATGGTTTCTGAAAAAAAGCTTATCTTTGACGGATGGACGCATGCACGCACGGAGCCCAAACCTTATAATGTCCCCCCTTCCACTTCGTGACGACAAGCCACACCATGCCAGGCCTTTCAGGCCTGATGAGCTAAAAAAAACGAGAGAAAAAGCTATAGACTGACTAACAGTTTATTGCTATAATTATAATAACTTGATATAATTTTACAATGTTAAAAACATAGGCATGTGATTCAATAGAAACATTTATTTTGTTTTTAACAATTTTTAACAGTTAAAGTGTACTGTACACCGATTTTGAAAGGTGTTTTAAAGACACTTTGAGGCGGACATAACAGATATGCAAAATTGTACATAAACCTTATAAACATCACAGAAAATATACATTAAAAGAAAGCAAACTGAATTCTCATAATATGGCTCGGCAGGTTGCCAGATTGTAAAAATGTTATATCACAGTCAGAACAGTTGTTTGACTCTCCAGTGTGAATTATCACGTGGTTCAGCATTACTTGATTGTGTATATGTTATACAGTCATGTGATTGTGCAAGTGTCCTGATGGTATAAATTATTTACAACACACAAGACACTTGTGTGGTATCTAGCTAGTATCACTTGTCATATGGATCAGATTACATGATTTAAAGAATACTTTACCACATTTATCACATGTATGTCTTCTTTTCATTATGAATCTCCATATGAAACTGTAGATCATGTGATGTTGTGAATGCTTTACAACAGTCAATACATGTGTATGGTCTCTCTGCAATATGAATATTCATGTGGGTCTGCAGATCATTTGATTTGATGAATCCTTTACCACATTCACTACATTTGTAGGACTTCTCCTCAGTTTGAATCTTCATGTGGGTCCTCAAATCACTTAATCGAATAAACTTTTTTCCACATTCACTACATTTGTAAGGTTTCTCTCTAGAATGAATTCTCATGTGTTGTTGAAATCTGCTCAATGTGGTAATTGTTTTCCCACATTCCTTACATTTGTACTGTCTCTCTCCAGTATGAATTTTCATGATGTTTTGAAGGCTGCTTGGTGTCGTAAATGCTTTATCACATTCACTACATTTGTAAAGTCTTTCTCCAGTATGAATCGTCAGGTGAGTCTTCATATCACTCAATCGTGTGAATGTTTTATCACACACAAGACATTCATACTGAGGTCTATATTTGTATAGTCTCTCTCTTCTGTGAATCTTCATATGGGTCTGCAGATCAGTTGATTTTATGAAGGCGTTACCACATTCACTGCATTCACTTTCCTGCAGTGTGAATATTCATGTTGGTCTGCAGATCTTTTAATTTTATGAACCTTTTACCATGCTTATTACATTTGTAAGGATTCTTTACAATATGAATCATCATATGGGCCTTCAAATGACTTGATTGTACAAATGTTTTACAACATTCACTACAGGTGTATGGTCTTTCTCCAGTATGAATTCTCATATGGGCCTTCAAATGACTTGATTGAATAAATGTTTTACCACATTCACTACAGGTGAACGGTTTTTCTCTTGTATGAATCCTCATATGGGTCTTCAATTGATCCGATTGTATAAATGTTTTACCACATTCACTACATGTGTATGATCTTTCTCCAGTATGAATTCTCATATGGGCCTTCAAATGACTTGATTGTACAAATGTTTTACCACATTCACTACATGTGTATGGTCTTTCTCCAGTATGAATTCTCATATGGGCCTTCAAATGACTTGATTGAATAAATGTTTTACCACATTCACTAAAGGTGAACGGTTTTTCTCTTGTATGAATCCTCATATGGGTCTTCAATTGATCCGATTGTATAAATGTTTTACCACATTCACTACATGTGTATGATCTTTCTCCAGTATGAATTCTCATATGGGCCTTCAAATGACTTGATTGTACAAATGTTTTACCACATTCACTACATGTGTATGGTCTTTCTCCAGTATGAATTCTCATATGGGTCTTCAATTGATCCGATTGTATAAATGTTTTATCACATTCACTACATGTGTATGATCTTTCTCCAGTATGAATTCTCATATGGGCCTTCAAATGACTTGATTGTACAAATGTTTTACCACATTCACTACATGTGTATGGTCTTTCTCCAGTATGAATTCTCATATGGGTCTTCAATTGATCCGATTGTATAAATGTTTTATCACATTCACTACATGTGTATGATCTTTCTCCAGTATGAATTCTCATATGGGCCTTCAAATGACTTGATTGTACAAATGTTTTACCACATTCACTACATGTGTATGGTCTTTCTCCAGTATGAATTCTCATATGGGTCTTCAATTGATCCGATTGTATAAATGTTTTACCACATTCACTACATGTGTATGATCTTTCTCCAGTATGAATTCTCATATGGGCCTTCAAATGACTTGATTGTACAAATGTTTTACCACATTCACTACATGTGTATGATCTTTCTCCAGTATGAATTCTCATATGGGCCTTCAAATGACTTGATTGTACAAATGTTTTACCACATTCACTACATGTGTATGGTCTTTCTCCAGTATGAATTCTCATATGGGTCTTCAATTGATCCGATTGTATAAATGTTTTATCACATTCACTACATGTGTATGATCTTTCTCCAGTATGAATTCTCATATGGGCCTTCAAATGACTTGATTGTACAAATGTTTTACCACATTCACTACATGTGTATGGTCTTTCTCCAGTATGAATTCTCATATGGGTCTTCAATTGATCCGATTGTATAAATGTTTTATCACATTCACTACATGTGTATGATCTTTCTCCAGTATGAATTCTCATATGGGCCTTCAAATGACTTGATTGTACAAATGTTTTACCACATTCACTACATGTGTATGGTCTTTCTCCAGTATGAATTCTCATATGGGTCTTCAATTGATCCGATTGTATAAATGTTTTACCACATTCACTACATGTGTATGATCTTTCTCCAGTATGAATTCTCATATGGGCCTTCAAATGACTTGATTGTACAAATGTTTTACCACATTCACTACATGTGTATGATCTTTCTCCAGTATGAATTCTCATATGGGCCTTCAAATGACTTGATTGTACAAATGTTTTACCACATTCACTACATGTGTATGGTCTTTCTCCAGTATGAATTCTCATATGGGCCTTCAAATGACTTGATTGAATAAATGTTTTACCACATTCACTACAGGTGAACGGTTTTTCTCTTGTATGAATCCTCATATGGGTCTTCAATTGATCCGATTGTATAAATGTTTTACCACATTCACTACATGTGTATGATCTTTCTCCAGTATGAATTCTCATATGGGCCTTCAAATGACTTGATTGTACAAATGTTTTACCACATTCACTACATGTGTATGGTCTTTCTCCAGTATGAATTCTCATATGGGTCTTCAATTGATCCGATTGTATAAATGTTTTATCACATTCACTACATGTGTATGATCTTTCTCCAGTATGAATTCTCATATGGGCCTTCAAATGACTTGATTGTACAAATGTTTTACCACATTCACTACATGTGTATGGTCTTTCTCCAGTATGAATTCTCATATGGGTCTTCAATTGATCCGATTGTATAAATGTTTTATCACATTCACTACATGTGTATGATCTTTCTCCAGTATGAATTCTCATATGGGCCTTCAAATGACTTGATTGTACAAATGTTTTACCACATTCACTACATGTGTATGGTCTTTCTCCAGTATGAATTCTCATATGGGTCTTCAATTGATCCGATTGTATAAATGTTTTACCACATTCACTACATGTGTATGATCTTTCTCCAGTATGAATTCTCATATGGGCCTTCAAATGACTTGATTGTACAAATGTTTTACCACATTCACTACATGTGTATGATCTTTCTCCAGTATGAATTCTCATATGGGCCTTCAAATGACTTGATTGTACAAATGTTTTACCACATTCACTACATGTGTATGGTCTTTCTCCAGTATGAATTCTCATATGGGCCTTCAAATGACTTGATTGAATAAATGTTTTACCACATTCACTACAGGTGAACGGTTTTTCTCTTGTATGAATCCTCATATGGGTCTTCAATTGATCCGATTGTATAAATGTTTTACCACATTCACTACATGTGTATGATCTTTCTCCAGTATGAATTCTCATATGGGCCTTCAAATGACTTGATTGTACAAATGTTTTACCACATTCACTACATGTGTATGGTCTTTCTCCAGTATGAATTCTCATATGGGTCTTCAATTGATCCGATTGTATAAATGTTTTACCACATTCACTACATGTGTATGGTCTTTCTCCAGTATGAATTCTCATATGGGCCTTCAAATGACTTGATTGTATAAATGTTTTATCACATTCACTACATGTGTAAGGTTTCACTCCAGTATGAATTCTCATATGGGTCTTCAGGTCACCTGGTCGTACAAATGTTTTACCACATTCACTACAGGTGTATGGTCTTTCTCCAGTATGAATCCTCATGTGGGTCTCCAAATAATTTGATCGTAAAAATGTTTTATCACACACAACACATTCATAAGGTTTTTCTCCGGCATGAATTTTCAAATGTTTCTTTAAAGTATCTGCCCGTGCCAACTCCTTATCACACTGATAACATCTGTATGGTTGAGTTAAATCTGTAAATGATTTACCACAATGATTACATTTGTATGGTTTCTCTCCAGTGTGTATAAAACTGTGCCTTTTCAGTTGTTTTATTGTTGTAAATGATTTATCACACGTTTCACATTCATGTGGTCTTTCTCTTGACCTCATGTTGAGCTGCTAGTCATTCGATTCTGTCATTGTTTATTACACTTGTACTGTCAATATTACTTCAAATGTGTTGTAAGATCTTTGAATACTAAGTGAATTCAATTGTTTTTGTAAAGGTTTCCACTTGCCTGTGATGTTCTCTCTCACTGGTAGATCTTCATTTGGATCTGTAGATTGCCAAATGTTGGTTATCACTCAGCTCATTCTTCATCAACAAGTTCCTTCAATGATTCATCAACATTCCAATCAGTGTTCTCAGGAACATAATACACAACCTGTAACCATAAATTATGTTATAACCAAGTCAATCGAAATCTTCCTGTAAATTTCTACAAGTAGAGCCAAGGGTTTGGGAATTTACTATTTCATCATGAATTGCATGATTTATTAACTTAGACTTAGTGATTGAATTGTTTAAGAACTGCTTAATTTAGAAAAAAGAGATGTATATTGTGTAATTATAACTGCTTCAAAAGATATGTCAACACAATATTTCAGCTTTTAAGTGTTTGTTTAAAGTAGTAAAAATAGAGCCATGGGCTGTGTAGCTCATCAGGGTTTATATTGTTTAATGATGAAGACTAAAATAGATATTTAGATCATGGCCCGTGAGGTCCATATTTGGGGCCACAGGTCACCAAATCTACAATTTAATATCTCAATTGGCTAAAGAGGCTGTAAACAATATTACAGCCTTCTAGATATTTTCTTTCTGGAGACAAAGATGAAAAAAGGATTTAAGGTCATGGCCTGTGAGGCCCTTATTAGGGGCCACAAGGTCCCCAAATCCACAATTTAAAATCTCCATTGGCTAAAGAGTCTGCACACAACATTTCAGCTCTCTAGACCTGGTGCAACTGGAAGAGAAGATGAAAATAGGTTTTAAAGGTTGTGACCCCTGTGACCCCATTTGGGGTCACGGGGTCACGGGGTCACGAAGTCTACAGTTTAGAATCCTCATTGCCCAAGGAGTCTGTACACAACATTTCAGTTCTCTAGACCTAGTGCAACTGGAAAAGAAGATGAAAATAGGTTTTTAAGGTTGTGACCCCTATGATCCCATTTGGGGTCATGGGGTCACAAAATCTATAATTTGGAATCCCAATTAGCCAAGGAGTCTGCACACAACATTTCAGCTATCTAGACCTTGTGGAACTGGAGAAGAAGATGAAAATAGGTTTTTAAGGTTGTGACCCCTGTGACCCCATTTGGGGTCACGGGGTCACGAAGTCTACAGTTTAGAATCCTCATTGCCCAAGGAGTCTGTACACAACATTTCAGTTCTCTAGACCTAGTGCAACTGGAAAAGAAGATGAAAATAGGTTTTTAAGGTTGTGACCCCTATGATCCCATTTGGGGTCATGGGGTCACAAAATCTATAATTTGGAATCCCAATTAGCCAAGGAGTCTGCACACAACATTTCAGCTCTCTAGACCTTGTGGAACTGGAGAAGAAGATGGAAATAGGTTTTTAAGGTTGTGACCCCTGTGACCCCATTTGGGGTCAAGGGGTCACAAAGTCTACAATTTAGAATCCTCATTGCCCAAGGAGTCTGTAACACAACAATTCAGCTCTCTAGACCTTGTGGAACTGGAGAAGAAGATGAAAATAGGTTTTTAAAGTTGTGACCCCTGTGACCCCATTTGGGGTAATCGGGTCACGAAATCTACAGTTTAGAATCCCCATTAGCCAAGGAGTCTGCACACAACATTTCAGCTATCTAGACCTTGTGGAACTGGAGAAGAAGATGAAAATAGGTTTTTAAGGTTGTGACCCCTGTGACCCACTTTGGGGTCACTGGGTCACAAAGTCTACAATTTAGAATCCTCATTGCCCAAGGAGTCTGCACAAAACAATTCAGCTCTCTAGACCTATTGGAACTGAAAAAGAAGATGAAAATAGGTTTTTAAGGTTGTGACCCCTGTGACCCCATTTGGGGTCACGGGGTCACGAAATCTACAATTTATAATCCCCAGTAGCCAAGGAGTCTGCACAAAACATTTCAGCTACCTAGACCTTTTGGAACTGGAGAATGGGATGAAAATAGGTTTTTAAGGTTGTGACCCCTGTGACCCCATTTGGGGTCATGGGGTCACAAAGTCTACAATTTAGAATCCTCATTGCCCAAGGAGTCTGTACACAACATTTCAGCTCTCTAGACCTTGTGCAACTGGGAAAGAAGATGAAAATAGGTTTTTAAGGTTGTGACCCCTGTGACCCCATTTGGGGTCACGGGGTCACGAAATCTACAATTTAGAAACCCCATTCGCCAAGGAGTCTGCACACAACATTTCAGCTTTCTAGACCTTTTGGAACTGGAGAATGGGATGAAAATAGGTTTTTAAGGTTGTGACCCCTGTGACCACATTTGGGGTCATCGGGTCACGAAATCTACAGTTTAGAATCCCCATTAGCCAAGGAGTCTGCACACAACATTTCAGCTCTCTAGACCTTGTGGAACTGGAGAAGAAGATGAAAATAGGTTTTTAAGGTTGTGACCCCTGTGACCCCATTTGGGGTCACTGGGTCACAAAGTCTACAATTTAGAATCTTCATTGCCCAAGGAGTCGGCACACAACAATTCAGCTCTCTAGACCTATTGGAACTGAAAACGAAGATGAAAATAGGTTTTTAAGGTTGTGCCCCCAGTGACCCCATTTCGGGTCATGGAGCCACGAAATCTACAATTTAGAATCCCCATTAGCCAAGGAGTCTGCACACAACAGTTCAGCTCTCAAGACCTTGTGGAACTGGAGAAGAAGATGAAAATAGGTTTTTAAGGTTGTGACCCCTGTGACCCCCTTTTGGGTCACGGGGTCAAGAAATCTACGATTTAGAATCCCCATTAGCCAAGTAGTCTGCACATTTCAGCTCTCTACAGTCATTGGTTCTGGAGAAGAAGTCCAAAATGCGAAAAGTTTATAGACGTATGGACGGACGCCGGACGCCATCGGGCCTTTCAGACAATAAATCATGATATTTATATCGCGAGGGTGTATGATACATCGATGCAGATATTGCAATCTATTGTGGTCACAAAGCACAGCTTAGATACACAGATATTTAGACGCTCTGAGCACATCAGATAAATAATGAATTTAATATTGAAATAATAGATATAATATGTGGTGTAAACAATGCAATCAGTTTAAGACACACTTAATCAGACCTTGTCTTTTCAATATGCATATATTAAAATCAAAATAGATATTAAATTTACGGTTGAACCTATTTCAACTGAATACACTATATTATAAGTTACCATGTGTCCATGTGTTTGATATGGAGATTTATCATGTGTCCGAGTTAAATGTCAAACGAGAACGCAGTTCGAGTTTGATATTTAACTCGGACACATGATTAATCTCCATATCAAACTCGTGGACACATGGTAACGTATTTATCTCGACGAGCACACTCAGTAAATGCCTCAAATCTTGAGTTAAAGAATCAGAGAATCAAAATGGCGACAGAACATGCCAGTGTAACTTTTTTATTACTCAACTTACAAATTTGTTATTGATGTCAGTGTATTCAGCACAAAAAGTTTGGTCTAGTACCGTGCAACTAGTTTCTAGACTGAAAACAAGGATTTGTTCAAATTAGTCATAACAGTAACTGAAACGGAGATTTCCCATATCCGTTGGAACGGTCACTTGACCTCGAGCACACATTCCACCTTAGAGACAACAAATCAACGTTCGAAATATTCACATTGTCATTCACTTTCAAACCATTTAATATGTTTGAATAACTATTTTGATAACTTCACCTTAACTTGTTAATATGCAAATATAATAATAAAGCAATTGAGGGTCTGGGAACTTTAATTAACAATCAAACAGTATACAAAATATGTGTAATACCAGCATGCGGTGGTTCACATTGATATACTGCCTAAATCTCTATGATACTCTGACACAGAGAAATCTTTTAGGGAAAATATGAATGCTAAAAATAGTCATATAATGTACACCACTTTGGCCAATAAAACTATTGGGTGGGTGGGATGGGAAAATCATCAGCGTTGGCAAGCGTGCCACCATGTGCGATTTGCAAGGACGTCAGAGGGCGCTGGGTACAAGGGAGCTTACTCTTGTAGAAACCATAGTACTGAGTGTAAAGAAGCGTCATAAAATATAAACAATTAGTTCAATCAAAAATTATTTTGATTCTCAAAATATAACTTTGATAACTTCACCTTAACTTGTTAATATGCAAATATAATAATAAAGCAATTGAGGCTCTGGGAACTTAACAATCAAACAGTATACAAAATATGTGTAATACCAGCATGCGGTGGTTCAAATTGATATACTGCCTAAATCCCAGCCCAGTTGCGGAAAGCTAAGTAAAAAGGTAAAATGAAAAAGTAGGGATGAAATGATTTAACTCGGTAAAGAACGAACAAACTCTTTCAGTGCAGACAACTTTGATGAAGACTGTATATTCAAATGTCGCAAATATGCGGAACTTTTCCAGAAACCAATTTCCTGGATAATCTCTCCAGGAACGCCATGTGCAAAACCCGAACTAGCACCTCCCCGTCGGAAGGAATGTCAACTTAGACTTTCGTTGTAGCCGGATTCCTGGAGAATGAAATTCGCAGTTTTAAGGAAAGTCTCTTCTTTAAGGGTTTTCCGACTGTTGTCACACATGACATTGGTTCGACCCTGTCTGCGTTCACACGGCCGTGACGGTCTTTTAACAGTCAATATTGCTGAAGTTGGGTCTAACGGGTGACTGTCTATTGATGGCAACTGTGACATCACATATCCTTATATGTTTATCGACATTAAATGTCTTTTTACAGAGGAAAATTCCAGGACGCAGCATTCCATAAACCAAGGAGACAGGCTGCCCATATAGAAGCACCTAAGTAATTGTCAAACCTAAGTTTGTCATGTAACAATTTCCCATTTAACCTGCTTTTCAACTAAATCCTTATTTTCAAAAGCTGACCTATGATTTCTAGTGACAAAGTCCTGCACATTATTTACATCACAATCATCAACTAAACGAAACCATTCTCAACCCCGTCTAGGATATAGTCTCTGTCAGGGTCTGAATCTGGTAACAGTTCTATCCATGCTGACAACTTTAGCGAGTTGGATTCCCAGTCCTCCACTCGTTTTTTGCTGGCTCATCCTTGCTTGTTATAGCTCTTGCTTGGTGCTGCTCGGTGGCAAAGGAATGGTCCAGTCTACTGTGTCGTCGAAAACATGCCGTGCAAATATGCATCAATCTGCAGGACTCCTCCCGGCAGTATGAAGTGTTGAATCTGCGACATATTTCCTGGCCATCAGGTGTGAATGGACCCTTTGGAAAAGTAACATCCGGAGGTCTGTTTGATACCTTAGCTGTACTTGTAGTAGGTTTTGGAACAAGTTGATGGTCACGGAGATCTTGCGACGGCGTGCCCCATCTGAAACCCTCCTTCGCTTGTAGCATGCGATACTCCTGGTCATAAAGAATAACACTGGGCCACATGTATTTAGCAGAGTATCTGGTTATGTCCTGCATGTACTTCAGGTAATCGTCAACTTGGCACTGATCGACTCCGGACCGCCACTGAACATGTCCCGCAACAGACCGATATTGGCATACACCAACATTTCTACTGTAATTTTGGACAAATTCCTACTCTTTGCTCCAATCTCAAGACTAAGTCCCTCACCTATTTCGATTTTCTGTCGAGGGGTGTCCAAAGACTCCATCCATAGGTGATCAGTGTATTCCAAAGGCTTTGTTTACGTTTGGCATGGGCGCCGCCATCTTGTCGACCTTCACCTCTTGCTTCATTCCGGATCGCCACATGCCAGTTCTCGTTTCAAATTATGAATTTCACCATTAAGTTCACGTTTCATTTTCGCCAAAAGTAAGCATTCCAATTCATCTCGCAAGCCTTCACATTCACCATGCAACTTGTCTGTTTCGTTTGACACAACTTGTTGAGTCGCTGACCTTGGTGTCCGAATGTCCCCGTTCGGACGCAAAGATAATCCACCCTCTTCAGCTTGAAACTGATAGACGTTTGGGCTTCTTATGGCCTCCATGACGTCCTTCATTATGTTACCCGCATTCTCTTTTTTCGGTTTAACATCCATGACTTCTTCTGCCATCGTAACTTGTAAAAATCATCAGCGTTGGCAAGCGTGCCACCATGTGCGATTTGCAAGGACGTCAGAGGGCGCTGGGTACAAGGGAGCTTACTCTTGTAGAAACCATAGTACTGAGTGTAAAGAAGCGTCATAAAATATAAACAATTAGTTCAATTAAAAATTATTTTGATTCTCAAAATATAACCAAAAACAGACAACAGCACAATTGCAACTATAATAATTAAACATTTGGAATTAACTTTGGTTCCGAGGCACATGAAGACGGCTGCACTAGTACTTGGGCTGAGGCGGCTAGATTATGCGAGATTATAGACAGGCGCCTACTAGCTTCACACTTTGACATTCTACTTATGGTGAATGTGCAAATTGTTAATAGTACACTGGTAGAGAAGGGGCATTTGTGGTCTAGATGTGGCAGTGTTGAATTCGCCAAAAAGATCTTCTAAGTTGACCCCTGTGAGGTGGAAGATGACGCCTCGGTCAAGGCCGCTGTTAGGACGCGTAATGGCCGACTGCCAGTGCGGGAGCATGCGAGAAACTGTGAGGTGTTGGGATGCGGGCATCAAAGCCAGGCGAGTGCTAGATGGGGGCAAAGCAGGTGGATTTGTGGACAGTTTACTCTGGATTGCTTTTCCCATTCGCTGTTTCTCCGAATCGTCAACACGCTGATAAACAGAGAGAGAAGAAACGCTCTTCTGGCCAGTGACAGCCATTATCTGGGCTGCACCGAGTTGACACCTGGATAACAGTGTAGCACCAGTGGCACGGATTGAGTGGTTTCTGTACATCACCGACAGATTGCAGCTTTTGCTCAGAGATGGCATGAATTTCTGGAGGGTATTAACGCGAATGGGAATGTTGCAATACCAAATTGCGTCATCATCAAGGAAGCAATCCCTGGGTTTCTGCCACAGTCTCGGACATGAGGGGTGAAGTTTACCCAGGTATTTTGCGAAGGACGCTATGGGGCAGGATGGATCACCTGGATTCTCCGGCATGATTGCCGGCACCAGTTCCTTGTCGTTTTCTCAGTGATTTTTGGTGAGTTCATTCTTTGATCTACCGCTAGCGTTTGTTTACAAACAATGCAATCAAAGGGAGATAACTCTTGAAGGCATGTTGTTGTTGCTAGGGACGCGCGTGACCCAGTTTAACATACGAAAATATCCCTACGGCACGTGACCGGTTTGGACCAATCACTAGCCGACATTGCTGTGCAAGTCGAGATAAAAATCTTTTTCAGTACCCTTAACCCTTACGTTGCGTATATATATTTTACCATTTTTAGCCCCTGTGGCGAAATTTACAGGCTCGCAGCTCACAGCAGTAGTTTGAGCTTAGGCACTAACGAGCTCTGCTGGCAGAATTTCCAGGCGGCGATTCCGGTACCGTTTTTACGAAATATACCGCATCTACATGGCGAATAAGGACTATATACGGGCGTTCAATACAAATTCAAGTAGCGACACCCGTACACAAATGGCTAATTCACACCCGAAACTTTTAATGAATTTTCTATGATTTTTCGTTTTTATTCTATTACTTTCGAAAGATTGTCTTTAATTCGGGCCTCGAAACATCATAAATACCAAACGAAAAAAAATCCATTTATATACGGAATTGAAGACAAGATGTCTAGCTTCACAATGATATAAAAATTATTAGAATGCGACCTTTGGTTATAATTCTATAGCTATGTAAAGTTTGTCTTTATTTCCACCTATAAAATAGTCAATACTTACAACATGTATGCGGCATTGCAAACGGTCGTTCATCGCACTTTTCCAAGAAATCATAATCTCGAACCAGTTGACAAATAAGCACATGTCAACCCAAATATGGTTATGGTGTTTGACTTTTCAAATAAACGCTAACCTCGAACCATAACTGATGAAAATATGTTGATTAGTTTGTGTGCCGTTTGGTTTCACATGCCTCTCAGAAAGGTAAAATTGTATCTTTATTTCTGTGAATAAATCTGCGCATTTTATATAGAATAAAAGATTATTCTTTTCGGTTTATTGTGATATAAAAATTATGAAAATGCATTCAGTATTTTAGCCGTGAAGTTGTGAAAATCGCCGATTGTTTAAAAATTTATGAAGTGTAAACATGACCTTTTTCACGGCGCTTGCTGTGTCTTTATTATTTTTTGGAGATTTTCTAATTTTATATGGGAATGTAGGCCATTGTTTCCCCTTTATTTTGCCGTATTGTTTTTTGAAAACAAACAATTCGCTCACATGATATGAAGTGCGGGAGTAAGGCGATTTGCTGATTTTTTTCCCCGTCTCGCTAGATGCGAGGCAGATAGCAGGTACGGGCGAGACAAACCTGAGGCAATACAAACACGTGGGTGAAAATAGCCCCAAGCGAAATAAGGCTTCGGAGCGGAGCACGACACAATTGGCCTTTTGTAAAGCTAATTATCGATGCGTTACGGGTCAACAATGCACACGCAATTTGGTGTGAATTTTACTTGATATTTCGACCGGACATTCACACAGACTCGTTATCGTGGCTATCTGCGAGATGTATGTAAACAAGTTTTCATGTGGCGATATACGGACACACTTCGTCTCGCATTTCGCCTTGGGGGCAAATATAATTATTACTGACCCGGTAAATGCACTAAGTCAACGTACGGGTCTCGCCAAGGGTTCTAACATTTTTCTCTATGAGCCTCCCGGATAATTACGGACCCGCAAGTTAAGGGTTAAAGGAGCAGTAGCTAGTTTTTTTGTTCAAATAAGTCGATGAAATGTATTTGAAAAATAATGTCACCAATAGTAAGAGACCATTCTCTCTTTGGAAAATCAAATTAAAAATGATTGTACATGGTTCGATAATGCCATGGGAATCGTTTTTGTAATGCGAAATGATTAAATTGTGTTCACAATAAAATGGCCGCCATGCAAGTTTTGCTTTATACGCAACACAGTTATTACCACTACGGATAATTGGTTTGTGTAATAACATGTTTTACCCTCTAAAGTTAATATAAATGACATAAACTATCAATATAAATAGGAAATTTGAAAAAAATAAAATTTAAAAAAACGTGCTACTGCTCCTTTAATATGCCATGTTGAAATTGTGACCTAAGTTAGTTTATAGTTATTTATTTTATCTTGAAATTTTGAACATTTAACATTAAGTCTAAGTTCTAGGAATTATTATACTGGCTCGGTATTGATGCATATCTTAAACAATATTAAACAATTATAAACTTCCGGTTGCGCATGGGAACGAGGAGGACGCGTCTCAGCTGAGCTCCCGCAAAACTCGCGGAAAAAATCCATATTCATCTACTGGTACAAATGAAGATAATTCATCAAAGTATGTGATATAAAGAAGAAAAATGAAGATAAAGTGAAGAACCATATTCATCAATTGTATTTTTGAAAAAGAAACCTGTATTTGTCATCAACTGTGGACTCTACCATCCGACAACCACGTGAGTAAAAATACACAAATATGGGTAAAACACGAAGTTCTTCACCCTCTTCAGAACCAAAATTTGAAGAAAAGTTTGAAGAAATAATTTTGAAATCTGAGAAAAGGTTATCTTCACAAATATCCGATGTAAAAAAAGAATTTGGAAATCTTAGACAAGAAATCAAAGAAGACATTTCAAAATTGTCAGTGCGGGTTGACGAAATAAACAGTGGGCTCATAAATCACAATAAAGAAATAATAGACTTACAACAAGAAAACGCAGAACTAAAAGCGAAACTGAAGGAGCACGTTGATCTGTACGAATACAAACTACTTGTCAAAGAGATAATTGACCGAAAAGTGAACTTATTGTTTTATGGAATTTCTACTGAGCCGAAGGAAAACACGGAAAGAGTCTTACGCAAATTCATGGAGGACGAGTTGAAGTTATCGGCTGATCGTGTGGGTGATATTTTTTTTAAGAATGTACACCGTCTCCCCAAGAAGCCTTATGCTGAAGACCCTAAACCAAATGCTCCCCCGGCTATCATAGCTTCATTCTTGAGCGTCCCCGACCGCGACGACGTTCTAGCGGCAGGAAGAGTACTGAGAGGCACAGGGAAATCAGTCCAGACAGATTTGCCTCCCAAACTGAAGAAGCAGCGGGCCATACTCTCCAGAAAAGCCCGCGAAATCTACAACAAGGATAACCTCTACACCCGTGTCCGTCTGGTCGATGTGCAACACATCTTGGAGACCCGTGATCCCAACAGTCCAGGCTCATCTTGGCAGCGATACGATATCAACATTGAACATTACTTTAAATGACTTACATCTTATGATCTGATGACAATAACATTATGACAATATTAACACTGACAAAGCAGGATAGCTTCAGTGTACACTGACTTCTGATCCACATGGTGTAATGACAATACTATACCAATTATCTTCAGAAAGGAAAAACTATATTGATGTGTTTGTTTCATTACATATTATTTATGTTTGTCTTTCTACACATCCATCAACCCTAGTTGTACGAACATAACTTATTTTCAATCACTTTGTCACTTAAGGTGCTTACGAAAGAATATATCAATAACTGATTACCAGTAATCAAAACAGTATGCTTTGTTGATAGAAATCCCATGATAATCCTGACTGGCTGATAATCAATCGCTTTGAACGAAAATAATCTATATTCTAAGAGCGATCACCTTATATGACCTCATAAGTTAAAAGTCATGTCTTTGTTTGTGATGTTTTTGTTCACAACATACATAATATTCTGTCCATACGACACGATCAGATTTGAGGGACCACCTTATAGGCTCAAAGTTGTTTCTTTGTTTTGATACTTTACAGGCAGAAAGTCAAGCCTTATTCATTTATGATTTACATCGGTATATCCGTCTCAAAACCTAAAATTATCCTTTTGTTCAAACATTTCTTGGACCATATTTGAACGATTACATGATAGGCTAAAAATAAGCCTTTGTCAAGATACTGTACAGGCAGAAAGGCATGCCTTATTTATTTATGATTTACATCGGTATATCCGTCTAAAAACCTAAAATTATGCTTTTGTTCAAACATTTGTTGGACCATATTTGAACGATCACCTGATAGGCTAAAATTAAGCATCTGTTTATTATGATACCGGATCTGTCTGTTTTGAAAACAAAATCTATGCTTCTTTATAAACATCCCTTAGTATGGCCTTATAGGCAAATATCAATGCCTTGTAGTCTGTTTATATTGATTATCAGTATATAGATTTAAAAGCCAAACTCTTGCTTTTGTTTACAAACATTTCTTTGACATTATTAGACGATTACCGGATAGGTTAAAAGTTATGCCTTTTATGATGACTCTCGTTATATTGGTAAGGAACAGTTATCATGGTATACTTGTACCATTCATATCATAATGTCATTTTGTTACTATTGTTAAAATTCATGAAATTATACAACGCGTGTGATGTCGTCGATAGGAAACTGCCGACTGATAACTGACCGCGCTCATTCGTCAATCAATATGATTGTACAAAATGTTTCAAAATATTTTTCACTTACCTTATTGTTGATTCAAATCATGTCTGGTTCCTTTGAACTATAATCCATAAGGCATAATTCCCAAAGTAAAATTACGAAGAGTAATGTGGGTATCCATTCGGCTGTACAGCCACCACGCCGCTCAAGCGACGGTAAACTGATATCAGCACGTGCGGCTCGTGCATCCCCAAAAAATACGGTATTTCTTCTCATATCACCTTCTTCATTATTTATAAACAAATAGGCCTTGTACAACTAGACCCATGTTACTAAGTTGATTTTTCCGCGAGTTATGGGCGGAACTAAATTTTTCTTTTGTTCTTATGATAATCTTTATTCTATTCTTTTTAAATTTTGGAAGTTTCCTATTAGAAAACCAGGTATTTGCATGCAGGGCCAACCAACTTGAAATATTTTTGACAAGTTTACCAAAAGCACAAAATATTGTATCTATTCCATATGTCTAACTTAAAAATAATAACTCATAACTGCAGAGGCCTACAAAAAGGTTTCAAAAGGAAAAAGGTTTTCAAATTTCTTAAATGTAAAAGGGCAAATATATACTGTTTACAGGATGTTCATTTCACGTCAAAACAAATTCAAACTGTTAAACAACAGTGGGGCTACAATCAATGTTACGTTAGTCCATATACAAGTAATGCTAGAGGAACAGCCATCTTATTTAACAATAATTTTGACTTCCAAATAATAGAAAAGAAATTTGACAAGGGTGGAAATTTTGTCGCTCTCAAAATCAAGGTAAAAGAAAAAACTTACACAATCATTAATATTTACGGCCCTAATAAAGATTCACCTGACTTCTATGAACATATCAAACAGCTTGTCACTGACTTTGACAGCGATGAAATATGCCTGTGTGGTGATTTTAACCTTGTACTGGATCCCAAAAAAGACACCTTTAACTACAGAAATATAAATAACCCTAAAGCTAGAGATAAGGTTTTAGAAATTATAGACTACTTTGATCTAAAAGACCCATGGAGAGAAAATAGCATTGATTCAACAAGGTATACTTGGCGGCAACCCACTCCATTAAAACAAGCTCGGCTTGACTTTTTCCTTTTGTCACACAATTTATTCTTATCTGTGGAAAAATGTGAAATTTTACCAAGTGTTGATTCCGATCACTCTATTGTTGAGTTATATCTAAAATCATATGAACTACCACGCGGAAGGGGCTTTTGGAAATTCAACAATTCATTATTGTATGACAAAAAGTATGTTGATATGATCAAAGAAACTATAAAATCTACTCTAAAACAGTATGAAATTAGTGAAAATGGCAATATTACGTACTCAATTGATGATCAATTACTATTTGAGACCATACTATTAATGATTCGAGGTAAGACTATCTATTACTCTTCAACAAAGAAGAAAATACAAAATAAAATGCAGGCTGACTTTGAAGAACAATTAAAGGATCTAGAAATAAATCTAGATAATGAAGAAAATGAAAATGATAAAGCTACTATACTTAATGATATCAATGATATAAAACTAAGGCTTGATGAAATTAACAATATCAAAATACAAGGAATGCTTACAAGATCAAGAGCTAAGTGGATCGAAAAGGGAGAAAAACCAACAAAATATTTTTTAAAACTTGAATCGAGAAATTTCCTTAATAAATGTTTTACAGAAATTGAAAAATCGGACGGGTCTAGGCTTACGAATACTGAAAGTATGATAAATGAGACTAAAAATTACTACCAAAAACTTTATCAATCCGAAGATGTTCTCCCAATTGATCTTAATGAAATTTGTCAAACTTTCGATGTGCCCAAACTAAACGAAAATCAAAAACAGTCTTTAGAAGGGAAATTGACCATAAAAGATTTGACCGAAGCACTTAGAGGGATGAAAAATGATAAGAGCCCTGGTCCTGATGGCTTTACAACAGAATTTTACAAATTCTTTTGGAAAGATATAGGTATGTTTTTGGTTAATTCTTTAAATACCGGTTTCGAAAAAAGAACACTGTCAATCTCACAAAAGCAAGGTTTAATAACCTGTATTCCAAAAGGCAAAAAACCCAAAAAGTACCTAAAAAATTGGCGCCCTATCTCTCTTCTTAATTCATCCTACAAAATTGGAGCAGCAGCAATCGCAAATAGAATAAAAAAGATACTTCCCTACATAATACACGAAGATCAAAAAGGATTTGTAAAAGATCGATATATAGGGGAGATAACCAGATTAGTTTACGACATTATGGAACATACTGAAACATTCCAAATTCCAGGACTATTACTCTTAATTGATTTTGAAAAAGCATTCGACTCAATTGACCGAAATTACCTTTGTAATGTCCTTACGTTTTTCAATTTTGGCCCAAATATCATTGACTGGATCACTACCTTCTACAATGACATCGAATCGCGAGTCTTGGTAAATGGATTCCCTTCGTCGCCCTTTAAAATCGAACGAGGTTGTCGTCAAGGAGATCCCGTAGCGCCATATTTATTCATTCTCTCCGTTGAAATTTTAGGCATTCTCATCAGAAATAATGCTGACATAAAAGGTCTAAACATTGGAAATATAGAATATCTTTTGTCACAGTTCGCTGATGATACATCTTTAACCCTAGATGGATCTGAAAAATGCTTATATGCTGTTCTAAAAACCTTACAGTTTTTTGCCCGATTTTCCGGTCTAAAGGTTAATGTAGAAAAAACAAGACTTCTATGGATAGGATCCAAAAAACGATCTCGACTCAAACTATGTAAAGACTGGAACTTTGATTGGTCGCAAACCGAGTTCAAACTCTTAGGAATAAATTTCGACATTGATTTGGATCGTATGATCCAAATAAATTACGACGAAAAATTTATGCAAATAAGAAATTTAATGAACATTTGGTTAGCAAGAAATCTTACACCTTTCGGAAGAAATACAGTTTTAAAATCTCTCCTTCTGCCCAAGTTGAACCACCTTTTCTCCGCCCTTCCCCGCCCACCTGAATCTGTTATAGACAAATTCCAAAGAGAATGTTTTAGATTTATATGGAGAAATAAACCAGACAAAGTTAAAAGAGATATCATTACTCTATATCCTGATCACGGGGGCCTAAAAGTTCCGGTCATTAAACATGTCATATCTTCGCAAAAATTAAAATGGATACAAAGACTACTTAGTAGTCAATCAGATTGGAAACACTTGCTTATGCAAAGGCTACATTTTCCAAATTTATTGTTGATTTCAGATAAAACATATATTGAAAATAGAGTAATATCTTCCATTTCAAATCCATTTTGGATAGAGGTCTTTAGAGACTGGTCAAACATTATTAGTAGATACAAAAAACACGTTAACAGTGAGTATGATCTACTTTCTCAAAGTGTATGGAATAATGATGACATTAAAGTAGGAAACAAAGTTATCTTATACAAACGCTGGTTAGAACAGGGTATTTTATTCGTAAATGATTTACTGGATGAGCATGGTCGATTCTATTCCAGAGAACTACTGCACACCGTATATTCTCTTAAAACAGACTTTCTTCAATATGAGGGAATAAAGCGTGCAATTATCCATTATGCTAAATCATTAGGCATTTATTTATCCGATTGTAAATTATGCAATCCTATATACCCTTTCATTATTAAATGCACTAATACTCTTTTAGGTCATCAGAAACTATATGATATGTTACTCGACTCGCACTTTGTTAGACTCCCATGCTATGATAAATGGGAACAGGTCACTGGTTCTCAATACACTGATTTGGACTGGAAATGTTTTAGTTCGATTGCAAACAAATGTACTCCTAGTACTGATCTAAAATGGCTACAGTATAGAATCATTCACAGAATATTACCAACAAAACATTTCCTCCATAAGATACATTACGTTGATAACGCAAAATGTTCATTTTGCAAAGAATATGAGGAAACTATTTATCATATGTTCTGGGAGTGTAACAAGGTAAAAAATATATGGCACGAATTAAAAATCTGGCTGAACACTGTAGATGTACAGCTCAGTTTTACAATTTCTCAGGTATTGTTTGGAATTAAAGGGAAAAACAATTATGCCTTAAATGCCATGATAATATTAGTGAAAAATATTTTATACACTTGTAGTAAGAGAGGATATACCCCAAATATAGGGTATATCAAAAGACAAATCACGCAATACTATGATATTACAAAATACATCTACGTTAATCTCGACCAGGAAACATATTTTCTCAAGTTATGGTCTATTTTACATTTGTTATTTAGAACCAATGAGTATCGATAATTGATAATCTTCGAACTGTGAACTATATGTATATGTTTTAGATATATATGTATATGAAACGATGTATGTCCCTGAATGTCACCCTGTATGTATACCTGGAAAAAAAAGTGAAATAAAAAAAAAAAAAAAAAAATTATATTGGTCAATGACACCACTGTGTCAACTGTCAAGGCATAGGGTTAGAGGGTAACACATGAGTAACGTCACCATGTAATGTTGGAAATTTGACTGAAAGTTCAAATATTTTATTTTGAATTTTATTACTGAAAACATGAGGATATTTTACATCTTTAAACCATAGCCATTTCATTACAGGCTAATGATAATTGTGTCTAGCTGTTTGCCAACTGTCAAGGCACAGAATTAGAACATGCATTGTGAGAGAGTCAACTATTGTCTGGAAATGTAATGTAATGTTATGTAACGTTGGAAATTTGACTGAAAGTTCACATATTTTACTTTTTGGTTATGAAAACATGAGGATGTTCATTTAGGTTTTGACTTTTGTAATATCTGCTGGAAAACAAATACAAATTCCAGTAATCTTCTCTATTATTATCTTATTTTTTAAAAATACTTGTGAATCGGGATACATATTGTATCGCCACCATGGTATTGTGATGATAATCATCTTACAGGTACCTTGCCAATACTTCCGTGATATATCTCTCGTCTAATAAATTTGGTATCGGGATATAACGTCTTGCCAATTAGGTCACGATACACAGGCCTATTTAAAGACTGAAATAGATTGATTTGAAAAATTGCATGGTCACAAAAATGTTCAGTGTCAGTACATAAAGAAACATGAAATGAGGACAGAAGACGGACGTCAGACAATGGCCCATGTTGTAAGCTAATCTGTCCTTTCAGGCCTGATGATTCTTCTTCTCTTATATGATAAACTCTCGAAAGCTGAAATGTTGTGTACAGACTCTTTGGCCAAAGGCGGATCCTATATTGTAGATTTGGTGACCATGTGACCCCCACAATAGGTCACAGGGTTCATGACAAAACAATTATTTTAATCTTCTCTATAAAGAAAAACCATAGAAAGTTAAAATGTTGTGTACAGACTCCTTGTCCAATGGAGATTATAATTTGTATAATTTGATGACCCTAATAAGGGCCTAAGAGGCCATTACCAAAAAAGCTATTAATTTTCTTCAATATCTTTGCAAGAATTGTCATACTTGGATAACCAATTTCATCCAAATTTAGTGTCAAAGCATGTTTTTGTTTTGTACTGATAAATTTGAAGACTTTGAGATGTTTCATGGCTAGGGATTATGCATTATCTTGAGAAAAATGTATTTCCTACATCAAACAATACAAATCAATTTATATCCCGATACCAAATTTATTAGACGAGACGATATATCACGGAAGTATTGGCAAGGTACCTGTAAGATGATTATCATCACAATACCATGGTGGCGATACAATATGTATCCCAATTTGGGGTCACAGGGTCACAAAATCTACAATTTAGAATCCCCTTTGGCAATGAAAAACTGTTCAGCTTTCCAGAGGTGTTGGTACTGGAGAAGAAGATGAAAAACGGTTGCTTAGGTAGCAACCCCAATATGAACATATTTTGGGTCACAGGGTCACCAAATTCACAATTAAGAATTCCAATTGGCAAAGGAGTATGTACACAACATTTCAGCTCCCCAGAGCCAGCCGTTATGGAGAAGATGTCTAAAAAGCAAAAGTTTAAACATGGATGGACGGATGGACGGACAACTGCCATGTCATTCGATAAGCCCATCAGGCCTTTTAGGTGTGATGAGCTAATAAAATGACCACGATCTAATGATTGTCAATGAAATTAGGATTTCCAAATTCAAAGAATTTGTTCAGGAATCTTTCATCAATCACAAAGTCAACTGCATTGTCTCAGCAATGGCGTTCGACATTAGGAATGGTCCTGCAACGGCGCAAAGAAAATTCGTTACAGTGCAGTTCAGAAGACTATCGTATTCTTGGCCGGTCAAATTCTCCAAGAACATACAGGGCACTTATATAGTGAATACGATTGTCTTAATCACAAATACGTACCTTTTCCCACTTGATCAGTCCATAGTGTCAAAGTTCACACAACGACATAGAATGATCACTCGAGCCACAGCACAGAACTCGTCCGCGACTTGTTGACTTCGCGCCCTTCTCAATTTAGGTCACACATTCCAAGACAGCTGTCCAATCGTTCCGTTTGTATCGTTCTTCGAGAAATATTGTCTGTCTCGCGTGAAATGCAACCCCCTCCAAGTTCATAAAGAAATAACGTTGAAGTAATCCATGTGCTATATTTTGCCGTGACGTCATGGACAAATTAATACTCTGTGGCAGCATGGGAGTTAAACGATATAACCTGTACCCGAAAACACACAATGCCAATTATGGCCTGTATCGGTGCCAAACGCGTACGGGTTTTGAAATGAAATTAATAACATACATATGTAAGAATACTAGTACACATTTGAAATATATTTTGACTGCTGTTTTATCACAACATTGTTTTATATAACAGTGTCATTTGTGTCAACACCTTCAAGTAATGTTTATCTTTATGTCAGTACTAAACGGCCATAAGCCTGTAGAATATTCATTCATGGGTAGGACGCTTTGCATATTATCTTTTGCTATTACGATATTCTTTCTGAATGACATTGCATAATAAACATACATTGCAAGATTCAGTAATAATTGAGTATTGGTATCCGTTAACATTAACACTTGTTTGATACATTTGGTATTTATAAAATGATTATTGTTTGTATTAGTATGGTTTGACGTTTTTCGTCCGTAGACTATAGATAGGACAGGTTAACAAGAAATGTTGCTCATCTTCTTTTGACTTGACAGTTTCTCTTGTAATAACGGCATACCTTCCAGTTTAGACAAATAAGTCAAGAAATGAACAACGAAAACGAGATAAAGCAATACGAAATTGTTTAACATTAATGTGTGAAAGATAGATTTCAAGGCATATTGACTATACCTATATAGTTGATAAAGACATGAATTGATTTGAGTGAAAAAATCTGATTATAAATTTGCATTGTACTAAACATGGCCTGTTTGGTTGAACCTCTCTAATATCTGTCCCCCTCATCTTTTATCATTGTTATCACACAATTTCATCGTTGAAATAGTATTATCTGGAATAACACGTTGCTGTGGTGAATATCATATTATCCTCAGTAACTTCAGGTGCCTTGGAAAGAAACGTCGCCATACAAAATAGAAGTTAGGTCAATCAACGAGCGATACATACGACAGAAACAGAGTTACATCATGTCTTCAGAAGTCAACTAGCTTTGAAAATTCAAAACATTATTTGTTCATATTTCTGAAAACACGCGTTTTAACTAGACGGGATCTTTGGCTCCTTTAATTGATATCGCCCAACAGTAATGATGCGTCAAAGCAACTTCTTTTATTAATCAGTTTCTACATTCTATGATTTTTTAACTTAAATTCCAAACATTCTGGCCAAAAACCATTTTGGAAAAGCCATCCAACTTGTATTTGACCCGACATAATAAAAGTATCATACTCTGATGTATGGAATTGTGAGTACATGTACTTTTTAACTAAATATGTGTCTAACAAACACTTTCAGAATGTTCTTTCTCCTACAACAGTATTTTATTGTATATACTCTCTAAAGGTGTGAGGGCGTTTCTACTGCACGTGAGTATGTTTAAAAATAATATTTCAGTTATTAACATACATCCTACAATACTATGTTATCGGAAGGTTTATAAATAAGGTATTCAACCCACAGAAATATGGATTGTTCTTAATTCGGAGAAATAACAATGCAATGGTCGCGTACTTTCTTTTCATAACCTACCATTTCCTAGAATTGGTTCTTATTGACACTGAATGTGGTTTCAGGGAAAGGCAGTTTCTGCAATCAAGGTCATAACTCCGTTTGAGAAAATGATTAAGTTTCTGATGACCATGGTGAAGGCACACTTAAGTTTTCAGGCTCCATAACTACAGCTTCACAATACATGTTGATGCTTCATAACCGATTAAATGTCAAAAAAATATTCCACAGGTCTGTTAACCTCTATACGAGGCAAACTACTTTATGTTTATGAACAATTTAAGGCCGTACATTGTTATAGTTTTTTAATTTTACGGATATTTCAGCTTTCATCAGTCTGTGAATGCTATAATTGTGATGCACATCTTATAATATCCAATACGGGGTACATTCATGCAGAAAGCGGCGTTTCTTCTGACGACGATTGACTTGTTCCGACATGTTGAATATCTAAACTGTATATTACATGTCATGTTTCAAAGATTCAGCGATTATGAACTATAGCTATCCAATCGTTGAAAAATGTTGATATTGGTAACATTTATCAATGAAAAATATTAAAAACTGACCAATTTCGGGATCCACCCCAGGTGAGAAACAAGTCTCTGCTAGCAATAACAGAGCTACCCACCTCAGAATCAATATAAAGAGTTTGTGCAATTAATCTTATTGTTCTGTTTGATGGTTCCTGTGCATTTCATGCGACATCATGAGTTTTTTTAAATATAGATATATGCGTCATATAATATGGTATAGTACGTACTTAACATATACATATATTCCAACCCTTTGGTATGCATCCATCTTACCTGTCAATAGTTTACAAGTGTTTAAAGCAAACAGTCTTTTCTGAAATTATATACGCCATAATGGATCTGTTTTACCAGGGACCATATATAATAGACTATATAAGGTCCCTGGTTTTACTTGTTAGTGTTCTGTTCAAAACGGGTAATAATTCAGGTGACAGAGATGCAGTATTACATGCCTGAACTGGGGAACTGATGTTTGCTCCAGGAATTCCTGCTTATATTCAACAGAAGTGGTACAACAACGTGTGGTATTAAATGCGACTTCTTTGTTATTTACAGCACGGCTTTTTCTGGGCTACTTCTTCATCAGGTGGATGACAAACATATGACATTGTTACCAAATATGTACAGCAAGCCAACTTCCCCATGCAAGGCATAACTTGAGCCAGTCTTCATCACTGGCTAAATTAATTCAATTATATATAATTTCCATCAAGGCATAATTTAGCCAGTAATGGAGACTTGCGAAAGTTATGTCTTGCCTAGGCAAGCTCACAACAAGCAAGATTGGGTGGACAATATAGAAGTATAAGTTTCAAAGGGAATACATGGTGGTTCTAAAGTTGTAAAGAGATTAAGAGCAATGGTGTAGACGAAAGAACAAGTATATAGAGATGTCTTTCACAACCATTCATGTGAACCAACATAGTATAATGTAGTAGCCTATATGTTATCATTGTTTCACTTACATCATGGCTGCTAGTATTATTGTAGGGAGAGGTCAGCAACATGCTCATATGCATTGCAGTGTAACTTGTGAGCAACGGCTGGAACTAGCGAACAGTGTGTGGTACTATGCTGAAATTCATTGCAGCTTTGCACTCAAACCTTACTGGAAGTAGAACAGTTCTCTAGAGCAGACAAACTTGCCAGGCCCCTGGCTGAATTCGAACCCAGGACCTCCCTAACCACTGTGCTATTCCTCCCCTATCTCATTATTATGTCCCCCGAATTTTTTTTTCGGGAGACATAATGTTTTCGCCTCCGTCCGTTATTCCGTCATTCCGTTATTCCGAAATGCTTTCTTTTCCAGGCTATATCTAAAAAACCATTCTATATTTTTTCACAAAACTTGGTATGTGGTTAGACCTAGTGGTGGAGTGGTGCCTTTTGCTATTTTGGTTATTCTGAATTTTTTTTTTTTTCTGGTTTCCATGAAAAGAATTTGAACTTAGTGCAAATTGGGGGTAGGGATCTTTTCCGGCCTCTATTTCAAAATCTATTTCAATGCAGTATTGAACTTAGTGCTTAGCATAAGTGAAAAATAAGGGTAATATGACTAGGTTGGATTGAAAGTTGGAGCGGGGGACATCACAGTGCATCACATGCACATATTTCTAGTTTATTAATGCACTAAACTTGTACAGATTTCAAAATTTTGTGTTGACATGAGCCTTACAATTTAACAAATGACACAAAACAACTTTAGAGTGACAGTTTATTACCATAATTATTACTATAATGTTAACAACATGGGCACATGATTCATACAAACATTTTTTTTTTGTATAAAACAATTGTAAACAGTTCAAGTGTATTTTACACCCATTTTGAAAGGTGTTTTAAAGTAACTTTGGACGGACATAACAGATATGCAACAATGCACATTACCTTATACATATCACAGTAAACATATACTATAAAAGATAGTAGACTGAAAATAAAAAAACATAACAGAACAAGTGTTTTGCAGGATTCGAACCCACACCCTCAGAGTAAGGCGAAATGGTCCTGTTGTAAGCTGTTGGTAGGGTCAGTGCCGGCGATAGTTGCCTTACTCTGAGGGTGTGGGTTCGAATCATGCATGGGACTCGGCCCGAAAAAGTACATTAATTTGTACTATTGAAGGTTGTGTTATCCCAAATGTAACCTTGTTATATTTGTCTACTGTCTAAATGGCATGTATTTCTAAGGTTTAAATATGGCAATGTCCCCCGCCACTAATGTTGAATTAAGTAAGATGCGTTTATTAGTTTTTATCTCACCGGAATACAAGGACAATGCTGATAAAAATTGTGTCAATTGCAAGTTCATATCTGAACATACTCTTAGATTTTAGTAACAGAATCATGACATGAAGCACTTTGGGTGCTTAACTCTAAAATTGGGATAATAATAAATAATCCTTTTGAGTGAGTGAGTGAGTTGGGGTTTAACGCCGCTTTCAAGAGTTTTTCACTTATATCGCGGCTGCTAGTATTATGGCAGGAAGAAAGCCCGCAATGCCATGTCTCTATGCACTGCGGTGAAACCTGCAAGCAGCGACTGGAACTAGCGAACCATGGGTGGTACTACGCTGAAATTCCGTGTAGCATTGTACCCAAACCTTACTGCGTGTAGAACAGTTCTCTACTGCAGACAAAGTTGCTGTGCCCCTGGCGGGATTCGAACCCCGGACCTCTTGATCCAAAGATGAACGCGCTAACCACTGCGCTATCCCGCCCCTTATCCTTTTAAGATATTATCACAAGGCATGCAGATGTAAAAAATATCAAAGATCTATCATTGACCAAGGTTTCCAGACAAACAGGTAGCAAAAACATGAAAATCAGTATTCTCGTGGAACCTCTGATGTGGGGACATTGTGAAAGCTTGCTTGACTCATGTACAAGGTTTCACGGGAAAATATCAAATTCTTGCTTTCTAGCATTACTGATTCTTGGGGAGAAGTCATTTAAAGGTTTAAGTGAAAATGCCTGTAACGCCCATATTTTAGGCAGTGGGACCAAATGAACAAACTTTGATAAAAAAAAATGTCAACTTTGGGTGCAGCGGTTCTGGAGAAGAAGTTGTATATATGTGAAAAGTTGAGGGATGCCGGACGATGCCTGAGGGGCGAATGCGAAACGCTGGCCCATGCCATAAGCCCTTCTTGTCTTTAGGTCTGATGAGTTACAAATGACAAACAGTTTGAGTTCTGGTCTGTCAGTGAAAAGCCGGACGAAAAGTGCTTACATAAATCCTGCCAACATTGTTGAAGGTTATAAACAACTATCACAAAGAAACGATAAGCTTAACAAAACTGGAAAACTGGAAAAACATAATTTAACTTTCAAATAATATCCATGAATTCAATTATATAGAAAACAAATAATTGGATTAATTAATACCCTGTAAAAGCTAAAACAGAAAATAACAAAATCAGATAACATAATGTATCACAAATATCATCAACAATATCTAGCTCTAATATACTGGACAAAATAAGTTAGGGATATCAGAATTTTATTATACATATATTTTAACATTGTGTCAATGAATAAATAGATAAAACTATTTTTGTCCAGTGTTCATTGGAATGCTATGCTATGCCATAATTATGAACAAAGCTATATGGTCATCAAGGAAAAAGAAAGACAAAGTAAAACTTATTTATTGACAGATTATAATAAAATCGGTCTGCAGTGATAGGATATATATGAGTTGATTTAATTCTGCCATATCCATTTAACTCTTGAGATCCCCCTCCATGATAAACATGATGTCCAGCTTTGGTAATCTCAATGATTCAGGAAGGTAAAAGACAACTTTGTTTATTCACTTCACGTACCATAATGACATACATACTTTATAATAGCAAGTGAAATTGCACTTACACCTCATGCAGCTTTATAAATCTGTGAAGTGTTGCATAGATCTTTATGAATCTGGAGAATTTTATAAATTATAAATTAGATTTAAATCCGTTGAATGTTTTGCCAACGAAGATTTGACACAGAGTAAGCTGCGTTCGTCACTGTTCAAAAATAACTTTTAAATTCTGGCAGAAAGCTTGTGGTTCCAAAAGCAAGCAGTCCTCCTCTGAAGTTTACTCTCTCTCTAATGAGCCGAGACATAGTTTATAAAAGGTTCAACAAGCCAGAGGCTCTTGCTGAGCATTATTATTGCAAGGAGACAGCCCGCAACACTAGTGAGGCTATGAATTACGGTGAAACCTGTGAGCATCATCTGGAACTGTGTCGAAATTCTGTGTAGTATTGCATCTAAACTTTACTGCATGTAAAACTGTTCTCTACAGCACGCAAAGTTGCCAACCTTCCTGGTGGGATTCAAACCCCGGATATCTTGATCCAAAACTGAATGCCCTAAATACTGCACTATCCTGCCCCCTTTGCAAAAAGTCCAAAGTAAAACCAACGAGCTTGGGGGCAGCTATTTCAAAGCAAGTGACTTGCTCATGTGCTAGATTGGATGATTACACAGGTTATGTCTACATCTAGTTAACGAATAGAAGAACTGTGAAAAGGCCCACAGACAGACATAATACATTGATGTTTTATTTCAAGAAAATATATAATATATAATAATTATCACAGTTTTTATAAATCTTGTGTATATGTTCTGGACGTAATGTTGACATTACTTATGATAAATCTTTGAATTTCACAAACATTTCTCCACTGTAGCTTGAACATGTCATACATCCTAGATCTATCAATATATACATATTTTAATGGAATGTGTGTTGTTTTTATTTGTAAACTTAAAGCTTAAAGCTACCTTACACCTGAGTGAGAGTTCTACATGAACTGGTACAAGTTTTGCAAAGAATTATGACAAATTTTCTAAAACAATATTTTCTGTATTAGAACATGGTAAATACATGTAATGGCCCTTCTCATATTCATGGACGGAAACTCATGCTGAAAGAATAGATGCAAGCAAAAGCTACATATACACATTTAAAGAATATCATTTTTATGAAAGGAGTGAATGTTTATTCTTACCCAAGCGGGCACAGATATGCCGGTTATTAAAGTTTTAATAATGGTCATGAGAATTACAGTTTTTCTAAATATAACTAGCATTTTGATTGGTTGACAGATCTACTTTGCGCTCATTCATGAATTGCTTAGCTATCCTGTTCAAGCTAAATCACATAATTTTATTAAAATCTAAATATTTTAGATATTTAAAAATACTTACCCCACTTCAGATATTGCATATTACCTAGTACTTCCGATGAGAGATTGGAAGAGTAGAATCCTTGTCTTTACGAAGTAATAGTGTGAACGACACGTAGACAGGATGCTATGATATAGCCGGAAGGCTATACCAATCTGTCACGTGATAACGTGACGCAATCACATTTCCTGACTACGGTCCGAGAAGAGAACGTCTGTGGGGAGGAGGCGGTCCTCGCCGGGCGGGCTGAATCTTGGAAGTGGGGTAAGTATTTTTAAATATCTAAAATATTTAGATTTTAATAAATTTTTAATACTTACCCCACTTCAGATATTGCATGTTGATCCGACAGTAAAGGATGGCGGGCAGGTCTCTTAGAGGACCCACCCACAAGAGGAGGCAAGACAATGACATCAACTCCTGTAAGGAGAAGAATGACGTTTAGTCAAAAGCACTTATAGGAAAAACCTGACACAGCATGGAAGAACCTTAAGGCTAGCGTGATGGTAAACATAGTTACCTAGTGCAACCGTGGTCGGGTGAGCTGTTGAGCCACGACCAACGGTCCAAAGGATTGTAGTCCTTGCACATCCTCTACTGCCAGATCACGCAAATAATGGCTAGCGAACACCGAAGTGGACCGCCAAAAACACCCCTCCATGATTTGGGGCACAGAGATGTTTCTGTGCAAAGCCATAGTCGAGGCTAGAGCTCGAATTTCATGGGGGTTATTTGCCGCCGGGTGAGGCAAACCCTCAGCGTCATAAGCTGCCAAAATGGTTTGACGCAGCCACAGCGCAATGGTGTTCCTACTGACTTCACCATTGGCTGCAGCTGAAAAGGGTATAAATAACCTTTTACGCCCCTTCCTCCTGGTCGAAGAGCGGCGAATGTACTCTCTGAGTACCCTTACAGGACACAGAGAGAGCTCCTCTCTCTCTGAGTCGTGTACGATAGAAGATAAAGGAGGAATTGTAAATTTTCTGTCCGGTTGCCCTGGAAGCTGGTTCTTCGCTACGAAGTTCTAGAGCAACCCCAGATGAACAGCCCCATGACGAGAAGTCTCAAACCGCACTCTCGTCACGTCTAGAGCATGAACCTCACTCACTCTAGCCGCTGTGGCTAAAGAGATGAGGAAAGCGGTTTTCCGCGTTAGGTTTTCAAACGAAGCCTCACTCAGGGGTTCATAAGGTGAACCTCGCAAGTGTCGGAGGACCAGATTGAGGTCCCAAGCTGGGGGACGAAACTTCTGCTTCTTGTCCTCTAATTTGAATGATTTCAACATTGCGATAAGTTCCGGTGTTTTGGATATCTTAGTGTCTGTTTTAACTGACAATACAGAATTGAGGGCAGACAAGTAGGTCGAGATAGTACCCCCTTTTAGATGTCTCGTTTTGCGCAGATACAAAAGAAACTCCGCCACGAACTGCGGAGAAGGATTCATGGGGTCCCTTGAACGAGAGGTACAAAACTTCTCAAAAGATAACCACTTGTCATCATAGAGTGACCTAGTGGAAACCCTATGAGCTTGAGAAATGGCACTTGCCACTCGTGCCGAATACCCCTTCGATTTCAAAGCCTTCTGTAAATGACCCATGCGGACAGATGAAACCGATCGGGGTCCGGATGGGGTAGCCGACTGTTCGGGTGTAACAACAGTCGAGGCCACGGAGGCAGCGGAACTGGATCGCTTGATACGAGCCCGCGAAGAACGGGGAACCAGCTTCTCGCAGGCCAAAAGGGCGCTACCAAAAGCAGACGTAGTGACCTCGTCGCCTTTATCTTCGCCACTACCTTTGGGAGCAGAATGGGAGGAGGAAACGCGTAAGCGTCCAGCCCCTCCCAGCTTAGAGACAATGCGTCCACCGCCCATGCCGCCGGATCGGGCAGGGGGGACACGTAAACTGGTAGGCGCGCGTTGTACTTCGTCGCGAAAAGGTCTATCAGCGGACGATGTAGACCTGTGCACAATAGGTCGAATGCTTCCGGGTGAAGCATCCACTCTGTCTGGGACGGCTTGTCTGGTCGCGATAAAGCATCCGCCAACACGTTCTGACATCCCAGAATGTGTCGCGCCTTCACCTGAATGTTGTTTCGGTCCAATAGGTCGAACAACTGGAACGTCTGGTCCAGGAGTTTCCACGAGCCTGTCGTGCCCTGATTTTTTATCAGCCATACCACTGTGGAGTTGTCTGACGCCACCAAGAGGCGCGAGTTCCGCAGAACCGACAACCAGTGAGTGACTGCCAGAATCACTGCTTGCAACTCCAAGTTGTTGCTGTGCCACTGGCTTTGTACGTCGGACCACAGCCCTGCTGCTGTCCTGTCCTCCAGATGGGCGCCCCACCCTTGGTGTGACGCGTCCACAAACAACTGGAAGTCCGGTGGGAAGTCTGTCAAGGAGACTCCTTCGCAGACGTTCGACTGGGTCGTCCACCAGTGCAAGTAGGGACGGAGACCTGCTGTTAGAGGGAACCTCACTTGAAGATCGTCCCGCTGAATAAACAGGTTGAGAAACCTCTGTAGGGGCCGAAGCATCAGGCGTCCCCTGGTGGTGAGATACTGAGCGGAAGAGAGGAGACCCAGAAGAGACTGCCACTCCCTGAGGGTCATACTGTCGCACAGGCCTCTCTTCACGAAGGACAGAATTCTGACCCACCTGTCTGGCGGGACCTTCACCAAATCGAGGTCCGTGAGGAAAAACCCCCCGATAAACGTAAGATGCTGAGACGGGATCAGATGGGATTTCTCCTCGTTGACTATCCACCCGAGTTGGTGAAGTAGATCTAGAGCAAACTGTGACTGTCTGCGTAGCACGAGAGGAGCAACATGGCTCATCAGACAGTCTTCGATGTAGGGATCGAACTCGATCCCCCGCAGATGTAGATAACGCGCGATCGGTGTCGTTATTCGCGTGAAAAGCCACGGGGCCGTGGAAATTCCAAATGGCAGGACTTTCCACTGGTAATGAATAGATTGGAATACGAACCTCAGGTACTTCCTGTGGGGCCTGTAGATGGGAACGTGTAGTTAAGCATCCTGTAAGTCAAGGCTGACCATCCAATCGTCGCGGGCCAGCTTGGAACGTAGCTGGTCCAAGGATGTCATCCTGAAGTGTGGAGGCTCTGCCAGATACAGTTCGTTGAACACCGCCAGGTTGTGGATAATCCGCATCTTGTCCGAGTTCTTCTTGGGGACGAGGAAGATGGGAGAGTAAAAACCTGGGGTGTTCTCTGGATGTGACACAGTCTCCACGGCACCCTTGTCCAGCAGAATGGCGATGTTGTTGGATAGCTGAAGTAGCTGGGTTGACGAATACACGCGTGACCGGGGCAGGTTGGTCAGAGGCGGAGACCTGACTATTGGCAACTTGTAGCCGGCCTGTAAAATGTTGGTGACGAAGGGGTCCTCTAGTACTGTCCAGTTGGGCCAGAAGACCCCCAGTCTCCCGCCTACTGGAGTATCTGTAACAGGGACGACTGGAGGCGGGAGTTTCCAGTCGTGTGCACCCAGACCTTCAACGCCTGGACTTATAAGGGGTCTTCTTCTTCCCGGGGGTGGTAGGAGCTCGTCCCCGGGAAGCTTGATTGTTGGGCTGGTAGCGGCCGCGACCGGAGTCGTAACCCCCTCTCTTGGCGTACTTGCTTTGGTAGGCCCCGCGAACCGACTTCCTGCGTCCAGTGTAAACTCGTGACCCCTTGCTGGTGTTGGCCGGAAATGTATGGGCCACGAGTTTGCAGGCTTGAAACGTGAAATCCTCTTGGGCCTTGTCCGATTGTTCCTTGAACACCTCTTTTATCCTCTCTCCAAAGAGGGTCTCTGCAGTGACTGGGGCACGCATGAGAGATTTCTTGAATTCTTGTTCCCAGTGACAAGGTTGGAGCAGGCCAGTGCGACGAACCACCGTGTTCATCGCAATGGCCGAACGCACATGGCTCAAAAGTTCAAAACGTCTGCGCAGGCGTTAGCCTGCCACTTAAAGATAGTGGCCTGGTGTTCCAGGCGGGACGGATTTTCCTCTGTCAAGTCCTGGGTCACTGCCTCTAAGGAGGAGACCAATCCTGATAACGGGATGAGAGCCCGCTTGAGTTCTGTGTCTATGTTGCGCAACTTCACGTCCTGGACCTTGTACATAGACTGGAAGGCATCTGAGAGCCTGCGCACCTGGTCGTCTTGTACCGCACCAGACTGGTAGACCTTTACAGAATGGATTTTGTACTTCCCACTGGTCGCCTTCGCCAAATGAATCGAGTCCAGTCCAGTTTGGCGAAGTCCTCATCTAAGTTCTCCATGGCCTCCTTAACTGTCGGGTGAGGAGGAATGAGAAGTTCAGGGTTGTCCCAGATAGCGAACCTCTTATCTACTGTCTGGCTTGGGGAAGGACAGGTAGCCAGCCTGTCAGCGATCCAGGTAAATACGTCCCCGTATTCCAGACACGTGTCAGTTTGATCATCCTCTGACACCTCCTCAACGTAGTCTGGTACGAAGTCATGCTCCTCCCGGAGCAGGGGAGAACGAGAACGGTCCTGACGCGCCTGTGTCACTGTAGAAGTCTTGGCCCGAGGCGAGGAGCGCCGAGGCGAGCGCCGAGGAGAGCGTGACCGTCGAGGAGACCTTGAGCGCCGAGGTGAGCGGGAGCGCCGAGGGTAGCGCGAGCGCCGAGGAGAACGAGATCATGAGCGCCTCGAGGAGCGCCGAGGAGAGCGGGAGCGTCGACGATGATCCTCCTTGAAAACGAAGTCTCTATTCGCTTACCCAAAGCGCAAGGCATCACCAGCGCGCGTATCCATGCGCTGGTCATACCGATGGTAACCAGGGTCCACAGGAGCGTCCACAAACTGTACCGTGGAGGAGCGCTCCACGCGCCGACGGTCCTCCGACACATCCCTAACCACCAAAGGCACTGGTGGGCGAATAGGAGGAGGTTGTTGCTGTTGTTTCTGTGGAGGAGGCACAAGCACTGGTACTTCCTGTGCAGCCCGTGCCTCCAACAACATCTCCACCTGCTTGTTCACAAGCGACGCTAAGAGGTTGGGGTCAATAACAGGGGCTCCTGGGTTGACCCCCTGTTCAACCTCTTCCACAGTAGGGCCGTGCCTTACCCTCACCTGAGTAGCAGATGCGGGTTCTGAAGGCACAACACTCAGTCACAGGCACAACCTCAGTGTCCCCCGAGACAGAGACATCGTCCCGAAAGAGAGGAGAAGTTTTCTCAGACATAGTCCTATGTCTTCTCTGTGAAAACCTCTTACGTCTGGCAACTGTGAAGGCCTTGAACTGGGCAGTAGACAGCGGACGACAAAAGATACACTTAGAGTCTGTATCACAAAGAGACCCCACACAGTCAGGGCACTGAGGGTGCGGGTCCTTAGCAGATTTAGGTGATCTGCAAGACGAGCAGAAGACTCGCATAAGATTGACTGTAAAGAACAGAAACAATCAACATAAGAAAAAAGGGAAAACACGCCGGTGAGCCCCTTTAAAAATAAGGTAAACAAACTTCATAACAGAAGTCAGTTACCCAAAAATTGAAAATTGTTTACATTTTACAATTACTACAACACTCAAGCAAAGCAAGAGGTTAAAAAATATAAGCAAGCAATTACGCAAGCAATATATAGTAGTAAAAAGTAGAAATTTGAATTTAAATTTAATGTGCGCATCTTGAAGGCGTGAGAGAGTTAATGAATGGCGTATGAGTACAATTTGTATTATATATATATAATAATCAAAGATCATGCTTCGCATCTTGTTTTTCGATTTTTATGCATTAAAATGATCTTGGGTAAGAAAAAGAATAACCAACTCGGTGCTCGGAATTACGAATTATCGTCCCGCGTGAATTATTATGTCAAACTCCTCACTAAAGCTCGGAGTTATCACAATAATTAACTCGGGACAGATAATCCATAATTCCTCGCAACTCATTGATTATTCTTATAATCTTAAATGAGCCAACTTCCCTACGCAAGTCATAATTCTTACCAGTCTTCATTACTGGCTTTATTATCTTGCCATATTTCCTTCAGGTTTCTTTGTCAGAAAATCAGAGCCCATTATTCTTTAAGATGCAGCAATCCACTATCTTAGGACGGAAAAGTGAGGCAAATACTGTAACATTTAAATCAGCCAGTAATGGAGACTTGCAAGAGTTATGCCGTTGAGGGAATTTGGATATTGTAGCATCGTAGCGGATACAAATATACTGATGAAGCAAAACGCATAAAATTATTAAACAGAGATATCATCAATGGGCAATTAATAAATAATGAATATCAGATTTCACATTATGGGCAATAAATGCTTGGGGGATAATATATATAATGTCTATAATCATTATCCATGAAGATTGTTATGGTTTCAAAAACTTAAACTCAAAATTTAAATTCAAAAGAATTATTGTCAATAGATAACACTTTTTAAAAAGAAAGGTTTAAAAAAAGAATAGGGTATGTAAAGGTAGTTTGAAAATATATGGAATGACGCAAAGGAAATTCTAAATTGTTATGGCACATAGAATGGATAAAGGTGTCATGCATCATATGAAATATATTTTGAAATTCATATAATAAAGAGACACCAACGTATTACCTTATGTCCAAGCATATCCCTTATGTTCAGTGTACCTATAATACAAAATAGTGTCATGTCATTGTCAATGTAATTATACAGATAGTATTGTAAGGGTGTTTTCATATCACATTCAGTATCGAACAGACACCCAATATCAGCACGGGAGCGTTAACACCCATATTCTATGTTTTTTCATATACTGCCACCTTGGGTTCAAGTGCAAGACCAGGTATGATTTGGCTTTTGTCCTTGACGGGCTGATACAGGGTGTTTGGTAGTTGGTCTATCATATAGGGGTGCAACCATGCAGGTAGGTCATGACACGATACATGATCTCGATACAGCTGCAACTATTCGTTTCACTGGCAAATTGTATCGTGTATCGTATCGTACGCTTATGAATTGTGATGCACCGGTGTATCGTTGCACCCTTACTATCATACATGAAAATCTCTGTATTTATAAGCAAGTATATGATAAACTCTGATACACCATGTCTTTATCATACAGTCATATCAAGGCATCATGTGATGTACCCAAGGTGACAGAAGTGTCCCATTTATCATTTACCATATGACGACCCTGACACACCATAGTATGATACAGAGGTAAAGTGCTAGATACAAGGAAGTGACAATACTATGATAGTGATTATTATAAGATACTTTATCATGCACCAGATGACCTGTATCAGTCATAACGTTCCCAAACTTGAGATTTGAATATATGATCAAGAATACTGAAATGCAGAACTCTAAAATGCAAATGAGCAGACACTTTTTCCAATGAAAAGCACTTCCTAGTATATTTAGGATCAAGGCCCCGTGCATTTGCAATGGCGGATCCGGGGGGGGGGGGGGGGGGGGGGCGCACCCCCGCATCCCCTTCAAAACCTTTTTCATGAGCGGGTATGGAGAAAACAATTTTTGACCCCCCCCCACCCCCCTTTCAAAATTCCTGGATCTGTCACTGATTTGCTAACCACTACACACAGTAGAGTATTCTGATAAGCACTTTGGATGAATCTTCGGAACTGTCTACTTCTCGAGGTACATGTAGAAGAAAACTGTAGGATGCTGAGCTCTACATACCGGTATCATCTCAGCACTGTCTCAGACTGATGAGCACAAGATCTTTAACTTAATTCTTCCAACTTCTAGTATCATATAGATGGGGCTCTTAGCCTTGTAAGAACTATAAACTACCTAGCTGTGGATATATTACCAACCATGCTTCGTGCCAAGCATTCCTTTAGGGGCTTTATTACAGGATTGGGAACTGCTTAACCAAGGGAATAATTCTAGTAGTACCGGTACATAAATATGGATCTCCCAACCTTCCAAGTACTAAAAATTACCAAGCCTTGTGTTAACCCTTCACAAACTTGCAAGCACTCTTCAGTGGTCTTATTACTGGAATGTGAACCAATTAAGCAAACAAATAATACCTGATTCTAGTAGTACTTGTAGATGGGTCTCTCACTATTTCAAGTACTATAAACTAACCAGCTCATAAATATTGAAGCATCTATTAAATCATTGGACCATCCCTATAATATTTCAGTAATGAAATTTGGGGTGGTCCTTTACTTGATTTGTTGAGTATATAATATAGCACTTACTGGATTATACAGTAGATCATAAGGAGAAACACATAATTGAACTATGGGTATAGAGGGTTAATCAAGAGGCATTATCACAGATTGAGCCTAAAAAGGGTTAATCCTGATCCCAGATCCGAGGGGTGAGAAGGGGTTAACCTTGGCCCACATCAACGCTTCGTTCATAGACAGAGCCGACCACCCATCTTCCAGGAAGAAAGCTAAACCCTGAAAGAGAGAAATGTTGGAATCTGTTATTATTATTCCTATGAAGGCAAAAACATTGGAGTTACTTTCTTTCAAAACCCTTTTGGAAAAATCAAATTTACATGGAGATGCGACATCATGTATTCACCAATATTGCACCAAAAGATAAGAAATTGATATTGATATTTTTCATTAGATTGATCTTACCTGAACTCGTTGCTTGGTGAGACAGGATACGTGTACGTCTGAGTGAGAGGGAAGATGTGAGTTGGCTACACAGTTGGTACCGGGAGAGATGGGAGATAACTCTTCACCAACTCGTCTCATCAGTAACTCGTAATCCTCACTTGTCCTATCATGTCTGAAGAGATATGGAAGTGACATGATTTGGGGTTTAGAAAGAGCTTCACCATTACTTAGACAATCTTAAATATAGGGTTATTAATGCAACACCACTTTCAGCACTGACAATACTGAACTAGAAAACCGTGGGGTAGTACTGCACTGAATTTAATGATCCATACTACTTACTATCAGCACTGACAAGGACAAGTGAACCTGAGTTAGTACTGCAGTGAATTATGACAAGGCATCCACAACATTTACACAGTTACTGGCAGGATTGGAACCGCAGACCTATTGAGTCAAACATACTCTTCAATGCACTTACAATCCTTACGATGGATTGAAGCCTAAACTCTCAGATTAAAAGTTGTCTCCTCTACAGTCACACAGTATAAGAATATGTTTGACCAAGAAATAATAATGATATTTATGATGCCGAATTGTTTGATCGATAGATTTGAACTATCTCAGGGCAAAAGAGTCCTAAAAATCTTACCACGGTGAAAGTGTATACGTTAGATATATCAGATCCTTTACTTAAGAGGTTATCTAGTGTGAACCAAAGTGAGAGACAATAGAATATGGGGATTTTTTGCAGAATCAAAATTCGAAATGATACTCCTGATAGTGAATTTATGCTATCAAATGCATGTTTAAAACAATCCATTTGAAACTGATTGCTCAGTAAACAAGAAAAAAGTGAGCATGGCTCACATACCCCCGCCATACGCTATCCGTCCATTGAGGATTAAAGATGTGAAGGTTACTATGTTTAAAAAACAGCTTCAAGCATCATTTTAGGAACTGACTGTTATTACAAAATTTCATTCACCCAGATGTGATATTTCCCATTAGAGCATCACACCGGTAATTTGTACTAAGTTCAATTATAGATTCAAGGGCTTCATAACTCCGTAAAAAATTATATTTCAGAACTGGACTGTGAACTTGATGAAGAGTATCATCTGGACTACCTCCATATTAAATTTCATTCACCTAGATGTAATAGTTTCCGAGAAAACTTGTCCCCATTGCAGCATCACAGTTCTTTTTGTACTAAGTTAAATTTCTGATTCAAGGGCCATAACTCCCTTAAAAATAATATTTCGGAATATCACAAAATTGCATTGGTAAAACCTCTGGTAAATTCCAACCTAAAGTCTCCCAATACTGGTGGAACAAAGAATGTGAGAAAGCTAAACAAGATCGACAAAAAGCTTATAACAAAGTTTGCAGAACCTCACTTCCTGCTGATCTTGAAGCTTTCCGAAAACAACGTGCGGAATTTCAACGCATTGTCCGTAGGGTCAAGAGCGCCAGCTGGCGATCTTATATTTCCACAATTAATAGGAACACTCGCCTGTCGGCAGTGTGGTCTAAAGTTAAGAGAATTAGTGGAACTAAGAGAAATACCATTCCAGTACTTGGGGCCAATGGAGAAGCTGTCACGAACACGGAAAAAGCAGAACTTCTTGCCCAACAGTTCGAACATACCAGCAGCCTGGATAACTTCCCTATTGATTTCCGGAAAACAGTTACTATTGTAACTAAGAAATTTGAACTCACCATTGAAGCAGCCAAAGATGAACCATGCCTTACCCTTGATATGCCCTTCTCACTAGTAGAACTTAAGAAGGCAATTTCAAAAGGGAAAAACACGTCCTCAGGTGCTGATGAATTATGCTATGAGCATTTCAAACATATGCCAGACAGTTCATTAGAAGTAGTAAAAGATGCGATTAATCAGAGCTGGCTTTCAGGTAAAATTCCTAAAGTTTGGACAGAAGCTGTCGTCATCCCTATTCCAAAACCTGGGAAGGATTCCTCAGCCCCATCATCGTATAGACCTATAGCCTTAACTTCTAATCTGTGTAAGATAATGGAAAGGTTGGTCAGCAATCGACTTAGTTTCCACATGGAATCAAACCAACTCCTTACCAGACTTCAATCTGGCTTCAGAAAAAATAGGTCATGTTCAGATCAACACATTCGACTCCAAACTGAGGCACAAAAGGCTATAGGTAGCCAGGAATACATGATGTGTGTGTTTTTAGATATTGAGAAAGCATATGATATGCTCTGGAGGCAAGGACTTCTCTTCAAACTCCAAAGTCTTGGAGTCTCAGGGCGAATGTTGACGTGGATTAACTCATTTCTTTCAATTAGAACTATTCGAGTCCGCATCGGCCAAGATTTATCTGGTATCCATGTTATTGTAAATGGAACTCCTCAAGGCAGTGTTATTAGTCCATTACTGTTTAATATCATGATTAATGATATATTTGATACCTTACCGGTCAACACTGATGCATCTCAGTTTGCAGATGATGGAGCATTTTGGAGACGTTTTGGAAATCTTGAGTTTGTTCATCGATCTATCCAAGCTGGTTTAGACTCTGTGTTTGGGGATGGGGATTCAAAATATCTATATCAAAATCAGTAGGAATGATATTTACCAGACGAAAAACCGATCCTCAACTGTTTCTCACTATTGGTGATCAGCGTATAAACTTTGTCCCTAATTTCAAGTTTTTAGGAGTCTATTTTGACAGCAAGCTGACATGGGGTCGTCATATTTCTTACTTAGGTGCAAAATATTCCAAGGCTTTAAACCTTCTTAAATGTGTTTCTGCAACTAAATGGGGAGCTGATAAATCTTCCCTTCTCCTCCTGTATAAAGCTTTAGTCTACTCAAGATTGGACTATGGGAGTCTGGCATTTATGAATGCAGCAAGGAGCCATTTAGTTAAACTTGATCGAGTTCAATCTAAAGCTTTAAGGATATGTACTGGAGCATTTCCAACAACACCAATTGCTGCAATGCAAGTGGAATGCTCTGAGCCCCCACTAAAGTATTGCCGCCAAAAATCAGCCCTCAAAACTTATCTTTCATTGGCATCGATAACTGACTACCATTCTGCAAAAGACGTGTTAAATGATTGCATTGAATATGTCATGTGCGACTGGAGCCATGGCAAGTTACCTTTTGGTTTAGCTGTTCAGCATTATGCAAGTCAGTGCAAAATTCTGGACATAAAACTAAATGCCTCCTTTAATATTCCTAAATCAAGCCCATGGTGCCTAAAACAACCTTCAGTAAATGCTAACCTGGCCTCAATGGTTGACAAACAGATGAATCCAGTCATTATCAAAGCAATTGCAGAAGATTTTATCAACTCAAATTACTCAGGATTCACACACATTTATACAGATGCCTCTAAAGATCCTGTTTCTGGGCGTGTTGGAGCGTCTTTTGTTGTTCCTTCACTCGATATATATGAAGTTTACAGGCTACACGACCAATTATCTATATTTGCGGCAGAGTTAACAGCAATTTTAAAAGCACTGCTTTGGGTTAAAAAGCATGACCATGAGTCAATAATTTTTACAGATTCTTTGGCCGCTGTTCAAGCTATACAGTCAGGAGTGCAAGGCCAACGAATTGATATTTTATACGATATATTTTATTTAGACACCTTTTTGAATACTGTATATATCAGTTGTGATATTGTATGGGTACCAGCACACGTGGGTCTCAGTGGTAATGAGAGAGCAGATCAACTTGCCAAGTCTGCTCTAACAAAAGCACAAGTCAACGTATTGGACTATTTGCCAATCCCAAAAGATTACTTCACTGTTATACATAAAGCAATTTGCCAAATGTGGCAAAGGGACTGTGAACATGGCACCAATGCCAGACATATGTACAACTTATGCCCTAAAGTCAATAAGCATGTAAAGATTCGTCGTCAAAAGAGAAGAGATGAAGTCGTTTTGACTCGATTAAGACTCGGCCACTGTGGCTTAAATGCATACAAACACATTTTAGACAAGGATAAATCTCCAATGTGTCAGGATTGTGCTGACAATTACCCAGAAACTGTTTTTCATTTTTTAATTGAGTGCGAGGGACATAATATCCATCGTCAAGAACTTATAGAGGTGGTATCATCAAGATCAAGTACCTTCGATCTGAGGTCTATTCTTGGAGAAAACCTGCTGTATGGTGACATTCAAAGAGCCCTTTTAGATTACGTATGCAATACGGGCAAATATGACTGCATATGAATCTTTTTTAACCTCTTGTATAATTATTTTCTAATCTTTTTAATCCTTTTATATGCCGGGCGCATATAGGCCATTTGTTGGCCCAACGTCGCCCTTAATTCCACCTACCTACCTACCTACCATATTTCGGAACTGGTTTTCGAACTCGATGAAGAGTATCTTCTGGACTACCTCCGTATTAAATTTCATTCACCTAGATGTAATAGTTTCCGAGAAAACTTGTTCCCATTGGAGCATCACAGTTCTTTTGGTACTAAGTTAAATTTCGGATTCAAGGGCCATAACTCCGTAAAAATAATATTTCGGAACTGGTTTTCGAACTCGATAAAGAGTATGGTCATGAGTACTCACAACCAAAATTTCATTCACCTAGGTTGAACAGTATCCGAGAAAACTTGTCCCCATTGAACACAATAAAACTAAGTCCAAAAAGTGACGTTTCCATGGAAACGACAAAAAAGTTGTCCCTGCGCGATCGGAAGAACATGGTTAACAACTGTACAAAGTTTGGTTGATGTACCTTTGACGGTTTTTGAGAAAATTGACCAGACGGAAGGACGGAAGGACGAACGGACGGTCTGACCGCTATATACCCCGCTTACTTCGTAGCGGGGGTATAATTATCAAAATGAGCAATCGTGACACATACATTATACATATACCTATGTAAACTTTTGATTTTACAGACTGATAACATTGTAAACAAGTGTTTGCCACTAACATGGTCAAGGTCACCAAAATCGACTTGTGTCTGCGTCATCCCCCAATGTAGCCTGGCACCAAATTTGAAGCCTTTGGGTCCATCCGGTCATGATATAACACGTTAAGGAGAGATGGGACCCAGAAATCGAACTCGCTTACGGTAACATTTTGCGACAACAAATTATTGTAGTGAATTAGTCTCAAAATATATGGATTACGTTGTTTGGTGCATACGCTTATCCATACACTAACGGAAAGTGCTTAAATTTTCCGTAACGCCTTTTTAACGGTCATTTTACGACATGCCGCATAACGTTATCGTCACCTATATTCGCGGTAAATATGTTACTGTGTGTGTTATTTGAATTACATACGTATCTTTAGTTACTGACGAATTTAAAACACCTGGTATAATCATTAATCAACTGATAGTTATTCTTCCATCATGCACTCCTAGATTGATAGTATGTTCAATAATGATTACACGGTAGGCCGTCAAAGTTACACTTGAAACCATCAAAATTGCCGTGACGTTAGGTTTTTACGTTTATGAAGGTAATTTAAAAAATGACGTTAAAGTGATGAAAAACCTCCGGTGACCCCTTATTTTTATTTCTGAATTCGTTTGTTTATTCAAATGTGCACATTATAAAATATGTGTGTCAGTGAGAAATCTTGTTCAATATGCGAAAAAACGATGGGGAAAATGCCGTTTTTAATTACAAAGTGCTTAATTTAATTTTGTTTCTCTTTCCAGTGTCATTAATTTTCAAAATATAGACTTACTATGCATCCCCGTATGTAACTGAAATGTATTTGAAAGGATTATGAGCTTATTCGTTGAAAGCGAGCGCTTCATCTAAATACATCAAATCAGTCAAAAATGGCGTAATTTGCCGACGGGAGTGTGATTATTAATGCCAATAACACTTTAAATCGTTCGGTGACCCCCAAATTTTCTTACATTTTTGGATAAAAGACACAATAAACCTGCTATTTTGAAAAAATAAACGAATTCTAAAATATTTTGTTTCATCGTCCCATCTCTCCTTAACAAGAGTTCGAGGAGTGGTCAAAGTGTAGTGGTGACCTTGAAAATAAGGTCAAGTTCACCAAAATGGACTGGTATCTGCGTCTTTCCACAATGCAGGCTGACACAAAATTTTAAGACTTTGGATGCAACGCTTCATGAGATATCACATTAATAAGAAATGTGACGAACATACGTACATACGGACGCCGCTGAATATAAAGTCATACAAGAATACAACAAGCAAGTCTTACACATGTACAGAAGTGACTACGTAGAAACTGACATATGAGAGAGCGGGAAAACAGTTTCGACAGCTCAGTCAGATATACAGAGATCTAAGCAGAGGCAATGTTTGGAAGATAAACAAGCAGACAGAGTCGGCCATATCCCCCGCCTTTGGGAAAATTTATTGAAGAATAGTTGTTGAATAACAGTGACTATGAACCTTTTTTCAACTTAACACAACACACAAAATTTCAGCTCCTTAGACAAAGTGGTTCTGGAGAAGAAGACAAAATGCGAAAAGTTTACAGACGGCTGGATACTGTGCAATGCCATAAGCCCATCGGGCCTTTCAGGCACATCTACACATGATGATTGTCTAAGTTACATTTCCATGGAAACGGTCCAAAAATATAACTCGAAGAAGTTGAAAACCCCAAAAGGCACATCTAGACATGATGATTGTTCCACACACCAAGTTTCGTTGAGATATGTCTTATAGTTTTCGAGTTCTGTTCCGGAAACAAAATTCTAGGTTACATTTCTATGGAAACAGTAAAAAAAATATTTCTAAGAAGTTGAAAACCCCAAAAGGCACATCGTGACATGATGATTGTTCCACACACCAAGTTTCGTTGAGATATGTCTTATAGTTTTCAAGTTCTGTTCCGGAAACGAAATTCTAAGTTACATTTCCATGAAAATGGTCCAAAAAAATAATTCGAAGAAGTTGAAAACCCCAAAAGGCACATCTAGACATGATGATTGTTCCACACACCAAGTTTCGTTGAGATATGTCTTATGGTTTTCGAGTTCTGCTCCGGAAACGAAATTCTAAGTTACATTTCCATGGAAACGGTAAAAAAAAATAACTCGAAGAAGTTGAAAACCCCAAAAGGCACATCTACACATGATGATTGTTCCACACACCAAGTTTCGTTGAGATATGTCTTATAGTTTTCGAGTTCTGTTCCGGAAACGAAATTCTAGGTTACATTTCTATGGAAACAGTAAAAAAAATATTTCTAAGAAGTTGAAAACCCCAAAAGGCACATCTACACATGATGATTGTTCCACACACCAAGTTTCGTAGAGATATGTCTTATAGTTTTCAAGTTCTGTTCCGGAAACGAGATTCTAAGTTACATTTCCATGGAAACGGTAAAAAAAAATAACTCGAAGAAGTTGAAAACCCCAAAAGGCACATCTACACATGATGATTGTTCCACACTAAGTTTCGTTGAGATATGTCTTATAGTTTTCAAGTTCTGTTCCGGAAACGAAATTCTAAGTTACATTTCCATGAAAATGGTCCAAAAAAATAACTCGAAGAAGTTGAAAACCCCAAAAGGCACATCTACACATGATGATTGTTCCACACACTAAGTTTCGTTGAGATATGTCTTATAGTTTTCAAGTTCTGTTCCGGAAACGAAATTCTAAGTTACATTTCCATGAAAATGGTCCAAAAAAATAACTCGAAGAAGTTGAAAACCCCAAAAGGCACATCTAGACATGATGATTGTTCCACACACAAAGTTTCGTTGAGATATGTCTTATAGTTTTCGAGTTCTGCTCCGGAAACAAAATCGGGACGGACGGACGAACGGACGGACGGACGGAGCCCATTTCAATATCCCCCCCCCCAACTATGTTGGCGGGGGATAATGAGGTAGGCAACTTTTCACTGACTGATCCTTTAACATCCGCTTCTAGCAGTTATCTATGGATTATTCAGGATAAACTTTTAACCGCTGATGTACCCACCTTTCAGATGTGAGGGATGTGTACCACGTCTCCAGATGTGAGGCAAGATCAGACTCTGTAAAGGGGAGGTCTAGTCTTTCCTTCGTCATCAGGTCTCTGAAACATAGACCATGGTAGTGTTGCTGAATTGATTTCTTTAAAACTTGGATCAATCGACTGAAGTCTCCCTCTCATAGTAACTATAACAGCTTAATCTCATAATTCATTCAACATTTCCATTGTCTGATTTTCTTATTCAAAACATTTTTCAACAACATTTCTATAAAGACAGAGTCTGTCTGACAGACCTATATGGCAGTACATACAATATACCTATTGTGCAATATACATTATACAAATTCTGACAAAAATATGTCCTATGTTTTTTTGGTAAACAAGCAAATACTCATTGCAATGTATATAATGATCTATAGAGGTACAAAGAGACATGCCTAAAATAATTCTTCATGATGTTGAGAACACATAAAACAATTTGATTTAAACATATTTATTCAAGAGAAAGGATTGGGTACAAGTTATCCAACTTAATGAAACCCTCTCCTATGTACAATGTTGACATATAATATTGAAACGTAACATACATTATGTACAGAGACATGTTTATATAGAAAGATGAGTATATTTACAAAAAAGATATAAACAATTCTTCAGTACAAACAACAAATATACTCATAACATACTTCGCATGGTTGAAAAGAGAAGGCACAATAGCGTTGTATCTCCTGCGTATAGCTACAAGGCCACCAATGAAGGCACAGTATGCGTACAGCTCAAGCCGATGTCTGCAAGAAACAAAACTTCACACTTAGAGAACTGTGTAGACATATTGTAACAGAGCAGGGAGTCCAAAAGTGTTAGTTTGTCAATTTAATAGCAAAATAAAAGAAAAACTTCACATATCTGTCAGCCCGGATCACAAGTTCCCAGGTTCCAGGCTGGTGGACAGGCCTTATTCATAACATGAGACAATTTTAACAACAGCAAGATACAATCAATTTGTGAATTATGATCACAACAGTTTAATAGTGTGTGATAAACACAAAGGATTAGGAGAATATTTGAAATGACGGTAAATACTTTTCCCACTTTGCCCTCTGTAGTTTGTCCATGTTCATACAACCCAGGAGCTGCAGTAGGTCGAAGAAGTCATTAGCTGTCCAGTCAGCTGATTTCAAACCTCCTGAAACCAAAATAATGTTAATCTTACTTTTAGTAGTGAACATGAAATAGCAATGATATCTTATTGAAACATTACAGAGGAATATCAGAGTGGATAACATACCAATGTTGTTCCTAGGCGACCAATGGAGAGGGTCATTTTGCCAATTCTATCTGCATGTATATGATTCTTATAAACCTCTAGTGACGTCACTCTATTGTTCTATTAGGTTCTTGTTTTACCGGGTAAACCTCTATTGTCAGTTTGCCGGGCGTTCTCCAAGAATGCCCGGGGCATTCTCCAGGAATGCCCGGGGCATTCTCTAGGAATGCCCGGGGCTTACTCTAGAATCTATCGGAAATTCATTTTGATAGGGAATTATACACGTTTTGAAATACTTTGATTCAAAGTCCTTCTTCGAATAAATACCATCACAAAATATCACATTTTTGACAAATCACAAATCACAAACATAAGATTTGAATACCTGGTTTCGAACCCTGCACCACCCGGTTACTAAACTGGCGCCTTTGACAACTCGGCTATACAGGCCGACAGAACAATGATGTATTTTACACAGTGACAATCATGTGAACTCCACGAGGCAGATAGCGCATGCAGCACGTGCGTTTCGTGCGGATGTGCTTCCCGCGTATTTAGCGATTCACGTCAGTATATACCAATGAAGCCAAGTGAAGACAAAATATTGAAATTATATCTAAATCATAATTTCTGTCGGTTCATAAGTAAGATCAAAACCTCGTCCTCGGCTTTGTTTGTGGAGTATGCCCTTGGGGTCGGGAAAGGGGGGCGGGCCTATTGGCCCTTCCCCCTTTCCCTCCCCCGCGGGCATACTCCACAAACAAAGCCTCTGACACGGTTTTGATCCATTACGTATAAAATGCAGACAATATCCAAAATCTAAATGATTAAACTAAGCACCAAGCTTAAAGTAGGGAAAAATATCCCAAGAACCCTACACCAGGAACAACGTTAACCTTGTCATACCAATATTATTTGTAAACCAGCATTTATAGGCCAGTTCTAAATGGAGATCGAGGATCATAACTCATAAATCTGGAAAATAATGAAAACTTCAATCTGTTTTCAGATTTTGTCATAATAGTATTTGAAGTAAATTTGAAATAAAATTAAGTATACCTAACAGTGGAACTGTGCACTAGATCACAATAGAAGTCAATGTCTATAAAATATTCATAACATGATATAAATTTCTGAACTTGATTTGGGTTAGTGAGACAACAAAGTGAGGATAACATTTACAGTTATTTCCTACATCTGCTTGTTAATTGCAACAATTTAAGATAAGATAAGATAAGACTTTATTATCCCGAAGGAAATTTTGGTTACATCGTAAACTACATATAACAGAACAAAACATAAAATCACAACATATCACATGACAACGAGCACTAAGATCATAAATGAATAGATAAGAGCACTAAAATAGAATTAAGGATAAGATATGGCTTGTAATGATTGTTAAAATTACAGAATTTAACAAATTACAGATGTTAAAATTACAGTAGTTTAACGGAATTGCGGAACCTGTTTGTTCTAGCTATCGGCATGCGCAGACGACGTCCCGATGGGAGAAATTCGAAATCGTAATGGAGAGCATGAGAGCTGTCATTTACAATTTTGTGCACCTTTTTAACAATTTGCTGCTCGTACAGCTGGCCGATAGATATTATTGAATCCGTCCCAATGATTTTGCGTGCTGTGTTAACAATTTTGTTCAATTTAGTTTTTTTTTGAACAGACAGGTTACCAAACCAACAAAGTAGGTTAAAACTTAAAACACTTTGTATAAATGTTTTGTAAAACAACACCATGAGAGAACAATCAATTCTAAAAGTATTTAAACGACGTAAGAAATATATTTGAAGGAGACTATCTCTATTTGAAGAGATGTTTTTAATTGGTTAAGATTTCCTACTTCTGATGTGGTCAAGGCCTATCTCAAGCCCGGCCTCTGGTGTTGCAGACATGAGATAGAACTTGACGCAGTTGAAGACGTCTCTCTTCGTACGAAGCCTCTCAGCTTCAGCAAGACATCCGTCCATACTCGGGAACCCAGCCTGGAGACCATAGCAAGCACCATGTGGATATATACGTTTATTACATGAAATGTTTTTTACCTTACTAATTCAAAGGAGAAGCTTTTAAGTTTTTTCTATTGAAGGAATAGTTTACAATTAAATCAATAGTCCATACAGGCAGATTCAGGAATGTTCAAATTATTGTCTTCACATATTGTGAAGGGGGCCGGGCCGCCGGGGCTTCACCAAGGGGGCTCGTCAAATTTACATAGAAAATATTGTGGTTTTCAAACCAGTGTTTTGGAATGTTGAAAAAAGACTCAAGAACTAATGAAATATTGATTAGAACTTAAAGGGGCAGTAGCACGTTTTTTGCAAAAAATTTGTTTTCAAATTTCCCATTTATAATGATAGTTTATGTCATTTAAATTAACTTTAGAGAGTAAAACATCTTATTACACAAACCAATTATCTGCAGTGGTAAAAACTATGTTGAGTATAAAGCAAAAATTGCATGGCGGCCATTTTATTGTGAACATAATTTATTATTTTGTATTACAAAAACGATTCCCATGGCTTTACCGAAACATGTACACTCATTTTAAACTTTATTTTCCGAAGAGAGAAGGATGTTTTACTATTGGTTAAATTATTTTTCAAATACATTTCATCAACTTATTTGAGCAAAAAAATGTGCTACTGCCCCTTTAACACCTTAGCTCTTGAATTAGTGCCATAAATCCTAAATCATGGGAAATATTACAAGAACCGCATCTTAACAAAGAAATTAATTGAGGATCGTCCACTGGTTAATGATAAACTATCTTAGAATATCCCTCCATTAGTATTGATATGATTCTTTTAAGGACCTCTCTGGGAACCTGTATGTAAAAGGGTTTATAATTTGGATAAGGCACTTTTTGGGATAACGGAAGATTGTTACCTATGAAAGAGAGAGCTTTTTTTCTTCTTCTACTATACAATTGTAAGTTACTTACTGCTGAATGTAGACTGTTAATTTCGTCCATGCTGGCCGCACATCTAGCACAGAGTTTGGCCAGCAGCAGTTTGTTGTCTGGTAGTGTCTTCAGTAAATCCACTCCTAGCTCCCTGTAATACATGAAAGTTACTCAGTAAAAGGACTGAAGGGTAAACCATTTAGTGGTCTGATGTGAACATAGTGAACAGACGAAAGTTAAAACCCTCTAAAGAGTGACGATCAATGCATAATTTAAAGTAGAGAAAACAGATGTAATTTGTATTAGAAGTCCTTAGGCTCACATAGTGTGAGGAAAGAGAAGTATGATGCAAACATTATTGGCTACAGTACATTTTGTTATTGCATTTAGACACTTTTATACCTAATTCAAACAATCAGAAATTGCCATTGTAACGTGTAACTGTGTATGTTGCTTACTCTACTTTCTGAAAAGCATTACTACATTTATAACAAGATTCATATCTGAACAGTGTGGATAGTAGATGAGGGAATGTGGCTGAGATTATATCTTGTATAAGAAGTCCTAAAGTAGGTTATGCTTGAGCATTTACTCAAGGGTCTACAGGAGAGAGATATACAACTGATTTGGGATTTCATTTTTTATAAATATTTCAATGACAAGAGCACTTGTAAGATACACCTACCACTTGCCCAGCTTCTCACAGCGGCGAGACAGCAGCTCTGTGGCTACGTGAAGATGTCCCGGAGTGGAGCGCAACACGGTGCCAACACCAACTGCTAGCTCAAGTTCGTTGCCTCGGATCAGTCGTGACATGGCGCCCTGAGAGTTAGACGATATCAAGAGCAATAAAAATAAAACAAATTAGAGCTTATATACACTGTGCATTATTTGAAAACCAGTATGGTCATCAGTCAATTAATGAAGCTTTTAAGAGTATTTCACTTACAACATGGTAGCTGTATAATTGAAGGCAGAGAGTATACAACACCAATGTTGAAATGTTTTGCAGTAAAACCTGCCAGCTTAAACTAGTTAACCGTGGAAGAACAACCAGAGAAATGTATTGAAGAGTCTTCAATGAAGACAGTTATGTTTTGACACTGATGAATTACATTTGTGTTTCAAGATGTTTCATTGCTGCATCAGTTTCAAAACATGGTGCAACAGCCTCATGTGATGAAAATATGATTAAGGTGATGATGACATGAGCTAATAAATGAAATAAAACAGACAAACAGAATGAACTATTCAGCACTCCTACAGAAGAAGTTGTTGCAAGATTTACACAGCAATGAACCCATTTAAAGCTGTGTTACCATTGTCCCCAAAAATATATATGATCTGGGTTGGAGCTTTCCATGGTGAGGCTGAGGTTCATTGTAAGCTAAAAAGGGAATCCAGATCCACTAGAAGATGTGGGATGGCGTAACTGATAACAAAATTTTAACATTTGGGGGAGTCTACCATCCTACGGAAGATTGGACTCAGGCAAAGTGACAAAGACTTAATGGTTGTATTTCGGGACATTCTGATGAAAGAACATGGCAACGTCACAAAATGTAAGCATTGAATCCTTGTCAACTATGCGCTAGTCCGGTTTTCCATTGAATGGTACCTTCCCCCCTTTTCCACATATATATACCTCGCAATCATCATTAGCGAGATGACAACACGCTGACAGTGTAGGGAGACCATTGTTGAAGTACCATTCTGCTAGTTGCTGTGTTGTGTTTGCCACCAGTCTGTGGATACAAGGGTAGTTTGGTAATCAACACTATATGGAATTTAAATAGGCACTAATGGACCCTAGAAGAACTTGGAATTTAGGGGAATATCCCCCATTGACTGTTAATTAAAATGGGGGGGGGGGGGATCATATACTGATTAAAGATTAGAGTTTACTATATTGTTATTTCCATTTTAATTTCGTATCAAGTTGACTGTGTTTTATTCAGGAATCATAGCATACTGGGAAATCCTAACGAATTTTGTTTTCACAAAAATACACCAGAGATAATGTCCCTTTTAAACTTATATAAATTATCCTCTTATATTACAGTCTTACTGAGGGAACTGATGTTCCTCGCTGCATCCATTCACTGCGGAGCTGATCTCTGCGGGCTGAGGATAAAGACCCTCGTGAGAAGCCTGGGCTACCAACATCGCGTCCGACATCTGACCGCGGGATGAGAGATACCTCACCAGGGGCTTGCTGTTGCTAGTGGCAACAAGGACAGGAATAACATCATCTTTCTCTTGTGTTATGAGAGACTGTGCATACCTGTTGGAGATTCAGAGAAGAACAGAAAAGGGATGACGTCATATTTCTCGTATTATGAGCGATTGTGCATACCTGAATGAGATTCAGAGTAGAATAGAAAAGGGATGATGTCATATTTCTTGTATTATGAGCGATTGTGCATACCTGAATGAGATTCAGAGTGAAGTATGAACTGATATTACATGTTAATCTGTGAGAAATGGATTAGTCGGTTTTCATTAAAATATGATTGATTGAGGAAAATACTTGGTTTAAATTGAAATAATTTTGTCTTAATAGGTATTTATATGTTAAATAGAGGGTGCCATTTATTTCGGGTCAACATATACAAAGCCTTATGCGAAAGTTCAAAGATAATGGGTTTAAGACAGTAACATTAAACATTCATTAATCCATAACCTTTTGCTTAAATATGGAACTTGTTATTTTCCTCTTTGGTTATATCAACATTGTATTTTATATACCCGACTGTATGGAGCAGCATTGGCACATTGAATTGCTGAAGACAAATTATTGAATATAACTGACCGCTCTGAAAGAGATTTCCAGTACTTCATTGAAACACCAGGTGCTACAATAAGGGCCTTGCTCCACTGCAATAAAAAATTTGTATCAGAAATGTGGGAACGGTATAAGGATCTATACCAAAACTTGCCTTTGTCAAATACAGAAGTTGATCCTCCAAAAATATCCTAGTCTTTTCAAGAAAATGAAGTTGAAATATTGAATGACAACACATATAGGTATCGATCGACATTAAAGATGGGTAAAGCTGAGAAGTTAATGCGCTTAAACTTAAGTCCAGCAACAATAGGCAACATGGAAAACTGGATAGGTGACCCGATGACTGTATGGCTATACAGGTAAAAGTGAGAGTTTGAAGGATTATTTCCTGACCCACACCGAGTCATGTTCTGTCTCACCATTAGTAAGAGACATTGTAAAAATTGCCCTAAAGCAAGAAATATGAAGCAGCAAGAGCATGCTTTTGAGTGTGTATACACGAGTCTAAAGTAACTTTATCAAAGCACTGACCATTCAGATTGGTGTATTGCAGAAGAAAGTATGCAAAACTCGTTCTAGCTTGCCAAATTTATCTGCATGAACATCATATTTCTAAAATTCAATAAGAGGCAGGGACAAGGACAGTTTCCAAATCTTTCAGCATTTTTTTGGTCATAGGCTAGCAAACCAGTGCCAATGTTTAGCCCTGATATAATCATGTACAATATACAAGAAAACAATCTTCAATAGTGAACACACCTCTCCAAGCTCGACCATGAGTTCACAGTATCTCTGAATGTTGCCAAGCTTGATGTGGTTTGCTGCAGCCTCCAGCAGGTGTTCCTCTTTGGATGGAGCCCCGATACCCCCTCCGTGTCGCGACATCTTTATCATCTCCAGTTCTTGGGCCTCCGACTAAAATGAGAGGTACCAAAACTGTAAAATAACTCAAACTACTGAAATTCGGAATTATTGCCATGATATTCTCAATACATCTTGTGGAACATTCTAGCTCTATGGATAGGGAACTTCTCTTTCACAGTAAATGAAATGTATACTAACAACATTATCAAGCAACTATACACAGATATAAGTAAAGAGAGTTATATACTGTGAAGTGAGTATATTCAATTGACAAGGTTGATGTAAGCTGAAATCTGATGAAGAGAGGGTTGATGTTTGATTGCAAAGATAATGCAATGATAACAATGTTCAGGAGGAGCACATTAATTGGAACATAAACATCACATTTTTAAAATATTTCTTTTCCATGATTTTTATACATCAACACATTTTTTTTTTATTATATGATATGACCAACAATGAATAATTTGATGACATGGCTGATTGAAAGATGATACGTACAGCTCTGAACATTGTGATGTGTTTGTTGTGCATGATGCCCTTCTTGTATTCAGCAGAGAGTTGAGAGTTATCTGCTCCTTTCACTATAGCAACCAATTCCCAAAGGTTCTTTGTTCCATTTGCTGGCTGAAAGAACAAATTAGTACAGTCAAGTTGCGATAGTCCGGCCACCGATAATCCGAATCTCGCAGTGTCCGAACGGTAGCAAGCTGTAACCTAACTAATCTCTATATAAACTCATTAAATGTGGATTCATTAATCCGTTGCTTCCGTTTCCGAATCCGAATGCTAATTAGCTGTAACGGATTAGTTAATTACAGCTATTTCTGTTTCATTAATCCGACGGTTCAACAAAGCGTTCAGCTAATCCCCTAGACAAGCGAGCACCACACTGATTGAATCGGTAATTATCTGACAGGGGATTGACAAGGGAGTTGAACGTGTCAGTAGTTTGTGATTGTAATAAATTGAGATGTCTCACTTTGTGTGTCGGGAGTTTGTGATTGTAATAAATTGAAATTAATATTAAATGGTTAAATATTTCTGAAGATTCTGCTTCACTAACCAGGGCAAGAAATGCCAAACATCAAAAACTAAAGGAAGCACTTTATGTTTGGACAAATGAAATGACCAGTAAAAATGCTGCATACTTTGTGTGTGTTTGTACGAAAAGAACTTCAAGCCATTGAGTACATTATCTGTAATCGGCAAATTCTTCAAACCTGAGTGAGTTTCAACTTTGTTGAATGTTTGGACATGTTTTGTGCATGTATGTCCAGAAATGATTTTGTGCAATGATTGTTTTATTAATAAATGTATCCCAGTTGTTATGTGTATATGAACAACTCATTTGATATTCTAAATACATTGTCGTCTGTATGTAGATTCAAAGGGGAGTAACTCCATCTTGGTTCATTTCAGTAGTCCGAACATTTCACTATCCGAACGTTTTTGATGAACAACGGAAGTGTTCGGATTATCAAGATCTGACTGTATACCAAATTTGAAATCAAATATTTGAATTGAAATTAATTATTCATTTTCATTTAAGTATGATAATAAAGTAGTCGTAAAATTAACCTAACAAATTATCTGGCGTCATTACAACTGACTCCAATAAAATTGATATCATCATCTCAGTTTTGATAGATATTTCAATGAAATAATGTCACTCACTGCAAAGAACTGTGAGAAACTTTTGATCTGGTTATCTATAGTATTTCCTGGCATTTTTTCTATGCGTTGTTTCAGGTCTCGAGATGTCTTCCCTGTGAGATAGGGCGGTGTTCCTATTGACATTGCAGTTTCTGAAGAGAAAAACGGTCAAGAAATTATAATTCACCAACTATTCCTAATACCATTCATATTACATTCAGATATTTGTTTAATTGGCATTCTAGTACTTAAGGACCGTTTATGGATCAACAACTTCTTTATTCAATGTAGAGGACATTTTGACATATTTCTAATGTTGCTTAAATGGAATAAGTACCGGTATGCTGTTCATCAAAAAAAAAAACTCTTTATTTTTGTTGACGTTTTTTCAAAGTTGTATAAAAAAAAATCAAAATCATGCAAAACATTTTAGGGACTAATCAAGCATTCATCAACTTTATAAACTGGGCTGCCTACCCTCCTTTCAAGTTAAGTGTAGATATATAGCTATTTTGGAGTATTTTGTAATTTTAAGATGTACAACTCGATGAAGTTAGCATCCCATGGTACTATTAGTTCCAAGATATCATGCTCAGGTTTGACAACAATAATCATTGTCTGACTTTGTTTACTTGGGTTAACTCTGGAATTAGGTTATAATTCAACTCTGTAACAGTTCAGAACTTCATTACTCTATACAGAAATTTATGAAATGAACTTTTTACATATTTCCAGAGAAGAGGTGTACAATTTGCAACATTGGTGTACAATCATATTCTAAGACTGTCAAGTGTACAAAATACACCAAAAGTGTACAAGTAGGCAGCCCTGCTTTAAAAGTAAATATTACTGCAAACAGACAATGAGAGACACCTTTAGGACAGAATTATTTCTTCACTTACCGATGGTGCCGAGGATGTCAGAGAGAGGCTGCTGAGCAAGTATGTGTATTTCAATTGGCTGGATTAGAGATGTCAGTGACCACAGTCTCAGTGTGGAGTCTCGTGAACAGGAAGCAAGCAGGAATGGTCTCTTCGGGTGACAAGTTAGACCTGCATAGAGTTAGAGCAGCAGGCAAGAAGGATGAGAAATTGAAGGGCAAGAGGTAAACATTGTGTAGTTTTCAGTTACCATTATTGATCAAATGACAATAATCTCAAAGTATTGGAGCGTCAAAGCCTTTCACAATTGTGTGACTTAGTATTACATTGAAACCATTGAGTGTAGAGAGGAACTAGTTGATCATTGTTGATACTACAGTAATGTAGCATCGCACTCAAACCTTACAGCATGTAGAACCATTTCATACTAAACACTGATGAAGGACCTGGGTTCAATTCTAACTCAGAGTTGTACTGACCTATCCACAATTATTGTACCAGAAAAGAATAAAACAAGAGACAAGGTCCCCACAGCTAATGGTAAGTTTGAAGATGAATTTACAAATACACGCTGATTGCATTAGAAAGCAATTAGAAGAAAACTCGTCCAATGACTAGTTACCAAGACAAGAGCCCACAGCTAATGGTAAGTTGGAGGATAAACTTAAAATCATAGACTTTACTGCACGAGAGTGAGTGAGTGAGTTATTGTTTAACGCCGCTTCGGCAGTATTGCAGCCATTAGCGGCGACACTGCACGAGAAAGCATTTTGAAGACTCTATGCCAATGTCTACTTACCATAGACATCGGCGCCATGGTCGAGTATGGTGTCCACACAGGCCCCGTCCCGTGTGTCCCAGACCCTGATGGAGTAGTCCCAGCTGCCCGACAGCAGCAGATAGGGCAGCTCAGTGCTCCACAGGAGACCCCGCACCGGCTCGGTGTGCCCCGACAGCATGCTGATACACTGCTCCTGGGTGTAGTCCCAGATACGGATAGTCCTGCAATCAATGGAAATATTTTAAATTCAATTGTGTTTATTGTCCAAAGCTGGCTCTCAAACCTGCAAGAGATGGTATGTACAATGTTAACTACAATTGAACTGTTGACATTAAGTAAATGACGTGACATTGCTATGATGTCATAATGGTGATGAAATAAAATTATTTTGTAATTTGTGTTCATAAAAATCATGTTTGTCATCAAATGCATTAGTCATGAATGAAAATACTTAATTTTTCGACACATACATTTTCTGCTGATTTTTAAGTGAACATTATTTCTGTAACCTCAGTGAGATCCCGGTCACAAGACTTAACTTACCCATCATCAGAACCACTACAGAGTATTCCCTCTCTCAGCGGAGACCAGCGTACATGGAATACCTTAGCTGTGTGACCTGAGTAAAATGTACAAGAAATACAAAATGAATGCATAACACGCAACAATCCCATTGTAAAAAGTAAATTGTAGAAAGTGAAGATGTATTGTAAACATTAATGTTCATCAATATGAATACTGCACCAAGATCATTCACTTACCCTGGAACACTTTGAGGGGCGTGTCAGCGCTAGTAGCTAGATAGTAGACTCTCACACACTTGTCTTCACAACCTGTTGCTAGCATGTCTCTACAACAACATACACATGCATTTACGTTTGCAGTTAGGTTAGCTTGTATATGTCACACACATCTAAACATACAAGAAACATCCAATTCACCCACAATATTCAGATTAACATTTCAAGTGAGAAAGCGGTTAGTTTTTTAAATAAAGAATCTGGAATAAAAAAAAAAATCTTTTCAGACTGTAACCTGCAGAATTGGCATACACGGATCACAGAGTCAAGAAAACTTCAATCATATCAACATTTTAAATCACTTCTTCATATAGAATTCTACTTGTTAACTTTAAACAACAGAGGGCAGAGACGTCTACTATTCCAGCTAAGATCATCAGAACTACCACTCAGAATTAATACTGGCCGATGGGAAGGGTTACCGTATGAAGAAAGAATATGCCAAGTCTGCGATCACAACACCATCGAGGATGAATTCCATTTCTGCCTAATTTGCCCAGCTTACAATACTTTAAGAATTTTACATCTACCAAATCAATATCTCGCAAATGTCAACATTTTTGTTTACTATAAACTATTATCATGTTCAAATAATACAAGTACTTATAACTTAGCACAATTTGTTAAATTTGCACTCATAGAAAGAAAAAGATTACTCAATATTTAATACCGCCTAATTATGATGTATATATGTTTGTACATGGGCCAATGGCCTTAATACTGAAATAAAAAATTGAAGTACAAGAAACATCCAATTCACCCACAATATTCAGATTAACATTTCAAGTGAGAAAGCGGTTAGTTTTTTAAATAAAGAATCTGGAATAAAAAAAAAATCTTTTCAGACATAAAAAGTTAACTACTTGTGACAAGCTTTTTCACTAAGTCACAGAGTTCTGTGTGAAAGTTAAACCAATTTGGTAGTGAATTTTTTAAAAAGAGGCAAGTCATTGATCTTTTCATGAGTAAAAGGCAAAATTTGAGAAGTCAGTGACCTTGGACTAACTGATTTCCAAAACCCTGAGAGTGTCGTGTTACATTAACACTAATTCCATTTAACATTTATCAGATAAATGCCAAACGTTTCCAACTGCCTCGTTTCTGGAATTACTCCCCCCAATATCACTTGTCAAAAGTAAGCATCAAAGATTTCTAGTTTAAGGATTTGTAAATTAAAATTTAATAACGTTTGTAAGGGTCGAGTTCTAAATGTGAACATACTTGTTGTGCGGACTCCAGTCTCCCCCAAACACAGGTCCTGGGTGTTTGTATCTCTGTACCACCTCCCCATCCACCTGGCGTACGATGCTGCAACCACACAGACACAATTACACAGTTCAATAATAATTCTTGGAGAGATGCACTGTATGATAAATTAATTATGAGCCTCCACTACAAATTGTCATTTTAAGATTAAAGAGAAACACGAGATCATAGTTTAAGATGAATTTAGAAGTCAATAGAAACATGATCCAGTCAAAATTCTTGTTGGATTTTAGTTTAGTTGTTGAAAACCCTAAAAATATTCTCAAGACTGACAAATATTCTTGAAAACTGTCATGGTCACTATAATCAACCTGCAATTCTCCAAAGGAACTTACCAATATCCGTCAGCTCCACAGGACAAAATTCTCTTGGAATCTTTCTGGTTCCAGCTGACAGAATACACGCTGTTACGTCCGTGCTGAAATTGTTAAACATGAGATTGATTAACCTGCAGGCCCAGGGGTTTCCAGGTGACAGTCTTTGGCAAATTAATAAATTGTGAATTATTTGTTTCGGAAACAAGATTTCTCTTCACTGGCATTTCAGAAAGATTTGGCTAGCTAAAACCTCAAAACATTAACAGAACACGTAAAACCAAAACCACAATCTAATGCACAAATTAAATCACTCCTATTGATACACTTATTGCAGTGGAGTTAGATCTCTGGCAGTTGTTTGGCAGTGCTGTATGTTGCAACAGAAAATGTAATGCAATACAACACTATTATCAGACAACCTAACTTTTTCTCAAATATCTTCACTTCTGTCTAATTCTTTTATATAATTATATTAATTACTTTACTTGATGAAACAGGAACTTATTTTTAATATTGACCTCTTATCTTAATTAAAAGTTGTCTCTGTATAACTATTATTATATCTTTGATACTGCACAGCCTGATGTAGAAGCAATTAATCTAACGGGTCAAGTAAACTTTCAATTCATGTGCGTGACTAAAGGTAAAGTTTACCGCTGTGGAATGGAAATGTGAATGGAAGGATCGCCTCAAAAGAGAAACATCACTTACTTAGAAGTTTTTAGCATAACACTTTGAGCGTAATAACTTGAGATGCTCCCTCAAATCCATACACAAAATAAAACTGACGTTGGGTCATGCAGCTGAATCGCATGTTGATGCGACCTGCTAGACATTACCTCAACCATTCTTACACCATCCTTTGTAATATGAATACAAACACAAAAATATAATGACAGTGATTTAATGAACATTTTAATTGAATTTTAAAACTAATGTTAAAAATATGTTACGTCCAGTAAAAAATAATTACGATACACAAGGATAGTATGACACGGATACTCGTTTGATATCCTCTATTTAAATCAAAATGATGAACTCATTGATTAACAAAATATGATATGTGGTGTACAATTAGATTCCGGTCACGTAACATACTTACCTCAGCAAATCGTTTGATAACTTTAGACTTGCTGATGTCCCATATAAAGATCCCATTCTTGGAGGTACAGGCTGCGATACAGTTGAGATCACCTGGTGCCCAGGATATATGGTATATCACACCTTCATTACCTACAGTTGAGTATACCTGTGGGATAAATCAGAAGCATGGATTATGACCAAACTTTCCATGTTGGCCAACATGCCTGTTCATATGAACTTGTTCATGCTGGACTAAATCTGTGATGCAACTGGAAAAGGATATTGTTCACCAAGAAACATGAAAGCAGACCTGCGTAGCTTCTAACATGTTAATCTCAAATTCTCAATCCAGTTACCTTGACTGGAACCAATTTGCCACCAAAACCTGTTGATTCTGCACTTCTTCTGAAGATTACCTCCCAAAACTTCTCCATGCCAAAACTTCTACATGCCAAAACTCTATTACTATTAGCCTAATATAGAAGTCTTGGCACATTAATCGGCATGTAAAAGTTTTGGGAGGTTACCCTTCTGAAGTACAAGTTCCATGCAAAATAGGCATTGGCTCTGCAGCTCATCAATTTAAGCTTATTTGTCCTTATAGGCCTGATCGACAAAAATGGTTGAAATTGAAATGAATGGTCAACTGATGTTAAAGTTCATGTGTAATGCATTTTTCACAAGAATGACAGATTATTACCTCTACAGACATTATATACGGAATCTATTGAGCATGAAATCGAGACATTCTGCTCTTGCAATTGATCATTAAGACGATTTTAATTTACCCATTTAACAATGCCACAATTAGCACACCAAACACTTGGAAAAATCATTCAAGCGTGACTGTGATTAAACAGACGAGGCCCGCCAGGCAGCTGGCGCCCGTGGGGCCTGAATAATTAATTAATGATGATTATCACTACCACTAGATGAATTTATGAGGTGTGTTAAATCGCCGAAAACACATTTTTATGCAATAATTATGTAATTGTCATCTGCGGAATTACCTACTTGGATATGTAAACATTCGATATATGGAAAATTTAAGTTGTTTGATTGAAGATTTGTTAGTGAAATTAACAATCAAATTGTTGCGAAATTACGTTGAATTATGACTATCGCCGATAATGAGATTACTCCAGTGACGTCACAGAAGTCATCCCTTCAGGGGCCATACCCCCGCAGACTTTCATTCTGGTCGCTGGGGCTAAATTAGGCGTTTTTTTAAAAAGCTGTATATAAGTGATTTATGGACCGATTTCAGAAATTTAAAATCGAGCAATCGTCAAATTAACATCCCATTTTTAGAAATCCGAATGTGACCATATGTCATTACATCTATCCTTTAACAACTGAAAATCATGATGGGTATGTGCACAAAATATTGGTGACCTTGTTTAAAATTTATTTGAATGGAATCTCAGTTTTACTTACAGCTTCCAAGGTATTAATGTTCCAGACTTTGATAGTTCCGTCAAAACTTGCTGTAGCCAACATATCAGGATTGTCTGGTTTGAACTTGCAGTCAAAGATGGTTTCCATGTGACCCTGTTAATGTTGAGTTGAAATAATTATATAGAGAACTAATAATTTCATTTGTTAATGAAATTGACGTTTAAAAGTTTACTTGCCTGATCCCTAAGAAAGCTCCACTTGCGTTTGCCGAGATCATACAACCCTACACCACCGTCTCTGAATGTACACACAAGTTTTGCAGGGGGGAGGGCAAAGTTGGACAGGGTTTTTTTGGACGGAGGTTGCGCCTGACTGGTCGATGATATCTGTATTGCTTTTGCAGGGCTGTCCTCTTTGTCTGTAGACACATTATAGATCACCTGGAGAGCATGGAAACCTGTCTTCTTCAGTCGCACATTCTCAATTGGAGTACACTTTGAGACGTTCCATATTCTGAGGGTCCCATGGAGGGAGTCTGCAATAGAACATAATGACAATGATATTAAAAACCATGCTGGTAAAACAAGAGAATTAGTGAGCACAGCTCACTCGTATACCCACGCTTTTAACATTGGTCAAAGAATAAAAGTTTCAAAATAGCAGATAGAAATCAATTTAGTCTTCTGTACAAACAAACCACAGCAGTACTATGAAAGCAGAGTATGTGTTTTTTCATAGTAAGTATGTCTTCATAGATACACTTGTAAGAGTGCTTTAGAAGTAAAAGTTGAAAAATCAATAAAATTTGAATAATTTATGCAAATGAGGGTATGAAACATTCAAAAGGCAGATGTACACATAGTGATTATATGTACCAAGTTTCGAAACAATTGAACAAATAGAGTTTGAGTTATGAGTGGAACAAAGCGTGTGAAAGACGAGTGGAAATACTGAGAACATTTGCATAAATTATGCAAATGAGGGTAAGAAACATACAAAGGGTAGATATACAAATCATAGTGATCATATCTTTCAAGTTTTGTAACATTAGAACAATTAGTGTCGGAGTTATGAGCGGAACAAAACGTGTGAATGGCAAAGAAAAAAGGAACAGAGAAAATTGGCATAAATTATGCAAATGAGGGTATGAAACATGCAAAAGGCACATGTACACATCATGGTGATTGTACATATAAAGTTTCGTAAAATTTGAACAACTAGTGTCAGAGTTATGAGTGGAACAAAAACATTCAGGACGGACGCACGGACGGACTCCCTAACCCTTTTACCCCCGACTACGTTGTAGCGGGGATATAATAAAATTGATATTGTATAGATTTATATCCTTGCAACCACATTCAGGTTACAATTTAATGATTAAGGATGCAATTTGTCAAAATACTATTGTAGTACCACAATCAATTATAATCGACCTAAAAGAATCGACTGCAGTTTATCATAGAATAGATCTACATTGCTTTGTGAAATAGAACCTTGTTGCTTTTTCAACAATACTATGTTATACTACATATCCTCATATAAAAGATACCGGTCATACATTATCCTGCAAATAAATGAAATTCATTTTACATATAATCATAAAATCCTTCAATCCTAACATTATTCAAGAAGCACCTTAATGCCTTTACCATGTAACTACTACAATGTTCATTAGAAAGTTTCATTAATGCAACAAATGAATAAACAACTTTCCAAATATTTCAGAAGCTGTGTAAAGCTTACCCCCCGTGAGGAACATGCCCGGAGCCCCGTTGACCCAGGAGAGAGTCTGTATATGAGCTGCAGCACTCGGCAACTGGAACATCATGATCACCTCTATTGATGACGTGTCGACAAGACGAACCCCGTAGTGCTGGTTTGCCATCAATAGGTATTCCGCGGACAGTGGGTCCCATTCAAGGGAAGTAACTGGATCTTCGTCTTCAGAATTCTCAAGGTCCTCTGGACGGAAGACATGTTTCTTGCTTTTGGATCCTATGCAGAACAAAAGTCATATTTATTTTATTTTTTATTCTTTTCCTATGCCACATAAAAACAACTGTTCGTTTTGAGTATGGTGGGGTCCTTCAGATCAAGTCTTTTTCAATCAATATTTGGATGTAGTGCTACATATTAACAAATAATTTTATTACACTTTATATTGTGTAATAGAATGACTTCCTGTCAAATGACACTTAATCATTATGAAATAGATATGTTAGATAACATCTCAATTTTTGTTTTGGCAATATTCAAGCCAGTCTTTTTTAGTTTACTGCTTTTAAAAATTAGGCATGTCATTAACTATTCAGTGAGCTTTTAGGTGAGACATAGGACCATTCCGCAAGTGCATTTCTGAAAGTGCTCTCCCAAATGCTTCCAGTTAGCCAAATACATTTACAGGATCATATCCTAATGTCTTTAATTCATCTAGTCTTTTGGATTATCAATCATTACATTTTACTGGCCAAGAATCTTTTCTACTAGACATGGGCTACCGGACTTGTCCTAATCTCTTGCCCTAATGATATTACACAGACGACAATCATCTAAATGAAACCTAAATTCCTGATTATGAATACCGGTATAATATTTCTAGGTTTAAGTCTGTTTTACAGATATATTATAATGTTATAAACAAATCAATTGGATTGAGGGACAGGCGACAATACTCATTACAATATATTTTTGTTGGGGAGACGTTACTTTAAACCTTAGAATAAATTAGTTTGTTCAATCATGGCTCATGAAGTAAAACTGATCAAATTAATCCTTCGTAACATTTTCTGACAAGCAAACATTTCAGTAACATAGACATATATATAAAAAAAAAAAAAGACAATAACTCCATTCTCCTCACCTATAACACAAACTGATATACTCCCATCCACATGCCCAAACACCATTTTACCAGCCTTCTTTGGGTGATATCGAAGTTGGCAAACATCAGAGTTAAAGTTTTGTGCTTCCTTCACAATTGACACATTATTTTCTGTAGTATAGTTCCATGAATACATAGGTCCACGAGCCGAAATGAAAGACACAACGTTGGTATCGTAAGGACACCATCCAACCGAGCAGGGAACATCCCTTGTATGGGAGAGAAGTGCAATAACTTTCTGTTGTGCTGCATCCCATACAACAAGTTTGTGGTCTGCGCTGCAACTGACAAGTAGATCGGGATGTCGCGGGTTCCAGTTGAAGGCTGTGATAGTTTTTTTATGTTCAGACATGATCGACACCAGCTTGAACTCATTGAACTTCTTGTCCAACTGAAAATGTAATTGTTGAGTTGTAAAATATGACGGATGATGACCTTCATCTTTCAATAAATATGCATTAGTTTATTATTGATAATACTTTCATTGCATTTTAGGCAAAATTTATTTAGTTCCTAATCTTAAATAAATTAGATTTTACATAAAACAAGATAAAATAAGATTCTTTATCATCCAAAACTGCGTTCCACAAGAGATATTGCTTGTGTGAGATCAAGCAATATCTCCTAGGAGATATTGTTTTGACAATAGATTTGAACAATGACCTGTCTGCGTCAACTACATGACATCACAATGCTATTGCATCATTGAACAATGACATCACAATTCTATGAGTTCATAACCATGATGATGTCATAATGCTATGACATCACCAAATTGAAAGTTAAATGGCAGTGCTGTGCTCAGAGAAGTACAATTTTCATTGAAACGTAATGAAGAATGATTTTGGATGATAAATATTCAATAGAATCTCACCTTCGTGTCATCTGATATAACAATAGTATATCAACACTCATTTATCAAAAAAATATCCTCAGCAAGCCTCAGACATTTGTAACTTTAATCAAGTCGTGTTGATATATTTGATACAAAAAAACAATCTCTATTTATCTTCCCAAGGAAATTTACATTACATCTGATACAGTTCATTAAATTTGTTTGGAAGGATATTACAAACTGTTGCAACTGAAACTTTAACAGTGGTAGCCAAATCATTAAATGTTATGGAAGGTTAAGAAATCATCGAAGCATAAAAAATAAATGGAATTCAATTGTGACACTAATTGGATTTCTCAGCAAAAATATATGTAAACTAACTTGGTATATGTAAATAGCCAATGTGGCACAGTAGGCAAATCGGTCATGACTGGCTGAACACACGTCATGGTTCCAGGGTTGACAACCCGCGGCCAGTAGTCCAACCTGTTTCACCATACTGACTTGCGGACAAATTTATAGGGAGACAAAATCCATGCTGAAAACAGAAAACAAGATAAGTATTCCAGACAGAGTTCCTTTTCATTAAATTTCATAATGCTTTTATAAGTGCCAAAGTACCATATATGTGACGATTCAAGTTCATTTCACTCAACTTGCATATATCCCAAATGCCAAATTAAATGCAAGTACTTGTTAACTTCATTGTGCAAAAGCCAAAATTACATGTTCCATTTACATGTACATTATTAGTCCAGCATGCTAGACATCTTCGTACTTCATTGCACACTTAAACCGATGTTGTAGTACGGTATAAATATGACCTAATAAACACTATCAACCCAAATATGTCTTTTCATCTGCTAAAGATTATAGTTTTCCAAATTCCTTGTGTGACAGTCATGTTACATTATCCAGTTTTCGATAAAAAATCACGACTTTAATCAATATTTATAATGTCACTATACTGAATCTATAAGTTTTAAAATGGTATTTTTCTGAAACAGTCAGTACTCCTCAATAAAATAACACAGTTGACAGTGTTTGATACAGATGAATACAACAAAATACTTATGTTTTTGTTACTTTTCAAGAGAAAAATGTTTGATTGAAAAAAATATTGCCTGGCAAAATTTGTGAGAAAAGCAAGTAAATTAAGTTAGTTTTTTCCTGTTTCTCTGCTCTGGTAATATATGATTCCATTAATTATTTAGTTCCATATTGACATTGATTTAATAAATCTTATCATAACATGTCATTTATAACAAATTCAACGAATGGAATGTGTGCGAGCAAACATGTCAACAGTGGTGAACGATGTTGTCATTGTTGACACAGGCCAAAACGACAACTTCAGTTCAGTTCACATTTCACTTTCCTTGCTAAGTAGGTTGGAAAAGGAAGACTGACTGCGTAAATTATTGCAATATATCATTCCTTTATACGCTATTGCTAAGGATTTTTGACAGGCATCATTAACTTATTATCTTCAATGCATTACGTCTTACATCAACATAAAACCTTGCCCAGACGGGCAAAAATCTGCCATTATTGTCACGTGATCAAACATTTCGAAAGCGCATGACGAGATTTTACTTCCGCTTCCGGATAAACATGCGAGGAACGATGTGAGCAGCGTGTGAAAGTGGTTTATGGCGTAGAAAAAACAGGTATTCTTTCCATATATAAGTGAGAAAATATTCATGTTCCACGTGGGTTGTAAATTGTATTGTCATTGAAAATACAAAAGCAAAATTATCCACTCAAACTGTGAAAGCAACGAGTCTTATTAAAGTGATAATATCACACATGACATAGGAGAATATTTTGTAAATTAATGAGGTTGTACAATATGACAAAGAATAGTGCACATTGATTTAAAAATAGAAACAATTACATGTGAATCCTTCCACCAGTGTGACAAACTTTGCTGCATCATAACAGGACATTGTTGTTGTGTATATGTTTTATTATTAAACAGTTGTACTAATAAGAAAAGCGGCGTTAAACAATAACTCACTCACTCACTCACTAATAAGAATACAGTGTTCTTCCATTTCTTTTACTGCAAATAAAGAAGATAACAGATATTGCTGATAGATCTTTCCCTTTAAATCCATCTCGCGAAGATTTATAATAAATTTTAAGTTCTTTTTTGTAGAAATGGCAGAAATAAATACAACTTCACCGTCGCTGTCAACCGAAGAATCAGCAGTGATGTCTACAGAGACCTCAACAATAGAGTTATCACAGAATTCAGATTCGGGAAACACTACAGAAGCTCCAATTGATAAGCAGAAAACAGGAACTGTGACCTCTGCCACATCCGATTCTTCGTCATCAACAAGAGAATCCTCATCAAGTATATCAAATTCTGACTCTTCGTCAACACCCAAAAAATCCTTTTTAAAAAATATGCCTAAGTTTGAAACATCAGACTGGTACAAACATAAATGTTTCGACAGATACTGGAGTCATTTCCAACATATCCAAAACTGGTATAAAAAACATTGTCAAGTATACAGATCTCTGCAACATAATCGGACTTCACATCAAAAGAACCAAAGTTACAATATCAAAGCTGCTCAGATGTATTCCCAAATGTACAATTTAAGTTCTTATCAATCTTCAAACACAGTTACAAATTCAAGGACACATCAAAATTCAAATAGTAACAAGAAGGCCAAAAAGAGACCAGTAAAAGGTCAATCAGATCATAACAAGAGATCGGCTGCCGTGAAAAGAAAACAGTCTGATTTGTGTATGGATGTTGAGGCGGAAACTTGTAGTTCAGTCTCATCTGAAGTACCTGACTTGGTTCCGATCGAGGAGCCTCAATCTGCAGAAATGGAAATGGATATCTCGGAAGAAATGCTGGATTTCTTTGCAAAAACTCAAAGACACAGGAGAGAAAGAGGTATTTATGTTTGTCATTATATTTTAATTTCTTCACTTTTGAATTCACTAATTATGTCAACCTCAGAAATATTATTACACTGGATGAGATTTACTTTTAAGATATTTACCCGATATGTGAAATTGTGATTAATATCTTATTGCTGATGTTAGAGTAAAATAAAATGTGTAACTTGATTGATTTTCAGCTACACATGTTGTTTTAGTTATCAAGGTGCTAGGTTTCTATGTCATAAAACGTTGGGAAACTTACTCAAAATTGAGGAAATATATTATGCTTAATAATAAATTTTATAACTGCACATAAAATAAAAAATTATTTGTTTATGTTTATATGTAATCATTTATTTTTAATATACACTTTACTGTTACAAGAAAGATTGGACACAAGTTATCTAACTTTAAATCCCTCTCCAGATTATTACAGATATTTATCTAACAACATTCTTCATAAGAGATAGACGATATATCAACAGGAGAAGTTTAAGAAATATATGACATATAATATATGTAAACTGATTTGATAATGCTTTGATTATCACTGTCATTTAGAATTAGATTAAAATGAATTTATCCTTTTAGTTAATTTAGAAAAGATAACTAAAACAACTTTTCTGTTTTTACTTTAAATCATGAAATGACAGGAAAGATAATTTGTTAAACTCCTTGTTTATGTTTTGTCATTTCAGAAGCAGAGAAACTGACAGAGAAGGAAAAAGAAAAAGCAGAAAAAAGAATCAACATTGAAGAAGGTAAATGATGCGTTTTCATCATAAAAATAAAATATTAACAGCATATAACCAACCACAAACTGTTATTTTTCCAAATATGTATACATATTATGCTGTTTACTTTATAGAAATATGTCAATGATGCATTTTTATCTGTCATCATAAAATTTAAACAATAAGTTGTCAATAACATTCATTGCAAACCTCCAGTGACGTCACACCACTATACTGCCTATAACATTATACTCAATAATTCCTATGTGGATGTATTATCTGGGGGATTATCACATAATCCCTGGGATTCTAACGTAATTTCCCTCTACCAAGGGCAATTATCTTAATAATGCCCCTCTTCAAATATCTGTATTTAATACTGAGATGTTAAGTTTAAGATGAAAGTTAGTGTATGTTATGTCTAACTCTATTGGAAAACAACTGTTAATTCAAACATCAATCTCCAAATGTTTTTTGCAATATCCCGTCTCGAACCCGAAACCTCCATACTCCTGCACACCAAGCGCAGCGATGATACCACTGTGCTACAGGGACTAGGCTGATGAGGTTGTTACCTATGTTCCCTTTATACCCTACTGCCTTTCACCAAAAGTGGATATTTTACGGACGACTCCTTTACTTTTTCGCACTATCAATTAGAATAGATTAAACATAAAATTTAACCACGGGGTCGGTTTGTAAGCTTGATAAAACATGCCAAAGGGTGTTTATGAGATATAAACACCCTTTGGCATGTTTTATCCTATACTTAAATCCTTATATTCAACAGGGGAGGGGTAGCGCAGTTGTTAGTGCGTTCGGCTTTTGATCAAGAGGGCTTGGGTTTGAATCTGGCCAGGTGCACGGCAACTTTGTCTGCAGTAGAGAACTGGTCTACACACAGTTACGTTTGGGTGCAATGGAACCCTGAATTTTCTGTGTATTACCACCCACGTTTGATAGTTCCAGCCGATGCTCGCAGGTTTCACCGCAATGCATAGCCACATGACATTGTGGGGTTTCTCATTGCGATGATACTGGCAGCCGCGATAAAAGTGAAATACTCTTGAAAGCGACGTTAAACCCCAACTCACCTAACCTTACCTCTAGATCAACATAACAACATACAACCAACCACAAACTCTTTCCAAATATGTATATTAAGCTGTTTATTTTATAGAAATAAATTAATTTGTCCTCCAAAACTGTTAAAATGTTATCTCTCAAGAAATATCATGACAATAGTATGTGATGCATGTCAGATATTGCTGGCATAACATCCACTGATATCTCCTTGACAGTAGATTAGCTCTGACATCATCAACTTATGACCTCACAATGCTTCTACATCATCAAGTACCTGTGTGACCGTCCTCGTTTGTTTCCAAAGTTTTTCCACGAAAAAACTTCACCACCAACCATAAAAGATGGTATATGTAACGAGTATTTATCATACAATGGATGGTGTTCTCGGCAGGATAAAGGCAACGGATATTTTCGGTATCCGTTGGGGTCATATACGGATAAAGATGCAAATTACAGAGGTCAAGTGACGGAACTTCTTTTGGAAAAGACGTCAAACGCATTAACATTTAAAATGCCTGTAATAACCGTGATAGCGTAACAGCTTCATGTAAATATACATGCTCACTTTCATATAGATCCACATTAATTTGGGAAATGATAACAAAAAATAATTGTGCAATGCATGATAGTGCGGCAAAATTTTATTATGTTCAAGCAGTGCCAAAACATGTTCATCGCGAGTTGAAAACTACCGAGCAAACACTTTATAATACTCACAGGTAACAAAGGCAGTTTGAGTCACACATTCATTTATCGAACGGCAATCTTCACGGTTCCATAAAGTGACTTTTGTAAAGGGGATTTTAGAATTAGCTGCCTAACATTCAGTTTAGCTCTCCGTGTGGTGCGAGTTGCCATTTGCAGCCGGGCGGAAGGGAAGCAACTGTCGCACTTCGAGATTCGCTTACAGTCATGGTTACACAAGCGATAGGACGCGAGTTCGAATTCGCTGTCCTCACGTTAAATATTTTTCATTTGAAAAACGTATTTTAATATGTATTAAAACATTAAGATCATGCCAAAAATAACAATTATTTTCACTGAAAGCATAATTTAGGAGGCGTTATTTTGTGTCATTTTACTGTGAGAATAACACGCAGTTCATTTGCATATATCAATACGCTTAGTTACAGTTAAGTTCAACTTTGAAATAATGTTGTCATGCTGTTTTGCGCAAAATGAATGAAGAATGACATTGTATGATAAAGAAGTTATCATGCTCGTGTGTTTTGGGATGGTAAATATCCTGCATTAGGAATAAACACAATGTATTTAGCTCGCCAAGGCTCGCAAAATACAATGTTTATTCCTAATGCAGGATATTGACCATCCCAAAACACACTCTCATGATAACCTCTATTTATTCAGTTGTTCATGTTTCCAATTTCCAAATGAACTACTAATACACTCAGTGAAATACACAGTTTTCTTTCCTGACGTAATCCAAAACATGTCGTCATTCAAACAAACAACCCACGGAGGAGGTCGAAAAAGGGGGATAACTCTAACAAACTTCCTTTCGGTGAATACCGCTAAATCATTACAACAGTTACAACCTGACTCAACTGTTTTCATTAAAAATTAATGAAGAATAGATTTGGATGATAACAGAAGCTGGTCCTTGTGTCAGTCTGATTAAAATAGACCGTTCTCAGAGGAATAACAGTTTCAAAATAGTGCATATACTGGGATACGAAATACTATTTGGAGGTTTCCTCGCTAAACCGTCTGATGGGCTGCCCATATGCTCACTTGTTCTGACGCAATTCAGTTAACCAATCACAAGACCTCCAGCACCTTCTGGTGCAATAAGCTAGGGGCAGATAACTCCAAACAGCTATCCTTTCACCTGTTTCCGTAACATGTTAACGAATGCTTTTAGAATGTTTAAAAACTATGATGTGATTGGTCAGCGATGTGACTTGGTTTTGTCTGCACTAAACTGGTACGGAACATGCGTCGTCTTCAGATCTTGTGACGAGTAACCAGGTTGTATCCTTATATGAACTATTTTGCAGATTTTATTCCTCGGAACAGAGTAAATTTTAATCAGACTGATCCTTATGTCTTCTGGTATCATTTGAACACAATTACATCAACATCTTATCTTGTTAAAAATAACAAAAATCCTCAGGCAATCTCAAGATATCTTATCATCTTCTTTTGAGTGTTTTTATCAGAAAACACTTGGATGAGATTGTCTTCATAAGTATATCTAACTTGGTCAGTAAATAACTAAGCAAAACACTTGTAGATTGGTATGAAATTCCATTTTTTTTCACCAACAATTGTTCTCTTTCAGCTTCTGGGCTGCAAAAAGAACGAACATCAGAAGCACCAAAAGAACAACCAGGCTCCCGGCGAACGGCAGAGATGAAACAGTTGTATGGGAAAGGAGCTGCTCTGATTCATGGCATGGAGACCGCCCTTCAGATGACGTACGACAGAAACTTTGACGCAAACCAACCTCGATTCTGGCCCAATATGCCTTTCAGGATTGTGTTCGCTGATGGTTGAGAGCATCTATTAGATTGTTGGATGTGGACAGAATGTGTCATTCTTAATGCTTAGAGTATCTTGCTCCTGGTAAAATGTGGGGTAAAATTTGTGGTAAAATGTGTCAATCAGGATTTTTACTGTCAGACTGATCATGAGATAAAAGCCAAATGATGGTGTGAAAAGTTTTAGCACAAATCTCTAGTGTAAATGATGTTTCATAATGAGGCTTTGATAATGCTAATTTGGATCCCTGGACAATATGTCATGAAGAGTTATGTATAAAAAGCCTTGCAAAAATTTGTTTTGGTACTATCTGGTTGAGTGAAGTACATATTTTAAACTGCTTATTTTGGAAATGATGTCCGTTTCAAATTATTTGAAGAAATTTTATCCTTGTGAAGGAATATTTTTTGTCACTTTTTAGGGCTGAAGTTAATGGTCAAATTTCCCCAAAAGTCATAACTTGCACAAGTAACCATATTGAATTTAGCTGCTTCCGTACCAGAGTTGTCTGCCTGCGCTACTAAATCCTGATGCAGCAAGTTGTTATGCTGGCACAGGAAAGATGACAAAATGCAGCAAGGCTTAAATTATTCAGTGATAGAGACTGGTACAAGTTATGGCTCACAGAGAAGTTGGAAAATGTTCACAAATGCAGCAAGTTGTTATGCTGGCACAGAGAAATGCAGCAAGACTTACATTATTCAGTGATAGAGGCTATACCATTTTGTGAGTATGTGAAGTATCAGTTTGACACATAAGTTTTATTTTTGAAGTATGGCACCCAATGATCAAGTAAACTTGCAACTTCCCAATGCAAGGCACTATTCTTGCCAGTCTCCATTACTGGCTGATTTAGGCCATGCAGTATTTCTTTCAGATATCTGTGCTTGGAAATCCAGGCCCACTATGCATTTCAGGTGCAGCGAATCACTATCTTGGCACAACAAAGCGAGGGAAATTCTGCAATTGCTTAAATCAGCCAGTAATGGAGACTGGCAAGAGTTATGCCTTGCGTTTGGAAGTTGGTAAACTTGATGAATGAAATGTTTTATGTTAGTCTTTTCACTTATACAGTAGTAACATTCGTTAATCGTAACTTTGTTTTCATGTTTTGCATAATTCCTGCAATAAAATGAAATTGAAAATATTTGTGTAATATGTTTATTATACACCCGCTACGACGTAGTCGGGGGTATGTAGCGTTCAGCACGTCTGTCCGTGTGTGCATCCGTCCGGAATGTTTTGTTCCGCTCATAACTCCGACACTAGTTGTTCAATTCACGAAACTTGATATGTACAATCACCATGATGTGTACATCTGCCTTTTGTATGTTTCATACCCTCATTTGCATAATTTATGCAAATTTTCTCCCATGAAAAGGAACGATGTTGGTCCTTATACCAGGGTAATAATGTGTGTAGCGCTTTGAGCATGGCCCTTAGTGTTGTGGATTTAGCGCCATATAAGTATCCTCATTATTATTATCCCACCGGTATGTAATACCGTGGGATATTGTCATCGCCCCGTCCGTCTGTCCGTCCGTAATCATTTCGTTTCCGGAGCAGAATTTGAAAACCGTTCATGATATCTTTCTTAAACTTTCCATGTGTATTACCCACTAACTGAAGTGGTGCCTTTTGATATTTTCAGATTTCTGAAAATTTTATGTTTTTTCGTTTCCATAGAAACTTGTTGAATTTGGACTTTGTTCAGAGACAGGTTCGTTTCCGGAGCACAGCTCCAAAACCGTTCATCATATCTTCCTGAAACTTTGCATGTGTATTACCCACTAACTGAAGTGGTGCCTTTTGATATTTTCAGATTTCTGAAAATTTTATTTTTTTCGTTTCCATAGAAACTTGTTGAATTTGGACTTTGTTCAGAGACAGGTTCGTTTCCGGAGCACAGCTCCAAAACCGTTCGTCATATCTTCCTGAAACTTTGCATGTGTATTACCCACTAACTGAAGTGGTGCCTTTTCATATTTTCAGATTTTTTCTGAAAAATTTTGTTTTTTCTGTTTCCATAGAAACATGAGAGGGATGTTGGTTGTTGTTGATTTTGACTGCTTCTGGAGCAGAAGTCTGAAACCCTTAACATACCTGAAACTCAGCATCTGTAATACCCACTAACTGAAGTACGGTAGTAGATACACAAGATGTGTTTTACAAATTTTGTGGAACCGGTGGGATATATCATCTTCTGATGACTCTTGTTATTATTATTTTTCAACCTTTACTTCTAAAGCACTCTTACAAGTGTATCTATGAAGACATAGTTGCTATGAAAATACACATAGTCATAGTACAGCACTTCTGTGGTTTGTTCATACAGAAGACTAAACACTGAAGCAGGGGTATATGAGTGAGCTGTGCTCACTAATTCTCTTGTTTTAAAATGTTTTGATGTGGAATATCTGTGTTTATAAATATACCTAATAAAATAAATTGATAACTTTTTTTTTTAATGGAAATTTGATAGTGTCAATAGTGTAAATGGCATAGTAGTGATGCATTGATCATTAACTAATCGCTTTGTTAAGAATTGTGTAAATCTACTACACAGATTTACGCCAAGTTTGCACAGCGTTTTTCAAGTTTATACTTCCATGAACTTAATACAATTTGGAGTCAATTCTTATTAATAAATATACACATTCTTGATGTTTACAAAAGGTTTCATCGCTCCAAAAATATAAATTTGCAACAATTAGAGCTGCACTATTTACGCGTATCAATTCAAAACTCAAAAACATGAAAAAGACAAGAATCAATCAAAACATCATTGGTTTATTAGCCCTGCCTACATCATCGCCAATGAAAATCCAGAGAGAGACATACATGGTAGCTAGTATAGAACTGTGAGTCTGTGATACATTTGTATTTCACTGGGACATGCTATAAAATAATTGATATATTACTTCATAAATGTACAAATGAAATTATCAAATTTTATGCACTAAATCATCTCATTAGATAGAACTGCTATCTTATCCTCTGATGTATACACATACATGTATATGGTTTTATCAACGATTTATACATCTATTATGGTTATCATCTGCAGTTTTTCACAAGTTTGCATAAGTAAAATACTGGATAAGTAAAATATGTTGATGAGTCCCTTGAAATTTTACTTATCAGGTTTCCACTGTATATATATCACAGTATATCACAATATATCACATCATTGGTCTGATGAAGAGGGCTCACACCTTCGAAACATGTAACCAAAACATTCTGGTCTTTGTGCGGATATCCCCATGCATTGATGTCGGTTTTATGCTCTCTATTTTTACCTCAAATGTCGGTTTGGTTCCGTCTTCGCATGCTGCTATCCCTACCTATCCTCTCTATCAAACAGGTCGTCTAGCGCCTCCTGAAATTATAGGTACGTTTGAAATTACTTTTTGTTTGACACATGGATATATGATAATTCATTGTCATTGTATCTAATTTTATTGACGTTACAATGACGTTAATTAACATATTTGCACAAAGATGTGTGTAGATGAACAAACTTTTGGTACGCAGCTGTAGAGATAATTAAACAATGAAAATACTGCTACCGACTTATCTGGTGACTGTGACCCAGTGGATAAAGCTGATTAAGGATGATGTCGTACAGATTTCAGTAAGGTTTCAGCACAATGCCTCCCATGATTCGGTAGTTCCAGCGGCGATGCATGGCCACAATGGTGTGGCAATAATGCTAACAGCTATGATATAGTGAATACTCTGAAAGCGATCGCCTCACCTCGATTTGACGTCTAACAGTCAAAGGGTTTCCCTGTTACACTATTTCAAATCTTTGCTCTATGCATATCATTGAGGTCCATTTTGTCTTGCAGGAAAGCAGAAACTTTCAGTGTTTAATATAAATCCATTATTATTATTATACCATTATTTGACCCCCAACTTCAATTGTAGATGATTTGCTACTCGGCCAGTATCTATAGCATGTAGCCAAGGATCACTTCAACTCTATTTCTACATTTAGTACCCTGGGCCATGTGTTAGGTACCCCTGTTGTGCTTCAAATTGTAATAATTGCTCCAACTTGTAATACCTGCTCAAAATTGTAATACAAACTGCTCCTAACTGTAATAACTAAATATTTGTAACATGTACTGTCAAGCTGCTCCAAATTGTAATAAAAAGTGTTCTAAATTGTAATAACTGCTCCAAATTGTAATAACTGTGGTGAAGCTGTAGATGTAGGTAAAGAATCAAGATCTATGTCAAGATGTAGATGTAAATATAAGCACAGATGAAGATATAAGGGTTGATGTAGATGTAGAAGTAGATATAGATACAGATATAAATCGACATGTAGATATGCCCATAGGTGATTATTCCGATGTAGATGTATGTATATATGTATGCCAAGATGTAGATGTAGATATAAGCGTTGATGTAGATGTAGATATAAGCGTTGATGTAGATGTAGATATAAGAGCGTGTGTAGATATAAGAGTTGAAGGTAGACGCAGGTAAATATTTAGATTTAGATGTGAATAAACATGTAGATGTAAATTTAGATCTTGGTGGAGCTGTAGAGATAGATGTAGATATAAGAGTTGATGTACATGCAGGTGTAGATATATGAAAATATGTTGACCTAGATGTAGATGTAAACGTTGATGTATATGTTGATATGAGGGGTATAGATAAGTAGATGTAGGTGTACGTGTACTTATACGGTTAAATATAGATGTAGAAGTAAAGATAGACGTTAGAATATGTAGATGTAGATCGGGGTGGTGATTTAAATGTAGGTGTAGGTGTTCTTTTATGCGAAGATGTAGATGTAACCGTTGATGTAGTTATAACAGTTGATGTACAGTTATATATAATAGCTGATACAGATATAAAAAGATTTCATGTAGATAGAAGAGTTGGTGTAGATATAGAAAAGTTTATTGTAAACTTAGATACTGATGTACTTACAGATGTAAATGAACATGGAGATCTATTTGAGAATCTAGGTGATGATTTAAATGTAGATGCAGCTAAAGATGTTTGCGAAGATGTAGATGTAGATATATGAGTTGATGCAGATACAAGAGTTGATGTAGAGGTAGATGCATACGCAGAAGTATATGAAGATACAGATGCAGACGTAGGTGTAGTTATAATATAGCCTATGCGTAAAGGAACATGTAAATGAACATGTATATGTTGATCGCTATGATGTTTTAGATGTACGTGTAGTTGTTGATGTAGGTGTCTATTGTAAGTGTAGGTGTAGGTTTAGACGTAACGGTAGACAAGTTGTAGATGTAGATCTTAATCTGGATGCAGATTTAGTTCTTCATTTAGATATAGATGTAGGTGACGTAGATGTATGCGAATATGTAGTTACAGGTGTAGGTGTAGATGATGATTATAAGGTACGAGTAGATGTAGGTGTAGGTATAGGAGAACGAGTTTTATGGATTAACATCTTCTTTATTGCAGTAAAGATGTAGGTGTAGATGAAATGGATATGAAGATCAAGGTGAATGGTGATAGAGATATAGATGTATCTTTAAACGTAAATGTAGGCTTACATCTAGATGTATGCATAGCTGTAGATGCACATACAATTGTATATGTCATTTCATATGTCATTGTAGGTGTGAGTTTAGATGTGATCTTGACGTCATTGTTGACATCAATTGTAGTTGTAAATAAAATTTTAGATGTAGATTTACGATACGACGTATTGCAAGAGAAAGTAATGTCACTAGCCTTGAAACAGTAAGTTATATTTCATCAGGCTAAGTATTGTATCATGACAGACTGAAACTGTATTAGTCATGATGCTTGAGTATGTATGAACAATGTACCGGTATTCTGAAATGAAAAACAACCCAAGATGGCGGTTTTCCGATAGAACCCTATCTGTAAAGTTATTGAAGAAAAGCAATATGCAGCAGTCTACTCAACCTTTGAAATAACCGTTCCCTTCGAAAAGCTTGAACATGACATACATGTAGCTGTCACATGCTCCCCACATCACGACCCTGGTCGAGCCACCCAATCTGTTGTCTGTTAATTACAATATTTGAAAGTCATTATAACCAGGCTAATAGTGGAGAAGATAATACAAGCAGTCTGTTCTATCTTTGTATTCCCTTAAAAATGCATGATCAGTTTTAAATGATATTTTATTTGGTTCTAAAATGTAAAATGTAAAAGGTGCTTGTTTAGGGTATATCTTATTCGATTTCATATCCATATGTTTCAATGAAAACCAAGGTCTCATACATGTGTAGAAGCAGGCAATTATGGCTCTTCCTCACGTATGTACTCGTTATAAGACCTATCAAACGCTATAGAAGCAAATCTGTCTTCCTATCTTCTTTATTCAATTTTCAAAATTACGCTTGACTAAATGGCTGCAGCAAGCCAAGGTTCATTGTCCGGTTTTCGATCAAGACCACGACTATGCATGGTTGTATTTTCATTATACTGAACTAATTGACCATAAACTGGTTATTTTTTTATGTTGATAATTCTCAATTAAATAACAACATTTTGACATTGGACATATATGTGACCTCACCATCATGATTATGTCCCTTTAATTGCCATGGCCATGACAGTATTCGATTGTATGTGTAAATAAGTCGATGTAATGTATTTGAAAAATAATGTCACCAATAGTAAAACACTCTTCTCTCTTCGGAAAATCAAGTTAAAAATGAGTGTACATGGTTCGGTAAAGCCATGGGAATCGTTTTTGTAATTCGATTAATAAAATGTGTTCACATTAAAATGGCCGCCATGTAACTTTTGCTTTATACGCAATAGCCTACCGTTATAACCACTACCGATAATTGGTTTGTGTAATAAGATGTTTTACCCTTTAAAGTAAATTGACATAAACTATCATAAGAAATGGAGACTTTGAAAACAAAATTGTAATTTTTTTTATGATTTCCCGATAGTCAATAACATCTGGGATAGAGCAAACAACAGTCTCTACATTGAACCTCTCAAAACGAAATATATATATATCTCGGATATTTTGAAAGACCAAACATGTCCAAGTCCAAGCGAAGACAGCATGATGCAAATTTTGGCACAGCAAAGTCGACGAACTGCAGCAAAACCAGTGATAGAGAGTGGTGTGAGCTATGCCTTGAGGAGAAAGTTGAAAGAGTCGTGCCCTTGCGTTTCTACAGTTCATGACAAAACTACAGTTTTACATCCCCTACAGCCGATAAATAATAATGAGCATTTCTAGAGCTTTGAATCCATACACAAGGATCATCTTCTAAGCGCAAACAATGTAAGAAATAAAAATAACGACGTGAAACAATTTGTGTGAAATTAAATCATGAACAACACCATGAATTTAAACATATTGTTACAATTATAAACTTAGAAAAGCACAATGACTTTATGAATGTATTCCGATTTTCTCGGATTATCTTCAACATCGGTTCAAAGTTTTTGGAAGAGACGGGCCGACTTGATTGTTTATGACGTCATCATTTGTGACGTCACGGTATTGTCTTATTGACACAATCGACATCAGTCGCAACTAACATTTGCTCACAGATTTTCATCATGGGTTGTTTTGACTTTTGGCAAGCTAGACTTGACTTCTTTACCAGAAAGTTATCTAAGCCACCGAAAGAGCCTAAACCACCAAAACCACACCAGCCTAGTCTGAGTTTGAGCCCAGAACCACGCCCTACTCTGACAGGAGATGAGATTCTGAGACAGTTACGTCAAGAAGGAATCGGTCCGGAAAACTCGGCCCGTGGGGGTGTGTGCTTCTCGGTCCCTGTGGAGGACGGCGTCACCCCGAGACGGAAACCACCCCGGCGCTTGTTGGAGGTGTACAATACAGGGAAGGGACAGAGCCGTCTTGCTGCTCTTGGTCTAAATCAGTACTCGGCAGAAGAGAGACAGATTATGGCAGATGTTTACAGATATGATAGGTGGGTCAACTAAATAATTTATTTGTACCAGCAAATAACCCTGAATGAATAGTGACATAGATTACCCTTCGCCTTTTTAAAAACCCTGTTTTGAAAAGTCCCATTCTATGAAGACTTATAAATGTATTTTGTTAATGCACTTTTAGATCGGTATGTTGTTTCTTTATTACCCGTTGTCATATATCCCATATTGTTCATATTGTAAGAAATAGGGGGTTAGGTTACTTTGGGATAATGTAAGGCAAATGCGCTGATCGAACGTATTAGTGATACTGTAACATGTGGCAGGTTATATTTTGGAAATTGAAGTGGCTGATTTCGTAAATAATATTCCAAATTCGTAATGTCATCTCTAACTCACCTTTTAGAATTAAAGTAATAACTTGTGTGCTTCGTATTTTCGTATAAGTACAGCCACTACTTCGTTTTAATAACTGTAATTGGGTAAAGTTTACGTTTTGGTCCATGCGCTCGATCAGCGGCCGCCATCTTCTTTTAACACCAGTAGGGAAGTGACGTCATTTCTCGCGTGGGCGTAACTATGGGTGATGGGGGCCGGGCCTGAGGGGTATATAAAGGGGCAGGGTCAGTCTGGGGGTCGAGTTTGTTTTCAGCTTTCATTTCAGCTTCATTTCAGCTTGCAGCTCCCCTTTCGCTTGAAAGGTATGCCTCTCTGGTTTTGGTTAAGTTTTATTTAGTAAGAATTATTCTAAGTTCTCATAAGTTTAATTTGTCTAAGTTTTAAAAGTAATCTGGGAAATATAATATAAGTATTAGCAAGTTTTTGGGTACATAGTAAAAGTTCTTGGTTTAGCGCGAAGAAATGGCGTCACGTAGGTTCATCACAGAATTATTTGTCAATATCTCTTTATTGCCTATATTTTATGACTTGTAAATAAATTATTATTGAACTTTAATATCCTAGTATGTTTTGTCTTTCAAGTTTGTTTTCTGATCGTTACGAATTAATTTCGTAAAAGTGAACGTTGAATGACTTACAATGTCGAAGGTACAGTGATAGCGGCCGATATTCTAAATTCATGTTTTGAGATGGTCCCTGACCCATAATTCAATTCGGGACTCGCTTATCCGAAACGTAATGCTAACTAACTAAGTATGGATAAGCGAGTCTCTTCCTGTGTAAACAAACATGGCTGCGCCCATAGTTTTTATCGCTATCACTTTGCTCTCGAGTCATTATAAGTCACACTCGTTTGGAAGATGGAAATGAAGGTTTATTGACTTCAAATAAAGTTGAAGGTTGATCCGCACACATGTTGAGAAAGATTGCACAATTATTCCTGGAGGAACAGGCGAACTTGTAGTACACACTAACGAAGGTTCATAATGTAAACATGGTCAATTAGTTCAAAGTTCAAGATTGTCTTAGTGAATCACGCTACCACATATTCTCACTTAGATAGTCAATAACAACATCACCTTTCATGCACACGTACACAAATAGTTAAATTGGACGTAAATAAGTCCTGTTTATCATAGTTTACATAAGACCTACCCCCGTTGGTGTTACAAAATTTGGTGGCAGCGGTGGGATGTAATGTGTCAATTTTTCTCTGTAGATAGCTGGGATACGATCATTATTATATTTATTGTCATTATTAGTTTTAGTTGTATACTTGGTTTCCTATTAGTAAAATTTGGTTGTTGTATCTTTCCAGTCACAGACTGCGGTATTCGGTTCTGAGGTTGCATCCTAGACATTGCTGTGTTGTTAAAGTCCTAGAGGTGTTGCTGGTTTCTGGTTGACTGGTCTATTAGGGTAAACTCTATTGGGTAGAATGGCCAACCTGCAAGGAAGTAGACCAGTTGGTTGTAGTTCCGCAGCTAACATTCAGCAGGAGATTGATTCGCTGGGTAGTCAAGTTAAGGAACTGCAGCAGGTTTTTCTTAGTGACGCGGATACTATTACTTCTAAGGGACCCTTAGAGGAGACAGAAGTCGAGAGCGGGTACGCTACCCGAATAGTTTCAGGCTCATTAGGGAGGTTGTCACCTGTGCGGCCGGGTGATTGCGAAGTGGCTCAGGTACCGAGGGCTTCGCGGGATTTTTCAGAGGCGCGACGACGTCTCAGTTTTTTGGAAGATCGGTGTCAGCAGAGATCGGACATGATCTACGGCCCCGGCCTGGAGGGAAGCTACGAAGAACGGCCGACTTCAAGAGCACCTTTAGCAGCTGTGAATGTGGATCCTGTGCGGACTTATGCTGGCCGGAGGGTTTTCCCGGAGAGACCAGCTTTATTTCCTATGACGTTTGATGGGCAGACAGCCTGGCAAGATTTCAAGGTTCATTTTGAAATGGTTGCAGACTTGAATAACTGGGGTGATGTGCAGAAGGCCACTTATCTTGCAGTTAGTCTTAGGGGTGCAGCTCAAGAAGTTCTTGGGAACTTACCACAACCAGAGAGGCAGAATTATTTTTTACTTGTACAGGCACTGACGCAGAGATTTGCGCCAAGCAATCAAACCGAGCTTCACAAGGTCCAGTTGAAGGCCCGGTGCAGAAGACGAGATGAGAGTTTGACTGAATTGGGTCAGTCAATTAGACGACTTACTGGGATGGCGTATCCTGACGCTCACCAGGAGTTGTTGGAAATTTTGTCGAAAGATCATTTTATTGATGCATTGCAGGAATCAGAGATCAGACTTCGTGTTCAGCAGGCAAGACCGAAAACGCTGAATGAGGCTGTACATGCTGCAGTTGAATTGGAAACTTTTCAGAGGGCTGAATTGCAGCGTCAAGGGGGACGAAGAATGACAAGATCCCTGACTGAGCAGAAAGATTCCAATGGTCTGCAAACACAGGTTTCTGATTTAGCAAGGGCGATAGAAACTTTAACAAAGTTAATGCATGAGAAAACTGATAGGAATGTGAATAAAAGATTTACAAATCGTTATCCTTTCAAAAATTCTGAAGTTCAATGTTATCATTGTTCAAAAATGGGTCATTTCAAAAGGGATTGTCCCCAGTTGAATTCCAGGGTTTCGGGAAACTAGAAGATGCTAACCTTTCGGGTCGAAGGGAGGCAGAATTTCAAGGGCCCACGGCTACAGCTAATGGGATTTGTATTTCAGCTGTTGTAAATAAAGCAAATGTTTCACTGTTGATTGATACAGGAGCATCTGTGTCATTGTTGTCATTTTCACGTTATGAAAAGATTGTTCCTGAGTTGCGTCCACCCCTCCTTCCTTTATCGCAGAAAGTTCTCCAAGCAGATGGTAGACCTTTAGACATAAAGGGACGAGCACAGTTTGATGTTCAAGTTGGTGATTTCTCTTGTCAGCACGAGTTTTGGGTAGCTGATATTGGAAATCAAGGCATTTTAGGGTTAGATTTCTTACAGGTTAACCAGTGCAGTCTTGATGTTTGCAATGGGAGTTTGAATATAGGTACTCGTGTTGTATCTTGCAGGGCAGAGGAAGATGAAGATTTTTGTTTCAGAGTTTCTTGTAAAGAAGCTGTTTCTATTCCACCCCGTCATGAAACTATTGTGATAGGTAGAATTCATGTAGATAAATCAAGTTCACCTTTGAGTGGTGAATGTCTCCTTGAGGGTAGCGCTAAGTTCATGTCAAAATATCAGCTCATGGTAGCACATAGCATTAGCACAATAAATGCAGAAAGTGACGAGATCGCTGTTAGAGTTCTTAACCCGTCAGAAGAAGAGGTGAAAATCTATCCAGGTACCCACTTAGGTGACTGTGTTAATTTCAGGCCAATCGAAGAACCATTTGAAGTTGCAGGTGTCGTGAGGAAAGTTGGTCTTCCAGAAGGAACGTTGCCTGAGTATCTTCAACAGATGGCAGAAGACTGTTCGAAGAACTTGACTGAAGATCAAGGGAAACAACTCCGTCAAGTCCTGATCCAGTTTCAAGACATCTTTTCACAGCACGAGCATGACCTTGGTCGAACCAATCTAGTACAACACAGAATTGATGTTGGGGGAACTCATCCTTTGAAGCAACCTCCAAGAAGATTGCCCGTCCACAGTCAGGACTTAGTGAAACAGCACATTGAGGACATGTTGAAGAAAGATGTCATCGAACCATCCAACAGTCCTTGGGCCTCACCAATTGTTTTAGTCACCAAGAAGGACTCTAGCACGCGTTTCTGCATTGATTTTCGACAGGTGAACCTCCGAACGATTAAAGACAGCTTCCCTCTGCCAAGGATAGACGATTCTCTTGAGAGTTTGTCAGGTTCGCGCTGGTACTCAACCCTTGACTTGACGTCCGGCTATTGGCAGGTTGAAGTTCATCCCGATGACAGACCTGTGACCGCTTTCATGTCAAAGTTTGGACTGTTTCAATTCAAAGTACTGCCATTTGGACTCTGTAATGCGCCATCCACTTTTGAGCGTCTTATGGAGACTGTTTTGGCTGGTCTTCAATACGAAACATGTCTAATTTATCTTGACGATGTTATCGTTCATGGTAAAACATTCGAAGAGTCATTGGTTCGTCTCACTGAGGTGTTCCAACGATTCCGGAAAGCAGGTCTCAAACTCAAGCCGAAAAAGTGTCATCTTTTGCAGAAAGAAGTCGAGTACCTTGGGCATGTGGTGAATGAAACTGGAGTTCACACCGATCCAAAGAAGATTGAAGCCATTCAGGAGTGTCCTCGTCCTACCGATGTGTCTGAACTCCGAAGTTTTCTTGGACTTTGCAGTTATTACAGGCGATTCATCAAAGATTTCTCCAAGATTGCAGCTTGTTTGTCAAAGCTCACAGAGAAAGACCGACCGTTTGAGTGGACCGCAGATTGTGACACAGCCTTTGAGACACTTAAGAGCAAGCTGGTGACTGCTCCGATTCTGGCCCACCCTGATTTGACGAAGCCTTTCATTTTAGACACCGATGCCAGCGACTTCGCTATTGGAGCAGTGCTGAGTCAAGTCCAAGATGGGGAGGAGAGACCGATCGCCTATGCAAGCCGCACTTTGACCAAGTGTGAAAAGCGGTACTGTGTGACAAGAAAAGAACTGCTTGCAATTGTACATTTTGTCAAGTACTACAGACACTTTCTGTATGGTAAAGCTTTTCTAATTCGTACAGATCATGGCGCTTTACGATGGCTGATGCAGTTCAAAGATCCAAACGGGCAAGTGGCTAGGTGGTTGGAAACTCTGGCAGCTTATGACTTCACTATTGAGCACAGGGCAGGTAGAAAACATTCTAACGCTGATGCACTTTCCAGATTGCCGTGTCGTCAGTGTGGTGCTGTAGACGAAGAAGACGGAGATTCCGAGGCTGTTAGAAATTTGGAAGTGATCCCGTCAATCTGTGACGAATTCATCCAAGCACAAAAAGATGATCCCGTCTTGAAGCAGCTCCGTCCAATGCTCGAACAAGGTGCACGTCCAGAATGGGCAGAGATTTCTCTTTTCAGCGACACTTTCAAGACTTACTGGGCACTCTGGGATCAACTCCAGCTGAAAAATGACATTCTTTTTAGAACTTGGCAGTCTGAGGATGGCAAGTCAACTCTCTTACAGGCAGTAGTTCCGCAAGCATGGAGGAAACAGGTTCTTGAACAAACTCATGACACAAAGACTGGTGGTCACTTAGCCGTCGCTAAGACAGTAGAACGGCTGCGTCAGAAGTACTACTGGGCTGGACTCCGAGGTGATGTTGAAAATTGGGTCAGTTCCTGTGAAGCTTGTTGTAAGCGGAAGCCACCGTCTCGGAAGAAGCAAGGTCCTATGCAAATTACAGGAGCAGGAGTTCCAATGGAACGGATCGCACTTGACATCGTCGGTCCATTGCCTGAAACAGAAGATGGAAACAATTACATTCTTGTCATTACAGATTATTTCACCAAATGGGTGGAAGCTTACCCTATGCCGAATCAAGAGGCTATGACCGTAGCAGAAATCTTGGTTGAGAAGTTCATAATGACTTTCGGAATTCCTAGACAAATACATTCAGATCAAGGGAGACAATTTGAATCCAATCTATTTCAGGATCTATGTTCTCTTTTAGGTATTGAGAAGACCCGCACCACGCCTTTTCATCCTAGGTCTGATGGTTTAGTAGAACGTTTCAACCGTACTCTAGAAGCTATGTTGAGTGCATATGTACAAGATAATCAGAAAGATTGGGATTTGTACTTACCTTATGTTACCATGGCCTATAGGGCAACCCCTCACAGTAGTACTAAGTTCACTCCGAACTTCATGATGTTTGGAAGGGAGGTCAACCTGCCGGTAGACCTTTTCATTGGCTGTCCACCTGAAAACAGGGTGAGAGAGCATGAGTGGGTTGACATTCTACAGTCCCGTTTAGAAGATGTTTATCTTAGGGCACGAGAAAATTTAGGTCAGAGTCAAAACAGACAAAAGAAGAATTATGATCGCAGGTCAAAGAAATCAACTTATGAAGTTGGTTCCAAGGTTTGGGTGTTCTTCCCGATGAAGAAAGTTGGCATTTGTCCGAAATTACAGTGTTTCTGGCGTGGTCCTTTTGTTATTAAAACAAAATTAAGTGATGTAAATTTCAGGGTGAACTGTGGACCAAGAGGCAAAGACCAAGTGATCCATGTGGATCGCATGAAGCCATGCATATCAAGAATTTTTAGAGAAGACATTGAAATTTCTTCCATTTCAGCGGACGTGCCTGCTGAGACTGAAGAGGAGATGGCAACAACAAACACTGACCTGCTTCCTGAGAATCCTGAGAGCGAGGAGACGACACGTCGTAGAAGACCGCCGTGTTATTTTAAAGATTATGTTATGTAGGCGCTAAAACCAAGAACTATTTCATGGGAGGGAGCTAAGGGAGGATTTATTTTTTTTTTTTAGATCCCGCAGAATTTATAAGTGATAATGATGATCATTCTTGTTTTTCAGAAAAATGAAGTGTAATAAATGTCAATATGAGACCGTGAGCCGGAAAGACCTCCGGAAACACCTAGACACCGAGCATCCGTTGGTGAGTGAGGAGGACAGCTCGTCCTCAGCCTCCTCCTCACCAACAGACAGTCCTCTGGCCAAAAGGATTAGGGACGAACTAGATGTGTCCCCCTCGTCGTCTGATGACAGCCCCTCGGACGACGGGTGGGACTTCAAGTCCAAGGGCAGAGTCCAGAGGCGCCTGATGGCGAAAGAAAGAAAGAGGAAGGAGACAGAGAAGAGAAAGGAGGAGGAGAAGAAGAAGAAGAAAGAGGAGGAGGAGAAGAGGAGGAAGGAGGAGGAGAAGAAGAAGGAGGAGGAGAAGAGAGGAGAAGAGAAGAAGAAGGAGGAGGAGAAGAAGAAGAAGGAGGAGGAGAAGAGAGGAGAAGAGAAGAAGGAGGAGGAGAAGAAGAAGAAGGAGGAAGAGAAGAAGAAGAAGGAGGAGGAGAAGAGAGGAGGAGAGAAGAAGGGAGAAGGGAAAGAAAAGGAAGAGAAGAAGAAAGAGGAGGAGAAGAAAGGAGAAGAAAAGAAGAAGGAGAAGGAGGAAGAAGAGAGGAAGAAGAAGGAAAGAAAAGAAGGAGAGAAGAAGAAGGTAGAAGAAGAGAAGAAAGAGGAGGAGTTAAAGAGAAGGAGGAAGGAAGAAGAAGAAAAGGGGAAAAGAGAGAAGGAGGAGACAGAGAGAAGGAGAAAAAGGGATATGGAGAACCAGGCTATCATCAGAAAACAGGGGAGGGAAATTTTCGAATTACAGCGTGTATTGGCGGAGAAGAGGAAGGGGGAGGGGGAGTTGAAAAGGCAGTTAGAGGGGTTACGGAGAAAAGGGGAACAATTGGGAGGTGGGGGGATCAGTAGGGACCTCCACCGGTTTCCTCCCGGTGCCAAGATCCACCGGGAGGAACATCACCGGGAACTGGTGGAGGGTGGCCACCAGGCAAAGGTGACCACCATTCGGGTGACTGAATGGTGGGAACCTGCGAAGGAGGAGTAGGTTTGGGTTCTTATTGGGTTGTTTGTTGTTAAATATTGCTATTTTGGGTGGGTAAAGTCTATTGATAAGTCGGGGGGGGACTAACTGAGTTGTTTTTTTTTTTTAATTTTTACCCTCCTTCAGGCCTGGTGGCATAGCTGAATTAAGTATACATAAAAATGGTGAAATATTTATTGTTATATAAGATGTGTATTTATTGTATATGAAAATTATTATCTTTATTACCGAATGAATTTATTATTTCAGAACGATGATCTTTATAACTGATATATGTTATTTATTTATTTCAGAACTATGATCTATTGCAGATAAAAATGTTGCAAGTTGTTTTTAATGTATTTGGGTAGATTTGTAGCTGGATTTCTGTGATGAATCTACTTAGTTTTTTTTATAAAAGAAATTAGAATTAGAAATAAGATGATTGCATATTTGTAAAGTGGTATCCGGAATGTATATTTTAAATAAATTTTAACTTGTAGGGTATCTATCAACTAAATAGGCTAAATAACTCAGAACTTGTAACCATTAATTTCTGAGTTTAGATTAAAGTGTGAAGGCTACAACCTAAGACAGATGCTGGAACACTGGGCGTACAACCTAAGGTAGATCGTCCCATTTAGAAATAAAATCTAGAAGTAATTTGTTAAGTAGGAATTAAGATTATGTCTAATTAAGATGTGAGGACACATCCTTTTTCTTAGGAGGGGAAAGTTGTAAGAAATAGGGGGTTAGGTTACTTTGGGATAATGTAAGGCAAATGCGCTGATCGAACGTATTAGTGATACTGTAACATGTGGCAGGTTATATTTTGGAAATTGAAGTGGCTGATTTCGTAAATAATATTCCAAATTCGTAATGTCATCTCTAACTCACCTTTTAGAATTAAAGTAATAACTTGTGTGCTTCGTATTTTCGTATAAGTACAGCCACTACTTCGTTTTAATAACTGTAATTGGGTAAAGTTTACGTTTTGGTCCATGCGCTCGATCAGCGGCCGCCATCTTCTTTTAACACCAGTAGGGAAGTGACGTCATTTCTCGCGTGGGCGTAACTATGGGTGATGGGGGCCGGGCCTGAGGGGTATATAAAGGGGCAGGGTCAGTCTGGGGGTCGAGTTTGTTTTCAGCTTTCATTTCAGCTTCATTTCAGCTTGCAGCTCCCCTTTCGCTTGAAAGGTATGCCTCTCTGGTTTTGGTTAAGTTTTATTTAGTAAGAATTATTCTAAGTTCTCATAAGTTTAATTTGTCTAAGTTTTAAAAGTAATCTGGGAAATATAATATAAGTATTAGCAAGTTTTTGGGTACATAGTAAAAGTTCTTGGTTTAGCGCGAAGAAATGGCGTCACGTAGGTTCATCACAGAATTATTTGTCAATATCTCTTTATTGCCTATATTTTATGACTTGTAAATAAATTATTATTGAACTTTAATATCCTAGTATGTTTTGTCTTTCAAGTTTGTTTTCTGATCGTTACGAATTAATTTCGTAAAAGTGAACGTTGAATGACTTACAATGTCGAAGGTACAGTGATAGCGGCCGATATTCTAAATTCATGTTTTGAGATGGTCCCTGACCCATAATTCAATTCGGGACTCGCTTATCCGAAACGTAATGCTAACTAACTAAGTATGGATAAGCGAGTCTCTTCCTGTGTAAACAAACATGGCTGCGCCCATAGTTTTTATCGCTATCACTTTGCTCTCGAGTCATTATAAGTCACACTCGTTTGGAAGATGGAAATGAAGGTTTATTGACTTCAAATAAAGTTGAAGGTTGATCCGCACACATGTTGAGAAAGATTGCACAATTATTCCTGGAGGAACAGGCGAACTTGTAGTACACACTAACGAAGGTTCATAATGTAAACATGGTCAATTAGTTCAAAGTTCAAGATTGTCTTAGTGAATCACGCTACCACATATTCTCACTTAGATAGTCAATAACAACATCACCTTTCATGCACACGTACACAAATAGTTAAATTGGACGTAAATAAGTCCTGTTTATCATAGTTTACATAAGACCTACCCCCGTTGGTGTTACAATATCAACGTGTAAACAGATATACGTTTATACTGTTGGTTTAATTATAACAAAGAGACAAACGAAACCAGCAATTCGTGTTTCAGCATATTATCAGTTTAATGTTAATTAACAGGTGAATATATATAGCTTTTTTTAATATGAATTATTCACGGAAAAGTAACTTATACTATATCGTAAATTTTCATGACTTTGATTTTGAAAGTTTTGGGGTCAAGCAATTTTTTATGTGCTTAATCATACAGACTGAAATTTGGTCATTTAAATATTTCTAGTTTTTATAAACTTATTGCAATACTTTTCTCAGTGTTATTTTCTTGGAAGTTTTCAGATTGATATTTATTTGTTCAACTGAACGTGGCTTGATTCTACATTCTGAAATTACTTTAAAATAAGTTCAGTACTGCAAAAGGAATTCATGTCGAAATGTTGGCGTGATAAAAACCCGACTCCTGCACTTGCAGACAGACAGCCATCCTATCAGTGCAAAACAGTGGTTCCAGGAGTTAAAACATGTTATGTTAGGATGAATCCCAATGTTGTTGAATTAATTTTTATTTTGGTAATGTCGTGTAATTCAGTTGTATATTATGATTAGTTATTCACATGTTGTAAATGTGCAATTAATCATATACACTTATGTAACGATTAAAAAAAAATTCATTCATGCAGATACGTGGAGCTGACCCAGCAGAGAGCCCTGGAGAGGGACTATAAGAGATTTGATGTGAAGAAGGAGAGGGAGAGAAAACAGTTAATGAAGAAGATGTTCACACAGCAGAAACTGCACGAGAGAGAAGAGAAGTTGAGACGTTTGGAGGAAGAGAGGGAACGGGTCCAGAAGAAAGCACTGGAGAAGGACTATAAGAGATTCGATGTGAAGAAGGAGAGTGAAAAACGTCAGCTCAAGAAGAAGATGTTCACAGTACAGAAACTGCACGAGAGAGAAGAGAAGTTGAGACGTTTGGAGGAAGAGAGGGCGGCGAAGAGGGAGGAGAAGAAGGGAAAGAAGGCTGTCAAGAAGTAGAGAGGATTGGAGGAAGGATTGAAGGCTCGAGGGACCGGGCCTGGGGTTGGGGGGAGGGGGAGAGAATGAGGAGGAAGAAGGGGGGGGGGGGGGGGGGGGGGGGGGGGGGAAGGAGATGAGGATGGGGGATAGAGAGTTGAGATAGCCAAGGAGTGAGAGAAGATCGAGAGTCGGGATAGACAGGCCATGAGGAATAATGTGTTATAAGGAAAACTGTTTAAATACAGACAATGAAAAATATATACGTTCAATTTCAAATCGAAGAACTTCGTTAAATGTGTATGTGGTGTTATGTTGTATTCATATGTATGTTTGTAATGAAACTGTATTTATTACCATTAAAATGTATAATATATATGAATAAAAAATATGTATTATCATTTGAAACTGAAAGATTTGAACACGTGAAGTAAGGTTATTGAATCTATATAGTGGAAATCCACACCTTTAGTCGAACTATTTATTGTGTTATACAGTATCTTGAATTATCTTTTTTATTGTACGGCCAGTTCATCTACTTAGTGTATGTCACAGGTGTTCGCGATGCTAATTTATATCACACGTAACTTGTTCAATCATCATAATCATACATCCTTGATGTTACTAGACTTTGATAATAAATATATATTTGAAAATCACGTCTTAGTAATTCAATGGTATGTTTTTCAATATGATACAGAGTTAGATAAGCAATTTTCAAATTTACCCAAAAGTGAGCACAGTGGTATAGTGCTGGCTTCTCATCCCAAAATTAAGAAGAAGAAGAAGAAGGGTTTATTTCGTATAGAGGCCGTGAGACCCATCGTACAAAATGGTACAAAGATTAATTTAATTTGAGTTACCTTCAACATACAGCGTTTACAGGAGCAGAATATACATATTCCAAGAATGTTACAACATTATTGATAATATTTATGTCCGATGATGTACATAGACTGTAGAGGGTGTAAAAACATCCATCGATAGTTTTAGGTATTAAACGCTGACGCAGGTCCTCGTAGCGTTTACAGATATAGACAAGATGGACTTCATCTTCAATACTTTTACAATGTTTACATAATACATTATCATCATGACAAGTGGCAACGCCTCGTCTTATATGTGTAATGGCCTGGTTCGAATCCCGTTGAGGCGCTTATATGTGTGACCTTGGTCTCTTATTTGTGTCCTTGGGCATTGCATTCTTCTACACTAAACTCAGTCCTTCCAGCTGTACAAATGGGTACCCTGTATAACCAGTGTACGTTGATTCGTGTAGCGTTGGTTCGCTAGTTCCAGCCGTTGCTCACAGGTGTCAATACGTAGAGTCACCATGGTATTACGGGCTTTATCCCTGCAATAATACCAGCAGCCGTCATAAAAGTGAAATATTCTTGAAAGCGGCGTTAAACCCAAACTCACATCACCCCGTGTAGCGCTTATGACCCTTCAGGGTATTTAAGAATTAAATGCCAGTTTGTGTGTTTGCAATAGAAAATGAGCGATGTCAAAGTGTCATTATGTCCCCCGAAAATTTTTGAAATTTTTTGGGAGACATAATGTTTTCGCCTCCGTCCGTCCGTAAACTTTTCACTTTTTCGACTTCTTCTCCAGAACCAATGACTCTAGAGAGCTGAAATTTTATGTACAGACTCCTTGGCCCATGGGGATTCTAAATTGTAGATTTGGTGACCCTGTGACCCCAAATAAGGGCCTCAGGGGTCATAACCTTAAAAGCATTTTTCATCTTTTTCTCCAGTCCCAAAAGCTCTAGAAAGCTGAAATGTTATGTACAGACTCTTTGGCCAATGGGGATTCTAAATTGTAGATTTGGTGAACTTGTGACCCCAAATATGGATCACAGGGGTAATCACTTAAAACAGCTGTGTTATTGAACTGTGAAGATAATGAGATTTTATGTGCACTTCATATGTCAGCTTAAGAGTAATACTACATTATGGACATGCTTGATGTAATCAATGTGAAATAAGAACTATTGAATAGCATGTGAACTGAATATTGTGACAGGATGCATAGGAATTTTTTTTAAAAGGGTTAAGAAATGTTTTATTTTACATTAGATATGTGAACTAAATATGACTAGTGATGAAGTAAGATAAGACTATTAAAACTAGCTACAATGTACATGAGTTTGTGATACCACATCTTCTTTTCCAATAAAGAAAAATAAACAAAATTTAAAATATATAATTTACTGGCTGTGAGTCCAGGGTCTGCATGTTGCGTAATTGCAGGTGCTGACCTTGGGAGTGACCACTCCCTGGCAGAGATGCAAACAGCAGCTAGCTATTACGCAGAGGTTTCAGGTTACTTCTCTGCTGTGTTACTGATTTAGTCTTACACTCAGATGCTCAATAGAATTTATTAATTAAATCTTGAAAAGGATCCTATGAAACTATGAGCCTTTGAGAAACAGGATTTTTAGAAACAAATAGGGGCTCTTTTTCATTATGTAATAAATGTTGATAATTCCAGGATAAAAATAGGAAGTAAAACAATAAACTGCAAAGGTCTACATTATTTATAATGAATATGGATTAATGTGTAACCAATTTTGACAATAAATATGATGACTGAGCAATGACTTATTACTGTATGTGATATCTTAACCTTTTCCTTTGGGATAATTAATAACATGATTCCTGATGAGCTTCAGAGCCAGTGGCTCTATTTTTTCTGGTTTCCATGGAAAAAAATTGAACTTAGTGCAAATTGGGGGTAGGGACCTTTTCCGGCCTCTATTTCAAAATCTATCTAGTATTTCTTTACGAAACTTGGTATGTGGTTAGACCTTAATGGTGGAGTGGTGCCTTTTGCTATTTTGGTTATTCTGAATTTTTTTTCTGGTTTCCATGGAATTTGAACTTAGTGCATATTGAGGGTAGGTACCTTTTCCGGCCTCTATCTCCAAAACCGTTCAATATTTGTTCACCAAACTTGATATTTGCTTAGACCTAGTGATAGAGTGGTGCCTTTTGCTACTTTGGTTATTCTGAAATTTTTATTTTTTTCTGGTTTCCATGGAAACAATTTCAACTTAGTGCATATTGGGGATAGGGACCTTTTCCGACCTCTATCTCCAAAACCGTTCAATATTTTTTCACCAAACTTTGTATTTGCTTAGACCTAGTGATAGAGTGGTGCCTTTTGCTACTTTGGCTATTCTGAATTTTTTATTTCTCGTTATTAATGCAGTATTGAACTTAGTGCTTAGCATAAGTGCAAAATAAGGGTAATATGACTAGGTTGGATTGAAAGTTGGAGCGGGGGACATCACAGTGCATCACATGCACATATTTCTAGTTCAAACTCTTGTGAACGAAGCGAGCCTGCTTCTGTATATACCAAGTAATACCAAGGATTCCGTCCTTCCGCCCGTCCGAAGACATTTTTTGTCCGACCGATTACAGAAAAACTATTCGTCCAATTCTTTTCAAACTTTGCACTAATCTTCTATACTACTATGCGAAGTGCAATGTCTGATTAGGCTTTATGAAATCATACCTAACCTATTTTGAGATGATCCATTGGATAGGTAGAATCACAGCACATGAAGGGTCGGGGTAGTAGTGGTCCACGCTCACTTGTTTGCTTGTTTTGGAACCAGGTTTTACATTGTGAAAAAAATATGTACCCGTGGGAAATTGGAGGTTTATTTTATTCCTGTAAGAAACAATATGCGTTTCTACGTGTGCTAAGATTGTGTTAGAATTGCAAGATTTGAAATGCCACTCTGTTCTGCTCTCTGTGACAGGGAAATAGATTATCAATAACAGAAAGTTCCAAATAGTTTTAATAATAGCAAGAATATTCCAATAGTTTTATGAATAACATAAAGTTCCGAATAGTTTTAATAATAACAGGAATATTCCAAAAGTTTTATCAATAACATAAAGTTCCGAATAGTTTTAATAATAACAGGAATATTCCAATAGTTTTATCAATAACAGAAAGTTCCAAATAGTTTTAATAATAACAGGAATATACCAATAGTTTTATCAATAACATAAAGTTCCGAATAGTTTTATAAATAACAGAAAGCATCTTATAGTTTTAGGAAAGGTTTTAAAAAATACTTTCAGGAACAATTATGACTTTTGTCTTTGATTATATGAAATGTTCAGAAATTGAAAAGAAAACAACTGCAAGAGAGAACTGCTTACATATGTGAAATAACAGTAGCTAGTGTATAATGCATATTGTAATAATAAATGCAGCTGACCAACAATGGATGTGTGCCGATACTCGACATTCTGTATAAATTCCATTTCCTTTGTATACATTAAAGAGATAAAATCTCTATGTTTAAATTTGTTATAAATTGAAGGTAGTTAGCTTATAATTCACGTTAAGTACACTTCTCCAGTACAGACAGAGACTGTTACAGATGGATCTTGAAATATCACTACCGAGATTCAAGGACCCCATATTGCATGATTTCTGTTCTTAATAATAACTTATGCAGCTTGACGTGTGCATGTGCAAAGTCATCAATTTATCATTACTCAGATAGTTGGATACGACAGTGAGGTATGCTCCGTATGTCCTCTATAATAGGGACATTTTTAACACTTATGGAGGTTCCACACACTAAGTAAAATCAACTACAAATTCATGAAAATTGGTCATAAGATAGATTGAATACTGACTCTTACAAAGAAACTGAAAACAAGGGTACCTCACCATTGAAACTGTATAATTAGGCGGCTCCGAAAGCTGATGGTAACCCAATAATTTTCATAATTTTCGACTCTTTCTTACACAATTAGAAATCTTCAATATATGCAATAGTTGTTTCCTATTTTGATCTAAATTTAAAGAGTAACAATTATGAAGTCAGTATCAATGAAATAAAAGGCTTTTCCATGTTGAAAACAAAAATGCATACGCGTATGAATAAATTTTCTAAAATTTGTTTAGGGATTCTGGGTGGAAAGAGAGGTTTGTACATTCAAAACCAACTACAGTGACCCCAAAATTTTAATAACCATAGCATTTAATATATTAATCAATATAATGAAAGAAAGAAAGGGTGGTCACTATCCTATTTTTAAACTTTGAACAAACTAAGATACTGTCACAAATTTCACAAAAAAGGGAGATAACTTCAAAGCATGACTGAGAAGTGTATTTCGATTAGTAATAATAAACTCATTTAATGATCCTATTCCTATTGGTGTATTTAACATTCCAAAATACATGTTTGTCACTGTTACTGAAAATGAACACATCAGCTACAGGGCTATGCACTTCTCAATCTGACAACTGGGAATGTGCAGAAACAAGGTGTGTTGAACGTTCCTTAAAGGGACACCGCGTCGAGGATAAAAATCAGATTATGTGTATCTACCTATGCTAATTAAAATGTCTTCTAACAAGTCACAGACACCCAATTTCAGACAATTGACGTAATTGGTAATACAAACTTTGCATGTAGACAGTAAAGCGAAGCGTTACACGTTAGCAGACACTCTTATCAGCATAGTTAAAATAAAAATGGGACTCATTTTATCCTCGACGGTGTGTCCCTTTAAGGCCACTTCCAGCCGGCGCTTATTAGAGTCCCGGCTCTTATTTTATTTCTCAGATTTGATCAATACACGTGATAACCTCTGATAACTGACTAACATTTCCGAGAACGATACAAACTCCTCGCCATTTGACATAAACCGGACTTAGCGTGTGGTAGATTAACATTCCTAGTGCCTCGGATCATTTTTAAAAAACATAAATGAATAGAGTAGGGATAACACATGGATGCGATATAAACCGCGCGCCTATTAGATGCCCGATTCCTATAGGAGGCCTGGCTTTTATTCACCTTCAAGGTACTTTTATCCCCCGGCTGTATTAAGGACGTTCCTTACCAATTAAACAAATCTCAAGAAATCGCTAATATTTCATTATATACATGAAAACATATGCAAAATCCATTTCTGTTATAAACAATAGGGGTCACCGTTCTCATTTTTGAGATATGAGTTTCCGATCTAGGAGGGGGTGTCGGAAAAAAATAACAATCTTCACTACCATTTCACACCATCATTATGAAAAACCAACATATTTCATAATAATGGCTTTATCTCAATAGAAGGTTTATGATTACACATATATGCAAGACGAAAATGTAACTTTTTTGTTATTTTACAGAATTTTTATTTAAATTGAAATGTTACAAAAGATTGAACATTCATATTTATGTCAATTAATCTTAAGATGTGCAGGAAACAACCACTATTTGATAGATATACTTGTCAAAAACAATTTTTTTTAAAATATAGTCGCAAGCGACGATAAAAGGATTCAGCGCATACATGATTCAATTATTTGAAATATAATAAATAAGGACATCTTTCGATACTGCGCATCTTTTTAAAGTTTCTAGCATGTCCCTAGAACTAATGGTACCCAATATGTACATGACAAAATGAAAGAAATGTAAAGAAAAACAAAATGGCGACTAAACCACGTGAGATACAACTTCGTCTTGACTTACTTATTTGCTCGTATTGTTATTGCGCATCTTTAGAAAAAGGTTTCAAGTCTCTATGTCGATTTTTAAAGTTTTCCTCATGTTAAAGTTTTTCTCTATTATGACCGGAAATGACTCTTCGCGAGCGATTTTATTATTGATTCACAAATACCATAGTCCAATCTTACTCTCCTGGGTAGGTATTTGAGTTATGTCGCCTTGAAGTTTGCATTTTTCAAAAATTACCAGATTTTGAGCGCACACTGTGCAAAAAGTATTAGTAGTTCGCGGCTGCTTAAAGAAAACTATAATATACAATGCTTCAGCTATATTATGTGTAAATATGAGCTTTGTAATGCTCATATCTTCAGAGGAGATGATTGTCAAAGGTGCATGGGGTCGGGTAATTTTCAAAAGTGCGAAAAATCAATATGGCGGCTAAACCACGTGACTTACGAATTCGCTATGATTAACATTTTTAGTTGCATTGCCATGCGCATCTTTTAAAAAGAGTCTCAAGTTTCTAAGTGCATTTTGAAAAAAAATCACATGTTAAAAATTGACATTTGGATTCGACCTGAACCTCTAATGGCTGGGCCGAATGGGCTCAAAAGCTTCGCAGTTCTATTCCACATAAAGGGCTATCAGCATGTAAAATTTGGTTGCATTTGCTTCAGCCGTTTTGGCTGAATCTTGCGGACAAATATCTTGAAATAACAAGAGTCATCAGAAGATGACATATCCCACCGGTTCCACAAAATTTGTAAAACACATCTTTGACAGATACTTGTGTATCTACTACCGTACTTCAGTTAGTGGGTATTACAGATGCTGAGTTTCAGGTCATGGTACAATGATAAGTCTCGAAAAATCAACAAAGTTCTCAAAGATATGTGTCTTGCTAAGCATTTCTCATTCGTTGACGTGTCTAAGCAAATGATGTCACTGAAGCCTCGTGACGTTCTTGATCAGGATGGAGTCCATCTTTCACGTGGCGGAGTGAAACTCCTAAGTAGGTGTATAGTTCAGTCAGTGTCCTGCTTTGATAAGGTCACCCGCCCATCTACATCCACAACTCTTCCTCAGACTCCAGTCATTACTATATCCCCAAGGTGCCAACTCAGTGATAATGTACAAAGAGTCCGCATGGGACCTCAAGAACAGATGATTCCATTACCGCCAAGACCTCATTTCATAGACAATCCTCACAATGATTATATGGGACACTCAAGGCAGTCTCAGCTCCCACTGCCGTTTTTACCTTACCATTTCGGAGGTTTTCCCATGCACAGACCACTCTGGGGTTACGCTAAGCCTTATTAAATCTAAACGCACAATGGCTGATACGTCTTCACATAAGAGCGCGCTAAGTGCTGCATCTCAACAGTGTATCTCAACCAAAACATTGTTACCCAATCTCCGGGTTTGCGTCTGGAATGCTCAATCTACGCGGAACAAAGCAATGGATATTATGGATTTCATCCTTGAAGAGGATTTAGACATTCTTTTCATAACTGAGTCCTGGCTTCATAGTCATGGTGATGAAGCAAAAATCGCGGAAATGACACCACCTTCATTTTCTTGTGTCAACTCCCCTCGTTTAAATTCATCCGGTGGAGGCATAGCCATTATATACAAGTCTTCTCTCATCATCACTCGTCACCAGGCAAAAACAACTGAAATTCCTAAATCGTTTGAAATGTTAGATGTTTGTGTTACAGCTGATAAACATGTTTTCAGGGTGATTTGTATTTATCGGCCTCCACCATCTCGGAAAAATCGACTCACAAACACTCAGTTTTATCATGAAATGTCAAATCTCTTCGCATCTCATCCTGGTAGGAAAACTATATTTCTTGGAGACTTCAATGTTCATTTTAATGATAAAGAAAATCCTTTTGCTAAGAAGTTTGTCAATCTACTTTGTTCGTTTGGACTCAAGCAACATGTATCTGTCCCAACGCACACATCTGGAAATACTCTTGACTGTGTAATATCTCATGAAGATAATAGAACCATTTTAGATGTTTCTGTTCAAGACAAACAATTGTCTGACCACTTCTTAATTTTCGTTACATTGAATGCATGTAGACCTTTTAAGAAGATGGAGACAGTGACATGCCGTAATCTAAAAAACATTGACCATATTGAATTTCAACTTGACCTGGTGGAATCTGCATTGCTGTGTGACCCACCATCTGATGTGAATGAACATGCTAAACTGTATCATGACACTCTCTCCACACTACTTGATAAGCATGCTCCACCTGTAGTGAAGAAAGTCCAAGTGCGCACAGATACACCCTGGTACTCACAACAAGTGCTGATAGCCAAGACTGCACGTCGACAAGCTGAAAGGAAATGGCGAAAAAGTCATCTTGAAATAGATCGTCAACTTTATAAGCAAGCTCGGAATGCTGCAACAACTGTCATTCGTAACTGCAAGAAGGATTATTGTCTTCAGCAGCTTTCCAATATGAATGATAATCCCAAAAGATCATACGCTTTTATGAACAAATTGCAAGGCAAGAGGACTGAATCCAAACTTCCACCTTCTGCATCAAACCGGACCCTTGCTGACTCATTTAACAACTTTTTTCTTGACAAAGTTGACATGATACGACAAAATCTCTCTGATGATATCACAGTGTCTCAAGATGTTGATAATAGCAGTACTCAGTACAGTGTGCAACCCCTGACTGATCTCGCTTTATTCACAGACTCAGAGATACGCAGTGTTATTCGATCATCAAAGCCCACTACCTGTGTTTTGGACCCAATCCCAACCAATATTGTACTCAAACATTTGGATGTAATTCTCCCATGTATTACGAGTATTGTGAATAAGAGTATCGAAAGTGGAATGTTTCCAGAGTGTTTCAGAACAGCTGTAGTGAAGCCTCTCCTCAAGAAGGACAATCTGGATCCATCACACTTGAAAAATTTTAGACCGGTCTCAAATTTGACATTCCTATCCAAAGTCATTGAAAAAGCTTTTCATATTCGACTTAAATGTCATCTTGCGGAGAATGCACTCATAGAAAAGTTCCAGTCAGCTTATCGCAAATTCCACAGTACTGAAACAGCCTTACTAAGAGTCATAAATGATATTCGTGGAGCAGTAGATCAGGGCAATATGGCAGCTCTGATATTGCTGGATTTGTCTTCAGCATTCGATACAATTGACCACAATCTACTTCTGGACAGACTCCGACATCAGTATGGAATAGGTGGGACAGCACTACAGTGGATATCATCTTATATTAAAGGAAGATCACAATTTGTGATGATTGGAAATGACAGGTCATCCACTGTCAACTTGAAATATGGTGTCCCACAGGGATCTGTACTTGGTCCAGTGTTATTTGTTCTCTATTGTGGCAGTACTTCAAACATCATCTCACAACACTGCCTCCTCCACCACTCATATGCCGATGACTGCCAGTTGTACAATCACTTTCATCATCATAACTCTGAAGAAGCTCTTTTGAATATAGCTAATTGTACCAGGTCCTTGAATTCTTGGATGACAGAAAACAAACTCAAACTGAACAGTGATAAAACGGAAGCAATCATTTTTGGAACTAAGCAGCAGCTAAAAAAAGTGGATCTAAGCATGGTTAATGTGTCAGACACGGACGTTCAGCTAACCAAGACTGTCAAGGATCTCGGTGTATTGCTAGATCCAACACTCTCAATGGAAGCTCAGATTAACAATGTCTGCAAAATATGCTACTTGAACTTACGTGTGATTGGAAATATTCGTCCTTTGATCACCATGGAAGCTGCACAATGTCTAACCAGATGTCTGGTACTGAGTAGACTCGACTACTGTAACAGTCTTTATGTCGGACTCCCGGATATTCTCCTTGACAAACTTCAAAAGGTACAAAATACAGCAGCGCGAATCGTGACTCTAACATCTAAAGGATCGCACATTACTCCTGTCCTTAAACATCTTCACTGGCTTCCAATAAAAGCAAGGATTCAACTCAAAATTTTATGTCTAATGCATAAATCTCTGCATGATCAATCGCCTGCCTACATATCAGAGTTGATATCAGCCTATGTCCCAACACGGGAGCTTAGATCACAACATCAGAATCTATTGACAGTGCCGAAGTGTAACCTCAAGTGCTTTGGTCAGAGATGTTTTGAGCATTTTGCTCCTAACATGTGGAACTCTCTTCCCAAAAATCTGAAACTATGTCCAACATTTGAATCATTCAAATCAAGTCTAAAAGCCTATCTTTTTGTTCAGTTTTATGGTTCATAAGGACTTTCACAATTGCAACAATTGTACACATTGATTTGTTATTGCTGTTTGTGTGAAGTGAGCACATTCAAATGTGCATCACTATTATCATTATTTATTAGCATTATATGTTTAGCGCTTTGAGCATGCTTTCGAGCGTGGATATGTGCGCTTTATAAATATGCACTATTATTATTATTATTATTATGTTAAGGGTTTTAGACTCAGAAGCAGTCAAAATCAACGACAACCAACATCCCTCTCATGTTTCTATGGAAACAGAAAAAACAAAATTTTCAGAAATCTGAAAATATCAAAAGGCACCACTTCAATTAGCGGGTAATACACATGCTAAGTTTCAGGGAGATATGATGAACGGTTTTGGAGCTGTGCTCCGGAAACGAACCTGTCTCTGACAAAGTCCAAATTCAACAAGTTTCTATGGAAACGAACATTTTTTTTTAAACAAAAATCTGAAAATATCAAAAGGCACCACTGCAGTAAATGTGTAATACGTATGTGAAGTTTCAGAAAGATAAGATAAATGGTTTTCGAGTTCTGCTCCGGAAACGAAATGATTACGGACGGACGGACGGACGGACAGACGGACAGACGGACGGGGCGTTGACTATATCCCACGGTATTACATACCGGTGGGATAATAAAAATAAACACGCCAATAACAATAAGGATTCAGCAAAACTTGCTGAATCCTTAAATATCATATGTATCCAAGCTTATTTGGAAAGAAAACCTTCAGAAATTGTCAATTTTCAGTAGCAAGGGAGATAACTCATTTTGCATGACCGTTTCCCCTTTAAAAAAATTAGAGAGCAAATTAACAAAATATGTCCTTTTATCACTTAACAAATACTATATCGACAATTATAATACAATGATTTAATTGTCATATTTCAAAACATCTGTTTAATTTTCCAATATGCATGAACAACACTGTTACCGAAAATGTTCACAAAGCTAAAAGGCTAAGAGGATAGGTGCCCTGTTGAATCTGACAGCCGAGGATACACAGAAACAATCGCAAGGAACGTCCTTAAGAGGCCCGGCTCCTATTACAAGAAATACGGTATTCAAAATCCTCAATACGTTGCATTGTGTGTGGTCATGAAGACACGTATACACACCACGATTGTCTGGTCTGAGGTCATGGACTGTGACTATACCATTTGTACTGAACAGAGAGAAAGTTTTGTTTTAAACTAGTTTACAACTTCCATCGTGTTAAGCAGACGAAGGCATCATAATGAAGTGTGCGGTTTTGTTGTGTCTGTTGTTGATCAAGACAGGGTTATCGTCCAATCGTGACTTTTTCAAGGGAACGTCAGACTTGGAGATCAAATGTGAAATTGGGTGCCGTGACAGTGGTCAATCAGATGGATTGAACACGAAGGATGGAATTGTTACAAAATCTGTAAGAAATCTGTGCTTAGAAATCCAGGCCAACTATGCATTTCTGGTGCAGCGATTTACTATCTAGGCACAAACAAGCGAGGGAAATACCACAAGGCTTAAATCGGCCAGTAATGCAGACTGGCAAGAGTTATGCCTTGCGTTTGGAAGTTGCATCAAGTGTTGCTACTCGCCTGAGGTTTCTAGGCGCCATCCTGGGTTCTGATGTGTCCCAATGCAAGGATTCGTTCCGAGGGAACGAATGGCCCGATACGATCGTTCGTTACAGATTGTTCTTAACCCCAACATCAGGAACGATCGTTGTCAACACGCCATAGCTCTGAAACCAGATCTTCACCGCCTCATAGCTTGGTGGCAGGTGGACGAGAGCGTCTTTGCCAAACCTCGTCCCCCGTCGGCTCACCTGTTCGTAGACGCCTACACTCAGGGGTGGGGTGAGCATCTCGTTCACGATTAAGACGCCGTCAGAGGGTTTACACATCACATCCTCGAGTGGACAACGCGGACCTGGACATTCGTGCGGTCCTCGATGTGCCTCCTCCAACGGAGTTGCAGCTGAATCCGCGAGTGTACTCTGTTGCTCGTGGTTTTAAGTAATAAATGTTACAACATTTTAAATATCATTACATATACATGTTAAATAAAATGATAAAATGTATGCAATAAATCATATGTTTTAACATATGTTTTATAATATATTATCCTGCATACTTCTACACGTACAGTACAATGTACATGTTATCATCTGCAAGTTTGGATAAGTAAATACCTGATAAATAAAACATTTTGATTAGTCCCTTGATATTTTACTTATCAGGTGTCCACCGTATTATAAGTATTATTACAATGCGTAAGAAAAGACATAAATGAAATGGCGTCTCCATGTGTGCTTATTCCATCAATTATAGATGACCATGTACAAACCATAAGTGAGATTGTGTCTATGAATTAATAAGGCATCGTAACAAGTCTTGAAATACGTGATATTGCAACGAGTTTCTATTGCAACAGGGCCAATGACTTTCCATGGCACATACCAGACAGCGTGATAAATCAATCATTCTTGAAAAGCAGAATACAATTTAACCCGAAAACATCTCGTTATCCTGGGTCATCCCTGTAGTGAAATGCACATGTTTGATCAGTTCAATTCTTGATTTTCTTCGTCTCTGCTAGTGTTGCTCATCTGAAGCATTTAATCTTGTTGTCAGTTTTCTTCCTTCTCAGCCGTTGCCAAGAGAACATGACAAGAAGCCCAAGAAACTCGACCAGTTCTGTGACAGTCAGTAAGCTTGCCCCAAGACACAGACCCATCTGGCCGCCGACGTTAGCTGGAACACGTGAAACGTGACATATATCAGAATCGGAGATTACAATATAAATACAATATAAGTAAACTGACAGGCAAAAAATATATACACTTTTTAAAATGAAATTATGGAATATGGATATTATTGATGTTGACAGTAAGCATCGGATAGACAGAGCCTAAACATATGCATTAACTTTTGTTTTTTAAAGTTGAACTAAAACCAGATAAACACATTATGAAGAATATTGGAAAATATTGATAACCACGTGACCTTAATACTTGTGTAAAGTCACGTGACATACAGGTTTTAAATTGCTACACATTATTAATGTTGGCCATCCCATCTGTGAAAAAAACCCCTAAAACTCGTCAAAAGTTACACTAGAGAAACGTGAATAACCTCTGAATTTTGACAAAAGCTGGGCAATGGATACCAAAGCTACAAGAATCGCTCTTGTTCCTGCCTTTCTAATGTCAATGTGTTGTCACATTACAGACGAGTTGGGGAGACATTTTACAATCCCAGAACACAAAAAAACAATGGTCTTTTTACCCCATGAAGGCTGATATCTGCTTGCGTTAGACCGGCGCCAACGTTTACGCTATCTCTGAGTGACGTCATTGACGGCGACCACCATAGATCGGCGTGTCATTATGCACACGTGCACCAGAAAACTTTTAACTCGTAGAGTCAAAGTTTTTCGACTGCTCAATAGACAGGAACTGACCGCTGAACTTTGATGTATGGTTAATGTCATTATGGCTGGGACTACGTCGGTTTGACTTTACGTTAACGTAACGTTATACAGCTTTACAATAATTTCTATTTTCTCAAGACTTGTCGCTGAATGGACAACTGGTCCACAATCGTGTGTTAGATTCAAACCAAACTCTCCAGTTAATGAACAAGCGTCGATGCAGATTTTGCATGAACACAGAAACAGCTGCCAGGTGACGTCATAAGACATTTTTAATTCTCGATAAGACAGTGCATTTCATAATGCCTGACACACGAATCGACCACATTTGGCACCCATGTGGCCCTTTTTAAAAATTGGAAGAATTAAAGTTAACGTGTTTTGGTTATGTATTTTTACCCCTACATCTTTTGGATTTCTTGTGTGCCAAACGTGCTAATTAAAAAATAAAGTTTAGGATTTTGACTTTTTCCGAAATGAACTATTCAATGTACCTTATCTCAAATTTCTACCATATTTAGTTTTTCAATTACAGTGATTTAAAAAGAGGTGTTCACTTTCTTTTGCCTGCCAGTTTATAAATAAAAGAGTAGTTATATAGCGCCTTATACATACAATATAGGTCATATGCTCAAATTAATGTAAAGTGAGTGTCACTTGGTATTATTCTTTGAAGAGATGAGATGTGTCTTCAAATTTACTTTGAAACATTTCAAAGATGGGCAAGTTCTAAATGTCAGGTAGATCATTCCAGAGAGTAGCGGGAGAGTTTTTAAAAAACAATTTTCCGAAATTGTTGATTTTCCATCACTGTGTCTGGGGGAGATGTTGTGTGTCAGGGCCTCTTTTCACAACAACCTTAACTAAGGTTAACCTTAACTCCAATACTTTAACATTGCACTTAGGTCACCTTAGTGACTTAAGATCACCTTAGTGCTTTGTGAAAGGAGGCTCTGGTCGCAGAGAACGGGTGAGGTTTTACAAACTGAATAGTTCACTGCGATGGCCGCCAAAATGAATGTGTTGTCAAGAACAATTTTAACATGTCGTTGAATATAAACAAGACCATTATTTGTGACAGAAGGTATTAATTTTCATGTTAGTTATCTTAAGCACGTAAGTCTGGAACCAATGATATTTGGTTCTGAAACACGATCATCTTCAGAACCCATGTCATGAAAACAGTACCGTTTTTTATTTTATGCTTTCCAGAATGTGTACAACGATCAAATCATTGAAAATATTCGCGCTTAACAATGATACAAAAATCTCTCTTGAAATGAAGTTTCTTCTTGGTAAGTACTTTGTTATTAACAAAAGTAATTGACTCCATTCAGATAGTTCTCCCCTAAAGAGGTTGTCCAGTTCGAGGGACATAACGCACGTTCTGCCATTCATTATAAGCGTTAGTGGAACATATCATCGATATGATGCGAGTAACTTTGTGTACTGGGAATGGTAGTTTATCATGCAAAATTGCTAGTGATACCTTTTGTACAGTACATTTAGAACAATGTAAATACATAATAGTGATTGGACATCACTGCAATGGAAGTGTCATGCCAACACACTACTTAGAGACGTACATATCCATTAACAATACTTTGATGTTGTGTGATACATAGAATCTCAGCTCGTGTCGTTTGTGGAAAATGTATTGAAAAAAGGAATTATCTTCGTAAAACGTGTGTTATTTGTAATCTTTAAGAACGTGTGATGATAGATTTGATATCAGAACAAAATTTATGGATGTTATTCATTATGTTTATAATATTTTCAATCAAATTACTTACAGAAGATTGAGTTGATAGACATTTGGGGGTGTTGGTTTGTGTTGACGATGACCATGTTTTCATAAAATATACGAAGCTCCAACAAATTGCTTCTGAAAGACAAACACATCATGAATTGTTAGACCTGATAAGGTAAAACATAAATATTTATGACACAATGTTATTTCAGTTGATTAAAGTTATTTATTACATCGCTGCAAATACCTTGGATTAAAGGGGCAGTAGCACGTTTTTCGCTCAAATATGTCGATGAAATGTTTTTGAAAAATAATGTCATCAATAGTAAAACACCCTCTCTCTTTTGGAAAATCAAGTTGATAATGAGTGCACATGGTTCGGTAAAGCCATGGGAATCGTTTTTGTGATTCGAAATAATAAAATGTGTTCACATTAAAATGGCCGCCATGTAATTTTGGCTTTATACGCAACACCGTTATAACTACTACCGATAATTGGTTTGTGTAATAAGATGTTTTACCCTCTGAAGTAAATTTAAATGACATAAACTATCATAATAAATAGGAAATTTGAAAAAAATAAAATTTGCACAAAATCGTGCTACAGCCCCTTTAAAATTGTGTTACATCATGTTTTGTATACGATGAGTAATAAACAATTATTTCTATAAACTATATCTTCCTCATTGCAGGCGTGCAATGTTTCGACATTAATGAGCAAGCAATGACGGAAAGGCTCATCTTTTATTAATCATGAACAATGTTAACGTTTTTATGATTCCATCTGAATGGTCTTGCGACAAAAGCTACACAAGTAAAGTATACAAGGACTATCGTTGATCTAAATTTAACGTTCTGGTTAAGGTAAACAAAATTCCTCTTAGGTCAAGATTGCAAAGTTAGACATTACAACCTCGAGTTTTGGCGTATCACCGAAAAAAGTTATTGTCATGGTTAAAGTAAGGGAAATGCATTCTCAGGAAAGGTCAAGATCATGGTCAAAGGAAAGGTCAACTAAACCCCTTTGTCCCTTTTCAAATCCAGACTGTCCAGGGTGACGTCTCTAGCAGTTGGAAATGAATGCAAAAATTACCCTTTCCAATGATCAGGGCCTGATATACCAACTATTGAAACACATATTTACTCCTTTAACCTCGCACGTGTTGTCTGCAAATGCTAAGTAAATGTTATGACTGTAAATGATTCTTCTCCTTCAAGTAAAATATATTCGAATTCCTACCTATTCCAGTAACCTTACCCAATTAAACACGACAAAACCACCAACAATTCTAATCTTCCCGTAAGAGATCGAGATTCTAACTCCGATTTAATCCAGTGAACATAGCTCCGTGTGAACACGACAAACCACCAACATATCCGCTCCTACCCGTTACCGATTGAGATTCGAACTCCCACTTATTCCAGTTAGCTAAACCGTTCGGTATCCGACTGTTCCCACCTCATGTACTCTCTGTCTTCAAATCTGGTCGCGTTCATCATCGTTTCGGACCAAACGTCGGCCGGAAAGGCGCCATAGGAAGTGCGGGACCGGAAGTGAGTGTAGTGGCACTCGGAGACGCATCCACATCCGTCCTGGAACGTTATGTTCTTCTCCGATGCCTCTGGAACACGAAATAATGCACTCCTCCATTTACCCGTGAGTCATTCTTTTCGCCATCTTCACAAACGGGACCTTCCCGCATGTCCAACCTCGGTCACCCAGGTGCTGGGTGTTCCAACAGTCCTCAGATATCCCCTCAGGGGCGGATACAACTCTTCTCTATGAAAGGGGGTGCACTTTTCCAAGGGGGGGGGGGGGGGGGGGGGGGGGGGGGGGGGGATAGGGGGTGGTAGAATTCTTCTTCTTTGGCACACTGCAGTACTTGTACGGTGTAAGAGCACCATCTCTCTCGCAAAAAAAAGGGGGGGGGGGGGGGTCCACCACTGTTTTTACTATTGTTTCATTGGTAATTTTTAGAAATTTCTAGTAAAAAGAGGGAGTGCGCACCCCTGCACCCCCTCTTTATCCGCCCCTGCACCTCTTAGACTTTTCATCAGGAATTGAATTATATCCACCCGTGAGTCTTATTATGGTGTAGATGACCAATAAAAAGGCTTCGCGTGAAATGTTTGATTGAATAACGTGTCTTTGTGTCGCTTGGTTAAATAACATCATGGAATAGGATATTAGAATTTGACAGTGCAAATTCCAAATTGCAACGTGATTGGCTGAAAAACCAAAGGTATGAGCCATTAGTTGGATTTGCAAGCAAATGTCTTCAATGCAAGACGTAAACTCGTTGGAAGATGAACTTTTAGAGGCTCGCAGGGTGAATATGTGTTGACACTGTTTAAGGGGTGACTGTACGAGTGTTCCTGATGAAAAGTCCCATGGATGATATAGTGTAGAGTATCGGGCTTAAGCTATCTCGTACTATATTTCCAGCGCACTCCTTTCGGAGTCGGGAGATAACGGATTCTTCCTCGCTGCACATATCTTAACAATTATTTCTGTAAACTATGTTGGGTTTATTATTACAGAAATCCTTTAATTTAAGAGATGCAGCAGATTTCTTTATTTTCTTTACATTTTTGTCAAAATGTATCTTAGGTCTTTTTTGTTTTTGTTTTATATAGTCCTATAATATATATATTGTAACAATGCAAGATACATTCCCCTAGCGGAATAATATAAATTCACTATATGAAACTACTCACGCATCACTTTATCATAACAGCGTTGATTGTTCGGTGAACATATCGGGGCATCCCCTGCAAACAAGAAAGATGATGTTATATATATAGTTCATATCATCTTCCCATGGCATAAACGATATTTGCATAAGAATAATGCATACAGCCCTTGCCATATTTCTAGCAAAAAAAACTGTGCTTCGACCGTCTACTTCCAAGAAACCCCGGGTGGCAAACACATTCCCCAAAGCAAAGGCCTACGGAAATATATTCAAATCTTACCAATCCCATACTTCGTTTGTGGATGTTTAAGCTTATTCTGAGAAACATCAGGTTTACTAAGATTGATTCTGATTGTTATTCAGCGAAAACTTGTCAGACTTCACTTGATTCATAAAAAAACCCATTTATGTCTAGTTTTCACACTTTAACTTATCAAAGTCACAAGACGACTCATTGTGTTCGAGTGGATCCCAAAATGTAAACTAAAGCTTGTCGACCACCCGGCTCCACACCATCCTTTGCAGAGGTTCGATGCCTTTTTCAGTGACATATTGCAGAGGGGAAAATGATGATTTATCAATGGCGTGCAACAAATTTCCCGCTAAAACGTCATCACTGGGAAAGTTTAGTTATATTCAATTCATTGCCAATCATTGGTTATATGTGAATGTGTATAGCGCTTTGAGCATGGCCCTTTGTGTTGTGGATTTAGCGCGATCTAAGTATCCTCATTATTACATAATACATTTATGGAGAAGCATAGCACTCAACATTGCAGAGACAGAAGAAATGTAGTATCTACCTCATTCAAAAATTTATTTAAAACCTTTAAGTCATAGTAACCAGAATAATCGTACAGCTGCATAGTAAAAGTGTGTTCACCTACTTCTGTATCTTAGTGCAAATATCATGTCAGTCTACATTCATTGTAACGTCAATGAAATTACATCACATACAATGACAAAACAATCATCCTATATCAATGGATTAAAAACTTTGGTTTAATGTTATAGGCCTACAGAAGGCGTCCAGATTTTAAAATTCAAATTTTATGAATTTTCGGATAAAGTTCCCATTTCGATTAAATGGGGGAAAACATCTCAAATACATCCTCTGAGTATAATTGTACCAGAAAATATTTTACATCTGTGGCACTGTAAATCCATTACCCATAATGACGCTGTACAGACTACACAAACAGTGGTTCCTGCCGAGACAACAACTACACTATTTGCACTGTACCGGTATTATCTGCTGGACTCTATCATAGTTTGTGTCTTTGGTTTGGGTTGAGCTTTGGTTTGCTTTAACAATGATAGGCCTACATGTCACTCCGTATTGAACGAAATTGCACAAAAGCCATTAAATCATTTACATAAACCTGATGGAATCCCCTCTCGTCATTTACAGTATTACTATTTGTATTGGGCAATAAACAGAGGGAAGCAGATTACATATTATTCAAACACTTTGTACATACAACGATTTTACGGGCATAACAAAAGTATATTCATTAACTATAGATTGTGGCTGATTGATATTGGCAGGGCTGAGTGTTGTGACGAAAATGAATTGCAAATTGATGTGATATTCAAAATAGAATATAAATTGCAATAGATTTCACGATAATACTGTCATGTTTGTAAAAAGTCCGTGTGCTTTACATCAGAACGTTTGCGGACACTGTTTTGCAATTAAATATTCGGGTTTTTGCAAACATATGAAAAATATTCAACTTATAGAGGAAAGATTGTTGTATGTGATGAAATATTTGTCTGACACTCTCATCAAATCTCAGCCCGTATTAGTTGCACTGCATATCACAATATATACGCGTATTGTGCAACTAATTGCGGTCTGATTTTAATGAGACTGAAATACCTGGCGTATATATATATATATATATATATATATATATATATATATATATATATATATATATATATATATATATATATATTTGCCTGTTCAACATGACCCAATCACTTTAGTCTCTTAACAACGCTGAACCAATGGAAACAATATATAAATTAAGAGCATTGACATATACATCACATGTGCATATTTTCCAAGTATTTGTTTGAGATAGATTTAATAATTCAATAGGCGAGATAATAAATTACGTGTAAGCGAGATAATAATTATGTGAAGGTGAAAAAGTCCAACCCGCCAACGTACGTGGATCGGAGGGCCCCACACAGCCACACTGCCTGAACGCCTCCCTCTGTCCGCACTCCCGGAGACAATGCCTGTAGGTGTAGTGGGGGTGGTAGCGCAGGGGGTTGCTAAAACTGGGGAGAGTCGTGTCCACACACTTCTCATTGTCGAACGCTGTGTAAGGATCGGGCAGATAGGTGTACTGAAGTCAGAAGTGCTGTAACCTCAACAAATGCTTAAAAAATCAAAGGCCAAAGATAATTAAAGGTACATTAAGAATGAGTTTGTTTTTGTGAAAACACAATTCTAGGGAAACTCTGTTTGTCCAGTTATGTTATCAAGTTTGATTAAAAGTCCATTTTTGACATCTAAAGTTGGATGTTTCGATGAGCATTCAAAGGAGGAGTTTCCCAAAAAAATCAGTAATTAGAATATTCGATAATTGTTTCATTGACCGTTTTGTTTTCATTAAATCTCCTTGAACAAGGTGACCATGTAGATTTTAAATTACTGATTTTTTTTAAAACTCGGATCTTACCTCAGCTCTTTCAATGCCAACATAGGTAGAGAATCCAGGCGGTGCTATGACAACGGAGACGCTGGTTTCAGGAGTTACATCCGGTTCGTGTAAGTAAACCTGGTCACGTGATCAATTTTCATAATTATAATTAATAATTATTGCTGTATCAGGGATTTGTATCAGCAAGAAAGAGGATGCTTATAAGATCAAGGGATTGGAGTAGCCGTGTGGATACACATGCTCTGATGGAGCAGGTTTTCAGTATGTTCCATCATATTTACTTTGTTCATCCGAAATTGATATAAATCTAGAGAAAATAGGAAAACATGTGGTCAATATACCAGGACATGATGATCTATGTTATCATAATTAATTTTGAGGCATGGCGCTCAAAACAATCAACACTTGCAATGATTAAAGATTGACGTGTTTTATGTTAAATTAGAATCAGTCATCTAAAACATATAATGTATGTGTTAACGGCACTGTAGCACGCCGTTCTTACTTAAATTAAGTGATCTCGCGAAAAGGTAAATTAGTATTATCAACGGTTAAATAATACTCCTCAATGAATGAAAAGCGTTCTGAAACGAATGTTCATTGCTCGGTTTCCCTTCGATCGGCTATTTCAATGGCCGCTCGAAAGTTGTTGAACTGATTTGACTGATGTAGCGATAACATAACCCTCAGGTGCCATCATGGAATAGTCAACCATCGTGTTCTCACACTGACGAATCCCATGCCACTGTTGCTTTATACGTCGCACCATGTTCTTCCAATAAAGATAACCGTTTTCTATGAATACGGTTTATCTTGTCGTGTAATGAAATGTTTTACCATTTAACGTAACACTATATTGAATAAACTTGAATAATAAATGGCAAATTTGAGAAAACATATTTGCAAAAACCATGCTACAGCGTCTTAAAGACTTCCTGTCAAATTGTAATGATATATATGAGCCGCTTGCGCACAAATCGCAAAAGAGTATTACTTCAAATTCAAAATACACAGAATTACTTCAAATTAGTATGACCAAATTAAAACGACTGGTAATTCAAATATTTCTATTTGTTGCCTATTCTCCGATCTCATTAAAATCAGATCGAACGTAACACTCGTACCACGTTCATCGATCTGAGTACTACCCCGCAGAGGTCATGTCAGGTGACCTTTCGCCTTCAATAAATTCAGCCAATCCGAGACCTTGTTAGATATGACATTGAATGTCGTGTTTCTTATGTCCAGTCTAATCCGATGGCTTTCTAGCCCCGTCGCTGATTGGCTGGAGTAAAAATCACCTGACCTAGCCTTTATGTTGCAGTGTTAAGATCAGAGACGCAGCGAGTTATGAGTGGTTACGTCCCATCTGATTTAAAGAGATTTCTTGTTCTCCTACCATGACTCCGGCGGCCATGTTGCTGATGTAGGTGTACTCGTCTTGGTGTACGTTGTACATAACTATCAGGTTGCTGCTATAGCCACTAGTTTCCACTTGCAACAAGTCACTCACATTTCCGTTGAAAGTGTGGCAGAGTCCCTGATTGGTGAAAACAGGCTTGAATACTTCGGAACAGTCTAACCTTTCCCCACCGAAAAAACACATTGTCAGCATTTTGGACCCTTCCATTGACACACTTCGCCACCATTCTCTACTCACGTTCTCATTGGCTACGTCTCCACCAATCATAACTTGATCCAAAAAGTTTTTCTCGGTATATTGTAGAGAGCCTAGAAGGCTATTCGCAAAGTAAAATCTTCCTAAATTAGGATATTTTGAAAAACTGGTACTGTTCAAGGTACAACGGTTGCATATTGTCACAGCTGGGAATCGTAACGAATTGTGTACATCGGTTTTGATGCTTGTAATTGTTGGATATTGGTAGAATTCTTTGAGGGACTCCACAAGGTTGTGAAGGAGAAAGCCCGTGGAGCACAGTACTGCAATTGTCCATATAAGGCTGTGGACAAAAATAAAAGTGTTACTTCTTTAAGAATTAAAATGTACAATACGTTGGAGAAAGAGATGAGAGAATTCGAGAAAACGGATATTAACATAGAAGACATCTTTTGTGGATATGCTTATTCTGCAATATAAATTTGCAGGCCCTTCGTGTTGCAGTCTGATTAAAATCACCACTGGTCCGAGAAAAACGAGTTTATAATGCACCTCTCCTTAGGGTCTGAAGACGCCTTGCATGGAGCAAAACATGGTCCAATCACATCGTAGCTTTTACAATAATCATCAGTTTTAGTGCATTCGGAATCATTCGTCAAAGGTGCAGCCATTGTGTTGTTGGGGGTATCATATGCCAAACACTATAAATTGTGTTATTTGATGGAGAGGAACTGCCTGTAGCCGAAAATTACCATGTTGATGATAATCGACTCAGTATAGTGACGATATGAAGATAAAAAATAATGATTTCGAAAATCGGACAATGCATTGCGATTGACCCCGTGTCAATTAGTCAATAATTGAACATATAACTATTGTACATGTAGATGGGACGCGCAGTTTCGGCTACTGCACATATATGATGATGTTGCTCGATTTTCAATGGGAATATTGTCATATGTTATATGCAGCGATTGCTTAGTATGCAAGTTCAGTGAAATAATTTGAACTAAAATCAACACATATGATATTTGACACGTAAGCCAAATAAAATATTATGAAACACAATGTATGCATCTTTAATTTGCTTTCGTTGGAAGCATTGTGATTGGCTAACTGAACTTTAGTCAGAACTTACGCCTATACGAAGCATCATCAGACCGCCTGGAAATGTCGTTTCCTAGAAGGTCGACTATTTAGCAATGTTTATACTTAGGGACAGTGTAGATTTTAACCACCCTGAATCCAGTAGTTAGATACATAAAACTATAATGATAAACACCAGTGGAACTCCGAAGGTATTGTTATCTGAACAATGACGCAAGTTGTTTGAAGGTGCATTTGATCATGCTTAGAAACAATATTGATTGATTTAAATATTTCCTGATTGTTGATGAAAATATCAGAAACAATTTTGCACATATCATTTGATAAGAAGACACTCATAAAACAATTCAATAGTGTCCTCTTTACACTTTTCCTCTTCAAATCCTGAGGCAAGTCATGCGTTGATTAGGATATGTGGACTCTCATTTGATTGGACAATATATATACGACAATGCCTTTTATATGTCTTATTGCATAGAGGTAGTCGGACTGCCCTGTTGGGAAATGATGGCAAATATTAAATTGTAATAAGAACATCGACCCGTATGTTTTAATAATTGATTATAACTCAAATCTCATTATATAAAATCTAATCCATTCAGTTGGTATGACACTGACAGTTGTCCGAAATGTTGATGGAGCTCGCTGACATCTTTATTTGCTCAGGAAGAACATTACAGAGATGCGACTGCGCATCCGCAACTGCGTTCATCCAAAGCTATCATACAGCGAGGTTCTTGGAGAAGATGCTTGTTTTGGGGAAAACACTGTACACGTACGACCACAGAGTCAGTGTTGGAGCACTGAAAAGTATTGAATAATTTTTTTTTAAAACTTGAGTCTGGAGAGTGGGAGCCATTGGAGTTGTCCCAGTAGGAGAGATATGTTGGTAAACAATGAATGGAAAGCGATACTCAACATCATAGAAGAAAGGAAGGAAATTATACGTGTTTACAAGGGCCAGCGATGTCGGAAATACGAATCAACTAAAGTAAGTAAGAGATATAGTGGTTCTAGGAGTCTTGTGATCCTGGCAGCTGTATTTTGGAGGAGTTGAAATATATGAAGGAGTGTTGAGGATATGTCATAAAACAGGGCATTAGAGAAACCTAGTCTTGAGATGATGTCAGATAGCATCGGAGTATATTCAAAAATGTATCTGACGAGTTTGACTGTCTGACATGTTTTGCATGCTTCTACCTGATTCTTCACCATGTAGCAGTCAAAGTAAACGCATAGATTTGCAAGACTGTACAATAGTATATCCATTCTTGCCGACATCTCTACAATCGAGATCTTCTGTAGTTGTTGATGGGATTGCATTTTAGTTCGCATTCAAATTTAGAAAGTTACTTTCTCGTCCACTTGCAAACTTCGATAAGTCTTTTCAAGTCTGTGAATCACCAGCGTATCCAAGGAATGGTAATTTGTAACGCCATCATTACTCAGTGATGCTGATATAAGTAGGGCATGAGAACAGTACCAACAGACTTTCAGCAATATAAAGCATGTATCAAAAGATGTTGAGAGATGACAAAAAGAACACGTATTGCTACTTCCTGCTTGTCCATTACTGATAGGCACTCGTTCTGAATCTGCATCGGTGTTTTTGTTAACAGGTCGTTTTATTCCAAGCGTTAATTTATATGCAACTGACAACTACTGCCCGCCAAACTAAGAATAATCTAAATTGAAAACTATCATGATACAGGGCATCCTTATAGTTATAGGGCCCTGTAACCAGAATAGTCATCATTGTAGGTTTCCCCATAGGTTTGGCGGACAGTATTGTCTCCAGAAGTTTAAAAAAGGAACGGGAAATTTGACACAGGTCTATAGTTTTTCATGACATTATGGTCATGTGAAGGTTTCTTAATGAAATGTCTGATATTGCAAATTTGAAAGCATTTTGGAACAATGGCAGACGATAGGCCTAGTGAGTGGGCCTATCAAACAATGGCAGACAATCAGAGTCAATATAGTGTCCTTTGCATATCTTTTTCAATGTCAATCTTTTTTCCAAAATAGTGTGTTATTTAATTGAACTCATTACATATACTAACCTTCTTCTTGAACAAACATCGAATGATGATATTTTATTTACAGCATGCGCTCCCGTTGATTGAGAAAACTCCACCCATAGTTCCTTGAAACTTTGGTCTGACTGGTTATCTCCCTTTTGGACTTCCGTTTCCGGTTTTCTTCCCGAGAGATCCGTTTGACTGGCCATCTTGTTGTTGGTGTACTGCAAAAATAAAATAAAACATAGAATTTGTATTTGGTTATAATTGGTAGCTTATGTCTGAGATGAAATGTGTCTAATCCTATACATTAATAATTGATTGTCTGAATGGCAAACAGGTCGGGTGAGCAATCATTAGGTTGGTCACAAGGGACAAACATAAAGACGTCAGTGATCCATAAACATTGGTCAAATGATGCTTGAATTTTCTTTTGTCTCCCGGTATTGCTTTTGTGGTGACATCATAAATATTTGATCGAACATATCTTGTTATACAGTGCACGTGTTCTAAGAAATGTGGAATGCGATATTTTGAAATATTTATTTGACGAGCTGTTGAAAATAAGTTAATAGACAAAACAAATAATATAGTAGAATTTATGGTCGAAGCAGAACATAATGAATAAACTATACCAGTATATTTCTGCTAAATATGATATTTTGGCGTATATACAGAATATGTATGCTGTCAAAGGAACGAAATAAAACATACCAGTATATTTCTGCTTATGACACGTTTGCGTGTGTACAGAACAATGTAAAATTTAAAGTTTTGTTTTATTAGAATGTATTATTGAAACATAATTCAATGGATATAACATACCAGAATAATTAAGCTCGTGATACTTTTACATGAATAAAATACAGTGTAAGCTTTAAACGGGAATATACAGAATATAATGTATGCTTTAAATTGAAATTAATGGATAAAACATACAATTGTCATTCTGCTAGACTAAAACTATGTCGATGAAACTTACTTTACCTTCATCCATGTAATGTAATGTACAGTACAGTGTACAAACGTAAGACAATAAACAATGCATGATTCTGATTATAAATACTTTAACAGTAGAACTATTTCCACCTTATCCCCTCTTCCTTAATTAATGAATACACATCCCGCATTAATCTGACTAAATAAGGCTTGATCCATAGCTTATATAAACGTACGGGCAAAAGAAAGTATATGGATCAGTTGTACTTATCATTTGTATAATTTTAGTCAAATATCTCGAGTTTTCGACGTCGTATTTAAAAACGGACTAGTTTGTGAAATTAGTCCAAAACATTAAATCAGTCTAAGAATACCTATACGCGGTTTGAATTTTTTAAATTAAAATTTAAAATTTAAATTTTGAAATTACCCCAATTTATTTTTAATAAAACACAACTGTTCATCGACATATAACACATACGCTGTATGAAAATCAATAAATGTGCTTCGTCCTGCACACATTTACAACATTTTGAACATGGTAGGGGTCATGTTGGTGTAAATTTCATTTATTACCCCTGTCTACTTTAAATAATGATATTTTAGTTAAAAAATAAAACAGTCACCAATTATGTCATTCAAACTACTGCCGAAAGGTGTTTTTTTTTATTGTGCCATAATCAAATGCATCTCATTTCTTTAAAATATTGAATTAATCGAAAACAAGTGAGTGTTATACTTTCTTTTGCCCGTTAGTTTATATATAAATGTGTGTTTTTGTGACTGGCGATTTAAACATCCCTTTATACAGATCTTTATACAGATACAGATACATCTGTTAATTACATCAATGTCAATCATATCTGTCATGCGTCACTGTTTATCTACAGCTGTACGTCCATTATGTTGATTGCGTTCTGCAATGTCCACGTTTGAAGTCATGTTCAGTCTGCTATGTACATCAGAATCTGACACGTGCTAATAGACACCTTATGAAAAATTAATCATTTCAGTAAAAAAAAACGCCGTTAAATTACAATTTGTATAACATGAATTAATTGTTTTTCTATTTGTTTCTATTGATTATCCTAATTGTATACCCACTCATGTTTCAATCCATATTTTAACATACTCATGTATTTAATCTCCTCGACTCAATTTGTTCACAACAGTTAACATTCTGTATAAAGGTATCCTACCTTGCGTTACCTCCACATTCCACCTGATGAAGGAGTGAGCATACACTAAGAAACGTCGTGTATCATCTACACAATATTGAAGTTGTTGTCCAGAAAAACTTGTTTTCTCATGTTTTTCTGTGTAAACATATATTTTTAACTTCGTGCTTTGTATTTCGGACAAAGATGCTTGCCCTGAAAAGTGTTATCTAATGTGTGTGTGTGCTTTGAGCTTTGCTTCATCGCGGTATGTATCTTCATTATCATAATTATCTAAACGTTGTTGATCTTAGAGTACATGTAATTTTTCAAACTTAAGTTACACATCAAGTGATTTTAAAATAAAATAGTTTGAGTTTAATTTGGGAGAAGTGCAAATCCTCCAAGCTGCGGAACTGTGTGTTTATAATAGGGATATATATATAAACAGAATATATGAACACTGAATCTTCCTCAACTATCGTGTTTAAAAGACGACACAGAGTGTCAATTTACGAACCAAATTCGGCCAATGATGAATCATGCTCAGTTTAAAAGTGTTTCATAAATTCAATCCATTATGTCAATTACAATTAATAAGTTAATATAGTATCACAATAAATTGAGGATACCCAATATCTTACTGTAAACAATGAATATAAAAGTATCCACATCCCTATTTCCCAATAGTGGATACTTTGCATTGTTTACACTGCGATACTGGGTATCTTCAAAGTCCTGTGTCGGTCTATAAAGGATCAGTAAAACTATAAATGATTGAGTTTTACTTCACCACCATGTATCTATAACGTTGCACTTACCTCTGTAACAGTCGGCAGCAACTGTGCAGCGTATTGTGGCTAGAGTTGCGACTCCCAGTGAAGGAACAGACTTATTCCAATTCCCCTCTGAGTAAATCATTCATGAACACTGAATCATTTTTTATAAACTCTCTGCGATGCAAATACAGACCTTACGATCAAACATGCCGATATGCTGTACAGTCCTGCCTGCAAAAACATATGACATCGAGTACACGGTAAGCTGTCTGCTACCGCACTCTACGGTATTGTCCTGTAGCAGACTGGCAGTGGTGACATTTTACAATGCATAGAACTATATACTGTTCAATTAACAACGGTAGTGTGATTCGCGACAGCAGAAAACATCACAGGGCGTTATCAATAATTCAAAGGATGAATTAATGAAGGCATTTCGGACATCATCAGCGTTTGATTGATTGGAGTTTATGATTATCCGGCGAATCTCTAGGGGACTCTTGCAGCATTTCTCTGTTCCTTGTACACCATCTTTCTTATATTATTCAATCTATTTACTTGGAAACTCTTTGTACATCTATTTCGATGTGTGTTTGTTTGTTCAGAATTTAACATATCAATCATTAAAAAAAAAAAAAGATTCCCGTTGGGATTACTTTATCGCTTTAGCATTTTGCAGTGACAATGCTGTTTTGTTTTTTAATGATGTCGATATGCACCGGTGTCATCAATCAAGTTAAAACTATCTGGAATGTTATACGTTCCACAGTTCACCATGACATATTACATTACATATAGTTTAGCTAGATAGGTTCGTAAGGGTATACGTCCAACTCTAACTTTGTGACTTAGACTATTTTGTTCTGAAGTCTTCAAGCATATGTTGTTTGTTCACAAAAGTGTTAAGTTGGAAAATCGATAGTGTTATTTACAAGAGTAAAATATGCGCTAACGTGATCATATATGTTTGAGCCAATCACTCTTTAAAGTTGAGTATTCATATAGAGCACATTTCCATTCTGAATATCCGGTCGGTATCATACTTTCCAGTATTTTCTCAACTACCTTGGAATCACTCTCTCCCACAGAGGTTACTCCCTTCAGATTTTCTATCATAACCTTGTTGCTTATATGCGATTTCATTTCGACAGTTACGGAATGTTCACTTCGAAACTACGTACGTCGCTGATTGCGCAACCAACTTGTTATGCAACCAGTCAAGATTCTCTATTTCTAGCCAAGAAGGTGATCTATATGTAACAGAGTTTACGATAGAAGATCTGAATGGAGTAACCTCTTCGGGAAGAGAATGCTTGGGAATATGCAAATCACGCCTTCTTATAGACGCTATAACAATATTTATCATTCAGATAACCATGAAAATCAACGATCTCCTAGGTGATACCACAAGTTTCAGGGGCTCTTGCCAAAGGTGATACCAGAAGTTTCCAACCCATGGGTTCATGAGTGCAAGATGTATGCGTGTTAAGTTTCCATCAACTATTCATTGACCAACATGGAGTTGCGGGTTCTGTTATGTGCACATGGGTGTGCATTGGGATATAAGGGTTCTATTACACAGTTATATATAGACGGTATAAATGGTATTATGATATATTTGTTTGGTTAAATAATGCTAGCGAATTCGAATCGTGCACCTTTTGTTCTTCACTCCGACAGACGATTCAAGTTTCCAAAACCCAATAAAACAATGATAAACGGAAAAACTACGAACAAATAATTTAGAACACGTTTTACTGAAAACCCATAGTTGGATAGTGATGTGCTAATTACATAAGTACATATTAAAGGTCAAAGTTAATAATTCCCTGCTGTGAGGGTAACACGGTCGTCGACTTCATATGATGTTGATTTTATATGTGTCATATTTATCCTCATTGTATAAAAATAAAATTTCTTACAAAAGTTTAATGCCGTATTCTAGGACGTTTTATCCGAAATCTGGTCAAATTTCCAATCCCGAATTGCACACATGCTTATCTTCGTCGTGGTAATTGCCGGATTGGACGAGTGCCGAACGGCATACAGCCCTAGCCCCGGATTAGCCGCACAGGCGCTCAAATCAAAACAACTGAACAAGGAAGCCAGCGTTTCACTGACACAGCGAACAACGGGAATTGGTCTAATATATAAATTTATAGGTGACAACTTTTACATGTAGATAAGCTTTTTATATTGTAGTTATCTAGTTAGAAATTTATTCATCTGTGTTCAAATCATCTGCAGCAAGTACTGATTGATTTCTGTGGTTCACTGTGATCTGCCATCATCTGGCTTCATCATCAAGTTCACCGGTAGTGCTGTCGGGTAAAGCTACTGTACACACCTAACAGACCTTTTGTAACAGTAAAATATTTCACATGTATAAACATTTTCTCAAGATGAAAGTTTCGGGTTTTAGTAATCACAACAATGTACATACATTTTAAGTAGAATTGCTGCATTGACACTGAATGTAATCAGATGACGGACCTCAGATGACTACCCCCTATTTCCATAGCCTAGGTCAACAAGTGTAGGCTAAAGAAACGCAGTCAAAATTTTACTACATCATCCACTTCAAATTTTAGATAAATATAAATGTTTAAAGTATTCCAGAAGCTGATGAAATGACTAGTACTAGTAGATGTAGGCCCTATATTGGTTTGACATTTGGTATGTGAAAGAGCAAAATGTTTTATGATATCTAATGTTTGTGTTAAATTTTCAGTGATTTGTCACTGTTTTGGTCAATTAACATCATTCTAAAAACATTTGCTACAAACAATGCAAAAGAAACAATAATTGAAGACAAAAGACTCTCTACATTTATTAATGTTCTATTTGTATGACAGTGCGTACCTTTACCCTCTGTGTAGTCTTTAGATCTACCTGACACGGCTGAATCTGATCATTCGCCTAAGTTTGGGAACGAATATCACACTGAAAGCACAAAATATCATCAGTTTCCTTTTTAGATGAATGGTATAATATGGATAATATGGATAATGACATGTATAACCTCTAAATATAAGAAGGTATATTAGAAATTTATTCGCTCATATTTCTCATTGAGCCAGGCGGAGGAAAGCTGTTTTCACAGGGGTTTGTATTGCTGATAAAAACTTTTCCTAGGTCCAATACTATGATGTACGATACACCCTTTACTAATAAAGATATGGTTATCATATCGAAGTATTGGAATTTGGAACAGTTTTTATCTTAAGTATCAAAACCTCACCCTCGGTTTTAATCACTTATGCACAGACAGAGTCTATATTTTATAGATGTAATTTAATATTCTAAAATCCTCCTACTTACTATTCGCATCTGTTGACATGCGAGGAGAGCACAACCACAATCTGCACATGCTAAATTAAATATGCCTGCATGCCGTGTACAAGAGTGATTTAAACAGTTTTTATATCCTGATGTTACATGGAAAGGGGGATTGATAAACAGGGTTACCCCTATTTGAATATCTCTCCCCACAGGAGTTGCATGTGCTACTCATATCATGTATAACAGCGGGTTCATACTGACAAACAATTAGCTCTAATATTGTGATCCTTCGTAGCTCAGTTGGTAAGAGAGTCGATTTGGAAAACAAAGGGTCCAGACATCGAAACCAGACATGATCACTAGAGATTGTGATATTTTAAAATAGTATGCATTAGGAGAAAGATTTCATGTAACAATAAGTTTTTTATAGAAACATTCGGAGTTAATAGCCATTCAAAACACATAAAGAATGCCCAGTAAACTTCTGCTAGAGGTTTAGTCGGTAAAAGAAGTCCCTGGTGAGACAATTATAGTGATGACACTAGAGGTTTATAATAGCCATTCAAAACACCTTAGCACCGGGCATTCCTACAGAAAGCCTGGGGCTTTCAACAGGTAAGCTAGTAGAAGAGGTTCAGTCGGTAAAAGAGGGCAAGAGGGCCCTGGTGAGATAATAGAGTGACATCACTAGAGGTTTATAATCCAACTTAGCGGTTATATTTGGGTTTAGGGAAATATAATGTTTGGTCAGTGAGCCACAGAGTGGTAGATTTAACCCCTTGATTTTGTTGATGATAACATAAACTCATTTCATTTCAGAACGCTTCACTTTCCAAAATATGTCCTACGAACGTTTGAACGATGAGGATCTTGTCCAGGTTTTGGGGGATGGTTTATTGGCGGCCATTTGCAGCCATGATGTCCAAAGAGTGGAAAGGTTCCTAGAAACAGAAAACATCTCTCCAAAAGATATTGACAACATACCACTTGGTATTGCATGCCGTTCCAACGATCTGGATATTGTCAAGACCTTGTTAAAGTTTGGCGTTGATGTGAATGTGAAAGCCAATTTACAGAGGGAATACAACATACCTGGACTTTCTATGAAGAAGAGAAAATGGAGTGCTATTGTTTTTGCATGTTCAACACCTGGTGAAAGATGTGAACTTGTGAAATGTTTGATTGAAGCTGGTTGTGACATCCATACCCGAGATTCGATTGTCAATCTCCCCCTCAAGTATGCAATAAAACACAAGAACATCCCTTTGATCAAGCTTCTGATAGAATCAGGTGTTGATGTTAATGCTACTCTACATTCGGGGGAAATGTTTGGAACAGAAATAGCTGCAGCAACAGCAAATTGCAATGTAGAGATCATAAAGCTCCTAATTGATGCTGGTGTATGTACTAGTCGAGGGGATAACTGCCTTGAGATCAGTTTGGACAACAATTTTCTCAAGGGAGTGGAAATTTTCAGCAAAACAAATTTTGCACAACAAGATCTTAATGATGGACATGGCCATATGGTTAGGCTTCGAGAAATGAGAAATAGAGCTAGTCTTGCATTTTACGAAGATTTGTTAGGTTTTATGAGTGAAGATCTTCAAGTTATCCCAGTCCTCCATTATGCATGTGCATATCTACACGAGGACCCATGGCAAATTGTCCAGTGTCTTCTTGAAGTGATCCCAGATATTCACAGAAAGGACAAGCAAGGGTTCAACTGTCTTCAATATGCGTGTTCAAGGCTTCATGTCAAAACCATAAAGGTTCTTCTAGAAAGAGGTGTAACTCCAGAAACCGACGGCTGGTCGAAGATGTGGAAGTTTATGCCTCCAGTAAATGATTCCAATCTTGAAATCTACCCCAAATTCCTGGAATTAATGAGGCTTGCAGGTTTTCATATCGATGCTGAAACCATTAGTAAAGTTGTACAGTCCATGTTTTTGTCCCAAATCGATGAAGATGAAGATCGTCTTGATCATATGTGGAAGGCCATAAGAGCCTGTGTCAGTCCACCAAGCTTGAAGGAAATTAGTCGCATCCAACTTCGTCACTCTCTTCGAGGAAATATTGATGAAAGTAAACTGTCTGAGCATATACATGGCTTCCTGATTGAGTACCTCAAGTTCGTTCATTTGTATTGATAGTCTGAAAGTTTGCAATGTCTTCGAGGAAATATTGATGAAAGTAAACTGTCTGAGCATAAACATAGCTTTCTGATTGAGTACCTCAAGTTCGTTCATTTGTTTTAAAATCAAAGCGTAATTAGTTGCACTACGTTACATGATATAACGGTATGTGTAACGTAGTGGAGCGTAATTACGATCTGATTTTATTGAGATTGACTATTCAACCTGATGATACTTTTGATCTTAATCTACTACTTGCAAGAGTACATTTTCTTCTCAAAAAGTTTGCTCCCTTCAGTTTCACAATCGTAACCTCTGTTCTACTTAGGTTTCAAACAAAATCGCCGAGCAGATAAAAAGGATACTAATATAATATTCTTGCTTTTAATCCAATGAACTCACATCTTACATGAACTTTCTCAATTACATCAATCGAGTCATCTCAAAGATCTCAGCTTTTTGACTGTAAAGAGTTTTTCTCACATGTCCTTCAAATATGTCTAATGTAAATGATATAAATAACTTATTTTTGTTTTTTGTCTCTTATTTGGTCTTCTTTATAAGTTTATTTATTAGCATTTTCACAGATCCAAAAAGTATATTTTGAGGGAAACGTAAATGAGAAAATGTTTATCCTATGTTTCTTTTTCCCACAATAGCATTATGGCGTGTCATTGGTACCGGTGGTAAATGTCATCTTTACAAAGGTGTTGCTGATTGCACAACTAACTTCTAATGGAACCAATCAGGATTCTCCATTTCTAGCCGAGAAGTACATTGAATGCCATCATAGAATAGAGGCTGTGATTGAAAATCTGAAAGGAGTAAACTCTGCGGGGATAAAATGGCAAAACAAATGACCAAGAAAGAATGGAGGTAAAATGAAATTAGTTAGATACTGTAAAAAAGCCTTTTCATGACTTTGAATGGAAATGGGCAATATAAAGAAATCTGATAAATTAAAAATCGGTCTGATATCGATGTATTTGCATGGTTATGAATGTGTGTACGAATTATTTTTTTCTTTTTAAATTATCTTTACTTTATTTTATTTTCTGATGTGTTTGTGCAATGAATCGTCCTATAGTAATAAAGAAATAAATTATAGAAAAGGAATATTATGTCACTGTCTATGAGTTTACATGTAAATGAATTCTCTTTTTTTCAAAATTCCTCATTTTCATGAAATTCAGTATCTTAAAACTGTGTGGCAATAACTTAATGGATATAAAGGATAATTCCATCTAACAAATTTCTATTTTCTACATTCCTTATTGATGGGGATTAGCTGAAGTTTAGTCAGTATGGCAGTTATTTAGTGTGTAACTATTTGAATTTGAAAACTTTGTTGTCTTGACGTTGTACTATGTTTTGAATGTTTTTTTCAATTGTACCCTTGTGATAGAAGGAATTCTTTGATCAAAGAGAGGGCAAAACAGAAGGTTTGAAGTGTTATGTACGAGTGCGATGGTCAAGTTTTTTTATATTCAGTGTTTGAACTAATCTTAGTCATAAGTCTTTACTGGCAATCAGGGCTTTTGGATTGAAATTTAGTTTGCTTTGGAGAAAAATTTAAATAAACTGCAACTAAATAGCAATTGTAAATGTAATCCACCACTGCATAGTATTCTCCAAAAGTCTGGAAAAGACAAACTGGAAAGCTCTCCTCTCTCTATATAATATATTCTTTCTATTTATTCAGTATTTGTTCACATTGTAGTATAAACCTGACCATGTTGAGCTCTTCTGATATATTATGTTATCTAAATGACATGTACATGGGAAGAAAATGAGCATAATATAAATAAATAAATAATATAAAATAATATGAAAATTTGTCTTTGTTTTTTGTCATTATTAGATTATTTTGGAACAGGGGAAATTGTTTTTATACTTCATCTTCAAAGTTGTGGTTTGAGGTGGTAGACGGCAAATTGCAGGGTCTTAAGCAATAGGAAAGTGCTTCAACATATTTGGTGAATAAAAGAACTTTATATCAAAATTATTCCCAGGGTGTGCTTAACAAGAAAGAAAACTTTTCTTACTATATATTTTGCTCTGTGTGTGTGTCTATCCGAAAACATTTCCAGAGCATATCTCCAAAACTTTATGACTTGGACACTTTAAATATTTGGTATGGATGAAACCTATGTGGTAGCCTCTCAGGAATCCGCAGTCCACAGTGCCAATTTATTTGAAAATTTTACCAAAAATGGCCAAATTGACCAACTTTGTTTCATTTTACGGAGCATGACTTGAAACTTTTGGTAGCTGGTGTTTTTGTGCCTTCAGGGTTTTCCACCTCGTGGTGCCAAATGACAAATTTTTGCAACACATCATCGATTCTTGGGCGTAGCAGCTGTTGAGTTTTCCCCTACATGAAATTGGAGAAGAATGCTGTTCAGATGCAGGGCAGGTCCACAGGTTTACCGTATATTACTGTGTATAAGACGACTTTTTTATACCAGAAAATAGGGGGTCAAAGAAGGGGGTCGTCTTATACACAAGGGCTATGTTCCAGAAGAAGAAATTTTGAAGCTTCATTGATGAACTCACGATGTTGAAACCGGAAACAGCAATACAGAATATTGATGTCATCTCATGCTAACAAAATGGAAATAAATATACTTTTATAATTATTATGTATTATTATGTTTTTTTTTATTACTATATGGAGTTAAATAAATAAAATATATTTGATAATTCATTTAAAAATAATAGGTTGACGGACCAAAAGTGGTACCAGCAGTCAAGCAAACAATCGATAAATTCAGTGACGTGGACCAATGAAATTCTACAACTTATCCATTCATTCATGACGTGGACCAATGAAATTCTACAACTAACCTATTCATTCATAAAACTTGACAAGCTTATCTCGATAAACACGTGTCATTGACGAAATGTTAATTCCAATCAGGGCAGTTATTCATTAACGTATCCGGTAATTATCTTAGCTTTGTTGTGTTCTTATCAGTAATTGGTCTGTATGTCCTTCTCTGGATGTTTACATGGTCAACGTTAAATAAACACGTCTTTAGCGTGAGAAGTTTACTGCATTGAGTGGCCCCTCGCTATAACACACGTTGGGAGCCAAATACTGACAGCTGCGTAATAGAGAATCAGCGGTAAAGCTAACCAGAGTTGGAATGAAAAATAATGGCTTGACTTCAGCTATCAAACATTACCAACCTTTCAAAACCATTCTGCAGTATTAAATACAACTAGTTCAACTTTGTTTATAAGAAGGGACAAATATTTACAACACTACGATAGAAATCTAGACATTAAATCTTGCTTGGCTTCGGGCATGCGCAATGAAGCTTGGTTATCAAAGCTCTTCACACCATTTTAATCTTATAAATACTGAAGCGATTTCTAAATCTGTGTATGGAGTATCGGCTTTGTTTAGATGTTATAACATGGCGAATAGTTACGATACATTGTTGTCTGTAGTGTTGCTAATCTCGCATGAACTGACAAGAAAATGACATATCATTAAAAAAATAGGAACAAACACCGTTAGAAAATGTATGTATTTTTTTTTATTTTGGTACATTTAAAACAATTTATTTAAAAAACAAACGATTATAACAAAACATTTATGTCATGTTACTTAAAAAATTACCGGTATCAACTTACCGTTATCAAATCTTACCAACGTGTTTTCCCATCATGGCATGTCGACCTGTTTCTATGATTGCTGGAAGGGGGTCGTCTTATACATGAGATACATGGTTTTTACCTGATTTTAGGGGTCTGAGAAAGGGGGTCGTCTTATACACAGGGTCGCCTTATACACTGTAATATACGGTACTTCTATACATGTTAGCTGTTGTAGGCTTTCTCTTGCAATACAACAAGCTATCATGATGTATGTAGAAACTTCTTTGCAAACACAAACTATAAAAGTCAAATAAGTAATTACATATTTATTGTCTTCATCACAGCACACCTTGGGTAAATTTTCTCAAATTACTTATAACATATTTTACTTTCATTCATTTCGTCATTTGTAACAAAACACAAATTATAAACAAAATGCATCAGCTGATCTTGAAACTTTAAAATCAGTACCATAACGAAATTATAATTCACAGAAAGATCCCGCTTCCACTGGTGCACAGAAAAAGGGTGATCGTAACAAATTTTTACATTGGGTTTGAAATTCCCTTTTGAAATTTGTCTCATAATTGTTACAATATTTTTGAAGATTTCAACATAATATTGAAGAAAATTTGATAGAAATAGCTATAGAGCTCTATGTATTAGCTTTCTAGCTCCATACTTTACCCATCTAGTTGAAGACATTACAAATCTCACAAAGTTGATGTTACGTGGTATCGGAGAAGGGTACCGGGGTAGAATTTCTTACTTGTCCCATCCCTATTACGGTTCAAACTGCCCTCTGGATCAGGCACTGCTTGTAATTCTTCAGTAACACATGGTTCTTGTAAATTTTCTAAATTTAAAGGGACACTGCTTCGAGGATAAAAATGAGTCTCATCTTAATCTCACTACCGTAAGTTGATCAGAGTGTCTGCTCACGAGTTTCACTTCACTGTCTACATGCAGTAGTTTTTATTACCAATTATGTCAATTGTCTGAAATTCGGTGTCTGTGACTTTTTAGCAGACATGTTAATCCCTTAGGTAGATACACATGATCTGATTTTTATTCTCAATGCCTGTCCCTTTAAAGCGACAAAATGAGGCAGACTCTTTAACTCGTCACACAAAGCACAAATCAGCAGTTTATATTGGGGTGCTTCACTAATTCATTACCTTCATTATTCATAACTTGATGAACTTAATCAACTGAAATTTAAAACAAGATGACATAGTCATCCACATTCCCCGCCAGACACAAGAAATGAGAACAAGGGCAATAATTCAAGAAGAAATAATTGTGCGCTTCTCATTTTCTTTCCATAAAGGTAACAATATCCTCAAGCCACACAACTGATTTGATGTTAAACAATGTCTGAGAAAAGCTATATCCTTGGATACTTGGAACAGAGTCGACAAAGCGGAACAAGGGGAATAACTCCGGAAAAAATAATCACATGCTTCTTTTTTTCGAACTCCCATCAAGGTATCGATACCCTTAAACCACACACCAAATTTTGTTATCCTATCTTAAATAGTTTCTGAGAAAAGCTGTCCCCTTTGGAGATACCTTGAACAGAGTCCAAATATACGGAACAAGGGCAATAACTCCGGAAAAAATAATCACATGGTTCTTAGTTTCGAACTCCATCGAGGTATTAATGCCCTCAAGCCAAATTTGGTTGTCCTATCTTAAATAGTTTCTGAGAAAAGCTGTCCCCTTTATAGTGGACGCACAGACGGAGGTCAAACCTATATCCCCCTTCGTGGCAGGGGATAATAATTCATATATCAACAGAAAGGGGTGTCATTTCGTGTCTTATTTTACATAGAATTTGCAAGTTGGATAAAATGATGATTCAAACATTAGTTTATCTTTAATACATGAGCTGCTGAATCAATCAGTGCCTATCCATTCTAAGTGGACATTTTACAGGGATCACAATTCTTTCTATGAGAACAGGTCGGTACAAATCCACAATCCCATCTCACATTGGTCAAAGAAGCTTCTGATAAAGACATTGTGCCAAGTCATAATTCCATTAAATCCCCAAACAATATCATTCAGATAAAGGTCTAACTCATAAAATGCACATCTATGGATCATGGTTGACATGCTCATCAATTTTCAATGAATTTAACATCTATTTTGGCAGATAAGCTAATAAAAACAGAGCCACTGGCTCTGTGTCTCATCAGGCTTTATATACATTAACTAATTCAAACTGTCAACTTCTAGGTGAGAGGTACAACAAATAGGAAGCACTTTAAATGGAAAAGATGAAACAGGTCTTAAGGTCCTTACCCCTCTGATCTATCTTTGAGGCCAGAGATAAAATCCCCTACAAATAAAGACACACTTGAAGATTTAATTCATCACTGTTGTTTCCTTTAAATTACCTCCCTTTGAAGAGCACATAAAATCTCAAAATGAAAATAGCTTTTCAGGTCATTACCTGTGTGATCTATATTAGATCTAAATTAGAATCCTGATTGGCCAAGGAGTCTCTACACAAAATTTCAGCTTTCTAGACCTTTTGGTACTGGAGAAGAAGATAAAATAGGTTTCAAGGTCGTGACCCCTGTGACCCTATTTGGGGTCACAAGGTCACCAAATTTACAATTTATAATTTCCATTGGCCAATGAGTCTGTACACTAAATTTCAGCTCCCTAGACCAAGTGGTTCAGGAGAAGACGAAAAAGCAAAAAGTTTACAGACAGACGGACGCCGGACACCATGCCATGCCATAAAAATTATATAGTTGCTGTTCAAGTCATACGTAATTTTTCCATTGAAAGCGCAAAGAAATACAATTCAGATATCGGTCTAACCCACAAAAGACACAAATCTAGTGATTGTGGTTTAAAATGTCATTTATATATGAAGCTATTACAGCTAACATGTATACAGTCAAGCCGCGATAATCCGGCCAGCGATAATCCGAATCTCGCAGTTTCCGAACGGTAGGAAGATGTAACCAAATTAATCCCTTTAGTAGTCCTCAGTACTCAGTAGTCCAAATATTTCACTATCCGAACGTTTTTTTATGAAAAACGTAGGCGTTCGGATTATCGAGGCCTGACTGTATATGGAAGGTATACTCTGGACTGATCCTGACAGTCAATGGTAATGGAATATTTTATGAATGCTTCAATTACAACAAAATAAATTTTAAATGCAAGACAATTTGTATAAATAATGAGGATACATGTCCAAAAATTACAAAAGTCAAATCTACACATCAGAATGATAACATTTGTAAAGTTTCGTTACATATGGACAATTAGTCTCCCAACTATACACAGCACGGGTATAAAACACAAGATTGTCCAATGGGTAAAGATAGAATTATATCTTTGAATATTCTACGACCTGAAGGTAGAGGTTTAAGATCCTTTACGTTTTGTCTGTATCAATTACAACATATTCAGTATTCTTTCTAACTGATCTACGTCTATTCGTTATTTTCATTATGTCTATGTATATAATAACAACATTTATCATATTCTTGCTTATAAATACAAAGATTTGTATGATGTTTGATAGACCCATTTCCAAACACCCTGTAACAGCCCGACGGGCAACTACCCGTATCGCCATGGGATTTCGTGCAGCATATGTTCAACATAGCAGAACGCTGAAAAACGCTGCAGTCATTTACAAATCATATTTGTGAGCTTGATACCATCATTGAATCGACAGATGTCGTAGAAATAGAGGTAAATGAAATAACACTTGAAACCAAAATACCTTAAGAAAAAACACTGACATGACAAAAGTTTTGATTCAGGAATTAAACTGTATGAACTTACTATGTTTGTTAAGTAAATATATATGATAAACATAGTATGATATGGGTGTTTTCATATCACATTCTGTATCAGCCCTCGACAAATATCAGCACTAGAGCTAAAGCTTTCGGACTGATATTGGGGTTTGGGCTGATACAGAATGTGATATGAAAACACCCATATAAAACTATCTATATACTACAAATAATGCATAAACCAACCACAATGATAACAGTTGCACCATAAAGACTTAATAATATTACAGGGTGTGATTTTGTTGTCTTTAAAGTTGTTTCAATCAGTGCAACCTTGTCAGTTTCTTGTTTCACAAACAAAACATTGACTGTGCCATATTAATAAAAGGAATAAAATATTGTATATTGTAAATATTGTCATGTATATTGATGAAGTTTATGATGTATATAGGTGCAACCAACTTTCCTGGCAAGTTATAATTTCTCCATCACTGACTAATTTACACCTTGCTGAATACCTTTTCTGTGCTAGGAATATAGTAGACTTCACACGTTCAGTGCAACCTTGTCAGTTACTCGTTGAACTTCACACTGCGTGCTGCCTACACAGAAACAAAATGCAGCAAAGCTTCAAAGGAGGGTTCCCTCAGGGTACTTTTTGTGGAAATTTAAGAGGATATTCCTATTTACACATATATAACACAGCCAAATTGAAAGATACCAATGAAGGTAATATTTTGATGACTTTATATTTCAGAAACTTGCTAAAGACAAGTGCACATTTAAACAAAAATAACACAATGAGAACTGAAGCCATTCGGTGTTGCGAGTGAGGAAATTTGGCTACGGCCTTACAGCAAATTTTTTATTTGTTTTATAACATGTAAAGTGTTACTATGTGAATATTCTATCATTGTATATGTTTTATTAATACAAATTGAAAAATTGGGTTAAATAAAGTGTGTTTTCATTTCACATAATGCCAAGAAACCAAGATGGCTGAAGCTGCCAATAGATCGGTGATAGAACCTTCCCTTTAAAATGATGTGCCAGTTGTGCCGCTATTCATTCAAGCATAGCCATTTGTCAATAATTTCAAACAATACTCCTGTGTTGATAATCTCAGTACAAACATTCTAATGAAAAACCCCAAGGGCAATATGTCTAATGGATTGGAAATTGATGATGTGCTGGCTGGCATATACAAATTGAATCTCTTACAATCAAAACTATACAAAATGAATTTCCCACATGAAAATTATACAAAATGGATTTCCCGCAATCAAAACTATACAAAATAAATTTCCTACAATGAAACTATACAAAATGAATCCACCACAATGAAAACTATACAAAATGAATATCCTGCAATAAAAACTATACAAAACAAGTATTTGTCACTAAGGTGACATGATCCCCCGCCGCAAATTAATACTTCAAAATCTAAAAATAATGTCAAGATCAGCAAAATAGACTGTCAAACATGTCTAAAAAGTCAAAAGTTCCACTGTGACCTTGATAAAAATGTCAAGGTCACCAAAATCTAATCAGCCCTTTGTCTTTCCTAGGAGGTGCATTATGTTAGATATGATGGAATTCCGGTGACTGGTTCTTGAGATATCCCGCTGACAACCTTTATATGTACATTAACATGTAAAAAAATTCAAAGTTCCGCCGTGACCTTGAAAATTATGTCAAGGTCACCAAAATCTAATCAGCCCGTCGTCTTCCCTAGAAGGTGCTTTGTGTAAGAAATGATGGAATTCCGGTGAATGGTTCTTGAGATATCTCGCTGACAAGCTTTACATGTACATTAACATGTCGAAAAATTCAAAGTTCCGCTGTGACCTTGAAAATAATGTCAAGGTCACCAAAATCTAATCAGCCTGTCGTCTTCCCTTGGAGAAGCTATGTGTAAAATAAGAAGAGAATCCAGCAATTGGTTATTGAGATATCCCGCTGACAAGGGTAAAATGACAAAGTCTCATTGTGACCTTGAAATGAAGGTCAAGGTCACAAACCTCTGTAGGAACATTACTCTTGCTATGATGAACCCTTATGCAAAATATGAAAAGAATCAAGTGAATACTATTTGAGTTATTCCATTTCGTACGGACATACGTACGTACGGAGCCGAATACTATATCCCCCGCTTCGCACTTAATGCGCGGCGGGGGATAATTACATTAGCATAAAAACTCACCATCATTCATACAACCTTACATAACTTACAACCATCATTATCAATGCAAGATCCATTCTATCCTTGTCCTGCAGATTAAGAATTTAGATGCCATTATAATCAATACTACACCATCCTCCTGGGTCAGTGTATTTGTATCTGCATGGCTCCAACAACCCCCTGATTGTGTAACCGCATTTTGCCTCGTATCATGCTATAAATAACCAGTGAAAAAATTACTTTAAATTGAGCAACATTGGCAGTGCCTGGATAAGAAGACCAATGGGTGATCATCAAATTAAAATCACAACATTTCATTGGCTGACAACATATAAGGTATATACAGTGATCAGTAACCAACATTATCAACCTACTAGCCATATAACGTTATGCTTGAAATGACCTTCCTAAACTTTTTCAGCGATACGAGGGACAACGTCATGCAACCCTTATACATTGTAAATGTGCAGAAACCAAACCTTCCAAGTCTCATTTACATAATATTAACAACCAAAATCACCATTTATAACGTTTGGCATATTTGACCCCCAACATCATACTGGATGTCCATTTAAGATCATCCTGTAAAACTGAAGCATTATTTCGTGGCCTTTGCCTTGACATCGTATTTAAAAATGAGGGAGTGAAAGAAAGTAGCTTGGAAGCGTGCAGATATTATTACGTATTAGCCCACGTTAATGAAAACCTGAATGAATCTCTGCTGTTGTTCACTATAGCTGAGCTGAAATGTGACACTTGACAGAACTGGCAACTTTTGAGGAGGGCTGGTAGGTTTTCAGGTAGGTTTCTTACACTACTATCAGGGTCCACAACCTTACCATATCCACAGTATCATAGTTTCTCCTTATATTCAGTGAAACCAGAAGAGATAAGAAGAGGTTACACAACAAAGGGATTGTCAAAGCCATGTGGACATATACAAAATTACATCAGGTTAAAAAAATCATCGTCATCTTCCAAATCAAAGAACTCGTCATCACCGACAGGTCCCATTCCTTCGAAAAGTCTATTGTAGCAGGTGTAGTTAGCGTTGTTGAAGTGACTGTATGGGTTGGTTCGAGACAGCAAACTTGAACACAGCCAGCAGAAATATGTTCGGCACTTCGTACATGTCATCTTGTTACAACCATCAATCTTCTGCAAATGGAACATTTATTCATCATTAATATAATTTCCTAAACTTGATAAATACAAGGATTATTTATTTTTCCTTATAAATGAATTACAATAGATTATTTGGCATTAATAGAGATAGTATGATCACAACTCTTTACTGTCAACAAATCCAGTGTACATTTGCAATTCATTGCAATTTTACCCTGCAACCACAGCACAGCGCCAGTGAAAGCCTTGTTCTGTACTTATATTGCTGGATGTCAGGCACGCAACAACCCCCATCATTAAAAGTCTTTTTGTAGAACAAAATAAAGAAACATGATATCGTACTAGTACTAGTTCAGGCACTCTGAAAACACAATACGTACCTGTATGTGAGTGCCACAAGAGGGACACTGTTTGGCGTACTGATCCAGCCACTCCGATATCTACGTAAAACACAATACGTACCTGTATGTGAGTGCCACAAGAGGGACACTGTTTGGCGTACTGATCCAGCCACTCCGATATCTACGTAAAACACAATACGTACCTGTATGTGAGTGCCACAAGAGGGACACTGTTTGGCGTACTGATCCAGCCACTCCGATATCTACGTAAAACACAATACGTACCTGTATGTGAGTGCCACAAGAGGGACACTGTTTGGCGTACTGATCCAGCCACTCCGAGGACCACGTCTCCTCCAGCGCCTGCTCGATGGTCCGCTTCCCGTACCGCTTCTCCAGGAAGCGTTTTCCCTCCTCATCCGCTGCCTGATACTCCTCACGCAGTTTCTTCAGTTCATCTGGAAATATTGACATTAATGTGCTGGGTATTCACAATTTCATGACTTGATTGTAGTGTAGATTTTTTTTGTCTGATTCTCTTTGCTGAATTTCTTCGCAAAAACATAAAATTAAAATCCATAATTTACTACATTATGCTGAAGCAAAGCTGATTTTCAGAAAATATATGAATACTTTGCATTCACAGTTGCGAGAGATGATTCTGTGGTACCTCTCTTACATTAATATTTGCACCATCAGAAACCAAAGAGATCAATCAAGTAGCTTATTTTAATTACTGTGTTCAATTGTGTACTATTGATTGAGGTCATGATACCAGTGAAGTCTCATCACTACATAGTTCAAGCTAATCTAAGCTACCTGATTTGATCCTGCAAGGGGAGAGTCCATGGAAGACAAGTTTGCAGAGGATGCAGAAGACGTATCTGCAGACGGAGCAGGAGCCCATGTTGCTCTCCCGGTCAATAATCACCGGGAACTGGCAGACCGGGCGGGGACAGTACACGACGTCAGTCATCGTCTCCAGGGACGTCTTCAGGAGCAGTTGGTCGTATCGGGCGAACAACTCAGGGGATACCAGCTCCCTCACCTGCAAGTAGATGTTTATCTTTCACTTATCTTTGCCTTTGAGTTAATCTTTGTCTCTTTCCTCATGCATTGTGCAAGAAAACACTTCTCCCTAACTGGAGCAATACTTTGTAAATCTTGGCTTTTACTAGTTGAAGGTTGAATTATATATTTGCCATTTGATTTTTGATAGTCATTATTTATTGCCTTTTGGCTACATTTAATGTTCGATGCTTCTCTCTCCGAGTCGGCCATACCAACTGTATTGGTTGTTGAAATAATGCTGCATGCATAAATAAATGGATTGGGTGGAATGTGGGAGAAAGGGAAAGGGGGAGGGGGAGGTGTGAACTCCTTCGATTGACCACTCACCTGTGCTGGATGTGCCTGGGACTCACACTTATCTTCAGGACAGTTGAGTGCAGACACGTTCCCCTCTCCGATCTGTATAGCGAAGTAGTCCTTCATACAGTCCTTACAGTACACATGATCACACTTGTTAAACTGGATACACTGGGAGCCAAACTTCTCAGAGAAGCAAACTTTACACGAGTACACCGACTTCTGAAACTGGCGTAGCTGTTCCTGAGAGTCAAAGTTTCGTATTGCAGGAAGTAACAAATTTTGCGAAGCAATGTCCTGAATTCCTCGTTTATCACAGTTTAGACTTTCCTCATTTTTGGTACCACTGTCATGTCTTGACCTCTTGCTCACAACATTGTCAAGGTCAAGAGGGGAAGATAACTCTAGATAGTCAAAGGCTTCGTTCTGCAGGAAGTTCGTCCACAGGAAGAGGATGACACATCCCTGGTTTTCCTCCCAGAGTTCGTCTAGCTTCCTGCATAGACTTGTTAGCTGTGAGAAAGATCAAAATTTTGACATAAAGTAATATATGACAATTCTTTGAGTGAGAAGACTTAAATACACAATTTGTTTTGTATTTGACACTACTTGGGCAAAACTGTAGCCATTTGCAGTAAACTTTCTTCAAACTTCATACAAAGGTTCAATGTAATCTGCCTCATTGTGAAACCATTCTAAACAAATTGAAAACATAAATGATACACAAGATAATGTTAACAATACAATTGAAAAGTAAGCACAATATTTCATGAGGACGATGCTCTTAGCCCTGAGGGGACTGTGCTAAATTCAGGCCTGTACAACATGATAATATCAATACATGTGATTTGCATACCTGAAACTGAGTGAACCACTTGCTGGACAAAGTGAAGTCAGGTGGTTTATTTGATGGGTAGTTCGAAATTATTACACACTCGATGGGAAAATTTATGTATAACCCTCACTCTTGCTCGGGCAATACAGAAATTCACACTAGTTTCGTCATATGACACACTTATTTCTTCATTTCCCATTCTGTTTCATTTGATGGTTAGAAATGGTCAGGAATCGGCCTACTTCTCTTGCAAGCTACAGTGACGTCGTGATGTCGCAAAACAATTCTTATATGACGATAAAATATGGGAAGTCATGGTGAAACAATGGTTGCTAGGCAAATGTCATATGTGCACATGTGCTCATATCAATAATATTAACTCTGTTATTTTCAACCATATGGGTAATATCAATAAATAGTATATGCACACCTGAGGTTTGGTAAGCCACTTGCAGGACAGAGTGAATTCAGGCGGTTCCCTTGATGGGTAGTTGGATGGAAGGACAAAGTTCAGCATGACAGGAGGCAGATATTTGACCTCAATGAGATCATTTGTTGCTTTCTTCACTTCATCTGAAATATATAAAGCAAGGTTGACATCATGGAGAATGTAACATACAGGGGTATAAAATAGTCTTATAAAAGAACTAACCATTCAGAGATTTTCTGAAAGTACAAGCCCAAACTTTTTCCAGGTAGAATATATGATCATATCATCTTTGAATATAAACAGCCCTTTGGACTACCAGTCTACCAGTCATTAGATTATTTACTAACCCAGATTTGTTTCTACATGGGCTGCTGGACTACTGCTAGTTTTATTCGAGCTAGGCAAGGGTTTTACTGGTATAGATATAAATAAGTGTTTCTGTTATGTCTATAGTATATTCAGTTCTTTTTTCAAAATGTTACATAAGTGTCTCCATCACATCGAGCAGTAATTTTATGTCTTTGTGTGCATCTTCCAAGCTAAATAACAACATACTGAAAATCAAAATTATTCTTGGCATATTTCCAATCAAACGATTGCAGATTGATGTAACTGCCATTATACTGTTGCAATATTTGGTTGAGTACCAAAACAATTTCCTGTGTTTTATTATGTAGTAATAATGATGGAATTTTAGCAACCACAAATCACTTTAAAGTGTCCTATCAGGGCATTTTTTTGTGGAAACCAAAATCGAGGGGATTCCTGTTTATACACATGAATATTTTATAATGCATGATTATAACTCAATCTAGATGAAACATATAATATGGAGTAATAATTTGATGACTTCATATTTAGTTCCCTCACCATTGTTTTGTTTGCTATATAAATGTACCATATTTTGTTATTTCCTTACATTCCACCTGATGAAGGAGTGAGTATGTACTCCGAAACGTCGTGTATTTTCACATTTAAGAAGTTGTTATCCAGAAAATCTTCATGTTCTTTCATATTTGACATTTTGACAAACAATAGTGCACAACTACCGGTATTTAAAAATAAAAGCAAAGAGTAGTGATCGAAGCCATTCATCGGCGCTAAAAGTCTGGAAAGCTTAGTTACAGCTAAACTTGATGCTGTTATTAAATAAGTCTTATGATAAATTATCAGTTACTTAGAGGATATTCTATAAATATTTAAGTATCATTATTAAAAAAATGTAAAATGAGTAAAAATATAGGGTTTTTCTCATTTCCCGTTATCAAAACAATATGGCGAATATTTCCAGTCCCCAATGGAACGCTCACTTTAACAGATCGAGAGTCTTCTTTAATCATTTGTATACCTTTCTTGTCATCTTCAACCTTGTCTTTGACCATACTGATATAGCATGGTTCAGGGAGAGTGAAGCCAGCCACAAACTGACCCCCTGGTTCCTCCCCCTCCTGGGACAGAGTGAGGACAGCGTCATCAAAGATACTCGTCAGAGCTGTCAACTCGTCATCCTGCTCCTCTTTGTCGTTCATTGCAGCTGTTACATCAGCTCTGGAAACAGATCATAACGTAACATTATCATTAAAATAATGAACACTAGGGCCTTCATCACAAAGCACTACCGAATTCGTTGAAATAAGCGTGAATATCTGGAATATTCAGTCACCTAGCATGATCAATGCAGCCACCATGTTTCAAGAACAGGGATGCAGATTCAAATTTTTGCCAGTCGGACATTTCATCTTTGACCCAAAAAGACGAACCCGCAAGTAAAATTTTTTTAATGAATAAAGTATCAGGAAAGTATTACTATTTGTTGGTTCTTCATTCAATGCATACTATTAAACATAACACGAAAGCAATTAACGATAACTATTAATTTATCATTAACATGCATAAAATGGTTCATAATTTAAAATCAATGTTTACCAACTACGATTTACCGACAGTGCTAGTTTGAGCGAGTTTACAAGCGAATTTGCGTCAAGATAGACGAGAAAATTCTAATAATTTAATTGCACATAGTTCATCATAAGTTCAAATCATGGACCAAATGATATGTACCTTCTAAATAATCATTTTAAATTCAAAGGAACTCGTTTTCAATAGCGATATAATTTACATAAACTCACAACTCGGCAGAGCACGTGGTCCAACTATTTTCCATACGACTATTTCCTATTCAAGATGTAGTTACGAATTTGAACTTATTCTAATAAGATTACTTTTATATTTTATTTGGAGACATATTTCGCAATTGTAAATGAATAATTATGAAATAAAAAGAACTAACGTAAAAGCAAGAGAAATTTGCGTTTTTTAATTAGCATACCTCTTTATAACGTGTCATCATGTAAATGCGATCGCGTGTTCGTAGCGTCATACAAACGGTGTTTGACTACATAACGTCTCGTGAAATAATATTGCTAATTATTCGTATTTGATAGGTTTATTTATTTTGGATTTGTATAATAGCTTTACCATACATCGAGATTGATCTATCATATTTTGTTACAATATGTAACCTATGTTTTATGACCGAGATATTATTAAATTTATCGAGATTCAAAGTAGCAAAATCTTAATCTGTAACAAAATCATGAATCACCGGTACGGTGAAGCCACACGTTCATGCAATGTTTATCTTTGACAAAAAAATTTACAATGCGATTCTAATGAAATCTTTTTCGTAAATAATGTTGTGAAATGGGTCACATCTTTCAGTCACTAAATGACACTGAACATTTCAATTAAATATCAAATGGTAAGTGTTTTTTCTGCCGACAATTATAATTTACTGAAGATAATGATGATTGACGTCGTGCCTCGTGCTTTGAAGAATAAATGTGACTTCTTGACTGGATCAACATATTTCAATTTCATAAACAATTATGACCGACACAAGCAGGGCCGTTTGCCTTTATTTAATGCTTGTAAGTTTAGTTTTCCTTTTATTTTCTGCAATCGGTCAACTGATGTCCGATAGGTCAATTTTCCATTCGGTCAAACTGGATTTACAATTGGACATGTCCGGCAAATAGACCGATTTCTGCATCCCTGTTCAAGAAGCAAGAAAATGTCATATTATAAGCGCTTCCCTTTGACAATTGTTAAGGGCCGATGGTGCTTAATAGGTCCAATACGGTATCACAGAACAGTAAAGTTAACTGTTATTGAAATTAAAACCTATGAAAATTTTTACTTGATGTTTGGGACCTGGCATGAGGAAATTAGCAAACCTGGAGTGATTGATTTTTGGGCGCTTAAGACACAAATCAATGTTGACAATAAACTCATTTTTAAATTAATAAATGTACTTCACCTATTTTTACATATGAGCTTTTTGTTTAATAAATTGGAGATATTTTGTCGGGAAATTGTTTTGATAACTTTAGCTAGTCCTTGGGGAAAAATCATAAAATTTTTAAGATTTTGTATGTTTGTGCATATTTACTAAGCATTAGTAGATGTGAAGTTGTAGTCTTTCATCCAGACCCTTTAAATTTAAAGAGCCGAGGCAAGTCTACAATCAGGCAAGTCTACAGAGCTCAGTATAAGGACACAAGGGGCTCATTTTTATTCAATTTAAATTTTGAAATTTAAACAAAAATTCATTTTAGCGGCTAAATGCCAGGCTAACTGAACACTTAATTAGCTTTCTGCAATCACATTTTACTTTTAACAATATGCCTTGTGAATATTCTTGGGACGTGTTATGGTCCTCTGCTAGCACTGGTAGTAGTACTGGCCATGAAATATTGTTGAAAAATTGTGAAATCTACTGTAAGTGTACCATTTATGATTTACGAGATTTGTTTACGTTTACCTAATTCTTTTTTACTGTCTGTGACAATACAAAACAAATTCAGTTTAATACTTGACTTCATTGACTACTTAATGAAAACTTAATATCAAACATGTCAAAATGTGCTTTAGTTTGACAGTGACATTCTTTTAAATGTAGAAACTCACTTCTCTGGTTTGTTGACGTTGTGTAATTTTAGAGTGACCTCCCTTGAAATGTCTTGCATTCGAAAAGGTTCGGATATTTCCGGAGAGATATCAACAGTAGCCGTGGCAAATGAATGGATAGAACACAAACTTTGTGCGATAGACTACAAGCGCCAGATTCAATGACAACATTTTTGTTGTAAGTTTTAAAGGTTACTTACAAGTTTAGAAAGTTTCATATTCGAGTTTTAAAGTTGTAATTACAACTTGTTTTATTGTAAATACAAGACTTAGTTTATGACAACTAAAAAAAAATATCATTGATTTGGCGGCGTAGGCTTTTGTATTGAATGTAAAATATTTTCCTCTAAAAGCTATTTAAACATGTTCAATAGTTTCTTTAAAAACTGTTCATAACATTCATTACATTCCTTACATTCATTACATTCATTACATTCATTACATTCATTACATTCCTTACATTCCGATAAAAAATGTGCTGCCAATCGATGTTGCTAAAAAAAATGTTTTTATTTTTGTTACAAAATAAATTATTTTGAGATAAAGATGTATTTAAAAAAACTAACTGTAAAATATAATAATACAATGTGTCTCTTTAAAAAGGACATTTTTATCATAATGAACTTTCAAATGTGTCTCTTTGATTTTTTCGAACTAGTGTGAATTTGCTGTCCACTAACAACGCGACATTTGGTAGAATGTATTAAGACGCGTATACAATGTTTTGTTTTCTTAGAATTTTCGCAATTAGGTAGGCCTACCTATATTTTCTGGATGAGAAAATAGGCGTACATACGGCAGACAGTGCGATTGTAAAACTAACACACATAGAAAACGACGCCTCGCTCTCTACATTTTAAAATAGCTTTTATTTTAAAAAATCAGTGAACCAATTTCGTAATATTTTCCTCGGAAGCTGTATTGAATATAACCTGAACATATGTTTACTTTCCACACGTGATCAATACGTGACCCCTCTCCAAAAAGCTCCTGTTACAATCGACCTTCAAGGGGCCAATATTGAGCACACATTATGAAATGCACACTTTGTCCAACAACCATGTACGTCCTTTGTTAACTCACGCTGCTCAGTTGAAGATTGTGTGAACGCGTGAATTGATGGTGAATTAGTCGAGCTAACGAAATAACGCACCCCTGTTTTGACTATGGTTTCAATGGCCATTTATTATACTTGGAACTCTTTTGGACCCCCATTGCTATAAAAGTGCAAAAACCTTGAATAATATGCAATTTGAATTGCTGACAGTGCATTACTATTTGAAATTGATGACACCATGCACTGACAATGGTGAACATGTCCTGCCCGACTGTGTCAGCCACCATTCACAAACTTTACAACTGGGTTCCATTACAGCGAGCGCTTAAATTGCTCATTGATCGCTCAATGTAGCGCTCAAGTAGCGCTCATTCTCTCTTGAACGACACAGTCCAAATTCCTCGAAGTTTGCTCGCCTTGCTACGTACGTAGCGCTACATTGAGCAATCGCGTTCAAGAGAGGTTTAAAAGTAATCGCTAACTGAGCGATTACTTTGAAACCTCTCTTGAACACGGCCCAGCTTTGTACTTGTTTGATTCTTTAGTGGTCTCAACATATCACGCGGGATTGAAAACGCTGACCAAGAGTCTTAGTCAACCGCAGGAGGATGAGTGACGTCAACACTCACACACTCATACAGTGTAAAATGATCCTCTTATCTATCCAGGGTCGATATGTAGAACAGCTACCGTGAAAAGTAAACACCCAGATGTACGTGTGCCTTAGAATGCAAGGTCATGGATGAATATATCAACGACAGTAGACTATAAGACGAAACCCAATTAGTTAACGCTAACTTTATGAACAGAGGCATTCAATGTGCTCTAGTTGTCAGTCACAGCTGACAAGCGTATTGTAAAGGACAAGTTGTCCAAAATGAAAGGTGCGGCAAAAAAACCAAAGGAAGCACCAGGAAAAAGTGAAGAGTCTAAAAAAGCAGACGACAAGACTCCAGGAACCACTTATTCTTTGTTACATCTCTCCGTGATTTTAGTGGCGATTGCTGGTTTCATTTACTACGGTAACCAAAGTCGCAGTGACCTAGAATGGTGGCAGACGACAATCGTGTACCAGATTTACCCAAGGTCATTCCAAGACTCTGACGGAGATGGTGTTGGAGACTTGAAAGGTAGGATCAATTTAGATCAATCAGGGTCAATGTGAGGATCAACAGTACAGATAGTTCAGTCAAGAGGCACGTGTAAAAGCTAAATATGAATGTATAAGTTGTGTGGTGTGACCAATAACATGTATGGTATGATAAATGCCTTATGAGTTATAAGGTATGATGTTTGAACTATAAAATAATAGTTATGGGGTATATGTTATGAGTAGTGAGGCACATATGGAGTAGGGAGTATAATGTAGGGAGTTTAAAGTATTTGGTATGAAGTATAAAATATGATGCAAATCGAATAAGTAAAATTATGCAATATGAGGTAGAGAGTATGTGATATTTGCATGAGTTACTATGTGAAGTATATGTGACATGTAAGGTATGAGATATGAGCTATATAACATGAGATATTATATGAGGTAGGAAGTAAGAAGACAGTTCATTTGTGAAGATATGGAGTATATGATTAAGCCACATATAAGGTATGAAACATGAGTTAAAGGATGCGGAGACAATTGGACTTGGTTGATATAAATGGTACGTATAGTGTGAAGTAGTGTTCGGTATGCGGTGTCAGAGATATGAGCTAAACTATAAGTAATTGGTTCGGAAAACAAGAAATAGTATGTTTACGATATCAGCTTGAAACATAAGCGTATAGGGTATGAGACACGTGGTAAACGACTCACTACAGGATCGTGAGCAAGTATTCTCTACATTCTATTGTAACCAGCGAATTGGATAAACGTTTTGGTCTGTTTTTGTTTCACGTTTACTCAAATAATCTATATATTTACCCTTCGTGTAAGTCTGTGTTGGATTAACATTGACACCGCAAATTCATAGCATTGTTGTTGAAAGTGTAAGAGTATCAGAAAACTTGAATATTAAGTATAGCTGTATCTACTTTTAATAAAGAAACCCATAGCAACGAGATCAGTATAATAAGAGATGACATGGGATATATACTCTTTTATTCCTCCAAAGGTGAGTACAAAGAAGAACATGTGCATACAACCACGTCGCATTATATTAACATGCATTTCAGGGATAATATATTATGTCGGGACTGCTGAAAAGTTTTAAAGGCGCTGTAGCACGTTTTTTGCAAATTTTATTTTTTCAAATTTCCCATTTATAATGATAGTTTTTGTCATTTATATTTACTTTAGAGGGTAAAACATCTTATTACACAAACCAATTATCCGTAGTGGTAATAACGGTGTTGCGTATAAAGCAAAAATTGCATGGCGGCCATTTTATTGTGAACACATTTTATTATTTCGAATGACAAAAACGATAGATTGTGATATTGTGGAGAGTAACGGAGCATATACAAAACCATGGGTAACCGAAGATGGTGAAATAAATTGACAGCCTTTATCCGTTACGGTGAGTAAAATAAGAGCTGTACGTAGCATTAAAAAATAAAAATTACGTTTTTGTCGTACATCGTCGAAAACCCCTTATACCGGGATACAATCTGCTATTGATATGTGTTTCTACACTTTAATTATCTCCAATGCATATTGCTATAAACTAACATTTATACAAATATTATCATTGAGTCAAGATATCACTTTCATACGTTAGAAAATATGGATATGGCAATTGTACAGTTAAAAGTGTTTAAAGGGGTGCACCATTGAACCCTGCCACTCCCTTATTTTGAGGAGTAAGGCAATTAAATTTACAAATCGTAGTCTCCATCCAACCGTGAAATAATATATTTGACATCAAAATACGTATAGCTGTACATTTCTTGAAATGTCAAAATGTGTTGACCACTTTTACTTAACCGTTTTTCATCGCCATGGATTGTTTAATGATATGAATAATAAGAGCTATCGACCGTGTGGCAAATGCTGTAGATTCATTCTATATTATTCTATATTATTATGTATTATTATATCATTATATTTCTACAACTGGAATATATTTCAGTACATTTCATTTTCATGTAGTTATTTTGAACAAACCCAATAGTTTATCCATATTTTTATTCATCATCTTTATTACAGGTGTAATCTCTCGGCTGGACCACTTCGAATACCTGAACATCAAGTCGATATGGTTGAGCCCCTTCTTCAACTCTCCCATGAAAGATTTCGGGTACGATATATCCAACCATACTGATGTCGACCCAATCTTCGGTACTCTGTCGGACTTCGATCAGATGGTCAGAGAGTCACACAAAAGAGGTGAATTTTAAAAAATATGTTTACGAGATGTAGCCCTAATTCCAAATTCGAATACATTTGACCCTCTCGATATTTCACAAATAAGAAAACAATCCATAGAAGACCGTTATGAGAACACATATCTCGACCAAGTTAATTGTCCCAAGTGCTCGACAACGGCGTAAGAATTTCATTAAAGTCAAAAGTCGTTAATTAGTAACAATATTAATCCTGGAGATCCGGAGATATAAAAGATCGTATTAAATCATGATTTAATCACTACAGGACACTACAAGGTTCGAATCCCGACAGGACGTTGGCAACTTTGTCAATGGCATGTAACTGTTCTACATGCAGTAAGTTTTGTATGCAAATTCAAGCATCGCAATCAATCAAAATAAGTTACACAGCAAAATGGCTAGCTCGCATGGACGGGGATCACGACTTCAGGCGATTTAAAATTTTGCAACAAGTTCCTGGAGGAGCAACAACGTGGAAAACAGCTAGAAACAGACTCTACGTGAAACGATATACACATATGGCTCAGCTCTGGGTCGCCATTCCACAGAACACCGAGTCAGCATGCGAGCTTTGCAACAAAAGCTGTTATGACCTCATCCGACATGTAATGATGTCTTGCAACCATCTCGGTGGTCTGTATGATAGTTTCTGGTCAACAGTGATAGACTCATTTCCGCTAGAACTGTGGTCAAGCCTCGACAACACAGACAGCGAGACCCTACTACAATACCTGTTAGGAAGACCCTGACAGATAAACTTAGATTCTAAAACTGAAGATGAATTTAGAGACTCGTGTGCCGCGTTTGTCATGAACGTCTACCAGAGAGAACTTGTTAGCAAGAGACATTAGCTGCCACTGATAACCACTATTCCAGAGATGACAACTGCTGATGTATACCCCTTGAACTCACAGTATTCTTCTACATAAAATTATAACACTTCTTTTACCCTGTAATATATTGTAAATGTCTATACACTGTCCTTATTTTTGTATCAATAATCTCCAAAAGGAGGAAATAAAGATGATGATGATGAGGTTTGAATCCCGACAGGAAGTTGGCAACTTTGTCATCGGCAGATAACTCTTCTACATGCAGTAAGTTTTGTATACAAATTTGCTTTGAACTTCAATACTGTCCATGGATTGCTAGTTCCAACGGTCAGACGCAAGTCTCTCAGCAATACATAGCCATAAAGGTGTTTGGCTGTCTTCCTTAAATAATACTCACTGTATTGATATAAGTGCAGTGTAGTCTAAATAACCTTGCCTCTCAGGATCAACGATTGATTTTGAAGATGTTTCAAAATAGTATAGTCATTCGTCAGTACTTGCACCAGTTCGAGTTCGTTGTCGTCTAAAATATTTATTTAATTACCCCAACGAGCCTGTTGAGAACCTTTGTGTCTGTCTTTAAACTTTCTAAATGCCATTCCTACTTCAGGATATGCGTCTCTATTCTCGATAACTTTTAAAGGCGATGTAGCACGATCTTTGTTGCAATGTATGCTTTCTCAAATTTGCCATTTAGCAAGATTTGACGGTTGATCCGTCATGGTGCCATACTTTATCATAAATAATAAGTGTATATTTGTTTTATGAATGTTTTTGTTACTATGTGAATACTCTATCAGTGAATATCTTTAGTTATTAAAAGTTGTAAAATTAGGTACAATATCGCGTGTTTTCATTTCACGTAATGCAAAAATATCCAAGATGGCGACAGAACTCTCCCTTTAATCATAAATAAGCACATACTGGCTTAACCTTTTATTTGCACAAAACATAGATCATAAACGAAAAGGTTTGATAAACACGGATACACTAATATGGATTTGTGAGAATTAATTATTTTTTAATATGCAACTTATATTTAATTTTACACGAAATTGGTTTTAAAATATTTGACTCATTTACAAGGGTGAATGCAACTTCTCAATGCACGGCATAACTCTTGCCAGTCACCATTACTGGCTGATTTAGGCCTTGCAGTATTTCCTTTAAAAATCTGCAATCCAGGCCTGCTATGCATTTCTGGTGCAGCGATTCACTATCTTCACACAACAAAGCGAGGGAAATACCGCTAGGGTTAAATCAGCCAGTAATGCAGACTGGAAAGAGTTATGCCTTGCGTTTGGAAGTTGGGGTGAATGTTGTTCCCTTGTGTTTCAGGGATTAAGGTGATGGTAGATTTCGTCCCCAACCACGTGAGTGATCAACACTATTGGTTCAAGGAGAGTGTTAAAGGCACGGAGAAGTACAAGGACTACTTCATGTGGACTGATGGGAAAAAGGGTCCAGACGGGAAGCCTCAGCCACCAAATAACTGGGTATAGATCAACTTCACCCACAAAATATAGCCCTTTCAGTCTCCATCACTGGCTAATATCATCAGTATTGGGAACAATGAATTTTTTTTTGCTACGATAACATTTAACAGTTAACGAAATGCAGCAAGGCTTAAATTAGCCCGTGATGAGGAATATGAGTTATGAGTTGCGGAGGTCGTTGATTGCATCCAAGTATGCGAATCTTTAAGTGGCAATTGAAGAGTCACTGGCCCCATTCCTCTAACTAACGAACAATGTACATGTATTGAAGTTTCAACTATGAGATATAATCGTTCATATTCTAATAAAAATGATACCCCGATAATTGTCATTGGCATAATATACATATTACCAAAGCAAAAACTTACTAAAGTTAAGTGATGGCACAGAAAATGATTCGATAATCTGTTGATGAATAACCCTGTTCCGATGAATATAAATGGCCTCAAACTGTACATACGAACTCGTTCGGCAGATTGATGAAATTTCTTTGAAAATAATACGATTTTAGTTCCTTCGCACTTGTAAACGATATCAAACAATTTAAATCTTCATGTCGCCGAAACTTTGTTTTATATAAAAAGTTAACCATACCACCTATAACAAACGTTTCAGCTAGGCGTGTTTGGAGGTGACTGTTGGCGCTGGAACAAGAACCGGAAGCAGTTCTACTACCACGCTTTCGTCAAGGAACAACCTGACCTCAACTACAGGAACCCGGATGTTGTTAATGACATGAACGTAAGTTCGTCATTGTTGTAATGACCTTTTGTAATATCTGACGTATTTTCCATTAAAGCTGACGTATTTTGGTGGAGGAGGTTGGCAGTGGAGTAAGACAAGGGAGCAGTTTTACTACCATGCTTTTATCAGAGAACAGCCAGATTTGAATTACAGAAATCCGGATGTTGTCAGATAAATGGGTGTAAGTTAATCAAGCCTTAGATTCTGATAAAGGTTATTCTTGGAATTGTTCTTTTTTAAGGATTTAAAAAAACCAAACTACATTCACTTTCTGTAAATGAGTACATAATTATGCTTGTATACTGTTATACATATTTTAGCTATAAGGGGAGTTCATTTAGCAACAACCATTTCCGTTAACTTTATGAAAGTATTGTTGAATTAATATCTGAGAAAAAATTCTGTTAAAACAAATTCATTTCTGAATATATTTTAGTCGAATGTCTTTTAACCTCAAAATCGATCTCTAATTACAATCCCAGCACTACGAAAGTCACCATATTTTAACACTGGCTAAAGTCTACCATAGCGCTGAGAGAGCTTCAAATTCATTTAGCTGTGTTTCGGACTCTTAAAGGCGCTGTAGCACGTATTTTGCATGTAATGTTTCTCAAAGTTGCCCTTCATTACTACATTTTATAGAATATATCGGCACTTTAATGGATACAACATCTCGTTATGCGACGCGATAAGCCGTATCCATAGAGAACGGTTATCCGTATTCAATGACATGGTGCGACGTGTAAAGCGACAGTAGTGTGGAACCCCTTATTGTGAGAGGTAGATCTGTAGGTCTCATGAGCGTTCAGGCAGCAAGATGGTAGACCATTCCATCATATCTACCATATTTAAAACTCTACTTTGAGTGTTATGTATCGCTACATCAGTCAGATCACTTGAACTACCTTCGCTCGGATGGGGATGAACTGGCATGGCTAAACTAAAGCATGTACATTCGTTTTTTTAACTATTTTGTTTTTATTGTTTTAGGAGTATTATTTAGCCATAGATAACACTTTTTATATTTTTGTAAGAGCATTTTATTTCAGTAAGAAAAACGTGCTACAGCGCCTTTAATAACTCTTTTGACAGACATCACAGACACATTGCTAAAGAATGATATCACTGATGTCCATGTTATAAGTCCCCATGATGTAACGTGTTATGCTTACTTTGCAGGACGTTGTCCGGTTCTGGATGGACCGTGGTGTGGACGGGATCCGGGTAGATGCGATCATGAAGATGTTCGAGTCAGAGGACATCTTCCAGGACGAACCTCGCTCAAACCTGCCTGGAATACCTAAGGTATGGTGCTTTTGACGTCATAAAGGCTGCTTTTATATGACTGGTCAATTGTTTTCATCTCAAGTCAGTTCATGTATTTTCATAAAATAGAGTCATGGGCTCTGTAGCTCATCAGAATTTCATTGATTTATTATATAAGGTTGAATATCTAAGGTATCTCAAGTAATACATTGTTAACAAGCTAAAATAGGTTTTTAGATCATGACCCGTGACCCACATTTGGAGTCACAGGGTCACCAATCCTACAATTAAGAATCGCCTTTGACCAAAGAGTCTCTACACAACATTTCACCTTTCTAGAGCTTTACATACTTGAGATAAAGATGCAAATAGATTTTTGGGTCATGACCCGTGACCTAGATTGGGGTCACAGGGTCACAAAATCTACAATTTTGAATCCCCATTGGCCAAGAAATCTGCACACAACTTTTCAGCTCTCTAAACCTTATTGAGCTGGAGAAGAAGATGAAAATAGGTTTTTAAGGATGTGACCCCTGTAACTCATTTGGGGTCACGGGGTCACGAAATCTACAATTTAGAATCCCCATTGGCCAAGGAGTCTGCACACAACTTTTCAGCTCTCTAGACCTTTTGGAACTGGAGAAGATGAAAATAGGTTTTTAAGGAAGTGACCCCTGTGACCCCATTTGGGGTCACGGGGTCACGAAATTTACAATTAAGAATCCCCATTGGCAAAGGAGTCTGCACACAACTTTTCAGCTCTCTTGACCTTTTGGAACTGGAGAAGAAGATGAACATAGGTTTTTAAGGTTGTTACCCCTGTGACCCCATTTGGGGTCATGGGGTCATGAAATCTACAATTTAGAATCCCCATTGGCCATGGAGTCTGCACACAATATTCGTATTTTCTTTTTCAAATCTTAAAATTTTACAAAACAATTCATTTCTGAGGCTAAACGTTAGACTAGCGAAATGGAGATACATGCGTGAGTATTCCAGAGCGGTGTTGAGCGTAACATCGGTAACAAAACACTTGAAAACGAAAAAAGGTGAGCAACGCGAGCGACCTTTGAAATGTGAACAATATTGGTCATACTCACGCTGGTTAGAATAGAAGAATGGAAATTGTTTCTGTGTGGGTTTTTTAAAATTGGCAATATAGTTCCATGTTATCCAACCAGTATGTAATACCGTGGGATATAGTCGTCACCCTGTCCGTCTGTCTGTCCGTCCGTCCGTAATCATTTCATTTCCGGAGCATAACTCGAAAACCGTTCATGATATCTTTCTGAAACTTTCCATGTGTAATACCCACCAACTGAAATGGTGCCTTTTGATATTTTCAGATTTATCGTTTACATAGATTTGTGTTGAATTTGGACTTTGTTCAGAGACAGGTTCATTTCCGGAGCACTGCTCCAAATCTCTTCATCATATCTTCCTGAAACTTAGCATGTTTATTACCAACTAACTGAAGTAGTGCCTTTTGATATTTTCAGATATACCTGAACACTTTTTTTTTGTTCCTCAAAAGCGTGTTGAAGTCGGACCTTGTTCAGAGATAGGTCTGCTTCCGGAGCAGAACTCTAAAGCCCTTCATCATACCTGAAACTCAGCATGTGTATTACCCACTAAGTGAAAAAAAGTAGACGTACAATTATCTGTCAAAGATGTGTTTTACAAATTATGTGGGACCGGTGGGATATATGTCATCTTTTGATGACTCTTGTATAAGATAGGTTGGTAGCCCATAAAGAATAGAGCGAGGGGTGGCTTCGCGGAACATAGACTGGAATCACATTTCTTTATCAATGTCGGTAGGCTCTCGAGGCTTGTCACCGAATGAAGAATTCAAACAATTACAACCTGAACGTCTTTAGTGGTCTATGGGTTTCAAAATCTACAGAAAGACACTACAATGTTGATTTCGTTTATCTTATTTGGAAAATCGTAATGACAACATAAGTAGTGCATTGCTTACGGAATATTTCTAATAAGAGTGACTTTATCTGTAAGTTTAGCATTGTTTATTCAAGTCAGTACAATTGCAATTTTTTCCTATCCTTGATTTATACTACCGGGCAAAGGAAAGAACATACCTAAGTTGGTTTTATCATATGTATGATTTTCAATTACTGATATATTATGCAGGCGTTGATGACTAATAAACAAATACTTAATATATATTATAATATAATTAAAACAAAATATCTTAATTTAAAAATTCTTCCAAAATTATTTTGGATAAAAGACAACTGAACATATATACATATCATCTATACGAAAATCAATACACATGCCTTAATTATTTAGCACACATTTACAACACAGAAGGGGTGTAATGTTCTTTTGTCCCCGTCTACATTAAACAAAGATATTTTAACTAAACATTAATCAGTCAACAATGCAAACTACTGCAAGTAAGTGTTATTGCATCGTGCCATAATCAAATGCATCTCACTTCTTTTAAAATATTAAAATAATCGACACCAACTGAGGTGTGTACTTTCTTTTGCGCGGTAGTTTACCGGAGAGTCAAGACGCCTATATTTTGTATTTCTTACCACTAGTAAGAAATTTGAATCGTTAACGGCTTATAAGTCAACAGTGGTACAATAATCACAAGTTACACTCCATTGCTACTTTCATACAAAAATAATACATACAGTTTGTACAAAAACTTCAGTTTCAGTACGAATATCTGAACCACATTCACACAGAAAATCTTCCGGAGATCGGCGATGTTGTCCGAGGTTGGAGAAACATTATGGACGAATACGAGAAGAAAGATGGCACGTCGAGGTAACGTCCTTTATAATGAATGATACAAATGTACACACGTCGGTTTTTATAAAATTATCGATGTGTGAGTAGTGTACAGTTATCCAATAAAGAAAGTACCACGTATCCAGAATTATCCAGAAATTTTCAGGAAACTCACTAGAATCTGTATAAAACACTCAGATAAGTTATAGATAGATAGATAAAACTACCGACAGACAACACAATATTTGGTTGTATCATAGGACTATCTGCAAAGCTTTAAGCCAAGTCATATTGATGGTTATTTTAAATGTTGATATAAACCAAATTATGATATCCTACACTTTTGTCGAAATTGAACATAATTAAAATGCAAACTGCTTTATTCACATCATATCAACATTAACGATCGTTCACCATATAGTTTTGTTTATAAACTTGATAAAGAATCGACAGGAAGTTATAACACATCATTTTATATGATTTGAGAAACAATTCATGAACGGAGTCCTTCATCAATGCACACTGCATTTACATTAAGCAATTGTATACGACCAAGCTGCACTGAAAACATATATACCTCTTCTCTTTCGTAAATAACACACTCATGGAAAAAAGTCAATTGGCTAATTAACGATGATCTGTAAAGAATATAATGATATAAATATCATACTTCTTTTCAGATTCATGATTGTCGAGTTGTACGACCCTCCTTCAGTGAGAAACAAATTTTACGAATATGGATCGATGCCCTTCAACTTTGACCTTGTAATGGATGCCAAGGACGACTGTGGCGGTTCCTGTCTACGAGATATCATCGAGAAAGAATATGCAAATCTTCCTCAGGGTGCATGGCCAAAGTTTGTTGTAAGTAAATCTAAAACGAGAAACATAAATGAAATGAGATGATATTGTGAATGTTATTTCTGAGATATACTTATGTTATCTTCATGAGGATTGCACGTTCCTAATTCTAGATATTGTCTAACCTGTAATGTCACTCCTTGTCATAGTTTACCATTTATCGTTTATCGTATACTAAAGTTGTCAATTCACATCATGTGAATGTTATTTCAGAGGTATTTATGCTATCTTCGTGAGGATTGCCCGTTTCCAAATTTCAATTTGGCAATTCAAATCATTATGACAATGATAATAATGGTAATAAAGTAGTTGTTTATTCAGTGGTATCGCACAACGTATGTTGCCACTAGGTTCAAAGTCATGCCAATCCATTCATCTATCACATATTAATACTTTGTTAGCTAGGAGGTTTAAAGTAAATGCACATGTCATTTAAATATTACAAGTTATTGAAATGAGATTAAATCTTCCAGCTAGGGAACCATGACCGGAAGCGGGTATCGAAGCGGTTCGGGGTGGAGTTTGTGAACGTGTACAACATGCTGCTACTGACACTGAAGGGAACACCTACAACCTACTACGGGGAGGAGCTGGGCATGGAGGAGATCGACGTCAGCTTCGAAGACACTCAGGATCCATGGGGCCGAAACTTTGGAAAGGTGAAGGCATATATACGTTTCAAACGTCCACCGCAAGGCGTAATTCGCGCCAGTTGATCTATCACTAGCCAATGTAAACCTTGCTGTACTCCGGCAGCTATTCTGTGCTCTAGCAGTGTTCATCGTGCTGCACCTTGATATGGTAGTGCAATAGGAAACCTCTGGCACATATATGGCGACGAAATGCAGCAAGTCTTAAGATAGCCAGTGATAGAGACTGGTGCAAGTTATGCCTTGTGGGGGATCGAGGTTGATAGATATTCCATTCCAAACACCCATGTATGAATTTATTGAATAATGTATTGCAGACTCGCCGACTAGTGTTTATTTCAAATAAATGATATCACTTCAATGATTTTGTATTTGAAATTATCCACAATCGAAGGTGATTATAGACCCAATGGTTAACGGGTACCATGAGCTTGTTTCTTGAACCTTCGACCCTTGAAAGACTATATGGTATGTTAAGATTGTCGAACACAGAACAGTCCTTTATACAGATGTACGCAATGGTACTCAATGATCCACTAGATTGATATTACATACTATTTATGTTGTGACGGAGGTTCATTCCTTCAGATTATTGGTTTTAAGCTCAATTTTGTCTCCTCTTTACTTTATGTAGACTTAGTATGGTGCAATCTGCCATTTTACAAACACTCACACAGTCTCCGTGAATGGTCCTATTATCATCACCCTCAGAATCAAGCAGAATAGACACGCTGTTACAAATGTTTGAATATAAATTGTTTATCATATGTACACATCTGGCATTATGTTAGTATAATGTTACCAACATTGCTTAAAAGAGAAATTCTTTTGAATTAAGGAACGCTACAAGGAGTTCTCGCGAGATCCCGTGAGGTCCCCGATGCAATGGGATTCCTCCAAACAGGCTGGGTTCAGTTCTTCTTCGAAACCATGGTTACCAGTACACCCAGGCTACAAAACTCTCAATGTCAAGGCAAGATATCTTTTTTTATTAGACATTACGAAAACAATTATTTCCATATGTATTTACTCCAACAGACTTCATCTTTAATAGCCATTCTAGAACTTTAAGTTATGAAAAGTCGACAGAGTTACTAAGTGACTTCCTTGACAACGACATTATCATGTATGTGTCGAAACATCACCATCACATAATACAAAAGTTGTATATCCATAAAAGACTTTCTACAACATGGCTTCATGTTTGCATGTCTTTAAGTTGTCACATATTTTGAAGCTCTCATGAATACCAGTAAATTCATTAAAAACATGCTACATAAGGAACTTATGTAGGAGTCAGGTAATAGATCTACCATTGAAACTCTAATCCTAGATCTATACTTGACCGATATGGACTGATTTGCTATTAGTTACCATGACTCAGTCTTTCAAAGGAGATCTTTAAAATTTATTTTTTTCAAATTTCCTATTTATAATGATAGTTTATATCATTTATATTTACTTTAGAGGGTAAAACATCTTATTACACAAACCAATTTATCCTTGAAACTCTAATAATAGATCTATACTTGACTGATAAGGACTGGTTTGCTATTAGTAAGCATAATTCATTATTTCAAAGGAGATTTTAATTGTTAAAACACTGAATAATATTATCTCTGCAGGTTCAAATGAAAAACGAAGATTCACCGCTGCAAATCTATAGGAATTTAGCGACTCTTCGAGAGGAAAAGGCTTTCCAAAAACCGGATGTGACGTATGCAGTTGTCAACGACAACATTTTATCTTACATCCGTGGAACCGACTCGACTGGGCGATATTTGGTCAGCATGAATTTCGGACATTCGGTCTCAACTGATGATTATACGAAATATACCATGAACACAAATTCTGGGGAAATAGTTTTGACTACAGGAAATTTTAACAATCCGAAAATGAAAAAGGGCAAAATTTTATCTTTGGATAACATAAGTTTAAAACCAAGCCAAGGGATCATAGTAAAACTTTAGGAGGTTCAAATCTTGTTATTGAGATATATTGCTCGAAGGAGATAATGTGTATTTGATAAAATGGAGGGGAATTCTTGATCATGGATGTCAACTGTGATCTATAAATTTATGCCTTTACTGTTACTAGTCTACTTTTTGTGTGAAAAACTCAGTATTTTGTGCCATATGCAACCTAATTTTGAATAAAAACAGTTTCTAGTTGTCTGTTTGATGGTCTTATTTTGTATAAGGTTTCGTGTGGCTGTCACTAAAAAGACAGGGGCGTGTATCGCTTAGAAATAGCGTTTGAAAGATATATACCTATATAGACCCAAAGACCTATATATCACATCCATATCCATCTAATTCCTTGATGGACCCTACCCTAGCTATTACTAGGTATAGGGTCTATATAGGTATGTCTTTCAAACGCTATTTCTAAGCAATACACGCTCCTGTGACTATAAAGGGGTTCAAAATTTAATATATTATGTTGGTGATACCCCATTTTGTTTTAGTGATTGATTAACGGTTGACCTGCAATCAATAATGAAAAAGTTGAGACAATCGTAAGAGTCGCTTATGAGCAAAGTAATTATATATTGACTATTGAAAACGGCAAACTAGTAAAGTGCGCAATTTTTTAAGATACCTTAAACTCTGAACTTAAAAAAAGAATGAAATAATCTTTATTAAGATATATCTGTAACTCGTGTCTCAGATAGTGTTTTATATACAGTATAAGCTTGCAGGTACAATAACCCATTCTCTTCAGAGGTTAAGTAAACTGCCTTCAGATTTCCAATCCTCTTATATCAAGCACAGATGAAGTTTATAGCTATTTTGGGCAACAGAGATGAACGACCAGGTTTCCAACATGTTTGCGCTTAACTTAACCTGTGTATCAGCCCATATATCTTGATTTCAGATACATTCCCTAGCGGTGAACCTCAAACTGTATCCCTGCTTCTTATCCAATGAAAACATATATTTCAACAGTCACGTCGACCGTGTGATTTCAAAGATCTTAGCATTTGACTGTAAATGGTCTTGCTAATTAGCATATGTCCTTCGAATATGTCTGATGTAAATATGATACATAAGTTAACTGTTTTCGTTGTTTGTCTCTGATTTTATATTCTTTATTCATCAGCATGTCTATATATGATCAATTGTTTTCACAAAATCAATAACATATTTCGAAGAATATTGGCAAATGTCACGTTTTCAATGGCAACCAATCAGGACACTCCCTTTCTAGACGAGTGTCCTAAAGGTTGAACAGATCAAGATGTTAGGATCGGAATCGGAAGGGAGTTAACTCTATGGGAAGATATAGCGGCTGTCGATTTTGTTCCTCGCATTCTATGAAAACTCTTATTATTGCGGATATCATAGTTCAGTCAGATTTTATGCAACGTTTCATTAATTCTTTCCGGTTTTAAAATAAATTAGTTTCATAACTTGAATGCGTACATATTTTCCAGATACTTTAGAGCACCTCAGTGGGGATCATTCATAATAGCGAGTGATGTTCATTATTTATATTTTCTAAACTGGCGTGCTTTTGTGCCTTTAATCATAGGCAGCGTTGCATTTGCAAATTTTCAAAAATATCATCTGAAAATGCAAAAATAATTGTAGCTGTAACGTGTTTGGATTAAAATCGAGCCACGAATTCGTGACAGAGAATCAACTGTAGGAGATGGTTAATTCCCTTTAACGAATAAATTATTCCTCATGCATTTTCAATTACTGAACCAACGGTAAACACAACTTCCATTTTCTTCACCAAAACAGGACAAGGTTAGGTTCATAATTGACATAATGTGGCCTTGTAAAGATAAACTGAGATACAAAAGAAAGTTTATACCTCATTTGGTTTTATCATATGTTTGATTTCAATTACAGATATCTTATGTTTTCGAAGTCGTACTCTAAAACTGAAAAGTGCAGGCGTTTAGTCATCAGTCAAGAAATAATTCTATGTGGTTTTAATTCTTTTGGGAACAGATTTGGGAAAATAAAATTAATAAATTCTTCCAAAATTAATTTTGATAAAACACAACTGTTCATAGACATATAAGACATCTGCTAAGTGAAAATCTATCATTCTGCACACATTTACAACATTCTAAACATGGTAGGGGTCATGTTGGTGTGAAAAATGATTTTATACCCTTTGGTCCTTTCAGTGACTCTAACTCTGCATGTTTGAAAAAAAAACGAGTATGATTGAACATTGAACATTAATTAATATCCCGGTTCTATCATATAATTTTGTTTTGTTATTTTTACTGTATAAGTGAAACAATAGGGTGTAAAGTTTATTTTGTACCTCAGTTTAAATGCGTGAGGTGTCACGAGTTATATAGCAGAGTTACGGAATACGTTTAACTAACGACTTGGGTAACATGATGAAATATACTACATAGTGACAGGTATTACCTAGCTGAAGAACTATATAATCTCCTCCCTCATTATCGTCGTGTAAAAAGGCGACGTCAAGGTGTCAAAAAGCCTATTTTGGCCAATCAGCCGTAGCTATGTAAAAGTAAAGGTAAAAAAACCGTATCGAAGAGCCTCAGGAGACGCAATTCATTATACAAGGCTTGGGATTATTCAAGGATTTACGGAAGACTGAAAACAAACAATTCGTATAAATATTTAGATGTGCATTTGACCATCTTTCATGATGTCAATGAGAAAATACACCTGTTGCAATTTGACAATTTTATCAAATACAGAACTAAATGATCCTGGCCATGTTTTTATTGAGGTTACCTATTTTAATATTTTAATTCAATTTATATGTTACACATTAAATATTACTTTAATAGTTTCTTAACGTTATTTTGAAAGATATTATACACCTTATTGAATAAAATAATAAAGTAATCAGGCGCATTGAAAATGGCCATACCTAAGAATTGGAAATGTTGTTTCCACACTAGCAACATCAATTGGAGTGAGGTGAAAAAGCAGATACTACGATGAGACAAAGGAAGTGAGGACAGAGGACATGTGGACCGAGGACAGAGGACATGTGGACCGAGGACAGAGGACATGTGGACCGAGGACAGAGGACATGTGGACAGAGGACATGAGGACAGAGGACATGAGGACAGAGGACATGTGGACAGAGGACATGTGCCGTAGTCAATTTAACACATCCAATGTGTGCAAAGTCCACATGTGCAAGCTAGAGGACTGCCACAGAGAATAAACATTCTCCAGAGAGCAACCAGAAGATCCGGTTTGTCAGCAACCCGAGGAAGAGGGCGAGGCAAGAATCATCACCGATGGTAACCTTACACCTCAACGAACTATTCAATTGCTTCATCACTGAAAAATCAACGATGCCATCTTTCAGGATCATGAGCAGTGCAAGACGATTCTTGTTCTGCAACAGACGCGATTGGGGCTCAAGTTGGACCCTCTAGGTTCCCATGCAGTAGTACGCAAGTGGATCAGACAAACAGCGTCTTTGTCCTTACAGCTTTACTCCCCAGATGTAAGAGACATGAGTTGACGCCATTGATCAGAGACCGGATCAGTGCCCAGAGCTTATACATTCAACGACTCCATCGTCAGCACCTGGGTTGACGAAGCCGCCCGCTACCCTGTGGAACCATCACAGTATCTGAGGCTCAAGAACAAACATCAACCTAGAAGGATTCCATAACTGGCTGAATCGAAGGCTCCCAAATCGACATCCAAGGTCCATGGATGTGTTCAAGAAGGTGGAACAGGCTGAACGAGCTAAGGTTGACCAGACAGAAGTAGGTAGGCCTATATATAGTTTACAGGGAATTTGGGACACTTTTCTTTATTATGTTGTATAAGTGTGTGTATAATGGGGCACACTGATTTTAACATAGAAGATCTCTTATATGTCGATGAACAGTTGTTTTATCCAAATTAATTTTGTAAGAATTTAAAATTTAATTTTCCCCCAAAAAATAAAAACCACATATAGAAGTATTCCTTGGCTGATTACTAAACGCCTGCACTTTTCAGTTTTCAGTTTATTTCGGATCAAGATCAACAGCGTCAGATCAATATGGGATCAATATCCAGATCAATGTCAGATACATTTCGAACGTCAGATCAACTTTTAGAATAAAATTGATCATTTTCAAATTCAGAACAATTAGATCTGATACGAACACTGTGACATAAACTTGGTCTTGAAACATATTGGTAACACTTTATTATCCCAAAGGAAATTATGTTTACACGTCCGGGGCTTATTTTTTTTCAGTACCCCACGGCGCGGTTATTAGAAGCACGGCGCTATTGGAGACCCGCGCTTATTTCTTTACTAGAACATTGAAGTTTACTAAAGAAGCATTAATTTGAAGCTATAGATCTGACGCTTATTAGAGACACGGCACTTATTTTTTCAACTACCCTTGCATTGTGGCACGTGGCACTAACATATGCCAACTTTCCCCAAAGCCTACAGTGAAACCGAAAATCGGTTCCTGTCCTATATTCTTAGAGTTTCAAACTCCTTGCATTGCATAATATATTTCAGCGTTATTTATCCTCAACACAAGCGCTGTGTGGAGCTTCTGAATGGCTTCGTTTCCAGGAAGTGCCCACAACTTAGGCGGATACTTGAACGCTTGGAATTCAAAATGAAAATGATAATTTACAACACTGCGAGGTAACCCTAAGTCTAATTGTGTTAACCCCGGATAATGGAATATTATTATTTACAGTGTCATATTCTTAAAGATTATAGTTTACTTGACAGAACCGCGACGTCAATGCAAATGCCAATGCCAATGCCAATGCCAATGGCGTCATCAAATAATTTTCTGTTACTCTTACCTGAAGATAAAAGGGCCAGTAAAAGGGATGTTGTCGACGGTCTATTTATAAGGTTTCACAATATAAGAGGACTAGGTTGAAATTAAGTGATTGTGTCATGTTGGTAAGGCTGTTGGTAATCTTATGTTTTGATCCATTGGTTTTCTTGTACTAGTTGCAGCCCAACTTTAAATTATAAATGTGAGCCATTATTCGAAATTCAAAGTTTCACATGGTTATGGATTGCAGGGGAGGTTCTTGTTGAATCATTAACAAAAGTGGTTGAACCAGGTTGTAACACTTTCTTTTAATGTTATTAGCAAGCTATCAGTTTTTGCGCAGTTTCCGCTGCGTTTTGTATTGGCTATAACTTTTTTCCTAGAAGGTTTTGAGAACTCATATACATTACTTCTTACTTATACCCCTGGGAATTTTTTTTGACATGTTCACATTCAAGGTCAAAGGTCAAGGTCACAAGTTTTGAAATCGCTAAAAAAATCCTTGTAAACGCAATAACTTGAACAATATTTGTGCTATCAGGCTCTTATTTGGTGTATATCAGATATGGAGAAAGGCCAATATTTGAAAAGATTTTGGCTAACATCCGTCAAAGGTCAAGGTCACAGGGAAGGCCGACTTTAGCATGCTTTTGACAAATGTCTTATTTCAAGTATTAACACTTTGAATCATTACATGATTGTTATACACAACGGAAAGTGATCACTGATTGTGTGACCTTGAATGTTAAAGGTCAAGGTCACGAGTTATAGTCAATGATTTTGCCATGTTCACATTCAAGGTCAAAGGTCAAGGTCATGAGTTCTGAAATCACTAAAAGAAATCCTTGTAAAGACGATAACTTAAAAAACTGTTGTGTTATCAGGCTCTTACTTGGTATATATCAACTATGGAGAGAGACCAAGATTTGAAAGGGTTTTCACTAAAATCTATTAAAGGTCAAGGTCACAACAAGGTCACAACTTAAGCATGCTTTTGTGAATATGCCTTATTTCAACTATTAACAGTTAGACTCATTTCATAACTGTTATGCACAATGAATAAACTCACGGGCAAAAGAAACGTCCCCATACAAAATACAAGATATTTCAATCATCGGGCGATAAATGCGACTGAAACAGCGTTACACCATGTTTTCAGAACCCAACAATACTAAATATGAATTTTCAAAACATTATCTATTCATAACTCTGAGAAACACAAGTTTTAAGAAATGGTCGTTTTGGAATCTCCTTAACTAGACGAGATAGCAGCCTCAAAAAGCCAGTTTTGGCTTGTTTTGAGACGTCCTACAGTAAAGACGCGTCAACAAATTAAGAATGTTATTTATGTCGAGGATATCTTAAGTTAATTAAATTTCTACTTTTTCAATGTTTTAAACTTAAATACTAAATATTGTGGGCCAAAAACATCTTTAAAAAACGATTTTAGCACCCCATGTCAATTTGAACAGACGTAAAAATAGAGTTCCGAAATCACTACAACAATCCTTGTAAACACGATAACTTCAAACATTTGTTTCTGCTATCAGGCTCTTATTTGTTATATAACTATGGAGAAAGACCAATATTTTAAAAGGTTTTAGCTAAAATCTGTCAAAGGTCAAGGTCACAGCGAGTTCACAACTTAAGCATGCTTTTGTGAATATGCCTTATTTTAACTATTAACAGTTAGAGTCATTGTATGACTGTTATGCACAATGAAAAGTGATCATTGATGGTGTGACCTTGATGGTCAAAGTTCAAGGTCATGAGATATTGGTTAAGGCCACGTTAATCCTTTGATCCTATTTTGAAATCAGAAATAAGAACAAACTTGTGAAAAGTGACCCAAGTGATGATTAAACTTGTTAGTAATAACTCTAATAATGAAAAAAAAAAATTTAAAAAAAATTCCCATTTTATTGATGCTGACGAGAAGGCGAAACAGGGAAAGTCGAGACCCTAAGTTTCGGGGCTACTCTGCTTTTGCGGTGTTCCGCAAACGCTCATCTAGTTAATTAACTATTTTCGTATTGGCCCAGTTAATAACAGGTCCGAGGTCCATTGTATTGGCCCGAGACTTAATTAATGACAATTTTATCAATTAACCTCTTTTCATTCTATCTGCACAACACTAAATACCTCATTTATATTGAAATAATAATTATTAACATGATAAGTGAACAGATATCATGGATCAAAGTTGTGAAGCGACAGCTTCGAGTTTTCACCAAATGTGCAACTGCGCATAATTTCTTACTCTGAAGTTTACACGGATTCGCGAACGTTGGTTGGTTGAGAGCACGGTCATGTGATCAAAATTTCGAGGTTCATAACCCATGAACTCTTGGAAAATCGTTCATACTCGTGTGAACGCTTTCATAACGTGTGAACGTTCGACGGCACTGTAGAGTTCTTTCCTGATTGAGCGTGATTTTGTTAGCAAATTTCCAACGGTTACCATGCATTTACCGACTTATCTGATTGAATTACATAAACGCAATATCATACAACCTTCTCAATTGTTAAAATAATAAAACATTTCAATAAAAGATCGCGCATAACTGTTTGATGTTGAGCTAACCGAGTCACAAGGCCTATCTTTCTAGAACCGAACGGCAAAAGACATTCACGGTCGCTGGCTGAAAACAAATTATGCAATCTATAAGCAAATACTCACAATCTGATCATTATGAACTAACGAGATTCGGATTTGAGCAGTCGTGGTAATGAAATATTGCTTTTCCGACTGTTGTTTACATAATATTGACGAGGTGACAACAGCAAATGGCGACCTTCATGCCATGACGTCATTCAAAGGACGGATAACTCTGATCTCGTGTCCCTGAAAGATTATATTTTATTACGCTTCACTCAGCATGATGAGCGCCGCAGGTTTCATCAAACAGGTAATTACGAAAAATAATGTTAGAAATTATAAGAATTGAATGTCAGTTTGTGTGTTTGCACTGGAAAATTAACAATGTCAAAGCGGTATTCAAACTCTCACGTGAACTTGCTCGCAAGCTCGCCGTTCACGGAGGTTTGAATCCCGCTTTGAAATCGTTCATTTTCCAGTGCAAACACACAAACTGACATTCAATTCTTAATTGAACGAGATTTTGTTAGCAAATTTCCAACGGTTACCATGCATTTACCGACTGATTTGATTGATTAACATAAACACAATATCATACGACCTTCTCAATTGTTAAAATAATAAAACATTTCAATAAAAGATCGCGCATAACTGTTTGATGTTGAGCTTAGCGTGTCACAAGGCCTATTTCTAGAACCGAACGGCGAAAGACATTCATGGTCGCTGGCTGAATACAAATTATGCAATCTATAAGCAAATACTCACAATCTAATCATTATGAACTAACGGGATTCGGATTTGAGCAGTCGTGGTAATGAAATATTGCTTTTCCGGCTGTTGTTTACAACAGCAAATGGCGACCTCCATGCCATGACGTCATTCAAAGGACGGATAACTCTGATCTCGTGTCCCTGAAAGATTATATTTTATTACGCTTCACTCAACATGATGAGTGCCACAAGTTTCATCAAACAGGTAATCACGAAAAATAACGTAAGAAGGAGGTTTGAATCCCGCTTTGACATCGTTCATTTTCCAGTGCAAACACACAAACTGACATTCAATTCTTAAATTCTCAGATCCATACTGGCCCAGTTAGTCTCCTATTGGCTCAGTTCACAGTCCAATCATGTGTGGTCTTGGCCGTAAATACCGTATACGTGCCATAACATTGATAGTTAATTAAGAAAAGACGCTAAACTGTGGCCTCCTATATTTGACTAGAGGCTCATTTACATAGTTCGGGGATTCTATACAGAGACAGAAAACTCGTTATATCATCATTTCTACTGGACAATTAGAACTCGCCTCGTCGTGCTGCAACTCAATGTGCGACTTGGTGTGGGCATCGGCTTAAATTGTCAGTGCAGTGCTATAATTGTTACCAGTTAGCATTCAATCTGAGTCTTGCGGACTGTCAATTGCATCAAACGGTAATCCCCATAAAGTCAAGAAACATTAGAGTATAGTCTCCCTTCAAAGCATTACAAGCACCATGTTCAAGTCAACAATTAAGTTCGTTGGACAATGACAGGAGACATCTTCGAGAGTATCTTGGGAGTTGCCAGTCCCTCTGATTATATAGTCGCTGCATGGCCCCACAAGAATCACATCAATTGTAACAGGTGAAAGTTTTTAGAATTCTGGTTGTTAATTGAGTGACAAATTACTGAAAACTAAAAAAAATCGTAACATTAACCAAACATCATAAAACATTTTGGGTACCAACTGTCAAAGGATACCAAAATACTTCTACTACCATCTACTAGTCCTTTCATTACCTTCTGGAAGTACTTTTAACATTTATAATGTTAAAAATTGGAAATGTATGGTGTAGTCAAACTCTGACTGCATATCTTTAGCCTACACTTGTTAACCTATGGGGGTAGTCATCTGATTACTTTCAGTATCAATGCAGTAAGCATTTCTACTTAAAATTTATACGTTAATGTTATTACTAAAAGCCTAAACTTTCATCTTGAGATGGTTTTTCACATATAAAATAATTTAATGGTATAAACTGCAGAGAAGCCAAACCCTCAATAAGTAGCTTACCTAACTATCTTTATCGCTTATAAAGAAGGTACCGTATTTCATCTAATAGACGCTGGGCCTTCAATAAGCGCCTAGTCTCCAAAAAGCGCCTGGTTTAAAACATTACATTAATGCAACCGAAGTTAACTTCAATGTTCTATTAAAGAAATAAGCACCGGGTCTCCAATAAGTGACGGGCCTCTAATAAGCGTTGGGGGGTCAAGAGTGCTAAAATAATAAGCACCCAGGCGCTTATTATCGGAAATACGATATGACACGTGGATCCTGTCAAATGACCGAAAAAGCTTAAACTGGTTCTCTGGCTTAAATACGCTTTGTGTAGTTCATAGCCTGGACCATTAGTTTCCATTTCTGGTCAAGTGTCAGGATTCACTGTGCCTTCTTCACATGTTATATAGATAGGTAGGAATATTTATATAATAAATACATACATTTAGGGTCTGGTTCCTATGATGTTATGGTAACATGGCATAGGATTTTAAGTGACACATGTTATATAGATAGGTAGGTATATTTATACATACATATAGGGTCTGGTACCTATGATGTTATGGTAACATGGCATAGGATTTTAAGTGACACATGTTATATAGATAGGTAGGTATATTTATACATACATTTAGGGTCTGGTGCCTATGATGTTATGGTAACATGGCATAGGATTTTAAGTGACACATGTTATATAGATAGGTAGGTATATTTATACATACATTTAGGGTCTGGTGCCTAAGATGTTATGGTAACATGGCATAGGATTTTAAGTGACACATGTTATATAGATAGGTAGGTATATTTATACATACATTTAGGGTCTGGTTCCTATGATGTTATGGTAACATGGCATAGGATTTTAAGTGACACATGTTATATAGATAGGTAGGTATATTTATACATACATTTAGGGTCTGGTTCCTATGATGTTATGGTAACATGGCATAGGATTTTAAGTGACACATGTTATATAGATAGGTAGGTATATTTATACATACATTTAGGGTCTGGTGCCTATGATGTTATGGTAACATGGCATAGGATTTTAAGTGACACATGTTATATAGATAGGTAGGTATATTTATACATACATTTAGGGTCTGGTGCCTATGATGTTATGGTAACATGGCATAGGATTTTAAGTGACACATGTTATATAGATAGGTAGGTATATTTATACATATATTTAGGGTCTGGTGCCTATGATGTTATGGTAACATGGCATAGGATTTTAAGTGACACATGTTATATAGACAGGTAGGTATATTTATACATATATTTAGGGTCTGGTGCCTATGATGTTATGGTAACATGGCATAGGATTTTAAGTGACACATGTTATATAGATAGGTAGGTATATTTATACATACTTTTAGGGTCTGGTGCCTATGATGTTATGGTAACATGGCGTAGGATTTTAAGTGACACATGTTATATAGATAGGTAGCCATATTTATACATACATTTAGGGTCTGGTGCCTATGATGTTATGGTAACATGACATAGGATTTAAAGTGTTTTGATCACTGTTCTTTTTGAGACATGAAATATCTGTTAAAACTTAGTTATATTGCACAATAGTGGTATGAAATTTGGTTGACAGGGTTTCTTCAAAATTGATGGCCATTTTGATTTTATCTTGATTTAAAAAAAAAATAGCAGTGAGATTGGTGGGGCTGTAGGGGGTTTGATTGAGGGGAATTATATATAGTCCAATGGGACTTGTTAGTCACATTGATACAACAATGATCTTTTCTTCTACAAAGTTTGCAATATTTTCAATGTAGTTATAACTTAATGTTGCATAAATCCGAATTTGAATTCAGACATTTATACCCCTATCCACTCTCATCAAAATGATTATTTACACTACTTTGGTAACACATGATGTTTGCAACATTTGAGAATAGAGCCATGGGCTCTGTAGCTCATCAGGTGTTCATTGATTTATTATCTAAGGTTGAATATCTAAGTTATCTCAAGTAATACAATTACCAAATCTACAATTTAGAATCTCATTTGGTCAAGGATTCTGTAGACAACATTTCAGCTTGCTAGAGTACTGGAGAAGAATATAAAAAAAGGTTTTCAGGTTATGACTCCTGTGACCCATATTTTGGGTCACAGGGTCAACAAAATAGACACTTTAGAATCTCCATTTGCCAAGGAGTCAGTATACAACATCTCAGTTCTAGACCTTTTGGAACTGGAGAAGAAGATGAAAATAGATTTTTAAGGTTGTGACCCAGGGTGTGACCCCATTTGAGGTAACAGGGTCATGAGATCTACAATGTAGAATCTCCATTTGCCAAGGAGTCTGCACATAACTTTTTCGCTCTCTAGATCTTTTGGAACTGGAGAAGAAGATGACAGTAGGTTTTTAAGGTTGTGACCCCTGTGACCCCATTTGGGGTCATGGGGTCATGAAGTCTACAATTTAGCATCCCCATAGGCTAAGGAGTCTGCACATGAAATTTCAGCTCTCTAGACATTTTGAAACTGGAGAAGAAGATGAAAATGTTTTTTAAGGTCGTGACCCCTGTGACCCCATTTGGGGTAATGCGGTCACGAAATCTACAATTTAGAATCCCCATTGGCCAAGGAGTCTGCACACAACTTTTTAGCTTTCTAGACCTTTTGGAACTGGAGATGAAGATGCAAGTAGGTTTTTAAGATTGTGACCCCTGTACGTGTTTGTAAAAAGTTCCAGGGGCACAAAATAGTGACTTTAACTACTCAAAATTGACATAACCTCTAAAAATTATATGTCATCTGATTAACAGTTTGCCTTATCACATTGTACAAGTAAAAAATTTCAACGAGTCAAAATGCGATGCATTCAGTCATTATTTTAAATGATAATTACATCAAGTGTCGTATGAAGTATTCTATTTTTCAAACTTATCAAATATATCACCCTTCTTGTGCCATGATTTGTATACATGATAGCTTTCTTATCTATTTTCATTATCATTATTCCACAAAGGTTGACTATCAATTTTGCCTTTTGAAATGTTTGAGGTGAGGTGAGTTAGGGTTTAACGCTGCTTTCAAGAGTATTTCACTTATATCGCGGCTGCTAGTATTATGGCAGGGAGAAAGCACGCAACGCCATGTGGCTATGCATTGCGGTGAAACCTGCGAGCATCGGCTCGAACTAGCAAACCATAAGTGGTACTACGCTGAAATTCAATTGGCATTGCCTCCAAACCTTACTGCGTGTAGAACAGTTCTCTACTGCAGACAAAGTTGCCGAGCCCCTGTCGGGATTTATGCATTTTACAATAAATAGTACACCTTTTCTTTTCTACTGAGATGATTAGCAACAGGAAAAATGTGATTGTTAAACTTTGTACATTTTATATACATAATTAAAGATTATATTAATCTTATTTGCAGGTTCTAACACTCGGCAATGGAAATGAACAGCAAAGATTGGGTGAAGATCCAGAAAAACTGGGAATATCTGAAAAAAGAGGTGTCTGCTGAATATCTGTTGGATATCCTGCGATCATGTACAAAAGAATTTGAACTCATAACTCATGAAGATGAACAGCGGGTAAGATATGAAGTAGTTGATGCTGACAAAGATGCTGAAATTCTGAAAAACAAGCTAAGACATTTTGAAGCATACAAATGGTTCCTTGGCTCCCTGAAACACGTAGACAGAAAGACTTGAGAGAAAAGAAATACAACCAGAAGGAATTAAAGGTAATCTAAGTTTAAGTTGAAATAAATTAAATTAAATTAAATTGTTTCATTGATCTGCAAAATGTTAAAGGTGAACATGTGCACAAGTGTTAACAATGGAACATGGTTAATTATATATAATTTAAATTGAGATTTAATTTGAACAATTTCCTGATGTTTTATGATGTCTTGCAGGAACTCAACCTGTCAGGAGGTGAGTTGAGGACTTTAACGCCGCTTTTAAGAGAAGTTCACTTATATCATGGCTGCTAGTATTATTGCAGGGAGAAAGCAACGCCATGGTGGCTAAGCATTGTGGTGAAACCTTTGACCATCGACTGAATCTTTGAAATAACCATGGTTGGTAACTGTGCTGAAATTGTGTACCATTGCACCAAAACCTTACTGCATGTAGAACTGTTCTAAAACAGACAAGTTGCATGTCTTGCTTGAAATCCTTGTGCTGATGACTGAGGTATGACATCACTTGATGATGTGAACATAGTATAATATAAGTTGTATGCTTCTCTCAAGGGTAATACGGTCTCCAGAGTGTTCAGACAAGGGATTACACTGATACAAAGATGTACATCAGGCGTATTGCCAGAGGGAGAAGCATTCAACGTATTTATCTTTCTGTCGTGTCAATAGAAATGAGTTTAACTATATTCCTTTTATTTGGACTGCCGAGACGGAAAAGTGTGTATTGTTTGAATGACCTTAACACCAAACAAAATGGCATCATTTGTCTCGTCTGAAATGTTAAGTTGTGTAACGTATTACTGCAAGCTTTTAAACGCTTTATAACAAGTTAATCTTCGTGTATCATCTTGCCTTACTAACAGCTGCTAGCCAAGAGTAGGAGCCACATTATGGTCAGATGATATACCGTATTTCCTCTAATAGGGGCCGGGCCTCAAATAGGGGTCGGGCCTCTAATAGCAGCCGGGGGGTAAAGGTACCTTTAAATGAATAAGAGCCAGGCCTCCAATAAGAGCCAGGCCTCCAATAAGGGCTGGGCCGCCAATAGGGGTCCGATTTATATCGCATCAATTATAAATCCCTATCAGATACAATTCTACTTAAATGTTCCCAGGCACTAAGAGGTTTAAAGTACAACATTAAATCCGGTATACATCAAATGGCGAGGAGTTTGTGTTATTCTGAGAAATTTAAGTCAGTTATCAGAGGTTATCACGTTTATTGGTCAAACCTAAATAAGGTTAAAAAAAAACAAATAAGGGCCAGGCCTCAAATAAGGGGGGGGGGGGGGGGGGGGGGATAAGAGCCCTTACATGTTAATAAGGGCCACTATTTGAGGAAATAGAGTAATACATTGCGCATACAGGGTTCAGTTTTAAACTGTTCAATCAGCTGTTTACTGGTCTATTTATACTTATTTCCCCAATATTTGCAGCTTGGTTTGGAAACAAATGTCACATCATTGTTTGCACTCATTTTAATTTGTTGAATTAAATTTGTACACTGCGAAACTGATGGGGTACATATGTATCAACCTTTAGCGAATCAAAGACAAGTATTTGACTGGAAGGAAAGAATACTATTTGTCATGAAGTGTCCTGCCCTGTGTTCAGTAACACATTGTTCGCGGCGGGCATGTGCATATATATGCTAAGTGTTTGAAGGAAAGTGACATCAGATATGTGAGTGTGTGAGTGAGTTATTGTTTAACACCGCTTCGGCAGTATCACAGCCATTAGCAGTGAGCATCAGATTGGTAACAGGAATGAATGGTAATGAATGGTATCAGACAAGCAATGTGGATATGCATTTTGGGGTTATCAGTTTTTACTTTAAATCATTTCCATGGACAAACAACTACTGATTTCCTTTTAGGACCACAACTAAGAAACAGTAGGACCTAGCTCATTGAAAATTGGTATACGTGTGGAACAATCATGATGTGTAGATGTACCTTTTTGGGGTTTTCTACTTTGGTTTTAGGCTGTTTGATCCGTGAAAATAAAACTTTGAATACTTCACTTTATTTTTTATTGATGTCACCAGATCACTTTGAACACTTTTCAAACTCTTGTTGACACAATTTGTCATGAACCACAACATCCAAAGTCTTCAAATTTGATGACAGCCTATATTGGGAGATATTATGCAGACACATGTAGTGTTTGGTTACCATGACTTTATTTATAAGACCATGTCCTCTGATAGATTTGAATTGAAATAATTGTTGTGTATCTGTGAACATTCGCTTTCTACCTAATGTCATACTCTGGTATGAACATAGTAATTGAATCGGGACATACTTTTAGATTACATTACAACAGGGTAGATTCTGGGAGCTTTCAGAATCTATCCAGGTTAGTGTCTGGGAGCCCTCAAATCTTCCCTGGGGTAGATTCTGAAAGTTCCCAGAACTGATGTAATTGTAGTGATAGTCAATAATAGTTGAAAAAACACCTGACGCCTCTACTCATATGCAGACTATCGCGATTTAGTCCAATAAGTCAGAATTCCCAAAACACAGAATTCCCAAAATACAGAAACAATCAGCACACTAATTAGCTAAGTAGTGTTGTCCACCCCTATCTAATCAATGAGCTGACCCAGTCAATACAGAGTAAATACTAGCAGAAAAAGTAACTTTGCAATGTATTTAATATGTGAGTGTGCAAATCAAATTGTTTTATGTATTAATCTATTGTTGCTCGACCGAGGTCAGTGTCAAGTTGGTATAAATGCAACAACAACAAATTCTCAGCAAAAGTAAACAGTTACGCATAATGTAGCTTGTCGACGATAGGTTCAACTGTTTGTTTTTATTACTGAGAAAATACCTTGTGATAATCCCATTCTATCCAACAAACTTTTCATAAAGTGAATCAACTTCACTAACTGATTTTTTAACAAAAGTCACTCGTAAAGGCAGTATGAACTTTCAAACTTACAAAATCATGAAAATGTTAAGTTAAGTAAATTGCCTAAAGGAAGGTGAGGTGAGGTGAGTTGGTGTTTAACCCAGCTTTCAAGAGTATTTCACTTATATGGTGGCTGCTAGTATTATGGCAGGGAGAGAGCCCGCAACGCCATGTGGCTATGCATTGCGGTGAAACCTGTGAGCACCGATTGGAACTAGCGAACCATGGGTGGTTCTACACTGAAATTCAGTGTAGCATTGCACCCAAACCTTATTGCGTGTAGAACAATTCTTTACTGCAGACAAAATTTCCATGCCCCTGGCGGGATTCGAATCCCGGACCTCTTGATCCGAAGCCGAACACGCTAACCACTGAGCTATCCAGCCCCTGCCTATATGAACAAATACGATCGTTATTAACGGTCTTGTCTTATCCAAAGTGAGAATATTTTTTTACAGATTGAACTCAAAGAACTGCAAATTAATCTATTTATGCTATCTTTGTAGGCTGTTTTACATAACATTGTTAAAAAAATAACTGAAAGTTTAATGTCTGGCTATAGCTTCTTATCATGCATGAATGAGTGAGTGAGTTATTGTTTAACGCCGCTTCGGCAGTAAAAAGTGCATATTGTCATGGTTTTATGCTCCTTTGATCCCGATATATAATGCATAGAGATAATAATCCGTAATAACTTTTACTTAATATTGATGATTTGTATATTATGAAGGGCATAGGAAACTAAAAGTTTCAGACTAACATGTTTTCAGGCCCCCCTAACGCATGGAATTAAAATTGTGTGTTTGGAAGGAAATCCCTCTTGTTTAGTACGATTTTCTACCACAACTGAATTAAATCTCTCAATTTTGGTAGCTCACTCGTACAGTTGTGAAAAAATCCTACCAACCTTCATGCACAAACCTTAATTTTGGCAGAAAGAGATTTGGGTGCAGTTGCTAAACTTGAAATTACAGATGCAAAAGCAGCGTTTTCAGAATATGTGGCGCGGTACGGTTTCCCCTCCTGTAATTTTGTGACAAATCAATAATTATAACTCAAGTGAAACAATATACCCCCGGAATCTTTGATTTGAGGGGTATAAAAATAGTCACAGCGATTTTCATTTCACAATCATTTATTACACAATAGTACCAGGCAATTTACATGCACAGTGCAAATCCATATTTTTGAGATATTAAACAATATTACACAATAAACATAGGTCTACATAACTTCATAATTGGCCTATACAATTCACCCGAGTTATTTTACTAGTAATAAGTGTAATGTTGACCACTATTGAACAAAACATTTTCTGTTGACATGTCTAGACCTATGGTAACAACCTACACATATATACAAACATATGTAAAATATGATTTAGTTCACTAATGTAAAAGATGGAAGATTCACGTTAATGTTTTGACAAATTAAAAATTCATTCAATATTTACTAGCCAAAAGATAAGAATTACAGTTTTTGTTGGAAATCTCAAATTTGACTAACACTAATTATTCACTTGTTTCACAAATGCATTGTGATTGTTTTCAGGAGCAAACAAAACTATTACTTCAAATGTTCCCTCAAAGCTCAAGAGTTTTAAAGTCACTTTAAGCATTATTTCAATTTTATAAATAGGTGTTCATTTATTAGTTAGAAACAATTGTGCATAAGATATGTACAATAACAACTATGTATTGAAGGTTTTGAATGAATTTATGACAGTTTGATTTTAATTCACTGTCCTTGTATTAAAGCGAGAGGATAAATTGTCACACCCTTGTCAATCTAAATAAATTTAGATCATCAGATTTTTTTTACAGTAAGTTATAAATGCGATTAACATAATATAGAACAGTCAATCTAAATATGTTTAGATTGCACTGTGGTAATAATAATACACTAATACATTATTGTATACTTTATGAGGCCACTACTACAACTTTCATGTTCAACACTTCTCTCTATCTTTATTCTGCAGACTGTTCCTCGACACAAAAACCAGCCTTAAAAATAGATACAATATTATTTTTTAGAACTCACATACTCAAAAAACATCATAGTTAAATGGTAATGCATGCAATATGTTACAATGTATACATTGACTAATATACAAATATATATGATTGATTTACAAAGATTTTAAAAAAATGAGGTTTACAAATTTTAGTAGAAGAGTGATTTTCATGAGCGATCTATACTTTTCAATTGAAGGATATTTCTGTTCACAATCATTTATTACTTTTTGACAAATATAAAACTCATTCAATATTTACTAGCCAAATGATAAGTTTTAGTTTTTGTTTGAACTTCACTAGAAAATGCAATTAATTTGAGCCCTTTATCACAGAGAAACAATAAATTTTCAGATGTTGTGTTGTCTTTTGTTGTTAGGACTTTGAGGGGTGGCAAACTCAAGTAATGCAAGTTGGATATTAAATATAAAAATTTACAAATATCTACATGTTGTATTATTTCTGCACAAATGCTTGGTTAATTTTATTTTCAGGAGCAATAATGCACAAACAAAACTATCACTTTAAACATTGTTTTCTCAAAACTAAAAAAATACTTCAATAAAATTATTTCAATTTCATAAATAGGTGAGGTGAGGTGAGTTGGGGTTTAACGCCGCTTTCAAGATTATTTCATAAAAAGGTGTTTATTAATTAGGTAAAAACAAATTGTGTGTAAGATACGTACAAATATAACTTATTAAAATGTTTTAAATGGTTTTAGATGGAAGAAAGAGACAGGGAGAAAAAGGGAGTGATAGAAAGAGATATTACAGGGCTCAAAGTTAACGTTTTTACTAATTTAAAATTCATTCAGCCAAATGATATATGTTACTTTGAGCCCTGTATTAAAAGAGAAACATTCAATTTCTGATAAATGTTGTGTTGTCTTTGTTAAATTTATAGTTTTGATGTTAGAACGTTCAGGCCGTGGCGAATCCAATTAAAGCAGTTGAATGGCAAATATGAACATGTACAAATATCTACATATTGTATTATTTCTGCACATTAACCAAGCATTTGTGCAGCTATAATTTTGATTTCAGAAGCAATAATGCACAAATGAAACAGTCACTTTAAATTTTGCTCCCTCAAAACTAATAATTATATCAATTTCATAAATAGGTGATCGTTCATCAGGTGGAAACAATTGTGCAGAAGATATGTACAAATACAACCTGATTCACAAAGAGATTTAGTTTTTGTAATCAAAAGAGCTCCAGAAAAAGGAATTTTAAAAGTTTTAATAAAAGACTATGGGTGATTTTTAAGAGCTTTACTTTTCAATTGAAGGATGTTTCTGTTCACAATCATTTATTGCACATTAGTACCAGGCAATTCACATGAACAGTGCAAATCCTTATGGTAGAGATATAGCAATACATTCTTTACTTCATCAAAATACTGTATAAGATAGAAGACAGAGACAGGGAGAAAAAGGGAGTGATAGAAAGAGATATTACAGGGTTCAAAGTAAACGTTTTTACTAATTTAAAATTCATTCAATATTTACTATCCAAAAGATATGTTACTTTGAGCCCTGCAGTAAAGAGAAACATTCCATTTCTGATAAATGTTTTGATGTCTTTGCTAAATATATAGTTTTGATGTTACAACCTTGAGGCCGTGGCGAACTCAAGTAAAGCAGATGGATATCAAAAATGAAATTTTAAAATATCAAAATATGGTATTATTTCTGCACATTCTAACTGCACAAATACTTGGTTAATTTTGTTTTCAGGAGCAATAATGCACAAATGAAACCAACTTTAAATTGTTCCTCAAAATTAACAAATTGTCTTTAATAACTGTTTCAAATTTATAAATAGTTATTGATTAATTAGGTAGAAATACGTTCCACATGTGATATATATATAAAACTTGATTTATTTAAGGTCTTAAAGAATTGAGGATATATTAATTTACTATACTTGAACTATGCCGATGTTTACAATTAAAAAGGGGGGAGGCAGGTGGGGTGGATGCCAAAAGGAAAAGAAATCACAAACATAGTCTATGCAGTCGTTTGAACCCCTTTGTCTTCTAACAAAAGTGTACACTGGTACAATTCTGAAATCTCCATACATAGAAGAAAACTGCAATATTCCTTCAATTGAATAAAATTGAATTTGTATCTTGGATTGACATTTTGTAAATTATAGGACTTAAAATTACATTTTATAATTTAAAAAAAAACAACTCTTGGGCATGCCAGCAATTTACATCAAACTTTACAAAAACTAAATTAAGTGCGTAACGGCAAAGTTCACAGAGACCATTAAGTACAAGTAATTGTAACTGACAATCAAGAATAATAATGACCCAAAAATCAATTTTACAGTACAACATGAATCTACATGCTTCACAGCTTGATCATACAACGACGGAATGATTGACATTGAAGCAAGTGTGGTGACCGACATTGGCATATTCTAACTACATTAGTATGGGACTTAGGATGATGTCCCAATCTCAGTTTAAATACTACGACCTCATAGAACATTATCAACATCCTTTGCTGGCTTCTAAACATACACATAACGGCACACTGTTAATATTACAAACTGCACATTCCTTTTGATTCAATAAATAATTATTATTCGGTATGAAATCTTTGAAATTGATGTTTGAAAAGTTTGTATTTAATACCAACAGACCAATTCAGACAAGCAGTTACACTTGATTTTATGATACAGTTTCAGAATAATTGATAAAGGTTTAGTTTGCCATGCCGGACCACAAATATAAAAATAATGCAGATATTTACATACTGAATACATGAATATATCTTTATTTGGGATCACATCTGCATGAGCACTAACTGTTAAACATGTTAAATTTAAAATAAAGAAAGTGTGAACCTCAATCTAACAATGTTAGATCATTAAGTTGTGCTAAATGTTTATATGATAAGGTTTAAAGGAGCAGAAGCACGTTTTTTGCAAATTTTATTTTATTAAATTTCCCATTTATTATGATAGTGTATGTTATTTATATTTACTTGAGAGGGTAAAACATCTTATTACACAAATCAATTATCTGTAGTGGTAATATCGGTGTTGCGTATAAAGCAAAAATTGCATGGCGGCCATTTTATTGTGAACACAATTTATTATTTCGAATGACAAAAAAGATTCCTATGGCTTTACGGAACCATCTACGCTCATTTTTTAACTTGATTTTCTGAAGAGAGAAGGGTGTTTTACTATTGGTGACATTATTTTTCAAATATATTTCATCGACTTATTTCAGCAAAACAAATGTGCTACTGCCCCTTTAAGACAAATAGATATGGGAATATGATATTTTAAAATTTGGAATGAGTTTGGTTTGGTGACTGTTGAATCATCATTACTAGGGCCAAAAACAATGGAACAAAAGAGAAATTTGAAATTTGAATTAAATTTGAACTTGGATGAAAATAATTATATCAGAAATATATATAATTAAGAAAGAAAAGAATAAATATGAACAAATGTAGCATTGTTATATTTGGGATCAGACTATCTGCACAAGAAATAGAAATAGATGCCATTTACATAGTGATCTTGAAAAAGAAAGAAAAATTTAATGAGAATTTAGAAATTTGGAATGAATTAAAACAACTTGGTCATTGGATGACCATTATATTAGGAATACGTGACTTTTAGATATTGAACAAATGTAGCATTGTTATATTTGGGGTCAGACTATCTGCACTAGTACAACTTTTTCAGGACGCATCCCTTTGAATTTGCACTATTGCAGATGTAATGATCCAACATATACCAATGGATAATCATTAAATTTAATATGATGACAATATTTTAAAAGCAAGATAATTTTGAATATAAGGAGAATTTTTGCCATTTAATTAGGAATGATTACCATTTAGATTGAGAATAAATATAGCATTGTTATATTTGGGGTCAGACTATCTGCACTAGTACAACTTTTTCAGGAAGCATCCCTTTGAATTTGCACTATTGCAGATGTAATGATCCAAAATATACCAATGTTATATCATTAAAAAGGGCTGAAAATCTTTGAAAAGACTGATCATTTTGAAATTGAGGAGAAAGGAGAATTTTGAAATTTGAATGAATTTAAACAAACTTGGTCTTCGATGACCACCATAATTTTAGAAATAGATGCCATTTACATAGTGATCTTGAAAAAGAAAGAAAAAATTAATGAGCAGGGAATTTATTAAATTTGGAATAAATTAAAACATCTTATTTGGAATACATGACATTTAGATATTGAACAAATGTAGCATTGTTATATTTGGGGTCAGACTATCTGCACTAGTACAACTTTTTCAGGACGCATCCCTTTGAATTTGCACTATTGCAGATGTAATGATCCAAAATATACCAATGTTATGTTATTAAAAAGAGCTGAGAATCTTTGAAAAGACTGATCATTTTGAAAGTGAGGAGAAAAGAGAATTTTGATATTTGGAATGAATTTAAACAAACTTGGTCTTCAATGACCATCATAATTTTAGAAATAGATGCCATTTACATAGTGATCTTGAAAAAGAAAGAAAAATTGAATGAGAGAACTTTGAAATTTGGAATGAATTAAAACAACTTGGCCATTGGATGACCATCATTATATTAGGAATACATGACATTTAGTGAACAAATGTAGCATTGTTATATTTGGGGTCAGACTATCTGCACTAGTACAACTTTTTCAGGAAGCATCCCTTTGAATTTGCACTATTGCAGATGTAATGATCCAAAATATACCAATGTTATGTTATTAAAAAGGGCTGAAAATCTTTGAAAAGACTGATCATTTTGAAAGTGAGGAGAAAAGAGAATTTTGATATTTGGAATGAATTTAAACAAACTTGGTCTTCAATGACCATCATAATTTTAGAAATAGATGCCATTTACATAGTAATCTTGAAAAAGAAAGAAAAATTTAATGAGCAGGGAATTTTTTTAATTTGGAATAAATTAAAACAACTTATTTGGAATACATGACATTTAGATATTGAACAAATGTAGCATTGTTATATTTGGGGTCAGACTATCTGCACTAGTACAACGTTTTCAGGAAGCATCCCTTTGAATTTGCACTATTGCAGATGTAATGATCCAAAATATACCAATGTTATATCATTAAATAGGGCTGAAAAGAGAATTTTGACCTTTATATAAGAATAAGTACCATTTAGATAGAAAATAAATGTAGCATTGTTATATTTGGAATCAAACTATCTGCACTAATACAACTTTTTCGGACGTGTCCCTTAGGGATCGTCCCAAAATTACAAGTATTGCATTATTACAGATGTTGTGATCCAAAATATAACAATGGAAAATCATTAAATTATGTTGACAATATTTGAAAAGCAAGATAATTTTGAATGTAAGGGAAAAGATTTTTGCCATTTAATTAGGAATGAATACCATTTAGATAGAGAAGAAATGTAGCATTGTTATATTTAGTATCAAACTATCTGCACTACCGTAATACAACTTTTTTGGACGTGTCCCTTAGGGATCATCCCAAAATTACAAGTATTGCATTATTGCAGATGTTGTGATCCAAAATATAACAATGGATAATCATTAAATTTAATATGATGACAATATTTTAAAAGCAAGATAATTTTGAATATAAGGAGAATTTTTGCCATTTAATTAGGAATGATTACCATTTAGATTGAGAATAAATATAGCATTGTTATATTTGGGGTCAGACTATCTGCACTAGTACAACTTTTTCAGGAAGCATCCCTTTGAATTTGCACTATTGCAGATGTAATGATCCAAAATATACCAATGTTATATCATTAAAAAGGGCTGAAAATCTTTGAAAAGACTGATCATTTTGAAAATGAGGAGAAAGGAGAATTTTGATATTTGGAATGAATTTAAACAAACTTAGTCTTCGATGACCACCATAATTTTAGAAATAGATGCCATTTACATAGTGATCTTGAAAAAGAAAGAAAAATTTAATGAGCAGGGAATTTATTAAATTTGGAATAAATTAAAACATCTTATTTGGAATACATGACATTTAGATATTGAACAAATGTAGCATTGTTATATTTGGGGTCAGACTATCTGCACTAGTACAACTTTTTCAGGAAGCATCCCTTTGAATTTGCACTATTGCAGATGTAATGATCCAAAATATACCAATGTTATATCATTAAAAAGGGCTGAAAATCTTTGAAAAGACTGATCATTTTGAAAATGAGGAGAAAGGAGAATTTTGATATTTGGAATGAATTTAAACAAACTTGGTCTTCGATGACCACCATAATTTTAGAAATAGATGCCATTTACATAGTGATCTTGAAAAAGAAAGAAAAATTTAATGAGCAGGGAATTTATTAAATTTGGAATAAATTAAAACATCTTATTTGGAATACATGACATTTAGATATTGAACAAATGTAGCATTGTTATATTTGGGGTCAGACTATCTGCACTAGTACAACTTTTTCAGGAAGCATCCCTTTGAATTTGCACTATTGCAGATGTAATGATCCAAAATATACCAATGTTATATCATTAAATAGGGCTGAAAAGAGAATTTTGACCTTTATATAAGAATAAGTACCATTTAGATAGAAAATAAATGTAGCATTGTTATATTTGGAATCAAACTATCTGCACTAATACAACTTTTTCGGACGTGTCCCTTAGGGATCGTCCCAAAATTACAAGTATTGCATTATTACAGATGTTGTGATCCAAAATATAACAATGGAAAATCATTAAATTATGTTGACAATATTTGAAAAGCAAGATAATTTTGAATGTAAGGGAAAAGATTTTTGCCATTTAATTAGGAATGAATACCATTTAGATAGAGAAGAAATGTAGCATTGTTATATTTAGTATCAAACTATCTGCACTACCGTAATACAACTTTTTTGGACGTGTCCCTTAGGGATCATCCCAAAATTACAAGTATTGCATTATTGCAGATGTTGTGATCCAAAATATAACAATGGATAATCATTAAATTTAATATGATGACAATATTTTAAAAGCAAGATAATTTTGAATATAAGGAGAATTTTTGCCATTTAATTAGGAATGATTACCATTTAGATTGAGAATAAATATAGCATTGTTATATTTGGGGTCAGACTATCTGCACTAGTACAACTTTTTCAGGAAGCATCCCTTTGAATTTGCACTATTGCAGATGTAATGATCCAAAATATACCAATGTTATATCATTAAAAAGGGCTGAAAATCTTTGAAAAGACTGATCATTTTGAAAATGAGGAGAAAGGAGAATTTTGATATTTGGAATGAATTTAAACAAACTTGGTCTTCGATGACCACCATAATTTTAGAAATAGATGCCATTTACATAGTGATCTTGAAAAAGAAAGAAAAATTTAATGAGCAGGGAATTTATTAAATTTGGAATAAATTAAAACATCTTATTTGGAATACATGACATTTAGATATTGAACAAATGTAGCATTGTTATATTTGGGGTCAGACTATCTGCACTAGTACAACTTTTTCAGGAAGCATCCCTTTGAATTTGCACTATTGCAGATGTAATGATCCAAAATATACCAATGTTATATCATTAAATAGGGCTGAAAAGAGAATTTTGACCTTTATATAAGAATAAGTACCATTTAGATAGAAAATAAATGTAGCATTGTTATATTTGGAATCAAACTATCTGCACTAATACAACTTTTTCGGACGTGTCCCTTAGGGATCGTCCCAAAATTACAAGTATTGCATTATTACAGATGTTGTGATCCAAAATATAACAATGGAAAATCATTAAATTATGTTGACAATATTTGAAAAGCAAGATAATTTTGAATGTAAGGGAAAAGATTTTTACCATTTAATTAGGAATGAATACCATTTAGATAGAGAAGAAATGTAGCATTGTTATATTTAGTATCAAACTATCTGCATTACCGTAATACAACTTTTTTGGACGTGTCCCTTAGGGATCATCCCAAAATTACAAGTATTGCATTATTGCAGATGTTGTGATCCAAAATATAACAATGTTAAATCATTTAGTTGTGCTGACAATCATAGAAAAGCAAGATAATTTTGAATGTGAGTGGAAATGAGAATTTTGACCATTATACAAGAATAAATACCATAAAGATAGAGAAGAAATGTAGCATTGTTATATTTAGTATCAAACTATCTGCACTACCGTAATACAACTTTTTCGGACGTGCCCTTAGGGACCATCCCAAAATTACAAGTATTACATTATTGCAGATGTTGTGATCCAAAATATAACAATGGATAATCATTAAATTTAATATGATGACAATATTTTAAAAGCAAGATAATTTTGAATATAAGGAGAATTTTTGCCATTTAATTAGGAATGATTACCATTTAGATTGAGAATAAATATAGCATTGTTATATTTTGGGTCAGACTATCTGCACTAGTACAACTTTTTCAGGAAGCATCCCTTTGAATTTGCACTATTGCAGATGTAATGATCCAAAATATACCAATGTTATGTTATTAAAAAGAGCTGAGAATCTTTGAAAAGACTGATAATTTTGAAAGTGAGGAGAAAGGAGAATTTTGATATTTGGAATGAATTTAAACAAACTTGGTCTTCGATGACCACCATAATTTTAGAAATAGATGCCATTTACATAGTGATCTTGAAAAAGAAAGAAAAATTTAATGAGCAGGGAATTTATTAAATTTGGAATAAATTAAAACATCTTATTTGGAATACATGACATTTAGATATTGAACAAATGTAGCATTGTTATATTTGGGGTCAGACTATCTGCACTAGTACAACTTTTTCAGGACGCATCCCTTTGAATTTGCACTATTGCAGATGTAATGATCCAAAATATACCAATGTTATGTTATTAAAAAGAGCTGAGAATCTTTGAAAAGACTGATCATTTTGAAAGTGAGGAGAAAAGAGAATTTTGATATTTGGAATGAATTTAAACAAACTTGGTCTTCAATGACCATCATAATTTTAGAAATAGATGCCATTTACATAGTGATCTTGAAAAAGAAAGAAAAATTGAATGAGAGAACTTTGAAATTTGGAATGAATTAAAACAACTTGGCCATTGGATGACCATCATTATATTAGGAATACATGACATTTAGTGAACAAATGTAGCATTGTTATATTTGGGGTCAGACTATCTGCACTAGTACAACTTTTTCAGGAAGCATCCCTTTGAATTTGCACTATTGCAGATGTAATGATCCAACATATACCAATGTTATATCATTAAAAAGGGCTGAAAATCTTTGAAAAGACTGATCATTTTGAAAGTGAGGAGAAAAGAGAATTTTGATATTTGGAATGAATTTAAACAAACTTGGTCTTCGATGACCATCATAATTTTAGAAATAGATGCCATTTACATAGTAATCTTGAAAAAGAAAGAAAAATTTAATGAGCAGGGAATTTTTTTAATTTGGAATAAATTAAAACAACTTATTTGGAATACATGACATTTAGATATTGAACAAATGTAGCATTGTTATATTTGGGGTCAGACTATCTGCACTAGTACAACGTTTTCAGGAAGCATCCCTTTGAATTTGCACTATTGCAGATGTAATGATCCAAAATATACCAATGTTATATCATTAAATAGGGCTGAAAAGAGAATTTTGACCTTTATATAAGAATAAGTACCATTTAGATAGAAAATAAATGTAGCATTGTTATATTTGGAATCAAACTATCTGCACTAATACAACTTTTTCGGACGTGTCCCTTAGGGATCGTCCCAAAATTACAAGTATTGCATTATTACAGATGTTGTGATCCAAAATATAACAATGGAAAATCATTAAATTATGTTGACAATATTTGAAAAGCAAGATAATTTTGAATGTAAGGGAAAAGATTTTTGCCATTTAATTAGGAATGAATACCATTTAGATAGAGAAGAAATGTAGCATTGTTATATTTAGTATCAAACTATCTGCACTACCGTAATACAACTTTTTTGGACGTGTCCCTTAGGGATCATCCCAAAATTACAAGTATTGCATTATTGCAGATGTTGTGATCCAAAATATAACAATGGATAATCATTAAATTTAATATGATGACAATATTTTAAAAGCAAGATAATTTTGAATATAAGGAGAATTTTTGCCATTTAATTAGGAATGATTACCATTTAGATTGAGAATAAATATAGCATTGTTATATTTGGGGTCAGACTATCTGCACTAGTACAACTTTTTCAGGAAGCATCCCTTTGAATTTGCACTATTGCAGATGTAATGATTCAAAATATACCAATGTTATATCATTAAAAAGGGCTGAAAATCTTTGAAAAGACTGATCATTTTGAAAATGAGGAGAAAGGAGAATTTTGATATTTGGAATGAATTTAAACAAACTTGGTCTTCGATGACCACCATAATTTTAGAAATAGATGCCATTTACATAGTGATCTTGAAAAAGAAAGAAAAATTTAATGAGCAGGGAATTTATTAAATTTGGAATAAATTAAAACATCTTATTTGGAATACATGACATTTAGATATTGAACAAATGTAGCATTGTTATATTTGGGGTCAGACTATCTGCACTAGTACAACTTTTTCAGGAAGCATCCCTTTGAATTTGCACTATTGCAGATGTAATGATCCAAAATATACCAATGTTATATCATTAAATAGGGCTGAAAAGAGAATTTTGACCTTTATATAAGAATAAGTACCATTTAGATAGAAAATAAATGTAGCATTGTTATATTTGGAATCAAACTATCTGCACTAATACAACTTTTTCGGACGTGTCCCTTAGGGATCGTCCCAAAATTACAAGTATTGCATTATTACAGATGTTGTGATCCAAAATATAACAATGGAAAATCATTAAATTATGTTGACAATATTTGAAAAGCAAGATAATTTTGAATGTAAGGGAAAAGATTTTTGCCATTTAATTAGGAATGAATACCATTTAGATAGAGAAGAAATGTAGCATTGTTATATTTAGTATCAAACTATCTGCACTACCGTAATACAACTTTTTAGGACGTGTCCCTTAGGGATCATCCCAAAATTACAAGTATTGCATTATTGCAGATGTTGTGATCCAAAATATAACAATGTTAAATCATTTAGTTGTGCTGACAATCATAGAAAAGCAAGATAATTTTGAATGTGAGTGGAAATGAGAATTTTGACCATTATACAAGAATAAATACCATAAAGATAGAGAAGAAATGTAGCATTGTTATATTTAGTATCAAACTATCTGCACTACCGTAATACAACTTTTTCGGACGTGCCCTTAGGGACCATCCCAAAATTACAAGTATTACATTATTGCAGATGTTGTGATCCAAAATATAACAATGGATAATCATTAAATTTAATATGATGACAATATTTTAAAAGCAAGATAATTTTGAATATAAGGAGAATTTTTGCCATTTAATTAGGAATGATTACCATTTAGATTGAGAATAAATATAGCATTGTTATATTTGGGGTCAGACTATCTGCACTAGTACAACTTTTTCAGGAAGCATCCCTTTGAATTTGCACTATTGCAGATGTAATGATCCAAAATATACCAATGTTATGTTATTAAAAAGGGCTGAAAATCTTTGAAAAGACTGATCATTTTGAAAGTGAGGAGAAAAGAGAATTTTGATATTTGGAATGAATTTAAACAAACTTGGTCTTTAATGACCATCATAATTTTAGAAATAGATGCCATTTACATAGTGATCTTGAAAAAGAAAGAAAACATTAATGAGCAGGGAATTTTTTGTAATTTGGAATAAATTAAAACAACTTATTTGGAATACATGACATTTAGATATTGAACAAATGTAGCATTGTTATATTTTGGGTCAGACTATCTGCACTAGTACAACTTTTTCAGGACGCATCCCTTTGAATTTGCACTTTAGCAGATGTTATGATCCAAAGAAGACTCACAGTTTAGAATATGGGGAGAAAAGAGAATGTTTAAATTTTGAATGAGTTAAAAAATACATTAGGTCTTGGATGACCATTGTCTTAGAAGAACATACCATTTAGATGGAGAAGAAATGTAGTATTTTTTTAATTTGGGATCAGATTAACTGCACAGCTATTTCTGAATGCGTCCCTTGTTGGATTGTCCATAAAGTATTTGTAACTATTGTAGATATTTTGATCCAAAATATAACGATGTTTAATTACTAAATGGTGTTGAAAATCTTTAAGATAATTGAAAAAATGTTAAACGGTACATGTTATGTACAACAGTTTCAAACAAGTGAAACACATATTAAATATGGACAGAGCTGTAACACAATTATAGTAGTCTCTCTTCTGGCATGGCATCCATCTTGATTAGCCAATGAGCTTGTCACATTGTGTCCAGCATGCCAATGTACATGTTTGTGAAGTTAGCAACCACCAGTTGGAAGTAATGTCTGAGGGGAAAGGGAACCTATGAGGTGTATCCTACATTCTAAACTGGTGCATCCACACAGGGAACAGTGTGGTCCCTAACAACCACAATTAACCATGGTCCCTTACTCTAAACAAGGCATAAAACCTTGTTATACCAATCCTGGCAAGGCCTGCAGCTATTCACCCCTAAACTAATGGTGGGGAAAGCTGACTTAGGATTGGACACCTCAAACAGACATATCTTCAGCAACCAAGGTTACATCCCTTCACAACATGACATTAGGCAGCCTCCCTCCCTCAAGGCAGCCTCTCTGCGGCAAGGCAGCCTCCCTCCCTCCAGGCGGCCTCTGCGGCAAGGCATCCTCCCTCCCTCAAGGCGGCCTCTCTGCGGCAAGGCAGCCTCCCTCCCTCCAGGCGGCCTCTGCGGCAAGGCAGCCTCCCTCCCTCAAGGCGGCCTCTCTGCGGCAAGGCAGCCTCCCTCCCTCCAGGCGGCCTCTGCGGCAAGGCAGCCTCCCTCCCTCAAGGCGGCCTCTGCGGCAAGGCAGCCTCCCTCCCTCAAAGGCGGCCTCTGCGGCAAGGCAGCCTCCCTCCCTCCAGGCGGCCTCTGCGGCAAGGCAGCCTCCCTCCCTCAAGGTGGCCTCTCTGCGGCAAGGCAGCCTCCCTCCCTCCAGGCGGCCTCTGCGGCAAGGCAGCCTCCCTCCCTCAAGGCAGCCTCTCTGCGGCAAGGCAGCCTCTCTGCGGCAAGGCAGCCTCCCTCCCTCAAGGCGGCCTCTGCGTTAAGGCAGCCTCCCTCCCTCAAGGCAGCCTCTGCGGTAAGGCAGCCTCCCTCACTCCAGGCGGCCTCTCTGCGGCAAGGCAGCCTCCCTCCCTCCAGACGGCCTCTCTGCGGCAAGGCAGCCTACTCCCTCCAGGCTGCCTCTCTGCGGCAAGGCAGCCTCCCTCCCTCAAGGCGGCCTCTGCGGCAAGGCAGCCTCCCTCCCTCCAGGTGGCCTCTGCGGTAAGGCAGCCTCCCTCACTCCAGGCGGCCTCTCTGCGGCAAGGCAGCCTCCCTCCCTCCAGGCGGCCTCTCTGCGGCAAGGCAGCCTACTCCCTCCAGGCTGCCTCTCTGCGGCAAGGCAGCCTCCCTCCCTCAAGGCGGCCTCTGCGGCAAGGCAGCCTCCCTCCCTCCAGGCGGCCTCTGCGGCAAGGCAGCCTCCCTCCCTCCAGGCGGCCTCTGCGGCAAGGCAGCCTCCCTCCCTCCAGGCGGCCTCTCTGCGGCAAGGCAGCCTCCCTCCCTCAAGGCGGCCTCTCTGCGGCAAGGCAGCCTCCCTCCCTCCAGGCGGCCTCTGCGGCAAGGCAGCCTCCCTCCCTCCAGGCGGCCTCTCTGCGGCAAGGCAGCCTCCCTCCCTCAAGGTGGCCTCTCTGCGGCAAGGCAGCCTCCCTCCCTCCAGGCGGCCTCTCTGCGGCAAGGCAGCCTCCCTCCCTCAAGGCATCCTCTGCGGCAAGGCAGCCTCCCTCCCTCCAGGCGGCCTCTCTGCGGCAAGGCAGCCTCCCTCCCTCAAGGCGGCCTCTCTGCGGCAAGGCAGCCTCCCTCCCTCCAGGCGGCCTCTCTGCGGCAAGGCAGCCTCCCTCCCTCAAGGCATCCTCTCTGCGGCAAGGCAGCCTCCCTCCCTCAAGGCGGCCTCTCTGCGGCAAGGCAGCCTCCCTCCCTCAAGGCGGCCTCTCTGCGGCAAGGCAGCCTCTCTCCCTCAAGGCGGCCTCTCTGCGGCAAGGCAGCCTCCCTCCCTCCAGGCTGCCTCTCTGCGGCAAGGCAGCCTCCCTCCCTCCAGGCGGCCTCTCTGCGGCAAGGCAGCCTCCCTCCCTCCAGGCTGCCTCTCTGCGGCAAGGCAGCCTCCCTCCCTCAAGTCGGCCTCTCTGCGGCTAGGCAGCCTCCCTCCCTCCAGGCGGCCTCTCTGCGGCAAGGCAGCCTCCCTCCCTCAAGGCGTCCTCTGCGGCAAGGCAGCCTCCCTCCCTCAAGTCGGCCTCTCTGCGGCAAGGCAGCCTCCCTCCCTCCAGGCGGCCTCTCTGCGGCAAGGCAGCCTCCCTCCCTCAAGGCGTCCTCTGCGGCAAGGCAGCCTCCCTCCCTCCAGGCGGCCTCTCTGCGGCAAGGCAGCCTCCCTCCCTCCAGGCTGCCTCTCTGCGGCAAGGCAGCCTCCCTCCCTCAAGGCGGCCTCTGCGGCAAGGCAGCCTCCCTCCCTCCACGCGGCCTCTGCGGCAAGGCAGCCTCCCTCCCTCCAGGCGGCCTCTGCGGCAAGGCAGCCTCCCTCCCTCCAGGCGGCCTCTCTGCGGCAAGGCAGCCTCCCTCCCTCCAGGCGGCCTCTCTGCGGCAAGGCAGCCTCCCTCCCTCAAGGCGGCCTCTCTGCGGCAAGGCAGCCTCCCTCCCTCAAGGCAGCCTCTCTGCGGCAAGGCAGCCTCCCTCCCTCAAGGCAGCCTCTCTGCGGCAAGGCAGCCTCCCTCCCTCCAGGCGGCCTCTGCGGCAAGGCAGCCTCCCTCCCTCCAGGCGGCCTTTGCGGCAAGGCAGCCTCCCTCCCTCAAGGCGGCCTCTCTGCGGCAAGGCAGCCTCCCTCCCTCAAGGCGGCCTCTCTGCGGCAAGGCAGCCTCCCTCCCTCAAGGCGGCCTCTCTGCAGCAAGGCAGCCTCCCTCCCTCCAGGCTGCCTCTCTGCGGCAAGGCAGCCTCCCTCCCTCCAGGCGGCCTTTCTGCGGCAAGGCAGCCTCCCTCCCTCCAGGCTGCCTCTCTGCGGCAAGGCAGCCTCCCTCCCTCAAGGCGGCCTCTCTGCGGCAAGGCAGCCTCCCTCCCTCCAGGCGGCCTCTCTGCGGCAAGGCAGCCTCCCTCCCTCCAGGCGGCCTCTGCGGCAAGGCAGCCTCCCTCCCTCAAGGCATCCTCTGCGGCAAGGCAGCCTCCCTCCCTCAAGGCGGCCTCTCTGCGGCAAGGCAGCCTCCCTCCCTCCAGGCAGCCTCTCTGCGGCAAGGCAGCCTCCCTCCCTCCAGGCGGCCTCTCTGCGGCAAGGCAGCCTCCCTCCCTCAAGGCGGCCTCTGCGGCAAGGCAGCCTCCCTCCCTCCAGGCGGCCTCTGCGGCAAGGCAGCCTCCCTCCCTCCAGGCGGCCTCTGCGCCAAGGCAGCCTCCCTCCCTCAAGGCGGCCTCTCTGCGGCAAGGCAGCCTCCCTCCCTCCAGGCGGCCTCTCTGCGGCAAGGCAGCCTCCCTCCCTCAAGGCGTCCTCTGCGGCAAGGCAGCCTCCCTCCCTCCAGGCGGCCTCTCTGCGGCAAGGCAGCCTCCCTCCCTCAAGGCAGCCTCTCTGCGGCAAGGCAGCCTATTCCCTCAAGGCAGCCTCTCTGCGGCAAGGCAGCCTCCCTCCCTCCAGGCGGCCTCTGCGGCAAGGCAGCCTCCCTCCCTCCAGGCGGCCTCTCTGCGGCAAGGCAGCCTCCCTCCCTCCAGGCGGCCTCTCTGCGGCAAGGCAGCCTCCCTCCCTCAAGGCGGCCTCTCTGCGGCAAGGCAGCCTCCCTCCCTCAAGGCAGCCTCTCTGCGGCAAGGCAGCCTCCCTCCCTCAAGGCAGCCTCTCTGCGGCAAGGCAGCCTCCCTCCCTCCAGGCGGCCTCTGCGGCAAGGCAGCCTCCCTCCCTCCAGGCGGCCTTTGCGGCAAGGCAGCCTCCCTCCCTCAAGGCGGCCTCTCTGCGGCAAGGCAGCCTCCCTCCCTCAAGGCGGCCTCTCTGCGGCAAGGCAGCCTCCCTCCCTCAAGGCGTCCTCTCTGCGGCAAGGCAGCCTCCCTCCCTCCAGGCGGCCTCTCTGCGGCAAGGCAGCCTCCCTCCCTCCAGGCTGCCTCTCTGCGGCAAGGCAGCCTCCCTCCCTCAAGGCGGCCTCTCTGCGGCAAGGCAGCCTCCCTCCCTCCAGGCGGCCTCTCTGCGGCAAGGCAGCCTCCCTCCCTCAAGGCATCCTCTGCGGCAAGGCAGCCTCCCTCCCTCTAGGCGGCCTCTCTGCGGCAAGGCAGCCTCCCTCCCTCCCGGCGGCCTCTCTGCGGCAAGGCAGCCTCCCTCCCTCAAGGCGGCCTCTCTGCGGCAAGGCAGCCTCCCTCCCTCCAGGCTGCCTCTCTGCGGCAAGGCAGCCTACCTCCCTCCAGGCGGCCTCTCTGCGGCAAGGCAGCCTCCCTCCCTCAAGGCAGCCTCTGCGGCAAGGCAGCCTCCCTCCCTCAAGGCGGCCTCTCTGCGGCAAGGCAGCCTCCCTCCCTCAAGGCGGCCTCTCTGCGGCAAGGCAGCCTCCCTCCCTCCAGGCGGCCTCTCTGCGGCAAGGCAGCCTCCCTCCCTCCAGGCTGCCTCTCTGCGGCAAGGCAGCCTCCCTCCCTCAAGGCGGCCTCTGCGGCAAGGCAGCCTCCCTCCCTCCAGGCGGCCTCTGCGGCAAGGCAGCCTTCCTCCCTCCAGGCGGCCTCTGCGGCAAGGCAGCCTCCCTCCCTCAAGGCGGCCTCTCTGCGGCGAGGCAGCCTCCCACCCTCCAGGCGGCCTCTGCGGCAAGGCAGCCTCCCTCCCTCCAGGCGGCCTCTGCGGCAAGGCAGCCTCCCTCCCTCCAGGCTGCCTCTCTGCGGCAAGGCAGCCTCCCTCCCTCCAGGCGGCCTCTCTGCGGCAAGGCAGCCTCCCTCCCTCCAGGCTGCCTCTCTGCGGCAAGGCAGCCTCCCTCCCTCAAGGCGGCCTCTCTGCGGCAAGGCAGCCTCCCTCCAGGCGGCCTCTCTGCGGCAAGGCAGCCTCCCTCCCTCAAGGCGTCCTCTGCGGCAAGGCAGCCTCCCTCCCTCCAGGCGGCCTCTCTGCGGCAAGGCAGCCTCCCTCCCTCCCGGCTGCCTCTCTGCGGCAAGGCAGCCTCCCTCCCTCCAGGCGGCCTCTCTGCGGCAAGGCAGCCTCCCTCCCTCCAGGCGGCCTCTGTGGCAAGGCAGCCTCCCTCCCTCCAGGCAGCCTCTGCGGCAAGGCAGCTTCCCTCCCTCAAGGCATCCTCTGCGGCAAGGCAGCCTCCCTCCCTCAAGGCGGCCTCTCTGCGGCAAGGCAGCCTCCCTCCCTCCAGGCGGCCTCTCTGCGGCAAGGCAGCCTCCCTCCCTCCAGGCGGCCTCTCTGCGGCAAGGCAGCCTCCCTCCCTCCAGGCTGCCTCTCTGCGGCAAGGCAGCCTCCCTCCCTCAAGGCGGCCTCTGCGGCAAGGCAGCCTCCCTCCCTCCAGGCGGCCTCTGCGGCAAGGCAGCCTTCCTCCCTCCAGGCGGCCTCTGCGGCAAGGCAGCCTCCCTCCCTCAAGGCGGCCTCTCTGCGGCAAGGCAGCCTCCCTCCCTCCAGGCGGCCTCTGCGGCAAGGCAGCCTCCCTCCCTCCAGGCGGCCTCTGCGGCAAGGCAGCCTCCCTCCCTCCAGGCGGCCTCTGCGGCAAGGCAGCCTCCCTCCCTCAAGGCGGCCTCTCTGCGGCAAGGCAGCCTCCCTCCCTCCTCGGCTTCCTCCTATAATAATAATCCTCTGTTTATGATTTTTTTGTGAATGAAGGATGAAAATATTGTATATATATTATATATTTCATAACAATGTCACTGTTGTTAGCAAACATGAAGATCTGTCATGTCAATTTTGATTCATTGCTTCTTATTTTCAATGTTATGAGTGTCATGTTTTTATTGTTACACTTCCCATATACAAAACAGAAATCATTCACACCTATTAATCTCAATAGAAATCACACCAATTATATACGATGCCATATTTTACCTATGACCAGTAACAGCTCATTGGCTGACCTATTTATATGTTGCACTGATATTTGCAGGTGTTTTAACCTTTGACCTTAACTTGAGAACTAGGTGTTTTAATCGTAAAAACAGATGACTCTTATTCCCCAAATTCACCTGAAAAACCTCATACAATTATCTTTTTGAAATGATAAAAGTTCAAACCCCCAAGAGGCATATCTACATGAGTTTTGCTCCGAAATAATGAGTGAGGTGAGATGCCACTTTCAAGAGTATTTCTTATATATCAGGTTGCTAGTATTTTTGCAGGGTGAAAGCCAACAATGCCATGGTGGCTATGTATTGCAGTGAAACCTGTGAGCATTGGCTTGGACTAGGGAACCATTGGTGGTACTACCCTGAAATTCAGTGTAACACTGCACCCAAACCTAATGCATGTAGAACAGTTCTCCACAGCAGACAAAGTTTATCGAAGATTATTTTATAAAACAAACTTATTCTAAAAGATATTATGCATTAACAAATATGATATTTTTCATAAAATGGCAATAATTGCTATGGCGGTGGATGGAGAAAAAGTAAATGCATTAGCACTTTCAGGAAGCAATTATTTGTGTTAAATAATAGAGCCATTGGCTCTGTAGCCTGGGACCCTAATTTGGCGTCACAGAGTAAAGAAATCTACTATTTAAAATCACCATTGGCCAAGGAGTCGGCACACAACTTTTCAGCTCTCTTGATTTTTTGGAACTGGAGAAGAAGATGAAAATAGATGTTTAAGGTTATGACCCCTGTGACCCTATTTGGGGTCACAGGGTCACGAAATTTCAGATCCTAACCACTGTTCTAAAAGGCCTGGATTCCTCACCTTCACCAAAATTACCTAGCAAGGGAAAGGGAAATTTCAAACTGTAGTCTTGCTTCTTAAAGGTACATCCATTGTTTTGTTGTGGGTCACATTATAATGCCATACGTTATAAATGATGTTAATCTTTTGAGAAGTTCTGACTGTTAGCGAAAATTGCCATTTTGATGATAGTCAATTTATTATATTGATGATATAAAGGTAAAAATGTTGATTTTTGATCGAAAACCTGACAATACACTGCGTGTGACGCGCGTCAAATGGTTAAATGTAATTTTAGAAACTTATTTTTAACATACATACATAACTTTGGGTTGATAGTGTTAAATAGGTCTTGTAACTACTGTGCATGTTAATGGGACATGTAGTTTCGGTTTCTGTACATGTATGTGATGTTGCTCAGTTTTAATTAAAAACTAGTAATTATGATATAATTGGCTATTGGGGATGAATATGCAAGTTGAGTGAAATTATTTGAACTGAAATCAGCACATATTATATGTTGGCACATATTTCAGTCAAATAAAATTTTATGAAACACAATGGATGTACCTTTAACCAATGAAAACTTATCTTCAGCAGTCAATTTGACAGAGTGACTTCAAAGATGTAGACTGACAGGTCTTCCAAATTAGCATACGTCTTTCGGATATCTCTGATGTAAATAACAATAATGAACTATGTTCGGTATTTGTCTCTGACTTAGTCTCCACAAAATAAGATAGTATATTTCAAGGAAAATACATTTACATTTAATTTAGCATTATGACGTGTCATTGGTAAATGTCACTTTTACAAGGGTGTTGTTGATTGCACAACTAGATTCAAATGCAACTGGGGACTCCATGCCTGCTGGAACAGCGGTTAGGATAGAAAATCTTATGGGAAGATGAAGAGAATGCTGGTTGAGATTAGTACATAATGGTTTCTTAAAAACTACAGTACCAAGTATTATACATGTTATTGATACTAATTCTACTGCCCAGAGGGGTTCAGTTGTAACCTTTCCTTCTAAATTATTAACCTTTTTATCAGGCATTAAAAAAACATAAAATGTTTATTTGAAACCATCCATGTTATGTTTAAACTGGCTGGTATAGTCACAAAGTCATTGGCTACAGCTCCCAAAAGTCTCTTGTCTGTCAAATTCTACTGTTATTGATAGAAGATTGAAATATCAGAGTTTATTTAAGCTAATTATGCAGGTTTGTTATAATTATCAACTACTACGTTTCTCTTTCACAAATGCATATGACACAAATTCAAACCCATATTTTATCATTTTTCTTGACTTAAAGAAATGCTGCTTTCCATACTTTTTATATTTACTGGGGTTACATTAATATCCATTAACCAATAACGTTGCTTAGGTATTTTTTTTTTGCACATAATTGCCTTTTTTTTATATTGAGCCCATCAATTATATCTTCAACCCCTTCATCATTAATTAAAGGCGCTGTAGCACGTTTTTTTGCAAATTTTATTTTTTCAAATTTCCCATTTATAATGATAGTTTATGTCATTTATATTTACTTCAGATGGTAAAACATCTTATTACACAAACCAAGTATCCGTAGTGGTAATAACGGTGTTGCGTATAAAGCAAAAATTGCATGGCGGCCATTTTATTGTGAACACATTTTATTATTTCGAATGACAAAAACGATTCCCGTGGCTTTACGGAACCATGTACACTCATTTGTAACTTGTCTTTTCGAAGAGAGAAGGGTGTTTTACTATTGGTGACATTATTTTTCAAATACATTTCATCGACTTATTTGAGCGAAAAAACGTGCTACAGCGCTTTTAAAGAAGAATTACTAACTTCCTTTATTTTATACATTCTCCAAGCAGTTAACTGTAATATATTGTAATATATATTTGATCATTGGAGGCAGGGGCATTGAACCCTAAACATCTCCTAAATCAACAATCTCTTAATGAACACATCTTTCACGGTCGCCTCGATTGTGTCATTTTAAATATATTCATTTATCATAGAAATGTATAAATTACAGCAGTGTATCCTATATTTACTGGTCAGTTATCTTATGCGGCCAATGGTTAGTTTCTTTTATTTCTTATATATAGTAAATGAGTAGAATTTATCACTGTTAAATTTTCCTTCTCAGACACAGTTGTAAAAATATTGGAAGGCTTTTTTCTGAGAATATTATCACTCAAGTTTTTTGCAAATTACAAAATTAGGTAGAGAGTTTGCATTATGAATGCTGGTAAGAATTATATTAGGATCAGGTTTAAGCCAGTGATGCTGTTAATAGGATTGCATCTTCCAAGTTTTCAACAGTCAATTTACCATTACACAACTGCACCATATTTTGGTTAATTCCGTACCAAATTCTGTAGGCATAGGACTCTCACTTTAACTTAAGATAGGAGAGGGAATGTGGACATTTTGGCTTGTTCGAAAACAATGTACAGCAAGGATGCATTAACGATAAAAGTCCAAGAAATTACATTATGTCATATACATTTTGTATTACCTTATTTTTCATATTTTATATATTTTATAATTGTTTAGGTTAACTGACATATCTCACGGGCAAAAGAAACGTCACCACATTTTGAAAACAGTATAAAATGAAATATTGATGTCGGAGAAAATAGATTTTGTATGTATTTGGTAGCCACAGGTATTCTTAAAAAATATTCACAATTTCATACATCAGAGTATGCAATTTTTATTTTTACATCTGTTCAAATTGACATGGGGTGCTAAAGTCGTTTTTTAAAGATGTTTTTGGCCCACAATATTTAGTATTTAAGTTTAAAACATTGAAAAAGTAGAAATTTAATTAACTTAAGATATCCTCGACATAAATAACCTTCTTAGATTTAAATTTGTTGACGCGCCTTACTGTAGGACGTCTCAAAACAAGCCAAAACTGGCTTTTTGAGGCTTCTATCTCGTCTAGTTAAGGAGATTCCAAAACGACCATTTCTTAAAGGGGCAGTAGCACGTTTCTTGCAAAATTTATTTTTTCAAATTTCCCATTTATAATGATAGTTTATGTCATTTAAACTAACTTAAGAGGGTAAAACATCTTATTACACAAACCAATTATCTGTAGCGGTAATAACGGTGTTGCGTATAAAGCAAAAACTGCATGGCGGCCATTTTATTGTGAACACAATTTATTATTCTATATTACAAAAACATTTCCCATGGCTTTACTGAAACATGTACACTCATTTTAAACTTTATTTTCCGAAGAGAGAAGGATGTTTTACCATTGGTGAAATTATTTTTCAAATACATTTCATCAACTTATTTGAGCGAAAAAACGTGCTACAGTGCCTTTAAAACTTGTGTTTCTCAGAGTTATGAATAGATAATGTTTTGAAAATTCATATTTAGTATTGTTGGGTTCTGAAGACATGGTCGCATTTATCGCCTGATGATTGAAATATCTTTTATTTTGTATGGGGACGTTCTTTTGCCCGTGAGTTTACATTCAGGCCGAAAACAGTGTTTAAAACTATAGCCATGGGAGCTTTGTAGCTCATCGGGTATCACATCATTCATTATCTCTAAGTAAGTTTACCATAAGAGATAATAAGGCATTGTCCAGTCACCAACTTTCAATTTACAATCCACATTAGTGAATTTATGTCAACACAAAATAATCCCCATTCGAAGTCGAAAATGCAAAACTGTTACAGATGGATGGACGGATGTATTGACCAAACTTTGAGGCTTAACAGGTTATGAGTTTAGGAGTTGAAAACTTAGTTGAAAATTTAGTTGAATCATTGAGATCGATTGAGGACAGACGGATATGAGATTATTGTCACCATTGCGATTAAGTATAAATAATTCATTATTTGATTCATATTAACTCTTCATTACTTGGACTCCCAGTTACCACCTCATGAGTGGACCCTACTCTCCAGTCCTCCGTGTATGACCCTTCTCCTCTCTTCCCGTCTATACGAGTCAATATCCGCCTCTATGGGGCACAACTTATAATAGCACTAAGAATGGTAAATCACTTTTTTGGAGTGAGTGAATTACTGTATAACGCCGGTTCGGCAGTATCGCAGCCATTAGTGGCGAACTTAATTAAGAGCAAAATAAAATTTCAAGGAGGACGCAGAAAGTTTTGCTCAAACTGCCTATGCCAATGAATAAAAGCAGGAAAATGTTTAGCTAGCTAATAATCAATACCGTTTTGAAGAAAAGGCAGACAATGGGTATGTTGACAAAACGGTATTGGTGCAGGACAACAAAATTTACAAATCCTTGTAGTCACCATCAGACAATCAGAAAATCTTCGTGTTCTTATGTCTACCACTTCTAAATGCATTAAAAGACTTGCAACTAAGAGGATATGGACTGACATATTCAAAAGAGGTTTACTAATTCTCATCCAAAGCTATGACATGTATTTCTATAAATCGATCTTGCTCTTAATTAGTTTGACATTTAAAAGAATATTACTTCACAATGACTTTCACTCAAATAATGACATACATATATATAAACTCATTTGTGAAATACGGATGCATAACTTGGGTATATTCAATAATTTAAAGTTTGACTGAAGCAATTGACTACTACTAGGGCAATTTTATCAACTCTGAGACAAATCGACCAAAAACTAGGGGCAATTCGACCAAATCAGCTTGGACAATTTGTTGGTGGGGCAATTGGACTGCTACCCTTATAGATAATGGCAAATTACTGTTTTACATTGTAAACATAATTCTCCATTAAGCATTATCAAAACCCAAGTTATATATCCACTACTGAATATAAGTGAAGTACTCACCATGGTCCTCTGGGGCCAGCATGTCCAGGTGCGTGTTTGTGAAGTTAGCAACCACAGGTTGGAAAACTGTCTGAGGGGAGGGGGAGCCTATCCCTTAACTAAACCTATTGGTGAGGTGTATCTACATTCTAAACTGGTGCATCCACACGGGGAACTGTGTGGTCCCTACCCACCATGATCAGCATGGCCCCTTACTCTAAACAAGGCATGCAACCTTGTTATACCAATCCTGACAAAGCCTGCAGCTATTCACCCCTAAACTAATGGTGGGGAAAGCTGACTTAGGATTGGACACCTCAAACAGACATATCTTCAGCAACCAAGGTTACGTCCCTTCACAGCAGCAACCAGTGAACGGCAGAGTAGGATGACATTCTGTAAAAAAAAAGAAAGAAATGAGATGATGATGATCAACTTAGATTAATGATATGTATCTAAGTTTGATTGTTGTGAAACATCTCTTAAAGGGGCAGTAGCATCTTTTCTAAATAATAAAATCTGTTCACATTAAAATGGTCACCATGCAATTTTTGCTCTATACCTAACACTGTTATTACCACTACGGATAATTGGTTTGTGTTATAAGATGTTTACCCTCTAAAGAAAATATAAATGACAAACTATTATAAATGGGAAAATTGAAAAAATAAAATTTGTAAAAATTATGCTAGAGCACCTTTAATTGAATATTCAAAGATATAAATAGAAGCAAAAAATGACATGTTAGCTAGGACAACTTCCCACATTGAAAAGGCCATTAGCTTCGCTCACATTAGTCACTCCAGTATAACGAATTCACAAAACCAGGACTAAAGAATCAAGTTCATGTTTCTAATGAGGTCAATTACTGAATATTTAAACAAAACTATCAAGATTTGTATGTCTCATTAGAGAACTTTAAATATGTTATATTCAAATCGGCTTAATTCATTTTAGAAATTACTTTTGCATACAATTGAGTGAGTGAGTTATTGTTTAACGCATACAATTGAAATAAGGGCAACGCATCGCATCAGTCTATCCTAATTTATTTTAACCTACCAAGAAGCATATGTCGGTCACCATAACAATTACATTCACCAAGGTCTCAGTTTACAAATGAATTTATGAACAGATAAGACTGGGATGATAGATTCATGTTTTGGAAAATTCGAAGGGGAGACATATATAAGTAAAATGTTGAACTTCCTGAAAACCATTCATGCACTCTAATGTAACTTCACGATGATGCTTCTTTTAGATATTAAAAAAGGACTACTGATATAATAACTAATTTCTTTCACAAGATATGACATAAAAGCAGTGTCACCAATTTAAAGGGGTTCTTTACCATTGTTTCTTAGCATTCTCAGTTGTCAGATTCAGATAGGCCTTCTAGCCTTAGTGTACATTTTCAGTAACAGTGTTCATCATGCACAATTGAAACTTTAATATCTGTCTAGAAATATGATGATAAAATCATTGTATTACAATTCTGAAATATAGTATTTGTTTTTTGATAAGAGATATTTTAAAAATTATTTTGCTCTATAATCTGTTTTAAGGTGAAACGGTCGTGCATATTGAGTAAGGGTTATCTCCCTTGCAACTGAAAATTAACAATTTCTCAAGGGTTTTTTTCACATTATTATTCAAGTTAGCCTGGATATGAATTTAAATATATATTAATTTTTAACAGAAAACAATTTAAAAAAATTTTAAAGTTTAAATTTTAGGTAGAAAGCTTCAAAATAACAATAAAATTGCATTTTTGTCTTGCATAAGCATGTAACCATAAACCTTTTATCAAAATAATTCCATAATTATGAAATACGCTTATTGTTTATCATGAAATGATAGTGAGAAATGTAAATTTTGTTTGCGCACCCAGCCTACATTGTCATTGGGAGTTCATATCTCAAAAATGATCACAGTGACCCCTATTTTTTTTACAACAGAAATGCATTTAGCATATTTTTTTTATTTGTATAGTGAAATAATAGCAATTTCCTGAGATTTTCTAAATTGTGAAGTAACCTCCTTAAAGGGGCAGTAGCACGTTTTTTGCCAAATTTATTTTTTCAAATTTCCCATTTATAATGATAGTTTATGTCAATTAAATTAACTTAAGAGGGTAAAACATCTTATTACACAAACCAATTATCTGTAGTGGTAAAAACTATGTTGGGTATAAAGCAAAAATTGCATGGCGACCATTTTATTGTGAACACAATTTATTATTTTGTATTACAAAAACGATTCCCATGGCTTTACCGAAACATGTACACTCATTTTAAACTTTATTTTCCGAAGAGAGAAGGATGTTTTACTATTGGTGAAATTATTTTTCAAATACATTTCATCAACTTATTTGAGCGAAAAAACGTGCTACTGCCCCTTTAAAGTGAGTGAGTGAGCTATTGTTTAACTCCGCTTATCGCAGCCATTACCTCCTTAAAGGATAGATGTTATGACATGGTCACATTTGGATTCATTAAAATGGGATGTCAATTTGACAATTGCTCCATTTAAAATTTCTTAAATTGGCCCATAAATCACTTATATATTGCATTTTGAAAAAAAACACCTAATTTAACCCTGGCGACCAGAATGAAAATCTGTGGGGATGTGGTCCCTGAAGGGATGACTCCTGTGACGTCACTGGAGTAATCTCATTATCGAGATAGTCATAATTCAACGTAATTTCGCAACATTTCATAGATTTTATGCTCAATTGATTCCGATATATAATGTACGTAAAGGTAATAACCTGTCATTCTATTTAAAAATGTTTTACACGTGAACTTTAAGTAAGAGCGCACATGAATGACATGAAAAACACCCCATAACGTGTGTAGCAAGACGGACGTTCCCTGCTGTTGTAACTGAGGGAAACCATAGAACCATCTGACTTAAAACTGTCCCTCTTACAATGCGGTTCTCCAGAGCCTCTAAAAATTTAAACCAAATATATCATCGTTAAAGATTAACGCACTCAGAAAGGCTAAATGTATACTACTATTTGGAACACAATATAATAGCCATTGTTTCCGACCTCAACTAGATCTAGAAATAACTATTTTCAACCATCCACACAAACTTTTCATTGACAAGACAAGACAGAAAGCTTGATCAAATGCATTATATGAAATAATAAAAAGCACATGGCAACAAAATTGTCTTATGCACATTATGGTTTGTTGATACTCAAAATACAACAGACAGATACACGATTCAGTTCCAAATGTACACTTGGTGCATCCACTGTGTTTCATAACATTTTATTTGGCTTGAATACGTTCCAACACACCATATGTGCTGTTTACAGTACAAATAAATTCACTCAGCTTGCATATTTATCCCCAATCGCCAAAAATATCATAATTACTAGTTTTTAATTAAAATCGAGTAACATCATTACGCGTGTGTAGAAACCGAAACTGCACGTCCCATTTACATGCTCAGTAGTTATGTGAGCTATTAAACATTATCAACTCAAATTTGTCAGTTTGTCCGTTATAAATTATATTCCAAAAATTACGTTTGACTCATTGGCGCGCGTCATTCGGGACGCATTGTCCATGTTTCGATCAGAAATCACTACTTTTAGCTTCATAGCGTCAATATGCTCAGTCCACTATCATCAAAATGATAGTTTTTGGTAACAGTCGGTTCTTCTCGATAGAGTAACACCATTTATAACATTTGGCATATGTGACCGCAACAACACAATGGATGTACCTTTAAGAGACCATTCTCTTCCCACAGCGGTTATACTCTCTTCAGATTTCAGATTAGGATCGGAGATCTGAAGGGAGTAAGTAACCTCTGTGGGAAGAGAATGATAAGTCACGTGGGACCTGTCCTGATCTACAAGACTCCTGTTATTTCAAATTCGACAACGTTATAGCAACAATTTCCGTTTCGAAAAGTTCTTTAACATGATAATGTGCCCAACTTGTCAATAAACAACTCTTAAGATCAAATTACATTAAAGCAAAATTACAGCAAATATAGTTTATTTGTGAACAAATATCTTGCCGAATATGAAATTACGAATTTTTCCATAGGCCTACATATCAGTTTCTGCTAACACATCATTGCAGTTGGAATTCAAAGAAAAAATCACAAAGAACCCGTCACTCAAAAGGACGTACAGTCATATAAACGTAATGCGTCGACACTCTATACCCACGAATAAACATAAGGTAATCCCCAAATCAACTGAATGTACCGATTTGGGGTGAGTTCATTAGAAGGAAATTTAATCATTCAGTTTATTTATTACGTGGAAATAAGTGTGACGGAAGTCATTAATTGTATATATGAACCTCAAAAGATACAAGCTTGTACACATGAAACAATAATTTTGCTTCATTCCTCATTAACCGGCAGTTTCGTATTTATATATATATTTATAAATGTGTATCAGTCAATCCAATCCAATCCAATCAGAAGAAAGTATCTATATGAAGACAGGTAAATTACTTCTATTAAAGAGCCATCGAGTATTTTAGTGTTTCAACATTAAAATATATTTTGAAAACATACTTATGATATCAATCGCTAAAGAAATATTTGTTCTACAACGTTACGTATGACCGTTCACATAATCTACGTGCGATGACAGCCCACCCGACATAGGAAGGTGTCTGAAATGCTGGACTAGACATAAATATGATAATGTTCATATCACGACAATCCAATGATATTTGAAAAGTACTACACAACAACAAGCGTTTTCGAGGCACGGAGTCTTGTCAATTTCACTAGTCGCCATAGCAATTAATGCTTTTCTCCTGCAAATTACCCTTGTCACTGATTACTGAATGTCTCGATTGCTATATCATCATGCTTCTAAAAGTCATACGAACATACAACTTATTGAGATTTTACCTGTTGTATTATATTTGTATTGTGACAATACCATCAAAATGTGACAAATATATTAAGTATATATACTCTCATTGATTATGAATTTCAAGTAAAATATCTCGTTGGATAAAATTTTTATTTTAATATCTGTAGGAAATTCATTATTAAACGAAATGGTAAATAAATTAAAAAAAAAATTAAATTTATTTAAGTACCCATAAATTTAGATTTGGGCAATTTTCCGATAAGTTTATCAACATACATGATGGCTCTTTAAGATGTGTACCTACTTCTCGTTTTGTGTACCTTTACACGTATATATCATTATTCAATTCAAAATATTCATCCATGTTATAAATTATTTCTATACAGAAGGTTACTGTCTATAGTTTAGTTTAAAGTAACAACACATGTATAACAATGGAAACTAATGTACACTATAGATCATATAAACAACTATTTAAAGTAATGTTTAACTAAAATTACAAAATCTTTGATTTCATTGACAACATAAACAATCGTCATACCTGCTTGCTGGCCCAGTCGTGAATGATTCAAATTTCAACGTTCAGTAAGCTGCTCCAATCAACAGAACAGCGGTCCAGCTTGGGTGATCAGTAGACTGTCTTCTGTCCCCTGCATCATTATTTCCCCTCATCATTGTCACTGTCAGCAGTAGAGACTCCGTGATCAAGTATACATTCCTCGAACTTACTGACCAGTTTCGCTTCAGAAAACCATATGTGGGTATATCGTAAAAAGGTTCATGTAATTTTAAATGGATTTCGAATTCAATCCTATTTTATATACGTATATGGGGAAGGCTACCGGAAAAGGGACCGGTATTGAGTTAGGCACAGGTCCATAAAAAACGATGTCTACCCTTTAAAAAAAATATCATCAAATTATGATAAAAATTGGCAAAGCGCTGGTCAGTGAAAGAGTGGTAGGGTCAAAATTATCTATGGAAATGAGAAAACCTTGCTTACAAGTGTTGTTTGTATTCATTTAACCATAAAACATTATCAAACACGAAGTTGCGGTGTGTGTATCAGAATTTGTTTCAACAGGTGTTAACGTATGTGTGTATAGAACAAACGTTTTTTTTGCATGTTGTTAATATGCACGTGCATGCGTAATGGTCGATGTTGTCCCCTTTTCTTCAGATCAGCATAAGGTCATAGGTTTATAAAACACGTTGATAAACCAAAAACGAAAATTTAGATATTGTTATAGAATAGTTGAAAGACGAAATATGCTAACTTAAATTGTGAACTGTATTGTTCCACCCACCGAGGCTATACAGAAGTACCAACGTTTCAGTTCATCCTTCTGGCCGTTCCATAATCTTGTCCGACCTATGAGAGAAAAACTAATCATCCAATTCTGTTAAATTTGGCACATGTCTACTACTATATTTAGTGGACTCCATTGCCAAGTTGAAATGACTTTCGTGAATTTATTATTTTGTTCCAATTTATTTTTTTATATGTTGTACTTAGTGCGACCTATAACAGGAAAAACTACAGTAACATACTCATCAGAGTTTGTTAAAATTTTGCAAATCTATTCTATATCAGGGCCTACTCATGCTATGTCAAACAACAAATTGTTCTTCTAATTTCTGCATTTTTACCTATGTTTCTGTATATTGAACTAAATTATTTTCATGAAATATAACCTATTGCAAAAATATTGATCCGATTCTATTAAAATGTTGCGCATATGTTCTACATTACTTTGCGGGATAGTGTCAAGTGTAAACCACCAAATCAGCATACAATTCTATTGAGAGTCGCGATCAAGCTGAAAATCAAATCATCATAATACAATTAAGAAGACATATTTCGATTGAAAAGCTTATTGTAATGTGAATCACAAATAACAAAACGAAATCAAGTTCTATTATAAAGGGACCACTTGGTCGTATAAAACACGTGTGTTTATTTTATCTAAACAAACGATCTGAATCAATCAATAATATAAATCTTATACATGTACAACTTTATTTGTATTGTTCCAGACATATACACTGTAGGCCAAAAGAAACGCCTACTAGATATCTTATCAGATATCGTAAAAACTATAATGAACAGACTAGCAATATTATAGCATAATGAAGTTGCACCATTTCTGCATAAAATGTTTGAATTACAGAAGTTCATGTCACGAAAGAATGGCGATTGTTGAAATGAGAAAACAATAATTGTTCAGTTTTCGATCAGTGCTTGGTCAGAAAAACATTTTTAAAAGATTTTCATACAACCACGAGCAACAATATAGGCACGCATTCGCATTAAATGGACTTTCATTTTAGTTATTGCTTCACAATAACGTGGAGACCACCATTAATTTTATTTAAGAACTTATTGCAACGTTCATTTTAAGGAAAAACAAGTAGGCGTTTCTTTTGGTCGGCAGTGTATAAACCATATTTACAATCGCATAGTGGTATTTATGTTCGATTAGTGACGACTGGTATAAACATACTACTAGTATGTACCTGCGTAATATTCTCGAGCCTTGGCCTTTCACAATAAAAGAAATGGGTTATATCAAACGATATCTCCATTTGACAGTAGATTTTGCACAATGCCCTGTCGCCGTCAACTACATGACACCACAATGCTTTTACATCATCGAGAAATGATATCACAATGCTATGACATCATAAACATGATACCATATGTTTGAAAATAACCGAGTTAATATTATTGATATGAGCACATGTGCACATATCACGTTTGCTTAGCAACCATTGTTTCACCGTGACTTCCCGTCTGTGACGTCATAAAACGATTGTTCGTGACGTCACTGTAGCTTGCCGTCGCAAGAGAAGTGGGCCTTATTCTGGCAATTTTACGCGAATCAAATGGAATAAATTCGGTAATAAAGAAATTATTACACTCGAAAGTGTGTCATATGACTTTTACGAAACTCGTGCAAATGTATGTATAACCCTCGCTCTCGTTCGGGAAATACAAAAATTCACACTCGTTTCGTAAAAGTCATATGACACACTTCCTCGGGTAATAATCTCTATTGACGTCATGCACACTGCTATGACATCACCACATTGGAAGTCAAATGGCAGAACTGTGTTCAGAGATGTAATTTTTTTCCATTAAAACATGATGAGAATGATTTTGGATGATAAATATAATCTCACCCTCGTGTTTTCTGATATAAAAATATATCAACACTCGTTGATAAAAGTAAAACTATCCTCGTCAAGCCTCTTTTAACTTTTATTAATTCGAGTTGATATATTTGATATCAGAAGACACGAGGGTGAGATTCTCTATATAATCAGGAACTCTCTAGTCAGATATATACTATCCCTGATATAATGACACTCAAAGCCAACTTTCCCCGAAGCCCATGCATGGTATGGAAATCTTCCTCTAAGACAAACAAAAACAACAAAATTGACAAAATTGTAAACACCTCCAGTAAAAATTGCGGCTTCAATTTTGAGCATCTTTCATTCCAGTTTGATTCTAGAGTTAAAAAGAAGGCACTAGCCATTCAGTCAGACCCATCGCACTTTCTGAATGAATATTATGAATTTCTACCATCTGGACGTCGTTTCCAAATCTGGCATTTAAAAACTAACAGAGCATCAAAAACGTTTGTCCCATACAGTATAAACATTCTAAACCTACACACCAAATAGCAATTATGTAACTCTTGAAACGCGACATGGTTGATTAAAGTATGGCATATGTCATATTTAGTAGCCTACCCATCAACACAATGTATGTTATTATTGTTTTGGTTTTTTATATTGTAGGCCTATTCATGTATTGTTATTTTGTATTGTATTCTACCAAAGACTCTTTGAATGTAAGGCGAATTTCCCATCTGGAATAATAAAGTTTATCTTATCTTATCTGACAGTAAAACCGAAAGTCGGTATTCCTGTGCTATTATTAGATTTTAAAACTCCTTGCATTGCATAAGATATGTCAGCGTTATTTAATATCTCTACACAAGCGCTGTGCGGAGCTTCCGAGATGTCTCCGTTTCCAGGAAGAGCCGACATGGCGGATACGAACGCTTGGAATTCAAAATGAAAATGATAATTTACAACAATGCGAGGTAACCCAGAGTCTTGTATATAATGGAATACTATTAATTACAGTGTCATATTCTTTAAAGATTATACATTTCTTGACAGAACCGACGTCATCAAATGAAATTTAGACTATAGGCCTACCTTTTCTTATACTGAAAGTGTCCGAAGTTCGGGCGACTTCGGGTGGTGTCCGAGCTTAGGTCAGTTTGCCCTATATAATCTTATGTTTTGAAGAATTGTTTTTCTTGTAGGCTTGCCCAAAAAATGAAATTGAAGCCATTATTCGAAATTGTTTCACATGGTTATGGATTGCAGGGTACATTTTTGTTAAATCATTGACAATAGCGGTTGAACTGTCTGTGTAAAGTCTGAAAATATACCCCCCCCCCCCCCCCCTTCAAAGTATACCCGGGTAGATTTTGGGAGCTTCCAGATTACATCCCGGGGTAGATTCTGGGAGCTCCCAGAATCTACTCCCTGAGACTTCCCAGAATCTGGGAGCTCCCAGAATCTACCCTATTTTTAACACAAAAGAGATGATTCCATCCATAAATTGTTTTTGTTGTAATTCGATCCCTATTCAAAAAGATTTAAATTCATTATGGATGTAGCAAAAGTAAACTTAGAATGAATTGAATATGCAATTTACTTAGTTGCTTCATACCATAATCTGGGAGCTCCCAGACTATACCCCGGGGGTTACATGCGAATCAGCACTATAAGGAAAGAACAATGCTTGAACTGGCGCTGCACAGTGGCTTCCGGATGACATTGGCACAAAATGAATTTCCAAATTTTACATTGTAATCAGGACAATAAAGACTTATTATTATTATACTGGGTATAAAGAATAAAAAAACCAGTCACAAGTAGTATTACACTGGAAGTGGATAAATATTATTGTGACATTTAATGTGTTTGCAAAATTGGTAATGAAATGCAACACAATTTTGTTGATTAACTGAGCAAATAGAGGATTTCCCAACTACAGTCTGGGGTCAAAAGTTCTTCCCCACCCTAGTTTTTCCCATAGACTTACATGTTAATTAACCTTTTGCAAGAATAATTTTCATAATTAAAGTTTAAGTCAAATTGTTCAAATATTTAACAAACATCTTTAAAAATATGTTAGCTGTGCATCTGTAATTTTGTTCATCTTTATGTTGGTCACACATAAAATGACATCCGACTGAAGAACGTATATACAAGTTCATGTACCAATGTTCCATTGGCCTCCATGTTAAATTATTGACGTATGATGTATATGCTTTGATTATATGAAGACAATTTTCTTGACACTCAACGGAAACTAACATGGAAATTAAGTGTACCAGGTATGTAGCTGAAGTGATTTCCAATCTTTTGATATATATTTTATAACCATTTTACATACAATTAAATAATGAAAATTATTCTTGCAACGGTTAATTAACCTGTAAGTCTATGGAAAATGCCAGAGTGGGGAAGAACTTTTGGTCCCTGGGTATAGAACACCAAAATAACATGAATTGAATACATTAATAAAGACATCATTAGTTAACATTAGTAATACTCCAAATAACATTAAAGTTTGATGAATAGGGAAATAGGCGACGTTTTTTTACTAAATTCTAATTATTATAAGCAAAACAAGAAACAGTGTGCTTACTATTGCACTAAAATAAGTAAGTAATAAATAGATGTAGTTATCGTATATTTAGCATCATTCTATCCAAATTCTCAATCAAAACATTACAATTGTGAAATTAAAACTACACACAGTGCTTCAGCTTCACAAATACCAAAATATTAACACATAGTGCAGTACGTTTAATGTGAGATAATGTAATTTACATGCTGAGAAGAGGGGGTAGATTCTGAGAAGACTCCAGACTCTAACCCCTGAGGTAGATATGGGAGCTCCCAAAATCTACCCGGGTATTCTTTGAAGGGGGTATAATCGGGGACCTTACACCGGGTAAGACTTTCTAAGACACTTTCTAAGACATGGTAAATTTTGAGGCTATGGGGTGCCAAACGGAACTTAAATTGCTATTGAGTAAGCTTATTGAATGAATTAGTAAGCTTACACATTCATTTCGTAAGCTTATTTAAAGGATAGATGAAATGACATATGGTCCAAATCGGATTCATTAAAATGGGATGTCAATTTGACAATTGCTCGATTTTAAATTTCTGAAATCGCTCCATGAATTACTTATATACGGCTTTTAAAAAAACCGCCTGATTTAACCCCGGCGACCAGAATGAAAGTCTGCGGGGGTGTGACCCGTGAAGGGATGACTTCTGTGACGTATGTGGAGGAATTTGATTTTCGCCGATAGTCACAATTCAACGTAATTTCGCAACATTTTGATTGTTAATTTCACAAAGAAACCTTCAATAAACCAACTTAAATTTCCCATATATCGAATGTTTAGATATCAAACTAGGTAATTCCACAGATGACAATTACACAATTATTACATAAACATGTCTTTTTGGCGATGTAATACACCTCATAAATTCATTTAAGTGCCAAAATGAGACAATCACTTCAACATTTTCCAATGCTTTGAATGAAAGTCCAAAATATCCACTAAATCATTGGGTTAGCACTTAGTACAGTTTCCGTCCTGTCAACATTTTCTAGATTGGGTGGGCTAGTGGGAAAGCGTGAATGTCAGTGTATTTAAGTAACATGAAATTACAAATTAAGGTTATGTGTTAGCTTTAATATGCTCTCACAAAAACTTCAACTTTAATGGTGCATAAAGAGTGTTGGGTTATAATCATGTAATACAGCGTTTCTATTGCTAGGATAGATATTTCAAATTGCTGATAGTGAATATAACTACTTAAAATTGACGTCTAAACGTCTAAAAATCAAAATTGTTATCTGATTAACAGTTTGCCTTCTCACATTGTAAATGTAAAAAATGTTAACAAGTTGAAATGCAACGCATTCAGTCATTATTAAAATGATATCTACATCAAATGCCGTCTGAAGCATTTTATTTTTCAAACTTTTTCAAAGAGTGTTTTGATTTTATACCTCTTTTGAATACTTTCTTTTGAATTCATCATGTTGCATAAGATCATTGATAAATATAACCTTTCTTTTGCCATGATTTGTGCATGAAAGCTTTCCACTTTATTTTCATTTCATCATTATTCCACAAAGGTTGACAAACAATTTTGCCTTTTGCATGTTTGTTTACAGTAGAATATCCTTCCACAAAGCATAAGTGATTTGTGGAATTAATTAAGTTTTTGTGCAGTTTCCATCACCTCCGCCGCCGCCGCCGGCGTTTTGTATTCGCTATAACTTTTTTCCTATTAGGTTATGAGAACTCATATACATAACTTCTTACTTAAACCCCTGAGGAATTTTTTTGACATGTTCACATTCAAGGTCAAAGGTCAAGGTCATGAGTTCTGAAATCGCTAAAAAAATCCTTGTAAACACGATAACTTGAAAAATATTTGTGCTATCAGGCTCTTCTTTGGTGTATATCAACTATGGAGAAAAGGTTTTCGCTAACATCCGTCAAAGGTCAAGGTCATAGTGAGGTCACAACTTAAGCATGCAGTTGCGGACATGCCTTATTAGCAGCTCCGACTTAGTCGGAGCTGCTATCAGTTTTGATGCAGTTTCCGTCGCCGCCGCCGCCGCCGCCGCCGCCGCCGCCGCCGCCGCACGCGCGTTTTGTATTCGCTATAACTTTTTTCCTAAAAGGTTTTGAGAACTCATACACGTAACTTCTTACTTATGCCCCTGGGGAATTTTTTTGACATGTTTATTTTTAAGGTCAAAGGTCAAGGTCACGAGTTCTGAAATCGCTAAAAAAATCCTTGTAAACACGATAACTTGAAAAATATTTGTACTATCAGGCTCTTATTTGGTGTATATCAACTATGGAGAAAGGCCAAGATTTGAAAAGGTTTTCGCTAACATCCGTCTTAGGTCAAGGTCATAGCGAGGTCACAACTTAAGCATGCTTTTGCGAAAATGTCTTATTTCAACTGTTAACACTTTGAATCATTGCATGATTGTGATACACAATGAAAAGTGATCACTGATTGTGTGACCTTGAATTTTAAAGGTCAAGGTCACGAGAAAGGGTCATGGTCATCAGTTCTGAAATCACTAGATAACTTCTTTCCAATGAGGTATCAACACCTCATATACATAACTTCTTACTTATGCCCCTGGGGAATTATTTTGACATGTTCTTATTCAAGGTCAAAGGTCAAGGTCACGAGTTCTTAAATCGCTAAAAAAATCCTCGTAAACACGATAACTTGAAAATTATTTGTCCTATCAGGCTCTTATTTTGTGTATATCAACTATGGATAAAGGCCAAGATTTGATAAGGTTTTCGTTAACATCCGTCAAAGGTCAAGGTCACAGCGAGGGCAAGACTTAAACATGCTTTTGCGAAATGTCTTATTTCGACTATTATCACTTTGAATCATTACATGATTGTTATACACAATGAAACGTGATCACTGATTGTGTGACCTTGAATTTTAAAGGTCAAGGACACGAGATAGGGTCAAGGTCACCAGTTCTGAAATCACTAAATAACTTTTTTCCATGAAGGTATCAACATCTCATATATGTAGCTTCTTTCTTATAAATCTCAGGAATGATTTTGACATGTTCACATTCAAGGTCAAAGGTCAAGGTCATGAGTTCTGAAATCACTACAAAAATCCTTGTAAACACGATAACTTCAACAACTTCTGTGCTATCAGACCCTTACTTGGTATATATCAACTTTGGAGAAAGACCAAGATTTGAAAACGTTTTTGCTAAAATCTTTCAAAGGTCAAGGTCACAGCAAGTTCACAAATTAAGCGTGCTATTGTGAATATGCCTTATGCTAACAATGAACACTTTGAGTCATTGCATGATTGTTATACACAATGAAAAGAATTCATTGATGGTGTGACCTTGAAGATCAAAGGTCAAGGTCACGAGATATGGTCATGGTGACCAGTTCTGAAATCTCTAAGTAACTTTTTTCCAAAAAGGTATTTACGCCTCATATACATATACACAATGATTTTGACATGTTCACATTCAAGGTCAAAGGTCAAGGTCATGAGTTCTTAAATCACTACAATAATCCTTGTAGACATGATAACTTCAAACATTTTTGTGCTGTCAGGCTCTTATTTGGTATATATCAACTATGGAGAAAGACCAAGATCTGAAAACGTTTTTGCTAAAATCTGTCAAAGGTCAAGGTCACAGCAAGGTCACAACTTAAGCATGCTATTGTGAATATGCCTTATGCTAACAATGAACACTTTGAGTCATTGCATGATTGTTATACACAATGAAAAGTATATTGGTTAAGGCCATGTCAATCCTTTGATCCAATTTTGAAATCAGAAATAGGTTTTAAGAACAAGTTTGTGAAAAGTGACCCCGGTGATGATTCAACTTGTTAGAATAACTTGAATAATAAACAAATTTTTGTCAAAAAAATTCCCATTTTATTTATGCTGAGGAGAAGGCGGAACAGGGAAAGGCGAGACCCAAAGTTTCGGAGCTGCTCTGCTCTAACGCTCATCTAGTTAATTTCTAAAATGATTGCTTTCTGGAAGCCCAAGTACATTTATGCTTTTTATCTGTGATAATAAATAAATAATTAGCTACAGGACCAATGTTATTGTTAAATTTTGTAGATTTTATATACAAAATTTAAAAGAGGGTTCTATCGGGGTATTTTTTGTGGAAACGAAATTCGAGAGGATATCCCCGTTTACTCACATGTTATTAATACATGATTAAAACACAGTGGATTTGGAAGATATTAATGAAGTTCATATTTTGATGACTTTACATTCCACAACTTGATAAAGACAAGCACACATTTGTTGAGTGCGAGTGGGGAAAACTTTGCTACGGCCTAAGACACAGAAGGTTTTCAACTGTACTTGAAAACCGGATGTTGCACCCCTGCAACAACCCATTTTCCATAGTCACTGTACCGAGGTGATGCTGGTAACGTACGTTACCGACATCTCAACATGGCGAAAGGGAAGACCGCTTCGCGAGTATTTAACACGAATGGACAGTTTTCTGTGTGAATATGATCAACCTTGGTTTGCACACACAAGGATGTTGTGAATAGATTTGATGCGCTGAATCTACATATTAATGTTCACGTCAATGTCATGAAGAATATGCAATTTTAAAATCACAGTGGGATGTTGGTAACTCCAAGTCTAGATATTGGTAACATCTTATTTTGAAATAAACGATGCTGGTAACGCCGAAATCATAGTAACGGTAGCATACTTTAGAAGGTTCCCTTACAGTTTTACTTTATTTATTTAAAATAAACTTACTATAAATAATCAAAGGAAACATTAATTTCCTAATTTATTAAGCTTCAAGATAATGAAATTAGAACTTCATCTTCATTTTCAAATAGTGGTAATGAATACTAATGATATTTGTTCCATCCCATTTTTGCGCTTGAACCTCCGGTCTAGAAACAGTCCATCTATGAAATACAACAGGATTTATAAAACTGCACCCCAGAAGCTTTTGATATTCTGTTCGTTCTATTGATGAAGTATATGGCATCGTAGAAACATCCCCTCACAGTGGCATTTGAAGTGATTCTCTCCTGGTATCAGAAAATGATTTCATGTCTCTAAAGCACTGACAGCAAGCGTGCATAGGTAACGTCATCTGAGCAGGCAAGAATTTGGAAAGAGTTCAATAAACAAAGAGGACAGAATCACTAACAAGGTCCTGCTACACTACAGGCTTTCAAAGTTTTAAGTGAACAGATTATATGACACCATTGCTTCGAAGAATCCCAGGTAATGATGACCCTTGGTGGTTATGGTTGTGTTTGATACTGTTGTTATAGTTTCTGTCTCTAAACAACTAAAAGCTAACATGAACTCCAAACAAGCTCCAATTGACCTGAAGGATGACTTATGTCTAACAGGCAAAATGTACATTGCTTGTCAAGTATATGAATCTGATGCATATGAATCCATGAGCAACTGCACCTTCTAAACTGAATTTGGACTCTCCCAAAGAATAAAGTATTAAGAACACAAGATAAGAAAGGAAAGGGCATCAGAAGGAAGGTTTTCCCTGACACAATGTAACCTTTGAATTGAGTTACTCAGACCAAATTTCCAGAGCGTTGGAAGTAACACAAGCAGCACGTTTGGTAACAAGAAGTCGTGGAGAGAAGATACGTCCTACCAGTCTAGAAGAAGTTGATAGAATAATGTGCCTCTATGTTCAGGATGCAATAGATGCAATTGTAAATGTGCTCAGCAATTTGCTATCCTGCAAATTTGGGAACGAGGTCGACATTCCGCAACGCCAACAGCATTTACAAACGTCATGGCAGTCAGAAATCCAATCTACCCCTTTTCCATGCTGTTACACAATGTCCCAGCTCAGTGGAAAGAAAATAATAGTTCATGGAAGATTTGGCAATAGTACCAAGAAGTAACAGAAGATTTACAGTACATTTTATTTCGCCCTTTCGGGTCAGTAGATTTGGAGCCAACTGTTTTTGCGGCTATTGAGGGCTTCATCTGTCAAGGATTTTCTCTTACGAAGCTTCTATCAAGCAAGTCTTTGGTTACCTTGTTTGTCCATCCTCAGCAAGAAGTACCACTTTCCTATGTGTTTGAAAACATGATGTCACCTGGAGACCTAAGTGGATGACACTTTCAGAGGCCTCGAAGATTCAGAGAACTTACCAAGTGTGACAGTAAATCTCAGAGTCTGTAAGCCATTCATGAATTTGTTCATTATATGAATTAATGACCAGAGTAAATGGACTTTTGAACAAATTTGATGTCTTCATAGTTGTATAATATGATCCTTGAGTATATATATATATAGTAAGTAAACTTATTCAGGAAAAAGTATTATGTGAAAACAAAGAAGTCATAAATATTGTAAATCCAGAAGATTTAACATTTAGGCCGATAGTTGGGGGACCCGAAAGATGTACACAACGTCTTAGCAATTATTTAGATATAATTCTTAAACCTTTGTGTAAACATGTCAAAAGTTACCTCAGAGATGATATAGATTTCCTATGTAATCTACCAACACAAGTGGCCAAAGATTCTACTATAGACAGTTTTGATGTAGTTAGTTTATACAGCAACATTGATACTTCACTTGGCATCGAAGCCATTAAATATTGGATAAAAGAATTTAGACAGGACATAATGGATAGGTTTTCAGAAAATTTTATAATAGATGCGTTAAAGTTAATTCTGAACAATAATGTTTTCTACTTTGATGGTTGCTATTTTTCACAAGAAAAGGGAGTTGCCATGGGTACCAAAGTTGCGCCTACTTATGCAACCTTAGTTCTGGGATATCTAGAAAAGTTATTTTATGAAAAAGTGGGTAATAAACTTGGACAGGAAACAAAAGAACACGTAGAAAATATGTGGAAAAGATTTTTAGATGATTGTTTTGCAATATTAAATGTCTCGGCAGAAACTCTACATGACATTCACAATATTCTTAACTCTCTTAATCCTTCCCTTACATTTGCTATGGAAAAAAGTAAATGTGAAATTAATTTTCTTGATGTTAAAGTCAAATTAGATTCTGAAGGCATTGTAAATACTGATATATTTTACAAAAGTACTGATACACATCAATATTTGGATTTTAGATCTGGCCATCCCCGACATACAAAACGAAATATTCCATATTGTTTAGCAAGGAGAATATGTACTATAGTGTCAGAAAATAACATCAAAGAACAGCGTCTTAATGAGTTAAAGGTGTTTTTGACCAATCAAAACTATCCCATTAACTTAATAGATGACAGTATTAATAGGGCACTGAGTCTAGACCAAATTAAACTGAGAGAAGCAGCTGATAATAAACGAGATAGTTCTCCTTCTAAGAATAGCGCAAACGCTCCCAACCCAGGAAACAGTCAAACTGAAATTCCATATTCAGATAAGAGTTGTCTCCCATTGATTACTACGTTTGATCCAAGTCATAAAATGCGATGAACTTGGTTAATCAACATATACCTGTTTTATACCAAAGCCAAAAGATGACACAAATTTTGAAAAATTGTTGAATTATTAATAGTCAAAGGCAACCCCGAAATTTAAGGAAAATATTGACTAATTCCAAATTTGACTCCAATACGGATACCCCTCAGGTTAAAAAATGTGGCGATAAACGATGCGCGACATGTACTATTTTGTTTGAGGGCACATCAGTAAGTATCCCACCAAATAAATTTTTTTTTGTAAAAAGAAATAGGACATGTGATTAAAAAAATGTCGTTTATATGATTGTTTGTCATGGATGTCAAGAAATATACATCGGGAAAACAGAAATGAAATTAAAAAGGAGAATGAATCTTCATCGTTCTCAAATTAAACAAAAACACAATCGTACTATCCCTCTTAGTGCGCATCTAGAACTATGTGGAAAAAATTAATATTCTGTTTTTCTGATATACAAAGTTGATTCAACTGAATCTGATTGCTTGGCAGAAAAAGAATTATTGTTTATTAATAAATATAAGCCAAGACTCAATTCTAAAATGTAATGTCATTATCAAATCAAATCAAATGTACATCTATTTCTATGCATTGTATCTATGAAGGTATCTATGCAATGTATTATGACGTCATAATTACAATTTATGACGCATCAACTGATTCAACGTCATTCACCTGATGAGACCCGTGATGGTCGAAAGCATGCTTGTGAATTATGAATAAATCATCGTGATTTCTTCGACAATTGTATTTTCCTATATGAGACCTGAGGGTTGGACAAGTTTGAACTGAATTTTGTTATATATATATATATTGACTGTTTATACATGATTGTTTTAACACACACTTTGAATTACCAATAACAGTGCCAAAGCCCGAAGCAGATTTACCATAGCAATGGACGGTCTGTCACCATCAGTAAACGGATATATGCAGCATGCATTTAGCTTGAACAATGAAGTAAATCCATTGTAACTCGAATGGCGTTTTATATAGAAAAAACTAAACGACGTTCCGTTCAATAACATATTTATGAAACGAGTGAGTGGTTTGTATTTAACGAGCGAAAGCGAGTTAAATACAAATACCATCTCACGAGTTTCATAAATATGTTATTAAACGGAAACAAGTTTAGTATTTTATTTATTACTCACTTCTTTAAATGACACTTAATTCCACAAACTCGTCGATAAATGAGATACATTCAATTGTGATCGTGGTGCTGACATTGTGACGTCATCTTTTTGCCATTATGACTTCATGTCAATCGGCAGCACGTGATGTTATTACACAATATGTGAGAACATTGTAGATTTATTAAACTGCGATATCTTCAACGGGTGAGTAATAAATCATGCATATATAAACAACTCCCTGTACAGTCGAACATTCAGTTTCTGCAACTCCCTGTACAGCGCTGGTGCAACAACCATTAGAGCGTACAGTCACTATTTTTTGTGTTTCTCCTTCAATAAAGTGATAAGCATTGTTCAGTCACACTAATCTTTGTATAAGACTTATTTTATTGTATAAATTAACAAAAGCCCTGTATGATCACACTTGTGTAATATAATGAGTTAATTAAGTTACAAGCATTTTCGCGATCGCTACGAAAGCGTCAAACGGGCAATCACTTTTAAATATGCCTTCATGACAAGACTACACACATTTTCGTTATTATGTAGTTGCAAATATGTGGAGAAAAGCTTTAAAAACTCAAACTCATAACATTGCAATTGTTAAAGAATATGAATAACTCAAACTAACCATGAACTTGAAGACCGGGTTACTTCTAGACATCTTTACAGTGAAAAATTAATTACAGTCAAATACCCCCTGTGTAACATCATATTGTTTAATAATTTTATGATACGTTATGTGTTACTATGTGAATATGATATCAGTGTATATATTTTTTTATTTAAAAAAGTTAAAATTGGGTTAAGTATAGCGTGTTTTCATTTCACGTAATGCAAAGAAACTAAGATGGCGGATGCCTCTGATAGATCGGTGATGGAACTTTCCCTTTAAAGATTATATATGTCTTATTTGCAGGTTCTAACACGCAATGGAAATGGCAATGGAAATGAACAGCAAAGATTGGGTGAAGATCCAGAAAAACTGGGAATATCTGAAAAAAGAGGTGTCTGCTGAATATCTGTTGGATATCCTGCGATCATGTACAAAAGAATTTGAACTCATAACTCGTGAAGATGAACAGCGGGTAAGATATGAAGTAGTTGACGCTGACAAAGTCGAAAAATTGCTGAAGATTCTGAAAAGCAAGCCAAGACATTTTGAAGCATACAAATGGTTCCTTGGCTCCCTGAAACTTGTTGGCCAAAATCATGTGGCGGAACGACTGGAGAGAACAGAAATACACCCAGAAGACATTAAAGGTAATAAAAGTTTAAGTTAACATCAAAATATGGGGAAGGCTACCGGAAAAGGGACCACCTGGTCGGTATTGAGTTAGGCACAGATTCATAAACAGCAATGCAAACCCTTTAAAACAAAACAAAAATCATTAAATTATCATGAAAATTGGCAAAGTTATGGTCAGTAAAAGAGTGGTGGGGTAAAAATAGGCTGGGAATATGAACATGAGAAAACACGGATTACAAGTAATGCTTGTATTCATTTAACCATAAAACAATAAAAAATACTTAGTTACGGTGTGTTTATCATAATTCGTCTTAGCATGAGTTCGGGTATAAGTGTGTAAATATAAACCGTTTTTAAGTGTTGTGAAAATGCACGTGCATGCGTAATGGTCGATGTGGTCCCTTTTTCTAAAGATCAGCATAATGACCTTAGACATTGCGATTACCCGAACACATATAATTGAAATACTTTGTTAAATATTAAAAGACGACATGTATGATTTACAGAGTATACTAAACGACCTTTCATTTAATACCATTTTTATTGAACGAGTAAATAATTTGGTATCAAACGAGCGAAAGCGAGTTTGATACCAAATCAATCATGAGTTTAATTAAAAATGGCGTTTTATGGAAGGAAGTTTAGTATTCTGTTACTTGGCCCATGTATCAAGTGAAACTGCCGACAGTGTCCTGAAACTAAGACTTTCGCGAGTCGTGTACCACTGTGATGGTGGCACTACCACGTCAGAACTGTACAGTATTGTGACATCATACTTGCAGCGGCACTACACTAGTTTAATATTGCCGTATACATATTACAATGCAGTATCTTCCACGGGCGAGTAATAATCCATTGTAATGTGCCCCTGGGTTATACTAACGAGTCCTTCCGTCCGGCCGCAAGTTTGTCTCACCTATAACAGAAAAACTATTCAGCCGATTCTGTTAAAACTTTGCTCATCCCTTCTATACTAAGGAAGAGTGGTCATATGTGCTAATGACATGGGCCTCGTCCGTTTACTTTTCACATTTCGACTTCTCCTCCCTGATGTGATGCACCCCAAAGTGACAAAGGGATCAAAGTTTGATATGTGCGTGGCAAACATTTTACGTAAAACCATTAAACGACTTCTTTTCTGAAACCACTAGACATAGACAAACACATTCGAATAACATCTTCATAAAATGGAGACTAAACGTTTGTTCATTTCTTTGAAGGTCATTTAGAAGTGACATGCATAACAACAGGAATATTTTCTGGAAAACAACTTCTTTAATTAAAGAAGTTTTCTATCCAGAAAATATTCCTGTTCCTAAGCTATGTTTCTTTGGTCATAGTCCGCCCTCAAATATAGGCGTACAATTCTGATGAGCCACAAAAGCAATAACTCGATTTTTCTGATAGTACTGATATAATATACAAAATGATGGGAGGAATGCGCTGAAAATATTTTATTCATAGAATAGTTATCTGAAAAAAACCTTCTTGTACAGTATAATGAAATAAGTGAGTTAATCACCCAAGACGACAGCTGATACAAAACAAATCCATGGACATATTGTATTTCATCCTTGACAAAAGCGACTATATTCCGTTCGATGTCAGGAGAAACTGGCTTTATTCGACTGTAATAACTAAAATAACACAAATGGTAAAAATATCTTGTATATCATCCTGGCAAATACAGGCTTAATTACTGATATCATGTCGACGTTAGGACAGATTAAAGAAACAAGTGGGTTAATCGCCCAAAAAGATAGCCTAAACAATACAAACTGTTGAACATTTTGTATTTTATCCTGACAAAAAGCCAACTGTATCCCTGATGTCCTTACGACATTAGGACATATTAAAGAAGTAAGTGGGTTAATCGCCCAAAATGATAGCTTAAACAATCTGTGTTTTCTCTTGACAAAAAGCAGCCTGATGTCAACTTTAAGACAAACCAGGAAAAACAAGTGGGTTAATCGCCCAAGATTATATATATAGCTTTAACAATAGCAAACATTTAAACGTCTTGTTTTTCACCCTGGTCAATTGCAGGTTTATTCCTGATGTCCTCTCGACGTTTAGGACAGACTAGTTTGCCTCTCACTGTCTGGTTTCTGTGGCCAGCATTGTGACAGTATGAGCATGTAGGCGTTTTACGTCTTTTTTTCTCTGGCGTTTGGAAGACATACTTGTCAACTGGAGTCGTGCTCTCTCTCTCGTTAGTGGACTGTCCACATGTATCATTTGGGATATCCGACATGGTTGACGTCCCAGGATCCTCAGCTGACACATGAGTGTCTGGAACAGATCGAGGTGGATCAGCAGCAGCGACTGAACCAGGGTATGGGCACAGTGTATCTTTAGACTCATCTGGTACATATGGCCTGATGGAATTGTAGAGATACATCCTCCTAGCATGACTCAGTCCTTCTGGTTTGATCACCTCTGGTAGTGATTGATCTAGCTGGGACACATCACCAACAGTAAACTGGACACTCGCGCTCTCCAAACTGGTTTTGCAAGAGACAATGCCTGGTGATTGGTCAGTGAAGAAGAAATGGTGAAATTTCTTTATCTCTGGTATTTTGTGAAATTTCACTGCTTTGAATTTGGACTGCCAGTCATAAATTGGTACAAACGTGTTTCCGGCTTCATCCCCGACAGCAACAGGATGAACGTTTCCTGGACACGATTCAAAAGCTATTCTCTGTACATCAGCCACAGATGAAGCTCTTTCTCGACGCCATCGCTTCTTGAACAATCCAAACAACAAATCTGGCCAGAACTTGGTGTGACCTACAGGCATGAAGCTCATCTGGAAAGAATGGTTTTGACCCATTGTAGTTCGCCAAAGACAGTATTGCATCATGAAATTGTTCTTATTCTGTCCACAACAGTTGTCAGCATGACAAAGTGACTCGGATTCTCCGACGCTGAAGTTTGTGTAGAAATGATGAAGAAGTGATATGACAACGTTTGACCCCTTTCCACAATGAACAGCTTCTGGGATTATGTACAAAACAAACTTCCGGAGTGGTTCAACAGCGATTCCAAACAGCCCAACCTTATACCCACACAAGAAGTAAAGGGGTCCAACTTGTTGGGAGTCTTGTGGCAAAAAGACTTGCTGAGCAAAATCAAAACTCTGGTGCATTCTCCCCATGTATGTCATGGGCTGTTGAGGTGAGAGTTTCATATCGGGATTGAGGGTTTCAAAGTCTTGTTGACATTCTGCTATGACTGACACATAATATCCTCTTTCAGTGGTTACAAGGTCAATGTGATCTATCACTTTCTTTGCAATTTCACGTTTTTCCTCATCACAAAAGGTCTTGAGTTTGGACATGGTTAAACTGTTCTGATGACAAAGGGCACACAAATCTGTTCTTGGTCTCTGGATTACAACATTGGGACAAAACAATATCCATGTTGAATACCAGGTTGCCAATGTCACTGGTTCCTGCTCTGCGTCCCGACAGGCATCTTCATATTTACTGTAGACAAACTTCTTTGTCATCTGTGAGGGTAAGAGTTTTAAATCTGAATTCTTTCTACCTGCAATTCGACCGGGCATCACAAGGGCATTCTGTTCACTAAAGTTTTCAATAAATTGAACAATATTTTGCCTCCTGTCCAGCGTAAGACATGTTTGATTAATTCTGTTCGCACAGCCATGCTTTTTGGCATTCACACCTGAAACCAGCATGTTCGCTTTGACGTTCTTAAGACGTTTAATACCTGAACCAAACACAAACAAGAAGAACTCCCTACATACAGGAACACCTCTGAACATATATGTTGTTCTGGTCTCTTTTCTTTGTTGAGGGGCATGTCCTTTCTTCAGAGTGTGGGGTTGGTTTTGAACAACGGAATTAAGAGCACCCAACATAAAGATGTGGTGGTGGTTTACATGGTTTTCACAGTAAAAATCATACTCGAGCGAATCAAATCTTGATTGGCGAATCATATCTTTGGGAAACTTCTCAACACAGTTGCCTGTACAACAACCGTTTGCAATAAAGGCCTGTAACTCTGGTTCCGATGATGTTGGTGTGAGCTGAGTTGGCAGAACCACTTCAAGTACATCTCTATCAGTTTCTTCATCACATTCAGTATCAAGTGGATACCCTTCTGTTTGGTCAGTGAGACTGACATCTAAACAATTCAAATCATCCATAAAATCATGGTCACAAGTAACATCATTAGAACAAAAATATTCACCAATAACATCCAGCACTTCTGGTAAATCGGCAATACCATTGCCATAATCTAAAAAAGGTTGTTCAGCCATACTGTTCAGTCAGTTACTTAAACCAGCCACAATATGCACACCAGTAGTAGCCGTCAACATTGATCATATGGACTGTTGTATTCTCTGATAGGTTGTCAACACAGATCAAGTGAAATTGTCTGTGGCATACTGTGCAATATAACCAGAGTGTTCCATCTGCATCTGTCAGGACAGTGTTATCACCACAAACTAGTTGAGTTTCAAGTTGTGAGGCATCGATGGCTGGGAGTTGACACTCATAGCAGATCCACATCTCTTGCTCTACAGAACCGGCCGGACTGTGAGTTGGTGTAGACATTCTGAAAAGAACAAGTTGAGGAGACGATGACTTATGTTTTAAAATGTTTACTCGGGGAACAAGGGGTGAATTGTAAGTTATAGTTACGACCGTTTAGTTTTTATCTAGTTATGTACACACCTTCCATATCTAGTGTCGGTTCCACCCTGGCCAGAAATACTACTTGTTGTTTCCTCAACTACGATAGTGTTGTTGGAATGAGTGTCTACATGGTATGTATCTATTGACGATGGAATAGGAACAACATGATCATTGAAGGAATCAGACAACTCGTCCCATACGTCCATGTGCTGATATGGGTGGTTATCAAATGACTCCCCGCATGTTCGACAACGTGTAGGATACGGCTTATTGGGAACAACATGCGGTGGTATTTTTGTTTTATGAAACTCTGGATCAGAAAATTTGTAATGGGAATACGACCGAAAGATACGTTGAGATGGGGGTATGGGTGGGTAACCAGGTCCAGTGTAGGTCTGACGTAATTCAGGCATGGATTGAATCCGCCTCATTGTGAACTCATAGTGGGAACTACACAATGGTTCTATGGATAAATCAAAATGATCAAGATCGAACTGATAAGTCTCCCATTTAAATGGACCCTTATTTTTGGGCACAAAAGTATGAAGATCTAAGTAATTCATGGAATTTGAACTGTTTGTGGTGTCAGGCACAACAATATTACTTTGAAAACTGTATCTGTGCATTATCGTCAGTTACAGCAGTAAACTCTGGTCAGAACGTGAAACCTGAAATTAAAAAGGATAAATTTTAATAAATCCCTTCAAAAAAGTAAACAAATATTCTTTTCAATTTCTGTTTGTATGTTCTTCATACTTATCTAAAATACTTATCATTTTGTGAGAGTCAATATGCAACTCTGCTAATAAGAGTCATTAAAAATAAAGCAAATCAAATCTAATCATCATTCGTAACAATAGTTCGTTTTAAAAGCTAATTATTAGATATATCACCAATAAAAAAACGAATTATCCTTTGATCACAAAAGGACCACTTGGTCGTAAAAGGCACATGTTTTCTTAGCGTAACTATTGATTTGAATTAGTCAATAGATAAACCACTTAAGATGATAATCATACATTCACATCTTTCTTTGTATTCTTACTGACATTTAAAAAGCAAATTTGCAAACGCATAATTATAATTATATTTTACTGGTGACGTTTAAATGTTGATGAGTGTAAACATACCTTCACCGGACGCAGGAACCTGTCAAGTGCCAGTCACAAAGAACACTGTTACGCTAAAAAGTTTGATAACCCGTGCTCAAAGAAGCAACCGTAAAATATATGCTGAGCAGCTGCTTCGCAACTAAAACGTAAAGTTATTATGCAACATAAACAGTTGCTCCGACCATGTGGTACCTTTTTTGGTACCTTTTAGTATCAATGTTTTTCGGGATTTTATCGAATCAAATATGGCAATTGGAGAATTTGCACATGAAGAAGAGATATTAAGTAACTCTTTAAGCACAAAGAATAAAAAATGATAATTTCAAATTTAATGCAAAAAAAATCTTTCAGAGCCTATATCTCCTAAACCAGGATCGACCATGTGGTCCCTTTTCCGGTAGCCTTCCCCATATGTTTCATTGATATGCAGAATGTTAAAGGTGAACATGTGCACAAGTATTAAAAAAGGAACATGTCAGATGATAATTTGAATTGATTTGATTGGATCAATTTACTGATCATGTTTTATGATGTCTGAGGTATATATAACACCACTTGATGGTGTGAACATAGTATAATATAAGTTATATGCTACTCTCATGAGTAATTTGGTCTGATCTACCATCTTTGTACCAGTGTCTCCAGAGCCTTCAGGCAAGTGATAACACTGGTACAAAAATGGTACATCAGACCGTTGTGTCCGAGGGAGATGCATACAACATATTTCCATCATATCAATTAAAAGAAGCTTAACTATATTCAATTCATTTGGACTGTTGATAACGGAATAATGTACATATTGTTTAAACGACCTTAACCCTAAATGTTAACAAAATGGCATCATAAAGTATGTCTCGACTGAAATGTTAAAAGTTGTGTAACATATTACTGCAAACTTTTAAATGCTTTAAAACGAGTTAATCTTAATTAAATTGAGTGCAAGCAAGAAATGTGGAATTTGTTTCCAAACCAAGCTGTAAATATTGGGAAAATAAGTTATAAATAGACCAGTAAAAAGCTGATTGAACTGTTTAAAACTGAGCTGTACACCGAGTACGTCATGTATCATGTCATCTGACCATTATGCAACTCCTACTCTTGGCTCGGAGCTGTTGCTATGGTAGCAGGGTACATGAAATTTGTACAACGCAAAACTTATGGAGTACAGTCAAGCCGCAATAATCCGGCCACCGATAATCCGAATCTCGCAGTCTCCGAACGATAGGAAGATGTAACCAAAGTAATCTCTTTAGTAGTCCTCAGTACTCAGTAGTCCGAACATTTCATTATCCGAACGTTTTTGATGAAAAACGGAAGCGTTCGGATTATCAAGGCCTGACTGTACATGTGTATCTACCTTCAGCCAATCAAAAACAAGTATTTTACTGAAAGGAAAGATAATACTATTTGTCATAAACTGTGTCCTGTATTTATCAGTGTTTTGTATTTCAGACGAGCCAGTGTTTGATATTAAGAGTAAGGTGAGGACCGTCCTACTGCAGAACTATGTGGAGAAGGAAGGAACATCCACTCCACTCCCGGATGTGAGAAACTCTGTTATAGTTCTGAGGGGACAGGGTGTCAACTTTGACTGGAAGGATGAATTGTTAAAAGATTTTGTTGTTGAGGTTTTTTCCGGTGTGACATATGAGCGACGAAAAGGGAAGAAGAAAATGTATCCTTTCTTGTGTCTTTTGCCATTGTCTTAGCTCATCAGGCCTGAAAGACCTCATTGGCTTATGGCATGGTATGGCTTCCGGTGTCCATCCATCCGTCAATCCGTCCATCTGTCCGTCGTTTTTTTAGACTTCTTCTCCGGAACCAATTACTCAGAGAGGTGACATTGGTCTTTGCCTTGACCAATGGGGATTCTAAATTGTAGATTTTGTGAATCCCTTAAAAACCTATTTTTTGCTTCTTCTCCAGTACCAAAAGGTCAATAGAGCTGAAATGTTGTGTGCAGACTGCTTGGCCAATGGGGATCCTGTAGATTTGGTGACCCCATGACACCAAATAGGGCCACAGGGGTCATGACTTTAAAAATCTATTTTCATCTTCTCTTCCAGTACCAATGACTCTAGAGAGCTCAGAAGTTGTGCGCAGACTACTTTGCCAATGGGGATTCTAAATTGTAGATTTGAGGGTCTCAAGGGTCACAACCTTTAAAAGCTATTTTAATCTTCTTCTCCAGTTCCAAAAGGTCCAGAGAGCTGAAAATTGTGAGACAGTTGTGATGTCACAAAGGTTCATAATTCCATCTATAACTCTCCCAGGAACCAACTTACACATATAATCATAATTCATTCTTTTCTGACCATACATCATCTTATTGCTATGCAACTTGACAACTACAGTAGAACACTGATATAGCAAACACGGATATAGTGAACAAACGGATATGGCGAACAAATTTATAAGTCCAATCAAAACCCTATATAATATGTCAAACGTGAATACTTTATCGAACATAGAATATACTAGCGAACTGAATTCTTTGGTCCCTTGGAGTTCTACTGTGTTTCAAAAACCACCCTTTCCATTTGATATTCATAATTAGCAGCTCCGACTAAGTCGGAGCTGCTATCAGTTTTTGTGCAGTTTCCATCGCCGCCGCGTTTTGTATTGGTTATAACTTTTTTCCAATAAGGTTTTGAGAACTCATATACATAACTTCATACTTATACCCCTGGGGAATTTTTTTGACATGTTCACATTCAAGGTCAAAGGTCAAGGTCACGAGTTCTGAAATCGCTAAAAAAATCCTTGTAAACACGATAACTTGAAAAATATTTGTGCTATCAGGCTCTTATTTGGTGTATATCAACTATGGAGAAAGGCCAAGATTTGAAAAGGTTTTCGCTAACATCCGTCTAAGGTCAAGGTCATAGCGAGGTCACAACTTAAGCATGCTTTTGCGAAAATGTCTTATTTCAACTGTTAACACTTTGAATCATTGCATGATTGTGATACACAATGAAAAGTGATCACTGATTGTGTGACCTTGAATTTTAAAGGTCAAGGTCACGAGATAGGGTCATGGTAATTAGTTCTGAAATCACTAAATAACTTTTTCCAAGGAGGTATCAATACCTCATATACATAACTTCTTACTTATATCCCTGGAGAATTATTATGACATGTTCATATTCAAGGTCAAAGTTCAAGGTCACAAGTTCTGAAATTGCCAAAAAAATCCTTGTAAACACGATAACTTGAAAAATATTTGTGCTATCAGGCTCTTATTTGGTGTATATCAACTATGGAGAAAGGCTAAAATTTGAAAAGGTTTTCGCTAACATTCGTCAAAGGTCAAGGTCATAGCGAGGTCACAACCTAAGCATGCTTTTGTGAATATGCCATATTTGCCATGATTGTTGAAAAGTGATCATTGATGGTGTGACCTTGAAGGTCAAAGGTCAAGGTCATGAGATATTGTTTAAGGCCACGTTAATCCTTTGATCAAATTTTGAAAGAAGAAATAGGTTTTAAGAACAAACTTGTGAAAAGTGACCCCAGTGATGATTAGTAATAACTCGAATAATGAACATACTTTTGTTAAAAAGAATTCCCATTTTATTGATGCTGACGAGAAGGCGGAACAGGGAAAGGCGAGACCCTAAGTTTCGGAGCTGCTCTGCTTTTGCGCTGTCCCGCAAACGCTAATCTAGTTCTTCCACTCATCCATTTCATCCACTCACTTGAACCATCCACCCAATTTGTCTCCTTACAATGATAATTTATTACCAGTAAAGATGCCATACAGTATTGGTGCATACTTTCAGTCCTTAACCAAACAAGTCCAACATTCCTCAATCTTGGTTGTAAGGAAAAGACAGTGTTGGTCCCCAAAGTCCTCTCTCCGCCAGATCAAGTTGAAGAGGAGGAGATTGAGGCTGCCAGTGCTCAGCAAGTAGCTGCGAGACCAAAACTCCCTGTACAACAGAGTATTGGGCCGAGTAAGTAGATTATTGTTATCATCATCATGTGATACCTCCCAAACTTTATGCATGGCATAGAGGTGTTCCCTGTTTAGGTATTGGATCCCTTGAAGAGATTTTGATTATATTTTCCTACATCCTAGTATTCCTAGTATCCCCTACAATAATAATGGGCTTTTGGACTTTCCCCCTCTTGATCATCTCCGAACTGTCAGTCAGTCTGCTGTAGGACTCGCACCTTATATGTGTATATTACCGGGGTATCAGGCCCCCCTAACGCATGGAATTAAAAATGAGTCTTTGGAAAGAAATCACTCTTTGTTCGTACTCTTATTGATACGCTCAATGAATTCAACCAGTATAATTACTGTAACCAATAACAAGGGTAAATGTCTCTTACCACTGTGCCTATTTTTTCGCTGTCGTCCATATTTGCCTCTGTTCTTGAACCAGAAACAAAGAGTTATTGTCTATATGACACAAAAATAACAGGAGTGGGAACTGTACCGCACCATATAATATTCTGAAAATGCTGTTTTTGCTTCAAGTTTAGCTACTGCACTCGAGTCTTTTTTTGCCAAAAATAATGTTTGTGCATGAAAGTTGGAAGGATTTATTCGCAAATGCACGAGTGAACTACCAAAAAGAGAGATTTAATTCACAGTTGTGGATGAAATTTGTACCAACCAAGAGTGATTTCTTTCCAAACACACATTTTTAGCTCATTAGGCCTGTAAAGGCCAGATGGGCTTAATGGTCTGTCGTCCGTCGTCCATCTGGCGTCGTCAACTTTTGACATTTTCAACTTCTCCTCCAGAACCGCTACACCCCCAAAGCTGAAATTTTGTGGGGAGGTACCCCCCCCCCCCCCCAGAGATTAGAGCAATTAGAGCAATTATAAACTTAAAAAGGATAGATGAAATGACATATGGTTAAAATCGGATTCATTGAAATGGGATGTCAATTTGACAATTGCTCTATTTTAAATTTCTGAAATCGGTCCATAAATTACTTAAATACGGCTTTTTTTTAAAAACGCCTAATTTAGCCCCGGCAACCAGAATGAAAGTCTGCGGGGGTGTGGCCCCTGAAGGGATGATTTCTGTGACGTCACTGGAGTAACCTGATTTTCGGCGACAGTCATAATTCAACGTAATTTTGCAACATTTTGATTGTTAATTTCACTAACAAATCTTCAATCAAACAACTTAAATTTTCCGTATATCGAATGTTTAGATATCCAAGTAAGTAATTCCGCAGATGACAATTACATAATTATTGCATAAACATGTGTTTTTGGCGGTTTAACACACCTCATAAATTCATCTAGCGGCAGTGATAATCATCATTAATTAATTAACAATTAAGGCTGTACGGAGCGTGTCGGTCAGCTGCATGGTCACAGACGAACCGTCCTCTGTGGTTAATCAGTAACGCCTCAATGATTCTTCTCAAAATGTTTTGCGGCAGAAATCGCGGTAGCCTGGTATTGTTAAAATGGGTAAATTAAAATCGTCTTAATAATCAATTGCATATTCTACCATGACATTGCTGGATACTCGATTCTGATTGCAAAATCAAACGTGATCAATTCTGGATTGAACCTCCTCTGATTTTAGCGCCGCTTCACCGCTAATGACAAATCTACATTGTGACGTCACAATCTATCCGAACAAACGGCCGATTTTAAGGTGTGCTCTACTTCTGGAAATCAAAATAACTGATACAATCAAATTAATTTTTCCTGTAGCGTGTTTTAGAGTTAAATCAGATAGATTAGCAAGACAGACTCCATCAGTACCAAGATCTATCCACATAGCAACACTTGATGAAGTTGAGAAGGCGAGCAAACGCAATATCATTGACGCAATGGTCAGCCGTTCCTGAAAACCGAGCGTAACGTTTTGATGCAAAATAAGATATACATATGTCATATCATCGGCACACCTACGTCGATAACTAGAATGTGCATTCCTTACCCGAATGAGACAATTACCATCACCTGTAACGCTTCATTTTAATAAATATACAAGTCCCCAAGCTCGTCATACACAGCAACCTGCAAACGGTAGCCATTTTGAAAGTCTGGTGATATGCTTAGCGGGTTATTCCAAAAATGCGGAATTCAGGAGAAACGAATACTGCTTGTATGAACGTGAATGTTGGGAAAACAAAATTAAAACTCCCGTAATAAATGACACATATATTAGATTTTTTTTAATAGTTAAAGGGGGAAAGTTTGTGTATAACAACAATAATTTTATCCTACCGGTATTTAATACCGTGGGATATAGTCATCACCCCGTCCGTCTGTCCGTCTGCCTGTCTGTAATCATTTTGTTTCCGGAGCAGAATTCGAAAACCGTTCATGATATTTTTCTGAAACTTTGCATGTGTATTACCCACTAACTGAGGTTGTGCCTTTTGATATTTTCAGATTTCTGAAATTTTGTTTTTTCCCTTTCCATAGAAACTTGTTAAATTTGGACTTTGTTGAATGACAGGTTCGTTTCCGGAGCACAGCTCCAAAACCGTTCATCATATCTTCCTGAAACTTTGCATGTGTATTACCCACTAACTGAAGTGGTGCCTTTTGATATTTTCAGATTTTTTCTGAATTTTTTTTTTTTTCTTCTGTTTCCATAGAAACATGAGATGGATGTTGGTTGTTGTTGATTTTGTCTGCTTCTGGAGCAGAAGTCTAAAACCCTTAACATACCTGAAACTCAGCATCTGTAATACCCATTAACTGAAATACGGTAGTAGATACACAAGTATCTGTCAAAGATGTGTTTTACAAATTTAGTGGAACCGGTGGGATATGTCATCTTCTGATGACTCTTGTTTGTATGAAATCATCAACAATGAATTTTTCGAACGTAATTCGGAGCTCGCGGGCTAGCCACTGTACGCACTGTCAGCATCCGACAAAAAGAGTCCCCTGGTAAAACGGTCATGATAGAATGGAGATAAACCTACTGTGTTTGAAAATCAGAGACATGTTATACTGGATTGATTCGGTTTCAATTTTAAATTTACTCGCTATCAATCCAGTATAACATGTCTCTGATTTGCAAACACAGTAGGTTTATCTCCTAATTGTCACGATTTTATGCTCAATTGATTCCGAAATACAAAATAAGTAGAGATACTCATCTGTCATTGTTGAGAAAAATGCATTTCACCAGATCTTTAAATGAACAAAAAGCACTAGAATGCTGAAATCTTGTGTAGACATCTTTTGAAGCAGTTAGGCTGGGCACACACTACGTCCGATTTTTGTGTGTGATGCGTCATGTAAGGCTGGGACGGTTACATGTATACACGTTATCGTTTAGTGATGAGTGAATAAACGTTTACAGAATCATGTAAACGGTAAACGATTAAACGAATTGTCACGTGGTAGCAAAGTTTGTACATGTCCATCACGGTGAAAATATAAAATGTCATCTGCTAAACATTATGAAGTTTTGTGAAAATACTTCTTACAAACTTGCTCTCGTGTGCGTAACTCGCAGCCATTATTGAGCATCGATGAAGGGGTCGTTTCAAAGGTTTCTGTTACAAATTAAATCTCTAGTGCAGTAACAAAATGTGTTCACGTTTAATTTCCATTGATTTGATTATTGTTAGAATGCCGTACCTATATAACGTGTAAGATGAAAAGAATGTAAGATGTAAACAGTAAGATGACTACAAAGAGGTCATTCAAATGTATTTACGCTCACTGCAAAGAAACTCTATTATAAATGGTATATGGCCCCTTGCAGCCACTCGATTCGACCAATCAGATTCAAGGAATCACTTAGCACATGGCTGTGAGAGCATGTAAATTTGAGGGCATATTTTGGTCAAATCTCGGCAAATTTAATATGTCACCGTTAAAATTGTTTCGTAATAAGTATTTGGGAGCTATCATGACTCGTATTATGTCTGAATTGTGGATACAAACGCCAAAATCAAGAGTTTCACAAGCGATTGTGTAGTTTGACGACATACTTGACTCGCCGATCGATCTGTGATGAATTGGTCGTTTTACGGGTATTTATTTCGTTTCAATTTATATGTGGAACATTCAAAATTGAAAAGTAACGAACATAGCACTCATTCTCAATGAAAGTGCACAATTGAAAATGTGCATTTCACAAAAATCTAAAGTCTACATTAGAAGTGTTAATATGTGTTACCCCAATGTCCTCTGTTCATTAAATAAGATTATGAAGTTCGAGCAAATAATTCCTACCAGATGTCCTATTATTGCTGTCCAAACATGACATGTCAATATGTCTCAATAGGCCTATTTTACGTTATATATAACGTTATTTGTTTCAGGTAATGAACCATATACGTCAATAATTATATATTATCTGACAGTAAACATGTCACGAGTTTCAGTTTGATTTAAATTGGTCAAAATGGTTTAATTTCTTAAACTCTGCTTGATTTTGTTATCTCCTTGCCATCTTATTTTAAGTTTGCATATCTTATGCAATGTATCACTTTTTAACGTCAAAAAGCAAAGAAACCCCGGGTGTAATTTTTAAACAAAACTATTATCCGCGATTCGAACCTAGCTGTACTGCGAAAATGAACGTAATATAATAAATCCTTGGCAGTAACCACTGGACCATTCGGCTCATCTCCTCAAAGCGTAAAAATTTTCGCTCTTATCATATCTATGTTGAACAATGTATACAAGACCTGGGCCGTGCCAGTTAATCCGTCCGCGGTAACGTTATTTTCATCCACTTGCATGTCCAGGATAAAAAATTTTCAAGAAATGAGTTCTGGTTAGATCAATGTAAAACTATCCAGCTTCATTGGAAATCATCTCCGCTTGAAGTACATAATTTAAACTTTTCCGAAGACAATTTAATTAATATCATTAGATTTACCTACATGTTTACATAGTCATTACGTTTCCCATAGATCGTCATGTTAAATGATTTCACAACTATGTAGGCCTATATGTTGGACAACTTATTGTCTTTCCTAAACAAACATTAAACATTCATATATCATGAGGTTGTAGCCAAGATAATTCCTTACAAAATTGATTAATGTTTATAGGATCGGGCAAAAAGAATCGTATCTTCGAACAATATTTATCCGAAACTATTTAAACTCATGCAATGAAAATAACGTCACCGTATGAATTTAAGTGGTACGAGTCTATTCTGCTTTTAAATAAATTGGAGACATTCACACTTAATTGGCTTCACTATAACTATGAACACCAAAAATATTTATAGGCCTACTAAGATCTATATGTTGTATGAAACTTTTTTATTTGAATGAAGGCAAGTTTCGGTGTAAAAAGGCCTACTTAAATTGCATATACCTTAAATCCTTGAATAATCGCCTGCCTTGAACAATCGCCGGGTCTAATATAAGCCCTCTTTAAAATAATAATCGCTTGCCTTGAATAATCGCCGGGTTAATTTTAGTAAATGTAAACAAACTAATTTCTATCTCCTTTTCAAAAATAATTCCCGGCATAAGCATATTTACGCAAAGTTTAACCTCATGACATGCACTTGGTTAACAATATTAATAATTTAAAACATACTGAAATTTTTTTGTTTATTATAATCCAAATTTTCAGATATATTAGGGCTTATTGTAAATTAGGGCTTCGAAAAAAATTTAATCGTCTTGAATGATCGCTGGGGCAAATCTGGGTCAAATTAATAACCGCCGGGCGATTATTCAAGGACTGACGGTATATCTAGGCCCTATTACAGTGGTTGAAATATCAGCATCGGAAATAAAAAATGAGTAAAAATAAAACCTGCTGAAATTCGTTCCAAATCATATCATCACTTGTAACAACATATGGTCAATATTGTATGACGTCGCCCATGACACTGCACAACGTTACACTCCTTATATGGCAGTCATAACATATGATACCATAACGTAGAATACATAAAGTAAAATACATTGGGATGTTTTATTGCAACGGAAAGTTTTTTGGACGTGTTAGCGCAATTGCTGGTGATTACAAGGAAACTTTACAACTTCACCGAGCTGTAACTATTAATTTTAGCAAGTTTCTATTTTACATTTTTGTACTAGACACATAACGTAGAATACAGGCTTAACCATACGTTTTTTTCTTAACGATATTTCTTTAATTTCTAAACAAATATTACATTGAATATGACAATTGTTTCTATTTTACTTTTCTTTAATATTCAACCCAAATGAATAACTGAATGTATTTAGGTTCACTGCAGATAACGTTTATTTCCCAGTTTATTTAAAATACATAACGTAGAATACATGAAAACAGCGACAATAAACATTTGGTATTTTAAGAAATTTGAGAAGAGTGTTAACAGTTCTGCTTGCTGAAAATTCCTTAGTAAAGGTTATTCTATATTTGGACATGTGTTATCGCATCCATGACTTATGAGTGAATCTCCAGATCCTACGTCAATGTGACAGTTCTTGTTGGCGACATTGCTATTTTGACATGTTCCAAGTTTGCTAAGGCCTCTCTAAAAAATATCAACAGTAAAATGTAACATTTCATCTGTCGTTCGTACTACGAATTCAATTTCCTATTGTATTCATCTTACATTGCACCATATTAACGTTACATTCATTATAAAAGAACCGAGTTATACGGACGACGTCATTATTTACTAATTGTGCACTTTCATTGAGAATGAGTGATAGATTGAATATTTTATTATTAATTCATGACAGAAAACATGTCGTCTGAAATGGGGATCTTTGCAAAAGTATATATGATATGTAGGCCCAAATGTACACGGCGCTGCCACACATCTGAAACACAAATATTGTTTTAAAAGTTGGACATTATAGTAAAATTAGTTCTTTTTACAGACAACTGCATGTTTTTTTCTCAAACAGTTTGATAGGATATTTACGTCTTACATCAGTCACGTACTTGAACTTGCTTTTTATAACAATAATCAACACACTATATATGAGGTCGTGTACACGGCAACGTTTCGTTTTTGACCTTTTGTGTAAACGTTTACCAAATGTTGTAAACTTCCTAGCCCTAGCGTCATGCGATGCGTTAAAAAAAATAGGAGACAGTGTATTTTTCATAGGCCGCGCACACTACGTCCGATGCGTCAATACGATGCGATCCGATGCGATGAAAATAGGTGCTGCACCTATTTTATCGCATCACAAACGAAATCGCATGGAGGATTCCCTATCTGACGTCATACTTTACACTTCTTGAGGGGGTTTCCCCACTCAAACCACATAGAAGGAAAGGGAGTTGGCCTATATATCATGCGTGCCATGATTATGTCTTGATTCATAATTACAAATCCCGCTTTTTATATAGTTTTGAAAACATAATTTATATTACTGTTGCCTACATATACAATTACATTTTGTTTGTATTGAAGATACTGAAATTCCAATAAGAGCATAGCTATGTTGGCATTCATATATCTGTAGATTTAATACAATACATTAGAAACATTTAGCACATTATATGAACTTTTTATAAAACGCAATATCTAACGCACTTGCTGAACGCGTGTAGTGTGCGCGAAAAAATGCAATGCAACGCATCGCATGACGCATCGGAAAAAAATCGGTAGTAGTGTGTGCCCAGCCTTATAATTACATTATATTAATCTCTTATTCTGATTTAAGCTCACCGCTAATGGCTGTGATACTGCCGAAGCAGCATTAAACAATAACTCACTCACTCACTCACTGATTTAAGCAGTTAAACAATTCACTCACTAAGTGACCAATCTGAGATATTAAATCATGCAATTTCTGATGAGCTACAGAGCCCATGGTTCTTTTTAATTCCATGCGTTAGGGGGGCCTGGGTATGTGCTTAGTGATTGAAGGAAAGTGACATCAGATATGTAACAGGAATGAGTGGTAAGGAATGGTATCATACAAGCAGTGTGGATATGCATTTGGGGGTTTTACATTTTTATTTTTGATCATTTCCATGGACACACAACTTACAATTTCTTTTAGGACCACAACTAACGAAAGTAGGGCCTATCTCGATGAAAATTGGTACATGTGTGGAACAATCATGATGTATAGATGTGCCTTTTTTGGTTTTTCAACTTTGGTGTAAGGCTGTTTCTGTGACAAAAAATCTTTGAATACTTCACTTTATTTTGAAGGTCACCAAATCACTTTGAACACTTTTCAAACTCATATCTCATATCTCCGCAGTATCCAAAGTCCTAAAATTTGATGACAGCCTATATTGACAGATATTATGCAGACACTTGTAGTCTTAAGCCACACTTTTTTTTTTAACTTGGTTTACGGATTTTCAAGAGGAGTTTTGTAGTCGGTAGGTGGTAAAAAAAAAAAAAAAAAAGCCTCGAGCAAAGAAGGCTGCAGAAAAAAAAAATTCTGTCCCCAAAGCAGTCCACTTCAATTTGAAAAAACATGGCCATGCAGTCATATTTAACGGGAAATAGAGTTACCCCCCTTCCCTTCTGCATTCTAGTCATTGTAGTTCATATTATTACCGCAAGGCGCAGGAAGAGTAGCCCCCCTTTGTCGAGAATTACAAATGGTGTGTGCATGTCTAGCATCTTGTGAGATAATGTTCCAGAGTTCATTAATTATTTGGTTATTTTTGTATGAGATAAATCAACGTTCATCAATGTAAATCTTTTTCTTTGGTTTTATTGGCTTAACATTTGCAGTATTACGTTTATTAATCACATTGATTAACTTTTACATAGCCATTCACCCATGTAGATCTTTGTCTGACAGACTCAAAAATATCCTGGTATCTAAAGTCAGCATTCACCGGTTTTGAACATCTGTGCATCGCGATATGGTATCTTTGAGGCAGATTTATAGTTTGAAAAACGAATTATGTACGGTCAGTTGAACGATTTATTTTGTTGTCCCCCGCCGCCGCGAAGCGCGTCCGTCCCGCTTCTTGTTAGCGCGATATCTAATGAACCGCTCAACCTAGAATCTTCAAACTTGGTACCAGTCTTCATCTGGAGAATACGCAGACCTGAAAAGTTTTTGGTGACCTTGACCTAATTTTCAAGGTCACGGCGATACTTTGACCAGTTTTGAAAATGTTGTTAGCGCGATATCTAATGAACCGCTCAACCTAGAATCTTGAAACTTGGTACCAATCTTCATCTGGGGAATATGCCGACCTGAAAAGTTTTTGGTGACCTTGACCTCATTTTCAAGGTCACGGCGATACTTTGACCAGTTCTGAAAATGTTGTTAGCGCGATATCTAATGAACCGCTCAACCTAGAATCTTGAAACTTGGTACCAATCTTCATCTGGGGAATACGCAGACCTGAAAAGTTTTGGTGACCTTGACCTCATTTTCAAGGTCACGGCGAGACTTTGACAAGTTTTGAAAATGTTGTTAGCGCGATATCAAATGAACCGCTCAACCTAGAATCTTGAAACTTGGTACCAATCTTCATCTGGGGAATACGCAGACCTGAAAAGTTTTCGGTGACCTTGACCTCATTTTCAAGGTCACGGCGAGACTTTGACCAGTTTTGAAAATGTTGTTAGCGCGATATCTAATGAACCGCTCAACCTAGAATCTTGAAACTTGGTACCAATCTTCATCTGGGGAATACGCAGACCTGAAAAGTTTTTGGTGACCTTGACCTCATTTTCAAGGTCACGGCGAGATTTTGACCAGTTTTGAAAATGTTGTTAGCGCGATATCTAATGAACCGCTCAACCTAGAATCTTGAAACTTGGTACCAATCTTCATCTGGGGAATACGCAGACCTGAAAAGTTTTGGTGACCTTGACCTCATTTTCAAGGTCACGGCGAGACTTTGACCAGTTTTGAAAATGTTGTTAGCGCGATATCTAATGAACCGCTCAACCTAGAATCTTGAAACTTGGTACCAATCTTCATCTGGGGAATACGCAGACCTGAAAAGTTTTCGGTGACCTTGACCTCATTTTCAAGGTCACGGCGAGACTTTGACCAGTTTTGAAAATGTTGTTAGCGCGATATCTAATGAACCGCTCAACCTAGAATCTTGAAACTTGGTACCAATCTTCATCTGGGGAATACGCAGACCTGAAAAGTTTTCGGTGACCTTGACTTCATTTTCAAGGTCACGACGATACTTTGACCAGTTTTGAAAATGTTGTTAGCGCGATATCTGATGAACAGCTCAACCTAGAATCTTGAAACTTGGTACCAATCTTCATCTGGGGAATACGCAGACCTGAAAAGTTTTCGGTGACCTTGACCTCATTTTCAAGGTCACGGCGAGACTTTGACCAGTTTTGAAAATGTTGTTAGCGCGATATCTAATGAACCGCTCAACCTAGAATCTTGAAACTTGGTACCAATCTTCATCTGGGGAATACGCAGACCTGAAAAGTTTTCGGTGACCTTGACCTCATTTTCAAGGTCACGGCGAGACTTTGACCAGTTTTGAAAATGTTGTTAGCGCGATATCTAATGAACCGCTCAACCTAGAATCTTGAAACTTGGTACCAATCTTCATCTGGGGAATACGCAGACCTGAAAAGTTTTTGGTGATCTTGACCTCATTTTCATAGTCACGGCGAGACTTTGACCAGTTCTGAAAATGTTGTTAGCGCGATATCTAATGAACCGCTCAACCTAGAATCTTGAAACTTGGTACCAGTCTTCATCTGGGGAATACGCAGACCTGAAAAGTTTTCAGTGACCTTGACCTCATTTTCAAGGTCACGACGAGACTTTGACCAGTTTTGAAAATGTTGTTACCGCGATATCTTATGAACCCTTCGACCTAGAGTCTTCAAACTTGGTACCAGTCTTCATCTGGGGAATACGTAGACCTGAAAAGTTTTCGGTGACCTTGACCTCATTTTCAAGGTCAGGCGAGACTTTTACCAGTTTTGAAAATGTTGTTTGTGCGATTCCACATGAAGCGCTAGAACTATTGGTTTTAAAGTTTGTATCAGTCTTCATTTGGGGAATATCCAGTTACTAGTCAATTTGGTTGACCTTGAAATTATTTATCACTACAAGACTGATTGTCAAATGATGTTAGCACGATATCTCATGAACTGCTGTACCTAGAGTCTTCAAATTTGGTACCTGTCTTCATTTGGGGAATACGCAGACTCCAGTTGATTTGGGTGACCTTGACCCCGTTTTCAAGGTCACTACAAGACTTTGACCATTTTAAAATATTTGCCCGGTATAACAATAATTGAATCAAACTTGTAAATGTCACTACTCGGTACAAGCTGTGTGTCCATTCTTTTAGCTCATTTCTTAATTGCGGCGGGGGACATGGTCACGTTTGTGACAATTACTTGTTGTATTAACATCCCAATATTCTTCTAAAAAAATTGTTTATGATTGTCAATTTATTTTGGCGGTATTTTAAAAAAGGGCAAATTTGAATTTTATTTTTTTTCAATTTAAGAAAAATTACGGTCGGCGGATCCGTTGACCAAGTAAAAAAAAAAAAGTTTGTGGCCTTAGGTAACTATGACCTTATTTTCAAGGTTAACGCAATATCTTGTGACAACATTTGCACCAGAAAGCTTCAAATTTGGTGTGGTGACAGCCTTCATTGAAGAATTATGCACACTCTAGTGGCTTTTAGTGACATTGACTTTATTTTCATGGTCCAGGGTGTATATACAGTCAGACCTCGATAATCCGAACGCTTCCGTTTTTCATCAAAAACGTTCGGATAGTGAAATGTTTGGACTACTGAGTACTGAGGACTACTAAATACATTAGTTTGGTTACATCTTCCTACCGTTCGGAAACTGCGAGATTCGGATTATCGGTGGCCGGATTATCCAGGCTTGACTGTAGTAATACCAAGGATTCCGCCCTAATCCGTCCGAAGATATTTTTTGTCTGACCAATTTCAGAAAAACTATTCATTCATTTGTAAAAGTGTGACAAGTATGTTTTTGATTGGACACTGATAGTTACATAATATATTATTCAAATGTATTAACCTGGATGGAGCTAAAAGAAGATATGTCAAACTTATTTTTTTATGATACAAAGAGATTGCCCATGAATGGTAGGAGAATTCTAACAGCAAAAGCTTTTAAATATGTTATATAGTTTTCTTTTATGAATTTCAAACGTCCATTTTTATCTGTGATTTTATTTAATTCAAACTTAAATGATAAAATTTAAACAATTGAATCGAATTTACAGATATGAATTGTGATAATTTGTATATTCTTTTTATTTGCTTACAGAACAAATTGAATCAATGAGCAAAACTGAAGTAATATCATTACTTGCACCAACATTTGAGAAACTTGAACTTGGAGATAACTTTAAAGAGAAATTCAAAAGTATGGATATAGATGGACTTGTCTTGGGCACGATGAATGAAAATGACTTCAAGCTAGAATTTACATCTGAGGAACTCAGTTTTGGGAAAAGACGAAAACTCATGCTTGAAATAAAAGAATATTTGGAAGAGACAAAAGAACATTCTATCCTTGAAAGTCGAGGCGCCATAACTATTATTAATCATAGCTGTGAGAACCAAGGACCTGAATACACTGAGACTGAACCAAAAGCTCAGTGTAAGGAGTATTTCAGGAAATTTGACCAGCCAGTTTCTCCAAGTGATACATACACAAGAGGCAGGGTGTTGGAAGTGACTGGGTTTTCAAGAGAAAATATGATCAACCCTGTGAAGAGATTTCTTCAGATACAAAAAGGTGATGACATCTACAGAAAGATTGCCAAAGAAACAATCATGTTTGCATGCGCTTGCTTGAATGACAGGAAAAATGGCACACTTTATGCTGGCATCAATCCAGTACCAAAAGATGAGCGCCAACTTGGTCTGGTTGTTGGTATATATCTTGACAAACAGAAATGTGAAGATACTGTTCGGAATTTCATAGCAGAGTCATTTTTTCATGATCAACATGATATTGCTTTCCAAGCTATCCGTTCAGTCAAATTTGTTGAGGTTTTGAAATCAGAATCTTCCAACACATGGGTTGTGGAGATTGATATTGTTCCTCTTGCTGGGCTTGTCAAAAATGAAGCATTCTTTGTCAGAGGGAAACTCCTTGGGGGACACAAAGGAAAAAAGAAAGAAGAATTGTACAGAATGTTAGATGGAACCCTCCAGTCACTTTCAGAGAAGGAAATATATGACTACATGAATAAGAGGAAAAATCTTACAGACCTGAGAGGTCAACAGGAGTTTCGTTCCTCAGATTCCTATGTTCAGCCAGATCTTCGAAGAAAGATTCTGAATCTGTATACAGGGGGAAGTGAGGAAGTAGAGGATGAAATCTACCCAGTCCTGATGACAAGCTCACTTGATTCAAATATGGATGAAGCATACATAAGTGAAAACCTGGATTTCATTCAGTATTTTGATGCTGAGGTTGTATTTGACTTCGATCCAAATCATGAATCTAAAGGACTTTACGACTTCATTGAGAAACAGCAGGAGAGAATGTATGAGGTTCATACAACTGAAAACTTTGATAAGACTTCAGAGACATACTCCGAGAAGAACATGGATTTCTTGAAAACAACAACAGAGCCGTCATGGGTTTTCTGTAATGGCTATAGTCAGCTCCAGAAAGAAGAAATGGAACCTTTTGCTTGGAAACAAAATCGTTTTGATGGTTTCAAAGAGGCTCTTAGATTTTTCCATTCAGGTATACCTTTAGGAAGAGGCATTGTTATCATATTTCTCTTTGGAAAGCAGTATCATGTTCTCTTGGAGGCAGCAGCAGAAGTGATTCCAACCTTCAAGAACCAGTGGATGGTAATAGCAGAAACAGAGGACATTGCTAACCTTTGGAAGGATGAAATGATAAGAAGAAATATTGTGGACAAGAAATCAGTTGAGAATAGGTGTGTCCTTGGAATGCCATGGCGACATGTTAATGCAACATTCACCCAGGTCATGAGGCCAAAACAAACCACAACATGTGAAATTCCAACGTCAACTGGAGCTTTCTGTACACTAAAGGAACGAGACAGAATGGCCATGAACGACCTGGAAATCCTCAGCAGAAATGAATGTGAAGGGATGGAAGAATGGCAAGATCCACAATCACGAGAAGCACTTAGAAGAAAGGTTGAAGAAAACTTCTTCAGAGGTGGTCAAGTCCAGTGGTTGAACTTTTGGTTCAGAAGTGATCATGTTTTGAGAAGGAAGCAGCACAAGGAAATTATGGATATGGTTGAGAAGTCTCTTGAGACCTCAGGTTTTGACGATGATGACAGAGTCAATGTTGTGAAACTGATTCATCAACCTGGAGCAGGCGGAAGTACAACATCCAGGCAAATCCTTTGGGACCTGAGGGAAAAGACAAGATGTTGTGTAGTGAGAAGAATAACTGAGGAAACTGCAAACCAGATTACAAAGCTAAGAAATTACGAAGAAAGAAATGGTCGGAAACCTCCTCTGATTCTTGTTGACAATGATGAGGAAGACAAATTCCTACAATTGATTTGGAAGCTTGAAGACAAAGCGAAATCTGCATCCAGAAATGAAGAAACCTTCAAAGTCTTCTGTGTTGTTCTTCACTGTATTCGTCAAGTAAACCTGCCAAAATCTCATGAAGGGGACAGAATTGTACTGAAACATGAACTTCAGCCTTGGGAGCTTTCATGGTTTCAGAAAAAGTATGAAACTTTGGAGAGAAAGTACAAGGAGGACAAGAAGGTTGACCCAAAGCTGTTAATCTCGTTTAACATCCTCAAGACCAATTTTGATGCCGACTACATAACAAGAACGGTTACAGAATTCATGAAAGAAATTGATGACACAAAAGAGTCACTACTATTGAGATATCTTGCTTTGATAAACTCATTTGACATTGACTTTCAGACCATACCCATCTCAGCGTTTGACCCAATTCTTGGGAACCAATCAAAGCAGAAGAGGATTGTCCAGTTTGGAATTTTAGAGATAAGTGGATCCCGAGGAAAAGGATGGGAAACAACAATGAGTACATCAGTGAGAGTATTGGTGAATGAGTCTCTACAGAGAGGAACACATGGTACCAACATCAGGACCATTAGAATCACAAGTGCCCTTCTTGCCAAGGAGATTCTGTCATACATTGAGCAAAATAGTGGCATTAAAGTCAGCGAGATTATGGTAGAGTTTCTCAATACTGCCATATTTGACTGTCAAAATAGCAGCACTCATAAACTCCTGAACATCATCAAAAATCTTGTGAAAAGACGGCTCAAACAGAAGGATGGAAGACTTGAAAAGTTTTCACCCATGATCATGGACATAAAGAAGAGAGAAGGTGCAGATAAGGCTGCTGAGTTATGTGAAGTTGTATATAGAAACACTGAAGATCCAATGATTGCCCAGCAAATAGCAAGATTCTACATTGTTACAAAGAACTGGTCACAAGCAGAGACATATGCCCATGTATCAACACAAAATCTCCCAAAGAACTCATTTCTATGGGATACTTATGGCCAAGTGTACAAGAGCCACCTGATGGACCATTATGACAGAGCAAAGCGTGGAGTTAAAATTAGCAAGGAAGATGCAAGTGAGATACTAAGCATTGCACATAGGGCCATCACCACCTTTAGAAGAGAACAGGTCTTGAGTGAGACAGAGAAAAGTCCCATCATTAATCATGGTGGCTATCTTGGAGAGTTGAGGGTCACAATGCTGCTGATGAACACCATCTGTCATATTGAAGGATTCTCAGATGTAGAGGATCTTCATAAGTTCTTGGTGGACCAGAATTATGAGAGCATCTTCTTGTCCTTTCTTGATAGGCAGGAAAAGGAAATGTTGAAGTCGCTTGGTGAATCAGCATTCAGAGCTATAAGAAAACTTGAAGATGAAATTGTTCATTTGAAAATGGATCCAAGAGATGACCTGCGACCAGATTGGTCTCTTGACAAAGGAACGATTGTTGCATTGAAAGAAAATGTTAACACCTACTTTGGGGAAGACTCCGATGAAGTTCCTGCTGATCTTTGCGTGGAGGATGCTTGTGAATACAGAAGAAGAAGAGTTCGTAGAATGGGATTGACGTCTCTGCAAGGTGCTCTTTTCCTAAAATATGAACAAGATGGAATAAAGAAGCTGAAAACAGGTTATGCCCTCATCATTCAAAATGTAGAGACGGAATGGTACACTGCATTTGACCTGGTCACCATCTTGAATACAGTTGTTGTTCTTCATGTTGCGAGATCAATGATTGAAACAGTAACCTATGAGGATATATTGAAATGGAGCTTGAAACTCTATGCAGCAAAGCAGCCAGAGGATAGGCCTTACCTTGAGACCTTTCTGTACCTGGTACTATTTCATCTTCCCACAGAAAGCAGGAGGACTCAAAGATTCAACATTTGCTCCGAGGTGAAGATAAAGGAAGCACTGTTCAAGTGGAGGGAGGCCTTTTTGATCAGTTATCCAAAACAAAGGGAAACAGAACAACTTGCAAGACGAAAGGATTCAACCCTCTTCTTTCTTGGCAAAGGCAAAGGCCTCAATGAAGTGATATATCAAAAGGAAATGCTGACTCCTGGAGAAAGAATGAGAGACATTGAATTCTGGCAATCTGAGAAGGCAAAAAAGAGATTCCGGAGACTGGAGGGAACCCTTCTAAGTGGAGGCCTATTTGTGGAGGTTCAGTTTCAGCTAGCTGGAGGCAACAAGTTCCACATCACTATACCAACATCGCTCCCAACGCTGAAGAGACTCATGTGGCAGAAGAGGGTTTTCTTTGTTCTTGGATTCAGCTGGTCCGGACCAAAAGCCTATGACATTACCCTGCATAATCCTTCCAATGTTGACGAAGAGTCCAGTGATTCTGGTACAGGATTTCAGATTCCCTCTTCCCTCCAGGGACCGAGACTGAAACTAGCAGACATTGAAGCAGAGATGACACAGGTGCAGAAACAGCTTGAGGAGCTTGAAAACAAGAAACCACTTTCACATGCTGTAAGTAGTAACAGTGATAGCTTTGCTGTATTATCATGGGAGGGAAAAGGGGAATTGGTGAAAATCTTATAAAACAGAATGTATTAATAGAATAGTTTAATTGCAAATTAAAAAAAAAACTCCTTATGTAAATTTATGGTCTGAAATCACAATATAAAGCTAATTCAATATGAATTACTGCCTATTAAAATGTCATGAGTACTTAAAGAATTGGGATGGATCCAGTATTTTTGTTAGAGGCATGCACCCATTTTTTCACAACTGACAAATTAATCTCAACTAAACTCAATAACGTGTTCAAGGTCCTGGTCACATATTTGGAGTTCTCTTTGGGGAATATCTGTTAAAAGTTCTGTTTAAAAAATCCTACACTGACAAACTTTTAGTTTCTTATCTTGTCAGCAGCAACTTATATTGTCATATAAGGAATGGCGATGAGGTATCTTCATACTATGTCTTCTTTCCCTTTGTTCTGTATCTGTTAAACAGGTCAATCTTCTATTCAGTTTTATTAATAATTGAATGTTAAATTTCACAAATTGAAGGTCATGTAACCATCCCATTGAAAGTTTACTTTCTAGTGCACAAGATTTATCATTGAATTGCAAAATATATAATAAATCTTTCAGAACAAGAAGAAAGTGAAATACCTTGAGAAAAGAAAAAATGAGTTGTTCACCTCCAAAGCAGAACTACTGGGTGATGATGATTGCTGAACAGGTAGAGATGTTAAATAGAATGCTAATAATAATTAGCATTACCTACTAGCATAATCATATGTGGTAATAGTTTTCAAACTATGCCTTATTTTTTATTGATGTCCATATCATGCTAAAGTTTATGACACCCGTGCCTATATAATATCTCAGGATATACCATATTCAGAAACTCCTGTCATAAACATAGTATGACTTGGGCACTCTTAATCTAAATCTTAGCTATTTTCCATCACAAGTTAATTTAAATTGATTCACAATAGATCTTTACAGTAGAACATGGATATAATGAACTCCAAGGGACCAAAGACATCAGTTTGCTATATCCGCTGTTCACGTTTGGCATATTATATAGGGCTTTTGATGAGACTTGTAAATTTGTTCAGTATATCCTTGTTCGCTATATGCGTGTTCTTCTGTATTTTTGCTTTTGTCATTTTGTATTGGATAGAATGTCATGAATTAAACGTTTTATTTGTTTATGTTTCATTCAGTAAATGGGAAGCTGTGAACAGACGAATTTGTTTTCAAGAGAAGATATTGAAAACAGAATATAAAAGAGGATGACAACCGCCAAAACACATGAAGTTATCCTCAGGAGGAGGAGGAGCAATAGCAGCAGCAGATTGTTTTGTTTTGGAGGTTGGACCCCCTTCATCAGACTGTATTTAAAAGTTTCGGTGATTTATTAATGTTTTGTAGTAAGGGTTGTCTTTTTTAAAATGATGGTGTTTATTGTGTTCATTTAGATAAGATGTAGATATCATTAGGAATTTTGTTGATGGCATTTTATTCATCTTAATATTTTTAGATTGCTATACAATAATTTAAATAGGCTGAATAGTATGACATATCATGGTATTCTTATTTACATTAATTAATGTTCCATCTAAAGAATCTGATCATACAGTCATATTTATTAAATGAACTCAGTTGCACTTTATACTGACATCTTACGTTGTTGAAGTCAAGTACTTCATACCGTTCATCATATCTTCCTGAAACTTTGCATGTGTATTACCCACTAACTGAAGTGGTGCCTTTTGATATTTTCAGATTTCTGAATTATTTTTTTTTTTCTGTTTCCATAGAAACATGAGAGGGATGTTGGTTGTTGTTGATTTTGACTGCTTCTGGAGCAGAAGTCTAAAACCTGTAACATACTTTAAACTCGGCATCTGTAATACCCACTAACTGAAGTACGGTAGTAGATACACAAGTATCTGTCAAAGATGTGTTTTACAAATTTTGTGGAACCGGTGGGATATGTCATCTTCTGATGACTCTTGTATATTGATTGGTGATAGGCTTGATACTTGACATGCTATTTTATTTTCAATAGGTCATGAAATTACCCTTACAATTAAACTGCTGATTTGGAGGATAAGGAACCTGGAGGTTCTTGTGCTCTCAGAGCACTCTTGTTGATTTTTTTTCTGTGATTTTTCCAGTTTTATTGACAAATTAACACTTTTGGGCTGCCTACTTTTCAAGCTTAAGTTAATGGGAGTTCGATTTAATTAACTTCTACCTGAAATGTATGGGTTTTATCAAAGTTTACAGGTTGCTGTATTTTTTAACTCAGTTGTTTCTAATTCAGGACAATGATGATGCTATGTAGTATGTACATACCTTGTCAAAAGTTTCGTGTTGTGCATTTGTATTTGGGATGTAGTTTGAGAGCATGTGCAGATAGCAGAACCTTCAGAAATTGACCCATGAATTACAGATGCTGAGCACTGTGTACCTTACTACATCCAACATTAATGTGACCTATATTTTGTTGTTATTTCACCTTATTTACACTGATTTTAGTGGACACAAGTTAGCTACAATTAAGCTTTCAATTAATGTTGAAGTCGGTCTTGGGGTCTCTATTCTGACTGAATGCTCACATGTGGCCATTTAAACTGTGACTTTCTAAGTACCATGTGTATGAGATTGAAAGATCCAGTTTTACTTAATGATAAAAAAAATGATGGTGTGGTTATTATTATGAGATGTGTACAGAGCTAATCACTCGACATTTTAAAGATGATATGCATGTCTATATCCCTATGCATTATTACTGACATGTAATTTGTACATAACAGTGGTTGTAGTGTTGATAATGCTCAACTTGAAAATTGTTGTGATATAAGAATTGCATTTCTTTTTATATGAATGTAATGATTGTGCAATAGACACTGTAAGTGCTTTGAATACTTCATGATGACATACCAAATTAACCCTTACGTTGCGTATATATATTTTACCATTTTTAGCCCCTGTGGCGGAATTTACAGGCTCGCAGCTCGCAGCAGTAGTTTGAGCTTATTCACTAACGAGCTCTGCTGGCGGAATTTCCAGGCGGCGATTCCGGTACCGTTTTTACGAAATATACCGCATCTACATGGCGAATAAGGACTATATACGGGCGTTCAATACAAATTCAAGTAGCGACACCCGTACACAAATGGCTAATTCACACCCGAAACTTTGAATGAATTTTCTATGTTTTTTCGTTTTTATTCTATTACTTTCGAAAGATTGTCTTTAATTCGGGCCTCGTAACATCATAAATACGAAACGAAAAAAATTCCATTTATATACGGAATTGAAGACAAGATGTCTAGCTTCACAATGATATAAAAATTATTAGAATGCGACCTTTGGTTATAATTCTATAGCTATGTAAAGCTTGTCTTTATTTCCACCTATAAAATCGTCAATACTTACAACATGTATGCGGCATTGCAAACGGTCGTTCATCGCACTTTTCCAAGAAATCATAATCTCGAACCAGTTGACAAATAAGCACATGTCAACCCAAATATGGTTATGTTGTTTGACTTTTCAAATAAACGCTAACCTCGAACCATAACTGATGAAAATATGTTGATTAGTTTGTGTGCCGTTTGGTTTCACATGCCTCTCAGAAAGGTAAAATTGTATCTTTATTTCTGTGAATAAATCTGCGCATTTTATATAGAATAAAAGATTATTCTTTTCGGTTTATTGTGATATAAAAATTATGAAAATGCATTCAGTATTTTAGCCGTGATAAATGTTTTAGAAGTTGTGAAAATCGCCGATTGTTTCAAAATTTATGAAGTGTAAACATGACCTTTTTCACGGCGCTTGCTGTGTCTTTATTATTTTTTTGAGATTTTCTAATTTTATATGGGAATGTAGTCCATTGTTTCCCCTTTATTTTGCCGTATTTTTTTTTGAAAACAAACTATTCGCTCACATGATATGAAGTGCGGTAGTAAGGCGAGTTAGCGATTTTTTCCCCCGTCTCGCGAGATGCGAGGCAGATAGCAGTCTCGGGCGAGGCAAACCCGAGGCAATACAAACACGTGGGTGAAAATAGCCTCAAGCGAATTAATGCTTCGGGGGCTAAGCCCGACAAAATTGGCCTTTTGTAAAGCTAATTATCAATGCGTTACGGGTCAACAATGCACACGCAATTTGGTGTGAATTTTACTTGATATTTCGACCGGACATTCACACAGACTTGTTATCGTGGCTATCTGCGAGATGTATGTAAACAAGTTTTCATGTGGCGATACACGGACACACTTCGTCTCGCATTTCGCCTGGGGGGCAAATAGAATTATTACTGACCCGGTAAATGCACTAAGTCCAACGTACGGGTCTCGCCAAGGGTTCTAACATTTTTCTCTATGAGCCTCCCGGATAATTCCGTCGCCCGCATGTTAAGGGTTAAGACAACTCTTGTCAGTTTTGTTTTTAAAATTGACAAATTAACACATCCTTACTTAGGTACTTAGATACACTTTTACAAAAGAAAGTTATCGGCAAACATACTTATCCTTTCTCTTCCCACAGAGGAACTCCTTTCAGATTCTTGGTTAGAAATAGAGAATCCTGATTGGTTGCATCAGAAGTTATTTGTACAATCAATGATGTTGTTTCGAACCTTACATTCCTTAAATGTCGAAATGTTTATATTAACTTCATCTGTCGGATGTTTACAATTTACAATTCGATCACAGATGTAAAAGGATGTTTGATTCGACAAAATGTGGCAGAGAATGTAACCAGTGTTGAAAACGTTGACCGCCATGTGAAAATTGCCTCTTTGTTGCCTGTAGGTTGTGATAGAAATTCTAAAGGGAGTATCCACTGTGTGAAGAGAATTGTACTAATTATTTTATGCATAAATATATTATATCAATTGAATTAGTAAGAACTTCATGGATTTGTTGAATGTTATACTAATGATATTTAAGAAAGTTTTAAACAGGCTTTATGTCATGCCAATATATAAAAGTTGCTAAATGATACAAATATTGTTCAGAATTTTAAAAACAAAATGGCAAAGCTAATGTATTTAGTGGTTGCTAACATCAAAAGGTTACATAAATTTATTTAAATTTATATACTTTACCAGTGACAGGTTTTATGAATAAAATGGTTAATTTCAATATTATTGTATATTGCTGTATTATGAATAAATTGGTTGTGCATTTCCACACAGATGTTGTATCTGTCACAATAAATATGTTGATGGGCTTTATAATTTGTCCTTCTTTTGTCTTTACTATTTCATCAGATTTATTGATTACTTGCATGTGTATCAAGATTAATTACAACACATTTGCTTGTTACCAGTATATCTGTTGAGTTTTTTTGTTCTACAAAATCAATCAAAACAAAAGTAATTGTATTTGCAGTTAACAATTTGACATTTTCAACTTATGGTAATTAATTACTTGTATTATTTTGAATGCAATCAAATTGTTGAATTAGTTTATATTATCATATAATGGAGGGTGTTATCGATGCAATAAAGCAATCTGATAAACTTGGTATCCAAATCTGATAAATATGCAAAACAGGTCAAAGGTCAAATACACGAACTACTTTCGCAGAATTCCACTCTTTTCATGCAAATCCTAAAACTGATAACGAATCATTGATTACCCAAATATTTCCGCTTGATATTCGAAAACACGAAATCATCTGATATGGTACACTATATACATTTATAGTGTTAACGAAGTCAAGATAATTGATTTGTTATAAAAATCATTCAAAACTTCAGTGCGCTATTGACCAAGAGCATCATGCAACAAGTAGCTGCAGTGTCTTGTGTACAAAATGAATCTTGATGTGTCGGTGAGTCAATCGCATTAGCATTTTGGTTGTTCTTTAGGGATGAGTACACGTATTAGGTACATTAATAGGTACTTATTGTCATAAACAAAGATACCAACCCCACCTCACAAATAATTACCATTAAAGTGCGAAAGATACTGGTTTGGCAGCAATCCGAATCAACCCGGCAACGCAACTTCCAAAACGTTGAAACTAGAGTTACTTCCCTTGTTCTAGCAACGTGATCAAATTATTTATTTATGTGTGCTTTAGATAGAAGCTTATGAACTGATTGAAAATATCTCCATGAACAAAAAAACAGAAACCAATCGCGCACATGTGTTTTTAAATTGTTTTAATTAAGAACTATTTTTAAGCACTTCACAGCCGATGTCATGACCATCACTTTGATGTACCGTCTGTGATATTACTCCGCTAAAACTAGGTCAATTCTCTTTCCACTTTTACCACAAAAACACGCTTATTTTAATAATGACATATATGATAAAGAGATTATTAACCTCGTGTGTTTCCGTATCATTAATATCATATATTTGGAATACAAAATAATGTATTCTGCTCGCCAGAGGCTCGCATAATACAATTTTTATTAAAAAAATATGATATTAATGATACGGAAACACACTTGGTTAATAATCTCTATTTATTGATGTGTAAAGCATCGAAGTATTCATAAAGGAGCCACTTCACCATTTATGTTAAGGATCCAAACCGACTCAGAGGTTTTGTTTGCGAAAGAAAGCCCTCGACAGAAAGAAATTCGCAGGGAGTCTTTCTTTCGTAAACAAAACTGAGGGGGAGGTTTTGGTTTAACTTATAAACCGACAGAAACTATATTTATGATATATTCTACCACGACATTTAAAATTCCTTGTTTTTGATTGGTTTATTTTATGGTTGAACGGAGGTTCGAACACGATTTTTGTGAACGGCGATTTACCGCGTTTGGATACATGGTGACGTAAGATTCTAGGCCAAGTTATGTCACTGAAATAAACATGCTTAAATCAGTTATCTTCACTTTACGGTTTCCATCATGTGTTCCTTCTACGTAATATAATCTGTGTATCTGTTTTGGAAAGTTATTCTAAGTTGGACCGATGTTTTAATTAAACAGTGAAACCACTGTAGTCGATGAAGACCGCGATAAATCGTGAACGAACCGTTTTCGGTTCGGTTACAATGACGTCATAAGCTCTATCAGTTATGACGTCACAGGAATGGTCGCGTTGACAAGTGGTGGAGGAAAGCTTTCAAGGCGGAGAAACGTTAAGATTTACAAACCTGTATCTTCTATTTGATTAAAATCTATGTTATCACTTAATTATCATATTTTAATAAGAATGAATTGTTAATTTTACTAGTTAGTAAATTTTTACCGTATCGAAAAGAACGGAAATGTGATGCGTCATACCTGAAGAAAAATGGGTTCAACCGATTACCGCATCACTCAGTTCACTTCCGCAGTGTCAAAGAAACACGTTTAAAATACGCTGATAACTCGTCATGGTAGAATGGAGATAAACCTACTGTGTTTTTAACTTTTTTTTAGTCTAACGTAGATTCAATACCTTTTTTTATCATTCGAAGCCTCACGCTGACGCGTTCGGCTCCGAATGATAAAAATCGGTATCGAATCTACGTTAGACCCACAAAAAGTTAAAAAAACAGTACGTTTATCTCCTAAATTTAAATTTTTTAAAATCCTCTCAGATTGAAGTGTATTTATATTGGGATCAGTTGTTATCCGAAGAGAGCAGATCTGAATTGCTACACGCTACCCGCCTCATGTGTGACAAACAATTAGCTCTGATATCATGTTCCTTCATAGGTTCAGTGCAGGATAGCGTGTTTGGCTTCGGATCAAGAGGTCCGGGGTTCAAATCCCGCCAGAGGCACGGCAATTTTGACTGCAGTAGATAACTGTTCTACACGCAGTAAGGTTTGGGTGCAATGCTCCACTGAATTTCAGCGTAGTATCACCAGTGGTTCGCTAGTTCCAGCCGCTGCTCGCAGGTTTCACCACAATACAGACTGAGATAAAAACAAAGTTCATCAAACGTGGAAGTATCAAGTCAAATTTTGTTTGGTTTACAGTATTTTTCAGGACATTTAGTTACTGTGATTTTCCTTATTGAATATTGAATTTGTCATATTTTGAGGACTTGTTTCTTGCAAATTTTGTTATGAGTTTGCTGTTAAGTTTGAACATTTCGCCTATTGAAACTGTTTGACAAATAGTTCATACTTTTTATGTTTGTTTTTACGTTTGGATTTTTGACAAGCATTTCAAAATGGAAAGGAGACATTTCAACAGAGATATTTCTTTTGCTTTCGAAATTCCATTTCTATGACAATAACTTTTTTGTGTGTGGAAAAATTGTTTCTTTACTGTTTAAGGCCTGAAAACAAACGTCTACTTTTGCATGTACATACGATTTCAATGGATTGAAGTTGGACGCCTTACATTACCATGAAACCATTTAGCCTTCAGGCTGATGATCTTTAATGATGAAACTTGAATTATGAAACACATCACTTTTAAAGGTGTCCGGTATTATACATACATGCTATAAAACTAATACTATTACACATATTTTTCTTGTAGATTGTAATATAAGTGCAGTTTGCAGGAGTAGTTGCATTCAGATGTAAGCCTCCTGATTCACGAGTCGACAATTCATACACAGTTCATCACATTGAACAGGCTCTTACATGGTGTAGCCTCTGTTTCGCAAACATCAGTGATGGCCAACTCAGCCTTACTATTAATTCCCAGCTTCATACCTTCCAGGAAACATGCATGATTACGGGCTTTCTCGATTTCCTGATATTTTGTGTATTACAGAGATGGGCTTCATCATTCTTTTTCCCCCCTGAAAATAGCCATAATATGTATAAGATAAATATTGACTCACGCATATATTGAAGTAAGTACACATTTTCATAAGACTCGGGATTTATCTTGATGGGTAATGTGGTTACTTCTATAATGGCAACAACTGGTCAATCTTTACCCAACTTATAAACTGATCACCAATGGCATTCTTAACCGAACTTTTAAGTCTATGCTATGTTATTTTAAACGAACCAAGAGCCATCTAAATTTAAATCTAATCTGAATTAACTCTGGCGTCTGGAGAAAGATTTGGCATTCCTGATACTATCCAACAACATGGGTTTTATTTTTGTAAGTTGGATGAAACATCTTTTATGTTCAAATGTATTGGTCAGCTAAAAAGGTATTATTTTATATGGTGTAAATATGACACGATCAAGAATACTCTAAATACCGTATTTCCTCTAATAAGCGCCGGGCCTCTAATAAGCATGGGGGGTCCAGTGTAGTTGAGGAAATAAGCGCCGGGCCTCCAATAAGCGCCGGGTCTCTAATAAGCGCCCGGTCTAAACCATTAGATTAATGCACCCTTAGTTAACTTCAATGTTCTATTAAAGAAATAAGCGCCGGGTCTCCAATAAGCGCCGGGGGATCAAGGGATGCTGAAAAAATAAGCGCCCGGGCGCTTATTAGAGGAAGTACGGTACTACATTATTCATTATACAAAATATTGTGTCTCTTCATGTAAACGCATAAACATGAGATGTAAATGTAAAGTTGATACTTTCTTAAAGAACTTTTATGTGATTTGATAATAGCAAGACAAGCCTACAAGAGGAAGCATTAGTAAGAAGGTTGGATGATGCTATAGATAACTGTTATTATAATGTACCTATCAATGATACGGGATGTTTTGAGGTTTTGTGATAGAGGTTATGAAACCGCAACCATCCGCAAATCCATATCAGCCATATCAGCCCGGTCCGCAAATCCATATCAGCCCGGTCCGCAAATCCTTATAAATATCAGCCCGGGTGACGTTAAGTTAGAGTGATCTCCCTTTGCTTACAGGCATGTTTTAAAACACAGAGTAACGTCACAAGCGAAGCAGTGTCAGAATAACTACCGGTAGTTAATTTCAGAGTAGCCTCCAAACAACGATGTTGTTGACGCCTTTAACTTATTCAATTAAACATACTATTAATTTAAAAGTTGAATAAGAGACACGGCTCACATAATTTAAAAAAACCCAATTTATTTATAATGGAGGGTATATTTTATATTATGTATTTCGCATGAAAACATCAAATTCTTAATCTTTCTGTTAATATGTTGTCATGCTTTAGAAAACAAGTATGATATATGATAAAAAGGTTATAACATGTCATTTTTCATACCATACCCCATTTCAACCCTCGACCCATATCAGCTCTCTGGCCTGCGGCCCTCGGGCTGGTATTGGGGGTCTCGGGCTGATATGGGGTATACAACAAATGTAGTATGAAAAATGACATGTTATAACCTCTAAATATTAACATCTACATATCTTTCGGCGTTCTACATTTGCGCGGATCGGCATATCATTTGCGCGGAAAAAAGATGACGTTTGCGCGGAATGTTTTACTACATTTGCGCGGATTGTTTAACTTCATATGCGCGTTTTTGTTTTACTTCGTTTGCGCGGATTAGTTTAACCCCTTCCGTTGGCCAGATTTTAATCTAACCCTTGTTCAACACACACTCAGTTAAAACGTCTCAGTCATTAAAAGGGTTTTAAACACAGGGTGAAAGTCTTAGTCATTAAAAGCATAACTAAAATGGTATTTCAGCCCACATCTCCGGCGGATATTTCGAACCTGACCACCCCGTCATATCTTTATATGAAATGACCAAACCGCTTGGAAGACTCACCAAGTATTTATGTATATAATTGTTAAAATCGTGGCAATCGTAAGTGAATATAATTTTATATTTTGAAAAAGGTACAAAAGAATATTTCACAGATATTCAATAATGGTCATATCTTTTGATGTGTTTTTTTTCACCAGGAAACCGCAATACCTCATTATTGAGTATACTGAGTAATCAATTAAAAGGATGTGAATTTGAATAAAACTTTGAAATATTGTTGTTGCTAAAATCGATACGCTTTATCGATATTATGAAAGTGTGAACGTTGTGATAACAAGTTTGCAATTTCAACTTTCCTCATACTGTGACAAGCGTTCGTAAAATATACAGTAATTCACCGTAAATGTGAAAGCTAGTGATTGCGAAGAAAAACATTGACTTTATGCTGAACAGATACAACATTGAAATGAGTTAATATATATAAGCATTATTATTTAATGACTACATAATTTATTGATGTACCAGTTGTTTATACATGCACATAATGATACGAATACTATATATTTTATGAAACATATTTGCTTAAAAACTCTATATATATTTTGCTCATCATACCAGCTTGTAAAAATGCCTCTCAAAGAAGATATGTTTTGCGTGTGGCAGATCACTTCATATTTGAATACATATTTTCTTAGTAAATTTGTGTAATTTTATATAGGATATCCACATCACGATAAACTATCAATGAAAGCTTTTTTCCCTGAACCTATATTTTCACTGAAATTTAGTTCCTTATTTTGGTAGATTTTTCAATAAGTTCTATCAATGTATATATGTTACTCTTCTCTTATGAAATATTTTGACACACACAAAATGAAATTTAAATTACAGAAATACCTTGCTCAAAACAAGAAACATTTAAACGTTATGCTCTATCCAAATTTACCTACCTACCAACTGTTCAATGTGACACCAATGTTAAGCTAAACGGTTCACCAAAAAGTGTGACAACCGCCCTTAAAATCACTATGCAACGCATCAAAACTGAATAGGGTTGTTGATGCTCGCGCGGTGGAAGGGAAACATAAGAACGAGTTCGTATCCCGGTTGGGCAAATATTTGGTAAATTGTACTCCCCCTCCTTCCTAAAACCATGCAAAGAACTACTACAACATGAATACGAGGAAATGAATGGTAGAATCCGTGATTAATAGTTCTAATTTTCTAAACACACGAAAAGGGTTTTTCTCTGAATTGATACATTATGCTGTGAAACAGTATGACATTTTGAAATTAAATTTCAAACGGATATGGGATGTGACCTCGTTACATCACATTGTTTTCTAAAAGTAGAAGTGCACACCGTAGGAACGTGTACGCCTCGAATTTGTTACTCAACTCTTGTTTATTCTGTTACTCTGCGAAGGTCCTTTTTGTTTTTGTGCATTTAGTGTAGGAATGTTTTTGATAAATCGGTTTTCAGGTACTTATGACAAAAGATATTTCAGGCTGTAAAATAGTAGACATTAGTAAACACAAAGTTGGTTTTAGAAATGAGAAGCTGAGCAGAAGTAGCTTAATGAAACAGTTTTATGTGAGGCTGCATGCTGAAAAAATATATTTGCACACAGACGCGGTCGATATATTGTTTTTAAACAAACATATGATTTTTCCAAGTATATGTCCAAAAAGGCTGATATATATTTATCAAAACTAGAAAATTTAGTCAAAATCCAACGAATAGTTATTGAGATATTCACATTCAATGACTGCTGGTATCATATCGTGGTGAACACGTTCCTAAAGAAAACATTATCTTTCGTCTACGGCATCACCGGTATCTACGATTTAACGGCCTGAAACATTTTTTCTCATAAATACCTCAAAACCGATTTATCCAACAAAAGCCTACACCACATGCACAAAACTATACTGACCTCTCGCAGAGAAATTCGTTCACTTCCGTTGAGTAACAATTTCCAGTCGTTCACGTTCCTACGGTGTGAAGTGGCTTGATCGTCAAATGCATATGCTTTCTGGTCGCTTGTTTTCGGCAATACTTTCCCTGTGATTCTAAAGAAAGTTTAAATGTGTTTACACCTTATTTTCATTCCCGTTTTACCTAAAAAATATTTTTTATTTGAAAATTAATAATAATTTTAAATATATATTTAAATTTAACATTTTAAAGGGTTGAATTTATCAACTCTGGAAGCATCGTTTGTTTAAAAGTCTATATGTTTAAATTAATTCTCTTCTGAAATCTGAAAATATGTGGGTTTTTTTAGAATGCTCTATCTTGACAAGACATGAACTTCGAAAAATGACAAATTACCTCCAATACAAGGTTCCGTCCATGTAATTACAAACGCACATGAACACCAATAATAAAAACGTCACCGTTATTGAAGAAAAACATGAAATACAACGTGAAATTGTTCTGGAACTATAAAAACTGTTAAATAATGGCATGTTCAGACAGTGACATATTGAGTGGATTTATTTTGTATTTTTTATGGTAAAAGTAATGTTGTATAACGTTTTGGGCAATTTCAAATGTCAAGTCGATTGATGCATATCGACTTTCTATAAAGATATAAAATCCCGTTTGTAATACCGAAATTAAAAGATCAATTTAATAAAAAAAAAACCAACCGAATCTTCAATCTTGCACCTGTCCTGTTCTATTGCGCACTTACCCTGGGAAATGCCAGAACAATTTCTGTCTCTGTATTTTATCATGTTATTATCAGCCCTATTGATAATATTATTAAAGCTTCCCGATTTATATTTTTAAAGGTTTGATTGAAAATAGATACAGTTTGATTGAGATAAATACAATGCAAATCTATTTAGTGAAATAGCATGTTCAATCATTTGACGCCTCCTTTGACGTCGTGTAGGATTGTAATGACGCCATATCTAACAGTTTTCAAGCATAAATTCTTTTGAAATATGAGAAATAAAATATTTCACATTTGTTGTTCAATGGTTCATTCTATCATCTCGTGAAGTAGAAATCAAAAAGGAAAATTTTATTGTATATGATACTTATATATGATACGTTTTCTGCAAGAATGAATGAATGGTGATGAAATGAATAATGTTACAGTGAAAGTACAGATGTGAAAATATATAACGGAATGAATATAATCAATAACTGTCACTCAACAAAACAACTTCATTAGATGACACAGACAAAGCAATTTACTAAGAAACGGAAAAATCGCAAAATATATATGCAATATACGACATGCAATATACAAAGTATGTATATTTAAGTGATTAAATATTATCGAAACGAAGACGTTTGTTCTTACCACTCACTAAACAGAGTTCATTTAGTTCATTTATGTTTCTTAAATTCCCTTGACTCCAAAGTAAAATCTATATCCAAGAAATCAGCTCCAACTTCTATTGAATTAGTTTCACTTATAAACTTCAAAGGGAAAACCTTTCACTGCCGGAGAGAAATATGTCAATAAAGTTTCCAATAGTTTTACTTTACGAGTGACAATTCATTCAAGTTGTCAATAATATGGTATTCTATCACACCTAGACGTGACAGAGGCTGCCATTTAAAAGAATCTGTGGTGGAAAAGATGTCTTTCTCAGGCTTAGACCTCGTGTCATTTATTTATTTCATCCGGACAGACTTAACATGTCTTTGAAGTGGGAATGTTTCCATTTCAGGAACCTATGTCTGTCAATATTACTCATTTCTGTCAGTACTTTTGGTTATAAAATATACATTACCCAAACCCCTTACTTTCAATTGTTATTTATTTAAAAGAGAAACTAACATGTAAAGAAATAATTTACGAGATAAAACAAAATGTGAGAAAGCACATTACATTTTATATGTTCAATATGCCTCTGTCTCCTTAACCTGTGTTCTTATGTTATTATGAATTCTATCTATACTCTAAGTGCCATTTTTTGTCCATCGATCCATCAATATCAAGGCATTCAATCACTGCTATATATAATAACCAGAAGCGGCTAACATAGATTTACCTCAAAGAACGATGGCTAAAAAATACTTTTTTCCTGACAACTTGTACTGAGTTCGATACATTGCTTTTGTTTTCGATTGGTCCGAAATGGTAGAAATTCATCACAGCCAAGTTTCTTTTGCAGATGGAGTGCTTTCATACACGTCTCTTTAATAACTGTCAAAGCAAAGATTTTGAGAATTTCAGATGATTGCCTTTTTCTGAAACGTCCCATTACAGCCAATCATGATGTTTTATAATTTAATACAAAATAAGAAATTTGTGACAGAGATTGAAAGGTAGTGCAGCAGCATTTTCTTTTAATCTTTTAAGTCCTGGTTATTCAACGTGTATAAAAGGAAATGTTATGCAAATTTTCCTTTTTATTTAAGAAAGCAAACTTCTGTCACGCTCTTGAACGTTGAAGTTTGCGACATAATCATACTGTCTGATTGTTTAAGGTATATGGGTTATCAATACACCAACCAAGAAGATGTGCACTATAATTGTCTTTTAGAAATTATAAATTAGTACACGTTCGTTAATTTGTATGTTCCGATGTATGGTCTGATTAACCTAAATGACTTGTTTGTATCACGAGAAAACAGATAAAAAGGGTTACGTAATAAGTATAAACTTACATAATTTTTATAGTAGATTGAGAGATTGCATCCATGATTTATGCTCTAGTTTTGACACTGAGAAGGGCAGGATGACTTGAGTAGTGGATGTTTGAGTAGTAGCGATGGTTGTGCTTTTATGTTATTTAGACAGTTCCTGTTTACCTAGGATGTTATTTTGATGGTTACTTTTAGTAGGATGGTGTATGTGTGTATGCATTGTGTTCGTTAAGGAGAGTACTGGTGGGGACATCACTGATGTAAAATGATTCATTGACCTTTGTCTTTACGAATTAACAACTACATTTTAGAATTTCAAATCATCCAAACAGTAAATACTTTTCTTTTCAAATTACTCAAGATTAATTGATTTTATGTGAAACATTTATTTGAGAAACAATTATTTTGTTATTTGTATGTTTAAGAAGTATGACACATTTCAAACCCTTCGGAGGCAACATTTTGAAAAAAGAACAGCCTCAACTATTGAAGATTGTTGAACACATTGTCAGTTTTAATTTTTGACGGGAATAAAATCATGGTTAAAAGTTTGAATATGAAATGTCTGTTTTCCATTTAACCTGGTTTTCTCTCAACTTTTTTTCGAGGAGAAATTGCACTACGAGCAGGTGATTGAAAATTATTTCATTGTAACACATTGTTAAGTTTAGGTTTAGCTTTGAATTAAGTTTATTTTATTGTTGATGTTATTTTTGAAGACATATTTCCTCCTATCAGTTTCATAAACATATATTTTATTATATTTTAAAAAAAATGACAACTCATTATAGTTGCAAAATTGGGATGCAAGTAAAACCAGACTACTTCAATTCAACGGACAGAACAGAGTTATGTTTTTGAGAAAAACATAATTTAGGGTTTTCTCATAATTTCACCCTACGATCGACCTTACATTGCACCTGCCAATATTGAAGCATTTTATCACAACTAAAGGTTACACAAGGTTGCCAAACCAAATCATCTGGGGGAGATGAATAGCTTTAATATGCCTATGTGCTGACATCATTCTTCGAGCTTGACATTCTCACCAATTGTTTCGATTGTCTTCCTTGAATATTGGAATCATTCTTCACTTTGATGCATGCTTTATTCAAAGTTTAAATTATTACTGTTCATGGAATATTTGTTTTGTTTTTAATCCAAAATTGGATTAAAACGTTATATTTAGATATTTTAGGATGACAAAGTGGCCAACTTATAATAAAGATCATTGAAATGTAAAGTCGTTGTTTCTTCGATTGGAATTTGGTGATTGTGATAATTTAATGATGCTTCATGGGAACCCTGACTGATAGTGATTCTTACAATGCAATAGTACGTTCCGAATAACACGTATACATGCAACATGTTTACTCATAGTCGACAACATAATATTCATTTCTGAAAGAAATCGGGACATATGTTATGATAATATCATTATCATCACTATAATATGAACATATACTAACTACAAATACCCTCAATCAAGTCTCATTTCAATAGAAACTATTGATGTTTGTGTTTTTATGTCCTGCTCTCAAATAACTTAAATTCTCTGACTTGTGAACATTAACCGCTAGAACGGCAGTTCCGCATAAAAACCATTTAGACATCATACAGACAATGCTCACGATTTGGTGTTTTTTAAAATGAGTATAGTAATTGTCCAAAATGAACAATGAAATGGCAAGACATTGTTGTGTATTAATTGCCAGATTCTGAACATAAACAATTTATATTTGAAGATTGTATGCGAAATGGAGAACATCAGCAAGGAATATTTTGAGATAATAAAGTCACATTCTCACTTTCATGTTAAAAAACCTCCGTATTACGAATTTGAAATTTAAACAAACAAACAATCTGAATCACCATTGACTAGTCGGTCAAGGTCACCATAAAGGGAATATTGGGAGGTATTTGGCAATATCGACCTGGTATTTTAGGCGCTTGTTGCTCAATAGATGACATTGGAACACTTTGCTGAGAATTTGGTTCAGTTCTGATGATCATTGTCATTTCGTGACGACAGAATCTGACTCTTCAGATAATCTAAGTGCATTATGTGAATTATAAATAAAATCATGACTATAAACATTTCCTAAAACAGCAGATGAGAGTTCAGAGAGACTTAAACTATTATTATTGTCCTATTGTCCCCTCATATATTAAATCTTTAAACGACTTCTCCTCAAGAACCACTTAAGCTCGAAAGCTTGGAAATTTTTGGAAATATGATTTTTGTTGAATGGAGAATACGATTTGTAAATTTCAGTGTCAGAAATAAGGGGATTAACAGGGGTCAAAATCAAAGATGTTCATAATCATGAGTGCTATGATGAAATGTTGAAACATAAAACTTTCAAACACACAGTTGAGAAGGTTTTTTTATGAGACACATTTTTAGCTATTTTTAAAGTCATTTCAGAAACTTTGAAAGAATGTTTAACTTTTTGTAGACATTCAACCATATATGATACATCATGCAGTTAGTTACATACCTAATGGGTCTATCTTCAAAACTTTGGTAACCACTCTTATAATACCTTTTTGCACAAGAAAGATGCATTTTTAACTCTGAAGTTGCAATATATCCTGCCACAATTGACGATGCTTTTATCTGCCAATATCACAGTATTCAACCACATCTAAACATAACAATTTTCGCTCAACTGAACCGTCTTTGAAGGAAGGATGGGTAAACAATTATGTTTTCACTTCAAGTTCCAAAGAGTGCCAGACACCTGCCTTTGTGTTCTATTGCTTCCTTGGAGATGGTTCTAATTCATCACATTCACGTAACTGTTATGGCGAGAGTGGTGTCAGCAAATTATCATTAATGAATGTCAGAATCCTTTTTTATATCACCTAAGTATTTCACTGAATTGTCTTCTTCCGAATGCTCCAAATAGACCAATCTTTTCAATTATGATGTATTGTAAAACAAGAAGTGTTAGAGATTGGTGCACTGGTGGCAAATTGGTTTTCTTCGTGAGAAAAAGGTAAAGACATCAACTTTAATAACTACTGTTAGTACTGATTTAAGTGAATGTTGTCATTTGTTCTACAATTTATGTTGGACTGAAGTGGATCTCTTCATTGACCAGGTAAAAGAAGGTAGCAATAACGGTTACTGTCTGATTTATGTTTATCAACTCTATCTGTGCAAATGATAAGATCCTGATTTCTTTAAATTAAAACGTTTTAAACGTGTATGCGATAATAGCAATCTTTGGTGGGAATTGAGTTGAGGTGAAGAGGAATGAAACCATTATTTATATGGACATACACCTTCTTTATTGTTACTCTCATTCAAATAACAAAATATGATGGAAAAACACTTATTTATTATATGACGAGCAATGAAATACTGGGATTTATCAGTGAAATAAACTGTCTATCAAGCTACAGTGAAAATAACTTATATTTTCACTGCGAACAGTGACTGATATAATTTGACGTCATAAAACAATGGTCTCACGCGGCGAATTGGCTTATGACGTCACAGTGTTGCTGTGGTGACGTTTTGAAATATATTTTTTTATGTCGTTGATGATGAAAGTGACTTTGTACATTTATAAGGGAAGGTTTTAAATGTCTTAACTAAACCAAGTAACGAAATTGTAAAGGTTACTTGTTCTTTTCAATACTGAATTATATTTTTTTTTTTAAAAACCACTATTAATTGAAAACTTATAGGTTATAAATATGTTACTGTAGATTTTCTTACATTACAATATTTTACAGTGGCAAATAAAAATTATGTTTATTTAAATCATCATTTGCTTAAGTGTTCTTGTAAAATTGACGTTTATTTGATGTTGTGTAGAGGTTGAACTCAAAACGCCGGCCAAGGGCGGGTAATTTGAGTACAGATTTTTTTCTGATAAGGTTTCCCATGGGTGATATAGTGGAGAGTAACGAAGCATATATACAACCATGGGTAACCGAGGATGAGCTGATGAAGGATGAAGACATTTTTATTTTATTTTACCACTTCTTTATTCTGTGTAGGCTGTCATAGATATAGAAAAGTCGCCCACACAGAAGAAATTGTATCAATGTTTTCTTCATTCTTCGGTGATATGATAATTAGGATATCACATTAAATTCGCAATTGATTACAAGTTCATTTATATGTACAATAAATAGGGAGATCAGATATCATCTGATTGATTGTGGGCTCTATGTTACTATTACATCCACTAGGAATGTATACAACGTTATTTCTTTCAGCAATGATAACATGACTACAGTTAAAGGCGCTGTAGCACGTTTTTTCGCTCAAATAAGTTGATGAAATGTATTTGAAAAATAATTTCACCAATAGTAAAACATCCTTTTCTCCTCGGAAAATAAAGTTTAAAACGAGTGTACATGTTTTGGTTAAGCCATGCGAATCGTTTTTGTAATACAAAATAATAAATTGTGTTCACAATAAAATGGCCGCCATGCAATTTTTGCTTTATACGCAACATAGTTTTTACCACTACAGATAATTTGTTTGTGTAATAAGACGTTTTACCCTCTAAAGTTAATTTAAATGACATAAACTATCATTATAAATGGGAAATTTGAAAAAATAAATTTTGCAAAAAACGTGCTACAGCGCCTTTAAGTTACACGGTTTGAACAGAAGTATGTCCTGACCTTTGTATCACTAATCGAATGATAAGTAACAAGTAAAAGCAGATTTATTATATGCTAAGCGATGTGAGACTGACTTTTCTCAGTTTGCGTTCTCATCTCTGCAGTTTGATATCACTTTCTCAAAACAGTGAAATATCACAGAGGGGATGGCGTCATGTGTACAGTGGTGTGACGTCACGTTTACAACGCGACGTCATCGCCGTTGCTAACTGACAGAGCAACAATGGTATGACGTCGCCAGAACTCGCTCAATTGAAGGAGTTTTGGACGTAAAACACCATATTTCCGACCAAAGAAGCATTTAATAAACAGAATATTTTGTATTTTCAGTGCGATATCACGTATCTCTCATCTTGTGACTGGGGGTAACGCGGATATTTTCACTCGTGACTGCGCCAACCGTTAAAATATCGGCTTTACCCTGTCACTCGATGAGTGAAAGTGATATCACACTGAAAACACAAAATATCCACTATTTATTGACTTGAACGATATAATAATTAATTCAAACATATACTCGTCAAAAAAGAAACGCAACAGACAAAACTTTGAGATTTTTCTATTGAAAGCAAGAGTTGGAGAACCGAATTACAATTGGGCAATTAGGAATTTGAATGAACATAGTTGACGGCGTATCCATTCAGTACGGCAAGGGTTAAGTTACATGTTATAGGTGTCCACAAGAGGTTGCTGTAGTTAGTTCCTGGTGTGGTCACAATGTGCACAATGTGCACAACTACGCAATAGATCCGTAAGACATACTGAAGTACTGTAGTCGCTGGATTACTGCAAGGCATGACCCATTTCGGCAAGCGCCACTGGTTGACATCCATGTCTACAATAGTATTTAAACAAATCACAAAGTGTTCTGAAATAAACATTGTTTTCATTATTGGATTATCACTCCATGTACAATTAAACAAAAAATAAAAGAAGTAATGAAGGAATTTGATTAAACAAATGCACTACCTTTCAAGTTAATTTGCAGAAATGTGTCTGTTTAATGTTTACATTGAGAAAATCAATGATTGAAAATAATAAAACAGACAAAGTCATTGGAAAGAAAATTGTGTAACTGCTCAGGGCAGTCAAGACATTGTCAATTTTAATCTTCTTAAGATATTTAAAATCTTTCTTTGAAACACTTTGTCAATGTAAATCAATTGTTATCGATTTAATCTTAAATTTTATGAACACGATTATACAAATTTGACTTTACTTCACCTAAAATCGTTATATGGATTTGATTTTTTCTGCACCGTCATTTCCAAAAGTTACATTCTATCACGATTTTATAACATTGCTACTTTCAAAGGACAAGGACAATACTTTATCACTATGCGAATTCATTTTACATTAGAACTGAATATCTAACGATTAATAATGACACACAGATTACGAAAATACAAGGAAAAATAATTTAGAAATAAAGAAAAGAATTGTAAATGGAGAATAGTGATGGCAAAAAATAATCTCAATCTGTCTTTGTGTTAAAACGAGATGTTTGATATTCTTCCCCCTAAATCCTAGAAGATTTAGCTCAGAAGAAAACAATCGGGTTGGAATCTGAGAAATGTTTCTCGACCAAGTGATTAAAAGAACTATAAACTGTTGTGTTTTTTTTTATCTAATGACGTAAACGAAGTATAACACATCTCAAACGTTTTGGTTGCAATGCTAAGATATTGTTTGATAACAAATACCTTCGCATTAAAATAATGTGAACACATTGTTAATTTTAACTCTAACCAACGGGAAAATCATCCTCAGTGCCAATGAAAAAATGGTTACAATAAATTTAAAGTTGATTTCCCTTAAGCATTTACAGGAGAAAGTGTATTGCGACAAAACACAACGTTGCTTCGATTAAGCTTAAAATTAATTACCTAAAATAATATTGCTTTTGGCAAAATGATGAAAAGCTATCCTTGCATAACATGTACACAAACATTAAATTACAGCATTGGAAAAATAACCTTACCACCATGTCATTATTATGTCTTTCAATTTTGCATATTGTTAATTCAAATTCAAGAGGTGTAGGTAAGTAAGAAAGGTTTGAAGGAGATAATATTATAGTATTTTGAGCAGTTTAAAGACGAACATAAACAAGAAACTAATAGAAAAGGTCATCCCTTTGACAGAACACGTTGTTTAATGTTTAATAATACTTCACAAACATCTACTATTTCATGTACAGGTGAAACATTACAGAATGGACAGCACACATCCTATCCCCGAAGATAAAATTGTGTCAAAACTGGTAAGCATTTTGAACTTTGACCTCCTGAGACTGAATAACAAAGGAGAATCATTGATCGTTCTTTGAGAACCGCAGAAGTGATGTTAACATTTTAAATTAGACATCCTATTCTGTCATTCAAATGAACATTTAATTTCATCATGAAAGAATGACATGTAGAAATTATTTAAGAAAATTAAATAATTTTGTAAAACGAGGTTTCATAATTGTATGGTTTCAGAACAGCGATTGACATTGCATTACATCTGCAAATATGGATGCACTTTATAACAACTAAAGGTTACACATTTTTATCAAAGCAAATCATATTAGGGAGATGAAAATGTTCTATATATTTGTCTGGCAACATTCTGTGAGTTCGAACCTTCTCGCATTATTTCGATTAGCATTCTTGAATATAGATACCAATCTTTACTTTTAGGTATACTTTATTACGGCTACACTATTGAAACTTTACGGTTGATCAATAATTAAATTGGATTTAGTTCAAATATGCTTAACATTTATAGATAACATTTTCGTATTGTATCAGTTTGCTGGTGCTCAATACGATTTTTGCTTAAGAATGTGTTTTTTTAAAGTCTATGAGTAAGATGCCAACACTACCATATTCATGCAGAATATTAACTTATTGGTGACAACGTTAATACTCTCACAAAATCATTATCTTCAATGAATTTACCATTTTCACTTAACCGACAATATATGCGTAGCTCATACGTTCTCGGTAGCAAATGCCCTTGATTATTGAATTTACTATCTACCGGTTTAGCTTTCGTTGTTCCATTTTTTGTCGGCACTGATTTGTATCCAATTCATTTACTTAATTATATGTACATTATTGGCCTTATTTTATTTCTCATGCCAGATTATTTTCGAAAAATATGCATGTATTAAATATATATAAATATATAATATATCAAAAGTATAGATTACATAATTTCCATTGCGGACATCTTAAAGGGGCAGTAGCATGTTTTTTCGCTCAAATAAGTCAATGAAATATATTTGAAAAATAATTTCACCAATAGTGGAACACCCTTCACTCTTCGTGAAATCAAGTTAAAAATGAGTGTACATGGTTCAGTAAAGCCATGGGAATTGTTTTTGTCATTCAAAATAATAAAATGTGTTCACAATAAAATGGTCGCCATGCAATTTTTGCACCGTTAACACCGTTATTAACAATACAGATCATTAGTTTGTGTAATAAGATGTTTTACCCTCTAAAGTAAATATAAATGACATAAACAATCATTTTAAATGGTACATTTGAAAAAATAAAATTTGCGAAAAACGTGCTACTGCCCCGTTCATGAAACCTTTATATAATTTTTAGCTCATCAGGCCTGAAAGGCCCGATGGGCTTATGGCATGGGATGGCGTCCGTCCGTCCGTAAACTTTTCGCTTTTTCGACTTCTTCTCCAGAACCAATGACCCCAGAGAGCTGAAATTTTAAATACACACTCCTTGGCTGAAGGCGGTTCTAAATTGTAGATTGGTGACCTCAAATGTGGGTCACAGGGGTCATAACCTAAAAAGCTATTTTCATCTTCTTCTCCAGAACCAATGACTCCAGAGAGCTGAAATTTAATGGACAGACTTGACTGAAGGGGATTCTAAATTGTACATTTGGAGACCCTGTGACCCCAAGTAAGGGCCACAGGGGTCATAACCTTTAAAGGCTACTTTCATATTTTTCTATAGTCCAAAAAGCTCTAGAAAGCTTAAAAGTTATGTACAGACTCTTTAAATCAATGGGGATTCTAAATTGTAGATTTGCTAAACTTGTGACCCCAAATATGGATCACAGGGCTCAACACCTAAACAAACTTTTGAAATAGCTGTGAACATAATGAGATTTTATGTGCACTTCATCCACTATAGCACTTCATTCAGCTATGAGAAATGCAGAAATTGAGAAAAGAAAGTAACTTTGCACTTAATCTTATTCAATCTAGGTGTAAAATATATGTTAGCTTAAGAGTAATACTACGTTGTAGACATGTCTAATGTAATCAGTGTGAAATTAGAACTATTGAATAGCCTGTGAACTGAATTTTGTGACAGGCTGCATAGGAAAAAGTGTGAAATTAGAACTATTGAATAGTCTGTGAACTGAATATTGTGACAGGCTACATACAAATTGTTTTTAAAGAAGTTAAGAAATGTTTTAATTTACATTAGATGTGTGAACTAAATATGACTGGTGATGAAATAAGATAAGTCTATTAGAACTAGCTACCATCTTCTTTTCCATAAAGATGGGAAGAAAAAATTAAAAATATATAATTGACTGGCTGTGAGTCCGGGGTCGGCCTGTTGTGTAATTGCAGGTGTTGAACTTGGAGTGACCGCTCCCTGGCAGAGAGATGCAAACAGTAACTAATACACAAAGGTTTCAGGTTACTTTAAACATCTCTGCTGTTTTACTGATTTAGTCTTGCACTCAGATGCTCAAGAGAATTTATTAATTAAATATTGAAAAGGAGCCTATGAGAAACCAGATTTTTAGAAAGAGATGTGGGCTAATTTTCATTATGTTATAAATGTTGATAATTCCAGAATATAAATACGAAGTAAAACAATAAAATGCAAAGGTCTACATTATTTATAATGAATGTGGATTAATGTGTAACCAATTGTGATAATCTCTTTAAAATTTAATGACTTTGCAATGACTTATTATGTGATATATTAATCTTTACCTTAGAGATAATTAATAACACAATTACTGATGAGCTTCAGAGCCAATGGCTCTATTTTTAAGAACCTTCTCTATTCAGTTCTATTCGATTTCAATGTTTCCTGGCACAATTGGTTGATCTGCAAATATCAAAGTTCTCAATCACATCCAAACAATAATCTAATCTATCTAAAATGCATAAATGTTACACCTTCGGTCATATTTATGAAAACTTTTCTGTAAGACGCATCTATTTTCTTAGTTCAATGTTCTCAGTTATCATGATGAATGATTATTCTAACTTTCTTCACATCAAAACATAGCAGATTTCGCTTAAGTGAGCCGACTGAAGGAAGAATGGGTAACAAATTTTGTTTTCACTTCAAGTTCCACTGGGTGCCAGACACCTGCCTTTGTGCTGATGCAAGTGTTCTATTGCTTCCTGTGAGATTGGTCTCATTAATCACATTCATCTTACTGTTATTGTAGCGAGAGTGATGTCAGCAAATTGCCATTAATAAACGTCAAAACCCTTTTATACTACATCTAAGTTTTTTTCACTAAATGGTCTTTTTCTGAAGGCTCCGATTAGACCAATCTATTTCATGATGATGTATGGTATTTCAAGTTTGTAAGTGGTAGATATTGGTGCTCTAACGCAAAATGTGTTTTCTTCATTGGAAAAGTTAAAGACATAGACTTCTGTTACTTATTAAGGATGAAATAAAGTCATGTGTACAATGTTTAAATTGAGGGGATTTATTTGTGTTCACGATAACAAACATAACATTAACTTTCAGAACTGTTTATCAAATCTATCTATATCTTTCAAGTGCAAATGTTGAGATCTTGTTTTCCTTAAATGAAAACGATTTCAACATGATCAAAGTCATAACAATCTGTGACAAGAGGTTGGTGTGAAAGATGTAAAAAAATTAATTTTTTTCCAAATCACATGAAGAAAAAATAATCATCACTCTAATGCGACCATTCAAATTTGCTAAGACATGCTTTAAATATTTTAAACACTGCAAACAACACTGTGATACTTGAGTTTCTTTAGTTCTTATTAAAACAAGCTTACATATCAACTACCGTCGTACATAATTAACAACCTATTCCGAAACCTGAACAATTATGTGCCGAAAAACATCACTCAAAAGTTTAATTGGTTAACATCATCTGTTTTCAGACAAACGATTAGATAGACAAAGACGCGTTAGATCTTGACAGCATCTCAAGCAAGAAAAATATTGTCACAATTGATAAACGCATACATTCCCCTTACTGTGGACTTGATGTAACAATATAAAGGTAGTGCTTCAAATACAAATTCTCGTGCCGAGACCTGGATACTAATGTCAGTGTTACCAGACTATTAACCACCGTTGTCCTAGTTGTTTGGAAGATATGACATAAGATATCCCAATGACAAGGGTAACATCTCGTTGTGACCTTAACATGAAGGTCAATTAACATTACTCTCATACTGTGGAACCTTTATGTATTTTTCCATTTCATACAAACATATGTACGCATAAGTCTAGAAAAATATTATTGACCTACTTTTAAGATAATTATCATTTCTGTACTGATGTTAGACTAGACTATAACTAATTTGAGTGTGATACATGTTAAGACAATAAACTTCTTGAGGACATTTCAAAGCATAAATGTTTCAAATTGGATCATTCAAACTAAAAATTAATGTCAACCAAACTGAGATACAAAATAAGAACCACAAATTTCATATTGAAACAAAATTTCACTGATATTGTCAGCAAATATCAAACCATCTTGGATTTCGTCCTGTTCCAGAAAGTTTGATCATTCATGCTGATACATGTATTCAGCAACACCCTTTGTACCTCATAGTTTATTACATGCCTCCGAAATAAAGAGATGTCGCATCCACAAAAGTGCTCTGAAATTCAGACAAATAAGTGCACAATGCATGGTAAATCATTACATGGACTGAAAAGCAATCACGGCTGAAGCTGATCTTGGGAGGAATCAGAATTGATTAAGTCTTTGTTAGTGACTATATCTAATATTCACGCCAGACTATTCAGAACATTTCTGGACGGTTTATATTTCAAACTTAGGTGAAACATAGAAATGTTGTGCTTTAATTCCCACTTAAGTAGATGTAATCATCATTTATATTGCATACTTAATTATTGCGTTATGTTTTTCTGAATATTCCGGAAAATACTTTAAAAATGCTTATTTCTGGACCCCTAGACAACGTTTGCGAAGTTTGAAGCTTAACTATCAACGTTTTGATAAAAGAGGTCAACATAAAAGTTGTTGGTTTTTAAATTGTGCATACGTGTGTGCAAATCCATTTTCAATTCCCGAATCAATTAAGCAGTTGTGAGCCTTTGATGAAAATGGCGATTTTCGAAAAATTGCAATGTTCTATGGCTAATGTTCAAATTGTGACCCAACTATCAACTATTTGATGTTGATGTTAAAGAGAAATGTTAAGTAATGTTTCTGCATCATCTTGCTATGGATAGAATATAACATATCTTCATTTGCGACAGAGCTATCTTCCTTTGAATACGAAATTCGCCCTTTTTATGAATGACCATATGTTCAAGGGCAGGTGGCTAAATTTAGGGTAAAATTAAACATTCGGCCAAAATAACCCTCTTAACAATTCATTTATCTTGAAAATAGGCTATCCCATATAGTTTTACTCGTAGAATTGAAGTAGGAGAAGATGTTCAAAGATGTCTACCCTAAAAAACGCCAAATTTCAGCACAGCTTCAGGGTTTCCTAATTGGGACCAGAAATGACTTTTCGCGATAAAGTCTATAAAGTTTGGTTGTAGTAGCTGCATTCCTTCTCGCCAAAGTGGCTTACACACAATCGGTGGAATAAAAAAAGAAAACAAAACACGCCAATAACAATAAGGATAATGAGGGTGTTAGATTTCCCTCTGTTTGTTTTACAGTGTACATTGACACATATAATGATACGCGTTCCCAAAATACCCAATTTTATGCGTTCCAAAATACCAAATATATACACGTCTACTGTTTGCATTTGTTTTAATTAGAACATCTGTTTATCGACATAGCATCCACGAAATGACTTAATCATTCAAATATAGTAACTACCTTTGTCCTATTTAATGTGCTAATGTGCACTCAGTTAAAATGTAAAAATTCAACACATTTCTTATATCTTATAGCCTTAATTTAATTTCAAATTTTAACGATTTTGAAATGCAACATTTTTTCTCGATGCAGTTTGAAAAAGAATATTGATTTGTAGGGAGTGTCCAAAACATGTCAACATACAAAAAAAACAAAAAGAAACAATTAGATTAAATAAATCCACTACCTTTCAAGCTAATATGTAGAAAGTTTCTGTTTCATTTCAACATTGAGAAAATCATTGAATGAAAATAATAAGACAGTCAATTTCATTGCAAAGAAAATTCCTTAAATGCTCTGTGCAGGAAAGACTTTGTCAATTTTAATCTTGTTAAGATATTTATGTTTTTGCCTCGAAACAGTTTGTCAATGTAAATCCAATTGCTATCGATTCTATCTTCGTTCTTAGGTTTTATATGAACAAAATCATACAGACTCGATGTTATTTTAACTCGAGGTGAACCCATCGTTATGAATTTTAAACTATATTTGTTTGCAAATGTTTCATGCTCAGGAATACTGCATAAATGCTGTCAAGAAGAACAATACTATATTACCCCTAAGGGAATTTGGCATTGTATTACCCTTAAGGGAATTTGGCATTGTAAAATGTTTACATGTACACAATGAATAACTAACCGTTAATAGTGATTAAGAAATCACAACGTTTAAATGATGTTAATCTTAAATGGGAGAATACCACCTGACATAAAATATATTTTTAAAAAACTTTTTGTGCCTTAAAACTGATGTTTGATATCGAAAGCCTGAACCCGAAAGGCTTTAACTAGGTAGAAATCTGAGAAACGTTTCTCAATGAGGTGATTAAAAAACTGGAAAATATTGAATTTGTTTATGCAAAAATAAATACCGGTATTTATGTCCAGACTGTCTTTATACGTTGAAATATGTTGAAAGTTTTGTAATCGGAATGGTTAGTATACACATTTTTGTTGCAATGCTCAAGTTAGATATTTTCAAATATTACAAATTAAAACCTCTGCAATAACAGAACGTTGAACACATTGTCAATTTTAACTCTAGACCTGGATAAAATCATCCTTTTTCAAATGAAACCTTATTTACAACCCACTTGATTTAAGTTGGTGTCCCTCAGTGTTTGCAGCAAAATGGCAAAATGACTCTAGGCTATTCTTACATTATGTTCTCTACAAAGATTCATTTAAGGCATTGATAACCTTACGACCATATCATTTTGAACAAAACTTCTTTCAAATTAAGAGGTGAATATTTATATTTGCTATTGATTATAAATTTGAAGGATTGAATGAGAAAAAGGATTGTTCTTATTATCTGAATAACATAAACAACAATCTAGTAGAAACGTTATGCCTCTGGCAAACGAAAGGAACATGTTCTTTAAGGTCTTAACTTCATTTCCCAAACATTCATATTTCAAGTGTAACGAATGACCTTTGATGTAAATGGCTGAAGAACAAATCCTATCCCATCATAGTAATTATTACAAACCATTTCAAACGTTCAAAGAACAGATCAGAGTTACTTGGACCTTTTTCAGAATGACATAAATTCCCACAATTCCTTCCTACGATTGACCTTGCATATTCTACAAATATGGATGCACTTTGTCACAACTAAAGGTTACATTACTTGCCAAAGCAACTAATCACAGAGAAATGAATAGGTTCTATAAGTGTTTTTCGGACAGCATTGTTTGAGTTTCAACCTTCTCTCATTGTTTCGATTGTCCTTCTTGAATATGGAAATCAGTCTTTGATGAATCCTTTATTCAGGCTAGAGTTTGAAAAATTATTGTTGTTCGGGAAATCATCTTGATTTATTCCAAATCTGTAGCAAATTATGCATTAAACAGTTTCACACCCTTCAAGCATAGAGGTTATTTTGGACACTTTTGATCAATAGCCTGTTGACGTTGGCAATGACATTACATCTTCAATAACGTCAATATAATCCAAGGATATGTCCCAAGAGCAAAGATACAGTGATCATTTCCGTGTTTGTCTATTTTATTTATTACTGTGTTTGTCTATTGTGCGTAAAACAGACGAACATACTACACCAACAATTTGATGGCAGTCAACAGAGGTTTTGGGATGGTCAATATCATTCTTCACTTTTATGCATGTTTTATTGAAAGTTTTTAAATTATTGCTGTTCATGGAATATTTGTTTTGTTTTTAATCCAAAATTGGATTAAAACGTTATATTTAGATATTTTAGGATGACAAAGTGGCCAACTTATAATAACGATCATTGAAAAGTAAAGTCGTTGTTCCTTCGATTGATATTTGGTGATTGTGATAATTTAATGATGCTTCATGGGAACCCTGACTGATAGTGATTCTTACAATGCAATAGTACGTTCCGAATAACACGTATACATGCAACATGTTTACTCACAGTCGACAACATAATAATCATTTCTGAAAGAAATCAGGACATAAGTTATGATATTATCATTATCATCACTATAATATATAGAGATTATTAACCAAGTGTGTTTCCGTATCATTAATATCATATTTTTGGAATAAAAATTGTATTATGCGAGCCTTTGGCGAGCATAATACATTATTTTTTATTCCAAATATATGATATTAATGATACGGAAACACACGAGGTTAATAATCTCTTTATCATATATGTCATTATTAAAATAAGCGTGTTTTTGTAGTAAAATTGGAAAGAGAATTGACCTAGTTTTAGCGTAGTAATATCATAGACGGTACATCAAAGTGATGGTCACGACAACGGCTGTGAAGTGCCTAGAAATAGTTCTTAATTAAAAAATAAAATAAAACACGATGTGCGCGTTTATTAAAAAATCAACAATTGGTCGCTGATTTCTTATTCATGGAGATATTTTCAATCAATTCATATGCACCTATCTAATAATTAAAAAGCACTCATCACTTGGTCACGTCGCTAGAACAAGGGAAGTAACTCTAGTTTCAACGTTTTGGAAGCTGCGTTGCAGGGTTGATTCGGATTGCTGCATAACAGTATCTTTCACACTTAAACGGTAATTATTTGTGGGATGAGGTTGTTTCTTTCGTTTATGACAATAAGTACCTATAAATGTATCTAATACCGTATGCTCAGCCCTCAAGAACTGCCGAAACGCTAGTGCGATCGACGAGGCGTGTCGGTTTGACGCTGACACATCACATTCATTTTGTACACAGGACACTGCAGCTACTTGCTGATTCTGTTGGCCAATAGCGCACTGAAGTTTTGAATGATTCTTAGATTAAATCTACAATTATCTTTTTTTGTTAAAACTAAAAATGCACAGTTTCATATCAGATGAATTTTTTTTTCGAATGTCCATTCTTTCAAGCGGAAATACACGGATAAACTCCCGGTTACGCTTTCCAATGATTCGTAAACAGTTTTAGGATTCGCATGAAAGATTGGAATTTTTCCGAAAGTAGTTCGTGTAATTGACCTTTGACCTGTTTTGCATATTTATCAGATTTGGATACCAAGTTTATCAGATTGCTTTATTGCATCGATAACACCCGCCATTATATGATAAGAACATATACTAACTACAAATACCCTCAACAAGTAGAAATTGGTGACATGAACTTTTTCAATTAAGTCTCAATTCAATAGAAACTATTGATGTTTGTGTTTTTATGTACTGCTGAATTTATGTACTGCTCTCAACTCACTTAAATTCTCTGACTTGTGAACATTAACCGCTAGAACCGCTAAAAACCATTTGGACATCATACAGACAATGCTCACGATTTTGTTTTTTTAAAACGAGTATAGTTATTGTCCAAAATGAACAATGAAACTGCAAGACATTGTTGTGTATTAATTGCCAGAATCTGAACATAAACAATTTATATTTGAAGATTGTATGCGAAATAGAGAACATCAGCAAGATATATTTTGAGATATTAAAGTCACATTCTCACTTTCATGTTAAAAAACCTCCGTATTACGAATTTGAAATTTAAACAAACAAACAATCTGAATCACCATTGACTAGTCGGTCAAGGTCACCATAAAGGGAATATTGGGAGGTATTTGGCAATATCGACCTGGTATTTTAGGCGCTTGTTGCTCAATAGATGACATTGGAACACTTTGCTGAGAATTTGGTTCAGTTCTGATGATCATTGTCATTTCGTGACGACAGAATCTGACTCTTCAGATAATCTAAGTGCATTATGTGAATTATAAATAAAATCATGACTATAAACATTTCCTAAAACAGCAGATGAGAGTTCAGAGAGACTTAAACTATTATTATTGTCCTATTGTCCCCTCATATATTAAATCTTTAAACGACTTCTCCTCAAGAACCACTTAAGCTCGAAAGCTTGGAAATTTTTGGAAATATGATTTTTGTTGAATGGAGAATACGATTTGTAAATTTCAGTGTCAGAAATAAGGGGATTAACAGGGGTCAAAATCAAAGATGTTCATAATCATGAGTGCTATGATGAAATGTTGAAACATAAAACTTTCAAACACACAGTTGAGAAGGTTTTTTTATGAGACACATTTTTAGCTATTTTTAAAGTCATTTCAGAAACTTTGAAAGAATGTTTAACTTTTTGTAGACATTCAACCATATATGATACATCATGCAGTTAGTTACATACCTAATGGGTCTATCTTCAAAACTTTGGTAACCACTCTTATAATACCTTTTTGCACAAGAAAGATGCATTTTTAACTCTTAAGTTGCAATGTATCCTGCCACAATTGACGATGCTTTTATCTGCCAATATCACAGTATTCAATCACATCTAAACATAACAATTTTCGCTCAACTGAACCGTCTTTGAAGGAAGGATGGGTAAAAAATTATGTTTTCACTTCAAGTTCCACAGAGTGCCAGACACCTGAATCCTTTTTTATATCACCTAAGTATTTCACTGAATTGTCTTCTTCCGAATGCTCCAAATAGACCAATCTTTTCAATTATGATGTATTGTAAAACAAGAAGTGTTAGAGATTGGTGCACTGGTGGCAAATTGGTTTTCTTCGTGAGAAAATGGTAAAGACATCAACTTTAATAACTACTGTTAGTACTGATTTAAGTGAATGTTGTCATTTGTTCTACAATTTATGTTGGACTGAAGTGGATCTCTTCATTGACCAGGTAACGGTTACTGTCTGATTTATGTTTATCAACTCTATCTGTGCAAATGATAAGATCCTGATTTCTTTAAATTAAAACGTTTTAAACGTGTATGCGATAATAGCAATCTTTGGTGGGAATTGAGTTGAGGTGAAGAGGAATGAAACCATTATTTATATGGACATACACCTTCTTTATTGTTACTCTCATTCAAATAACAAAATATGATGGAAAAACACTTATTTATTATATGACGAGCAATGAAATACTGGGATTTATCAGTGAAATAAACTGTCTATCAAGCTACAGTGAAAATAACTTATATTTTCACTGCGAACAGTGACTGATATAATTTGACGTCATAAAACAATGGTCTCACGCGGCGAATTGGCTTATGACGTCACAGTGTTGCTGTGGTGACGTTTTGAAATATATTTTTTATGTCGTTGATGATGAAAGTGACTTTGTACATTTATAAGGGAAGGTTTTAAATGTCTTAACTAAACCAAGTAACGAAATTGTAAAGGTTACTTGTTCTTTTCAATACTGAATTATAATTTTTTTTTTTAAAAACCACTATTTATTGAAAACTTATAGGTTATAAATATGTTACTGTAGATTTTCTTACATTACAATATTTTACAGTGGCAAATAAAAATTATGTTTATTTAAATCATCATTTGCTTAAGTGTTCTTGTAAAATTGACGTTTATTTGATGTTGTGTAGAGGTTGAACTCTAAAATATTTTAAAAACTCACTATGACAATGTTGATCGCGTCTATTTGAACAAGCTCGATGTAATGCGTGAAAATAAATAAAGTGAATCGTTATTCAGATATATGTATTTGTATATGGTCGATAGCCTCTGTACTGAATACACTTAAACACGATCGATTGACAAGAGTAAAGTGTCAAACTTGAAATGAAGATCAAGGTCACAAAACTCGATAAACACGATGCAAGGGATAATACCAAAACAAATATCTTTTACACAGCTTTAGAGAATGACTCGTGCAAAGGAGTACCTTTTTCAGGTATCTATATAGCAATAGTTTAACACTGGCAAAATAACAAATACATAAATGAAAACCTATTCCCAAACCTGAACAAATCTATGCCAATATATTTACTTGAAAGCGTAATTGGTTATCAACTCTTTTGAAAAAAAGAAAAGTGTGGCGAGACTAACAGTCTCAGTAACTATTCTAACTTGTGACATGTTATTTTTTTAAAACTCATATTCTAACATGATTTCACGCTTCACTGATATTACTTTTGTTAATTCAATTGTACAGAACAATCGACAAAACAGAAACAAGGAAATGGAATATTGTAAATGTTTAAAGTCAAATGTTTCAACAACAAACTTTCCATGTTATATATAATGTTCTGAGTTTTGTTCAATTACGATTTTCTTGCAGTTCCGATAGAATTTTCAAATCTAAAATTACATTTTTTGGGGGAAGTTTTATAATCTTAATAACTTTTACTGTACACCATTGTATTTACACGAAAAGCTTCCAAACATGGCAATATGATTTGCATACAATGTGAATAATTCTGAATACTTCATTGAAATACTCTTTATTTCCGATTCAAAGTATTCATCAAGCAGAATTTTGTTGAATCTATGTCACGATTTCACATGAAGATAATATAGCTTGTTATTATTTGAATGAATATAATGTATGTATGAATGTTATATAATGTCATTTTAAAAATGACATGGTTGAAAATCCTTCCCGTTTAATCATAAAAACGTGGTTACAATGAAGCATAAGCAACTCAAAATCTGATTAATCTCAAGGTCACTAAATCGTCAAGTGCTGGTGCTTGACGCCAAAATACCTTCACAATGAACAATGAATCAACTGTTTCTGTAAATATTGCAAAATCCCTGTTGTGAACTTAAAATAAGAATGTGATCTCTGTTCCTCTGTTAGTGGTCGAACTGAACAATTTGACCTAGGAGTAAGATACAAATATACATTTAAAGCTTTGGAAGGGTATTGTCTTCTGGAGAAGAAGACAAAGTAGTTCAACTAGTGTCACTTGATGTCAATTTTGTTTTCAATATTTCTTTTCACTGGAGTCATCAAACCCTGATTGTATCTAGCTGTAATAATTAACCATCAATGTCATATGGATTTCTTCCGAAATGTTTAGGTTTTTCAAGTTTGATGGTTTATGAAGCTTTATGATTGGCCAATCTACAAGCTTCAAAAATAAATTATGAATGTTTTTCTTACGCCATCCTTTGAATTATAGATGCTCTTTTCACAGACCTATATACTGGTTGAAATGAGCTCATCGTATTTTAGATTAGATTTTAGAAGATTGATTCGCTCAAAATCATCTGATGTGTACTCAGTTCTATATATTAACTCTGAAAATACCTGTAATACACTAGTTCGACATGAGTTATTTCATATGAAGACGCCTTTTCAGTGCAGTTTGTGTGTTCAAATCAAACACAGTAAACGTTATATTACATGCACATGGTTTCCATGCGTTTAGTTGAATAGTGAATTTTCGAGCAAACATATGAAAAACATTTTACGGATTGTCTGTCTAGGACTGTTTTCGACATTTTACTTTGAGGTGAAATATTGTCATGAGTATATCATGGGAAAATACCTTATCTATTACAAATGTACATATAACCCATTATATATCTGTCATCCTAGGCTGTGTTCTGTCAGTTATTGTGATTCATGTGTATGCTCTGAGTGCCATTTTGACGTTCAATGATCGATCGATATCATGTTATTCAACCTCCACTATATATAACAGAAGCTGCTAAAATGTCTTCAAAGAACGATGGCTAAATGATTTTATTTTCCTCACAACCTTTACTGAGTTCAAGACATTCGCTTTTCTTTTAGATTGGCCTTTTTGAAATGGTAGAAATTCATCACAGTCGACTTTCTATTGTAGATGCTTTCATCGCGCCTCGTTAATAACTGTCAAAACAAAGATTCCGCAAAGCCGACTTTTCAAACTGTTGCCTTTTTCTGAAAAGTCAAATTAGAGCGAAGCACGGTCTTTTACAATTGCAATGCAAACAAATGCAAAATAAGAATTTTGTGACAACGATTGATGATTGTCTTGTATGGGAATGGAAGTGCAAAGGGATTTTCTTTTAAGTAAAAACAAAACAAAGGAAATATTTCGAAGTGTGAAACATGATCAATGATGATCTGATATAGTTGATCGGCATTCTAGCTGATGACATCCTCGGTTACCCATGGTTTTATATATGCTCCGTTACTCTCCACTATATCACCCATGGGAAACCTTATCAGACAAATCTGTACTCAAATTACCCGCCCTTGGCCAGCGTGACGAAGTCAGTAACCAAAGAAAATGCTCAATGGTATAAGACGGAAATGGCCAAGGGAGATAACCGGTGACGGATGGTTAACACAATGACCTCGATTGCTTTGAAACGAAGTGATATGAATTGCCATAGGCTCGTAGGTCCAAGCTGCGTAGCAGTTTGATTGGCTCACGCCGGCCAAGGGCGGGTAATTTGAGTACAGCTTTTTTTCTGATAAGGTTTCCCATGGGTGATATAGTGGAGAGTTACGAAGCATATATAAAACCATGGGTAACCGAGGATGAGCTGATGAAGAATGAAGACATTTTTATTTTATTTTACCACTTCTTTATTCTGTGTAGGCTGTCATAGATATAGAAAAGTCGCCCACACAAAAGAAATTGTATCAAATTTTTCTTCATTCTTCGGTGATATGATAATTAGGATATCACATTAAATTCACAATTGATTACAAGTTCATTTATATGTTCATTAAAGAGGGAGATCAGATATCATCTGATTGATTGTGGGCTCTATGTTACCATTTCATCCACTAGGAATGTATACAACGTTATTTCTTTCAGCAATGATAAAATGACTACAGTTAAGTTACACAGTTTGAACAGAAGTATGTCCTGACCTTTGTATCACTAATCGAATGATAAGTAACAAGTAAAAGCAGATTTATTATATGCTAAGCGATGTGAGACTGACTTTTCTCAGTTTGCGTTCTCATCTCTGCATTTTGATATCACTTTCTCAAAACAGTGATTTATCACAGAGGGGATGGCGTCATGTGTACAGTGGTATGACGTCACGTTTACAACGCGACGTCATCGCCGTTGCTAACTGACAGAGCAACAATGGTATGACGTCGCCAGAACTCGCTCAATTGAAGGAGTTTTGGACGTAAAAACACCATATTTCCGACCAAAGAAGCATTTAATAAACAGAATATTTTGTATTTTCAGTGCGATATCACGTATCTCTCATCTTGTGACTGGGGGTAACGCGGATATTTTCACTCGTGACTGCACCAACCGTTAAAATATCGACTTTACCCCGTCACTCGATGAGTGAAAGTGATATCACACTGAAAACACAAAATATCCTCTATTTATTGACTTGAACGATATGATAATTAATTCAAACATATACTCGTCAAAAAAGAAACGCAACAGACAACAGAGATTTTTCTATTGAAAGCAAGAGTTGGAGAACCGAATTACAATTGGGCAATTAGGAATTTGAATGAACATAGTTGACTGCGTATCCATTCAGTACGGCAAGGGTTAAGTTACATGTTATAGGTGTCCACAAGAGGTTGCTGTAGTTAGTCCCTGGTGTGGTCACAATGTGCACAACTACGCAATAGATCCGTAAGACATACTGAAGTACTGTATTCGCTGGATTATTACAAGGCATGACCCATTTCGGCAAGCGCCACTGGTTGACATCCATGTCTACAATAGTATTTAAACAAATCACAAAGTGTTCTGAAATAAACATTGTTTTTATTATTGGATTATCACTCCATGTACAATTAAACAAAAAATAAAAGAAGTAATGAAGGAATTTGATTAAACAAATGCACTACCTTTCAAGTTAATTTGCAGAAAGTGTCTGTTTAATGTTTGAATTGAAAAAAATCAATGATTGAAAATAATAAAACAGACAAAGTCATTGGAAAGAAAATTGTGTAACTCCTCAGGGCAGTCAAGACATTGTCAATTTTAATCTTCTTAAGATATTTAAAATCTTTCTTTGAAACACTTTGTCAATGTAAATCAATTGTTATCGATTTAATCTTCGTTCTTAAATTTTATGAACACGATTATACAGATTTGACTTTACTTCACCTCAAATCGTTATATGGATTTGATTTTTTTCTGCGCTGTCATTTCCAAACGTTACATTCTGTCAAGAGTTTATAACATTGCCACTTTCAAAGACACGGGCAATACTTGATCACTATGCGAATTCATTTTACATTAGAACTGAATATCTAACGATTAATAATGACACACAGATTACGAAAATACAAGGACAAATAATTTAGAAATAAAGAAAAGAATTTTAAATGGAGAATAGCAAATGGGAAAAAATAATCTCAATCTGTCTATGTGTTAAAACGAGATGTTTGATATTGATCCACCTAAATCCTAGAAGATTTAGCTCAGAAGAAAACAATCGGGTTGAAATCTGAGAAATGTTTTTCGATCATGTGATTAAAGGAACTATAAACTGGTTTTTTTTTATCTATTGACGTAAACGAAGTATAACACATCTCAAACGTGTTGGTTGCAATGCTAAGATATTGTTTGATAACAAATACCTTCGCATTAAAATAATGTTAACACATTGTTAATTTCAACTCTAACCAACGAGAAAATCATCCTCAGTGCCAATGAAAAAATGGTTGCAATAAATTTAAAATTGATTTCCCTTAAGCATGTACAGGCGAAAGTGTATTGCGATCTGTTACAGCGTTGCTTTCGATTAAGCTTAAAATTATTACCTAAAATAATATTGCTTTTGGCAAAATGATGCAAAGCTATCCTGGCATAATATTCTACACAAACATTCAATTACAGCATTGGAAAAATAACCTTACCACCATGTCATTATTATGTCTTTCAATTTTGAATATCGTTAATTCAAATTCAAGAGCTGAAGGTAAGTAAGTAAGGTTTGAAAGAGATAATATTATAGTATTTTGAGCAGTTTAAAGACGAACATAAACAAGAAACTAATGGAAAAGGTCATCCCTTTGACAGAACACGTTGTTTAATGTTTAATAATACTTCACAAACATCTACTATTTCATGTACAGGTGAAACATTACAGAATGGACAGCACACATCCTATCCCCGAAGATAAAATTGTGTCAAAACTGGTAAGCATTTTGAACTTTGACCTCCTGAGACTGAATAACAAAGGAGAATCATTGATTCTTCTTTGAGAACCGCAGAAGTGATGTAAACATTTAAAATTAGACATCCTATTCTGTCATTCAAATGAACATTTAATTTCATCATGAAAGAATGACATGTAGAAATTATTTAAGAAAATTAAATAATTTTGTAAAACGAGGTTTCATAATTGTATGGTTTCAGAACAGCGATTGACATTGCATTACATCTGCCAATATGGATGCACTTTATAACAACTAAAGGTTACACATTTTTATCAAAGCAAATCATATTAGGGAGATGATAATGTTCTATATATTTGTCTGGCAACATTCTGTGAGTTCGAACCTTCTCGCATTATTTCGATTAGCATTCTCGAATATACCAATCTTTACTTTTATGTATACTTTATTACGGCTACACTATTGAAACTTTACGGTTGATCAATAATTAAATTGGATTTAGTTCAAATATGCTTAACATTTATAGATAACATTTTCGTATTGTATCAGTTTGCTGGTGCTCAATACGATTTTTGCTTAAGAATGTGTTTTTTTAAAGTCTATGAGTAAGATGCCAACACTACCATATTCATGCAGAATATTAACTTATTGGTGACAACGTTAATACTCTCACAAAATCATTATCTTCAATGAATTTACCATTTTCACTTAACCGACCATATATGCGTAGCTCATACGTTCTCGGTAGCAAATGCCCTTGATTATTAAATTTCCTTTCTACCGGTTTAGCTTTCGTTGTTCCATTTTTTGTCGGCACTGATTTGTATCCAATTCATTTACATAATTATATGTGCATTATTGGCCTTATTTTATTTCTCATGCCAGATTATTTTCGAAAAATATGCATGTATTAAATATATATATATAATATATCAAAAGTATAGATTACATAATTTCCATTGCGGACATCTTAAAGGGGCAGTAGCACGTTTTTTCGCTCAAATAAGTCAATGAAATATATTTGAAAAATAATTTCACCAATAGTGGAACACCCTTCACTCTTCGGGAAATCAAGTTAAAAATGAGTGTACATGGTTCAGTAAAGCCATGGGAATTGTTTTTGTCATTCAAAATAATAAAATGTGTTCACAATAAAATGGTCGCCATGCAATTTTTGCTTTATACGCAACACCGTTATTAACAATACAGATCATTAGTTTGTGTAATAAGATGTTTTACCCTCTAAAGTAAATAAAAATGACATAAACAATCATTTTAAATGGAAAATTTGAAAAAATAAAATTTGCGAAAAACGTGCTACTGCCCCGTTAATGAAACCTTTATATAATTTTTAGCTCATCAGGCCTGAAAGGCCCGATGGGCTTATGGCATGGGGTGGCGTCCGTCCGTCCGTAAACTGTTCGCTTTTTCGACTTCTTCTCCAGAACCAATGACCCCAGAGAGCTGAAATTTTAAATACAGACTCCTTGGCTGAAGGGGGTTCTACATTGTAGATTGGTGACCCTGTGACCTCAAATGTGGGTCACAGGGGTCATAACCTAAAAAGCTATTTTCATCTTCTTCTCCAGAACCAATGACTCCAGAGAGCTGAAATTTAATGGACAGACTCCTTGACTGAAGGGGATTCTAAATTGTACATTTGGAGACCCTGTGACCCATAGTAAGGGCCACAGGGGTCATAACCTTAAAAGGCTACTTTCATATTTTTCTCCAGTCCAAAAAGCTCTAGAAAGCTTAAACCTTATGTACAGACTCTTTGGCCAATGGGGATTCTAAATTGTAGATTTGCTAAACTTGTGACCCCAAATATGGATCACAGGGCTCACCACCTAAAAAAACTTTTGAAATAGCTGTGAACATAATGAGATTTTATGTGCACTTCATCCACTATAGCACTTCATTCAGCTGTGAGAAATGCAGAAATTGAGAAAAGAAAGTAACTTTGCACTTAATCTTATTCAATCTAGGTGTAAAATATATGTTAGCTTAAGAGTAATACTACGTTGTAGACATGTCTAATGTAATCAGTGTGAAATTAGAACTATTGAATAGCCTGTGAACTGAATATTGTGACAGGCTACATACAACAAAATTGAAAAGAAGTTAAGAAATGTTTTATTTTACATTAGATATGTGAACTAAATATGACTTGTGATGAAATAGGATAAGACTATTAGAACTAGCTACCATCTACTTTTCCAGTAAAGAAAAATAAATAAAGATGGGGAGAAAAAAATTTAAAATATATAATTGACTGGCTGTGAGTCCGGGGTCTGCCTGTTGTGTAATTGCAGGTGTTGAACTTGGAGTGACCGCTCCCTGGCAGAGAGATGCAAACAGTAACTAATACACAAAGGTTTCAGGTTACTTTAAACATCTCTGCTGTTTTACTGATTTAGTCTTGCACTCAGATGCTCAAGAGAATTTATTAATTAAATATTGAAAAGGAGCCTATGAGAAACCAGATTTTTAGAAAGAGATGTGGGCTAATTTTCATTATGTTATAAATGTTGATAATTCCAGAATATAAATACGAAGTAAAACAATAAAATGCAAAGGTATACATTATTTATAATGAATGTGGATTAATGTGTAACCAATTGTGATAATCTCTTTAAAATTTAATGACTTTGCAATGACTTATTATGTGATATATTAATCTTTTCCTTAGAGATAATTAATAACACAATTACTGATGAGCTTCAGAGCCAATGGCTCTATTTTTAAGAACCTTCTCTTTTCAGTTCTATTCGATTTCAATGTTTCCTGGCACAATTGGTTGATCTGCAAATATCAAAGTACTCAATCACATCCAAACAATAATCTAATCTATCTAAAATGCATAAATGTTACACCTTCGGTCATATTTATGAAAACTTTTCTGTAAGACGCATCTATTTTCTTAGTTCAATGTTCTCAGTTATCATGATGAATGATTATTCTAACTTTCTTCAATCACATCAAAACATAGCAGATTTCGCTTAAGTGAGCCGACTGAAGGAAGAATGGATAACAAATTATGTTTTCACTTCAAGTTCCACTGGGTGCCAGACACCTGCCTTTGTGCTGATGCAAGTGTTCTATTGCTTCCTGTGAGATTGGTCTCATTACTCACATTCATCTTACTGTTATTGTAGCGAGAGTGATGTCAGCAAATTGCCATTAATAAAAGTCAAAACCCTTTTATACTTCATCTAAGTTTTTTCACTAAATGGTATTTTTCTGAAGGCTCCGATTAGACCAATCTATTTCATTATGATGTATGGTATTTCAAGTTTGTAAGTGGTAGATATTGGTGCTCTAACGCAAAATGTGTTTTCTTCATTGGAAAAGTTAAAGACATAGACATCTGTTACTTATTAAGGATGAAATAAAGTCATGTGTACAATGTTTAAATTGAGGTGATTTATTTGTGTTCACGATCACAAACATAACATTAACTTTCAGAACTGTTTATCAAATCTATCTATATCTTTCAAGTGCAAATGTTGAGATCTTGTTTTCCTTAAATTAAAACGATTTCAACATGAACAAAGTCATAACAATCTGTGACAAGAGGTTGGTGTGAAAGATGTAAAAAATGTTGTTTTTTTTTTCCAAATCACATGAAGAAAAAATAATCATGGACTCTAATGCGACCATTCAAATTTGATATGACATGCTTTTAATATTTTAAACACTGTAAACAACACTGTGATGCTTGAGTTTCTTTAGTTCTTATTAAAAAAAGCTTACATATCAACTACCGTCGTCGGAATTAACAACCTATTCCGAAACCTGAACAATTATGTGCCAAAAACATCACATCACATCACAAGTTTAATTGGTTAACATCATCTGTTTTCAGACAAACGATTAGATAGACAAAGACGCGTTAGATCTTGACAGCATCTCAAGCAAGAAAAATATTGTCACAATTGATAAACGCATACATTCCCCTTACTGTGGACTTGATGTAACAATATAAAGGTAGTGCTTTAAATACAGATTCTCGTGCCGAGACCTGGAGAATAATGTCAGTGTTACCAGACTATTAACCACCGTTGTCCTAGTTGTTTGGAAGATATGACATAAGATATCCCAATGACAAGGGTAACATCTCGTTGTGACCTTAAAATGAAGGTCAATTAACATTACTCACATACTGTGGAACCTATATGTATTTTTCCATTTCATACAAACATATGTAGCATAAGTCTGGAAAAATATTATTGACCTACTTTTAAGATAATTATCATTTCTGTACTGGTGTTAGACTAGACTATAACTAATTTGAGTGTGATACATGTTAGGACAATAAACTTATTGAGGACTTTTCAAAGTATAAAGTATAGAACCTCCATTCTAATATGTCAATTTAATGTTTCAAATTGGATCATTCAAACTAAAACATAATGTCAACCAAACTGAATAAGAACCACAAAATTCATATGGAAACAAAAAATTCACTGATATTGTCAGCAAATATCAAATCATCTGGGATTTCGTCCTGTTCCAGAAAGCTTGATCATTGATGCTGATACATGTATTCAGCAACACCTTTTGTACCTCATAGTTTATTACATGCCTCTGAATAAAGAATTCAGTTATATCCCACCCATGAAATTGATCTGACATTCAGACAAATTAGTGGACAATGCAAGGTAAATCTTTTACGTGGTCTGAAAAGCAATCAAGGACGAAGCTGATCATGGGAAGAATGAGAATTGATTAAGTCAATGTTAGTGACTATATCTAATATTCACGCCAGACTTTTCAGAACATTTCTGGACGGTTTATAATTTCAAACTAAGGTGATGTAATCATTTAGATTGCATACTTAATTATTGCGTTATGTTCTTCTGAATATTCCGGAAAATAGTTTTAAAATGCTTATTTTTGGACCCTAGACAACGTTTGCGAAGTTTGAAGCTTAACATCAACGTTTGATAAAAGAGGTCAACATAAAAGTTGTTGGTTTTTAAATTGTACATACTTGTGTGCAAATCAATTTTCAATTCCCAAATCAGTTAAGCAGTTGTGAGCCTTTGAACTTTGATGAAAATGGCGATTTTCGAAAAATTGCAATGTTGTATGGCTTATGTTCAAATTGTGACCCAACTATCAACTTATTATATGATGTAGATATTAAAGAGAAATGTTAAGTAATGTTTCTGCGTCATCTTGCTATGGATATAATATAACATATCTTCATTTGCTCCAGAGCTATCTTCCTTTGAATACGAAATTCGCCCTTTTTATGAATGACCATATGTTCAAGGGCAGGTGGCTAAATTTAGGGTAAAATTAAACATTCGGCCAAAATAACCCTCTTATCAATTCATTTTCAGTGTTTCCGAATTGGGACCAGAATTGACTGTTCGCGATAAAATCTTTAAAGTTTGGTTGTAATAGCTTCATTTCTTCTTGCAAAAGTAGCTTAGACACAATCGGTGGAATGAAAAAAGAAAACAAAACAAGCCAATAACAATACGGATTCAGCCCTATGTCATTCATGATGATAGAGCAATGCGCTTTAATGATGGTGTTAGATTTCTCACTGTTTGTTTTACAATGTACTTTGGCACATATAATGATACGCGTTCCCAAAATACCCAATTTTATGCGTTCCAAAATACCCAATATATACACGTCTACAGTTTGCATTTGTTTTTATTAGAACATCTGTTTATGGACATAGCATCCACAAAATGATTTAATCATTCAAATATAGTAACTACCTTCGTCCTATGTAATGTGTTAATGTGCACTCAGTTAAAATGTAAAAATTCAACACATTTCTTATATGTTATAGCCTTAATTTAATTTCAAATTTTAACGATTTTGAAATGCAACAATTTTTCTCTATGTAGTTTGAAAAAGAATATTGAGTGTCCAAAACGTGTCCAAATAAAAAAAACTAAAAAGAAACGATTAGATTAAACAAGTCCACTACCTTTCAAGCTAATATGTAGAAAGTGTCTGTTTCATTTCAACATAGAGAAAATCATTGAATGAAAATAATAAGACAGTCAATTTCATTGCAAAGAAAATTCCTTAAATGCTCTGTGCAGGCAAGACATTGTCAATGTTAATCTTGTTAAGATATTTATGTTTTTGTCAATGTAAATCCAATTGCTATCGATTCGATCTTCGTTCTTAGGTTTTATATGAACAAAATCACAAGACTGTTATTTTAACTCGAGGTAAAGCGATCGTTATGAATTTTAAACTATATTTTTTTGCAAATGTTTCATGCTCAGGATTACTGCATTACTGCGGTCAAGAAGAACAATACTTTATTATTGTACCCTTAAGGGAATTTGGCATTGTATTACCCTTAAGGGAATTTGTTATTGTAAAATGTTACACAATGAATAACTAACCGTTAATAAAAGAAATCACAACGTTTAAATTATGTTAATCTTTAATGGGAGAATACCTGCTGACATAAAATATATATTTTAACTTCCTGTGCCTTAAAACAGATGTTTGATATCGAAAGCCTGAAACCTTAAGGCTTTAACTAGGCCGAAATCTGAGAAACGTTTCTCAATGAGGTGATTAAAAAACTTGAAAATATTGAATTTGTTTATACAAAAATAAATATTTATGTATCTATCGAGAATGTCTTTATACCTTGAAATATGTTCAAAGTATTGTAATCGGAATGGTTAAGTAGTATAACAATGTGCAATGTTCAAGTGAGATATTTTTAAATAATACAAATTAAAACCTCTGCAATAACAGAACCTAGAACACATTGTCAATTTTAACTCTAGATAAAATCATCCTTTTTCCAACGAAAACTTAGTTGCAACCCACTTGATTTAAGTTGGTGTCCCTAAGCGTTTGCAGGAGGCAGTGCATTGCTATCTTAAGTATCCAAACAAAGGACCTGAAATAATATTGCTTTCGGCAAAATGATTCAAAGCTTTCCTTACATAATGTTCTACACATAGATTCATTTAAGGCATTGGAAACATAACCTTGCGACCATATCATTTTGCAAAAACTTTCAAATTAAGAGTTGAATATATATATATATATATATATAAGCAAAATACAAAAACCAACTTGGTTTTGTGTAGTTTGGCCTTGTTACGAATTGGTAGAGTGCTCAACATTTGTAAAATGGAGCGTGATAAATGTAGAAAGTTTATTCAAGCGCACAAAAGTGGCCAGAAGACCAACCAAGCTATCACTTGACAATTACTACTCGCATGAAACAGAGCTGTAGTGATACACAATGAATGTTTTTTGTAGATAACTGACTAAACTTTATATATAAATTTGAAGGATTGAATGAGAAAAAGGATTGTTCTTATTATCTGAATAACATAAACAACAAACTAGTAGAAACGTTATGCCTCTGGCAAAACGAAAGGAACATGTTCTCTAAGGTCGTAACTACATTTCCCAAACATTCATATTTCAAGTGTAACGAAAACATATCCGAATGATGTAAATGGCTGAAGAACAAATCCTATCCCATCATAGTAATTATTACAAACCATTCCAAACGTTCAAAGAACAGATCAGAGTTACTTGGACCTTTCTTCAGAATGACAAAAATTACCACAATTCCTTCCTACGATTGACCTTGCACTGCTTCTGCCAATATGGATGCACTTTATCACAACTAGGGGTTACACAACTTGCCAAAGCAAATAATCTCAGAGAAATGAATAGGTTCTACACATTTTTTTCCGGACAGCATTGTTTGAGTTTGAACTTTCTCTCATTGTTTCGATTGTCCTTCTTGAATATGGAAATCATTCTTTGATGAATCCTTTCATCAGGCGAGAGTTTGAAAAAATATTGTTGATCGGGAAATCATCTTGATTTATTCCAAATCTGTACCAAATTATGCATTAAAGATTTTGAGTCATGAGAAGTGATAATAAAAGGCCTACGACATGTTCCATAAATGCAATAGAATACAACGGCGAGGATAAAAACTAAATAATGCTTAGATTAATTTCAGAATACTTAGTTTACAAAGCAATAATTTATAGGATCATTTCAAAATTTCAGTCATGTAAATCATCATTTTCAAATATGACTGTATGACCCATGTGTCTACAAAGAAACATTATTGTCCTAATTTAAGGTAATGCATTTCCCATGCTCAGTGTGACCTTGAGACCAATGTCAAGGTCACCAAAATTGATTTTGAGTGTTATGTCTTTGAAGATGTTTGAGGTAAAGAATGATTATTATCCAATACGCCGTTCTTACGATAACTAGGAAAATACAAGGTAAGGGATAATAAAAAACAAAAGAACAAAACAGCTCTTAAATAGCCTCAGAGAATAACACATGCAAATGAATAATGTTTTTTCTATCATCTGAATGGAAACAATTTAGCACCTAAAAATAACGTCGTAAATGGATGAAAATCTAGGTATGACAATGTTAACGACTAGATAGACAAATTGTCTCTCTTAGTTGTCTAACTGGTAAGACAATGTTACAATGAATCAGATCACTACCGAAACATTACGAAAAGGAGATTCATGTTATTTTGTTAAACTGTTTTGCTAACATACGTTTCACTGATATTGCTTTTGTTAATTCAATTATACAGAACAAGTAACAAAACAGAAACAAGAGCAACCTTTTTGTGCGGATTGTTTAAGATGAAATGATTAAAGCAACAAACTTTACATGTTCTGAAAGTGATGTTTGAGTTTGTTCAATTATGAGCTTCCTTTACTCCAGAGAGAACTGACATTTTGATATATTTCTTGCTGAAGTCTTATATCCATATTTTGTGCAACTTCTGTAATCTTAATATCTACAAACAACTATTGTATGTACTAGAAAAGCGTAATAGGAATTTCAATGTATGGGTCCAAACAGGGCAGTGTCGGTTACATTTGTAATAAATCTGAAGAAAAAAAGGGCAGCTAATAAACAATTAATAACCAACATCATGTATACGAGAGCTAGAAATGGGACACCTATCACTGCATTGTTTTCTGATTGCATTAAAAAAACCATTACTTGTTTATAAAAAACAGTTTACTGTTTTTAGCTGTTTTCTGGATGTGTAACCTTCGAACATTCTGTGAACATTAGAATTTACAAATAACATAAGATGTTATATTTCTGAATTTAAATTTCAAATTTGACATATAAAAACAGACATTATTCTTCCTATAGTAAATTTGAAGTTCTAACTTGAGATAAACATGTCAATGAAACACTTCACACAAAATCAAAACAGCGTCAATGAATTCACTAAAAATAAAAACGACCTACATTCAAGAAACAGAAACAGTTTAATTGTCATGATATGCTCAAATTATTTCCAAACTTCACTGTCAAGGTTGTGCTGACAAGCGTTACATGCTTGTTCTGTGTTGAAACATTCAATGCTTTAAGAATAATGTCAAAAGTGAAGAAAATATTTATGGATACACAACTTCGTGATATTGTGACAACGCTACAATTCAGAACAATGAAGTTGTGTATCCATAAAATTGTTCTTCATTCTCGATCACCTCGACTTCTAGACTGCCCATTAAAGATATAATAATATCAACAATGTAAACAACCCTTTGTCATCCCTAGAACCTATGTGGAAGGTATGAAGAGAATCGTTTTGAGCTATCTCGCTGACAACGGTAACATGTGTGGAAAATATGAAGAGAATCCAGTGAATGCTTCCTGAGATATCTCACTGACAACGGTAATATCTCGTTGTGACCTTGACATGAAAGTCATGGTCACAACGGTCTATTGGAACATTACTCTCATAGCGTAGTACTTTCCACGTGTACATACATACCTACGCGTGAGTTAAACAGTTATAATTTCTAATAATCATCTCCCTTTAGAAATTAGAACAATCGAACATGATTTAATGTTATTTCTCCAATTCATTTATAACAAATTTGAGTGTGATACATGAAAACAATCAATCAATCTAAAGAATCACAAGTTCTACATGCAAACCAAATTTCACCTATATTTTCAAGCAATAATAACATAATATTGGATATTTATGTTGACATAATTGTTTTTACTGATTCGTGTATTCATTTAAGTATTTTGTTACTCACAGTTTACTGCATTCCTGTGGAATAAATACACGTCCCATCCATAAAATTGCTCTGACATTCAGACAAATTAGTACACAATACAAGGTGAAGCTTATGTGTGGACTGAATAGCAATCAATGACAACGCCAATCATGGGAAAATCAGACTTGATTAAGTCTTACTGAGGATATCTAATATTGAAGACAGACTATTCAGAACATTTTGAAGACTTGATTGAAAACATCTGTATGTAATAGATAGAGGACGAGTAGCAGTACATTATCGGGATATAAATGTACGGGTTTGAGAGGGTTGGGCGAGGCGTCAGCCAACAAAGTCAACAAATTTGGGAAACATTCTCTCGAACACAACATGAAAAACATTGATATTTCTCATTATCATATGCAAATGTTAGGGACATTGATGTCATCATCAGCACTGTGAGCACTGAATTTCTTAAATTGTCCGAGGTGCATGAGGCGTACATTTTATATAAAGCGTACGAGTCGTGCTACAGCATAAGCGTCGTGCTTGAATCACGAACATGCATGATTTAAGCACGTTTTTATTCAGCAACATTGAGCAGTAATACATGTCATTGCCTATAAAGACTGGGTGGTTTTTAGAAGGAATCAGTTCACATAATGGCTTCATCATGGACAGTCCAAGGACAAGTACACTATTCATTCAGGAAAGGTAACTTTACTATTTTACTCCTTACTTTTTAAAGTGTATATTTAAAAAATTATCAAATGCATTTATTAAAATTACATTAAATTGATTTATTTAATAAAAGTTATTGTCTTTTGTATTTCAAATATTTGTGTTTGTTTGTTGAGCTGTATTTATCAATATGCGAGTTGTACAATATATTGTTGCATATTCTAGTGTGCATCCCGTCTATATTGCACATGAATGATTTCAGGTTACTGCAGCAACGAAATTGTACTCGAACGGTCTATGGGAAAGAATGTAACGTCGTACTGGACATCGCTCGGACGCTGTGTGACGATACAGGGGTTTCATTGAGACAACAATGCAGCCTCCATCCTCAACACCCCAAAAAGGTACTTTTATATCACTTTCATCTCTTTTTTATATCGTTCTATATAACGTCTGAATATTTTGTTTAATATCGTGGTTGAAAATATATAAACCATTGGTAACATGGTTTGATGCTTGTCGTTGTTTCACTTACTCATGATATATTATAATGATAATTATAAGATACTTTCAGAACAGAACGAGGACACATTAACAAATGACTGTGAGACAGTTGATTTTGTAAATTTTATATTTTGGAATATTGGTGGACTAACGCATAAACTTTCCCATAATGATCTTGTTGAGTATATCAAATCGTTTGATATAATTGGAATAAGTGAAACTTGGAGCAGTGATATAGATATCCAAAATATTTTTCCTGATTATGAATTGATTGTAAAAGTAGCAGATAAAATATCTACCTGTGGCAGACTTTCCGGCGGGATAGTAGTGTTGATACGTAACCATTTGTATAAATATAAAAAATGGACCAAAATTACTGAAAATGCTGTTTTTATATTATTTGACCGTGCATTATTTGGCCTAGACAGAGACATTCTATACTCGTGTGTTTACATCCAACCGGAAGGATCGACGTGGTACGATAAGTTATCTCCACAATGTAAAAATGGTATACTTGTATTTCAGGACTCCTTATTAGATATCATGTTCCAACTACCAGATGTTTATATCCTCTGTGGCGGAGATTTTAATGCCAGAACAGGCACAAAGTCTGACTTTGTTGAAGATGATATATTAGATTATATAGAAAATCAAAATGATTCGCATTGGGACTTTTTAACTGACTTTTTTAATCTTAAACGTTTTTCCGCTGACAGAGCTGTAAACAACTTTGGTAAAACATTTCTAGATTTATGTTCTACATTGAATGTTCACATTATGAACGGGCGCTGTGGTGAAGATAATGAAATTGGAGATTTTACTTATATAAGTAATAATGGTACAAGCCTAGTAGACTATATTATCTCATCGTCAGTATTATTTGATTTCGTTGGTGCTTTTAGTGTACAGTCTCGTACTGAGTCAGATCATCTTCCGATAGCGGTTTCATTGAAGACAGACTGCATGAGATCTTACAACGGGGATGTTAAAAGTCCAAAACATGCCTTTAAGTTTTTCTGGGAAAACGATAAAGCTGAACAATTTAAAGAGAATCTCCTATCAGATCATGTTCAGTCCCTATTTGATAAGTCAATTGATTGCGCTTTTACGAATATTGATGAAAGTATTGAATATGTAACTAACGCCCTGTGTTTAGCGGCAGAAACTATGAAAAGAAATATTAAGACCCCACGAAGAAAAGCTAATATGTGGTATGATGAGGAATGTGAGAAGCTTAAAATAAAACGTTGTAAATTACTAAATAAATTTAGAAAAACGAAAGATAAGGAATCACTCCAAGAATATTGTCATATAAGAAATGAATATAGTGTAATGTATAAACAGAAGCGTCTTGCCTACTTCAGAGAGAAACAGTTTGTCATAGAAAGTAGCATTTCAGACTCAAAACGGTTTTGGCTTGAATTGAAAAAGTTGAACAATTCTACCGTAGCGAAAAACAATATAAATATGGATGAATGGCATCGACATTTTAGAAACCTATTTAACTTTGAAAATGAAACTGAGAATGGGAAGGAGAATGAGAATAATACTAATACTTTTGTAGACAAAGTAAACCTATCGACATCTGACGATGATAACTTTTCAATATCAGAAGATATACTAGATTCTCCAATCAGTAGGGATGAGATATTAGACAGCATAAAATTCTTAAAACCCAATAAATCACCAGGTATTGATGATATTATACCAGAACTTATTAAGAATTCGGGAGATATTGTAGTCCCATATCTAGAATTATTATTCAACATTATATTAGAAAATGGTACTTTTCCATCCTGTTGGTCAATCGGTATTATCGTCCCGCTCCATAAACAAGGTAGTCTGGATAACCCAAATAATTACAGAGGGATTACTCTTTTGAGCATTTTTAGTAAAGTTTTCACTTCTATCATTAACAGAAGATTAGTATCGTGGGGAGAGACAATGAATAGAATTAGTGAATCTCAAGCAGGATTTAGAAAGGGATATACCACCACCGACAATATGTTTATACTACAAAGTATTATACAAAAGTATTTCAATGCCAAAGGAGGCAAACTCTATGCTCTCTTCGTTGATTTCGAAAAAGCTTTCGATTCAGTTGATAGACAGAAATTATGGTCTCTTTTCAATAACCATGGTCTTAGCCCGAAAATGAAAAAACTTCTCCATAACATGTATGAAAATGTTAAAGCTTGTGTAAAAAATAACAATGAATTCTCAGACTGTTTTGAACTACAACTTGGTGTAAGACAAGGATGTATACTAAGCCCATTTTTATTTTCATTTTTTATAAATGAATTAGCAACCCAAATTGAAAGCAATTGTGAGTATGGGGTACAGTTACACCCCGATCTTGTACATATTTTTCTGTTGCTCTTTGCAGACGATATCGTGTTATTCTCTAGTACTGTAGCAGGTTTACAAAGACTTATAAATGAACTAGAGACTTATTGTAACAATTACAAATTAACTGTAAATAGAAGCAAAACCAAAATAGTAGTGTTTAAGAAAGGAGGGCGTTTATCAAAAAATGAGAAATGGTGTTATAAAAGCAAAGAATTAGACTGTATTAGTTCGTACAAATATTTGGGATTGTTCTTCAGTAGTTGTTTATCGTGGACAATGCATGCTAATTATGCTTGCCTTCAAGCAACAAAGGTGATGATTGGTATCTTTAAACAGTTAAATGTTCTCGGTGACATTGATATAAGTGCATACTTTAAAATATTTGATGCAAAAATTAAACCAATTTTATCATACGGGGCTGAAATCTGGGGGTTTAATTATTACGTAGATATTGAAAGAGTACAATTGAAAGCATGTAAAGCATATCTTGGGGTGAAAAACAACACTACAAACACAGTGGTTTATGGAGAATGTGGTAGATACCCAATGCACCTATTCACAAGTATTAAAGCCATAAAGTATTGGTTAAAGTTATTGAAAATGCCTTCATATCGTCTACCAAAGAAATGTTACAATATGATGATGTTATATGATAAGAATGGTCATAAAAATTGGGTCACTTCTGTAAGAAATTTCTTATCCACAAAGGGTTTTGGTTTTGTTTGGATAGACCAGTGTGTTGGTTCAAACGAGGACTTTATTTGTCAAGTAACGAGGAGATTAAAAGATATTTATTTACAAGAATGGACTGAAAACATATCCCTTTCTAGTAAGTGTCTATATTATAGGATGTTAAAATGTACTCTAGAATCAGAAATTTATCTTTCATGTATAAATGTCAAAAAGTTTAGGATAGCCTTAAGTCGATTAAGATGTTCATCACATGATTTATATATCGAAAGTGGAAGATACAAATCAGTCCAAAGAGAGAATCGAATATGCAGACTTTGTAATAATAACCAAATAGAAGATGAATATCATTTTCTTTTAATTTGCCCTATTTATAACTCACTGAGGAAGTTGTATATTAAAAACTATTACTATGTCCATCCGAACCTTTATAAATTTGTAGACTTGTTAAGTAACACAAAAATTACAGTTATTCAAAATCTAGCTATGTTTATTTACCATGCTATGGTATTCAGAACAGAATATATTTCTACACATAATATAAGTTATACCTAATTGTTGAATATCATTTTCATTGTATTTGATGTGCGTGTACATATTATCATTGACATGTATTGTACTACAGGCCTGTGGCCTTTCAGTACTGGAAATAAAATCAATTGAAGATATAAATGAAATACACTTGAAAATTACCAATTGACCTCGCATTACTTGCTTTAGTTACATGATTTTATTCTTCTTTTTTTTAGGAATATCAAGCTCCCTAACATAGAAGACCCCCATCGACGGAAGCGCCTTTCGGAAAGGGAACACAGCAGATCATTTGTCAATGTAATAAGTGTTTAATTGTGTATTATCCACATACATAAAACAATCAGTTGACATTGTTTGTTGTTCTTATGGAAGTCTGTGAACCAGTTTTATGAGCATGATACCCGAACGCAACCAGACAACCGTACATCTATCGGGATATAAATGTACTCCATGTGACCAATACAATCATATGATTGGACGAAAGCATTTGAATGTGCTCTAATTTACATTGCAAAATCGTCTTGTTGCATTTATGCCACGATGTGAAACACAAGAACATAATAGGTTATCACTTGAATGACAGTGAAACATAAACAACTCAAAAGTTAACTAAAGGCCAAAGTCACAAACATCCCTTGACATTTAACTTTAGGAAAATCTTCAAACTGGTTCTTTAAATATTGCAAAATTCCTGGTGTGACCTTAAAATAAAAATGTGACATCTATGCCCTCATTAAGGGTCAACATGAAACCTTAAAATAAAAATGTGACATCTATGCCCTCATTAAGGGTCAACATGAACAAGATTTGTAACCAATCATCATTGATCAAGGATTTAGATACAAATATACTTATCTTTTCTGGAGAAGGAGACTTGATAAGGTGAATTAGTTTCACTTGCATTCTTCATTGCTTGATGTCAATGCTGTTTTCAATAATTCCAGCTGCTGGAGTCATCATTTATGGCAATTGTTAAGACTATAAGACATCTAACAGTGACAAAGACATATTAAAATGATCTTGTCCATAACAATTCCCTTTTCAGATTTAAACCCATTGTCATTTGTTTGTTTCATCTGTAGTGTCCTCAACGCAACCATGTTTTTTAATTTCTTTCATGTTCTGAAGTTCAACACAAATAAGTTTTAAAAGGGATTTATCGCCTTTTCTTATTTTCTCAAAATGGAAAAGAAATGCAGCCAATGTACCGTTAACATTGTATAGGTGTTTAATAACTAAGGATAATCAAGTTGTTAAATAGACTGATTTGTCTTCTTAAGTAATAATATACTGCATATAAACTGTTATTGAAATGACAAAATTGACAGTATTAAATGCTAAAACTACAGAACCTTTGAAACAGTCTAGATTTATTTTGTATTAAGTCAATAGGTAACACATTTTAAAATCCAAGAATATTAGAAAAATGGTACATTATTTCAATCATTTAATCAGTAAATAGATTAAACTTTTCGAGCAACCAAACAGAATTAAACACAACCCCATTCTGATTCTGAGACCTAATTGCTATCCTTTTTCTTGGTATTACACTAAAAATTATAATAAATTTAGTAAAACTAAATAAAAAACTAGGCAAACTAGGTCATTCATTCATAAAGACAATTAATGCCTCTAGCAAGATAAAGGTAACACTGGTGTACCCTAGTGACAAATTTAACGGGATATTTACTCAGTTTAAATGTAAAATAATTAAATAATTTCAAAGGTTCTTTCGTTTACAGTAAATATTGATTTTATTATTTGATAATCAAAAACATGAACAATGTTGAAAAACAACATAAAAGAAATTTGAATTAGACAATTTTTATTAAACAAATTCACTACCTTTCAAGCTAATTTGAAGAAAGTTTCTGTTCCATTTTAACATTGAGCAAATCAATGACTGAAATAATAAAATAGACAAATTCATTTGAAAGAAATTGTTTAAATGCTAAGTGCAGGCAAGACATTGTCAAGTTTTGCTTTGAAACACTTTGTCAATGTAAATCCAATTGCTATCGATTTAATCTTCGTTCTTAAGTCGTATGAACTCAATTATACAGGCTTGGTGTTATTTCAACTCGAGGCAAAACAATCGATATGGATTTAAAAATGGATTTTTGGCGTTCAGTCGATTCCGAATGTTTCATGCTTGCCAGATTTTTAAACATTACTGTTTTCAAAGACAAGGACGATACTTCATTACCTTGATTACCTCTGAAAGAATTAATTTTACATTTGAAACTGTTGACTTGAACATAAATGAATAATTAACCGTTAATAGTGGCAAACAGATTAAGGAAACACAAAGGTAAACATGTTTCTAAACGTTACAGTTTTTAAATACGTGCTGCACATAATTTACACTGTGTAATAAAAAAGGCATGTCTGATATTGAATGCCTGAATCCTAAAGATTTAAATCAAGGAAAATCTGAGGTTGGAATCTGAGAAGCGTTTCATTATCAAGTAATTACAGAAACTTACATGTCCATTAAAAACAAACAGTTTTGTATAGTTTTGTAAACTGTAGTTTAAGAAGTCTAAATCTAAATTCTTTGGTTTGCTCAAGTTAGATATTTTTAATAATAAAAAATAAAATCTCAGCAATAAGAGAAGTCAATTTTAATTCTAGACCTTGAGAAAATCAATGCCAAAACTTTTACCAATGAAAACTCGGTTACAACGAACTCAATTTATGTTGATTTCCCTGAAGCGTTTAGATATTACATGGGGATCTGGTGAAAAATGATTTTGTTCCTCAATAAATTATCTGAAATAAATTGGCTTTCGGCATTTGTCAAAAACATTAATTGCCATTTAAAATAATTAAATAGCAAACTTGGTCTGGAGCGAACTTTGATCCTTTAGGTGTCAAGTACATCTCCACATTATTCATCTTTGTGGATCAGATAGTTCTGGAGAAAAGTCGAAAATGGAAAAATCTGGCCTTTCAGTCCTAATGCGCTAAACTTTATTGAAGTAATGTATGCCTTTGACAAAACGTTGCAGACACTATCAAAAGTACATTGTATATATTCATTAATGCTAACTTTTCGAAATACAGTCATATTAATGAAAGCAGTTTTCATCAGTAAGAAACCTCTTTATTCTTACATTCAATGTTTCTAGGCACCATTGGTGATGCTTTTACCTGTGAGTATCAAAGTATTCAAGAACAAAAAGATACATTCTTCAGCACGTGAAAAGACTTAAGCAGGAAAACATACGACTAAGACATGAGTCTCGCCATTACACAGTGAACTGATGATAATGGTTGTATTTGACAGATCACTTCTGTTCAATAAACAGAGAATAATGGTATTTGCTGACAGCAATTTGTCTTGTTCCTTTAAATGCTTTTAGCAGTCAGTAAATATGCCCCTACAACAAAAGCACAGTGTATAGATAGAATAGATGAAAATATGAATAAATCCAAGAAAATCTCTATGCATATTGATATTAAACCAGTCAGTCGAACACGTGCTCCTGTTTTACTTCAGTGAAATAATCCGCAGACAATTGGTTTCTCATTCGACAGTAGAAATATTGTCAAAATATGAATAGCGTAGAATTGAATCCTCACTTCCTGACCTTGCAAGATCAGTTTGTTGAACTTGGAATCTGCTGGGATGCGTACGCGTGTTTATGAAGAATAAAGTAAAGAATAAGTAACTTTCAGGTTACAACAGATGAAAGGGAACCTGGAAAATACTTATGCGGTGTGAAAGGCAATACTGTACTCCATCTTTTTTTCTCTTTTAAAATATATTTATATTTAAGAATTGAAATTATTTTCACGTTTTATGTCCTAATAAAATTGATAACTGATAATTTAGTATTCATATTTTATATTGTGTAATTAATGTCAATAATGAAAACATTCAGGCATTGCAATCACGTACATAAATAATGAAATTGATTAATTTGAGTAATTCAATAACTTCATTGGTTATAACTATTTGATCAAATCATATTTTCCTCGAGTGACCGGTACTAGCTGTGAAGTTTCCCAGTGCGTCTGATTAATATACAAATAATGGCATTATAAAAACAATGAGTGAACGCACTGTTTCCTTTGGGGATTGTAGTTGACAGGTCAGAGAAACGGTTATGTGATAACATTTGTCAAACTTTTCTTGCGAGGTAAATGCGTGTAACAAAGTAGGATAACAGCAAATAATAGAACCGTTTGACCCTAATGAATCAATGGTTTAGAAAAGTGTCCACTGATTTTCCGCGGCATTTCATTACTCTCGTGGTATTTTTCAGTTTGCGACGATTTTAATACACGTGGCAATGACTAGCTGTGCCAAATCTACAATTTAATACTTAAAACGAATCCCTCTATTCAAGGTACCTGATAACATACTTGCTACAAACACCGATGTGTAACCAGCCGGAAGCGTTAGACAACCATCCTATCTCAGGGTATAACGTATAAACGCTCACCTCCAATTTCATACTCTGGATTAGAACCTCACTCATGATCCAGCCAATCAAATAATGTCATCGTGATGGTTTCAGCCAACCCTAGTGCCTTTCAAACTGCAGTTTGATTTTGCTCTTTCGCTCTTGCTCTTTTGCTCATACCATATGATTAAAATGAACACAAGGATGAAATGTACTGACTGACAAGGGAAGATTCCCAACAGAAGCCTTTTACAGGGACTACAGAGGCCAATATATTTCAAAATGTATGTCTTTTGAAAATTGAGAGAAAATTCACTTCAGGCATGTCAAACTTATATAATGTATGGACCAGTGACATGAGGTAAATCACATTTATACCATCAAAGGACCCTTGTGTAGCATGTGACAGACGTGTTAATTGTCGCACGGTACTCTTTTGACTATTCTTAACATGTATTCTTTAAACCTAAGTTGTGTGGATGGATGAAGGTAAGACAACAACATCCCCTTCCAACAGAAAATGTAATCCTTGTGGTCCAAATGTTAACAATTCAGGTGCCTGTTCAATTATCATACATCAAAGTTGCCAAGTCTTGAACCTTTAAGTGTGGTCTTTTCATCCTGAATAAGAAGAATTATTAATCAAGATGCACCCATGATGAAAGGTAAAGGATTACAGGGAAGACGTCATTTACATATCGTAAGGGACTGAGCGTTCTAAACCATCAAACGATTCTATCCTTAGATGTTCTATAACGATTCTCTTCATGCATATTATCTTTTAACCAACGAAGAGAAGGGAAATATAAAAGAATCCCCGGCAACCCTTGTCTGAAAAGTGTGAATCCTTAATTGAAAACCTGCGTATCAATAAAAGTTGAGAAGCTTACTCGATATCCCCGGCATATATTATGTAAAACACATAGACATACATAGGGATATATAACACATAGGGATATAGACACATAGACATACATATGGATATATAACACATAGGGATATATGACACATAGGGATATATAATTAAAAATTAATTCTTAATAGGTGACATACTCAGTGGGTCCTTCACACAGGACAGCATAAACCCACAACTCTTTGGAATAATTGGCGTAATCAGTGAATTCTGAATATGAAGGTTCAGATAATCGAAATATCATAATTTCAATGTTCACTCAATAGATAATTTCAAAAGAGTTTCATATGTCTTCGTAAAGTTACTTAGTTCACTATTTTACTCAGTGTTGCTTCTAAGGAACACAATCACTATCTTCAATTTTAACAAATTCATTAAAAAAAACTAATTTTCCATATTTAGATGATTCTGAAAATTATGATTACATTATAACGATGGCAGTGCAGCAATTCATTTTAATATGTTTGTCAGATAATCCGAAATGGTGTCCATGCCATGCTAAAATATAATGAAATTCATTCATTGATTAAGACTGACAATGTAATGAATTCATTGACATAAAACTGTTTGATCAAATCAGATTTGCCCCGAGTGACCTGTTATAGCTGTGAAGTGCCCTGGAGTCTCTGGTGCATCGTGCATATATTTGCAAGTGATTAAATCATCGAGACAAGTGGTTTGTTCCTTTGGGGATTGAAGTTGACTGGATCAGAAGGAAGGGCAGCCCTCCTGTTAAAATATTCTCAGCTTGGCACAAACGAAACTAAATCCATGCTGACAGAATGTATGCAAAACTTAACCCGATGTAATCGAATGCCAATCCCTGATGTCTCATAAAAGAGTAAACTGAGGCATTGTCTAAGTAAGAGTTATTCAATATTACAGTTACGTCGTTTTTTTTTCATTTTGAGGGTTGATTTAAGTTAATTTAAGAAGAAATACAACACTACATTAATCAGATAGCATTTAACACATTAAAGTTTCTTTATTTTTTAATTTCAAAATCGCCTGTTTGATTTGTGTTCTTTATACTATTTAAAATGTTGAAGGTTTTATTCCAGAAATAACACCTCACAATCCTACATCAACCCTTCCAAGGAGATGCTTCTTTCGTTGACAGGATGTTAACTTATAAAACAAAAGATTCATTCATATTGCATATTAATTTGTTTACATTTGACAGAGCGTGGATTATTTGAATATATAGAGGACATCCTGATGGCTCTATTACATATTCTAATACTTGCTTCTTACCTCACATCAAAGTTGTCATGTATAAGAGATTCACATTCTGTCCTCTTGATTATTCTACTGATGCATTGTCTTATACCCCTTTACACCAAACCCGTTCTCACTACGTTCTTGAATCTTTTAGAACGGGCTCGAACTGTCCGAAACCGGAAAGGACATAGTGGAAACTGTTTCCGAACTTTATGAACTGGCTCGGACGTACTAAAACGGATTCTCCTCGTTCTGAAATTGGACGGAGTACACACGTACTAAAAACCATTTTAATACGTTCGTGGACTTACCACCCCGTCCACACACAGATCTCAGTTGCCATTTCATGTTGATTTGTTCAGAATAAAAGTAAATGTTCTTAAGATTTGCCACGAAAAGTTAATTTTTGGAAATGAAATAGATTCCCTATGGCAAATCATTTTTGTCAACACCATTCCATTGAAGATTAAAAACTGTTCACTTTGAAACTGAACGCGAATAAGAACGGCCAAAAACGTGCTGGCTGGCGGAGATACCTGTACAAGAACAAAGTATTAAAGAGGATCCTAACAATTGCCCACGCTCATCTCCAATTATCAGATTTTCGCTCTCAGAGTGAATAGCTTAGGTCCATTTTTCAGCAACAGTGTGTCGTGAGAAACATTTAAAATCAAATTACCTTTTGAAAGAAGTTGTATTATGGTTCTGGGAAATAGTTTATGTTTTATGGTGAAAAATAATACAACCTTATATAAATGAAATGTGTAATACAAAATTACATTTTCCAGTGAAGAGTTATCTCCCTTTGCCAATACTTTTCATGTGTTGTAAGATCATTAAAAATCAAATTACTTTTGGATACTAATAAAGAAAGGTAATGGTATTATGGTCGTGTGAAAAAGTTTATGTTTGATGGTAAAAAAACTCTGCTCTACAACCTTCTTTAAATGACGTTTTCCATTGAAGAGTTATCTCCGTTTGCCGATATTTTCCATGTGTTGTGAGAAACATTAACAATCAAATTACATTTGGATACTAATAAAGAAAGGTAATGGCATTATATTATGGTAAATATTCAATTTCAGCATGAAATTACGCAGAAAATAGGTCGGTGACATATATTTTTTATTTTCTATCATTCTTCAGCGGTAAGTTTTCCACAAGTTGTATCATGCTTGAATTATTAATTTTTATACTTGAACAGGACATTTGAAGTTATATCTGCAGAATCCATTGTTGACATTTTATTTCATCATATAAGGTTAATAAGGTAAATGAAAAAACAACATAACAATTGCAGAGATCAGTTTTCCACTCTAATCCCTTTATGAAAGAAAACAACAATATAGCTCTGAATGATTATCATTATTTTTGAAAAAATGACTCTGACAAAATAAAACAATTTTCCCATATTATGAGACATTACCACAAAAAACATAATTTTGCAGAAAAAAGGTCCGTGACACACACTTTTTCTTTTTGAATCTAGAATAATACATATTCAGCTTCCATCATGCCTATTAACAGCAATTTTTCATTTATCATGATTATTGTTGGGAACCTCTGTAAGAACGAAATGAGAAACGTGTAAACGAGAAGAACTGTCTGAAAACGAGTTGATCGGGAGACAAACGGGTTGGAAAGGTATTGTGCTTATTAAGATGAAGATAGGTCTAGTTGAGAACTCATATAAACTAACCATTTATGGAATTGAACTGATTAAAAGCGTTATGAACGGGCACTATTATCCCATCTAAACATGTTACCAACTGTTAGAGGACGGAGTTAAGACTAGATGGACTTTCTAGGAACTGTCTGTAAACCTACTTGGATCGTTGTATGGAAAGTTATGCACAAAAGTTACCCGTTTATGTCCCGTTCGAGGTCGTTTTACAATAACTTTTGGTCGGAGTAGAATGTAGTGAGAACTACCTTGGTATAACTCGGGCATTAAGTCTAAAACACGTAGGTAGGTGAAGATGCATATAATGATGTAAGGTAATGCTTCTCCAATGAATGGTATCACCAGAAAATCACTTAACATAAAGGAGCTTTACCATGGAGATTGATATGACTGGCTAATCGTCATATATATCACAGTTGCTACAATTTTCAATATAGACGTTCATCTAAGATAGAAATTGCTTTAAGTCCTACCCATGCCACTGAGAAAAGAATGAAAGATACCAGCTGACATGAGACAACTGATTTACATGATACGCCTTCTGTCTACTCTACGGGGAATATAGAGGTCAATGACTTCAAAAGGTACCAGAAAAGTCACTTCATGAATAGTTAACTAGAATAATCTGTAAATAGTGACAGGAGGTGAAGCCCCATTATACACTTAAGGAAACCAAGGTGACTAGTGTAACACATGTCTGACCTGTTACTTGCTGCACATCAAAGTAATATGGTAGGGAATTTAGACTAGTATTTAGGCTAATCTTGACATGTATTCTTCAAACCTGAATCATAAAGATGGATGAGGATAAAGACAGTAAAATCCCTTTCGGACCGAAAATGTAATCCCGACGGTCCAAATGTTAACAATTCAGAAGACTGTCTGATCATCATACATCAAAGTTGCCCTGTCATTATGGTCCTCTCATCCTTGGCAAGAAGAACTTTTCAACTTGGATGAGAAGAATAATCAATCAAGATACACACAAGATGACATCGTCATGACCACATCATGAGGGAATGTAGATGTCTGAGCCTTAAAATACCTAAGTTAGGAGTATTATAACGATTCTCTTCATGCATATTTATCTTTGAAACATTAACGAGAAGTGAAACATGAAATAAAAAAAGCAGTTGTATTTACTGTCTCATACCGTTTGATTAAAAAACATAGTGAAGAAATGTACTGACTGACTGACTGCAAAGAACGGTTAACAGAGAAACTCTTTTTTTATTTACAGGTAATATAATGGGGAATAAGTTCAAAATGTTTATCTGTTGAAGTACAGAGAAAATTCAATTGATGCATATGAAGTCCTTTTATACATAAAAAAAAGACTTAGCCGATTATAGTATGTGCCATACTTGCATTGTTACTTGTCACGTCAGTCTTTGGTTATTCTTAACCTGTATTCTTTTAAACCTATATCATGTAGATGGATGAAGGTAAGACAGTAAAATCCCCTCCAAACAGAAAATGTAATGTTAACAATTCAGATGTCTGTTTAAATATCGTAGATCAAAGTTGCCATGTCGAGGTGATTTAAATATAGTCCTCTCATCCTTGATAAGAAGAATTATTAATCAAAATGCACACATGATTAAGGTATGCGACAATGCTCGAAAATGTCATTTAGGTCTCTCCCGGGAAATGTAGAGGTCTAAACCATCCAAAAATACTATGGTTAGAAGTATTTGAACTTTCTCTTCATGCATATTTATCTTTGAAACAAGAAATGAAACAAGAAAGGAATACCAGTTTATAAGTGTAAAGCCTTTATTGAAAGCTTGCCGCACATCAAAAATTTAAATCAATATTTTATCTCCTCAAATCTATTTAATATGTTTCCTATTCTTAAAGTCGTCCCATTGATGAACAATTTTTACATTTTATGGCTAGTTTTGGGTTATTAAAATATGGTAGGAAAAACTGTAAAGTACAAATACATATACATAACACAATTGTATTCTTTGATGCAGTTAGAATGTATTGAAGATGAATAACCTATGTGATTTATATATTTTGATGATATATTATCAAAGGAAAATTTAAAATCATCTTAAAATTAGATCATTAACAATCATCACAATTTCTTTGGAGCTTATATAAAAATCTAAAATATACATCCAAACCTAAGCAAACAGAAGAAGGGATTATGTTACAATAAGAAACATAATTGACGACACGACACGACAAAATTGCTTTTGCACCTAGAGATTAGAAGTTTCCAGACATGAAGATGACTTTGAAGCGACAATACGAATACTATTTTCATCAAGACTTCAGAAGGTCGCTGAGTAGACAATATTTTGTCCTAAATATGTGATATTCACACTAACAAAGACAGAATCAAGCGAGTGTGCAGATGAGTGGCATTGAAATTGTTTGTACTGAGTACACTTAGAAGGTTCATGAATGTCAGGGCAAGTTCTTTGTACACAACATGACAGTTGATTGCTTCAATACAAACATTGTACTATTTTGTATTGGTTTTATACAATAATATGTATGGTATTGTATTAACAAGTTCAACAGTTGTAAGGATTTGTATGAAATACTCACTGGAAAGCATAGCCAGAGAAGCCGTAGATTTATCCAGGGCATGAGTAATTAGCAGCTCCGAGTTTTTGCGCAGTTTCCGTCGTCGCCGCCGCCGCCGCCGCCGCACGCGCGTTTTGTATTCGCTATAACTTTTTTCCTAGAAGGTTTTGAGAACTCATATACATAACTTCTTACTTATGCCCCTGGGGAATTTTTTTGACATGTTCATATTCAAGGTCAAAGGTCAAGGTCACGAGTTCTGAAATCGCTAAAAAAATCCTTGTAAACACGATAACTTGAAAAATATTTGTACTATCAGGCTCTTATTTGGTGTACATCAACTATGGAGAAAGGCCAAGATTTGAAAAGGTTTTCGCTAACATCCGTCAAAGGTCAAGGTCACAGCGAGGGCACGACTTAAGCATGCTTTTGCGAAAATGTCTTATTTCAACTATTAACACTTTGAATCTTTAAATGATTGTTATACACAATGAAAAGTGATCACTGATTGTGTGACCTTTAATTTTAAAGGTCAAGGTCACGAAATATGGTCAAGGTCACCAGTTCTGAAATCTCTAAATAACCTTTTCCCAAGAAGGTATTAACACCTCATATACATAGCTTCTTTCTTATAAACCTGGTGGATGATTTTGACATGTTCACATTCAAGGTCAAAGGTCAAGGTCACGAGTTCTGAAAACGCTAAAAAAATCCTTGTAAACACGATAACTTGAAAAATATTTGTACTATCAGGCTCTTCTTTGGTGTACATCAACTATGGAGAAAGGCCAAGATTTGAAAAGGTTTTCGCTAACATCCGTCAAAGGTCAAGGTCACAGCGAGGGCACGACTTAAGCATGCTTTTGCGAAAATGTCTTATTTCAACTATTAACACTTTGAATCTCTAAATGATTGTTATACACAATGAAAAGTGATCACTGATTGTGTGACCTTGAATTTTAAAGGTCAAGCTCACGAGATAGGGTCAAGGTCACCAGTTCTGAAATCACTAAATAACTTTTTTCCATGAAGGTATCAACACCTCATATATATAGCTTCTTTCTTGTACACCTGGGGAAATATTTTGACATGCTCACATTCAAGGTCAAAGGTCAAAGTCATGAGTTCTGAAATCACTACAAAAATCCTTGTAAACACGATAACTTCAACAACGTCTGTGCTATCAGGCCCTTACTTAGTAGATATCAACTATGGGGAAAGACCAAGATTTGAAAACGTTTTTGCTAAAATCTGTCAAAGGTCAAGGTCACAGCAAGGTCACAACTTAAGCGTGCTATTGTGAATATGCCTTATGTTAACAATGAACACTTTGAGTCATTGCATGATTGTTATACACAACGAAAAGTAATCATTGATGGTGTGACCTTGAAGGTCAAAGTTCAAGGTCATGAGATATTGGTTAAGGCCATGTTGATCTTTTGATCCAATTTTGAAATCAGAAATAGGTTTTAAGAACAAAGTTGTGAAAAGAGACCCCAGTAATGATTCAACTTGTTAGAATATCTTGAACAATGAACAAATTTTTGTCCAAAAAAATTCCCATTTTATTTATGCTGAGGAGAAGGCGGAACAGGGAAAGGCGAGACCCAAAGTTTCGGAGCTGCTCTGCTTTTGCGGTGTCCCGCAAACGCTCTTCTAGTTATTTATCAGTGTCTATATATTCCTTGGTAATTATTGGGGATTAAAGCCTCTTATGTTTGCCAAACTTCAAACATTAGGACGATGGCAGTGCAGCAATTCATTTTAATATGTTTGTCATATAATCTGAACTGGTTTCCATGCCGTGCTTAAATATAATGAAATTCATTCATTGATAAGATGTGATCCGAGTGACCTACTAGAGCTGTGAAGTGCCCTGGAGTTTCTGATGCACCATGCATATATTTGTAAGTTATGAACTCATCCAGACCAGCGGTAAACGTATTTGTTCCTTTGGGGATTGAAGCAGACTGGATCAGAAGCAAGGGCAGGCTCCTTTCTAAAATATTCTCAACGTGGCACGAACGAAACTAAATCCATGCTAACAGAATGTATGCAAGACTTAATTCGTAGTAATCAAAGGTCAATCCCTGCTGTCTCGCAAAGGAATATAAGTCTGTTAATATCAAGCATCGTTCGAGAGAAATCCACCACTATACTAATCGGATAGCATTTTCCACGTTAAAAATGCTTTGTTTTTTAATTTCACAATTGGCCGTTGATTTGAGTTCTATTTTAAATATTGAAGCTTTATTCTCGAAATCCTCGCAATCATTCATCAACACTTTCAAGTCTGTCAGACGTCTGTTTCTGTAATTGACAATATTTTAATCCTATGAAGTTTACGATCGTTGCAAGCACTCAAACTCCATGCATATTGCATATTAATTTGTTTACAAGTGACAGAGCATGAGTCGTCTTGGGTCTTTAAAGGAATTCCCTATGGCTCTTTAACACATTCTAATGCAGCTGTCTTTCTTCTTATCACGCATCAAAGTTGTTATGTTCACAGAAATTCACACATTATCCCCTTGAGTATTCTACACATTTGTCAGACAAACAGACAGCCAGAGTTTTATTCAGTGAAGAGGGCTTAGGCGAATAATACAGGCAAATAACTGAGTAAAAGTAAAAGCTATTATGAATAAGACAATTACACCTGACTCTCCTACAGTCATTGTCTTAAACTCCCTATCACTAAGGTATGTATATGTAGTAAACAAGTAGAAATGTACCAGAGAAGAATAACTGTGCAATATGACAGAAACTTATCTACCCGATTTTAAAAGCAAGTTTAGTTTCTCAACTTTATGATTTCTGAAGCCGTTTGTCTAATTTACCGAACATCCATGACGCCTGTCTAATGATCATACATCATTGATTCGTCTGGTCATTCCTCATGATCCACTAAGAGAGCACAATAATATTTAATCATATTGTTGGAATAAAATGAACGTGAATTAAAATGAAGATCAGAATTGCTCAAATTGACACAACTGGTCAGCCCCGAGTGACCTGCTATAGCTGTGAAGTGTCCTGCAGTCTCTGATGCACCATGCATACATTTGCAAGTAATGACATTATCATGACAAATTGCAGACGTATGTGCTACTTACTTAGTTTAATTGACTGGATCAGAAAGAAGGGCAGACTCCTAAAAATATTACCAACTTGACATGAAGAAAACTAAATCGACTATTTAAATATATGCAAAACTTAAACCACATTAATCCCTGCTATTTCGCAAAGGAGTAGATAGAGACTTTTAATAAACCATTATCAAAGCAAGAGAAAATTGAGTAGACACTTTCAACGTTAAATTTCTTTTTAAATTAAAAAAACAATCGTTTTTTTTATTTTGATTATTCATTAGAGTTGATGTAAAACATACTCCAACACTATAATTATTCGATAGCATTTTCCACATTAAAGTTATTTCTTTTTATAATTTCGCAATTGGCACTTTACAGTCGTTGAAAGCACTCAAGCTTCATGTATATTGCATATTTATTAGTTACAAGTGACAGAACGTGAAATCTTGAATCTATAAAGGAAATCCCAATGGTTCTCTAACACATACTGATGTAGTTGAAAATAGTTGTCTTTCTTTTTACATCGCATCAAAGAAATTCACACTTTGTCCCCTTGAGTATTCTACACAGGCAGTGTCTCAATTGTAATCACGTAGGTATGTACAGATGCACATAATGATGACAGATAATGCTTTTCCAATGAATGGTATCACATGAAAAATAAAATTAAGACTAGTTAATCATGATATATATATATAACATTTGCCATGAGTTGAATTTCCGTATTCCGTATCTAAGATGGATCTGGGAAGTGATTGAAGTCCTACTCATATCCTTGGAATAAGGATGAAAGATACTGGCTGAAAAGTGAAAAAATGATTTACAAGAGAGGCTTTCTGCCTTATTTACAGGGATTATTGAGGTCAATGACATCAACATTTCCTGGAAATTCTCTTCCTTAATGTAGTTTAATTTAATTTAGTTCACTAAAATAATCTGTGGACCTGTAACAAGAGGTGAAGCCCCTTCATAGATTGAAGGACACCAAGGGGACCAGTGTAACACAAATCAGACCTGGCACTTGACTTGCTGCACATCAAAGTAACTATAGCCTGAGATTTATAACGATACTATTTTGGCTATTCTTGACATGTACTATCAAAACCTTTATTATGTGGATGGATGAAGGTAATTCAGTAAGGTATCTTTCAAACAGAAAATGTTATCCCGAGGGTCCAAATGTTAACAATGCAGACGCCTATCTAATCATAATACATCAAAGTTGCCATGTCATTGACTTCTCAATATTATCATTTCATCCTGGATGAGAAGAACTATTATTCAAGATGTACACATGGTGAAAGGTAAAGGATTACAGTGAAGACGTCATTTACATATTGTACGTAAAATGTAAAGAGCTGAACCTTCCAAAGATGCTACCATTACAGGTCCAAGTATTCAAGAGATACCATTGTTAGAAGTAATATAACGATTCTCCCCATGCATATTTATCTATGTAACATTGACGAGAAGATAGATATTCTTTATTTCCTCCAATGTTGAAGATATACAATGTAATACATGATGCAATCAATTTTGCATTATATGATGTGCAAAGTTACAGGTGCACATAGCACTAAAATAAAGAGAAATATGTACATTAATATCTATAAATATGGAAAGCTAGAAACACGTTTCGAAGAATGGTTTCCATTCCCGAAGTACAGTACTTGTTGTTTTCATACATTGTATCCATATATGGCTATCCATATTTCTAACATTGTCATTTGGTATACCTCCAAGAAGAAAACATATTAATACATCATCATCATCATTCCAAATACTTACAGAGGTTTCGACATCCAAAATATCAATTAGAGAACTAAATAATCGCTCTCTGTTACATTCTGTTTTTGAACAATACAAAAATACATGTTTTACAATGTCATAAGCATGTGTCCCACAAAGGCATTCTTTAGATTGTATAACAAATGTGCTTACGCGAATAAGGTAGGCTATATCATAAAAATAATCAGCATCATTGAGAGTTATGAGCCAAAGTTTGTTTCCAGATGGATTACGTAAAAGAGAGTATCTATGGAGATTCGCTCTGTAGTTGAGTTCAGCAGTAACATCATCTGCTTCAAATTTTGAAACTTTATCTTTTACAATTTTGGACCATTCATGTTTAGTGACAAACACAGATGAGGTACGATACATATCAACATAATCAATAAGATCATATTTACAGGTAAGATTTAACATATGTTGTATAGGAGAAGATTTACACTTGTGCATATTTTGTACATCAGAATAACAATAATTTTGGGCTGCCCTGTAGTGCAATATTCGCTTAAAAACAAAGCTAACATCAGTGTTGAAGAGTCTTCCCAGGAACAGAAGTGCCCTTTGGTCAATATATGCACGAAGTGATACAAGGCCAAGACAGTCTCTGGCAATGACTGAACAGGTGCGTTTAGAGAATCCTTGTACCTTTTTACAGAAGTACTTTTGTACACACTCTAACATGTCATATTCTTTAACTGATAGTTGACACCATACATTACAAGCAAATAGACCACAGGGTAATATAATACGATCCCATATGCGAACAGCATGCATGGGATGAAGACCACCAAAATATAAACCATGACTGTGGTTAACATTAACTAATTTTCTTAGTTTTTCACATATTGAAATCGTACGACTATGATATGTTTTAGCCGTGTTAATGTACAGTCCAGCATAGGTGACATTAGTCTTATGGCTGACAATTTGATCACCAAGATATAATTCAGGACATTCATATCTTTGAAAATCGCCAAACAAAAGAAAGGCACTTTTACTGGCATTAAACTTTAGATGCCAGGTTTTTGCATATTCAAATATAACATTCAATAAACATTGGAGACCATCGGGTGTACAACTTAACAAGGTTGTATCATCTGCAAGTAGGATACCAGGAGTAGCGGCCCAGGGGAGATGTAAGCCCTTTCCTGAGTTATCAATGGCACTCAGTAAGTCGTTAATGTACAACGTGAACAGCCAAGCCGATAGTACCCGTCCCTGCCCAACACCCAGACTTCAAAAGTGTCCGAAAATTTTCCGCCAATGCTTATGCGTGATTTCATTGATGAGGAAAGTGTGTATAAAAGCCTCCATAATCTATGGTCCAATGACAAGTGGTGATGTCCTTTTATACATCAAAAGACCGCAAGCCGAATCTCGAGTAGCATGTGTCAGACTTGTTACTTGCGGCACGGCAGTCTTTCGGTTATTCTGAACATGAATTCTTGGAACCTAAATTATGTGGATGGATGAAGGTAAGACAGTAAAATCCCCTTCAAACAGAAAATGTAATCCTGACGGTCCAAATGTTAACAATTCAGGAACCTGTTTAAAAATCATACATCAAAGTTGCAATGTCTTTGACCTTTCAGTATGGTTCCTTCATCTTCAATGATGACGATCAGAAGAATTATTGCTTTCAGTTTTTGTGCAGTTTCTGCAGTCGCCGCCGTGGGCGCGTTTTGTATAGGCTATAACTTTTTACTTCTTACTTATACCCCTGGGGAATTTATTTGACGTGTTCATATTCAAGGTCATGGGTTCTGAAATAACTACAATAATCCTTGTAAACACGATAATAATGTTTGTGCTATCAGGCTCTTACTTGGTCTTATATCAACTATGGAGAAAGGTCAAAGTCACAGCAAGATCACAACTTAAGCATGCATTTGTGAATGTGCCTTATTTCATCTATGAACACGTTTGAGTCATTGTATACACACTGAAATAGGATCATTGATTGGGTGACCTTGAAGGTCAAAGGTCAAGGTCATGAGATATTGGTTAAGGCCATGTTAACCCTCTGATCCAATTTTGGAATCAGAATATGTTTTAAGAATAAACTTGTGAAAAGTGACCCCAGTGATGATTCAACTTGTTTGTAATAACTCGAATATTGAACACATATTTGTTTAAAAAATTCCCATTTCATTGATGCTGCAGAGAAGGCGCAACAGGAAAGGCGAGACCCAAACTTTCGGGGCTGCTCTGCTTTTATGGTGTCCCGCAAACGCTCATCTAGTTAATCAATATGTACACATGATGGAAGGTAAAGAAGTGACTTACATATTGTAACGGGAATGTAGACCTTTCAAAGATACTATCGTATTTAGCGATTCTCATCATGCATATTTAACTTTGAAACAACCACGAGAAGTGAAACATGAAAGATTCCCCTGCAGCCCTTGTCTAAAAGGTGTAAATCCTTTATTGAAAGCTTGCCGCACAAAGTTTACAGTTCTTACTCGATATCCCACGGCATGTATTATGTAAAAAAAACCTTTTTGTTTACTTATCAGTATATACACGTTTCTAGTTTAAGCTATGATTAGAGTTATCCTCCTTTCTCACTAGGGGCGCTGACGTCGGCCGCAATTGAGGTGCTGATTGCCGCTTTGTTGACGTAATGGCTTACACTTAGAGTGGAGGTAGACAGACTTAGACAGTGTATTATATTTGGTTGTAACAACAACAAAGTTATACGATTGGAGGAAGTCACTGTGTGATGAGCACGGTATTTAACATGAAGAATGTCCCTGTCTTGTACCATACCATACAAGTTCTATAACATTCCAATCTCAGAGGAAATACGTCGACGTTGGCTGACATGATCAACCGGAAAGATTATATGCCGGGGAAAAGTGACCAGGTATTATTTAAGTAGGCCTACCATTTAATTTATATTAAGTTTTTATTACGAATTCTTAGAATAGCACACCTAATCATAAACGATGGTCAACAACAAGATGCAGTGCCGTGCCATAAGAAAACAGAAAGTGACGTTATTTCCATAGACTTTCATGTTAATTTAGTCTAGGATACATACTAAATACTAAATCATCTCAGCTTGTAGTACATAATATAAATTGAATTTGATAACAACAATTTAACCAATGTATCTATCTACACGTGTACATTAAATAATAACGTTTCCCATAGACCGCCATGTTAAATGTTGTCACAACTATGTACATATGTTAATCAAATTACTGCCATTCCCTCGATAGAAAACTGAAAATTAAACATAAAATATGTGGTTGTAGCCAAGATCATTCCTCACAAACTTGATAAATATGAATAAGATCAGATAAAAAAATTATCTATTAAATTTATTAATCCTAGATTAAATTAACATTTAAGTCTATAGAAATAACGTCACTGTCCATTAACTTATGGCACGGTATATTAACCATTATTTTTGAGAAATGACGAGTCGAATAACAATGTTGTTCAATGTTCTTATTAGGCCAAGCAAAACTGTATGAGGAGTCGAATCACGATGAATGAACTCAAGTTAAAATTGCTTTTATATTCTACCATACTGTTTAGTGATTTAGATATAGAATTAATGTTTAACACTATGTTTATATATATTATTCATGTATGCAGGTATCTACGGGCAGTTATAGAAATTGTAATTTGTCAGTATATGTAATTCTCGAAAAGTTAGGAAGAGAAGGCGATACAAATATTATTATTGAGCTGTTGACATGTTGTTAAAATTGCAAATTCTGTCAATAATAAAGCTTTACTCTCTATATTATATATGTTTTAGCTTTCATTTATAGTATATAAATACAATAGTTAGTCGATCTTTCTCCGGAAGACATCTCAGGAAGCGTGTAGTGTCAGAACGACTTAAAAACAAACACACAGATATGGACTCGTAACGAAACGTCACTTGACTCTTCAGCACCTTAATGGCGGACAGTGATACAAAGATGGCGGCGCCCATGACTTTGTGAATAGAAACGTCTATAGGCAAACTATCTACTGTTTCTTTTGGGCAATACTTCTTTCAGAAAATACCAGACTATAATGAGAAAAATGATTTCCCTGGAATTTGTTTTCAGCAGATACTTGATTCGAATGATAATAGTTACTTAAAGTGTATACAAATTATAATTTATTCGTTATATATTTGATACATATTAAAATGTTTAACATTTCACATGAGGTTAATGAGGACAGTATTACAGATCTAAACAATAAATCTTCCAGAATATGACATTATAGAACTTTAATACTTCGATAACGTGGATATCATATTTGGTAATTTTTGTATTTACTGTCCAAATATTAAAATTATAACCATTGGTAGAAATATAGTTTTAACAGGTTTCCGTCTATCTCTAGAAACACAACATCGAAATGCTTTATTTGAAATATTGCAAAACATTCGTCTTCCTGATCTTGTGATAAATGTTGAATGAGTTGAGTAAAGATCTGATCTGGCTGTTATGAATTAATGTTAATAGTTTGATTACTTAAGGATGTAAAATTGTTTGCATATTATAGATGAGCTTTTGGAATTAACAAGAAGTTTCAAAATATGATTGGATCGGATGGATCTTTACATAGGTTATTGTAAAACTAGCTCTGGTTCGTATTATCTTCCAAAGACAAAATGTAAGGAAGTTTGTGTTCAATAAGTGTTTAAAGCATGCATAACTTGCAATTGCTTGGTTGATAAAACTTGAGTACACATGATGCTTTACACGTGCTATAATTCTTCAATTCCGAATTACATATACTCTCAATCAACTACCAATTGCAGTTATCTGCTTCGAAATTCCACCAATTGAGCCTGTAATCGGTTCAAGTGTGGTTAATATGTTCGATGAGCAAGTAACAAACTAAGGGTGGTTGCTGAAGTAAGTACATTTGCAAGTCAGGCGCATTTAGAATTGAGACACAATGGAACTAATCCAAATGATGAAGACATCTGGATCTCATTCGCATGTCCCATTTATGTTCCCAATAGAAGGTGTATAATATAATAAATTTCCTTAGTGCTTCCAAACAGTTCTTCGGTAGATTTACATACTAAGTGTGTGTACCAAGACTCTCCCTAGATAGAAGTGTACACGTACTATTACATTCATTTTAATCAACAGTAAGAAGCTCAAAACATTTAATCTATTTCATCAACTCGACATTGTCTTCCTGATGTAAAGTAACGCAAACTGAAGTGGGTTTATTCAATTAGTTGTCATAAACGTGAAAGGGAATCTTAATTTCAAATTATTTCTTTTAAAATCTTGAACAACAAGCACATCTTTCAAATTTACTGACGTTATTAATAAGTATTTTCATCTAAGTATTAATTAAAAAATACTAATTCATTAAAATGAATTTTACATGTAATCATGTAAAAACAAATATACATCTTACTTGTAATTTTCGTCTTTATGTTATGAGATTCAATGTACACACATGTACATTTGTATGGTCGAACACATAGTACACATAGAATTTTTTTACAATTTGTACCCATCTTAATTACCAACCGTAACTCAAATATGTGTATCTATGTGCGTATTCTGAACGATACATGAACATGAATAAGAAAGGAAAGTTGTATTTAACCCCTTTTTGTGTATGATATGCTTACCTCAAGATGAATTATTCTTTTGTATGAATTGATCAAGGACCTTGGAAATTTAATACTTTCTGAAATAGAAAACCATTAATTAAGGTCACTTTAAAGACATAACAATCAATTCACATGTATGTTATTTTTTATTTGTTAATATTATTATTTATTAATATAATTAATAATTATATTATGTATTATATTATAGAATTTATTTTCAATAAATAATAAGTAAGAAACACATTATATTAGCTAATTTGACCCCCTAGTCTACAAAGGATTGTAGAAAACACCATAAACAATTAAATTAGCCTGTGTGTTTCAAGTCCAGTGGACAGTATGAGAATCAATTACATTTAGTCACGTCTCCCAGCGAGCTGTGTTCCCTTATCAGCCCCCTTGTCAGAAATGTTTATTGATGCCAAATTGATTTATCTTCATTTTGAACCAAAGAATCAAAGGTGTTGTCTTTATGTTGTGACCTTTGCCCCTTAGCAGTAATCAAGTTTAGTACTCCTAAATATTCTAATTATTACGCTCGAACAATCTAAAGGTAGTTCCTACTGCTCATTTAACCGTTAGACATATATTCCAATAAAACTTCAAACAATAAAGCAATATAGCAACTGAACCCAACCACACCACATTTATAACAATTATAAACTAATAGTTTAGACATTACTGTTATGAAAATATGTAAAAAAAAAAGAAGTATATAACTAATATGAGTAACGTGAAATGTAAGAGTTTTTTTTGTATTTATCAGTAACCAAGAAGAAATTCATTTGGCATTTATTCATTGTATGAACATGATGTGCAACTATTTTCACATCAGTTTCAAAGCTACCATGCTATTTTATGATGTGGATGACGTACATTGTACATGTAGGTTTTAAAAGTATGATCATAATCTCACGCACCTAGATCATTTGTAAATTTCAGTAACAATTATATACATTTGGATGTAGTTTCCGAGAGAAAGCAGCATGTGTATTCGCATGTTGTGTTTGACTATATATCTTCATATTTCAAACTCATTTTAGTTTTATTATATTTTTAAAATTTATTAAATTTAAATTTAATTTTTTATAACCGGTAGGGTGTCATATTGGTTGCTTAGCGCAATGTTGTTGCTTCGTTCATAGACATTCTACCCTGATTCTTACAAAAGTTGATCGTGAAATAGTTCTGGTAATATTTTGAAAGGCTATTAAGAGGGCATTTATATTCAAAGTTGCAATTTGATATTTTGCATTTGATCATGAAGTTAATACCTTCAAACAAAACATTTCACACACCTTTAATGTCATCACTCCAACAGGAAATATTGTAGTATTATGGTATTTCACTGTTATAAACATTCTGAGAAATCATGCCGCATGACAAGGACTTCATAAAAGTGATTCCATGTTAGTAAATATAGATGATTACCCGAAAAAATGAAAGTAGAATTAATCAGTTTTATAATAATAATATACATTTTATCGCCTAATATCCAGTGCAAGCACTGCTCAGTGGCGGTACAATTTTTATCCTGAAGGAATTGTACTTTCGGTGCCGCTACTAAGCGCTCCGCGCGACCATATAGGTCCGTACCTCCCGTGTTCAGGTACCCATTTAAACAGCTGGGTGGACTGAGTGCAATGTGGATGAAATGCCTTGCCCAGGGGCACAACACAGTATAAGACCCAGGTCACAAATGTTTGGTGTCTCCACCGGGATTCGAACCCGGGCCGTTGGCGTGAGAGGCAAGCATGCTAACCACTACACCACTGTGCTCCACATAAAAAGAGAAACTGAGTTCCCAGAGACAGTATTTTCCGATTGAGATGCAGTATTATTCGGTCAATCATGAGTATCGTGAATGAGCTCAAGGATGTGACCAAGGAAATACCGGATGACACTTACTGCAATATTGAGAACAGTTCTGTTTTTAGCTCAAGAAAACGCAAAATGGATGACCATCTCTGAGCGGCGTTGTTTATTCGCACGGAAATACAGTTGATGAAATGGAGACAACACTTGCCGATATACGATTGAACATCTAAAAGATACAACTGTCAAGAGATCAATTCATCGTCTGATTATTGATGAGACGGTTAACATCACTGCCAAAAATATCTGATACGTGAAGTTATAAATGATCATGAATATATATGTTGGTCTCTTCTGACGGAGCGAGTGTAATGACTGGTATTACATACTGTGTTGGAATTCGTCTGCAAACTAGTGATTGTCCTTTTCTAGTGCATGTGCAGAGGATTACACTTGCAATTTCGCTGACGGAAGGTTTCGTGATATACAAATTACTCAAACAATAGAGTGATTTGTTGACGCATTCAAAACAAGAACAGGTTTTATCGAGGATTTGATCAGTTTTTCTCAAGAGGACTCTCTGTAATATACTCACTAGTCCTTAAATCCGAGCATATAACCTCAAAATCCAGATTTTCTTCGCAACTTTGTGTGTCTGCGGGAACATGTCAGCTTCATCGACCAAGAAAATTTAATATTTGACCTCAGAGGAAATTAACCATCACATATTGACCCCGAAACATCAAAAGTAAACCTCCAACTTGTATCGGCCTCTAATCAGACCAAATGTTCACCTACTTTGCCCATATTAACGAGTGAAGTAGCAAATGGGATGCTTTCTTGTCCATCAGATGCTGACCGTTATCTATTAGTTCAAAATCGTAATGTAATTAACTCACTTCAAAGGAACACATTTCATGTCTGCGAAATTGAGGGGCCATTTAGTATTAAATAATGGATTCACTGGCTCAATTGCTAAATAAACTCCTTAGATAACGCTTAAATCTTTAATGTCCAGAATCAATTGCCTGCAGGTTAACGAAGCTACAATTTAAATCCACATTAGCCAAGGAGTCTGCATATATTATGTCAGCTTTCTACGTGTTTTTATTCCTTTGAAAATGACGAAATGGCTTTGACACTCTGACCCAAACCTACATTTCATAACACGAGCAGCCAAGGAGGCAACACACTGGATTTAAACTTTCCAATTTTTAAAAAAAATCAAGTCGAAAATGCAAAAACGGACGATTAAATAGACAGAAGATGATTTGGATTTAATATCCTGCATAGTGAATGAAATTAAAGGCATTATATTACACCAGTATTGGACGAAGCTCATTAAGAGTCTCCAGTTCGGTCTATATATACACCAACATAGTGTTCATGCATGGTCTACTCGAAGATCTGCAGAACGAAGATTGTGGAGAGAGAAAAAGTATTAGCACGTGTGCGTTTTAATAGCTCGCATTACCCATCAACTTTTTTTGTGTGTTCACCTTTAACATCAAGTCAAAAATGCAAAAAGGGACGATTAAATAGACAGAAGATGATTTGAATTTAATATCCTGCATAGTGAATGAAATGAAAGGCATTATATTATACAAGTATTGCATCTAGCTCATTTATAAGAGTCCACTTAACGTGTTTTCCGGTCTATATATTCAACAAAATAATGTTAATGATCTACTTGAAAATCTTGCAGAACGAAGATTGTGGAGAAAAAAAGTATTACTAATTTAAATTGGAAGAAAACGTCGACAAAAAGAACTTTCCATATTTCAAGATGTAAAGGAAAGAAAACAATTCAGCTCATTTTATGTGGTTTGATTGAAAGTTGATAAAACCGATCACAATACAATGTACATTTTGAATTTGTTATGTACATTTCATACCGGGAAATCACTGTTTAGGTTTGGTAATATTTTACCCATATTTAAGCCCCGGGCTTAAATTCGGAAATGCGAAACATTTCTATAAAAAAATAAATGATTCGGGAATTACATGAACACACGAACTAGGCCAACCAGTCCACTTCTATATCGACAAGTAAACAAGGCAATTTCAAAACATCGTTTTAAGTCCTATAAATACAAATGATGCAGGAATTTCAAGTCCTCCACGTAGTAGATTTGAACGTCTTTGTCGGATTTCGTATACTTGCACATTGATTACGCCATCCCTTATAAAGAAATTACACACACGGTTTTGCTCATGTGGAATATGCCCGATGATCACGTTGTTGCATTTGACTGCAACTGCATGCATATCATATTGGTTGAGATTATCAACTTCCGTCTCTAGAACCTACACTATAACGGGTGTCCAGAATGTCCCGTAGACATGAAAACCTCGGAACAGCGCTGCAACAGTATAAAAACCCCATGTTTCGCAATGCGTTTAGAAAGGGACGTCAATTACGGAAAATAATCCCTAAATTCGCTCTAATATTTTATCATAATTTAAGCGCCTGGGTTTAATCACGGAAAATAACCCCTAAATTCGCGTGGGCCTAAACACCAGAATTCCCGGTAATACCAGTCACAGTGCATAGCAATAATTAACAGATAACATTTATATTTGTATGAAAATCAAGAAGTACCTAAATTAAATGTTTTTTTTATACAATTGTGGCATGTCAAAATATACGTTTTAAATACATTATTTCTTTAATTGGTAATGGATATTGTAATATGCTCAGGCTTACCCGTCTTGTTACATGTATTTATATATTATGAGAAATTAGTGTTCGTATTTTATGATTTATTTGAACGAAACTTAAAGGGTCATTACGTGGAATGATGGTATATTCATATTAAATAATGAATTGGATTTTGAAAGAAAGAATAACAACTTACTCATCTTTCAGAATGTTTAATTAAAAATGAAATACAATAACCCGTTGAAAGGATTATGGAGCGATACAGAATATATTAGCTTGGTCTTCATCATCTTAAATACCTTAAATAATGGAATATGATTAAGTTGATAACACTTTAGTCTAACTGTGTTATCACACAAACTTATTTATTTGTCTTTTGTGTTGTGAAGCTTATTGAATTAATTCTTAATCAAATATATATTCAACAGTCATTAATCCATGGTCATGACGTCACTCTATTGTGTTATCAGTTGATTATTATTTAGGAATCTACTGGTCCCAATCAGGAGGGGTGTTAGGTTTAGACATTTTCAGTAATGGCTAATCGAGTACATTTTTCTGATGTATTTTGTTTTGTTGTATCTGAATAGGATCTTAAAATATCTCTCAACTAGACAAATTAATTTTTCTGATGCATGAACCTGGATTCGAACATGCAACCTTTCGCTTGGTGGTCAGCGCTTCTAATCATTAGGCCACAAGACGCTGTTAGGAACCTTTTAATTGTTTGTCAATAAGAATCCCGCGTTCTATTCAAATCTTGTAGCGCACGCTGAAGGCATGTAAAGGCACAGTTTTAGCTGTCAATCACTTCGCCTTGCGTGCCAGTTTTGTGCTGCACGCGCGTGGAAGAATCCATTTTATGAGGGTCGCAACTACTTGTACCATATCTGATGAATGAGCACCGAAAACAAAAATGATTTTGGTGTCCCAGAATTGAAATTTATTGTTTCAAATGTAAAATAATATTATGCATGTTTCGTGACGTCATATATGGATTAGGATTTAGAATGCATTCGGAGCAGTGGATTCGTTAAAAATAATAATTATTTTTAACGTATCCACAGCTCCTCATGCATTCCCCATTACATAACTGAACTTATGAATAATCTGAACAACTAAGATTTGCGAATCAGACAGTTACTTGCTTCCACCAATTTACCCTTCAAAAGTTTCGTGTAGAGTTGATATTTTTAAGGAGGAACTCAAACACAAAGTGATGTTTCTGAAGTAAGTAATTTTGCATTTTGGGTGCAATTAAATTGCAGACACAAAGAAACCAATCAACGAAACTGGAGAACGACGCATCTGAGACTAATCTCCATTTCCCTTTCATCTTCTTATGGACAGGATATTTTGAACATAGTTTTTTTCTGTACTTGAAAACTGAAATATGCCCTCACTTGCAAGTAGTGTACCGGGTGTAACATAGAGTATCCCAAGAACTTTCCAAAGTCTTATAATCGAGCAGGTCAAAACATTTGATAATCCAAAATCCCTTTTGCATGTTATCAACTTCCTGTTATCAGTGTCCTTTGTTACAGCTATTCCAGCTTAACTTCTGTAAATTGTTATTACCTATGGAAATCTTATATTCTAACGTGTTTCCCAATAATATCGCATGAATACCAGCATTTTTTTCTGTTTCAAAGAACGATCTTTATCAGTAATATGTAATTTCGTTTATTAGTTATCCATAAAATCTTGTTTTCTCATGTAATTCACTCTAAATGCTATTCAAAGACTCAATAAGACCTGACATGGTATTTATATTGCAATAATTCAACTGCTGAACACAATTACACATGATTTATCAAACTTTGGATAACCTACCACTTGTTAACCGTATCATCAAATCAATTTTTTTAATTGATGTCTCTCCTTGTGCCAGGGGTTTATTTTCAACTCGTTAATCAGATAAGCCATGAATCAACCGTTGCTTAGGTTCAGTTTGGTTCGAGAATTATGTCCAAGCAACGATTCGATGCTATTTGAGGAATATACAATTTAAACGCCACCATTAACTCCTCGTATTAAACATGTTTTATTGAGATTTTGATATGGATGAACATGAATATCCCAATATGTTGACAACCGACGTGATCTGTTTCAGATGTGATGGTTTTATAATAGCTGTCAACACTTAAAGACACAACACCACACCGATGGAGAATAGATGTTGTGAAAAGTCTTGACAAACTGTTTGGTTCTGTCTCTCTGAGGCGCAGGGTTAAGTATATGACTTCTTTGACAGTGGTGCAAAGCGTTGTGTACAGCACCGCATCTATTGCAATAAAGACGTTAAAAGGCATTGTTAATTAAAATAAGAAAATCCATCTCTATCCTATCTCTTTCCCAACCGACATATATCCTTAAGAAATTGAATAGTACTTTATTTAGTTTAATCTGGAATAGCAAACCTGACCAAATAAAGCTATCAAAAGTTTGTAAATCTATTGCTGAAGAACGCTATATATGTTACAGTAAATCTGTGAAATCAGTAAATACGTGTATTTACTAACAAATTTAGTAAATACACTTAATTACTGTTTCACTCAGTACATACACGTATCTACTAAAATTATTAGGAAATACATGTATTTACTGAAATCAGGAGTATATTTTTTCAAACATTTACTGAGCAGGTTTAGTAAATGTATGTAACAAAGATGAGAGTACTGTAACATATATACATTATTACAGTTGTATGGTAATTTCAACGACATCCAATAACAAGTATTTGATTATTTACACTATTTAGAAACACTGTTATGTTTTGTTTTAACAAGTTAACCTGAATACTTTCCAAGAGGACCTCTTGTGTAAATTATAAATACAAATTGACACCGAAAAGTAAACCATACAACAACTTGACATTGTCGAATTTACATGTGTACCTACTTATTGAATGATAATTGTGATTGTAATGTCTCTTCAACAGTTTTGTTGCGTTGTTTCCAAGACAAGATCCCCTGAATTTCGTAAAAACTAATACAAGTAGTTTACAAATGATCCACAATCGGATAATCCTGGTTTAGAACATATCTGAAGTTACTCTGGATAATAATGCATGTTTCAGTGTTATGACTATTTTATCATGGTCAAAATAATATATTTCTTTCGATTAACTGATAACTTCAACTTGTGAAATGGAAAGAAGATAAAATGGTATGTATAGCATCTTTACATTTTTTAAACGATTATTAAATCCAGAACTAAGATGAACGCCAAAAAGGCTGCTATTTAGAATTTTACCTGTAACTTGCCATTATAAAAAAACCTTTTTAAATGTTATATTTATACTTTTACAGCAGCAGATGGCATTTCTTAAACTATAGAACTAGTGAGAACGTTTGTTAAATGAGTTCGCAACGGAACTGAACTATGTAAATATAAGTTTTATGTTTGTATATATTCATTGTGACAATATGATTTATAGTTTATGTTTTCACACACTTATGTCACTACATCTAAATATTATTTGCTTATGAAAACACCAACATTATTATCACAGTTCAGGAAAATATCATGATATTACTATCATTTATCAGAAATCAATTACTTCGTTGATGTATTCGAAAAAAGGATAACGTTTGTTGAATCTGTATTGGATTATTGTCCAGATGCAATAGGATTATGTATATGTTCAATCTCATTTAAATCACATCAACCAATAAACTTATACCGAGAATGTTCATGTTTATATGAGCTCTGGGAGTTCTCAAATCGTTGTATAATGCAGGTATTACAGGGTATGTTAAATGTATGAGTGATTTATTCATTTAGGAGTTAAACCTACTGTGTTTGAAAGTCAGAAACATGTTATATTTGATTGATAGCGAATAAATTAAAAACTGAAACCGAACGAGGAGTGTGAGGTTTCAGTTTTAAATTTACTCGCTAACAATCCTGTACAACATGTTTCTCATTTCTCACAATAGGTTTATCTCCATTCTGCCATGATCGTTTTACCTCGGGACTCCTTTCGTCGTCGGATACTGACACTGCGTACAAGGGCAGTGCACAAGCTCCGACAACAGCAGTGATTTCATAAAAAAGGTTATTGTTGTTATGCAAACACTTTATCTCTTTAACAATTTACAAAACTCTAATATATGTGTCATTTATTACGGAAGTTTTTAATTTTGTTTTACCAACATTTACGTTCATACAATCAGGTTTCGTTTTTCCTGAATTCCATATCTTCGAATACCCTCATATTCACAATCATAATAATAATCACGCGACATTTAAAATGACTACCGTTTGCCAGTAGCTGTGAATGACGAGCTTGAGGACTTGTTTTTATTAAAATTAAGAAATCCAGATGAGTGTAACTGTCTCATTCGGGTAAGGAATGCATTCCAGTTCTCCACGTAGGTGTGCAGATGATATGACATATGTATTTCATATTTTGCGTCAAAACATTTCATAACCGGCTAACCATTGCCTCATAGACATTGCCTTTGCAACTGCATCAGGTGTCGGTATTTGGATAGAAATTTATACTGACGACGTTTGTCTTGCAGATCTATTATTAAATGAGCTCTTAAATACGCTAATTAGATTAGTATCAGTTATTTTGATTTCCACAAGTAGAGCACACTTTAAAATCGGCCATTTGTTCGAATAGATTGTGACGCCAAAAGGTTGATGCAACAATACGCAGCGCTAAAATCAGAGGAGTTTCAATCCAGAATTGATCACGTTTGATTTTTCAGGAGAACCAATCAGACTCGAGTATCCAGCAATGTCATGGCAGAATAGTATTTAAAGGAGATTGTGTACGAGTTCAACATACGTATGACAGGTACTTCTTACTCCCATTTTTATCAATTGTCAATCAATCACGATGCTTTAAAAATATTTCATGGTATTTAAAATCGCCAATGATGTAGAAATACCTGTCATTATTTTCCAAATTGGTTGAAATCGACAATTAACTAAACATAACGGAAACCCAAACGACCATAGTTCACTTTCAAAGAAAAGCTCGGGCTATGACAGTAGTTAATAATGTTGATATTGGTTGCTAAAAGTAGTGAAGGAGAATAAGTGTTGTATAAAATACTGTCCCTGTCTGCTCCCGACTTCATCAGTGAACCATTATTAGGTAGTTGATCAGGCATAAAAAGTAATATAAGATCACAGACGAATTTCCATCAAAATGCAAAATGGTTATGGCTTCCTCCCAAATAGCTATTTATATGGCAGGATTACACATGGTTTGCTGAAGGTCTATGACTCAATCGTTTCGACAGATTTCCTATTAACTTTTTAACCTTGTAAATAATGTTTGGAATCAAAAGGAATGATGTATTCATTGCTCTAAAATAATACTGTGATTATTTCCTTATATAAATTGTAATCCTTCACACGCGTGTCTCCACATAAAAGATGCACCAATTGCTATTTTATGAAATGCGCAACATGTTCTCAAGGAACTGATCTTTTCGATTCTGCGATGACCCAGAGTCAGAATAGAAAACCAATCTGTTATCTGTTATCTGTTATCCGTTAACCGTTATCTGTTAGCTGTTATCTGTTATCATAACCTCATGCAAATGCAGTTCCACGCGAAAAGAGAATATGCATAGGGTGGCCGAGAAAATCCCATTTTTGATTCAATTATCTTTTAGAAACATTCACGTCGACTCGGACTATATTACTACCGGTTACCTTTTTGGCAACATCAGTAAGTTATTCAATGAGGTTGGTTGAGCGATGAGCAAGTCATTGAAAGATTACAAATAGAAATGTATAAATGAACAGGTAGTGGGTTTATGAATTCTTTAGATCAAAGTTCAACATCTTCCTTGGCAACTTACCATTCGGGTTGAATTGTTTTAGATGGATATATTGCTGACGTGGTTATGAATAGACGTTACCTATGCCATTGAGATCGTTCCATTAACAAGTAACAGCAAGGAAGAATGAAAATATGAATTTAAAGATAACTTGTGGCCCAGAGCAGTGTATATTGTTGTTACACAAAGTAATATCTACTTCAATTATCTGGTGATAAATTTACTTTGGATAGATACGTTTCGACGTTCTGGTCCCTTTCGGAGATGACAGTTGATTTAATTGTATATCGCTGTTACAGGTAAACACACAGCTATTGCGGTTTTGTTTATTATCTCAATTTGGATCAACCCTTGATGTATTATGCTGTGCACATTATAAATTTGTATCCGGGTTAACTAATTGACTGAGACATATTTTTTCCTTTTCTTTTTATGAGATGTACATTTTACTGAGACGAAATAAATTGATACTTTAAAAAATAAATTCAATCTGATATGTTATTATACATGAAATGGTTCAGTTTTCATTGAACGGTTTTGTTAAGAAAATACACTAATACCACGTGTATTGTAGAATAAGTACTACTTCTATTTCCAAAATGACCCAATTCTGCTTGTAGCTCTAAGCATGGTATACATGTACGACATTCCTGTACACAGCTCAGTTGATTATTATCAGAGAAGTTAAGCAACAATGAATGATTGATAATGGCTGGATTATCTGAGGGTATGAACGGATTCCCTGTCCAACACGGAGACATGTTTTGAGATATATGTTACCTTAAGTAAGTGACTTAGTTCGAAATGCTCCTTTATCAAACCCAGGAGTAAATTGGGTACTGGTGTTGGTAGTTGTATTCTCCTTAGGGGATGTTATGTACTCCCAGACCAGGTGATGTGTCAAAATAAGACTAGTGCTGATAATAAATAAAATGATAATAAAACCATTTGCGATGGCCAACGCAGATACGTGGTGAGATGTCTCATTGTGTCACTGTGTGTCTTGATATTCCAGATACCAAGTTTTTCACTGGATGTCTTGCAGGATCCGCTCATGTTTGTTTTTCCTTTATAATGATTTTTGCGTTACTTTTACCTTTACTACATTTTGGAAAACAATATACATATTATTATAATCCCAATAGGGATATCAATTATTCAAATCGCTTGTTAACAAATCCTATTTTCAGGTGAAATGAGAGCATAATTACAAAATCATGTCGTTTCTGTGTGTCTTATGGTTTCTCTTATTCGACATCATGCAGGAACATGCCACGTTTCAACATTTTAAGGAGGCTTGAACAGCATGACAATGTTTCATTTAATAAGACAATAACAGATGAAGAGATCAAGAGGAGAATTACGGCATGGTTTTCATTGACGACGGGTATACGTAGTAAATTTGCAAAAATAAACTCACAATTGACTTGCAAAGTTTGAGGAGTGATCACTGTGAGTGTAGGCCGATGACATATGTATCTTTGAATTTAACCATAGTGTCACTACCAGTTCTTGCATTTATCATCATGAAAGCAGCGAGATTGAAATCGACACTCAAATGTTGAACACCGCCTGGCACACATCTGAACACTAATAACATATATTTCAGTCACATCAATTGGATTGGCCTTGAACTAGAATCATAATGATCATTAATATCTTCAAATCTAGATGCTGAATTTAGTGATTTGGCGGTATTGTTGAATGTCGGATGTGTTATGGATCTTTAAATATGACTACTTAATTACTTGACACCTGATCAGTGTTAGTATTATATAATTTATATCCAGAATAAGTTACTACGTTATAGTTAGAACCTATGAAGAGAAATCTTAGTGATTAAGATTTCTCTTCGTAGATTTTAACTGACTTAGAACTTCGCTTACTTTTGATTGACAGTCACTTTTCGGGTGATTTCCTACGTAATCGTTTCATATGTCGCGATATCGCCAAGCTGCTAAAAAAACTCGCACTTTTCGAAAAACGTATTTGATTGAAATGTTTTATCTGTAAACGAGACATTATCTTTCGTTTGTCTGTCTGTCGTGGTCTTGTTTACTTCGAGTCACGAGGGGCAAATGTCAATAAAAAGTTGTAAAACATTGTTCTCATTTGTTTTAGATCAATCAGGCAGAGTGAGGGCGTGTCATGAAGAGTGTTTTAGTGTTGAGTTCTTAATCATTAAGAGTCTATTTTGTCGGGAAAGAACGACCGTCTGATTGGCTGAGAAAGTAGGTTGAGTTCTAGGCCTTTAATAATTTCGACGCCAGTATCATGCACAAATAAGTTCAATAGTCCAATAGGTATCACATTTTGACGAAATATTATGTTTAACGTTTGATATTATCCAATTATCATGGTTGATCGAAACTGCTTGATTTATCTCTTTGTCTATATAATTTAACAAATTTGAATTACATAGGACACCCCGTAATACAGTGCAGTTGTTTAAAGATTTAACTTTTCCTATAACTATTGCAGATAAACACTTGAGATAAATTGGGTTACTCAGAAGAAAATAGATATGAATATGTAGTCTTCACATCAAATAGTCGTTATCTGTGCATGAAGTTACCAAGACAAAATATATCTTTATCAAAGAGTATTTATCATCCAAGGCCAGCAGTCATAAAGGTTTGTTATGTATGTACACTGAATGTAAACTTGGTGTCATCAGCGTTACCACGACGAATTTATCAAATATGCTGGCAACGTTTATATGGTTTATGTGATTCAAGGGATGAAAAATAACCTCTTACTTATTTAGAAGTATCGACCAGAAAGGTTAACAGCGAACTAAGATGAATACATGTAGGGTTATCGAGTAGAGAACGTTAAACTGGTCCTTCAACACAATGTACAAAACTGTCAACACGGAAGTATCTAAATATTTTCTTCCTGTAATAGATATCACCTCGTTATACCGTTTTAAAGAGCGAGTTGTAGCGAGTGTCCGCCATTTTGTGTGTTTGTAGTTGGGAAATGAGCATGTTTTGACTTATACAACATGTCTATGGACAGAAGGAATACGTTATAATCAAACTGAATAACAATGTCATGTTAACCCGTAGCAATACTTTCAACTGAATGTCTTTACTTCGTTTTTATTGTATAATGTGTCTAGTCTTTATCATATTATGAAGATAAATACATAAAAATATTTACCCTGAGTAATAGGAGTCAAATCGATTGTGTTATAACCATGCCATATATGGGTCCACATTTACAGAAATGTCCCCTCGAATTTGTATCAACGAAACTATCCAGATAAAACCACCTCTTTACTCCCTGACTGTGTGTTTCCTGTTTCAGTTGTTAAACTTCGCGTACATCGAGTGGAACCTGCACTTCTTTTGAATTTAAATCTGAGATTGAAGTAAATAATAGTTTTGCAAATAAACGTTGTAATAGCCTTCATAAAGTTGTCAGTCACCATTGATGATGAAGTATGGTGTTTTATGGGGATGGGGCATTTAATCTTGAAATAATTCGTTTCCATCCATGGTCAACGTTCTACTTATTTTGAAAAGATTGCTGTAAAAAGCATCACATAATATTATTATGAGGTATGAAGAGAGACATTAAACCTAACAATTAAACCTTCGCTCATAATGAGTTCACAATTGCAGTTGCTATGACAACGCTCACCATCAAAAAGCTATAATCAATCTGCAGTGCAAGCAATTAAGAGTTCGTTAGCCATCAAATGCTGATAATCTTTTTTAAATGCATGCTTTGACAGAGTTACCATGACGCTGGTATCAATGATAGTTTAACGTTTGTTGTATGGTTTTTGTGATTCAATGGATGAAAGGTAACCTCTGACCAGAAGCATCAATCCAAAGGGTCAGAAGAGACTAAGATGAATAACTGGTCAGTTATTCGCGTCTACAGAGATGAGTGTCGCTATCATGTTTTATTTTTACATTATGCTGAAGAATAATTTTATCAAGTCAAGTATGTTTTTCAGATATGTTTTCTGAATGTATACACTTGCTTTTTCTCTTGGGGGATCAATTAAGATTGTTACACAAATACATATTTGTCATTTGTAAAGACATGTAGCAACAATAAAAGCCTTTTGTCTACTTGCAGACATGTAATTTAGCATTTTTGTAATACATTTATCTACGTTATTGTCATTTGCTCCACGAAATTCGTCACATCAACAGTATGGACCTGATAATTTGCTTTGCTAAATATGGTCATTGCTTACATTGTATTACACCTCAAACTCTTTCTGGTGTCATTGGAACGTGCCAAACGTCTCTTAAAAGATTGAAAACATTGGCGGTTAGAACGAGATTTTAATGTTAATGTCAAACATAATTCCTCTTGTTCAAACTGGGGATGAGTTAGGACACGCGGATATTCCAGTTACCACACCTGTGAGATATTTATATAGCTTTCCATAATTTAAATATTACGTTTTTGCTTCCACGAATAAATATTTAAAATAAAATAGTTTGCAGATTAAAATAAAGTTTATTCACACTTTACTATGATTAAATGATATAACTAAAACAACGATAGCTTTCAAGCGTAAACACCGCTCTGGTATTATTTTAATATGATTATCGATTATGGTAACAACATGTCCTATTATATTCCCACAAACAACTGAATACGTTGTCCACACAATGTCAGATGACATAGTCAATGTGTTTTCTGTATTAGCGTTGTCGAAAACGTGAAACCGACTGTAATGCATATCACAAATGCATCAAACTTTAGATATACCTTTGTTAATACTCTGGGTTGATGTATTTGCTTTGAACACCATGGAGTTGCCATATGTAATAATAATATAATGTTATAAGAAAAGGTGTGTATATTCCCAAAACGTTATTTTTCAGCGTTGTTAACTCATGGTTAAAACTAATAACAATTAATAATAATTTAGGCTTATAGACATTTATAAGACAAAAAAACGGTGTTATATTCCTGATTAAAACTGATAACACAGTTGGTTGACATAACATTTCAATAACCCAAACATTATCGAGTCAGTATGTACTCCATGGAAGTCATCAAATCAAATAAATTGATCACATGGTCTGATAAACAATCACACACTGACGGATGATAGTATATATCGTTTGATGTTAGCCTTGGATAACGTTTGGTGTTGGCCTTATCGTGTAGGTTAATGAGACACATTGATTTAATCTTAAGGTCACCTTCAATACAGTACATCAAATGTGATTTAGGGGGTTGAATCCTTTCAATCCGTTCAATCCTTCCTCAGTCATGGATCAACTGATTTTCCTGCTTTTTTAAAATTCACATGCATATAATAAATTGCCATGACATTAACAACTAATGGTCACCTTCAATTATGGAATAACATATGATTTACTCAAACACACTCATGGATGTCGTTAATTAAGTTGATAGTAGGAGAACAATACAATGTTATACGTTGTGTATCAGATACTCGTTATACTCGATACTTATATATTAGATACAACTTTGGATTCTATGACAACATGTCTCTCTTATCATTAATGATTAATCTGAAATATTCAATATGCTATAGCAATCCTTTAATTATCAAATTAACATTTGAATTTGATAAACCAATATATTTTTTTTACAATATATGCTAGTGTATTAACTGAATAAAACACGAACAAAAAGACCAAAAGAACTCAATTTATTCAAGATATATAGCTGAAAATATTATCAGCCCTAAATTTATTCCGCTTTTGGGAAGTGTTTAAAAGCTTTGCAAATACAACATATGCTGCTAAACATATTGTTCCAATATTCCTACAATGCATATTTGATATTATATCCGTTTCACTAATGTGAGATGGTTCTAAAAACCTATTTCCCATTGTTTACCATAACTTTGTCAACGACTTACATGTACATATTCTCAATAAACAAAATGAAGTATCAAAACAAATTTTAAATGTTTTGCTGTTCTATAAAAGCAACCAATATAGTGGTTACTTTACCTGACGACGATATAAATTCAGCATTAAATGTCATTTGGAAGATACATCGTGAGGAATAGATGGACTTCATTCAGTCATGAAAGGAATGTGTCTCATTTAGAGAAGACACCATTTTCATACAAAATCTCTCTATCAAATGAAACGGCTACTCAATGAGACATTTCAAAGACAAGCATGCCTTGTGGCCACATGTTTGTATCCCTAATTACTGTTTAGAAACATGTGGTCTCATATTGACGACACACAATGTCTTTGAAGTTCTCAGTAATGTGAAGCCTTTGTTCAGGACAAATTGTCACCATGGGACAGATAAAACATTGTTAAGCCAGTTCAAAGGGATCTCAATTCTTCCATTAGAACAAACTTCAAGCCCAAAAACATGTAAGTCCTTCCTGATGTCATCACTTTATTATTTCAACAGTGGGTCACTTTTCAATGACCTTACAACTGAAGAGGAGCATCAGATAAACAAGTTCTGAAGAAAGGTTTAGCTTTTTTCTGAATATGATCATCAAATTTCACTATTATGATTCAAGTGATGATGAAATGAATCGATTCTACAATAATTCCTCTGCATTCTCAACGCTTTTACCATACAAGGTTAGAAGACGGCTTGGTGGCACGTGGTCCTGTGCATAGCACAGTCGACTGCTATCAGTGAAGTTCAGCAACAAAGGGCGTGGTTCGCTGGATGGGTGGGTTATCCGCCTCATTGCTGGATAAAAAACTGAGAGTTTGAAGGGTGATTCCCTGCCCCACACTGAGACATGAGTTGAGAGGCTCGTGGTGTCACCTTGGGCAAGGGACTTTATTCAAAATGTGCCTCTGTTCACTCAGCAGTACAATTGAGTACCTGGTTTGGAAGTGAAGGCAATGTGACAGATAACCTTCGAGCGCCTTAATTGGTAGCTCAGGTTGCATACTCCAAGAGGAGTTGAGAATGAAAAAGGAATAATGTTGGTCCTTATACCAGGTTAATAATGTGTGTAGCGCTTTGAGCATGGCCCTTATAGTGTTGTGGATTTAGCGCCATATAAGTATCCTCATTATTTATTATTATAACTGTTATAGAATACTATTCCAGCATTCTGCACAAGACAAATAGGGGAACACATCGGTATCATCCAGAGCATTGTCTGTTACTCGTTTTGTTAATGCGTGGGGCAGGTACAATTTGTAGTGAAGCATTTTTCTGTGAATTTCAAAGAATTCTTTAATAACCGTTATCCATTCATTAAGTTAAGCCAGAAGCATATTATATATATTTATTCTAAAGAGGCTGTTAATAATCGTTTCTAAATGAACAGTACCTACAAAATGTAAGTCACCTACTTCAGAGTATGTGTAGGCAAGGATTCATATAAGTTATTGGTGTAAGTAAGTATGATGACATCTTACCAGAGAGATATCATGTTCGAACAGTTTTTCTCTGAACATTACTTTATGATTCAGAAACGGTTATCTTTTGAAAGACAGACATTAAAATTATGTATTCAGTAATGTTATTCTTCTCTGTAAATTATAATTCTCAAATACGTTCAGATAGCTATCATTATTACAAAACACAATCAAAATGTACGTTTGATATCAAGATATACAGAACCACCTCAGCAATACTAATAATTTGTACCAAATATGAAGTACACAGAATATATCTTTCGTTTCTTGACTAATACTATGTTTATCTCATCGAGTCAGTTTCACGGGGTGCCTACCTGGACAAACCTATTGCTATTCAGCTTGGCAATATGGGGCAACTAAAAAACCTTTGGGCCTAAGATTCCCCGCCAATACATACAATAGACTGCACCAATACAGGTGCATGATATGAAATAAACATTACTACACCATGAATATGAACGCGAGGTTCCATACCCCTCTGACCCGAATGTCCATCAATTAAAGAGACAGCAATGATCCCTCAAATCTCTGGTAACACTAGGGTGGCATTCCGGATAGAATATTGGCACACATGAAATGGGAAGCTAAACTGCTCAGTAAATTTGATCAAACATCATACATAACATTCAATATAGGTGAATATAAATTTCAATGTAGGTAATTTCCTCTTTATCTGTTCATGTAGATATCGTTTTATATACTAATTTGAGGATAACCTATAGAAGAAATATTAAACTGCAAAATATAGACGTCTTCATACCCAACACCTTTGCAATCATTTTGTTATCATGTGATTTATGTGATTACCATATTATAGCTGAAAACAACTAGCCGTGTCAGTTATATATCAAAGAGCTACTATTTATTTCTTTACATTGCATAAAAAATACGTCAAACGTTGACAGTATTGTGTCATACACTCAGTACACTACAGATGCTATCCTCAATTCGCTCATTTTTATCTGCCTGCAATCTCCAATTTTGCAGACATGTTTGGAGACCCAAATGACCCAAGGCGGCACTAATATTTTCAGTAATAGTTTGGATGTTGGTCGCTTTAAGTGATGAAGGAGAAATAATTGTCATATAAAGTTATTTCCCTATCTGCACTAAACTTATTATCGAAGCATTACTATACGAACTGGTTGATCAACCATAACATGGATAATAGAGCCACAGACGAATATCCATCAGAATGCTAAAAAGGGTTATGGATTCTGCCCATATAGCTTTCTGTTTTGTATTGCAAAACATCGCAAGAATTAAACATGGCTCACTGACGTTCTGTCCCGGCAGATTTCATATATATTCTTGTTAATTCAATTTGACAAATAAGGCACTTAATCTGATGCCTAATCTATACATAGCCTTAAAATTGAGATGAAAGGTAAATTAAAAAAATCTTATCTAGTGTAGTCTACATCGTCCATTCATCGAACACAGGTTTTCAAGACAACCCAATTGAAATGTATTTAAACATTGTATTAAGATGTTATCAATTGCAGAGTTAAGCGAATATATAACTATTAACATAGTCGTAGGGTAATTGGGTTATACCTACTTTAAACCAATGAACTAACTTTTCCTTGGCAACTGGCCTATTCGATAATGAGATCACACAGAGTCAATATCAAGAATCAAACACTAGTGTTATGATCAATTTATGCACATGCAGTTTCCACCTGCGAAGAATGATTTTAGTAAGCAGGGACAAAAATATAACATTTCTTACCTCTCTTAGCACTCTTACCTATCTCCTATTACTTCCACTATCTTTCTATTTTCTTTATTGTTAACTTTACTATTTACATGGATTATATGGATAATACCTGCAATGTTGCCTTGTCGACAATATACCATTTTCTACAATAGAATGGTTTTAAAAAAACTTTCATAATATTATCAGTCATTTAAATTCTCGATGAACACTGTGTTAGAATAGACTACGTAATTTTATAAATTATGAGTATCATTCAAGACCATGTTAAACCATGTAAAGTGATTACCATTACAGTAGGGATATATTGTATGTATGAGGAAATTATCTTCCGAAACTGAGGATGAAGTTTCTTCTGAATCATAAATCACTCGACAAAGTCACTTGATGCATCACTTAGAATTACTTAAGCAAGGTTTACCTGATATAATAAATACATGTACGTCACTTCAAATTTTATCGCGGGGGCGGGGGCGTGGTTATCGCGTTCGGCTTCAGATAAATAGGTCCGGGGTTCGAATCCCACCAGGGGCACGGCAACTTTGTCTGCAGTAGAGAACTGTTCTACACGCAGTAAGGTTTGGCTGCAATGCTACACTGAATTTCAGCGTAGTATCACCCATGGTTCGCTAGTTCCAGCTGTTGCTCGCAGGTTTCACCGCAAAGCATAGCCACATGGCGTTGCAGGCTTTCTCCCTGCCATAATACTAGCAGCCGCGATAAAAGTGAAATACTCTTGAAAGCGGCGTTAAACCCAACCTCACCTCATCTCACCTCAAATTTTATCGCATATGAGTCTATGAAGTTAGACCTTTTAACCGTCTGATTTTAACATAATACATCTACGAAACACGATTTAAAAATAATCTTTAAAAGAAAAATATTTTGAATTTGAATAAAACGTTGTATGGATTATCGGAAATGCAGCTCTTTAATTTAGTTTTTGAGAGATAAATTATTATGACGTTTAGTTATTCACATCAAAAATACATAAAATGTTCGCAATTAAGTTGTCATGACACTATCTCTCATCAGCAAAGAGCAATCATCTGACCAGTAAATTGCATTTACTTTTAAAACTAAATGTAAATCTACAACATAATTATCCAACATGCTGACTTGATGTTCGTTTCATGGTTTGTTTGATTCAAGGGACGAAAGCTAACCTTGACTTACTGAGCAGCACCAATCCAAATTAGTAACAAGGAACTTAGATTAGAAGAACTGGTAGATTATCGTGGGTTGCGTTCAAATAATTCATCAGTGGCTATCGGAACATAATTTACAACACGTGGTTGGGGAACTGCCTTGGTGAGAAATCACAAGTGAATTGATGGTGATTTCTAAAAGAAGGGAGAAGGAACTTCTGGCATTAAAGGCACTAGAAATAGCCAAATTTATTTCAAGTCATGTTCCAAGTTCCAGTAAATGTGGAGAAGATTGCCGAGACATGCACCATATATAAGACGACATATTCACATCAAATACTCATTATGTGCACACAATTACAGCTGCTGTACCAACCTGCTTCTCATTAAAGAGCAATAAACGAATTATTATGGTAACCGTTACCAGTGTATCATCATATAACCATTCAATATTATTTAACTTGAATTGAATGTAGAATTGATGTCATTCGTGTTATTTATTGATATTAAATATTAAATGTCATAGCAACGTTTGAGTTTTGTTTGATTAAAGAGATGAAATATAGCCTTTGAATTATTGAGAATCATCTATATAACATGTTAAAGAGGGCCAAAGATGAATGATTGTCATGTCTGATAATACAAATCAGTTTCTTTATATCACCAAGAACCTGCCAGTACTTTAACTGTAACCTTTGTGATAAACACTGATTACAATAGATGTTATTTTTGGGATAAAAAAGGCATTCTAATAAATTCATTGTTGGTATATAAATGCATTCAAATGAGGTAATAAACATTTCGTGAAAATTCGAATTCATGCCAAGTCTGTATTTTGTTTTAAAACAAACGAAACTGAACTTCAGTGTAAGGTAATTATATCCAATCCTAGCATCCGATACTGTGTATGGGTGCAGGATGTCTAAAATGTTTAGTTAAATAGTTAGAAGGTTATGTCCATATAAACACATACTTCATCAATGGTGAAGATAAACACTCGTTATGTACACCATAACGTATCTGATCCAATACCTCACGATAATGTTTCAACCTTCTGAAGAAACTGTCATAGAATGCTATTTCTGTCCATTCGATTGGAAAATACAGGGATATAAAATGATTTCCAACGACAACTGAACAATAAATGTGTCTTCTTCAAATTGTCATCCAATTGATCATGTCTGGTATATAGTGTACTTTTTTGTTTTATCTTCTCAAGCATTCAAGTGAAAATATGTATTATAGAACTGTCAAATTCCGAGTGAAACATTGGTCACCCTTCTGTTAATGCAAAAACAAAAACATAATTGTTTCGAATTGACCTTTAATTACCCCAAATTATCAACTTAAGTTCTTTGTTCCGTCTTCTTCCTGAATAACAGTGGCATTATATTAAATATTTTTCAGGTATACGTATTATAGAGGGAAAACGACAAATGAACACATATGGACACCACCATGATTTACACGTGTTGATGCTTCTTTTTATTTTGTTTGTTATGTCTTGTTTATGCATCGTCACCTCAAGTAATTTATACATGGCTACATCATATCACTACAGCAATTTAAGAGTTTTATTATATCCATTGATTTTCAATTTACATGCTACCTTTGGAACATCGGCAACGTTATATTTGTCAAATAAAAATAATTGATTATGTAGAAATTGCCATGCGACTCACGAGTGCTCAGAATTGCTGCTGCCAATTAAAAATAAGTGTGCTATTTCAAAATAGGCACAGGAATCTTGGTTTCAAGTTGATAGTTAATTGAATAATGATACATTTTTACTCGCATTATAACATACTTTTGAAAAAGAGTGAATCGTTAATGCAACCTCACTGTAAAAGGTAGATTATAGCTCATACATATTTTGCTATCTGATGGTAAGAGTAATATAGCTGTGGTACTAAAGCAGGTTGCATCATCAATACTCCTTGTGAGCTTGAAGACACGTTACATTGCAATTTATTATACTTTTATAACCGTTAGTGTTATTTATCAGCATCCAATTGTCACACCAGTGGGGAAAACATGGTCGTATGCTTGGTGTTTAGCACGGATCCTATATCTCCTTACATATGAGACTAGTTATTTATGTGATTCGAACGTGGAAAACAGAGATAAGAGACTCAGTCGATTGTGTTGAACGTATAAGGCATTACATATGATATATTATTGTCCTAAAGAATGGGTTTAAAGTTGTTTGCAATTGTTTAGTTGATTTTGCTCTGCAGGAGTTTTGTTCTGTATATAAATAACGTGTCACGAAAATAGTTTTGTGTCTTCAAGCATTCAATAAAACATAATCTTTTCTACTTCGAAATGTTATTTTTGTTTTGTCAAATAGATTTGTTTTTACAGAATGCTTTATTATCAAATGCAATGCTTTATTGCCAGAAATAGTGCCAGCAAACCCTGATATTATATATAATTTGGAACAAGCAGTTATATATTTTGGACATTGCGTGTGACATCTATGAACAGATTACATAACTGAATAAAATCTATTACACATTTATCTTTATTATAGAGCCATTATAACGTACTGACGACAAATGCACGGAAGGTAGTGAGTTGAGTGTATGTATGTTCACTGTAACTTCATTTGATGTCATATGATTTATTGCTTCCAGTGGATTGTAGTGCAGGCGAAGTTTCTTTTTTACAGAGTGAATAACACTATCGCGACCTGAATGTTACCGAACGACCAACAGACCATTCAATGGTACCAGAAATCTTGCTTAATGATGATATGATATGATATGATATGTACATGGCTGCTTCAAACTGGAAAACTCTGTATCTTCAATCACCTTTGATACTTCACGCAAACGATCACGTGTAGCAGAGTGTTCGTAAAGTTTGTATACCTCATTTAGAACTGTGCGGTATTCAGCAATACATGTTGACATCTTTGCTGCATCTTGAGATACAAGTGCGACTCTGTTTGCGATTCAACGGACATGTACAAGACAAGGACAGTCACTGGATTACAGACGAACTCCGACCCCGTTTCTAACGCCAGTCATTAAGCTCTCTCCGTTAGAGCCCTACAATTTTATTCAATAGAACTCCCCATTCATTCACAACTTCACGTATTTTTTTACTAATCACGTCGGCAGTACCCCAATGAACAGTAAAATTTCCCAGAAAAATATTTTCTGACATTCCATTCCGCACTGACAAACATTATCAGCTTTGTTTTCGATGTTAACAGTTTCATCAATAATCAAGCTCATGAAATGACTTTTTGACAATTTTTCTTTTAAATGTTCAATCGTACTTTCGGCAAGTGCTGTATCAATTCTTCTACAGTATTTCCGTGCGAATAAACAACGCCGCTCAAGAGATGGACACCCATTTTGCTTTTGTAATGCTATCAGATTCTTAAATTTGCTAGCTGCAATATTTTCTTGAGCAAAAAACAGAACTGTTATCTGCATTGCAGTAAGTTTGTCATCCGGTTTTGCCTTGGCTACATTCATATGTTCATTCATTTCATAAAATACTGCATCCCTTTGACAAATACTGTCTCTGTGTTCCTTTATTGCAGATTTTTGCATATTTATAATTCTTTGGTAAAGCCATTTGATTTCGACGCAGCTTCACATATTTAAAAAAAAAATTGTCTTCACCCTTTTCTTCACCATAACCTACCCATTTAAATTCAGTCAGCCAATCGTCATTAAAAGTTCTTGTTTTAGAGACTTTCGTTTTCCTACCACTGTCTGTGTTCTTCGTAGAAGTGTGTTCTTTGTTTCACATGTTTACGTTTACCCTTATCTGTCTCTTACCGGCCACAGAAAAACGAAATTAAATTCGTCTGCTTTTGACTTGCAGGTACATGTAGTTTCGAAGCCAAGTGAAAGTTAATCTTTTAGGTTCTAGGCTACATGATGTCATATGCTAAAAAAAAGCTACTTGGGGGAAACCACTTTTGCTTTACAACCAATGAAAAACTGTTGAATGTTGCCGGTCACTGGGACTGGCAGACAATTGATTTACCGGTTCTTGTAAATATTTACCGGTCTATTACCTGTATTTGCCGGCTAATGGGAACTCTGATTTTAAAAATAGCTTCCAGTATACAAACTGTGATATCATTTCTGATAAACATAGACAAATGTCGACTCAGTAATTTATTACAAAGACGATAAAGTTATTGTAAGAGTGATATAAATCACAGATTTAATACTAAATCAAACATATATAGAATGAATCTTGGAAAATGCCAAAAAATCGCAATTACAATGACATTCAATTTCTACTTAAAGAAGCTATACACTAATAAATATCAGAAATATGTAAAAAGAATAAATTATCCCTCTGTGTTTTAGCTGCCTGTAATAAATGTAATTAAATAGATAAGAGGCATTTATTCGAAAGATCTTCTTCCCATTTAAAAAAGCTTTGCTTTAGCCATTGGTTCAGCACCAAGTGACTGCTTCAAAGAAGTGCGTTATCAAATTATTTCGATTTATATTCAAAGAATGTATTAAACATATCATAGTGTTCAACCACAAGCCATGCTTTCTTTGCAATTACCCTTGTGAAGGGTAGTGTATTGCTCTTATGAGAATTGAAAAGACAAATAGACAATCTTTATTCCAACTCGTCTTTCATCAACAATTGAAGTATTGCATGTTTCCTGTCACATCAAACTGACATTAGGTTCAATTTGAATCGTTGTTATCGTTTGGTGTCCCCTTTCGGTTGCTCACCATGTGCAATTGTCTTCCTTAATGAGAAGGCTTAGGAAGACAAAGCATCCTCATAAGTAACCTTGATAGCATTGTAGTTTGACAACTTTGAACATCAAACATGTTTACAATTCTCAACTTTAATGAATTCTCTATCCTAATTAACGCTTTCACATCCTATGGAATTTCCATTTCCCTATCGTCTTACAGTTTGCATGATATTAAAATGGAGCTATTGGTACATGTACATTTGTGGGCACATAGCAGCAAACTAAGCTAGGCTAATTCATAAATGGTAGTAATATACAATTGTATGTACTAGATAAAATGTTATAAGTACTTGTTAAAGGCACTGTAGTACGCTGTTCTTACTGAAATAAAGTGCCCTCACAGTAAGGACAATAATCTTTAGCAATGGCTAAATAATATTTCTCAATCAATAAAATGAGTTTTAAAACGAATGTTCGTGGCTAAGTTAAACCATGCGAGTCCATTAAGAAGTTTACATTAAAATCACCACTCGAAAGTAGTTAAAATGATCTGACTGATTTCGCTTTACCGTTATACTCAGGGTAGAGTTGTACATATGACACCATGATGGAATGGTCAATCATCTTGCTGTCTGAACTCTCAAAATCGCATTAGACCTACAAATTTACCTCTGACACTAAAGAGTCCCATAAAGTTGTTGCTTTATACGTCGCACCATTTTCTACCAATACAGATAACATTTTCTATGATCGCAGCTTATTGGTTTGAGTAATGATATATTTCATCTTCTATCATAACAATATATTGTACAAACTTAAATAATAAATGGTAAATTTGAGAAAAAATAAAATTAAAAAAACTTTCTCCAGCCCCTTTAAACTGACGGTTTATTTATGGTCTATTTCATAATGAAGTGGTTGTTACTACTTCGATTAAATGCATTTTAATCTACTGCTGTAAAGGATTGCATCACTAATGCAACCTCACTGTAAAAGGAAGATTATACCTCCTACATAATTCGTTTTCATATGGTAAGAGAAATAAAGATGTGGTAATTTGAAAGAAGATTGCATCATAAATACCCCTTGTGAGCTTGACGACACGTTACCTTGCAATTTATTACACTTTTATAATCGTTAGTGTTATTTATCAGCAACCAATTGTCACACCAACGGTTGAAACATGGTATTAAGTTTGTTGTTTAGCACGGATCCTATTTCTCATTACATATGAGATTAGACGTTAAGTGGATCGTGTTGAACGTATAGGGCATTGTATGTATGGATATTTTACTAAAGATTGGGTTTTAAGTTGTTGGCAATTACTTTGATGATTTTGCAAATGTAAATAACATTCTTTAATAGCGAATTAAAGCAAAATAGTATTAAATAAAGCATAAAGCATTCAATAAATTGCAACGATTTCTACACTGAAAGTTTATTTTGATTTTCAATTTATTTTGTTGAAAATAATGCTAGATAATCAAAGTTAGTTATATTTCCGGAAATAGTTAACACTATTATTACATATAATTAGAATAGCCATTTATATATTTTCGACATTGCGTAACAGTTAAATGAAAGTATAATATAAATAAATAGAAACCGTTACGCATTTACCTCTATTATAAATCCATTACATCACACTACAGGCATCATGCGTGGAAGGTAGTAAGACGAGTGTAATGTATACTCGTAATATTCTCAAGTGAGATGTTTTACCTCTTTCATTTCATTTGACATGTTATTTGGTATATTGCTTCCGGTGGACTATAGTGCAGGCACAGTTTGATGATTAAAGAGAGAAGGACACTGTCAATACCTCAATGTTGAAATACGACCAACAGACAATTCAATGGTGAAGGAAATGACATTTATTATTTTCCATGTATGTAATGCTTTAATATCAAGTGTTCACTATAGCGAATATTAGTCATGCCACTGCTTTATTAAATGAAATGAAACATTATGTCGAAAAATAATCATTGTCACACATGTGGAAATACATGAAAATGTGCTGGAAATCTCAATACGGAATGATGCATTTGGCATGATATATTTCAAGATGATGATGAAAAACACTGCCAATTATATACATAAAGACAGTTCATTTATTGATCCAGGAAAAGTTACTAATCAATATTAATCCAGCTGTCTGTGCCCCAGGTAACCATCATCTCTCAACCAAAGTCCACAATAATAACTAACGAGACACTATACCATCACTTCTTGTGTCTATGTTACTGCTCTTCTAAGTCGTACTGATGTCAATCATCATAAATACATGATCTCAATTATCCATACCTTAATTACATGAAGATTTTATACTGACACCAAAGGGATTGTAATTGTGAATATGACCATATTTCAAAATGTCTGTTCCATCCACTGAAACGGGGATGCAAACTCCTCTTAGTGTCGAGATTTTATGGATGATTTCCCAGAATAGATGGGACCCCAAATCGTGATAGAATTTGATTCTTTCAATTTCTGGACCTTTTGCGCCCGGAAGATTTCAAGAAACCATTGTGAAGAGTAAAAGCAGCAGCAGACCTATATATTTACTTCTGGATAAAAGTTGTGATGTTGAGATGCATACTGAACTGAGCTGTTAATTGATAACATGCTGAGCTGTCATCGGAAGAACTTTGTACATATAGATATTTCAAAGCCCAAATGTAAGATAATATAACGATAAATCTAAACACCTAATTCATTTAATTGTTCTTGGCAAACTGCATATCTGCAAACTGCAGTCCTTCAGTCTGAGACCCAGAATATCTAGAGAGGGATTCAAAATTCCATTTTGGTTGCAGGTTAAAGATGATGGCAGTTCAACAAAACGTATGTGGATATAATACTACCATGCAAATTTTAACTTCGTTGTAAATATGTATATTATGTAACATATGTAGATATAAGGGTGAATGATGATACATGGAAACAGTTACGTTTTGTTGATGTTTTAATGACAAAGATGTAATGGTGCCATGAATACATATTCCTAGAAAGGATCATGTCGAAACATTATCATGACATGTATTCCGTCTTGTACGACATCATCATAGTTGAAAATATAATTCGTATACAACATCATTGTTTCAAGTCCTTTCCAGAACAGCAATTTACCTTTCGATATAAACTGTTTCCAGGCGTATCCTGATCAGCGATCCATCAGCAAGGCTGCTAACATAAAACCTTTATCATTTGCTGAAATGTCATTGATCGATGTGAGAGGAAGAATCATGAAATCACCCTGAATCTTAACCTGCAATAACGAGAGAGGATCTCAAGCAAAAAAGGGGAATGTGCTGATAATCAATTCTCCATATTCCGGTAACAAACAAAACCTACCAATCTAAAATCAATGGTTCTGAAAGAATAAAAGAAGATTTCCATTAAATGGCCATATATGATGCATCAATGTTGTTTGTATCATTCGATCTACGGTTTAAGCATACCTCTTTGTTGCAATCTGACATTTTCAATTGTATTGAACAAACATAAAAGTTAATAAATGACACTGACAAACCATATATGCAAACAGAACACAGTATAATCATAAACCCCAAATTAGATTTATAGATGTCAGTGGTAAATGCAAAATATGCAATAAGATATTCTGATGGATAATAGTTTCTAGGAAGTTTATTATCCCCATGTTTTTAGGCAATTAGGATACTAGACTTTATTCCAAAAACAGTCTGTACCCAAGTCTTCCAAAGTTGACTGATGTGCTCACAAAACCTTATTATTGAAATAACGGGTTTCAGTATTCTGTTAACAGCGAACTAGTTAAACCGTTCAACCAACTGACAGCCTCGGTTTTATCAACAATGCTTCATTACGCTGATGTCTGCTGTATTAACAACAGGCCTGTGGGGGAAAACCTGATGGGCCGCAATCACATTAACACAACGGTTAATATAAATATGGCGAACATCACTCAAGTATACATGTCATGACAAAATATGTAAGTGTAAGCAGAGCAAAAAATGTTCTAGAAACAACTGTACATAACATCTGTAGAACAACATAACAGTTGTAGTACGCATAATATGTGGATAATGTTCATACAATGTTTTGCTAACGGCCATCACAGGATGACAAGGACCAAACTGGTATATAAAACAGGAACCATGTAACCTACCAGATACAGATTCAGGGCACTGTGTAATTTGTTTTATTTTTATATTTTAAGGTGATCAGTTATTGACAATTAAAACATTACATTAGAAACAATATAAAGTAGTATTATGTAAATAAACTATTTTGTAATTGCATTCAGATAAAATGGTTTCACTTCAAAATGGATAGTTCGAGTCTTCTATGAAAGTACTTGGCCAGTTAATTTTGTTCATTCTCCGGTTTCGATTACTCACGTGACACATTTATATCTTTGTCATTACCAATTAATCTATTTTAACTCAAAAGTAATTCAAGACACCAGATACTTGGCAGATTGAAATCGCAGAAATTGAAGTATGATTCTAATTTGATGAGCTATCCATTTGTTATTGCCAAAGATAGTATTTGTTCGAAGGGCATATTCGATGCACTGAAGTAGTAATTATTCTGTGTTTGATAATGTCAGAGATAATGTGATACAAAGGAAAATGTAATTTCAATGACATTGGTATGACCTTTATGATAACTGATATGGTTATATAGTTTTAATTAACTGCCATTGCATAATGACATTGTTTCATCATCTTGTTCGTATGCAAACCAAAAATGTATAGAACTATTTTTATTTGAACAAGTTTTAACTTTTACTGTCGCTACTCTAGAGCTATATCATTCTATATATAATACCTGTAACAAACCTTCACACAAGAGATGGTTAGAGCTGAAATGCTGTCACAATGACAATTCCATGAGATTCCTGGATATTAAAGTACATCCTACTCGGTTTAAATTCATTCTGTGTACATTCTAATTATTATTTTTCTTTCTTGTCAGATGCACGAATATTCTCAACATGTTCGAAATGTTTATGAAGTACAATCTATCTGCCTTTTCATTCGAGGAAGTATTAAAAGTAGCCCAATTTGAAACCCGACATAAATTCGCCCAATGTGCAATCACAATTTGCCCGAATTCATGTCGAATATTGCACAAATTTGGCTATGTATGGAAATGAAAATGTCAATGTTGAATAAAACTCAAGCTGCAATATAGATATTGACTTAAAATACAGAAATACTGATCGAACAGTTTAATAACTGCAAAGTATAAAGGGAAGATAAGCAAGACATTGGCAAACTTATAAACCCCCATAATTTACTACAATATAATTGTGATATACATTTACAACGAAATAGTCTCTATTTGTTATTTCTTTCTGTTTGTTCAAGAAACTTTCATGGTTCTTAAAATGGGTTTTGTTATAAAATCTCCGATGCACTTTCTGAAAAACATAGACAAAATTAATGTCTATTCTAAAATTTATAAAGTGGCAAAGAAGATTCCTTACAAAAACAATTCAAAGTGATTCTAAGAAAAAGAAATAGTTTATTTTATGCTAAATTTAACATCTAAAAATTGATCATGCATAATCTCCTTTGAAATGTTCTGTTATGTAAATATTGTTTTTCGATTGCATAACAAAATAATTGTTTATGAATCATGTATAAACGTTTTTCATGAATATATAACAGCAATAGTTTGAAATTTGTTTTTCAAATGGTAAATATGCCTGAATGGTACCACCGATTTGTGTTAATGTGACACATGTAATTCAATAGCTGAGATGCATTTATTCGACACGTTTGCTTCTTCCTGATAAAGCTTTGCTAAAGCTAAAGCTAAGGCATGGTTTCTTTGAAAATACCCCTATGAAGAGATGTTTATTTCTTTTATTGAGAATTGAAAAGACAAAATCTTCATTCGAACTCGTCTTTCATCAACAATTGAAGAATCAATGTCCTCTGTCACATCAAAATAACATCAGCTGAAGTTTGAATCGTTGTTCTCGTTTGATGAGGTCCCCATTCAGTTGCACTGAAACTGTCGAGTAGACCACAATATGAAATTGTCTCGCCTAATAATAATGCTAAGGATGACATAACTTCCACACGTAACATTGGTAGCATGTGTTATATGACTACTTTGAACATCAAACATGTTTACAATTCAGATAATGAGTTATCTAGCATAAAGAATGTTCTCACAAATCAGTCGTCTCAACTTCTTAAATTTGCTTGACATTAAAATGGTGTGATTGGTAGGGAAACATTGCCATTTACTGAATCTTATTTTCCTTTGATGTTTTCCTTTTATACAATGTAATTTTTACAGTATAAACATAGTACTGATTGCCAACAATTTCTACACAGCACATGCTGCATTAATCACATATAGTATGCTTAGGCATTGCTGACGTCATAAGACCAAGTTAAAGCATAGAGTACACTAATATATATAATTGTAAGTACAAAGTAAAAAGGAAGGTACATGTAATTCGAATTTTAAAAGGCAATTACATGTCTGGCAAAAAATCAGCAAACTAAGCTGAGACTAAATGGAATCATTATTGCAGGAATCTAAAAAGTAGCATACATATGCCTGAGGGAAACTCTAACATTGTACAGTAAAGATATGATGCGATAATTGTGCAATGGGATTCATTGGACTCACTGTCATCCATCTAAAGATCAAGTCTGAAGACAGGAATGGTTTGAGGCGAACACAAGAACGAATTACAGATATAATTAGTGCTCTAGTCTGAAAGAATTGCTGTGAAGCAATTTGATGACAACTTTATACAATTTATTTAATGTATGTCATTGAACGTTCAGTGGTTTCGTTCATGTCTTTTGGAGGTCAACCCTATTGCTTTATTGTGAGATTCGGTGCTGACATATGTATATAATTATACTAATCTCGATGTGATCACAATATGTTTGTATTTCATCCGTTAATAGACAATTAACATCTTCATGTCTAGGAAATAAACTTCACTCAGAACACAACTTATATCAAAGATATACAGTGGTATGACAGTTTATCATAACAACCGTGCCTTCTGCTGGTACTTTCGTTGTGTCTGTATGTGTATATGCTATCAGAAGCATAAAATGACTACATGAGTTTTGAATGTACTTATGACTTTTAAGAAGATTCAATGCCAACAGCACATAGCATTTTCTAGACTTATCGTCATCATCCTCAGATGAAAAGATGCCAAAAATGAGACTCTTTTGATGATTAAACCGAGACATCCAATACATTTGAATGACAATTTCAACATCAACGAAGTCGTCCATGGCATACACCAGTCTCACAATTATGGCGTTGATAGATACACTAGGCAACTGTAATTTGATCTGATCAAGAGAATGGTGTAATGTTTGCCGAGATATTTCCTACATCTGTTTGTATACAATGTAATATATATAGGCCATTTCAAAGCTTGCTTAAAGTTTTAAACACGTTTTTGGGGAATTGTCATGGGATTACATGATGTTCGTTTTCCACGGTGACAACTCGTCAAAGTTAACCATAAGTAACTTCAACACTGATGCTAGTATCAGTAGATTAGGCTAAAAGCAAGTTTACACGTTTTGACACGTTTTAAGTTGCATTTTCTATAACATACAAACCAGTGAGCAACACTACGATTCATAATATCAAATACCATTACCTATGTGATAAAGTAGCACGTCCTGACAAATAGGCACAAATTGACCATTTGAAGATGATAAACTCAACTTTAATCTTTCAAAGTGGCCAACACGTCATGGTGCATTTTTCCAAAGTAATTCACTGTCAATGGATTAATGTCGCCATTGGGACTTGTTAAAGTCACAAGATGTAGCTTGAAATTTCATAGAAACTTCTTTAGTTAAACAAATAGAAAGAGTTTTTAAATTGCGTCCAACAAAGTTAATCATTATCATTCCCTCCAACATTTTTTAAATTCATGGATGTTTTCTTTTCTCAGATAGTCTTATCATTGTGAGATACATGTAGTGTGTAAACCCTTAACACAATGACTACCACTGAATACTATAGGTAAGGGCAGGGTTCGTTATTTATCAGAGCTGAATATTAAGACTGTATTCATAGTAAGCAACATTCCTGATTTAGCGAAATCCACTTATAAGTCAGACTGTGACTTGTTTTATCATAACAGTGCTTGGGATAACATCCATCTTGAGGACCGACAGGACCTGCATATTATGGTTCATTTGTTAAAATGATAACTTTAAGGAATCCAGAAAGGCTAAACTAATTCAGTGGATCGACTCGCCCGCCCTCCCTATACTCAAACTTGCTATTGGACAATTTCTTATCTTCATAGGTACATTCTGAATTAAAATTGAAGTGATCCTATATATGAGGTTTAGCTTAAAAGGAGGGTTCTATCGGGGTATTTTTTGTGGAAACGAAATTCGGGAGGATATTCCTGTTTACACATATGTGTTATTGATAAATGATTAAAACACAGTCAAATTGAAAGATACTAATGAAGGTAACATTTTGATGACATTATATTTTCCAACTTTTATTATATTTTCCAAGCGCACATTTGTTGAAAAAATAAAACAATGAGAACTGAAGCCATTCAACGGCGCTGCGAGTCGTGAAAACTTCGCAGCATAACAACAACTTGTTTATTAGTTTTATTACATGTCATGTGCTACTATGTGAGTACTCTATCAGTGTATCTCTTTAGTTATCAAAAAGTTGCAAAATTGGGTAAAATAAAGCATGTTTTCATTTCACGTAATGCAAAATATCCAATATGGCGACAGAACCCTACCTTTAAGTTGTGCTATTACTTCTACATCCAAGTGCATCAACTTACATCGTTTTTTTTAAATTTGCAGAAAGGTCACGCATTTGGGATTGAAATTTGCATCAATCAACTTGTTATAAGCAACAGCTGCCTACCTCTGTTGGTGCCACTTTTAATATGTAATGGGAAGTATTCAATGGCTTCTCAACATGTTCAATTACAATGTGAATTGAACATTATGTCATTTTATGTTACAGTGTGTGAAATGAAAGAACTTCCTCCCGTGTGAAAGGAGAGGGTTCCATTAGGATCAGACGCCATATTCAGAGAAAATTTAAAGATGCCATATAACCTTCTAATCTTCCAGGGACTTCTGATTTAACATTGATGACATATAATGTGTTTGAGCTTTCAGTAATGTGAAACACTTCTGTAGGAGATGCTGCCACAAACGAGCCAATCCACATTTTAAAAGTAAACTAGTAAAATAGAAGGACCTCATTAAGAGAGAGCATGAATTGTAGAATCTAATTCAAAAGTTCACTTTTGTATCCAACTGATATTGCACGATAACTTTTAAATGTTGATTAATAGCAATCTCTTGTTTTCAGGTAAACTGACAAACATTGTTAAAGCACTTCCAAAAGTCTTTAAATATTTATTTTTTTAAAATATAAAAAATACAGGTTTATATGTTCTATTGTAATTTCATACGACCAGAAGATATATTCTAACATAGGAGCAGGTAACAAGTCGACTTGACAGTAAATACCCTTTGAAAATGTCAAAGTTGTTAGAAGGATGTAAAGTGTGACAACTAATTTAATTATCTTAACGAATGATACTACACTAACAGAACATGTTATATGCGATGGCATGCTACAGTTCAAATCATTTTAATCCTCACTACACGAACTGAAACACATTGCCATATCAAGTTGGTAAACAAACAACTTTAATCCCAGTTCAATATTATTGTTAGGCAATTTGTTTGCCAAAAATGGAATGCAAACACTTTTTTAATCGGAAAAAACACCTGTTCTTTTTATGTTATAAGAACTATGTATAGTTGATATACATTAATTTAACGGGTTTATGTGTGTATGCAATTGTAGTTATACAATTGAACGTAAATATGCAATCATTTGTACAGACGGAAATAGATTGGACGCTTAACCGTGATAAACAAAACGATAGATGAAATCATCTATATTCGTAGATCTTTCTTAAATTATATTATAATATATTATTATATATAAGGGTTGTGTGACTTATAAAAAGACATAACTTAGCTTACAGGAAATGAGGCATTTCAACTCTTCTGAAATAAAAATGAATGTAACCTCCTTATTTTTCCAGTTAAATTTACCAAATGACATAATGCTATTCATCCAACTGACTGACTCGAAAGTTGCCATGTCTAAATATATTGTCTAGTTGTGGATATTGAGGGAAGAATAACAGCTGACAGTATAGTATGAATGATGAATGATAGTATAGATGAAAGTTATCGTTTAGCATGGAAGAGAGCCTTATCTGATCGTATGTGCCAAGTATACCGTCAGTACCTGTGTCTAGAATTTTAAATGCGATAGCTTCAATACAAACATAAACATACGCTTCTTTTTCTGTCCATTCTCTAGTTCTATCAACTGACCATGTTTCCTTTTGAATCATTTTTAAATAGTTCAGTTGTAATTGGTGAGAAAATATACTAAAACGATACCACTTTATATCAGTGAAATATGCAGGGAATTTGGCTTTTTGCAAACGTATCATGATGAATAATTCAATTGTAAGTAAATATAAACTGATCAAAAAGACCTTTATTTCTACAAGAGTGCTTTGATGTTTAATTGGATCTAGCATTCACTGACTCATGCAAAACCAATAATGTGAAAAAACTTTACCAAAGTTAAAGACACAACTAAATGGACATGCATTCTGGATTAGTTAAGTCAGTGGGATGTATATTTACAGCAAATGATTAAGGAAAGTCTGCAGAAATGATGTAAAATATCTTGATTATAGTGTTAATTGGAAAGGAATTGCTGTATGAAGTTCATTTTCAAAACATAATATAACTAATTACACAGATAGAGCAAAAAAAGAACCATTTCTGCCTTCCTGCCTTTCAGGAAGCATGCAAAACTGTTAATGGTGCATACAATTAGGCGATATTTTACTAATGCATAATATAAAAATATAATAATATTATAACCCTCTTAGGAAGATTTAGATTAAGACTCAAATATATATTTGGAGTGTCTTTACAATCATAAAATACCAACCTTATATATCTAAAATGTAAACATTTTTGTATATTTTTGTTTGAGGAGGCAAATACAATCACATTTACTCCATTACAATAATAGTTCGTCGCATTACTTTAATATCAAAGTAAGTGAATAAACATAACAAGCTAAGCGACACATTAACATATTTTAATATTTAAACACTTGGAAATGTGGATGGACTCTGAAATTGTTTACGAAATATTACAAATTTAGTATGATTCAATGAACGTAAAGTTATGACACATTTAACAATATTAATTTGTATCATATATCATTTATATATATCAGTTATTATAATTTTCCCATTTATAGTAATTTTGTCAGTTTTAAGAATCAATGTGTGCATGTATTTGTATTTGTGTGCTAATTTTAAACATTGCTGGTCTAGTTCCAATTAGACTTTTAAAGGGGCAGTAGCACGTTTTTTTTTTCAAAATTTATTTTTTTCAAAGTTCTTATTTATAATGATAGTTTGTGCCATTTAAATGTATTTTAGAGGGTATAACATCTTATTACACAAAGCAATTATCAGTAGTATTAATAACTGTGTTGCGTATAAAGCAAAAATTGCATGGCAGCCATTTTATTATGAACACATTTTATTATTTCGAATGACAAAAATGATTCCAATGGCTTTTCTTAGCCATGTACACTCTTTTATAACTTGATTTTACGAAAAGAAAAGGTTTTTACGATTAGTGAAATTATTTTTCAAATACATTTCATCGACTTATTTGACCGAAAAAATACTGCCCCTTTAACAGTCAACGAACATCAATTAAGATGTGTTCCGGTAAAGGGAACTATGCATCCCTTAAAGATTCTATCAATAAGTGAAGTGCATTCGCAACCTCAGAGCAAGCAATTGCTTATCCCCAATGACACACTCTGCATAAATTCACGGGTAATTAAGTTATTTTTGACTAACACTGCTTGATGTGCTGGCCCTTTGAGAAATAACGGTTGGCTTGACCGTATCAGTATCCACGATCCAATCGGAACCACTACGTCATGACGTGCTTTATAATCACCAAATTTCATATACCTGATATTGTACATATAGTGATACTGTGAAAAGTACGATTTTATCTCATAACAAAGGGAGATAACTCTTTCATATCTTGCCTTCGGTTACTCATAAACTCAAGTTTTCATTGCAAACACTTCGTGTGCTGATGAAAGCCACAATTAATTGATTATAATTTTGCTTCTCCGTATTATAGTTCTAAATGCCCTTCAAAGAATAATGGCTGTGGGTTTATTGTATTCACATATATCAAAAATTGAGATGACACATTTTAAAATATATTTTTATTTTTTTTCAATGAAAAATGTAAACAAAATCAGTACATTTCTTCCTGAACTCAAAACGGTTTAAAATGTTTGTAAGCTTAAAAAACGTGCTTGTATCAATGATATCACAGTTACGAGATTATATATTTATAAGTATCTAAGAATATAATAGATAGCTGAAATGTAAATTTAATAAAGGATATGAACTTTATGAGTTGAACCATACAACTTACAAGCTTTAAATGTTAAAAAAATAAGTAATTCGTGTTTCAGTAAACAAATGCTTTCAGTCTGATATACATTTCACATACTACATTGTCTCATCACAGCGTGTAACTACTGACAATGATGTGAATCAGGAAGGCCGTAGTTCTGAATGTTGTCTCCTTGGAGAGATGAAGGCTGATTTGATTATATCTACCGATCAACATCACTCTAGTGTGTCAGAGTTTAATTCCCTGGATAATGATTTCTCTATTACATTTGGGAATTTGCAGAGATATTGTGAAATGAGCTCACAATTTTCCCATACATCAAATACAAACACATTAACAAATTAAACATATGATGCAGTAAAAACAATTTGAGATAGCACACAGGGTTTCATCCTCGGTTACCCACGGTTTTATATATGCTCCGTTACTCTCCACTATATCACCCATGGGAAATTTCATCAGAGAAATCTGTACTAAAATTACCCGCCCTTGGCCGGCGTGAGCCAATCAAACCGCTACGCAACTTTGACCTGCGAGCCAATGACAATTCATATCGCTTTGTTGCAAAGCACGCGAGGTCATTTTGTTAGCCCTCCGTCACCGGTTATCTTCCTTGCCCATTTCCGTCTTATCGTATTGAGTATTTTCTTTGGTTACTGACTTCATCACGCCGGCCAAGGGCGGGTAATTTGAGTACAGATTCCCCTGATAAGGTTTCCCATGGGTGATATAGTGGAGAGAAATATATAAAACCGTGAGTAACCGAGGATGACAGGGTTTGAACATTTAACCGTGTTTGTGTAATATAGAGCATCGTTCACCAGCTATACAATGAATAAAATTGATCAGCACTCTAACATGAACAAAGCTGTACCCTAGTGTTTTCCAAGCCATTTAGGAAGCCGTAGCAATTATATGTCCAAAGAAGCTGATTACGTGGTCTGATTAAAGTCACTGGAGGGTAAAATTGTGGTAGATGACATTTGATGTCATGATCATGTGGGTTAATGAGATGTTTGATAAATTCTAACTTCTTGTCTGGACCATTACAGCATGGTCGATTCGTTTAACGTGAATATATAACTACTCAGGTATAAGCTGTAAGTTGATACAAAAACGTGTTGCTAATCATCTCTTACATAGCCTTGATCATATTCAGTTTCTCATTTCGGTATAGAAGCTCTAGGACCCAAAGTCGATCTTTAGTTTGATCTCTTTTTATTTGATAAAATAACATTCTTCTGTTTCGGAAAACAAATGCAGTCAGTCTGAATATTGACTGTCTGAATTTTGAATCATTTGAACTTATCATAATTTTCTCTTTCTCTTTCAGTTTGTACATGTATACATGTATGCCGCTGTGTGTGAACCTTAAACATTTTTCATCGATTCTACTCCAATTAGACTTTGAAAATTTAACATCCCCAAACTAGTTCCATCCCTTGGGAAAATGATTACATGAGAAGCTTTCTGCCTAATTTATAGGAATATTGAGGTTAATGACTTCGGAGAAATTCTCTTCATTAATAATATAGTTAACTAGAATAATCTGTGAACCTGTAACAAGAGGTGAAGCCCCTTCAAAGATTAAAGGACATTTTAAACAAAGGGAACTAGTGTAACACATGTCAGACCTATTACTTGATTTTTATCAAAGTAACCATGGAAGCGAATTTGGACTAGTAAATAAACAATGATCTCTTTTATATTACATTTACAACAACTGTTGATATATTTAATAAAAAAAAACCACGAGGGCCAAATTCCATTAACCATTTACCAAAATCACTCTTATTACGTTTCAGTGAAAATAGTGTACATTGATGACGTCATAGCATTGTGATGTGATAATGTTTATGACGTCATAGCATTGTGATACCATTACTCGATGATGTTAAAAGCATTTTTGATGTCATGTAGTTGACGGTGACAGGTCATGTTAAAATCTAATACCAAAAATGATATCTCCATGGAGATCTCACGCAAGCGATATCTCCTGTTGAACACAGTTTCGGATGATAAATGCTATTCTTGACATGTATTATTTGCACCGAAATCATTTAGATTGATGAAGGTTATATTTATCGCTTTAACATGCCAACAGTTCAAAAACGTTTTGTCTGAATGTTGTTACCTTTTCATAAACGAAAACCTTAACTATTTCATATAAATGTATGATCAACTTCCTTAATATTAACATCCTCAAAAGTTACTGTGAGTGTTTTTCGATGAAATGAATGTGTTCTATCTATTTTCATATCAAAGATTTATCAATGCGACTTTTCAGAACTTTGACATACAGAACTTGCGATGAATATTAGTTGTATTTTGGAAACATGTTAAGTGTACAACTTGAATAAAAAAAATGAAATCATTAGGATAACAAATCTATCACCTTTCAAACTAAATTGTTGAAAGTTCCTTTTTCATGACGCCATTTAAAAAAAACTCAATGAAGGCATATAATTTGCAATATTTTGTTGAAATTCTCAATTCTAAGACATTTATATTATCCATTGTCAATGCAAATCTAATTGATTTCTAGTATCATCTTTTAAAATACCACTGACTTTATGTCAGACAGAATGAAACTTATACGAATTATGAGTTTAAACATATCACTATGGTCTCTGATCTCAATTCTGTTTTCTAGATTGATGTTAAACTTTATTACTGACTTTATGTGAATGACATTTTACGGGCGGGGCATATCTTTATTCCACAGGAATGTGATGAAATATGAGACTAAACGGTTTTCGGTGAATTGAAAAATCAGTGCCTCATTAGTTTAGTTAAGGTCTTGTGAGAAGTAAGAAATGACCTTACATTTGTTCTGACAATGTTTTGTGTCAGAGTTGGCCAAATTCAAAATTGATAAATGCTCGCTGGGAATTTAAAATTATAGTTAATATATGTACAATACTTTTTTTCCGCAGAATTATTATGTACAAGGTAGGTCTAATATGCTTATGTCCCCATGCAACAAATATGTTATTCTGAATTGTTTTTCACCTTACGGCAACTTGTATCTGATAAGTTTAAGAAACGGTTCATGACTTAAGCCATTCGAGCCTTATAGCCTGATGAGGTAAACTAGCGTGAGTCAACCTTCAAATCATACAGCCCAGTCCTCGTGCAACACAAGAAGTATGTAATATCTGATTATATATCATACCATTCCATCTTAACACTGTTACGTTTCTTGATATCAAATGAATGTAGAGATCCGTAGAAATAAAGACTGTTTATACTAGTTATTGTATTGTCAGCACAATGACACTGCTATAATCACATCCGAATAATAGCAAGCATGTATAATTAATTATCAAAGATCAGGTTGATGACTAATATTTGATGATTATTCGTTCAATATATACTTTAACGTCCTGTGTTCAAAGAGCAAGATAATAATAATGTGAGGTGTGGATGTTAATGATCCTACAATTAACAGATCTTTATATTATCTAAATTTCGTTTGTCAGCTCATAATTTGTTGATCGAGTGTGGAAGATACAACAATATTGGTGTTAATGAAAGAAAGTGTATCAATTGTAATTTTGATCTCGGAGATAAGTTTCACTTTGTTTTAGTTTGTCCTTTATATGTAAATGTGAGACAGAAATATATTAAGCCATATTAATGGAACAATCCATCAGTGTTAAACTTAATCCAGCTATTTAGGTTACAAAATGTCAAACAGTTGTGTAATCTTGGTAAATATTTGCTACAAGCATGTTATATAAGAAATGTTCACATGAAATAATAACTATGTGCATTCTCCATATGTATCTATGTATATCAAGTAGTCCGCATCGGAATTGTCAAACCCGTCCACCTGTATCATGTATATTTAATACTTTATGTAACCACCGATAAGTTGTAAAATTTAAGGTTAATAAAGAATTGAAAAAAGAATTGAATTGAAATTGATCTTGTCTTTGTTGCAATTATCATGGCTAATGTTTACATAACCTGCCAAAGAAGTCGGTTTTAGGATGGGTGTTTTCAAGAGTATTTCACTTATACCACTGCTGCTAGCATTAGTGTAGGGAGAAAGCCAGCACCACCATTATGGCATTGTGTTGCGGCTGGGACTAGTGAACCGAGAGTGGTACATCGATTGACATTCTGTGAAGCATTGTACCCAAACATTATTGTATGTAGAACAGTTCTCTACAGTTGCAAAGCCCCTTGCAGGATTGGAGCCTCAGATCCCCAGATCCAAAGCTGAACACGTTAACCACTCTGCTATCCAGCCCCGTGATTAAAAGAATGATTACATTACATCTATAAATTCTAACTTCTAAGTGTTAACATCAGTGGCCGGATATGTGATCAAGTAATTTGATCAAGACCGAAAGTGAGGCAGATACAACATAGACTGAACATTTCACGTAAAATGAAAATGAAAATTTTGAAAATAGACATAACACATCATATCAAAAACATCTGTTTACCTTATAATTTGTGAAGTTTATGATTATAAGTATTATATTCTTATAAAATTACATAATACATAAATACAATACTTATAAAGTGCAAAGATAGTTCCAAAAGCGATTCCAAATAAATATTTTATACACATATTGAACACAGATCTGAGAAGATGTTCTGAGAGATTCTTCTTCAAAGATTAGATCTTCGGGCTATATTGACGGATTATGGCGTCATTCAGTGCTTTGCGTTACGTTTCATCAATATGCATCTTAAGTTGGGCCTCAAGCATATTATTTATGATTACAAGACAAACTCTCCAACCTTATATAATGTGCATCCTTTTGGTTTTGTTTTACATATGGTGCCTTTCATGTTTTTAGCTATTAAGGTTCTATATTTATGAAGTAAATATATGATTAATTATAACGATTCACCGTTTTAATATGTTCTAACTGGACAAATTAGCCACATATAGGTTGTACTCTATTCGTCTGCAATGTCAGATATTACCTTTCATCTTTATGTGCATCTTATCCAAGCATATGAATCAGGATTACTAATCACGTCTAAGATGAGACGGCCAGCTGGAGGCGACAAAACCTTATTTAACAACTTTGATGTGAAGCTAGAGGGAAGCTGAATTAACGTATTTCGGGTTTCCTTATATGTTCTTTCTTCCTTTTGCTGTTTAATAGATTACATAAGGTCAATATGTCCGAAGGTGTTTTCTTTCATGATTATGTGCATTTTTTAGAATTGTCAGGACTGTTTGAAAATAAGCAACACTCGGGTATGAGCCTCAATTGAGTCTAGTGTCAAGCATAACCTTCAACTGATCTGTGCATATTTATTATTTAAACCAGTATCTACGTCCCCCGGACCGGGTGCATACTATCCAGACCTTACGTTTACTTTTCAACATTCCATAATAAGTGTTATAGCAGTCCTACTGTAGGATGAAAATATGGGAATATACTAAGGAAACTTTTATGAACGAATCACTTGTCGTCACATAGTCACACGTAGTCACACGTAGCAGAACACAAGCAGAAATAAGATAAATACATTCATAAGATATCTACAAGTTTACAAACAGTTTATTAATTGGCTTGATAAACAAGGTCCTCTCAGGCTTGCACAATTGCAAGGCTTTCAACACAATGAATGCCGTCATTTGTAATTGTTTTCTTTTTTAATGAATGTGTGCCATGATTTGCCATACAATCAAATATAACGTTTTTTAACCAATGTATTAGACATGTGCATAATCTGGAATGTCCCTTCGAATTTCCTTTAAAATATCCCGTAGAACCGTCCCTTTATCTAGTGAATGATAATAATTGATGAATCCCCAACAGAGCTTGACAGTTGACTACTGAGAGGTTGTCAATATGATAAATAACATTTTCTTAAGCTTTTTTGTTTTTGGCATGATAAGTGCGCATTTACATCTAGCACTATCTAACATAGCAACTTTGATGATGCACTTCTCTTATCATATCTCATACAATTCTGCTAGCACAAACGACAACAAATTTCATCCGACAAGAACTATTCCAAAGTGCGTATTTTGCTATTTCTGTCCTGAAGAAAAGTTGCGTGAGAAGAGAAATAATTAGATTTGTCATTACAATAAATTGGTCGCAGACCCAGGAGACAATTTGGAGTGTTTTAATTCACACTCTATCAGTTTGCGTGTCACTAAAGTAGCGCATGAATGTAGTTTGTCTGGAGAAAATCGCGCTTTGTAAAAGGTTACGTGTTCGGGTTTTAGTGCCAGCAGTTCATGTTCTGCAGTTATCCACCTATTTTAACGTTAACATTAGAATGGTACCCTCGCCGATTTCACTTGTATTTACTTTGGCTAATGACAAGTTAAACTGCTAAATGTAGTCATTTATCTCAGTTTCTTATTTCATAGTTCAATGCTGTACCCGGTTCCAATCAGGTGCTGAAGAGACAAGTTGATGCTGATTAAAGATGAAAGCGATCTTATCTTGACAGCAACCAACTTTTAAGTTGCACTATATTTAGTTGCCTGCCAATAGAAGTAACAAAAGTAAAGAAGTCTAGAATATGTGTCGAAGCTGAGTGTTGTAGCGAATGACACATTAATCACACAATCAAATCACCGGGGCACAACAGTGCAGGACACTGCAACATTCATAATTGCACAGTTGTTCTACTGATGATCGTTGAAATCACTACAATGTATGGCCACCATATTCAATAATTCTGGACATAGCCAAGCATGCCCTGGAGTGATCAGTGGAGCGTGAACATATGATGAGCATGATTTTGTAATAACCATTTCTGATGTCCCAAATACATCATCCAAGTTCTACTTTTATCAAATTATAATCTTACCATTTTACTTAATCATTTTTAATTTGCATGACTGCACTTAAAGTCAACGCTGCACTCCAACAAATTGACCTCTTTGGACTTAAATTCATTGACACATCATTACTATATGACGTTTTAAAATAAGCCTGTTTGTTAAGGAGATTCCTTAAACCTTGAAATGAAAACACACGCTTTATAGTTTGTTGAAATTGTTAATATATAAATGAATCTTACTTTCCTAAAGCTAAAGCCATTGGTTTTGTTACTTCATATACAGACGTTTAGGAAACAGTTACATGCTATTTTTAAGAACATGCTTTCAAATATGGTCATAAGTTTAACTGACTCATCCAGTTAAAGGCGTTGTAGCACGTTTTTCATACAAATTTGATTAAAACATACTCCTGAATCAATAAAAAGAGTTCTAAAGCGAATGTCCAAGCTTCGATTAAGCCATGCGAGTTCGTATAACATACATCGGCCATTTTAATGTGTTCAAATTCAAATTGTTGCTCAAAGGTAGCTCAAGTGATCTGACTGATGTAGCGATACTTAACACTCAGAGTAGAGTTTTAAATAAGGAACACTGATAGAACGGTCAGCCAACTTTCTGTCTGAAATCTCGAATTCTCATGAGACCTACAAATCTACCTCTCACACTGACGAGTTCCACACCACGGTCTCTATATACGTCACACCATTTTCTTTCAATACGGGTAACGGTTTTCTATGGATACGGCTTAACGAGGCGTGTAATGAGATGTTTTACCCCTAACATAACAATATATTGTATATATTTTAATATTAAATAGCCTATTTGAGATTATGTATTTTGCAAAAAACACGCTACAAGTTGATTAAAAAAGTAATCAACCACTATACTAATGAGATAGCCATTCCCAAATTAAAGTTGCTTTGTTATTGAATTTCACAATTGACTGTTTAATTTGTGTTCTTTATACTATTTAAAATGTTGAAGATTTCATGTCAGATATAACGCCTCACAATCGTACATCAACACATTTTAAATTTTGCCCACAGATGATGCCTGTTTCTGTTGTTTGCAGGATCCCTTACTTATGAAATTTGTAGTACAACAGCTTCATGCATATTGTATATTAATTTGTTTACAACTGACAGAGCGTGGATCATCTTGAATCTTTAAAGGAAATCCCGATGGATCTCTAATGCACATTCTAATGCAGTTGTCTTTTTTCTTATCGCAGATCTAAGTTGTTATGTATAAGAAATTCACACTTTGTCTTCTTGACTATTCTACCGATGCATTGTCTTAAGTCTTAAATACGTAGTTTAGGTCAATATGCACATCATGATGAAAGAACATGCTTCTTCAATGAATGGTAGCACAGAAATCACTTAACATAAAGGAGCCTTCTGCTTACTCTGTGCGGAATACAGAGGTCAATGACTACAAAGGGTACCGAAAAGAGTCACATCATTAATAGTTAACTAGAATAATCTGTAAACTAGTGACAGGAGGTGAAGCCTCATTATACATTTAAGGAAACCAAACTGACTAGTGTAACACATGTCTGACATGTTGCTTGCTTCACATCAAAGTAATATGATAGGGAAAGAATACTTTTATTTAGGCTAATATTGACATGTATTCTTTAAACCTTAATAATACTGATGGATGAAGATGAGACAGTAAAATCTCTTTCAAACAGAAAATGTATTCCTGATGGTCCGAATGTTTCAAAATTCAGATGCCTGTCTAATCACACAAAAGAATTATCAATCAAGATGCACACATGACAGGTATTGGATGACAATAACGACGTCATTTCATCTTTACAGGGAATGTAGAGTCTTAGCCTTTAAAAGCTACCATCGTAAGAAGTGATATAACGATTCTCTTCATGCATATTATCTTTAAAACATTGACGAGAAGTGAAACATAAAATAAAGAAAGCAACTGTATCGACTGTCTCAACGTCATGTGATTAAAATGAACACAAGGATGAATGAACTGACTGACAAGAAAACAACGATTAAAAAAAAACCTTCTATTTAATATACAGGGAATATAGAGTCCAATAACTTCAAAATGTATATCTGTTGAACGTACAGAGAAAATTCACTTTAGTCTTTGTCTATTCTTAAAATGATATGTAATTGTAAACCTATATCATGAGGATGGATGAAAGTAGCACAGTAAACTCCCATTCAAATGAACATATAACAATTGAGATGCCTGTTAAATTATCATACATCAAAGTTCGCATGTCGGTGTTCTAAATAGTCCTATAATCCTTGACAAGAAGCATGATTAATGACACATGATGAAGGTAATGGACAACACACGAAGACGCCATTAACATATCTGTAAGGGAATGTAGGGATCTTAACTGTCCTAGAACTTTCTCTTCATGCATATATATATTTTAAACAAGGACAAGAAGTGAAACATGAAAGGAATCCCAGACTACCCTTGTCGAAAACGTGTGATCCTTTTATTGAAAGCTTGCCACACATCAATGTTTATTGTTCTTACTCCATACCTCATAGGATGTTTTATGGAAAGCACAATCGTTCACTTGGACTTATACGATACCTCAGGATGTTTTATGTAATGCACAATCGTTCACTTGTTCTTACTCGATACCTCAGGATGTTTTATGTAAAGCACAATCGTTCACTTGGACTTATACGATACCTCAGGATGTTTTATGGAAAGCACAATCGTTAACTTGGACTAACACGATACCTCAGGATGTTTTATGGAAAGCACAATCGTTAACTTGGACTAACACGATACCTCAGGATGTTTTATGGAAAGCACAATCGTTCACTTGGACTTATACGATACCTCAGGATGTTTTATGTAATGCACAATCGTTCACTTGTTCTTACTCGATACCTCAGGATGTTTTATGTAAAGCACAATCGTTCACTTGGACTTATACGATACCTCAGGATGTTTTATGGAAAGCACAATCGTTAACTTGGACTAACACGATACCTCAGGATGTTTTATGGAAAGCACAATCGTTAACTTGGACTAACACGATACCTCAGGATGTTTTATGTAATGCACAATCGTTAACTTGGACTAACATGATACCTCAGGATGTTTTATGTAAAGCACAATCGTTCACTTGGACTTATACGATACCTCAGGATGTTTTATGGAAAGCACAATCGTTAACTTGGACTAACACGATACCTCAGGATGTTTTATGTAATGCACAATCGTTAACTTGGACTAACATGATACCTCAGGATGTTTTATGGAAAGCACAATCGTTAACTTGGACTTATACGATACCTCAGGATGTTTTATGGAAAGCACAATCGTTAACTTGGACTAACACGATACCTCAGGATGTTTTATGGAAAGCACAATCGTTAACTTGGACTAACACGATACCTCAGGATGTTTTATGTAATGCACAATCGTTAACTTGGACTAACACGATACCTCAGGATGTTTTATGGAAAGCACAATCGTTAACTTGGACTAACACGATACCTCAGGATGTTTTATGTAATGCACAATCGTTAACTTGGACTAACACGATACCTCAGGATGTTTTATGGAAAGCACAATCGTTAACTTGGACTAACACGATACCTCAGGATGTTTTATGTAATGCACAATCGTTAACTTGGACTAACACGATACCTCAGGATGTTTTATGGAAAGCACAATCGTTAACTTGGACTAACACGATACCTCAGGATGTTTTATGTAAAGCACAATCGTTAACTTGGACTAACATGATACCTCAGGATGTTTTATGGAAAGCACAATCGTTAACTTGGACTAACACGATACCTCAGGATGTTTTATGTAAAGCACAATCGTTCACTTGGACTTATACGATACCTCAGGATGTTTTATGTAAAGCACAATCGTTAACTTGGACTTACTCGATACCTCAGGATGTTTTATGTAAAGCACAATCGTTCACTTGGACTTATACGATACCTCAGGATGTTTTATGTAATGCACAATCGTTAACTTGGACTAACACGATACCTCAGGATGTTTTATGGAAAGCACAATCGTTCACTTGGACTAACATGATACCTCAGGATGTTTTATGTAAAGCACAATCGTTCACTTGGACTTATACGATACCTCAGGATGTTTTATGTAATGCACAATCGTTAACTTGGACTAACACGATACCTCAGGATGTTTTATGGAAAGCACAATCGTTAACTTGGACTAACATGATACCTCAGGATGTTTTATGTAAAGCACAATCGTTCACTTGGACTAACACGATACCTCAGGATGTTTTATGGAAAGCACAATCGTTCACTTGGACTAACATGATACCTCAGGATGTTTTATGTAATGCACAATCGTTCACACTTGGACTTACTCGATACCTCAGGATGTTTTATGGAAAGCACAATCGTTCACTTGGACTTACTCGATACCTCAGGATGTTTTATGTAATGCACAATCGTTAACTTGGACTAACACGATACCTCAGGATGTTTTATGGAAAGCACAATCGTTCACTTGGACTAACATGATACCTCAGGATGTTTTATGTAATGCACAATCGTTCACTTGGACTAACACGATACCTCAGGATGTTTTATGGAAAGCACAATCGTTCACTTGGACTAACATGATACCTCAGGATGTTTTATGTAATGCACAATCGTTCACACTTGGACTTACTCGATACCTCAGGATGTTTTATGGAAAGCACAATCGTTCACTTGGACTTACTCGATACCTCAGGATGTTTTATGTAAAGCACAATCCTTCACTTGGACTTACTCGATACCTCAGGATGTTTTATGTAAAGCACAATCCTTCACACTTGGACTAACACGATCTACTGATTCTTTAGTTACTACTTCTTTAAAAAAACAAGATAATCAGTGTATCCCTTGTAAATGCCATACTTACGATGAGGTTAAGGCTAATTCTGTATGTTTTATTTAACTGTCATACCTATGCAAATGGTCAGAAGTGTGTTCCAATTAATGATACCCCATGGCATGTTTTATGTAAAGCACAATCGTTAACCTGGATCTACTATTTAAACGAGATATAGGCTGATCTGTACGTTTGATTTAACTTGCGACTATGCAAGTTGTCAGAATGGTGTTCCTATTGATGAACAATTTGTTTTATTATATGACAATGTTTGGGTCATTAAAACATAGCAGGAAAGGATCTATGGAACACATACTCATTAAACTTTTGTATTTGAATTCTTTGGATGCGATAAGATATCCCTTGAAATTGAAGAACGCTTAGGTACTTACATTAATACAGGATAATATAAAGGAAACGTTAAAATTTCAAAAAAATAATAAAAAAGCATTTTAAACTCTTACTGTGAAGCTTTATAAACAAATCTTGATTATGAAACCAAACTGTTAAGAGGATTAGAAGGGTTCTTTGCAATAGGAAACACCATTTGCGGCCAATATTGCATTTCAAAATTGTTTAACACCTAAATATTCGAAGTTTGTAGACACCAAGTCTCTGATACTTGTTAAAATGTTAGGTCAGTGTTTCAATTGACTCTGAACGTGACAACGAAATTGGAACACACAATTTATTGTTTTGTTAAAATGTCAATTCCTGAAAGAATCGTTCCTTTTTCTACAGATATTACTTTTGTTATTTCAAATACAGACCTTGAAGAAACTGTTAAATGAGTTTTGTAGGAACATAATTGAGCTGTCATCAACATAAAATCACAATTACATGTGTTCACCATTTTAGTTGTTAAGCTTAAGTCCTTCTTCAATATTGAGCATTGTTCCATACTGTTCGTGAGTTTAATTACAATGAAATGAAAAATGCTTTTAAATATGGTATATGTTGTGTTGATTTCAACTTTTACTGTTTAAAAGGAATACTTATCACTAATTTGCACCAAATCTGCACACCTGGCATTGTTATCTATTGACAGGGCAAAACATCATTTTGTCAAAAGTAATGAACTTTAATCACAACGTATTAAAAACAAACACTTTTTCGGAATGTTTTTTTGTGTTGATATATTCTGAAAGCTTATCTTAGCATTACTTTAAGTAGAGATAGGACCATGAAAGGGAATACACTTATTGTAACATTTTGTGACAACAATGTATAGTTGTGAAAAGTCAAAAAATATGTGCATTACTGTTAAGAAGTAGAAATCTATCCGTACTCTAAAGGAGATTGATTTACCATAACACATTTTTAACCGTTATTTTATATACATATTTATATTTATATATATTATATACATGCCATATGATGTTATTGTCACCCGTATTTGCGCCTACATATGTTACCTTGTGTATTATTCAAATGATATACATATCTCAAGTTAGTGATAAATTCACATTGCCTTCTATGATTAACTGATATTTATTCTACCATTATGCACTCTCAGATTGATATTTTATTCAATAATAATTACAGGATAGATCGTTAAAGTTACACTTAAATTGATTGCCTTGACGTCAGGTTTTTACGTTTAAGTGATGTTAAAATGACGAAAACCGTTTCGGTGACTCCCTATTATTATTTCTGAATTCTTTTGTTCGTTCAACTGGGCACATCATATTACATTTTTAACAATATCTGAAATATGTGTGTCAGTGACAATTCATATTGAATATGCAAAAAACGATGATGAAAATGCCGTTTTTCTTTAAAGGGTGCTTAATTATAATTATGTTTCTCATAAAAGACATTGATTTTCTAAATATAAACTTGCTATACTTCCCCGAATGTGATTAAAATGTATCTGAAAGGATTCAGAGCTTATTTTTGAAACCATATGCTTCATTTAGGTAGATCAAATAGGTTTAAAACATATCGTGATTTGTATTATTATTAATGCCAATAACTATTTCGGTGACCATAACATTTTCTTTTTGGATGAAAGACACAATAAATTTGCTTTTTGAAATAATAAACGAATTTAAAAATATTTTATTTCATCGTCCCGATTTTCTCATAGATTCAATCATTTTCCCATCAGAAGCGCTTCAGATGCTTAAAGAGTTCCCGATTGGATTTAATACACATAACGTTCACTTTATATTGTGCAATAATTGCTATGTATGTCAGAGCAACTCTTTGGATGGGAAACATCTTTTTTAGTTTATTATAGGTATGTCATATACTATTATGCTAAAACATATATGGCTAATGAGGATTTGGTGCTCAAAAACACTAGTCTCGTTGTTGGTCGACTCCAAAATAAATACACTATCGATTTTTAAAGCTTAACTATATTTTTGGTCAGGCTTAAATATATTGAAGGTAAATGCTAAAAGTGAACATGTCATGTTATGTTTTGAAAGCTGCACGGGTACATGCCTGTTTTGCTTGCTGGCTTGTGTTTTGTGAATCATTTCAACTTAAAAAAATCAATCATTGATACATAGATTAAACTATTATTACTAGTTATATTATCAAATTCAGATTGAATTTATACACTTATATTTCTGGTACTTCATTCAACAGTTAGAGAGTTTTAAAGATAAGTTTAATTTAGTCCTGTGGGAAAGAATAGACAGAGAAGATATTAATCCTGAGCATGAATAATTATTTATCCCTATATATATATTCCCTGGTTATTATAGAATACCACAGCTGGATGACCGACAAAGCCACTTCTATGTGCAAATCACTGAAAGTTATAACGTTGGCAGTGCACCCATTAAAATATAAAAAATATCCTTCATTAACTGTTTTTAATGTTGATATAAATATTTCTGTCAGATAATCTGAACAGGTATCCATGCCATGCTGCAAATATAATGAAATTCATTCATTTGATTAAGGCTGATAATGTAACGACCTCATTGACATAAATAAGTTTGCCCCGAGTGTGCTATAGCTGTGAAGTGTCCTTGAGTTCTCTGATGCACCATGCATACATTTGCAAGTGATTGAATCATCGAGACAAGTGGTAAACGTATTTGTTTCTTTGGGGATTGAAGCTGACTGGATCAGAAGAAAGGGCAGGCTTCCTGCACGAAAGAAAAAAACTTTAGGGCTAACAGAATGCATGCAAAATTTAATCTACATTAATCCAGCTCCAATCCCTGCTGTCTCACAAAGGAAAAAAATTAGGCTTTTAAAAATCAAGCATTGTCCAAGCAAGAGATAATCAAGTTAGCGTCTTCAACATTAAAGTTACATTGTTTTTTTCAGGAGACGCTTGTTTCTTTATTTGACAAGATATTAAACCTATAAAGTTTACATTTGTTGCAAGCACTCTTATATGCATATTTATTTGTTTACAAATGTCGTCTTGAATATTCCTGATGGCTCTCTATCACATTCTAATGCAGTTGTCATTCTTCTTAACACACATCAAAGTTGTCAGACAGCCTGAGACTGACGGAGTTTTATTCAGTAAAGAGTCCTCAGGCCCCTATACAAGCAAATAACATAAGTAAAATTCAAAGTAAAAGATTATATTAATACGAAATTCCCACTTTTCCTTTTGACTATTCTACACAGGCATTGTCTTCACTCTTATTCACTGAGGGATGTACAGATATACATCACGGTGAAAGATAAAGCATTTCCAATGAATGGTACCATCAGAAAATCATTACAAAACCTTCAACTATAACAGAATTCTTACCGAGGAGATTAAAGGCGCTGTAGGACGCTGTTTTGACCAATGAAAGGTAGGAAGCTATCGGACTAATTATTCATCGTTAATCCAAGGGCCAATGACGTAAAATGTACAAGGACGTTAATCCGTGGACCAGTGACATGAGTTCAATCCCCTTTTGATATTGATATAAGGAACCCCAGGTGACTTATGTAACATATGTCAGGTATGTTAATTGCTTCACATCAAATAAGCTATGGAAGTGAAAGTAGTCGTAATTGGCTATTCTTGACATGTATTCTTAAAACGTAAATTATATAGATGGATAACAGTAAGACAGTAAAATCCCTTTCAGACAGAAAATGTAATCCTGTCCAAATGTTAACAGTTCAGATGCCTGTCTTATCATCATACATCAAAGTTGCCATGTCATCGACTTTTCGGTATGGTCCTTTTATCCTGGGGAACAAGAATAATTAATCAATACAATACATGATGAAAGGCAATGGATGACAGTGAAAACGTCATTTACATCTCTTACAATGAATGTAGAGGTCCAACCTACAAAAGATACTAACGTTAGAAGTACTTTGGCCTAAGATTAATTGAAGGGTCCCAATGACGGGGTGTCTAAATTAGCCATAAAATGTAACTCTTCAAAATTCCTCAAATGAGGTTTTCCTGACAGCTGAATTAATTATCTATAACATGAAATCTTTGAATTTGGTTGCAGATATTAAGTTCACATGGAAATTGTTTCTGAATTTGGTTGCTGTTCCTCAAAGGCAACTGCAACCAAACTTTTTGAACCATCAAAATACATGTTTTCATCAAACAAAACAGCCTTGACTTGACAAAATTTGGTTGCAGATAGAAAATATCATGATATGACGATTGTTGGAACTTACCTTACCTTTTATTTCAATATTTACAGTAAGAGGAAATTTCATAGCGATCGTTATCGAGTCCGGTTTTTAGATCATGTCATATTATCATGTTGCTGTCATTTCTTATGCTATGGATATAAACTACTCACTAGCCTTGTTTACTTTAACAGTTCCTACCATAAGGAATGTCTTGGTAGGTACTTTTGACACATTTTGTCAAAATTTAAGCAATATTTTACAGTTTTGTTCGCACCGTGGCAGCGAGACGAATTCAAATTGTTGTCAAATCTTATCACAATTCTGATTGACTGCCATAGATATCTTTGATTGCTAGATTATTTTGATAGGAAATAAACAGCAATAATATATTTTAATGAATAGTTTATATCTAGAAACGTGAATAAAAGCAACAATAATTAATAAACATTAATTACTTTTTTTGTTAGAAATGATTGATACGGAATGAGCCAATGAGAGGATGCGTTACATATATTGGTTTCATTACGTCATACACATAATGATTCTGCTTATGTCATCGTGTTTTTGTCAAATTTACTAAATTTGAACACCTCTGCAACCAAATTAATCCGATGTGCTTGTCAACACACCATTTTTTTCTCTGCAACCAAATAATTATTTGCCATGGTAGGAATAATGATGAATAATTGCTGTAAATACATTTGGTTGCAGATCCCTATAGGGGACTGCAACCAAATTTACTAAATACGATGTTTCCAGTACATTTCTTTCCTGCAACCAAATTTTCAGATGTCAGATATGATATGTCATGTTATAGAAAATCATCTCTGCTTTATTGATCACTTTGTATGATCAGTTTCTCTTACTTCAGTAGAATTTAAACATCATTATAGAGCCCCTGTCATTCAGACCCTTCAATTCCTCTTAGGCCAGTACTATAACAATTCCCTTCATGTCTACTTATCTTTGAAACAACGAGAAGTGAAACATGAACAGCATCTCAGGAAATCATTGTCTACAACATATGTAAATCCTTTACAGAAAATCTTGCACTTCTAAATTGAGACCAAACGGATTTTAGTTTACATATATCTCATTTTCTTATTTCTTAATAAGAATGTGTACACACAATGAATTCATTGTATATATTTCATATATCTTTTGAAATCTTGAACATGCACGCTCAGAATTTGTATGCGATCATCATTTGTAAATGACTATAATCGCTTCAATTTGCAATGTGTAATAAAATGGAACATTATCTTTAAAGGGTGGACAATAAACGGCATACTGCTATACATAATCATCAAGCAAACATTTCAATGTAGAAGAGCTGCCCTTCCGTGAGTTTATAAGATGCACCATTCCCAAAAAGCCTTCTTTCATGGATCATAAGGTCAGCTCCCTGTCCGCAGCTTTTTCATGATGATTAGCGACAACGTTTTAAAGTTTATTCTTCATCTCATAGCAGTCTTTGCAATTTGAATATGGGACATATATCCTGTTATAACATGTGTATTCTTTTGATGCAATATGAACCCAATAGGTGTGATTCATTTAGTTTAAGTGGTGTAGTGGTTAGCTAGCTGGCCTATAACCCAAAGGCACGGGTACGAATCCCGGTGGAGACACCAAACATTTGTGACCTGGGTCTTATACTGTGTTGTGTCCATGGGCAAGGCACGTCATCCACATTGCACTCAGTCCACACAGCTGTTTAAATGGGTACGGACTTACATGGCCGCGCGGAGTGTTAAGTAGCGGCACAGAAAGTACAATTCATTCAGGGTAATTATGTACCGCCAGTGAACAGTGCTTTCATCGGATATTAGGCGTCACACTGTATTATTATTATATTAAATATCGAATGATACTGAGGCTATTTTAAAATCCAATAATAAACAAGCCTTGACACTTTCAAACAAAATATGATAATTGGAAATGTACAGAATCCTCTTAAATCTACAACGACACTGTCAAGAACATCCGACAGAATCTTTAAATAAAAAGAATAATATTTTCGACCAATAATTTCAGCACTGTTTTTCACCTACTGATTAGAATCCTGTAGTCGCCAAGTCTATAATACTTGTGAAAACGTAAGAACAGTGTTTAAATTGATTCTGAACCGGAGAGAAAGTTAACAATACAAAATGTATAGTTTTGTTAAAATTTCGGAAAGAATTGTTTCTTTTTCTACAGATATTGTTATTATTACTTAAAAAAACTGACATTCGGGTGTGTTAACAAATGTGTTTACAATCAAATGAGATTCAGAGGAAAACAACTGAGTTGATATTAAAAATGAAATATGACCACACTTTCAACAAGTTCACTGTTTTATTTAAGTTGATCTTATTCAGATGATTCACACAGCTCATGGGTTCAAGTCGATTCGTTGAGTGTCAATTGTTTTTGATATTTACTTGATGCATTACAGAAATGTAAAAATACAAATGTCAAACCGAAGGAGCATCAAGGAATTGGGATGAAGACTTTCTTACAAGTGTAAGCAATTCACTATTCTATCTGATATCAGTACTGTTTTCTTTGTTGATGTGAAACTTTGTTACAAATGCGAATGAAATTTGAGAAATAAACGTAAATCAAACATCGTTTAAAAATGCAAATACAAAAAATGGAAATGGGTACTCACTCTTTAAATCGTTAGCAAACAAGACTTCAAGATAATTTTGAATGCGGTCAACCTAAAAGTTGACATTTTCAAAACAATGTTATACTCACAGGAAAGTCTAAAAATACAATCCCGGAATTCATTATGTCACTGTATAAACCAGTGTGGAAACTCTCCAAATATCAGCTTGGTTTTTACTGGTGTGTGTTATGTATAGTGTCTTTTTTTTATCATTTACTGTTTCAAATGATTGATGACTACCGAATTGTTTTGCCAAAAGCCTCAAAGTAATAGCCACTTCAGCGTAATGTTATTTTATTGGCCACACATCAAGCCCATTTTATTTATTGAGATGGCGAAACATGATTTGTCTCAAAAGCATCTAAACTTCAATTATAAAGTAGTAAACAAATGGAGCAAGCCTTTTACAAAATGAGTCACCTTGGAACTGAAGCACCTTATTTCATATGGCCGTACATCAACATTATTGTTTACTCATTTTTTTGTCGAAATCCTGTGGCTGTGAAGTTTGATCTTAAAAGAATAATTTAGTTATTCTCCCCACATACCATGGAATATATGCAATTATCCCCAACTAGTACTGATTCAGACATGTTAAGATGACTTTGATGTGACAACTAGACGAATATTTTAATCAAGTCTTCAGAAGTGTGCTGAATAGACAAGACTACGTCTGTCCTAAATATGAGATATCCTCACTAACAAAGACTTAATCAAGTCTGATTTTGCACACGAGTAGCGTTGTCATGGATTGCTATTCAGTCCACATAGAAGGTTCACTTTGTATTGTGTACTAATTTGTCTGAATGTCAGAGCAATTTTACGGACGGGACATCTCTTTATTCCACAGGAATGTAATAAACTATGAGACTAAAAGGTTTGTGGCGAATGGACAAATCAGAACGAAATTAGTTTAGTTAAGATCTTGTGACAAGTAAGAATTTACCTTACATTTGTTCTGACAATGTTTTGTGTCAGAGTTGGCCAAATTCATATATTTGTGATGAAGATCGCGAAGAATTAAAAAAATATATAGGCATTCCTTTTGATCTAGCTTACTAAATATATATACATGTGGAGGTGTGCCTTGCTTTTAATAAGCTTCCGTAACATTTCTTTGGTACAAGGTAAGTCTAATATGCCCATGTCCCCATGCAACCACTAAAGTATTCAGAATTGTTTTTCTTATGTCAACTGGTTTCTGAGAAGTCGTTTAAATATTTATGAAAAGGATCACGGTCCATGCCAAAAACCAATCAAGCCTTATAAGCCTGATAAGCCTAACTCGGCTTGACGTTACACAGCCTCATGCATTATATAACACAAGAAGTCTACATTGACCGACCACGTATATAGAGGATATTATACGAGTGTCTATGTCATACTAGGTTTACGACACGAGTGCTTTAAATATTAGTACTTCCCGAGCGAGAGCGAGGGATATACCGATATTCAGGCACGAGTGTCGTAAATAAAGTATGACATAGACACGAATATACTATTCTGTGTATTACCAAAGTCGTGAAATTAATGAAAATAAGCTAAAATCCACTTTTAACCATAAGCTGGCGACCCACCGTCGCCGCATTTAGAACACAACGTCATATACGAAACGTGACGTCATAGCATTGTTTATGACGCCATGTTACCATGACAAAGTGATATGTTGCCCTAGGGCATCGTATGAAAAATATGAACCCCGATATGATTGCCCTCGTAGGTAATAATATCTGATATTTGAGCATTACCATACCATACCATTTCATCGTAATTTGGAAACGTTTCTACATATCAAATGAAATGTAGAGATTCATATAAATAAAGAGTGCTTTTACAATGTATTGCTTTGTGAGCACAATTACACTGCCCTATCGAAATATTGAAACAGTTTAGAATTAATAACTTATATGAACAGATGAGGTTGATGACTGATATTTGATCTTTACCTTACAATATACACTCTAACGTCCTGCGTTCAAAGAACAAGACAATAATAATTTGACGTGAGGATGATAATGATCCTACCATTTAACAGACCGTCAGCTTATACTGTCATGTCACTGGAAATGACCACGCCTGAAATTTACACAACCTGCTACAGAAGTAGTGTTAAGAAGAGTTTCATAAAACTTTCAAATATAGCACTTCTGCTAGCATTATTGTAGGAGAGTCCCAAACACCATTGTGAATATGTGTTGCGACTGGCATTAGCGAAGCAAGGGTGGTACTTTTATGTTTTCATCGTACCGTTGAACTCAAACATTACTGCATGGAGAACAGTTCTCTACACCAGCAACATCCGAACGCGTTAACCACTGTGCAATCCGGCCCCGTGATTAGAAGAAAGATTATATTATATCTAAAATTTCTAACCGATCGATCAATATTTAAAATTTCTCCTGACTATTTAGATAACGGACAATACTGTTACAGAAATAAAAGGAGAACAAGTGCATACATATGACCAATATATAAATGAGAAATTGGTCATTTGAAAGTGACGCAGTACACCGACTGGAAACTTCACTGAAATGAAAATAGAACATTTTGAAGAAGTTAATGGTTGAACTTTCTTCTTATTAAAATACTCGTCTTTGAGGAAAATAGACATAACACAATCATATCAAAAACATATGTCTACCTTTCAATTAATGAAGTTTATAATTATTATTTTTCTTATCATATTACATAATAAATACACTTATTATAAAGTGCAAAGACAGTTCCGAAAGCAAGGAAACATATATAATTGAATATAGATCCAAGAAACCAATGAATATGTTCTTCACAATTCTTACAATATAAAATACAACCAAAATCGGTCAGGAACCCCGAAAGGAAAATTCAATAAGATCAAAGGAGTTTTAAAAATAGATATTAACCTTGAAGTATATTGACGGATTCGTGCTTTGCGTTACGTTTCATCAATACGTGGATCTTGATTTCGGCCTCAAGCATTAAGGAGTATGTTGATGTTCTCTTGTGGCAAGCTGAGCTTAAGTTTTTTGGTTTTCCTTATATGTTTTGTCTTTATGTTGCAGTTAGATTAGAAAGATTAGAAAGATTACATAAATTCAATATATCTGATGGAGTTTTCTTTCATGATTTCGAAGATTGTCATGTCCGTTAGGAAAACGCAACCCTTGAAAAAAGTCTCAATTGATACTAGTATCAAGCGTAACCTTCAACTGATTTATGCATTTTTTATGATTTAAGCCGCGATCTACGTCGCATGGGGTGCAAACTATTCATATTTTATGTTTACCTTTTAACATTCCATCCTCAGTGTTATCGCAACCCTACCCTGGCATGAAATGTCAAAAGAGATATACTAAGTAAAAAGTTTATGAATGAATGGCTGGCCGTCACATCGTCACACTTGGCCATTTGTTTGTTTATGAATCAATGACGTATAATGATGAAAACAATCATATGATGCCGAGGCAAGGATTTCCAAGCAATGAATGAAGGCAAGGCTTTCCACACAATGATCTGAATAGTGTCATTTGTAATATTTTTCTCTGCGCTATGCTTTGCCAAATTGTGAAATATCGAGTCACTTAAATATTGCCCATTATATAATTTTGTGTTTTAACCTATGTATTACACATGAGCATAATCTGAAAAAGTCTCTTCGAATTTCGTTTCCAAAATATTTCCCCTAGAACCTTCTCTTTAACATGTCAGCGGATGATAATGATTGTTTGATCCCCAACTGAGCATGTCAGTGAACTACCGCGAGGTTGTCTAAATGATTAATAACAATTTCATAAGATTTTCTTTTTGGCAGGATAAATGCAAATTTACATTGACCACTATCTAACACAGTAAGCTTGATGATGCGACTCTCTTGCTCCTGATCAGTCCAGGCATTTTCTTACAATTCTGCTAGCACTAACGACAACAAATTTCATCCGACAAGAACTATTCGAAAGTGCGTATTTTGCTATTTCTGTCCTGAAGAAAAGTTGCGTGAGAAGGGAAACAATTAGATTTGTCATTACAAGAAATTGGTCGCAGACCCAGGAGACAATTTGGCGTGTTTTAATTTACACTCTTTCAGTTTGCGTGTCACTAAAGTAGCGCATGAATGTAGTTTGTCTGGAGAAAATCGCGCTTTGTAAAATGTTACGTGTTCGGGTTTTAGTGCCAACAATTCTTGTTATAGAACTGTGGAAAGTCTCTGCAGGCTGCAGCGCGACTTTCACAGACAGCAAATGATGGTCAACTTCTTAAAGTATTAAACTCCACAGCGTAATCGCATGTCGTATTTAATTCAGTTACAATTTACAAAATACCTTTATGTAAGGACAATACGTGCCACAGACATCTCTTGAGCTGGCATTTGTGAACAATTTGACATTTCACATGTCTTACAAAAGATTGTCACAGAAAGTTAACTTAGAACTGGTGTTCAGTGGAGCTATTTGAATTGCTACACTGCAATTTTAGTGCGCAGATATGTAAGAATTGCTTGATTCACAAAATAAAAATGAAATTTAGAAATTTTAAATAGTACATACTGTAAATGTCTATAAAAGATTATTAGTTTTACAAGCATAATTTATATCAATTATGTGTTTATAAGAATGAATCTAAAAGAATGAATCTAAAAGAATGACTTGTCTCTGTCATTCAACATGCGAAAGTGAACTAAACCTAGATGAGCGTTTGCGGGACACCGCAAAAGCAGAGCAGCTCCGAAACTTTGGGTCTCGCCTTTCCCTGTTCCGCCTTCTCCTCAGCATGAATAAAATGGGAATTTTATGGACAAAAATTTGTTTATTATTCAAGTTATTCTAACAAGTTGAATCATCACCGGGGTCACTTTTCACAAACTTGTTCTTAAAACCTATTTCTGATTTCAAAATTGGATCAAAGGATTAACATGGCCTTAACCAATATCTCATGACCTTGAACCTTCAAGGTCACACCATCAATGATTACTTTTCATTGTGTATAACAATCATGCAATGACTCAAAGTGTTCATTGTTAACATAAGCATGCTATTGTGAATATGCCTTAAGTTGTGACCTTGCTGTGACCTTCACCTTTGACAGATTTTAGCGAAAACGTTTTCAGATCTTGGTCTTTCTACATATTTGATATATAGCAAATAAGAGCCTGACAGCACAAAAATGTTTGAAGTTATCATGTCTACAAGGATTATTGTAGTGATTTAAGAACTCATGACCTTGACCTTTGACCTTGAATGTGAACATGTCAAAATCATTCACCAGATTTATAAGAAAGAAGCTATGTATATGAGATGTTAATACCTTCTTGGAAAAAAGTTATTTACAGATTTCAGAACTGGTCACCATGACCATATCTCATGACCTTTGATCTTCAAGGTCACAAAGTCAATGATCAATTTTTAATTGTGTATAACAATCATGTAATGATTCAATGTGTTTATAGTTAAAATAAGGCATGTTCGCAACTGCATGCATGCTTAAGTTGTGACCCCGCTGTGACCTTGACCTTGGACAGATTTTAGCGAAAACCTTTTCAAATCTCAGTCTTTCTCCATAGTTGATATATACAAAGTAAAGGCCTGATAGCACAGAAGTTGTTGAAGTTATCGTGTTTACAAGGATTTTTGTAGTGATTTCAGAACTCATGACCTTGACCTTTGACCTTGAATGTGAGCATGTCAAAATAATTCCCCAGGTGTACAAGAAAGAAGCTATATATGAGGTTTTGATACCTTCATGGAAAAAAGTTACATAGGGTCCTGGTGACCATGACCCTATCTCGTAACCTTGACCTTCAAAATTCAAGGTCACACAATCAGTGATCACTTTTCATTGTGTATCACAATCATGTAATGATTCAAAGTGTTAATAGTTGAAATAAGACATTTTTGCAAAAGCATGCTTAAGTTGTGACCTCACTATGACCTTGACCTTTGACGGATGTTAGCGAAAACCTTTTAAAATTTTGGCCTTTCTCCATAGTTGATATACACCAAAGAAGAGCCTTATAGCACAAATATTTTTCAAGTTATCGTGTTTACAAGGATTTTTTTAGGGATTTCAGAACTCGTGACCTTGACCTTTGACCTTGAATGTGAACATGTCAAAAAAATTCCCCAGGGGTATAAGTAAGAAGTTATGTATATGAGTTCTCAAAACCTAACAGGAAAAAAGTTATAGCGAATACAAAACGCGCCGGCGGCGGCGGCGGCGATGGAAACTGCACAAAAACTGATAGCAGCTCCGATGTCAAACAACATTTAAAAGACCGTAATTTATTTAGATGTTTACCGTCAGTTGAAAACAGTGATATTTTGCTTTGGTGCAAGTTAGTTAACGGTGTGGTAGTAATTATCACTCGAGTTTACGTTTTCTAATTACAAGTTAAACTGCTGTAGTCATTTATCTAAGTTTCTTATTTCATACTTCAATACTGTACTCGTTTCCAGTCTGTAGAATAGAAACAAACAAGCAAAAACGTGAGCGTACCCCCGACTGTTAAAGTTTGACAGTTTTATTTTGCTTACAGTATATAGAGAGGTGTCTGCACACCTAAGGATTGATAAGCTATGAAATGTAATTGCTAAGATTCAAGTGTTTGTGAAAAGGGTAGGACAAGTCTCTTCATGTAAAAAGGTGGTTTAAGTAAAAGTAGGAATAATAGAAACTTTAAAAGGTAGGGGTTACATACTGCTATTGTAATACCACTGATTTCAACTTTATTTTGGAAATTATTTCATCACTATGATTCATTCGAGTGACTTGAAACAACAGGTACATGGAAGCACACCCCTGTAGGCGGCACAGTGAGGGATATACAGCAGATTATGGCTGAAAGGAAAGATAAAACTTTTCCCCAAAATATCACCAGTGGAAATATCAAATAGTATAATCGACAAGAACACAAAATTAGCTTTTTATAAAAGTTACATGAAAAAGAAAATGATAAAGTCAACAAATCACAACACAGAAGTAGCTTCATTCATGCTAGCTCCGAATATGACCAAGTAAAACATATAAAAAGGATGAGATGAATAGTTTGTAAGCGATCGAACAAAAATTTTCTTCCGACGGAAGGACAGAGTCGTTGGTATTACTTTATACTTGCGGCCTGTTTAGGTCGGGGGTATAATAACGCTATAAATCGACACCCGGGCTTCTGCATGCAGTAAAGATTGGACGCAATGGTACACTGAATGCAAAGGTTATTTGAACAGTATTATTGAACTATATTGATTAAATTGCCATTAAATATTAGCAATAATTATTATTAGCAGTTCTACGTGCAGGAAGGTTTGGGTGCAATGATAGACTGAATTTCGCAGATGTTCGAACCGATGCTCGCAGGTTTCATTGCAATGCATAGCAGCCATGGTGATGCGGGCTTTCTCCCAGCAATAATACTATAATACTAATAAGCAATAAGCCATGATAAACTACAAATACAGGTAGATAGAGGGGTTTATATCACTTCAAATTACACAATAAATTTTTATATATCTATTCTAGAAGCAGACAGCTTATGAAATACGCTCGATTGTTTGCTTGTCGGGTGTAGTATTCAACTCTTTGAAGGTATCATGTATATGTATAACATCAACTGCAGCTGCAGTCCGTCGCAAGATCAGCTCAGGAAAACAAACATAAGGCGTCTTCTTTGATTTACAAGTTTATTAGAAGTTGTTAGCCAGATCTGTACCGGAAGGTCTCACGCTCTGAAAAAGTAAGAAGTTATCCATACATTTGTCTCTATTTTGACATTAGGTGGTAATTATAACATACGATCAAGTCTTTGAATGAGATTCAGAATAAATACTTAATTAAAGCAATGGTGTCAAAGTACAAGCTTACCATATGCCAACAAGTAATTTCTGAATTAAGAAGTTATCCAGAAATCTGTTTAGCTATCATATACATGTACATTTGTACGGTGCTTCGTATAACATGCTAGTTTCTCTACAGAAAGATTTCCAGCGCCAAACGAGCGATATTGAATATGGAGTCTGACGTTACTTCTGTGTTTTAGTCTCCGCGATACAGTGTCACACAGTTCTGAGAGGATATATGACCTCCGACATTTTAAATGCCCAGAACACACATTTGCACAAAAGACATTCAAGCATATACTGTTTTTGAGCCACATGTATTAAGACAATTATGGTTTACATATAAAAACTGAGAAGGGAGGACCTTGGGGCAACATGCACTTCAAAGAAAACACAACAAAGGTGACTTCAAACATGTCTGTTGCCTAGAGCTCACACCTACACGAAAATGCAGTTAAAACTCCAGTAGTGATCCTACATGAACTCTCTTTGAAATCCTAAGTGGTATTTAAAATGTTGCGCTTGTGAAAGACATCACAGGCCAGTTAAGGCAACCTTCAGGATGTCTGTGAAAATTACCAAGGGTGTTTTAAAATTCATGTTTCATAATGGATGATAGGATATATGAAGACTTCCTTTGATGTCCTTTGCTTGATTCTGATGGTGTTAGTGTCTGTTATCTCAAATAATTATACACAAGAAACTTGAAGTCATTCATAATACAGACGAAGGAAGAATACCAAGTCATGTCATTAGCCAGGCCTGGTGAGATAATAACTGTCACATTTTAGTGTACAGTACGATGCATATATATGATTTATTCTTGTTTAAATATGATCTTCCGAACTGTGTTGTTGAGGAGATCGACAAAGGTCCATTCAAGTTTCCTTCTGTTTGAAATTGTTAATTGAGGTCTAGAGGTGACACATCAGTAGCGATTGCGTTCGCAGTATGTTTGGTCCTCTCAACACGTTGACGGCAACATGTGACGTTTAAAATTGTTAAAAGCAAGCTGCTCTCGTCCGATTAATGCACCTTCCTCCATGACGTAACATTCCACTGCCAAACTCCAACCAAAAGAGACTTTTTTTAATGGAGATATACAGTACGTCTTGTTAAGATACGTACACCATCAACACATTTAAATTGTCACAATGTGACTTTGGTACTCAGTGATAACACAACAGGAATTTGTAATACAAAAATGTATTTAACAAACACCACAAACAAAATAAGGTTACAAGGTAAACGACAAGACGCGAGGTTCAGTTTGATGTCATAGGTATTGGATCCAATCTGAAATAAGAAAATATATATTGTCTGCTAGCGGTGCCATGCAGAACGTCATAGTGCCCACGTGATGTTAGTCGAATATTAGACAAAACTGGAGCTGCAAAACAAATCTAAATTACCCATATGTTTATCAATATCACTCACCTATGGCATCATACAGAAGAAAAAAACTGTTAACTTTACAAGAAAACAATTACATTACATTTACCACAAGACACAAGATTTAACACTGATTTATCATGAAACGCTGATAAGATGTCTTGAAATGACTTCCCTTCAACTTACTTTACAGTAATAAATATATTTAAATTTCATGAAAGACTACATTATCAGATCAATGAAAATATCAGAAAATCTTCAAATATCACAATGAAACACCACTCAAAGTGTTTACATGTACATATCAAAATCAACAAAGTCACGTGAGAATAAATACAATTCTCAAATCACTTTCACACAATACACCCGGTCCCAAAGTCAGGAAATCTCCCATAAAACATTGATGGGGCAACAGTCCTTGTGCCCGACTCCACAAGGTACAGTCGCAAAACCTTTACGACTACAGCTGTAACACACAGCAACATCCGCAACATGTACGGCAACATCCGCGACACAAGAACGGCACACGGATCCAAGGCCCAGACCTTCAGTACTGGCTACCCCCTGGTCCACACATGACTCCACTGGGTTTACCACACCATCTGCAGGGTTGACGATGTCAGAGGTCGTATGTAGATTAAGTATACGGTTGGATGCATCCACACTTGACAAACATTCTGTCCCTAGGGATCTGTTGACATCTGGTACTTATTTACCATGTGATGTAACACATCAGTCCCAAACAGCTGTTAATCACCACTGCATTAACAGCCCCGGCAACAATTCCAATTCAAGATAGGTGAAACGTTTCATACATAACCATTTCGACCATTTCGTCTTGGAAATCAACTAATAACAAGCAAAAAAGTGAGCGTGGCTCACTAATACCTGTTTGACATTTTTATTTCACATATAGAGAGGTGTCTGCATAAGCTATGAAACGTAATTGTGTTTGTGAAAAGGGTAGGACAAATTTCTTCATGTAAAAAAGGTGGTTTAATGAAAAGTAGGAGTAAGAATAACTTGAAAAGTAGGGATAACATAATACACTACTACCATTACCAACGATTTCAATTTTATTTTGGAAATTTATTCATCAGAATGATTCATTCGAGAGACTTGAAACATTCAGGTTCATTGAAGCACACCCCTGTAAGGACAGTGAGGGATATACAGCAGTGTATGAGTGAAAAGAAAGAAAATTTAACTTTTTAACTAGCTCCCATTATGACCAAGTAATAAAATCACCAAAATCGTTTTAAATTTCGCACTGTACCTCTCCTAGTGGTAAAGAAGACATGTGCCAAATTTGAAAAGGATAAGATGAATAGTTTTTCGGTAATCGATCGGACAAAATGCCCAGAGTATGACCAAGTTAAAACATTTTTAAAATCGCCCAAAATTCACCAATTCTTGATCGGACCAAAGATCCTCAGAATATGACAAAGTTAAAAAATAAAGAAAATCGTCAACAATTCGGTTTAAAGTTTGCACTGCACCTCTCCTAGTGGTAAAGACATGTGCCAACTTTGAAAAGGATGAGATGAATAGTTTTTTTCTGTATTGTAATCGTTCGGACAAAACATTTCTTCAGACGGACAGATTCGTTGGTACTACTAGATCCCCCTACCAAATGTGGATCACAGGAGTCATGACCTTAAAACCTATTTTCATCTTATTCTCAAGTATGAAAAGCTCGAGAGAATTTCATGTTGTGTACAGACCCCTTGGCCAATGGGGATTCTAAATTTAGATGTGTTAACCTCAAATGTAGGTCACTGGGGTCCTGACCTAAAAACCTATTTTCATCTTCTCCAGTACAAAAGCCTGTTACCGCCAAATTCGAAAGAGAAAAAAAATTATTACGAGAAAGAAAGTCGTAATTACGAGTTTAAAATATTTGTTTCTCTTTCGAATTTGGCTGTAACAGCTAGGCTTTCGTACAAAAGCTCTAGAGGGCTGGATTTATGTGTACAGATTCCTTGACCAAATGTGAGCCTCAGTGGTCACAATCTGAAAACCTATTATTTGGTTTTTAACCCTTAAGATAACTTAGATATTCAACCTTGGATAATAAACCGATGAATTACCGATGAGCTACAGAGCCCATGGCATTAAAATGGAAGTTAATAATAACTTTTTAAAAAGCAATTTTGTTTTGACTCCATGATAACAAGTTGATTTGGTCTATTTTAAGTGTAGGGGTTGTCTCTAAAACTACTTGACCCAACTCACAACATATTATGTAGGTGTGCCTTTTGGGAGTATGAACTTTTTTTTATTTGAAGAGTTTTTTTCCCGGAGCAGGTTTTTAAAACTTCTGTTTATTTTCAGTTTCCATGGCAAAATGTTTGACTTTGTCTTTTACTACCTCGAGTGAATTGAGGAAAAGAGGTAACATAACAAAACACCATAGTTTTAATAATGTACCAGTTGCTAAAACTGATCTGTGGGGCCGGGGATAAGCCATCTCTCTGGTTGACTCTTTTGTATCGTACCCCATTTGTTCTATTAGAGACCCGGGTTGTATTGGGAGGCCGGGTTATTTTTTTCAGACATGAATTGACGTTTATAATCTTCTTGGCGTGACTTATTGTAAGAGGAAAACTAACTGAACAAGACGAATATTTGTTATCATGCAGAATGTCACACGGTCACACCAATGAAACGAGTGTATAACTATTTTATATACCAACACGGAGTATTCAGTTGTTACGTAAAAACCCGGGTTGTATTTACCTCAGCACCCCTTAGCCCCGGGTTGTATTAGAGGAAATACGTTAAACATATTCTGAAAATAATAATAGATCTCAACAACTTCACTTAGTAACTGGGAATGTGTCGATGTATACAAAGTGTCACTTAAACAGGCCGAATTTGGATGGTTTTGCAGTTTCTTCTTTTCATGGCATACGTCAAAGTTCGGAAAATACAGTGGGTGGCCATATTATTACGTACGTATTATTACGTACAGGAACCCAGAAATGAGCGAATATGCAATGTATATAAATGTAATTATATAGAAGATGAATATCACTTTATTTTAATATGCAAATGTTATGATGATTTAAGAAATGAATTTATTCCTAAACGATATTTTCAATTTCCAAGCAGACATAAGTTTTATGTTTTAATGTCGTCATATAACCCAATTACCATCAAGTTGTTAGCAACTTTCATTGTTAAAGCTATGCAATTAAGAGCATCAATTATATAACACATACATTATGTACATGCTGTATTATGGGCCTATGGCCTACATACTTCAATTGAATAAACTTCTAATTACGTACAGGTAACGTAATCCCATAGACTTTTCATGGATCTATTGTTTGTCAATAAATTCTTAAATCTTTGAATAAATATAGGAAATCATCTGAGCTACAGATACATAATTTCCATCTTTTTTTTTCTGTCATTCGAAAACTAATCAACTGATAGATAATGATGTACATATAGACAAGATGATTACCAATCCGTCTGCAAAATATGACAACAAATTTAAAGAGACTTTTACTTAATTTATGAAAATTATTCTTGCAACAATTAATTAACACGTAAGGCAATGGGATTACGTCACATGTACGTAATAATATGGCCACCCGCTGTAGGTGTTTCACGTCGTAGAACATTTTAAACAAGAGTCATCAAATTCAACAAGTTTCTATGGAAAGGAAACAAAATAAAATTTTCAGAAATCTGAAAATATCAAAAGGCACCACTTCAGTTGGTGGGTAATACACATGGAAAGTTTCAGAAAGATATCATGAACGGTTTTCGAGTTCTGCTCCGGAAACGAAATGATTACGGACGGACAGACGGACGGGGCGATGACTATATCCCACGGTATAACACACCGGTGGGATAAAAATGGACATAAAATGTTATTAATGTAATCTTATACATCTATTATCATCATCAAACATACACAAGTATATTGAAATTGTTTTTCCAAAATAAAATGGAATAGCAAACCATTCTTTCAAACTATATTTACATATACACCTTGTTTAATAACTGTACACAGTGATATGAATAATCAGCACTACTCAGTGTCAATGTAACGAACTTAAAAAATAAATATTAAGACAATTTGTAATAAGATTATATTTACAGTATCCGTTACATCTGGGTATCAGCGTGGACTCCACTCTCAAGTTGACTCATATTGACTAATTCCTCATCGCTGAAATATTAAGTATTGACATCAAAATGAGTTAAAATAATTGATTTCCTTTCATTACATTCAGAAGGCAGAATTCAACTCCTGTTCGGGAATTCTGGATTGAAAAGAAAGTTTGTATTAATCAATTTTGATAAACTGTGCTAATTTGCTTTTTATTCATCACTTTTGATAAACTGTGCTAATTTGTGTGTGACAGCTAATAATATCGAAACTTAAGTGAAGGAATCATTAAGATTTCAACAAGGTAGTTTATTACTGCAAGTTTATAAAATAATATACACTTTAACTTACTAAAACCATACCATAAATCAAGTCATAGTAAGTAATACTGTGTAAAAGTGTAACAATAAATATTTGTTTTGAAACAACAATAACACGTCAATAAACTGTTCAATTAACTGCACTTGGGCAGAGTTGATATCCCGCTTTGGTCAGCCAGTGATATGAGGAGACTGTAGGTGGATTCTGCACGATCAAGAACTTCAGAAACACCTATTTGTATCTTCTCCGGTATGACAAGCCCTAGAAAGCTTGAATAGTAGAAGTCAATTGGTAATCTATATGGTATCAGCTCTCTACATCCGTCCGTTTTCTTGTTGGCGCGATGTCTAATGAACCGCTGCACCTAGAGTCTTCTAATGTGGTATTATACTTTAATGGAGGAGTGACAAGACACCATTTGCTTTGGGTGACCTTGACCACTACGATACTTTGACCAGTTTTTAAAATGTTCTTAGATTAAATTGTTATATCCCAAAATAATAACAATTGAATCTAACATGAACAGCTCACTACTCTGTAGAAACTGTGTCCGTTTTTTTTAGCTCATTTCTTGATTGCGGCGGGGGACTTTTGAGAATTACTTGTATATTTGGTGACCCTGTGGCCTCAAATGAGCCACAGGTATCACGACTCACAATTGATCTATTTTCACCCTTTTCTCTATTTTGTAAAGTACTTAAAATGTGTTTATACCTCTGATAAATACGGAAATTTTGAATCTTATCAGTTTTAAAAACAAACTGAGCTACAGAGCCAATGGGTTAATATAGTATTCGGTTGTCTGTCCGAAATTGAATAATTCAGTACTATTCTCTCATAATTTCCCATTATTTCAAGGACACACCGATCTCAAGATCGTTCACTGGATTCTTTTCATATCTTACACATGGCTTCTCATAGGGAAGACACAGGGCTGATTATATTTTGGTGACCTTGGCATTATTCTCAAGGTCACATCGGAACTTGAATTGCTTATTCATGTTAAGCTTATCAACAGGATAACTCAGAACCGTTCACTGGATTCTCCTCAGAGCATAAGCCTAAAAATTATCCGATCCTGGAAGGCTTGTTTTCCCTTTCTCCCGCGGAGACTATAATTGGCCCATAGTCCGTTTCTACCGACTTTCCTCAACATTTTCCTGACCATGTCCTCAAGGTTTGATCCACCAAGGCATATCAAGTATCTGCAACAAAATGAAGTCGTAAGATTAGAAAGAATGTATTAGGGAGAAATATGTATGACACAGGGACGAAATGTTTGGTTGGACCACAAAACTCAACCAAAATATTGCCGAAACGCCAATACGAATAAATGTTAATGGTATATTATTTTTGCAAATACTGTATGTCATTATGATTTGAAATGAAGACTACACTTCCGAAGTCCGCATCTCACTATACTATTAGAATCATTTTAAATATACTAAATTGAACGGCTATGGCGTGTATGTTAACTTATTAATATGTCATGTCCACAATCAATTAACCATTTGTTTACTGCATTTTTTGTTGTCCGCCAGTTTTTGGCACAATTCTGTCATCCCCTCTTCATCTTGAAGAGGGGCGTACAACACTTCTTCGAAGGAGTCTTCGTCATCTTCTGAAACCCCTTGTAGGCTGATGCGTCGGCATCATCGCTAGCATATCGCGCTGGTTTTCTAGTATCAACTCAAACTTGGCGTTGTAATCTGAAACATTAATATTCATAATCAATAATACTGTTGTTATCACGGTATACACTGCCTCATATGTAAATAAATAGGATTGCTAGTGCACGTGTACTATAATTGGATATATGGGTCTATAGGTGATCGTTGTGAAATCAGGGATTTTGAAGGTCAATTGAACAGCGGTAAACTAGAGAAAGGGAATTTATACATTGAAACTGGTTTCCGTCGTCCATACCCGAAATGTCAAGACACTTATTGTGTTTTAACAGTTGGATTCACCTTCCAAGCTCAGTGCTTTGCCATGTGTTGGTGTCCTTCGAGAGATAGGACTCGGATCTGAATTGTTGCTGCAAGTAAGAGTGAAATGTTCACTTAGACACACATTTACATTTTGGAGAATGTTTACTCTATCCTAATGTGATTTGTTATTTTATTCCTTTACAACGCATTTTAAGGAGGATATGTCTACATAGATCCAGAAATATATGCGTTCATAGGAATCCATGATGTATTTTCATATTTCACAAACATGATTTGTTTTGTTATTGTCTACATTTCTCACCGTTTTTAACCAACTCCCTCTCTGCGTAGAAGTTAAAACCCGTGCAACAGTAGGTTCCTCTGTGCCTAGGATTGCATTCTCATCTTGTAAAATGAAAATGATTACATGAGTTTATGGCAGACATGTAGAAAAGATAGGAGTTCACTAATTGTTTGCAGCAAAAAATACATATCTTGTGCATATATCACAGTTAAAACCATTCCTGATACTGAATATTGATGCGAACATAAAATACCGTGTTTTCCTTACAGTTATTTGTTTGTTTTGGTTCACTGGCGATCGATACTGGGAGATGATGGTAGGCCATTACCAAAGGGAGAATATTACAACTTATATTGTCAAACTGGCATGAAAGTTGGTATACATATGGCTAGCCAAATTACCATTCGCAAAGTCCTCTTTGTTTTGCATTTCAGAAGAACGCTTTTGTAGTTTCTTCTGAGGCGGGGGGGGGGGGGGGGGGGGGGGGATAGCGCGTTCGGCTTCGGATCAAGAGGTCCGGGGTTCGAATCCCGCCAAGGGCACGGCAACTTTGTCTGCAGTAGAGAACTGTTCTACACGCAGTAAGGTTTGGGTGAACTGAATTTCAGAGTAGTACCACCCATGGTTCGCTAGTTCCAGCCGTTGCTCGCAGGTTTCACCGCAATGCATAGCCACATGGCGTTGCGGGCTTTCTCCCTGCCGTAATACTAGCAGCCGCGATATAATTGAAATACTCTTGAAAGCGGCGTTAAACCCAAACTCACCTCTTCTGCAGCGTTTCTGCATTGTCCACCAAGTTGGAGGTATCCTCGGCCCTCCTTGCCAACTGATGCTCTTGTGAAATCATCTACATGTTATAGGAATAAATAACGACATTAATTGTAACACCATCACTCGATCTATACTACTTAATGTTTACGAACTGGTTAACATATATGACATTTACAAAATCCCATGTTTACTATTTTCATTAAACGACTGCAAATCAAACGAGCGAAAGTTATATACCAAATCATTTACGGGTTTACATGCTCCTTTTAAACAGATGAATGCATACACATATGCCAAAAATGTGCTATACATTATGATTTATGCTTGCTACAATGACTTACCTACGTATTGAAATATTCTTATTTTGTATCGCCTCCATCGTTTCCTTCAGGCTGTTCTTCCCTTCTTGCCCGGAGATGGGCCCCTGTCTTAGGCCAATAGCAGAACGTTTCCTAATGGAGAAAATCAAACCATTTGTAACAGAAGACGACGTCATGATTTATATACACATATTTAACCATATTACTTGTATATCATAATGTTATTTATGAAACCTGATGTATGTAAAGACAAAGATAATGTTAAGCTTCTCATGTCTTTCGAATCATTGCTTAATTACCTCCCCTGCTGTCTCTATCCAGGACTGATGGACAGCCTCCACCGTTTCCTCTCCAATAAACTTCATAATGGCATACTGTCTAGACATCTGAAACCAGTTCAATTTACTATTAATATATGAACACAAATCCTATTCAAACCATGTTTTTATCTAATTATATTTAACATAAAGACAATAGTAGTATAATTTGAGAGCATTGTGTTGAGTTAGTATAGTATCATAGTGTATAAATGTTTATAAGTGTATATGAATTGATCGTGTATGCTGTGCATTTTATTATACAAAAATAAAGAAAATAGCTTACATTAGGTTCAATATTCATGCAGTATTGCCATGAATACAGAAGAGTCATCTCCTACCAACATCATGGCTTTCCTTTTTAGTAACATTTCTGGTAAAACTTTCATGTTTACCTGCACTACCGCTAGCTACTGGTTTACTGAACAGACTAGTTGCAATAGTGAAGACCCTACAAAGAAGCTTTCCATTTTCGTGGGTTTTCCCTTCGACTACACAGCAGTTTCCATTTTCCAATATGAAGGCATTGTTTGGGCTTTTGTAGTTCAAGACTCCTATCGCCGGGGGAACGGGAAAACATCGAGATTCCTGCTCTCCTAACCTCCTGACATTTTGAACTAGAGGACTCTTCTCAGATCTCGCCAACCTCTTTACTTTTTGCAGATACTTTCAAAGCCTTTGCTTTTGAAAGCTATCAAGACTTTCGAATTTATCAAAGTCAGAAGCTATGGGAGTCAACATATTCACATTGCATATACCAGAAAGTCATCTTCATACAATCGTTTTAAAATTTCCTTCTTTCACAAAGTGAATCAGAAGTTGGCGTGCACATGTTATATACTCTCTTGGGTCAAGGTCCTGAAATGAGTATTTTGGTCTTGACTTTGGATACCCTTAAGAACCAATTTCCTCGTGTAGGGAAGGAATTACCGATATTCAGTAGCTTTCCATCTGTCAATATCCTTCAAATTCCTGGGTTTACGATCAAATACCTCTTGGATGACAGGCTTTATTGACCCACGTCATTTGCTTATATCATCTACTAGTCCTGCCTATATCTTAACTTCTCTTTTACCTCTTATCCACAGAAGCAAAAGCCTTTTCATTACACCTAGACAAATTTGATGCATATAATATGTTGGGAAGCCTTTGACCATGTCCATTTCCAAAGTGCAAAAGGGCGAAACACATCGATGATGTTCAGTTACCCCTGAATGATGCATCAATTCTAACAACCAAATTGTCTACTTCCACCCGTAATAATCAGAATACAGTTTCCAACATTTAACCATAGCTCTTGCCGGTGCATCACAGAGTATGCCTCTACTTCAAGGCTCTTTATCTTCATACTGAATATTATTAGTGAAATGTCTTCCAACTCTTCATCTGACAACAAAATCTAGATCACTTGGTTTCCCACCACACGTTGTCAATGCTACTGGAAATACTGTCTATACTAAATACTATGGTTTTTATGGGAACTCTTCAACAGAGGTAATCCATCTACATTAAATGATATGGGGACGCTGTCAATACCTGTAAGAATACTATATCTGTATATATCTGTTTAAGTTTTTCACCAGTTCCGTTTTAAGGCCGAAAAAGAAATATTCATAATCTGAGGTATTATCTGTCCTCACGTTGGTGTTACTATTCAAAAGCGTTCTTGCAGTTAAGGGGAGATCAGAGCCAACTCTTTTGCGTAATATTGCAAGTGGACTCTCGGTAGCATTGTGTTTGATTCGTAAGTGTAAACCCACTTCACGAGATCACTCTCTACTTCACTTGTATCATTGTGAGGAAGTCTTCGCCTACATCATTGGAACGAATTGTTTGGGAGTCTTTCTCAGAATCCCTACTGAGAAAGTCACAACAATCACTACAGCCTTTATGTCTTTTGGCCGCAATCCATATTTTCCTGTAAATGCGCGTTTGTTTATTCGCTCATCCTGCAAAATTACAGGTAACTTCAATTATTATCTAAACAATGAAATTGATTCATAATTATCAAACATTGATTTTGGAAATGTGTTATTCTAGTTTTAGACACATTTGTATATTGATATATTTTTTACATACAGCGGATAGTCATTTTATTAATTTTAATTTCAGGATTACATGTTCTTTTAAATACGCATGTTTAGGTATTTTTAAAAACGTCCATCTTTCAAATCATAAGGCACCCGCAAGTAAAATGATATTCAGATCCCCGATTGACAAACTAGTTTAACCTTCCTATCTTAAGTAATTCATGATTATAAGTCATGGTTATAGTTAAAATATCGGCGTTATTGACCCTTTAACTGCTGATTGTATAGTTATATATTGAATAATAAATAGTCTCAATAGCGATATGATATATATCCTCTCAGTCTATAGGTAACATATTTAGGTATTGAAATTGCTAGTAGTCATTGACACCCTTAACTTTTACTGGAAACAGAAACAGTGACTAGATTTGTTCACAAATACTTATTTTTAAATAACAAGATAAACATTTTTTTCGAAACGTGGTATTTGGGAAGACCTAGCAGTGAATTCGTGCCTATAATTTATTTTTTTAGCTCATCTGGCCTTAAAGGCCCGATGGGCTTATGCCATGGCATGGTGTCCAGCGTCCGTCCATCCGTCATTCCGTCCATTCGCTTTTTCGACTTCTTCTCCAGAACCTATGACTCCACTTTTATGTGAGGACACCTTGGCCAATGGGGTTCTAAATTGTAGATTTCATGACCCTATGACGCCAAATGGGGTCGCAGGGGTCACATCCTTAAAAACCTATTTTCATCTTCTTCTCCAGTTCCAAAAGGTTTAGAGAGCTGAAAAGTTGTGTGCAGACTCCTTGTCAAATGGGGATTCTAAATTGTAGATTTCGTGACCCCATGACCCCAAATGGGGTCACAGGGGTCACATACTTAAAAACCTATTTTCATCTTCTTCTCCAGTTAAGAAAAGGTCTAGAGAGCTGAAAAGTTGTGTGCAGACTCCTTGGCCAATGAGGATTCTAAATTGTAGATTTTGTGATCATGTGACCCCAAATATAGGTCACAGACGTCATGACCTGAAAAGCTATTTCATCTAGAGATTGTATGTGCTCTTTAGAGATTGTATGTGTTCTTTAAAGGGGGTAATTTAAAGGAACAGTAATGAATTAAATCTTCAAGTGTGACTTTATTTGTAGGGGATTTTATCTGGCCTCAAAGATAGATCAGAGGGTTAAGGACCTTAAGACCTATTTCATCTTCTCCATTTAAAGTGCTTCCTATGTGTTATACCTCTCACCTAGAAGTTGACATTTTGAATTAGTTAATGTAAAAAGGCCTGATGGGCTTATGTCATGGCATGGTGTCCGGCGTCCGTCCATCCGTCCTTCCGTCCATTCGCTTTTTCGACTTCTTCTCCAGAACCAATGACTCCACTTTTATGTGCATACACCTTGGCCAATAACGATTCTAAATTGTAGATTTCGTGACCCAAGGACCCCAAATGGGGTGACAGTAGTCACATCCTTAAAAACGTATTTTCATCTTCTTCTCCAGTTCCAAAAGGTCTTGAGAGCTGAAAAGTTGTGTGCAGACTCCTTGGCTAATGGGGATTCTAAATTGTAGATTTCGTGACCCTGTGACCCTAAATGAGGTCACCGGGGTCACATCCTTAAAAAAAACTATTTTCATCTTCTTCTCCAGTTCCAAAAGGTTTAGAGAGTTGAAAAGTTGTGTGCAGACTCCTTGGCCAATGGGGATTCTAAATTGTAGATTGTGTGACCCCATGACCCCAAATGGGGTCACAGGGGTCACATCATTAAAAACCTATTTTCATCTTCTTCTCCAGTTCCAAAAGGTTTAGAGAGCTGAAAAGTTGTGTGCAGACTCCTTGGCCAATGGGGATTCTAAATTGTAGATTTCGTGACCCCATGACCCCAAATGGAGTCACAGGGGTCATATGTTTAAAAACCTATTTTCATCTTCTTCTCCAGTTCCAAAAGGTCTAGAGGGCTGAAAAGTTGTGTGCAGACTCCTTGGCAAATGGGGATTCTAAATTGTAGTTTTCGTGACCCCATGGCCCCAAATGGAGGTCATATGTTTAAAAACCTATTTTCACCTTCTTCTCAAGTTCTAAAAAGGTCTAGAGAGCTGAAAAGTTGTGTGCAGACTCCTTGGCAAATGGGGATTTTAAATTGTAGATTTTGTGACGCCAAACAGTGGTCATGATCTAAGAACCTATCTTTTGCTTGTTAGCAATAACTTAAATAACTGAAATATTCAACTTTAGATAGTAAATCAATGAAATTCTGATGAGCTACAGAGCCCATGGCTCTATTTTTAAATGAAACATGGTATGTGGTTAAACCTATTGTTGGAGTGGTGCCGTTTGTTACTTTGGTTATTCTAATTTTTGTCTGGTTTCCATGGAAATTTGAACTTAGTGCATATCATCGTCACAAACCACCCTTTCTGTTTTACAACTTAATTTATTTGAAGTCTGTACCAGATTGATGCATTATGTGTCTCTAGATAAAATGCAGAGTCAGTCTATTGTGTTGATCCGAAACACAATGTTCACCTCTAAAAACCTTTCCCTGAGTACCTGATTTTCTTCTTTATATTCTTACAGAAATATTTGGGAAGCTTTGTATACCCCAAAGACCAATTACTCTACGTTTATCGCTTTTAAGTGACAAATTGTATTTTTAAATGAAGATTCCCTTGCAAATTTATGATAAGGTGAAACATTATTATTCTGAAGTTGTCATACGTATGTCCCCAGCAGGCACACAACGTTGTTACGACGTCACAATTGGGTTGAAATAAGGTCGCGACGTCGTTTTATAGTTGAACGACGTCGTTTCAACGTCGCTTTTTTCGACGTCGATAAAACTGCGTAGTTTCAACGTTGTAATTTTCGACGTCGATAATATATTCTATATCAGACGTCGTTTCAACAACGGTATTTTCGACGTCGGTGTTATGTCGATATTTGACATCACTTCAACGTTGTGATTTTTGACGTCGATAATAAGTCTATATGCGACGGCATTTCAACGTCTTCACAATCCACAACGACATCGATCCTAATCCTGCTGTTCACTTATTAGCAATCGCAATGGCTTAATAGGCCTATATTTCCAATCTTTATCCTTGATTAATTATATAAAGATATGTCCAACCTATATATATAGGCCCTACCTACGTCTAAGCGTCGTCGGACCTATTAGAAATTACCATATTAAAACCATCATTGAGATTCTTTTGCGTAATGAATAATGTTATTGTAAAAAATATAAACGTGCATGTATACTTAGTCTAATCAATAAAAATGTATTTATGCACATATTTTTTAATTTGATTTAATGATTTTAACGAATGATACTGTTACGAATTATTATACCCCCGCTACGAAGTAGTCGTGGGTATATAGCGCTCAGCGCGTCCGTCCGTCCGTCCGTCCGTCCGGAACACTTTTGGTTCCGCTCATAACTCAAATACTACTTGTTCAATTGTTATGAAATTTATACATGTACACTTTATGGTCCCTAGATGTGCCTTTTCTATGTTTCCCTCAGATTCCATGATTATTAGCAGCTCCGACTAAGTCGGAGCTGCTATCAGTTTTTGCGCAGTTTCCGTCGCCGCTGCCGCCGCCGCCGCCGCACGCGCGTTTTGTATTCGCTATAACTTTTTTCCTAGAAGGTTTTGACAACTCATATACATAACTTCTTACTTATGCCCCTGGGGAATTTTTTTGACATGTTCATATTCAAGGTCAAAGGTCAAGGTCACGAGTTCTGAAATCGCTAAAAAAATCCTTGTAAACACGATAACTTGAAAAATATTTGTACTATCAGGCTCTTATTTGGTGTACATCAACTATGGAGAAAGGCCAAGATTTGAAAAGGTTTTCGCTAACATCCGTCAAAGGTCAAGGTCACAGCGAGGGCACGACTTAAGCATGCTTTTGCGAAAATGTCTTATTTCAACTATTAACACTTTGAATCTTTAAATGATTGTTATACACAATGAAAAGTGATCACTGATTGTGTGACCTTGAATTTTAAAGGTCAAGGTCACGAGATAGGGTGAAGGTCACCAGTTCTGAAATCACTAAATAACCTTTTCCCAAGAAGGTATTAACACCTCATATACATAGCTTCTTTCTTATAAACCTGGTGGATGATTTTGACATGTTCACATTCAAGGTCAAAGGTCAAGGTCACGAGTTCTGAAAACGCTAAAAAAATCCTTGTAAACACGATAACTTGAAAAATATTTGTACTATCAGGCTCTTCTTTGGTGTACATCAACTATGGAGAAAGGCCAAGATTTGTAAAGGTTTTCGCTAACATCCGTCACAGCGAGGGCACGACTTAAGCATGCTTTTGCGAAAATGTCTTATTTCAACTATTAACACTTTGAATCTCTAAATGATTGTTATACACAATGAAAAGTGATCACTGATTGTGTGACCTTGAATTTTAAAGGTCAAGGTCACCAGTTCTGAAATCACTAAATAACTTTTTTCCATGAAGGTATCAACACCTCATATATATAGCTTCTTTCTTGTACACCTGGGGAAATATTTTGACATGCTCACATTCAAGGTCAAAGGTCAAGGTCATGAGTTCTGAAATCACTACAAAAATCCTTGTAAACACGATAACTTCAACAACTTATGTGCTATCAGGCCCTAACTTGGTATATATCAACTATGGAGAAAGACCAAGATTTGAAAACGTTTTTGCTTAAATCTGTCAACGGTCAAGGTCACAGAAAGGTCACAACTTAAGCGTGCTATTGTGAATATGCCTTATGTTAACAATGAACACTTTTGAGTCATTGCATGATTGTTATACACAATGAAAAGTAATCATTGATGGTGTGACCTTGAAGGTCAAGGTTCAAGGTCATGAGATATTGGTTAATCTTTTGATCCAATTTTGAAATCAGAAATAGGTTTTAAGAACAAAGTTGTGAAAAGTGAACCCAGTGATGATTCAACTTGTTAGAATAACTTGAATAATGAAAAACATTTTGTCCAAAAAAATTCCCATTTTATTTATGCTGAGGAGAAGGCGGAACAGGGAAAGGCGAGACCCAAAGTTTCGGAGCTGCTCTGCTTTTGCGGTGTCCCGCAAACGCTCTTCTAGTTTTTTCAGATTTTCCACTTTTAAGCGTCTTTGTGTGCGCGTCTATGGTCACACTTTTGGTTCCGCTCATAACTCAAATACTACTTGTTCAATTGTTATGAAACTTTATACATGTACACTTCATGGTCCCTAGATGTGCCTTTTCTATGTTTCCCTCAGATTCCATGATTATTTTTTTCAGATTTTCCACTTTTAAGCGTCTTTGTGTGCGCGTCTATGGTCACACTTTTGGTTCCGCTCATAACTCAAATACTACTTGTTCAATTGTTATGAAACTTTATACATGGACACTTTATGGTCCCTAGATGTGCCTTTTCTATGTTTCCCTCAGATTCCATGATTATTTTTTCAGATTTTCCACTTTTAAGCGTCTTTGTGTGCGCGTCTATGGTCACACTTTTGGTTCCGCTCATAACTCAAATACTACTTGTTTCCAAGAAGGTATTAACACCTCATATACATAGCTTCTTTCTTATAAATCTGGTAAATGATTTTGACATGTTCACATTCAAGGTCAAAGGTCAAGGTCATGAGTGCTTTAATTACTACAATAATCCTTGTAAACATGATAACTTCAAACGTTTTTGTGCTGTCAGGCTCTTATTTGGTATATATCAACTATGGAGATAGACCAAGATTTGAAAAAGTTTTTGCTAAAATCTGTCAAAGGTCAAGGTCACAACTTAAGCATGCTATTGTGAATATGCCTTATGTTAACAATGAACACTTTGAGTCATTGCATGATTGTTATACACAATCAAAAGTAATCAGTGATGGTGTGACCTTGAAGGGTCAAGGTCAAGGTCATGAGATATTGGTTCAGGCCATGTTAATCCTTTGATCCAATTTTGAGATCAGAAATAGGTTTTAAGAACAAACTTGTGAAAAGTGACCCCAGTGATGATTCAACTTGTTAGAATAACTTGAATAATGAACAAATTTTGGTCAAAAAAAAATCCCATTTTATTTATGCTGACGAGAAGGCGGAACAGGGAAAGGCGAGACCCAAAGTTTCGGAGCTCCTCTGCTTTTGCGGTGTCCCTCAAACGCTCTTCTAGTTGTTTAAATGTTACGAAACCACTTTGACTTTTACTTCTAAAACATGCTTAGAGGTGTAATACTTGCTCTGTTTAAATAATATATGTTATGGTCTTTTCATACAAAAGTTTAAACATTAATACCCTTTTGCTATTTTTCAAACATTTCTCTTTGACCAATGTTAATGTAAAAGCGGGGGTATCATAAGTGAGCTTTGCTAACTAATTCTCTTGTTTTAATAGTTAACGGCGAATTTATTTTTAAACAGATATGTTATCTATTTTGTTTGCCCATGTATTTCAATCATTTACATATTTTTCATTTGAGACTCTTTTCTAAAACGTTACAACTATTTGTGAAGCTGTGTACGTTTTCGCGCCAGCACAAAAGCTTATGACGTCATGTGTGCAACGATTACGTCACAAACCATGTACTTTCGCCGCCATGTTTGACGTCGCCGTATGGAGGGAATCTGTTTACGTTGCGTATATTATCGACACTGGTGTCGCCACTTCTTTTTCTGAGGTAAGTTATTGTTCCGGCATTTATGCACACTTTGATAATTAATATTTAATAAAGTCAACCCAATAGCCTCTTCCAGTAAATCAGAGTTATCTGCCCATCAGTTGTCTCCCTTGAGACACACCGGAAGTTGGAGCGTCTAACCGTCTAATAATGGCGGAACATCATGACGTTTCAGCGTGGCTGGCAGCCGACGAAAATGAAAAAGTCAATATAACGAAAGTTAAACTGCAAGCTTACCTTAGAGATCGCAATTTACCGACCTCGGGCAACAAAGCTCAACTGAGCGAGCGTGTGAAAGGTGCCAGTAAGATGGTTTTAATAGATAAAAGTATTTCTAGGAAGGCCGATGAAGAACGTGCTGTATCTAAGTTGATAACGCCCTTCGGTGAACTTTTGCCTAGTCCTGAAAGCTTGAATAACTGGACAAGCGACAATAGCGTATTTCCCGAGTTCAGTGACAAGGAACTTTATAATTACATGGTGCTTAGTCGTAATACGTACGATCATGGGCCTTTGGCGGCGAAGAAAGAACTCACAAGGGCAAGCCAGTTTTATATAGATGGCCATGTTTCCGGCATTCAATACCATGGAGTTAATGACGATTCATCACACTGTTTTGTCAGAGGACAATGTTTACCATCGATTCCAGGGGCCTGTTCCAAGAAGAAACCTGCTTACAAGATATGGATATGCCTGTCTAAGGTTACTTCACACATCCATTCTGCAAGTTGTGATTGTGTGGCTGGGTATGTATATTATATTGACATTAAGGCGAGTTCATAATAGGCCAATAAAATTATTATTGACGTAACTATTGTAATATTGATTGTTCTTTCTAGCATATCAACTTTAATTCGATTTATAAATATATTCGCCAAGTATATATATATGGTTGTGACTTGTGAGGCCAACTAATAACAGTGTGTTTAAAAGGTATTTGCTATTGAAAAGTTGTTATTTAGGAGATAAACCTACTGTGTTTGAAAATCAGAGACATGTTATACTGGATTGATAGCGAGTAATCTTAAAATTGAAACCGAACGCGTAGACTAATTTTGACAAGTGTCGCTATTTGGATAGATCTTGATCTTGATATTGACGCAGTTTGTCTTGCTTATCTATCTATCTGATGTAGCTCTAAAACACGCTACAGGAAAATATAATTTGATTGTATCAGTTATTTTGATTTCCACAAGTAGAGCACACCTTAAAATCGTCCGTTTGTTTGGATAGATTGTGACGTCACAATGCAGATTTGTCAATACGCGGTGAAGCGGCGCTAAAATCAGAGGAGGTTCAATCCAGAATTGATCACGTTTGATTTTGCTGGAGAACCAATCAGAATCGAGTATCCAGCAATGTCATTGTAGAATAGGAAACTAATCTGACCAGCAAGTAAAATAGATTTGTCAAACTTCACTTGAATAAATAAGCAGAAACTAGTTATTTTTTAAAAGAATGTCTGAAACTACACATAGGCTAAGATCAGCCATGTCAAACCATTAATTACTTTCATACATAAGGTACACATGAAGGAAAAAACTTTTGCCTACCAACAGAGTCGTACCGACCCACATTCTTAATGGAATGTGACCTGAAACACATCACTTTTTGTTTTGGCATTATCAATTTTTAACTGAATGTAAGATCCTCGAAAGGGCTAGTCCAAACGACGTTAGGGCACTTTATTGTCTTGGACTCACAAGTCATTGTTCCGTGTCATACTGAAGTATGTGTATCTTATCGAGTGAGGAAGCAATTTTATATAAATTATGAGTGATAAACTATACAAATAGAATTGTTCTGCTTTACGCGATAAACATGGCAATTGCATTATTCGATGACGTCAGAGCATTGTTATTATTTCGAATGTTATTTTTCCTAATAGTGACATAGATAGATTCCGGTATTAATATGAACTAGAAAAGTATATCTTCGCGACACTAATGTAAATATATAATTTCTACAAGTTGAGTGATCACAGTTAATGTCAGTTATACATGCGATAATGCGGTCAACTGGTGGACTTATTTGTTAGCAAAGAAAGTAATAAGTTTTTTTTATCTTTGACAGGAAAGGAGAGTCGTGCAATCATATTGCTGCCCTGTGCTATGCCCTTGCCGACAATACCCAAAAACGGAAGGAAGGGAAGCTGGCTCCCACAGCTCAGGCTTGCGGATGGATAAAGCCAAGGGCAAGGTCTCAACCTCCCAGGAGGGCTGAACATATGAACTCCGACAGTACCAGTGTTGTTGTACAGGAGAGTCATTCTGAGAGCAAGATACAGGCTTTTCGTGAAAAGGTGACCAAGTACATTCCCAATGCTGCATGGCTGAAGAACTTCATTCCTGACGATGAGCATACGATTTCTCCCACTGAAGCTGACACCCCTGTACTTCTTCCACAGCTCCATCACATAGATATGTGCTTGCATGATTCTGTTGATCTAAAAAACCCACACTGTGTAGATATATTCAGCAATTATGTCCAGTCACTCTCTGTTTCTCATGATGAATGCACACAGATCTATGATGCCACACGTGGACAGAGTAGCAACGAGAGCTGGATGACAGCCAGAACTGGCCGATTGACCTCGTCTTTCTTTGGACATATCATCAGAAGGAAGGCTTCAACCCCTCCAGAAAACCTGCTCAAAACAGTATTACACTATAATGTTCCATATCAAGGGAAGGCAATGAAGCATGGGTTGAGATACGAATTAATAGCAAGGGACAATTATCTTCACTTCATGAGAACAGAGCATCCTCCATTTCAGGTCACGGAGAGCAGTCTGTGTGTAAACCCTCTGTACCCTCACCTGGGTGCTAGCCCGGATGGAATGTGCTCCTGTGACCACTGTGGTGCAGAGGGACTAGTCGAAATCAAGTGCCCCTTCAGTTTCAAAGATGTACACCCAATTGATATAGCTAAAATGGACCATGCTAACTTTTTTTGTTGCCTTGACGCTAAGGGAAAGGTTAGTTTGAAGAGAACACACCTTTACTATTATCAGATTCAAGGGCAGATGGGCATAACAAGCAGAAAATGGTGTGACTTTGTTGTGTGGACATTCAAGGGAATGGTGGTTGAAAGGATCACTTTTGATCGTCAACTTTGGCAACATATGCTGGAGAAGTTGAACAACTTCTATGTTAATGCAGTGATACCTGAACTCTTCTCCCAGAGAGTCAAGAGGGGTAAAAAGCTTTACTGAACTTTGTCATCACCCCCTCTTTAGAGCTTCATCAAATGCTAGTTCCATTTAAGGTGTTTACTTAAAGATGTATTATTCATGTACAATGTTGTACCATCAATTTTATTGTTATGGTTGTTTAATTGAAATGTCTGTTTTGACAGACACATTATAGTTGAATTGCAATCAGAGAAGTAGTTGCAAGTTACTGGTGTTGAATTCATTTTGGGTGTTTTGGAATTGTAAAAAAAATGTTTGATCTCAGTTGCCATTTCATTGTCGGCTAGGTTAGGATCCAATAATCGAAATTAAATATCAAGCATGGTCATTGTATTATTTGTACAAAAGTTGTTGGACTTCATATTAGAAACATACTAGTCAGCACAAGACAAAGTTTTGAGGTGTACATTACATATTTATTCACTTATAGCTACAGATTCTGAGATAATCATAACCTTAAACATGTTAAAGGGACAGTATCATCTTTATGGCTTTAATAAATTGATTAAGTTAATTTGATAAATTATGTTACCAAGTCTAAACATCAGTCTCTCTTTAGAAAATCAGTCACTTTTTCATTTCATGTTAATAATAGTGAATATATATATATATATATATATATATATATATGTAAAATAAATTTGATCATTTGAAGATTGTGTTCTTTGTGCTGCCAATTTTGTTAGGCCATCTATATTACCTATTATGTTTCACATCTCCAAACAGTTGCTGGTCGAAAAAAAATAAACAAGTTTCATCAGAAGATGACATGACATATCCCACCGGTTCCACATGATCGTAAGATGTAAACCTTTGAAAGATAATTGTAAATTTTTCAAGCAAGGTTCATAATAGTATAAGCAAATATATATGAATTTATGGATGCTTTTTAATTATTTTGATATTGAATGAACCCTCTTCAGTGTAGGAAGTGTGTTGTTTCCAATATATAAACTATCTTTGACAAAAACTGTAATGGTTTAACAATAACAAAAGAACAAATTACCTGTCAATTTCGTCATTTATATTGTCTATGAAATCTAGATCGAAATCCACACGATATTGTGGTCTGAACAATAAGACTCTGTCTTCCCTGATTCATAATACATACCGGTGGGATAAAAAGGAAAATAAGGAAGGCATTGTAGGGGTGGTAGAGAGACGAGAAACATACAAAAAATATGGATGGCCTTAGTTATAACCAATGTGAACAGAATGATAATTTGATAAATCAATTGCTTTACTGGTACTGAACGATACAAATAGTTTGAATATCTTCATGCACACCTGAAGAAATAACTTAATTACATATCGCAAGTAAATCTCTGTGCACACATGAAATATTCAACAGAATTAAGATTTTATGCTTTTTCATTTACATACAACATGATCACAGCAGTTCTTGACAGTTAATGTTGAATAAGTGGAGGCTGGAGATTACACAGTGCTGCACAAATATAAAAGATTTTTGAAACCTGATCACTCATGCTAAGTGGAATAACCCCTTGCAATATTCGAAAGTTCTTTATCCTTTCCATGGCCCTTTCCACATGAATCCGCAAATTAGCAATCCTTCTTGTGCTTTCAACTTCTCTTGCTGTAAATTTACAATTCTTCTGTTTCCTTGGAGGAATGATCAACTGAACATTTCTTGGAATGAGCAAATCTGCTATCTGAAAACCTTTATCTGCTATTACGGCATCACCATAGTTCAAACCCTTCAAAAAACCACTCATCTCTGTAATCTGCTTGTCCGAAATGTTTCCTCCCCAAAGGCTACTTACATAAGTAATGGCACCTGATGGACTTATGCCTACTAAAACCTTCCATGTCATGTGACTCTTGTAATCAGAATACATTAAAGTTTTATTTATTAGTGATTTGGGTGTCTCTGTATATACTTCAGTACAATCTATAATGACCCTAGTAGTTGGATATCTAGATCTGAATGATTCAGGCATATTGTGTCGAACTGCTTCCTGTGTCGGCCAGTAAATAAGAAAACTTAACTTATTATACATTTTATCTATCCAACAATTGAAGACTGAGCTGATAGTTGAGGAAGAAACTTTAAAACGCCTAGCCAAATCTAGAACAAGTAGCCCTAAGCGAAGTCTCATGAGGACCATGAAGAATTCATCTTTAAGACTGAGTTTGTGAGGCCTTCCACGTCTTCCAGATGATTCGTCTTCAGTTAGGTCTTCAAACAGTACATTGTATGTGTCCTTATCCTTGAGGCCAGTATAGAACATCATTTCGGCATCGGTGAGGTCATCGACTGTTAGCCATGGTCTATCAGAGTTGATATCATGGATATCCTCAGTCTGAGTTCCAGTCGATACATAGGAGGACAAGTGCAAATCCGTTTGGGAAGCTGCATCTGCTGTGGATGGTGCTGCACATACTTCTTGATGTCTGAATCTTGTGAGAGTGCTGGTGTTGACCTGGCCTCTGTAATCATGCATGTGAACAGATACATCTAATCGTGATGCAGATTCCAAACGCAAAGTTTCAGTCTCGACATCTGCCTCGACATCACTAGACACATCCTCAGGTTGATCATGGCCTGACAGCGCAATATCCTGGTCTTGTAACTGCAATGAAAACATTTAGATATTAAAATCATATAACAAATTGTAGGTAATGGAAGTCTTGATTGATTAGACTAAATGGTGTTTATTTATATGTACTATACCAATAATTGGGGATTAAAACATCTTTGAGTCATCAGTCACTGACTTACAAATTATAACCAGTGACTTACACAAATTTTGACCTGGAATGGCAAAACTACATTGTGACTTTATGAAATCTTTAATTTACAAAAAGGACTCAGCAATTAGTAAAATAGTGTTAACCTGTGTGAAATCATGCTTTGTGTACGTATTTTTCATAGCTTGAATTGTTAATTACCTTTAGTGATAATTAAATTAATAATTTAATTTATTATGAAAAAGTACCTTTGATGTCATGTCAGATGTACAACTATATTACATAATAATAAACAGACATATAGTCATAATATCAGTTGATTAGTTATTGAAATTAAACAAATGTACACATATTAATTGTCATTAGAAAAACAATGAAATTTTCCAAAATTATTCTGTAGCTGAATTATTTTGCATTATAATGACAATTGCTTAAGAATTTTTAGTAAAATAATTGATTAATGAAAATTATTCTCACAAAAGCTAATTAACAAGTTGGTCTATGGAAATTGTCACTTGTGAACTTTTACATGGTACACTTGAGTCACTGTATGTTTCAAAACAGTTAAAATATTTCAAAATTTCAAAATAATATTTCTTGAAGATATAGATAGATGGGTTGTGATGTTGGTTACAAATAATTATACCTTAGATATTTTGAAGACCTTGTGTGGAAAAATTGATGGTAGATTGACTTCAGGAGAAGGACCGTTCTTCCCTATGAAATGTTCAGAACACACTCTGGACCATGATTTCACCTTGAAATCCTTCCGGCTCACTCGGGACAGCCAAATATTCCTAACCTTTTTTTCACATGGAAAGCGATGGAGGGTTACACTTTTGCCATCTACAACCTTTCCACTGAAATTATGACAGTTTACGACACAGCAGTATGTTTTCCCTGGCATAGTTACGCCTGTGCACTCATTCGAGGTTCGCGCTGGAACGCACCGGAAACAGAAGCCGGTACTATTTCTTACCTCATCTGGCAGGAGAGTTCCACGCTTTCGCGACTTTCCGGAAGAGGCTATACGGACACGTCGTCCAAACCAAACCCTCCACACTAACCAGTCCAGTTGGTCAACTCAGTCGCATAGCAAATCGTGTAGTTTACATTTAGAAGTAAGCAGTCTTAACACTGCTGCAGAACGAGTAGGAATTTGAATGATTGTGCTACTATTACCAAACTTGTCTAACCTATCCATAAACTTTATTTTCACTGACGAGAGATTAACGACATTCTATTTGCAAACCAGTTTTGTTGTCGCCTGCCCGGCTTTGGAAACATGGCCAAACTATTTACAGTGTTGCTTAAAGTGCTCCGTGGCGTGTCTTTTCACATTGATGCGCGGAGTTCGTATTGTCTTCGATCAGCTGTTTGCAAGTTCGTTGAGTGCAGGCTTTGCTAACTTGTTTATGTTGATTGCTATATATGCGTCAACACGATTAAAAAGCGTGCTAAAATTTAAAAGTTGCATTATGAACATTACTGTGCCACTTATATTTATAGACGTTATTTTAATATGATATAGGGGCCTACAAAGTGATGCAGAAAGTTTTCAGACTGTGGCGTTATTTCCATACACATGCATGTTAATTTAGTCTAGGAGAAATAAATTTCATAAAATAAGATCTCGTTGGATCAATGTCAAAATTTTCAGCTGTATTCGAAATCATCTCAGCTTGAAGTACATATTATATAACATTTTCCGACGACAATTTAACTAATGTCATCCGATTTACCTACATGTGTACATTGAATATAAACGTTTTCCATAGATCGCCATGTTAAATTTTTCACAACTAGATATAATGTTGATTACTTTCATTTCCAAGAAAGAAAACCGAAAATTAAACATAAATCATGAGGATGTAGGCTTGAAGCCTAGATGATGCGTCACAAACTTGATAAATGTGAATAGGATCGGCTACAATTCCTATATCTATGATAAGTATGTGTCCCAGACTTAATTAACATGTAAGTCTATGGAAATAACGTCACCGTCCGAATACTTTTTGCATCACTCTGCAGATCTAGACATGATAATTTACACCATAGATTTGAATAATTTTCATAGATACGATTTTGTCTGATCATATAGACCTACATATTTATCAAAATTATGTAATGCATCTTGGCTACAAACTCAAAATTTTTTTTACAAGTGCCATCGTTTATCAAAGAAATCACAGCAATTTGATTAATAACTAATAAGTATACATAGTTCTGAAAAACATGGTGATAGATCGATTTTTATAAAAAAAAAATATGACAGTATCTATAAGATGACATGCGTTAAATTCAAATGATCCTCTCGTTGAGATGATTTCTAATCAAGCTGAAAAGTTGTATATTGATTCAACCAGAACTTATTTCATGATAATTATCTGTGCATGTACACGTAATTTGCATGTGTTATGCTAATACCGTAAGTGATTCATATATAATTATGTATAGGACAAATTAATTGTTTTCTTGACTATACAACTTGCTTCGTGACATTAATATGTTGATCTTTTTTCGATTATTTCCTTTTTCATTTGTGTAAGTTGTCTTTTTCTTTTTCCAGTAAGCTAATGAATGGTGCTGCGACGAAACGTAGAACGCGCCGTTGAAGACACAAAGAAGCGCGTATTCTTGTTATTTCAAGGCAGAATAAACAATAATCTGTATCCCTAGCTGTCTGTTGTTTCTTGTTCAATTTTGGTTGCTTTGACTTAGACTAATCCCTTATTGCTACAGCTAACCCGGAACTTGGAAGATATAATATCTATCTTTTAGAGATACTGACTTTTAGAATTGAGATTATCTATTGCGAGATTGTTACTGCTCATAAAGAACGTCCTTTATCGACGTTGAAATGACGTTGTATTATGGTTGCATATGAAATTTGCGTCAACGTTGATGTATTGTCGTTGAATCGACGTCTTAACGTTGTTGATACGATGTTGCATCAACGTCGATGCAACGTCGTATCAACGTAGATGCAACGTCGAACCAACGTTCTTTCAACGTCGAATCTTCGTTGATGCAACGTTGTAGCAACAACGTTGTTTTGACGTCGATTCAACGTCGATATATCCGGATTATCGACGTCGCCGCAAATTTCATTTGCACCCATAATACAACGTCATTTCAACGTCGATGAACGACGTTGTTTCAACGTAGGTTCAACGTCGAATTGCCTGCTGGGTCATAGCTGTAATGAATGGTTTAGCTCACTGAAAATGAAGATGTTTTAAGAATTATCACACAATATTAGCAAACTTAAAACGATATAAAAATTGTAAAATTGATTTTGTACTATAAAGAAAGATTCTCTTACATATGGACATTAACAAGCTTAAGAACCGCTTTCGTTCTTCAATATTTAGCTGTGCTAATCCCGAGTGTAACTTATTTGGATTCAGGAATGTTCTGTAATGAATTATGACTCCCCAACTCCGCATTGTGGTAATGATACCTGCAAATATCACCCACAGATAAACACACTATAGTGACAACATGAAACCTTTTTAAGACGATTTACCTCTATGGTGATAATGGTATGAAATAGTGTTATTAGCTCCACTTAAAATTAAAACCCCTGTAGATTTGAAAAACAAACAAACCCAGCTGAAGGTAATTGTATTGGGAGCTAGAGGGATTATTTTTGCAGTAGGAGTCACATAAAGTATTTCACAATTTAACACGAAAATAATTGTTCTTTACGCATCAAAACGATTAACAATTTCATAATGAATTGTCTTGTCTATTAATATATTCAATTTAATAAAATAGTAATAACCACAAACACAGGACAAAAAGTGGTGGAATCCGCTTGCCGGTTCCTTCCGGATTCTTCAGGATATTGCAGGATTCTGCAGGATCCGCCAATATTTGGGGGAATCCGGAAGGATCCGCCAAATGGATTCCACCACTTTTCGTGAAAAAATGTCACTTTAGAACATGATGGTAGAAAAATGTATAAAAGTAAACACTACAGCAGGACTAGTACTTATAACAAATAGGGACAAAAATGGACACGATGATTTATTTAAAGTCAATTACACAGGGAGGTAATGCAAGTTTCACGACTTGCTGTCTCTCTTCGTGGAAAGTTCCAAATTGAGTTGGTTAAAAAAGTGAAATGGAATTACTGAGCTAAATGAAATTGAGCTAATGTCTGTCCGTGTAGAAAGTGACAGGACTTCTAATGAACATGAGTAATCACCTATTCTAAAACTGTGTTAAAGAATGCTTAAAAATAACAGTTAATCAAACGTACATTCACCCTACTTTGTCACGGCACTGATATTGCAGTTAGGTCCAAAATAAATTGCCTTTATACCAAAACATAAGCTGTGCACTCTACGTTTGACAGTGCCCAGCAATTATAAACATACACGAAGTTAGACATCATTCCTTTACTGCTTTGCACGACAATAACATTTATTATGAAAAACTTGTATATCTGTATTTTTTGGAGTAGGGGCGTGGTTATCATCACTATATCCTCTGGGTACAAACGAAATTATGATAATAGTAACACACACACACACACAAACACACATTGTACTTTCTTTTATGAAATAACTTGTTTCAAGTCAGAATTTGAATTGATTTTTTGTATCATTAAAATTAGATGTGTTAGAATTGGGTTGGGTATTACCTACTACACCGTACGTACGTGATGTAGTCGTATGCAATAGATAATGTAGTTGGTGCAGTGCAATATGTAGAGGTATTTGCAATATATGCAATGTGAATTGGTAAAGTATTTCGTGTGTTAACTCAATTCAAAACTGAGTTGCATGTATTTGCTTCCACTTTGATCTGATTTAATCTCCAATCGCAATCTGTTAAACATTTCCAATTATATAACCATTTGATGATATGATTTTAATCTCTTGTGATTTTAAACTTCATAGCAAACATCGTCTTTCATCATCCTATTGCAAATCAAAATGACAATATCATCAGTTTGAATTGCAGTATATTTTGTTTGATTGTTGATTGATGATAGAAATTAACATGACCTCGCTCAAAGTGAATGCTAATGAAGACGAAGGACACTCGAGAGTAATTCATGTTAGTTACATTTAGCATATTTATAATTCTTAATCATGCTTACATCATGAATGTTTATAAAGGAAAAATAGTACGTATATTGCATCTTTTATGTTCGTATTTGGCATTTATGATAAAAGTTTATGCAGCATATATTTTCTTATGAGGGTAAAACAACATATCATACGACCTGATTATCCATAGTCAGTTGGTGTCACGTTTAAAACGAAAACTGCTTGCTGCCATTTTAGTGTGGACACCTTTTAATAATTCAATGATGGGAACTTGATCCGCGTTGTTTAACCGAACCGTAACCATTATTTTTAAACTCAATGTATTGATTTGACGAGAATTGTTTTGCATTATGTATTTTTTATCCCACTGGTATGTAATACCGTCCGTAATCATTTCGTTTCCGGAGCAGAACTGGAAAACCATTTATCATATCTTACTGAATGTTCACATATGTATTACACATTTACTGGAGTGGTGCCTTTTGATATTTTCAGATTTTTAAAAGTTTATTTTTTTCCCGTTTCCATTGAAACGTGTTGAAATTGAACTCAAATTGTTCAAAGATGTGTTTTACAAATTATGTGGGACCGGTGGGATATGTCATCTTCTGATGACTTTTGTTTCAATTTTCCATTAGAAAACGTGCTACAGCCACTTAAAAAAAGTATTTCTTAACTCTTTACTGTTTGTTTGACACTTGTATGTTAATTCGTAGATCAAAAGTTTAATTCCTAAGAAGCAAACTAGCTTATATTACCATCAAATATGTAAATGTTGTTACTGCGTAGGCTTTCAATGTTATTAATATTTGGGTACATGAAAAAAGTGAATTCAGTTAAGGAAAGCCAGTTGTTCAGTCAAGGTACAAGTACATTCATTGTAAAAGTGTATAATCAAATAAAAATTAGAACGTATTAATAAAATATTTGTTTTAAAATTATATCTGTTTACATTTAAAATAAGCTATATTTACAGAACCGTACTTCAGGTGTTATGATTTCACCGTTTATGATAATTATTTTGAGTTCTCTAAATTTGAGAGGGATAACCATGCATTCCATTTCAGTGGATTCATTGCCATTTATCTTGATGTAATTTCCACTTTTTGTGCCAGGTGAGGGCATGTATTTATAATTTGGATATTACTGTTTATAATTTGTAAGTCTTGGTATGTTAGATTTGTTTGTAACAATACAGCACATGTAAAATATCACATAACAAAATACGTTATCACTGTATCAACTATTAAAGTACTGAGTATATAGACGTTATAGTTGATCCATTAAGTCCAACAAGTGCACACAGTAGCACACTATTGGGAACGACTCATTGGAACCGTCAAACAGACAATGCCTGAAGAGAAGTTCTAAAGTTACCCAAGTAGATGAGACTTTTTACGAGAAATTGCATGTAAGTAACCTATTTCTTATGTTCTACATTCCACTTACAATCACCAGTATGATCAAGTATGCAGTCATGGAATTGTCCGAGGCTAAAACGAGATCCAATCTTAATTGAGTCCCAGGCTATAAAATATCGGTTTCGAAGTTGCTTTACCGAAATTAGAAACTGAATATAATCAAGGCTATGTAAGAGATGATTAGCAAACACGTTTTTGTATCAACTATCAGCTTCCACCTGGGTAGTTATATATTCACGTTAAACGAATCGATCATGCTGTAATGGTCCAGACAATAACTTAGATTTAATCAAACATCTCATTAACCCACATGATCATGACATCAAATGTCATCTACCACAATTTCACTCGCCAGTGACTTTAATCAGACCAAGTAATCAGCTTCTTTGGTCATATAATTGCTATGGCTTCCTAAATGGCTTGGAAAACACTAGGGTAAAGCTTTGTTCATAATAGAAAACATTATCAATTTTTGTAAAACGATGCTCTATTTTGGACAAACATGGTTATATGTTCAAACCTCTTGCATCATTTATTTAATTTGTCAAATAATCTAAATCTAACTTCTCTGACAAGATATGTTTTCAACTTTTATAAGGTTTTTGCTGGAAGGGAAAATTGCGAGCTCATTTATTAATACTGCTGAAAATTCCCAAATATAATTCAGGAGTAATTATTGAGGAGAAAAATATGTAAGTTCTGACACACTAAAGCATTGTTGATCTGCCGATATAATTAAATAACCCTTCATCTCTGCAAGGATATAATAGTCAGAACGTGTTAGCAGTGTCAGCTGTTACAATATACAATTAGGACAGGGACTTTGCACTGTGTCAAATTGATGTATGCTGATTGACTGCATTTGTTTTCCGAAACAGTAGACATGTCATTCTATTAAATGTTTCAAAACACATTAATTTTACCATGTGTATAAATACATTATCTTAGCATTGCTTTCATAAATACATAGAGATTATTAACCAAGTGTGTTTCCGTATCATTAATATCATATTTTTGGAATAAAAATTGTATTATGCGAGCCTTTGGCGAGCATAATACATTATTTTTTATTCCAAATATATGATATTAATGATACGGAAACACACGAGGTTAATAATCTCTTTATCATATATGTCATTATTAAAATAAGCGTGTTTTTGTAGTAAAAGTGGAAAGAGAATTGACCTAGTTTTAGCGGAGTAATATCACTGACGGTACATCAAAGTGATGGTCACGACATCGGCTGTGAAGTGCCTAAAATAGTTCTTAATTAAAACAATGTAAAAACACATGTGCGCGTTTCTTTCAAAAAACAACCATTGGCGCCTGGTTTCTTGTTCATGGAGATATTTTCAATCAGTTCATAAGCATCTATCTAAAGCACTCATAAATAATTTGATCCCGTTGCTAGAACAAGGGAAGTAACTCTAGTTTCAACGTTTTGGAAGCTGCGTTGCCGGGTTGATTCGGATTGCTGCATAACCAGTATCTTTCGCATTTTAAAGGTAATTATTTGTGAGGTGGGGTTGTTTCCTTTGTTTATGACAATAAGTACCTATTAATGTACCTAATACCGTGTACTCATCCCTCAAGAGCAACCAAAATGCTAATGCGATCGACTCGGCGCGTCAGTCACACACCGACACATCGAGATTCATTTTGTACACAGGACACTGCGGCTACTTGTTGCTCTTGGTCAATAGCGCACTGAAATTTTTAATGGTTTTTAAAAAATCTACAATTATCTTGACTTTAAAGTTTTTTAACACTATAAATGCACATAGTGTACTATCAGATGATTTCGTGTTTTCGAATATCAAGCGGAAATACTCGGGTAAACTCCCGGTTACGCTTTTCAACGATTCTTAAACAGTTTTAGGATTCGCATGAAACGAGTGGAATTCTGCGAAAGTAGTTCGTGTATTTGACCTTTGACCTGTTTTGCATATTTATCAGATTTGGATACCAAGTTTATCAGATTGCTTTATTGCATCGATAACACCCTCCATTATATGATAAACATATATATTGTTTGTATAAAGACAGTGGTATTTGCTCATTTTGACGTTAGACTGTGTAAAATGTTCTGGTATCGTCAACTGTATGGAATAGCAATGTCATCAACTGGCGCAGAGTTCAAAGATTTTTATATCTGATCACAATGTTATGAATTTAAGAAATAATTAACATCACAGTGTTATGACCCTCGTGCATTTCAAGTCTTGGTGATATCAGAAAGAACCGTACTGAATTTATTGATTTAAATTAATGAAACATGATATTGGTGCTAAATAGAAGTTATGTCAAGTCACGTGTTGATAGATAAAGCTAGAAATATAGAACTCTAAAGCATACGAAAAAGCAGGAATGTCATCCAGAAATATTGTATTAGTAGTATTTAAAGTTGAATTATAGTTCATCAATCTAATTCTAGCACCTTTGTGATAAGGAAGTACGCCTGATACAATGGTCCAAATTTGATGCTGATAATGTACACTCCAACAATTTCTCATGGGGCAAGCACATAGTCCAAATAACTCTCTCATCAGTGGATTTATGTGGCGAGTACCATTTGGGATAAGTAATTTATATTTCTCTGAGTTTCGGATGTAGCTTATAAGTTATTAATCCGTTCCATAAGGAACGAATAGTTTCCTGTACTGTAAACACATTTAAGATGTTCACTGACTGTCGAGAGCTGAATGGAATTAAATGAAAAATGCTTCAGGTTAACACCCTGATCCTGACACATATTGATGCTTAATACTTGTCCGATAACCATAATCATTTGTGTCATTAATATAGTATGTCCTTACTTCGTTATTTGTGCTTATTTATTCATGCAATGCATCATTTCAAAGACCAACTTATTCTTTCAGGCTATTTGAAGTTTAAGTTCATGTCAATAATTTCAATATTTTGATCTATTTTTTTAACTGATGTTCTAATTTTCCTTGAAATGACCTATCAAAATAAATCATGTCAAGTTTATATTCATTCTTTGCTCACTTGAAGTAAAAATCATCATGTTACTTTTGTGAAAAGTCAATATACGACACTTATGACAAATTATCAACATACTGTTTTATAATTATGCAATTCAACCATTTCAGTAATTAGAACATGAGTTTAGTTTGATGTTAGACAGACAAGTTTAGTTTTATGTTTTTTTTTTGTTTTGTATGTTTTTTCATGTATGATGTCATGTCATTTGAAATTCTAGACACAAGTAATGACTGTATCTTTGCCGCAAAAAAAATCTGACAAAACTCGCCAGTGAAATCAACCGTCTTCACATACATCTTTGGTCAACATCAAAGTTGAAGCACTATCTATCATCAGTGTAACTTGTAATCAAACTAAATCCCTAATTACCAACACCTACACAGTGATGCGAAACTCTTTTAGCCATAGCAAGCTTTCATACCAGTGAAGTTGATGATTTTGTCTGGGGAAAACGTCCAATCGTTTAGTAAATTTAATTCCACTTAAATTTCTAGGAACTCAGTGGAAATGCGTCATTGCCTATAATCTATTTACTACAATTGCACACTTTATACAAACTATATAAACAATAAAGATGAAATACAAAGTGTTCTTTAAAACGTGCTAAAAATGTTATTGAACTAATATTGTTGTGGCAATGTGTTACATATAATATAATATTTATAATAATGTGATATTTCGGAATACAAAAATTGTAATACATTGCGATGTACTGCAAACTATTTAGAGGCCCCTTTACACAGACATAAAGAGCGTTGTGCGTCCTCTGTGCGACCAAAAACATAACAGATCGCTGTTGGACGCTCAAGAGAGGCAGAATGGTTGCTAAAGGCCCCTTTACACAGAGCCGCGTCCTTCCTACGACCATTGAGCAACCAAAAAAATGGACAGGACGCTCAATGGTCGGCTGATTTCGCGAAATCCCGTTTCTGTGTAAATGCTCCTGCGATCTTCGTGCGTCCTTTGTACGACCTAAAATGCAAATAACGGTAATTTCCATGACGATCTTTGAACGACCTGCACGTTTACAGAGCCTCCACACTGCCTTCGCTGGGCGTTCACTGTGCAACCCTAAGAACATTTCAGCATCAACGACGATCTGTCAGCCACCTCTGTGCCACCTCTGTGCTTCCTCTGTGCCTTCGCTGTGCCTCCCTTCACGACTATGCCGACAGTTGGCCGACCATGCAGCAACACTTCTGCCTCCTCTGCGATACCTGAAAATGCTTCAGTGATCCCTGGGAGCATTCGGCAACCTGGATAGACTATGGTTTACAATAAGCTGCATTAGTCTCAACTGTTTCAGCCCCATTCCAGCAGTCAAAAACAACCAACCAATCAGCTTTTGAAGCTGCAATAAATAAAAATAAAATTTGCAGAAGAATATGATAAAAAAAAAACATAAAGAAGTAAATATACAAAAATACATGAAATGATTAAATCCACTCGTAAACATACGAATGAATCAGGGATTCATCATTCAAATGGGTTACAATGTACATTTAAGTTTCTGAAACATTATCTGTTCATACTTCTGAAAATCATGCCTTGTAAAAACTAGTCTCTTTTTAAAATCTTCTTAACGGGGATATAAAAAAGCAAAAAGAGAGTAAAAAGGGAATTTTGGGTTTGTTTTACGATGTCCTATTTTCGGTATTTCGTAATTTGTAAAGAAAATTACCAAACATTCTGGACAAAAAAAAGTATTCCAACACCCGTATGTGTTTGAACAAAGATTATGATGAAAAGTATCAAACCCAAATGAATGAAATTGTGCGTACTTCTTTACAAAACTTGTTGTTATCAAAGACATTTAAAATCGACTCTATCCGACAGCAGCATTCCGTTCTTATAGTTAAATATGTGATGGCGTTTCTTTACAAGTGAGTTTATACATCTTTATTTGCTTGACTTTTCTGTTGTCTTGCTCCGTTTTGGTGTCATAGTCTTATCAAAGATTTGCCAACAGAAACAAGGAAACATGTGAGAATCGATCATCTATTTTTGGAGAATTTATGAGGACGCTCACAGAAGTCTGAGTGAATGCAGAAAGAAGGCACAACACTCGCCCAACGTTAGCGAATTTCTTAAGGCCCGTTTACACAGACATAAAGACCGTTGTGCGTCCTCTGTGCGACCAAAACACATAACAGATCGCAGTTGGACGCTCAAGGGAGGCAGAATGGTTGCTAAGGTCGTGAGGAGGTGGCACAAGGGATGTTGAGACATCGCAATTGATCGCCAAGAACGCGGAGGACGCCAACAAATTTTGAACATGCTCAAAACTTCCGCAGAGGGGTCGCCGACGATTCTGGTCGCAAAGGACGCTCAATGATCGCCATTTAAGAAATTCGCTAACGTTTGGCGATGCCTCTGCCTCCCTTGTGCCTTCCTACTGCGTCCTCTGTTCAATCAGAGCCGTTTATATCACGACCGTTCTGCCTTCATGCAGCGACCACGACAATCTTTCTGCGACCATGACGACTGTTGTACCTTCTTTCTGCATTCAATCAGCCTTCTGTGAGCGTCCTCGTAAATTCTCCAAAAAATAGATGATCGATTCTCACATGTTTCCTTGTTTCTGTTGGCAAATCTTTGATAAGACTATGGCACCAAAAAGGAGCAAGACAACAGAAAAGTCGAGCAAATAAAGATGTATAAACTCACTTGTAAAGAAAAGCCATCACATTTTTAACGGAACAGAATGCTGCTGTCGGATAGAGTCGATTTTAAATGTCTTTGATAATAACAAGTTTTGTAAAGAAGTATGCACAATTTCATTCATTCGGGTTTGATACTTTTATCATGATCTTTATTCAAACACATACGGGTGTTGGAATAGCTTTTTTTGTCCATGATGTTGGGTTATTTTCTTTACAAATTACGAAATACCGAAAATAGGACATCGTAAAACAAGCCAAAAATCCCCTTTTTACTCTCTTTTTACTTTTTTTATCTCCCCGTTAAGAAGATTTTAAAAAGAGACTAATCCTTAAGGTCCTTTTGAAATGGCTTCACATGTGCTTGTTAAATTTGTCTATAGATGACAGTTTGCCCGAACGCTGAACGAGATAGATTTATATTTCCAAAAGTCTTTGTTCATAATCATTGGGATATTTCATAGTCATGAACAAGAGATAAATATGAATGTACTGATTATAGTGTCTAATTCTGAATTTTAAAATGTTTTTACGGTTCGTTGGTATTTCCTATCCAATATATTATCATCACCGAGAGCTTCTTACACCTTATACACAATTCATGAGAAAACATAAAGCATTTATTAAAATATGGACGGAGAAAAGGTAACACGCAAATAACGTCTTTGGATTTGAATGTTCATCTTAATATGGTGTGCAATCTAAATGCAATGCTATCCATAAAAACTGACATAATGCTAAACACACAATGGCAGGGAAATAGTATTTGATAACTTGCTAGATGTCCAGGTAGCTTTTGTCAATTTGAATTGTGTCATTGAATTGCAGTTCCACAGGAATTCTCTCAGACTAAGACTCTAATTATGTACGTAATTGGATCCCATTTTCCCCTTTAACTGTTCCCAGTCTCCAGACTTGATCTTTCAATATGTGACAGTGGGTCGAGTGAATCCAAGTTATCGTCTTATTACCTGTCCATACTGTGCACTGTTAGTATTTCCTTAGACATTTGTCTGCTTTGAGGTTCTTGAAATAATGATTCCATTACAGCTTATCTTGCATCTTTGTGCCCACATACGAGTGTACGAGCATACCTTTATTTCTTGTAAATGTTCATATGATGTTAGTGTACTGTATGATTTCCCAAGGTTATATAAGGTAAGAATGATTGAATCTAGGCATAACGTTAATATTGATCCATGCAGCACTTGCTACTGGAAACTTGTTAGTTGTTAGCAAATATTGTTGTTGATATGAAAGAACTTTTCAGAACCAATCAGCTTTTGAAGCTGCAATAAATAAAAATAAAATTTGCAGAAGAATATGATAAAAAAAAAACATAAAGAAGTAAATATACAAAAATACATGAAATGATTAAATCCACTCGTAAACATACGAATGAATCAGGGATTCATCATTCAAATGGGTTACAATGTACATTTAAGTTTCTGAAACATTATCTGTTCATACTTCTGAAAATCATGCCTTGTAAAAACTAGTCTCTTTTTAAAATCTTCTTAACGGGGATATAAAAAAGCAAAAAGAGAGTAAAAAGGGAATTTTGGGTTTGTTTTACGATGTCCTATTTTCGGTATTTCGTAATTTGTAAAGAAAATTACCAAACATTCTGGACAAAAAAAAGTATTCCAACACCCGTATGTGTTTGAACAAAGATTATGATGAAAAGTATCAAACCCAAATGAATGAAATTGTGCGTACTTCTTTACAAAACTTGTTGTTATCAAAGACATTTAAAATCGACTCTATCCGACAGCAGCATTCCGTTCTTATAGTTAAATATGTGATGGCGTTTCTTTACAAGTGAGTTTATACATCTTTATTTGCTTGACTTTTCTGTTGTCTTGCTCCGTTTTGGTGTCATAGTCTTATCAAAGATTTGCCAACAGAAACAAGGAAACATGTGAGAATCGATCATCTATTTTTGGAGAATTTATGAGGACGCTGGAAACTTGTTAGTTGTTAGCAAATATTGTTGTTGATATGAAAGAACTTCAATACCAAACACTACATTTTTAGTGATATTATAAACAACGAAAATGGAAATGAAATCACTAAATGGTAATAGTGTTCTACCTTACCAAACATTTATTTTCAAAAGCAAACTATAACATAAGAACTTCCAAAATGTACACAATCTTTAAGATGGGGAATGCATTGTGATAGAGGATGATAACAATGTTTGATGTTCAAAGTAGTCAAACAACACATGACATTAGGTTACTTGAGATAGTTCTCTCCCTTCCCTAGCATTCTCATTAGAGGGGACAATGTCACATGATGTCCCAATTAACAGTAAAAGTGCAACTGATTGAGGAGGCCATCAAACGAGAACAACGATTTCCGTTGAACCTAATGTTATTTTGATGTGACAGGGGACATACTTTTAATACTATTATTGATGATGGAAGAGAAGTTTGAATACAGATTTTCTTTTCAATTCTCACCAGGCAAAAATAAATCTCTTCATACAAGTACTTTCGAACAAACCATACCTTGTAGTAAAATAATACAACTTGTTTGAAATATTCTGTGAGATAAATGAAAATTGGTAATACAGGTCTTTAAGGCAAAGCTTCATTGAACAAGTCTCTAAATAGGCAAACAGACATGTCCAATAAATGCCTCTTAGCTGATGAATTACATGTAATGGCACAAGTGGGTGGTAACATCCAGGGATAATTAAATAGTTCTTTCATCTATTCATGACAATATTCTATAGACAAAGTATATACTATATTTGATTTGTAAATATATAAATAAGTTTAATTCCTCTGTCGCAAGGACGCATTTAATAATTTATTGCAATTGTTATTTTCTTTTGATTTTATAAGGTTCATTTATTGTGTAATTAAGTATAGAATTCGTAATTTCATCCCTCGAAGAAACAGTGTATCAGTTATCTCCTGTGTTTCTTTATCCATAACTGAGCAGACTTATATCTATTTTGTAATACAGTTTTTATACCAAAATCTCACTTTTAGAACTCCTGACATCCTTTAAAGAAAGAGAAAGAGACAACCAGTCTAGAAAAAGTCGCTGTAAAATGTTTATTGGAATTGGATTTAAATAAATTATGATGTTAATCATTATTTCTATGTCTTGCCTCTATACTGCATATTCTTTCAACAAGTTTCTAACACCAGAAGTAATTATTATACCCCCGACCAACCGATCAATTACAGAAAAACTATTTATCTCATCCTTTTCAAATATGGCACATGTCTTCTTAACCACTAGGAGAGGTGCAGTGCAAAATGTAACACAAGTTAGTGAATTTTTGAATTATTGGCGATTTTAAAAATATTGTTTTACTTAGTCATATTCGGAGCTAGAATGAATGATCCTACCTCTGTGTTGTCATTTTTTACTTTATCATTTTTTTTTTCATGTAACATTCATCAAAAGCTACTTCAGAGATATGTGATAATGCTAGCGCTAGCATTATCTCTGAAAATAAACCAACCTTGGCATGTTGATATCTTCTATTATATTTGCACTAAAACACACTTGAAAAGTATATTGAACCTTTAGAAATAGAGAAATTAGTGACTTATTAAGTTACAAAGGTATTCTGATTTATATCATGATGAAGAGACGTTATGTTTATATACAGGGCCATATATCCAAGAACAAACAGAACTACAAACAACTAAAAATCAATGTGTGAAAAACATCTAGATTCTATGTGCAACACAATCAACACAATCTCTAACATACTTTAGAGACGTTTGGCACGTTGCCGTCACAATGATAACGATGTTCATGTGTAAGGAGAAATAGATCTGTGAAAGACAACAAGCGTGTACTCTTGTTCAACCGTTTTCCTGACAATTTGTTGATGATCAATAACGAATATAAATGTGTGATAAATGGCAAAGTAACACGTCTTTCGATACACAATAGGTATTTGTGATGGAACTTAACAAATCTGTATTTCTCCTACAATCATAATAGAACAAAGTGTACATGAGTTAGAACCTACATTTAAGTTGAATATGCGAATGCGAATTTTCAGTCAAAAAGTTTGAACTATTGAAGATTATTACCATGAATTGCCAACATTTAACACTCCATGTGAATCTCATAGATAGGCAATTGTTTTACGTTGTAAAAATGCAACAATCTTTTGTAGTAGAGAATCATAATATTCGGATTTTATGATTTCAACATGGCCATATGTTTTGATTTGGGTTTCTCAATCAGCAATACAATACAATTCTCAAGTGAAATAGAGGGGTAATTCATGAACATTCATGAACACATCTGTAGGCTCTGACACACAAAAGCAATGCTGGTCTGTATAAACATAAAATCAGCCTTCATCTCTCCAATGCGACAATACTTAGAACTTGTTAGCATTCCAGAGTCACAGCATTGTCACCGGTTACTCCTACGATTAAAACAACATGTTGTTAAGGACAAGGGATGTGTAGTATGAAACATTGATATATTATTGACTGCATTTCTTTCCTAGACAGGAGAAGTTTATTTTGTTAAATGAAAACGAGATCTAATTAAATATCTATAGTCTGTGGCTTTTCGGAGCTACTATACCGAAATAAAAAGTGAATGTATTTAAGGATGAGATGACAAGTGTTTGTATCAACGTTGTAACAACTTCCACCTGAGTAGTTATATCTTCACGTTAAACGAATCGATCATGCTGAAATGGTCCAGACAAGATGTTAGAATTAATCAAACATCTCATTAACCCACATGATCATGACATCAAATCTCATCTACCACAATTTTACCCTCCAGTGACTTTAATCAGACCAAGTAATCAGCTTATTTGGACATTGATATGGCTTCCTAAATGGCTTTGAAAACACTAGGGTACAGCTTTGTTTATGTTAGAAAAAATTATAAATTGTATCCACTGTACATGTACATTTGTTATACTATCCTCTATTTTACACAGACGTGATTTAATATTCAAACCCCCTGTGACATTTCAAACTGTTTTTATTGCATCATTTATTTAATTTGTAAAATATTCTTAGTTTAACTTCTCTGACAAGACATGGGTTAAACTTGTATCAGATGTGTTGGATTTGCTGTCTGTGAAAATTGCGGGCTCGTTTTAACAATGCTGCTGCAAATTCAATATAATAAAGCAGTACGTATCGAGGGAAAACAATTTCTAAGCTCGGACACACTAACGAAATGTTCAGTAGATATTATCAAATCAGCCTTCATCTCTCCAAGGATATTACAGTCAGAACTTGTTAGCATTGGTCTTTCCATTTCATACAAAATGTAGCATTGTATTTATATTTCCTTGAAGATATCATTTTGACAATACAGTGCTCGGATATCAACAACTAGATGATATTACAATGACATCAATTAATACACAGTTCTACGATGTTTATTTATATAAGAATGTTATGAATTCAAAAAATAGTTTACATCACAATGTTATGCCCCTCATACATTTCAAGTCTTAGTGATATCAGAAAGAACATTTCCTTCATGACCTAGCAATAGAAAACATGCCAAGTTTATACAAATTATTTGTTATGTTAATTTCATCATGTTACTTTTGTAAAACGTCATGGTCATAAACACGTATGACGTATATTTCAATCTATGATATACTACTTCATAATAAATCATTTAAAACATTTCAATAATTTGAGCATAAGTGCAGTCTTTATGTTTGACTGAACAGCTTTCTAGATTGTATTGGAGTCTAGCTCTTTGAATTCAAAACCCAAATAATGATGCGGTCTTACTAGATAAATCAACCATCTTCAATAAACAAATATATTTCGGACAACATCAAAGTTGAAGCGCTAACTTTCATTATTGTTAACTTTGTAATAATACTACATTGTCAGCTTTTATGTTTCCCTAATGTTCCACACATAGACAGTGATGTGTAAAATACATAGCCATGACAAACATTCATGCCAATCAATTGGATGATTTTGTCTGGACAAAAACTTCCAATCATTTTGTAATGTTTACATTCACTTTAATTCGTCAACCCTCAGAACAGTGGAAATAATTCCCAATAATCGAAGTCATGACTTTTTATCAGGCACATGATATGACATGCTTTTTAAGAAAGAGTTTCGATTTCTTTCCCTCTGTACAAATAAACTCTTATTTGCATTTATGTGCAATGCTACATGTGCAGAATTCGTTAAACCTAAACTATGCAAACGAAGAAGATAAGAGACAAAGTATTCTTTGCAATAAAACAAATTGCATCCTGTAAACTTGCTTTTGCAAATAAACTTTCTTATTATACTATTGAGCTGGGAACAAATCTGCGTGTTTGTAATAGTATGTTACAGTAAGGGATAGTTGGGATTAAAACAGTGGAATAAATTGCTATATGTCATACCTTCAAGTACAGAATTGTCTCTCTTTTTCCTCTCGAATTTCCACTTTGTCACTTTGTTTAAAAAGGAAGAATCACGGACGCTTTGTTCAAGATAAATTATAATAATAATATGTCATCTTGTATAGCGCTCTTATTAAATTACTAAGAGGTTTCTTAGATGCCTTCTAAAGCGTATTCCCGCATGCAACATTCGTAATGTGCAATTTGTACCTTACAACAGATACTATTAAAACCTACAAGATGTATTTTCCTTACAGGATTACACACCTTTGTTGACAGAAACTACACACAAATCAGTTATTTGTCTTAACTGATCGCCACTGAAACAAGTGTTGAAACTATTTATATAGTGTGTAACTTGAGAGTAATTTTGAGATCGTCAAAGACAACTTGCTTTCAACAAGACAGTTGGATTGCTACTCATGTTTGATTTTGGATCTTACGGTCGTCTTAAAATCGCCAAAAACCATAATATGTTGACATTTGTCATTATAAAAATGAAGTTTAACTATGTAATGACCATTTATTGTGTAATTAAGTATAGAATTCGTAATTTCATCTCTTCGAAGAAACAGTGTATCGGTTATCTCCTGTGTTTCTTTATCGATAACTGAGCAGACTATTTTGTAATACAGTTTTTATACCAAAATCTCACTTTTAGAACTCCTGAATCATTTAAAGAAAGAGAAAGAGACAACCAGTCTAGAAAAAGTCGCTGTAAAATGTTTATTGGAATTGGATTTAAATAAATTATGATGTTAATCATTATTTCTATGTCTTGCCTCTATACTGCTGGTCTTTCAACAAGTTTCTAACACCAGAAGTCATTATTATACTCCCGACCAACCGATCAATTACAGAAAAACTATTTATCTCATCCTTTTCAAATATGGCACATGTCTTCTTAACCACTAGGAGAGGTGCAGTGCAAAATGTAACACAAGTTAGTGAATTTTTGAATTATTGGCGTTTTTTAAAATATTGTTTTACTTAGTCATATTCGGAGCTAGAATGAATGATCCTACCTCTGTGTTGTCATTTTTGACTTTATCATTTTTTTTTCATGTAACATTCATCAAAAGCTACTTCAGTGTTCTTGTTGATTTTACTATTTTATATTGTCACTGGTTATATTTTGGAAAAGTCAAAGTGTATTTCCTTTTAGCCATCAACTGCTGTTTATGCCTCACTGTGCTTACATGGGTGTGCTTCCATGTACTCGTTGTTTCAAGTCACTCAAATGAATCATTATGATAAATTAAGTTCCAAAATAAAGTTGAAATCGATGGCAATGGCAGTAGTGTATTATGTTATCTCACCTATCTTAGAATTTTCCTACTCCTTCTTTTCCAAAACCACCATTTTACATGATGAGATTTGTCCTACACTTTAATCTTAGCAGTTAAATTGCATAACTTATAGAGACAACTCTCTATAAGTAAAATAAAAATGTCAAATTTTAACAGTCGGGGGTACATGTATTAGTGAGCCACGCGATCACTTGTTTGCTTGTTTCTTACATTCTTTGGATAACATGAAAGTTCTTAATAAGTATAATGACTCTTAAAAATGAAATTTTATATTATCTAATATATAAATATGGAATGTTACTCGAATATTTTTAACAAATGTTCAAAAGGAATTCCGAGTACTTGTAACCAGAATACACTTTAAACGTTCCATTTCAGCTAATAAAACAATAAAGTGGTAAGATTCTCCACATCGAACCATTAGCGTTTGTGCCTAATACACATGGTGTATATTTTATATGATAATCTAGGTTTTTGTCAATGTGAAGTGCAGTAAGTTTTCAAGAAATTGCCCTTCCGCAGCAATCCTCTCAGACCTCTAATTATACACGTAAATGGATTTCGTTCTCGCCTCAAAGCCTTCCAAATCTACAGACTTGATCTTTCAATGGGTGACAGTGAGTCGAATGAATCCCATTGCACAATTATCGTCTTATTACCTGTCTCTGTACTGTGCAATGTTAGAGTATTTCCTCAGGCATTGTCTGCTGACTTTCAGGTTCTTGAAATAATGACGTTTTTTTAGCTTAGATTGCTGCTTTGTGCCCACACATGTACATGCACCTGAGCATACCTCTATTACTATTTCTATTGTATTTCGAAAAACATGTACATGGAAATGGAATTACATTTTGTAAATGTACATATTAGTATATGTACCTTCTAAATAATCATTTTAAATTCAAAGGAACTCGTTTTCGATAGCGATATAATTTACGTAAACTCACAACTCGGCAGAGCACGTGGTCCAACTATTTTCCATACGACTATTTCCTATTCAAGATGTAGTTACGAATTTGAACTTATTCTAATACGATTACTTTTATATTTTATTTGGAGACATATTTCGCAATTGTAAATAAATAATTATAAAATAAAAAGAACTAATGTAAACGCAAGAGAAATTGGAGTTTTTAAATAAACATACCTCTTTATAACGTGTGTCATCATGTAATTGCGATCGCGTGTTCGTAGCGTCATACAAACGCTGTTTGACTACATAACGTCTCGTGAAATAATATTGCTAATTATTCGTTATTGATAGGTTTATTTATTTTGAATTTGTATAATAGCTTTACCATACATCTATATTTATCTATCATATTTTGTTACAATATGTTACCTATGTTTTATGACCGAGATATTATCAAATTTATCGAGATTTAAAGTAGCACAGTCTTAATCTGTAACAAATTCATGAATCACCGGTACGGTGAAGCCACACGTTCATCCAATGTTTATCTTTGACAAAATTTGTTTACAATGCGATTTTAATGAAATATTTCTCGTAAATAATGTTTTGAAATGGGTCACATCTTTCAATCACTAAATGGCACTGGAAATTTCAATTAAATATCAAACGGTAAGTGTTTTTTCTGCTGATAATTATAATTTACTGAAGATAATGATGATTGACGTCGTGCCTCGTGCTGTGAAGAATAAATGTGACTTCTTGACTGGATCAACATATTTCAATTTCATAAACAATTATGACCGACACAAGCAGGGCTGTTACGACGTAAGTTGTAATAAACGCGGTAAGATGTAATAACTGCGGTAAATTGTAATAAAAACGCGGTAAGATGTAAAACTGCGGTAAATTGTAATAAAAACGCGGTAAAATGTAATAAAGTTTACTGTGGTAAATTGTAATAAGGGGGTGCGGTAAAATGTTACTAAAAAGTGCGGTAAAATGTAATACATAATGCGGTAAAATGTAATAACCATACATCTAATTTTTAGCTGCCATGAATGCCGAATTTGGGTCATTCATTGAACATATACATATGTATTTTTTGAATGAGAGTATTATTATAAGTATTATTGCATATTAAAATCATAAGTTCTCCAAAATTTACAGACGAACTGTTTTGATTAAACCTCCGCCTTACATGGGAGTATACAGGGTTTATTCTGTCAATCTGTCTGAAACTTAACATATGTATTTCAAATTTACTGGAGTGGTGCCTCTTGATATTGACTCTGTTCACGTTTACAGATAGATAGGTTGTTTCCTGAGAAGAGATTGATAACCATTCATCATATCTTTCTGAAACCTATTCATGTCGTGTATTATCCACTAACATAATTAAAAAGTCTATCATCATTTATATCAAAGATCGATTATACATATATAATGTTCAGCCACGAGCTTTAGGGAGTGGCTCTGAACATTATTTAGACGAGTGGATATTTCGCGTAATCACTCGTACCGAGTTGGTTATTCTATATATTACACATAATGTAATTAAATTGCACAATTACGCTTGATTTTTACATATTAATGTCAGTGGAAGGTCGCCCTGAACAACACGTCGCCACAGTAACATTGTGACGTCATAAGATAATTCGTCACGTCAGACCATTGTTTCATGACGTCATAGTCATTCTTTCTACGGATAACCGACCAATCAACATTGAGAATCACTTGAAAGCACATGTGCAAATATAAAAAAAAATAGTCACCCGTGTCTCCTCACCCTAATGTTTAATATTATAGAGTTCCACCATTTCTGATGTTTTTTTTCTCGAAATTTTATAAATTTACCTATTGTTAGAAACTAATTACATAGTATGTGTTTAGTTTGCAATCAGGGTTAAATAGTTTTGCTGCAGCATGCTCTATACATCCGAAGATCATACTATCATACTCCTCTTAACAATGTGCACCTGTTCACAACACGCGAAAGTAATGACGTTGCAGATGTCGACATGGTGATAAAAAGATTGCACAAATAAAATCAACTAACAGTAGCAGTGTTTTGGGGCGTGGTTCGGGGGTGCGGGTGTGTGAGGGTGGGCAGTAATTTATGGCCAATTGATTGTCTTATCAATTATCGTTTTAATATAACATTACTAAGACCATCATAAATTATATGTTATCAGATTATTCATCTCTAAGATTCATGTAGGCGTTTCTTTTGGCCGGTTGTGTACAAAGGCAGATTTGCACATGGTAATGATAGCATGTTCTCACGTGCTGTTATATTCAAAATATTATTGTCAGAGTTGCGAGCAGAACAAAATCATGACACACAAAATTCGAAAATTTGTATAAATTATGCAAATAAGACAAACCGAAACAAACAAACAGCACATCTGCAAATCATAGTGATTAAATTTGTAAAGTTTAGAAACATATCATCAATTAGTATCAGAGCTGTTAGTGAAACAAAATCAGACGGACGAATTGTCAGACGGACATTTTGATTGGTGAATTTTACTTTCATCAACATCAACTTCTATAAAAGAAAATATTACAATTTACCGCACATCGTATTACAATTTACCGCACCTTTCATCGAAACATTTTACCGCACCCCCTATTACAATTTACTGCAGTAAACTTTATTACATTTTACCGCGTTTTTATTACAATTTACCGCAGTATTACATCTTGCCGCGTTTTTATTACAATTTACCGCAGTTATTACATCTTCCCGCGTTTATTACAACTTACGTCGTAACAAGGGCCGTTTGCCTTTATTTAATGCTTGTAAGTTTAGTTTTCCTTTTATTTTCTGCAATCGGTCAACTGATGTCCGATAGGTCAATTTTCCATTCGGTCAAACTGGATTTACAATCGGACATGTCCGGCAAATAGACCGATTTCTGCATCCCTGGTTAGTGTACTGTATGCTTACCTAGGTTATATAACGTTACATGAAATGACTCGAGCCATAACATCAATGGCTACTGATGGAACAGTTGCTACTGAAAACCTGTTGACAGTAAGTAAATATTGTCAGTGTAAACTGATATAAGGCAAATGCAATACCAGATCATTGTTGGTGATAACGTCATCAAAGAAAATGGAACAATTCAATAAATGGTAGTTATGTACCAATCACGCCAAGCAAATGCCAAGCAAACCACAACAAATTTTTTTTGCCATAATGTGTGAAAGTATTCATGAAGATGGGGAATGCATTGTGATTTAGAATTGTAAACATACTCGATGTTCAAAGTAGTTAAACAACACATGCCATTAAAAGTACTTATGGCAGTTCTCTGTCTTCTTCAGCCGTCTCATTGAGGGAGACAATGTCAAATGGTATTCCACTTCACAGTTAAAGTGCAACTGAATGAAGAGGATATGAAACGGGAGCAACGATTTAAATTGACCCTTATGCTATTTTGATGTGACACGGGACATGCAATACTTCAATTGATGATGAAAGGCGAGATTCTCTTTAGTCTTCATCTCTCACAAGACAAATATAAATCCCTTTTATGCGAGTAATTGCCAAGAATCCATACTTTGTAGTTAAATAATACATAATATTTAAAAGATTCTGTTGGATAAAATGAACATTGGCAATGAAGGTATTTGAAGCAGTCGCATGCTGCTGACCCAATGGTTATGGCAAAGTTTAATCAAAGAGGAACAAAATAGGCAAACAAACATTGGTTACATCAACACAACTTGGTGGCAACATCAGAGGATATGTACCATTTAAAGTAACTTTTTCTAAATATGTATTTTATCTATTCATAACAATCGTCTATATCCGTATTACATCCAATGTTCCAAAGGGGAGTAAATGTAAAGTTTTGCAAGGACAATTCCTCTGTCACAACGACTCGTTTAGTTATAATTTAATTTAACTTAATTGAAATTGCTATTTTTTATGCATTTGTGAGGCTCATATATTGTATAATCAAATACAAAATTCGCAATTTCATCTCTTTTAAACATCACTGATTACATTCATTCTCTTTTCTTCGTTAATCTTCCATGTCCCTGTATCCATTACTGAGAGGATATATATCTATAAAGTCAATTTTGTAAAGTCTATTGTATTACAGTTTTTATACCAAACCTCTATTTTAGAACTTTTAGCATCCTTTAAAAAACAGAAAGAGACAACCAGTCTGGAAAAAGTCGTTGTAAACTGTTTATTGGAATTGGATTTAAATAAATTATGATGTTAATCATTATTTCTTTTTTGTTTTTATTTTGCTCTATTATGAATATACTTTCAAAAGGTTTCTAACACCTGTCATCATTATCTCCTACAGACGGCTGGCATCATAACTGTTCTTAATATTAAGTATAAAGCCTCTTGAAATTATACTTTATATCATCTATTTTATATAGATAGAATGCAAGTCGAATATTTTTAACATGTTCAACAGGAATACGAGAACTCGGAATGCACCAAGAATGCACTAAAACGTTTTTAATTTCAGCTGATAAAACAATGCAGATTCTCCATATCGAATCATTAATGTTTATGCTTAACACACGTGGTAAATAATTGATGGGGTAATTTTGGACTCGGACTTCAATATTGTCCTATGCTAGATACTTGAATGGACTCTAGGTCCTTATTTAACTTTCAGGTGGTGACAGGATCCCTCTACAAGGAACCTGTTTCATAAACTATCGTCTGACATCTAACTAACATGTACTATCCATGCATGTTACTTCAGGATGAGATAATATATAATGAAGGTCAACTCTAGATTACTTACATATGTTTCCTTTCATGGAAGTCGCATGCGATGTCCATATATTCGATACATATAATTGCTGCTAACAGATATATGTGATCATAACGTGTTACGAGCTAGCATCATCTCTGATGATAAAACTAACTATCTACTATTATGTTTTCAGTAAAACACATTTAAAAAGAATAACGAACCTTTCAAATTAGAGAAAGTACTGATTTATTAAGTGCTAAAAGCACAAAGCTATTTCATGATGAAGAGACGTAAGTTTTGCATACAGAACCATATAACGAAGAACAAAATAACTGCAAACGAATTGAAAATCAACCTGAAGAAAACATCAAGAATGTATAAAATGTCATACACGCTGTGCACACAAATAAACACGTCTTGAGTACACAAGAGGTTTTTTTTAATGCTAGTTAACAGATTTATATTGCTCTAGCACTCTTTATAACACATTGTACCAGAAATATAACCTCCGTTTAAGTTTTGATTCATTTGACACAGTAGATTATGAAGGCAATCAAATAATATTTTCAGTCAAAAAGTATCTGCTATCGAAGATAACTTCTATGACTTGACAACATTTAAAGTACGATGTTAATCTCATGGAAAGTCAATTAGTTTTACTTTGTAACCGGGGTTGTAGTAGGAACTCATAATATTTGGATGTTAAGATTTAAACAAACAGTATATCTTTCATGTTCATTACATTATCTCTTTAGACTAAAAGTGACACATTTACGAGGGCAGTACATATTGCTCTGTCATGTTTTGTGATTATCATTCAGCAATACAATGTAATTCTCAAATTAAATTGAGGAGTTACTCAATTATATGTAAGCTCCGACACATTACAACAATGTTGGTCTGTAGATATTATACAAAGTAACTCCATTACCGGTGAATTTATAAGAGTACCATTGGGGATAAGCAATATCTTGCTCTGAGTTGCGAATGCAGTTTATAACTTATTCATAGAATCTATAAGGGAGGAACAGTTCCCTATACTGAAACAACTTTTTGATGTTCATTGACTGTTGAAAGTCTAATTGGAATTAGATGAAAACTGTTTAAGGTTCACACACAGCGACCAATACATGCACAACTTGTTTAATAAAACTAGGAACATCATTATAAAATGGAAATCCTTTTATAACTGATGCGGTGATATATGATACAATTCAATATATCAACACAAAACGTTCCATCATACTAAATTTGTAATATTTCATAAATCCTTTCAGAGTCCATCCACATTTCAAGGTATTGTTATATTAATTTGCTAGTGGGCCACACAGCTTTGTGTATATTCGTTATCCATTGATATCAACGTAATGCAATGAAGTATTACTGTAATGAAGTAAATGTGATTGTATTTGCCTTCTCAAACCAAAATATACTAATATGTTTACAGTTTGGATATACGGTTTGTATTCCGTGATCGTAAAAACACTTTGTGGATCAGAATTCCGTCATTGAACATAACTGTAAATATCAGCTCCCAAATATATATGTCAGTCTTAATCTTAATCTTCTTAAGTTACCACGTAATATTATGAATAATTTAAGCTGATTGTCACCACATACTGGCACAATGTAATCCTGAATGCAAAACTAAAAAAGATCGCCTGATGAGATGCATCATTAACAGATTGCATGTTGATGGGAAGACGGCTATGGTTCTTTTATTGCTCTATATGTAACCAAATCTACAATGTTGTGGTAGGAACTTTACACTGCAATGTCCCATTCATCACTTTAATCAACACATTTCACACCAACTCTTGAGAACATTCCTTTCACATTTTCTGTTAAATTAAATCACACTAACTTAACCTATTGTACGTCCATTTAATTGGTTCTTTAACTTTGATAAAGTAGATTGTTTTATCACGTTATTGGTTTTGCATAAGTGAATGAATTATATAGCGAACACAAAATACTTTACCAAAACAATCAAGGTTTACAAAAGTTTAATACACATTTCCGATTTATATCACAAGTACAATTTACTATTAACTATATAACTATTTGCAGCCAAATGATGACCTATTTCTACTAAATTAACTTCTACTGAAAGTGCACGTGTGCCTCGTGGAACACTGAACTTACCTTAGAAAGGTTTATGACTACTTTTAACCAATACATGGTTACTATTTTGTTCAACAATTATTTCATAATTTCGCGTGTAGCAAGTATTTGCCAATGAATACATTGCCATCAGATTTCATAAATATAGATACTGAAGTACTCAGGTAATTTAAAAGATTTAAACTATTTTGAACCTCTTTCCAGATATTCGACTTCTGTTATATTCATACAACATACGTTTTGTAAACAAATTATGTTAGAATAGTGGATACATGATGTTTAATAGTTTTGAAATTAAAAGCCAGTTCCAATTAAACATCAAAGCACTCTTGTAATAAATGTCTTTTTGATTAGTTTATATTTACTTACAATTGAATTATTCATCATGATACCTTTGCACAAAGCCCAATCCACTGCATATATATATTGTGTTCTTATTTTCTGACCAGTTACAACTGAACTATTTTATGACTTTTAAAGAATTATTCATATAGTTCAGTTCATTTGGAAAATGCTGAAGTTGGACCTGTTGTCAGACAGAGAAGCGTATGTTTGTATTGAAGCCATCGTATTTAAAACTGTAGACACAAGCACTGACAGTAAACTGGCGCAAGAGATCAGTACAGATACAATCAACCATCTTCAAAGTTGAAGCCTCACTTTCATCAGTGTAACTTTGTAATCATACTAAATAGTAAGCTTTTATGTGACAGTAATGCGTAAAATATTTACATCGAAACTTTCAAGCCAGTAAGTTGGATGATTTTGTCTGGAAAATAACGTCATATCATCTGGTATGTTTAACAGCATGTAGAATTTGGGGATGTCTACATATACATTCAGTGTAATCTCTTCAGAACTCAGTGGAATTGTCCTGTTAGCGAACGTAAGGCCTTTTTATCAGACACATACCATTTATAACACAAATACGATATGCCTTTTGAGAAAGATCTACGAATAAACATGATTTCATCTATCATTTTGTTTACCACGGTGTTCTGTGTTGTTAGGCTTCCAATCTGTTTCCATCTTTGCAAATGTATGCGTATTTACATTCAATTGTACTGTTACAACTTCATACAAACAAAAGCCATAAATCAATCGATATTAACTATAAATATTGCTCATTACACAAAAGAAAAAGTATTCTTTGTGTTGACGTTCCATGTTTTTGCAAAAAAACATTCCTAACAATGTTGTTGAACCTGGATTAACTTTATTTGTTTACCAACTTAATGTGGCAGCGTGTTACAGTAAGGGAAAGTGAGGATTGAAAAAGATGAATAACACTGTAGTACGCCTTTTATACAAAAAGTCTTGTTAGTGTTAACTTATTTAGATAGATACATAGTTAATTAAATTAGTTGTGACAATTTACATCCTTTCTAACAACTTTGATATTTCAAAGGCTATTTACTGTAAAGTCGACTTTTTACTTTCTTCTCATTTGATTTGATCTTCTGGTGGTGTGAAAATCTTGAAATACAATTGACACCTGTCATTATTTTAATGAAAAATAATATATTTAAAGACCTTTGGAAGTGGTTTTACAATGTATGCCAGTTTACCTGAAAGCAAGAGATTGTTATTACTCAAAGCTTAAAAGTCTTTGTGCATCATCAATCAGATACAAAAGTTAACATGTGTAATTACATTCTACACTTTCTATGAAATTCTGCTTTCTTGTGTCACTTTAACGACTTTAACTAAATGAGGTTCTTCTATTTTACTAGTTTACTTTTTAAATGTTGATCGGTTCGTTTATGGCAGCATCGCCAACACAAGTGTTTCACATTACTGAAAGCTTCAAACATTTATGTGTAATCAATGTTAAATCAGAAGTCCCTATTAAGAAATGGAGGATTAGAAGGTGACATGGCATTTTTGAATTGGAAAATTGTCTCTGAATGAGGCGCCTGATCTTAATGGAATTCTCTCCTTTCATACGGAAGGAAGTTCTTTCATTTCACACATTGTAACATAACATGACATAATGTTCAATTCACATTGTAATTGAGTTAGACGGAGAACTTTCATAAGTAGCATCGATAGTAGCATGTGTTTTACATATAATTCTAATTTGAAATACAAAGTGCAAATACATATGTGGGCACAAATCAGCTACGGTACAGTTCAAATGGAATCATTATTGCAGGAATCTGAAAATTAGCAGACATATGCCTGAGGGAAACTCTAACATTGTACAGTAAAGACAGATAATACGATGCGATAATTGTGCAATGGATAGATATATAGATGTTATTTATTTCCTCCGAAATCGAAGATACAATAAGTTATGCCATCATGGCAAACACGTATATACAGGTTACAGAGTGGCTAAGTTACAACATATATTTCAAAGGAGGCAGCCAGGTTTTTACAGATTTTGCTATCAGTTTGATACAACAAAACCACGTTTCTTGATCAAGCTGTTGAACATATACATTTGTTTGACCACCAAGCATAAATGACACAAATTGGTCTTCATCATTCCATAGATTTACAAATGTATCAACATCAAGCATGTCAACAAGTGAGTTAATCAAATGGTTTCTACCGTTTTGTGTGAGTGAACAATGAAGTAATACATGTTTTACAATATCATAGGCAACAGTGCCACATTAACACATATGAGACTGAATACAAAGTGTACTAATACGTAAAAGAGCAGCAATATCATTAAAGCTTTCAGGCATTTTATAGCAAGCAAACCACAATCTGTGAACGTTTCTGGGATATCTTATGGTACTATATCTTTCGAGATTTAGTCTCAAATTCATCACAGATGATACATATGCATCTTCAGCTTTAAGTATTCTCTCTTTTACTAGTACAGACCACTCAGACTTCGTGATGAATGAGGATTTGTTTACATAATCATGTACTTTAAATCATACATAGTTACAAGATTTAACATGTGGAATACTGCCGATTACTTACAATAACGATTCCTCTCCAATAATGGTGTATGTCTGTACTGACACAACCTATGGACAAGTATTTGCTTAAAAAAAAGTTTTATATCGCTATTAAACAGTTTTCCAAGAAATATTAGGGACTTTTGTTGTATATATCTACGTAATGTGACGATACCGAGAGTATCTCTGGCGATTGTGGATGATCCACGTTTTGAAAGGCCCTGGATACTCTTACAGAAATAGCTTTGAACATTGTCCAGCATATCATATTTCCTTTTCTGGTAGACTGCCCCAGACATTACATGAATATAAACCACATGGTAGAATTACTCTTTCCCAAATGCGTATACAACTTAATGGGTTAGGACCACCAAACAACAGGCCGTGGTTCTTATTGGCATTAAAGAGAATCCTTAGTCTTTCACATACAGATTGTGTGCGTTCTAAGGTTCTACCAGTAGAATACATATGTAGACCAGCACATTTTACATGCGTAGATGAAGGTATTTCCTTCTCACCGATGAATATATTGGGATGGACATTTCTTCTTGAATCTCCAAATACGAGAAACAAACTATTTGAAGCATTAAAACGCAAATGCCATGTGTTGGCAAAGTTGTTTACTCGATCTAGCAAACTTTGGAGTCCCACAGGGTATGTACTCAACAGAGATAAGTCATCAGCTAATAGTACCCCTGGTGTTTTACCCCATGGTAGACAGAGGCCATGACCGGAGTCAACGATACAGTGTAGTAAGTCATTAATATATAGAGTGAATAGCCATGGTGATAAGACTCGACCCTGACCTACGCCCTGTTTTACATAAAAAACATTAGAAGTTCATCCACCAATGCTGACACATGATTTCAGTGACGTGTACATGGTGTATATAAGACGCCACAGTTTACCACAAATGCCAAAATTGTAAAGCTTATAGAAAAGGCCATTTAACCAAACTCTGTCAAATGCTTTTTCATTGTCCAGGAAAGCACAATACACAGGTGAATCCCTTTCTACATATTAAGCAATACTTTCTGTTAAAGTAAGCACTGGGGGAAATCATTTGCAACTTAAGTCCATGTTTCAATTCTCCTCAGCAGTAGCCTTTCAAATAATTTGAGAGAACAGGAGTAAGGGTGATACCTCTATAGTTACATGGATCCTGTTTGTTTTTACCATTGCCCTTGTGGATGGGTAAGATATTACCAACATGAAATACATTTGGTTCATACTCAAACTGTACAATAGCATCAAAAAGTGATACAAGATGGTCAATAAGAGATCGACCAGCATACTTTAAGTGCTCATTTGAGATACCATCTGGTCCTGGAGACTTGTTGTTTTTAAGGACTTTAACAGAAACAAGTACTTCATCCTTAGTAAATAGAGGGGCAATGACTGAATTACTTTCGTCATTAACAGGGTTAAAAAAAACTTTGTCCACCAAACTCCTGCGTGTCACAGGAGTCACCCTTATACACAGGAGATTGAGTCTTTTCTCTTTTATGTTTTGATCTTTTCGTAGCTTTAAAGTACTCATGAATGTCAACTTCAGCTGCTTGATAAATTTCATCGTACTGATCACGTTTATAACTTTGCTTAGCAGAACGATGGTGTTTTCGAAATGCACGTTTCGCTTCTTTATAGGCAATAAAATATTTATCATCTGAATTGTGACTTTTGCCGTTTGAAAGCCAATGTTTACGACAATTGCGCATATGGTCATGGTGTTCTTACTTTTTCCAGTATGGTTTTAGTTGCGCTTGAAATTTAGAAGTAGGAATTGCCAGTAGAGTTGAAGCATGAAGACATTCTGTCATATAGCTACTGTGATACTCTATGTATTCATCAGGAGATGAAAAATTGGAAACATCAAAGTATGGGACGCTTGTATCTATGTAATAGCCTACAACACTACTTAGGAAATCAAGGTCTATGAAAACATAGTCAATCATACTTTTGACAGTACCACATTTGCTTCTAAATGTATATGCAGTATTGAGATCCAGTGGTACAACTGAAATAAGATTACGTTCTAAGAGAGCGTTTGATAAAGTCTTTGCTCTTCGTTTTAAAGTACCGTGTGTACATATATCGGCATTTAAATCACCAAGTAAGACAGTTGTACCAAGTTGAGAACATTCATCATATGTATCTAACATATCGTACATTGCATCAAAGTACACACTATCAAGAACGTTTGATGAAGGCAGGCGGACTCCGATAATGTAGAGGGGTGTATTGTCCTGGTTAGTCTGGCACCAATGATATGATTGTTTAAGACAATGTCCACACTAACAATGCTTTGGAACGAGCCCTTTCTCACAAAAAGAGCAACACCGCCTGCATCCCGTTTTGATGAGTGTTCAACATGGAATTTAGTAAATACTTTAAAGTCAGTGTGCAGGGTGTCAAGCATATGGCTTTGAGATGGGTCAAGCCAGTGTTCACTAACAGCCATGACATCGCAACTTTCTAGTTTGAACTTTATATCAGAGAGACAGTTCTGAACTCCTCGAACATTCCACGTAGCAATGCGAAGTACCATTGCATTAAAACATAAGCTAAAAACATACATGGTTGTTAAAGTCATGAACGAGTGTGTTCGTTGTACCACACTTGTCGGGGAACCCATTCACGACTTAGGACATTCTCAGGCCAGAAATCTCCTTGAAGATTTTGAACAGTTTGTCTAGAAACAGCTATTCTGATGGTATAGGTTGCGTTACGTCCTGTGTCCCAATGTTTCATTAATGACACGTTTGTGATAACATCTCGTGATTTTGCATAGTTAATGATCGAGTCCTTCACAACGTCAAACGGTTTATCAGCAAGCATGTAGCTGAGGACATACCGTTTATTACGCGTTCTTGACACTCCGCTGAATGACCTTGACCATTCGTTATTGAAGGTCACCTTTCTCTTGGTCGTTGTTCTGTGATCATCGGGGCGGGATTCATCGCCACTGTATCCATCGTTGTCAGCATGGCTGGCGTCCTCGTCGGCGTTGTTCTGCTCCATGTTGTCGTTCATGATAATGACGTCATCATCACCGTTGGCATCCATTCTGCAGTCTCGTGTGTTCACGTCAGGGCTGGCGTGTCGTTGACTGGCCTGTTGACTCTGACTCCAGATATTATTAGTGTTCTAGTTTGAGAGAATTGCTGCTGAACTGCAATTCGATGACAAATTCCTATAGTTCACATTGAAAAGAACTACCTGCATGTCCAGCAAATTATCAAATGCAATGTCTCTGTTATAATTTGTGTTTACAAATTGGGCTTACGCCTTCGATAACTTTCCTAAATGCAGACTTAAAAGTCTAAGAATTTGAAAGAAGTATGAATAAAAGAAGATAAAACAAACAAATACAATCGTCCTTACTAACTACTAATGTATAGAACCCTGACTGGTTCTTCTCATAAAATCATTCATGCAGTTAGTACAATTATGCACGTGAAATGTATCATACAATATAATATGTCATAGGCTTCTATATCTCATTGAACGTTCAAAGTGGGCCATGTCTTTTGGATGCCAACCCTTAACGTTTGGTGCTGAAACTATACTATACTAGTGTCGATATGCTCACAATATATTCATATTTTATCCGTTTATAGGACATTAACATCTTCATGTCTGGGAAGTACATTTTTTAATACAGTTTGACTCTTTGGTTTGCATGAGCAGTGATATTTATTTTCATCATTTAGGGGTTTTATCTGAGAGATATACAGTTGTACAAGTGTAGATAAAAACTGTGCCTTTTGCAAGTGTCTTTAATATGTTACCAGAAGCATATATCAATCTTCATTGTGTTTTTAATATGTTACCAGAGGAGTATGATGACTAGCTCATTAGCTATCAATTGCGATTAGGATTTTTAAAAAGAAGATAAATTCAAAACGACTCAATGTCACATGCGCGAAGGTTCATCTTGCCTGAACCCGATGTTTGCACAAGTCGAACATCCGTAATGCGCGACCAACACCTCTGAAGAACTCCAAAAGTACCATAATCTGAAGATAATGCAATACCACACCCGTTCCTGTCAAGATGGATGTTATCCATAACACTGTTATGATGTGTGACAGAAAACAAGTCAAAATCTAAATTTTAAGTGGATTTTGCTAAATCAGGAATGTTGCTTATTAGGTCTTCAAGACGTATGTCTCGAAGACGTTATGTTATTATCTGGTTTGTATTATTATTATTTGTACTTTTCTTGTCTAGACTTTTCCCAAGTAACGACTCGGCCGATTGACATGCAATTTTCAGGGATGATAGCCTCTGACCAGCTCTGGAATTAGACGAGCCACTTTTTAGATTGCGACTTCTTTCTTGAGTTATCTCCCCTTGAAGTCAAAACTTCAAACCTTAATAGCTCGGAAACTATTCAAGATATTTTCGGCTGTAATAATATATTTTTTGCTATTTCGAAAAAACTGAATTTTTGGTGAACGATTTTTAGAGTACGCGTCTAAGAAAACCTTTTCCTCCTCCAATTCTTTGATAAAAGGTAAATGTGATAACTTATTTTGAAGATAAATGAATTCTTCAGAGGGTTGTAGAAGTCGATTCAACTCCTTAACTAATTAAGATAATTTCATTGTATCTTAACTTTCAGATGCAGAAATACAAGAACAACAACTTTTCTGTTGAATCCTTTCATCAAAAAGTTGATAGTTAAGCTCCGAACATAGCAAACGTTGTCTAGGCGTCAAAATTTAAGCATTTTTTAGTATTTTCTTGAATATTCAATGAATGCAAATTAAATGATGATTACATCTACTTAAGTGAAAATTAAGGCACAATATTTTCTATGTTGCAACTTAGTATGAAAATATAAAATTTGTTCTCTTAATCGTGAGAAAGGTCATGTAGGGGTCCATTAATAAGCGATTGTTCCATTTTCAGAGGGTAATTGTCTGCAGTATTTTTGTAAAAAAAACTGCTGAAGATAGAGACATGTCTGATAGCTCATTTTAAAGCAGAGAAACTGGTAAATAACCGAGAGTCCGACATGGAGTTCAAGGTCAAGCAGAAGTCTTGAAGACCTAAGTATTGACGCATCAATCCTAGTTATAAATAATGAATTAATTAATGAATCATAATGTGTCTTCATGTTTTCTGAGAACAATACATATTAAGTAATTATCCCCCGCCACTAAGTAGAAGGGGGATATAGGTTTGAGCTCCGTCCGTCCGTGCGTCCGTGCGTGCGTGCGTGCGTCCGTCCGCTATAAAGGGGACAGCTTTTCTCAGAAACTATTTAAGATAGGACAACCAAAATTGGTGTGTGGCTTGAGGGCATTAATACCTTGATTGAGTCTGAAAATAAAAACCATGTGATTATTTTCTCCGGAGTTATTGCCCTTGTTCTGTATTTTTCGACTCTGGCTTGTGGACATAAATACCTTGATGGAGTTCGAAAATAATAACCGTGTGATTATTTCAGGAGTTATTGCCCTTGTTCCGTATTTTTGGACTCGGTTCATGCTATCTCTAAAGGGGACAGCTTTTCTCAGAGACTATTTAAGATAGGATTACCCAATTTGATGTGTGGCTTGAGGGCATAAGTACCTTGATGGAGTTCGAAAATGAGCACACAATTATTTTTTTCGGAGTTATTGCCCTTGTTCCGTATATTTGGAATATGTTCAAGGTATCTCAAAAGGGGACAGCTTTTCTCAGAAACTATTTAAGATAGGATAACCAAATCTGTTGTGTGGTTTAAGGGTATCGATACCTTGATGGAGTTCGAAAAAAGAAGCATGTGATTATTTGGATCGGAGTTAATCCCCTTGTTCCGCTTTTCCGACTCTGTTCCAAGTATCTTCAAAGGATATAGCTTTTCTCAGACATTGTTTAACATCAAATCAGTTGTGTGCCTTAAGGATATCGATACCTTAATGGAAAGAAAATGAGAAGCGCACAATTATTTCTTCTTGAATTATTGCCCTTGTTCTCATGTATTGTGTCTGGCGGGGGATGTTGATGACTATGTCTTCTTGTTCTCACATAGACATGGTTGTTGGCAGATGATCATTGACCATTGGACAAATAACATATTCTTTTTGTAAAAGCCTGTCAAAATGCAATGATGCACCAAATCAAGATTATGTGACGATTATATGCAATATATTATGGTTCATACATTGGCTTACAAGCTTAAACGTAATTGCCATATTTTAAAACATGATACAGCTCTGATAAAAAATAACTGGCGAATCTAACCCTGTCATTCCCTATAACATTTGGCAATAGTCATTGTTTCAGGATTTTACACACTACGTCACAATGATAACACTATCAGGGAAAATAAAACATCCATATAATAATAATTTTAGAGGGAATGATTATATTTAACTTGACGCAATTTGACGTTTATTTGTTTAAATTAAAACATTTCTATGAAATTTCAAATATATCTTTAACCAAATAAAAGGTCAAACTGTAGACATATTGTCATTTCAGGGTTTTAATGTGGGACAAATTGAACTTGAAGATATATTTACTAAGTTAATCAACAGTGACCAGAGCTATGTCTGTTGAATTTAACCAGTCCCAATGGTGACATTAATCAACTGATAGTGAATTACTTTGGACGAATGCAACGTGACGTGTTGGCCAATTGAGAGATGAAAGTTGACTTCATCATCTTCAAATGACCAATTTGTGCCACTTTGTCAAGACGTGCTATGTTTTCACAGAGGTTATGGAATTCGATTTATGAAGTGGAGTGTTGCTGGTTTGTTATATATGATAAAACTTCGGTCATGTCAAAGCCTGTTGACTTGCTTCTAGCTTAAATGTACTGATAATAAAATCAGTTTTGAAGTAACTAATGGTAAGTGTCACCACTGCACAATATTAAATTCTACTCTGATCAGGACTACGAAATAAGAACACATTTTGATGTATTACAGTTGTTTGGGAATTTTAAGGAAACAACATATTACCACGACAATTCACGATAAACGTGTTTAAAACGTTAAGCGAGCTTTGAAATCGTCTATAGACATATATATATATATATATATATATATATATATATATATATATATATATATATATATATATATATATATATATATATATATATATGACTTTTATATACTTATATAATTATATATAGACTTATCTATCTATCTATATATATATATAGAAAAACAGTTTAAAACATCTTCCAACTCCCAGGTCTCATATAGAAAAAATAAAATGTTCGAAGAAATTACGATGATTTAATCAGATTCACAAGCATGCTTTCGACCATTACGGGTCTCATCAGGTGAATTCACCTGATGAGACCCGTAATGGTCGAAAGCATGCTTGTGAATCTGATTAAATGATCGTAATTTCTATGAACATTTTATTTTTTCTATATATATATATATATATATATATATATATATATATATATATATATATATATATATATTTTATATATATATGAACCGGAGTGTTGCTAGCTGGTTAGTATGTTATTTCTAATAAAACTTGCTTCCCATTTAAATATACTGATAATAAAAGCAAATTTGAAGTTCCATGAGTCTTATTCTTGACATCTTTTCATTTAAGGACGATGAAGATAGATCTGTTAACATTGAGTCGTTTTGTATTCATCTTCTTTTTAAAAATCCTAATCGCAATTGATAGCTAATGAGCTAGTCATCATACTCTTCTGGTAACATATTAAAGACACAATGAAGATACTTGCAATAGGCACAGTAATTATCTACAATTGTATATCTCTCAGATAAATCCCCTAAATGATGAAAATAAATATCACTGCTCATGCAAACCAAACTGTATTCTGATTAAAAATGTACTTCCCAAACATGAATATGTTAATGTCCTATAAACGGATGAAATATATTGTAATCACATCGACATTAGATTAATTGTAAACATATTTCAGCACCAAAAGGGTAGACATCCAAAAGACATGGTCCACTATTTACGTTCAATGAGATATAGAAGCCTATGACATATTATATTGTATGATACATTTCACGTGCATAATTGTACCAATTGAATGAATGATTTTATGAGAAGAACCAGTCAGGGTTCGATAATTAGCAGTTAGTAAGGACGAGTTTATTGGTGCAATAAAGTCTTTATCCCATATGTGAAAAGTTGTTTTATCTTCTTTTATTCATACTTCTTTCAAATTCTTAGACTTTTAAGTCTGCATTTAGGAAAGTTATCGTAGGCGTAAGCCCAATTTGTAAACACAAATTATAACAGAGACATTGCATTTGATAATTTGCTGGACATGCAGGTAGTTCTTTTCAATGTGAACTATAGGAATTTGTCATCGAATTACAGTTCAGCAGCAATTCTCTCAAACTAGAACACTAATTATATCAGTAATTGGATCTTTTGTTCGCCCCAAACCATTCCTGTCTTCAGACTTTTAATGGATGAATCCCATTGCACAATTATCGCATCGTATTATCTGCCTTTACTGTATAATGTTAGAGTTTCCCTCAGGCATATGTCTGCTATTTTCAAGATTCTTGCAATACTGATTCCATTTGAGCTGTACCGTAGTTGATTTGTGCCCACATATGTATTTGCCCTTTGTATTTCAAATTAGAACAAGTGTTTGCCACTAACATGGCAATGTCCCCCGCCGGTGACATTGAGCTAGTAAGACACATCATTGGAGCTACTTGGGTTCATGATATATCGTGTTAATAAGAGTTCTAAAAGTGGTCAAAGTGTTGTGGTGACCTTGAAAATAAGGTCAAGGTCACCAAATCGACTGGCGTCCGCGTCATCCTCCAATGTAGACTGACACCAAATTTGAAAAGATTTGGTCCAACCGATCATAATAAATGGTGATAACAAGAGTTCGAAAAGTGGTCAAAGTGTTGTAGTGACTTTGAAATAAGGTCAAGGTCACCAAAATCCCCTGGTATCTGTGTCATCCCCCAGTGTAGACTGACACCAAATTTGAAGATTTTGAGTCCAACTGGTAAAGATATATATCGCGTTAACAAGAGTTAGAAAAGTGCTCAAAGGGTTGCGGTGACCTTGAAAATAAGGTCAAGGTCACCAAAATAAACTGGTGTCTGTGTCTTTCCCGAATGTAGGCTGACAACTAATTTGAAGACTTTGGATGCAATGTTTCATGAGATATCGCCTTAACAAGAGTTCAAAGAGTGGTCAAAGTGTCATGGTGACCTTGAAAATAAGGCCAAGGTCAACAAAAGTGACTGGTGTCTGCGTCTTCCCACAATGTAGGCAGAAACCAAATTTGAAGACTCTGGATGCAACGCTTCATAAGATATCGTGTAAACAAGACATGTGACGTACGTACGTACGGACGGACGGACGGACGGACGTACGGACGCCGCTGAATACATAGTCCCCCGTTCCGCGTTGCGGCGGGGGACAATTTCATGTAAAATACATGCTACTTTCGATGCTACATGTACATATGAAAGTTCTAACTTCTCACAAAGGGAGACAGTGTCACATGGTGTTCCACTTAACAGTTTGCCTGCAACTGAATGGGAACCAAATCAAACGGGAACAAACATTCAAATTGAACATAATGTCAATTTGATGTCACATAGGACATGTACTACTTCAATTGTTGTTGGAGATGAGATTGATGAGATTGATGTATATAAAGATTATTTATTTTGTCTTTTCAATTCTCAAAAGACAAATAAACATGTCTTCAAACGAGTACTTTCAAAGAAAGCATGCCTTGTGGTTACACAATACGACATGTCTAAAACATTCTGTGAAAATAAATCGAAAAAAATGGATAATGAACTTCTTTGAAGAAGTCACTTGATGCTTAACCCGCGGTCGAAGCAAAGCTCCTTCAACGGGGAAGCAAAAATGCTCAATAAATGCCACTTTGCTAATGAATAATGTTTTTGTATCATCACAGATCAGTGATAACATTAATGTATATTTACTTTTTAGGGAAACCATTTCTAATTATTGATGTTACACATTCATGAGAAACTTCTAAACACTTAATTAACACTATTTTTGGTAAGCAATCGAAAACAGTTACTTCCATAATTAAACAACTGATCATTCTTAAAGGGAGTCGTATATCTTATGCATAGTGAATTGTTCACGACTTTCGTTTTTAAAGTGGACATTTAAGGTAACTGGAATTGCGAAATATGGCATTTTGCAAAGGTCAGTTTATCGTCAGTTTATCGATTATTGAATAGACATTAAGACAGTGAGGCTATCTATTTTAGAATTGTTTTACAGGTTTTATAAAAAAAATTTGTTTTAAGAACTATAAGCATCTCTTAAACAAACCGAAAAAACAACACGTGGAGAAACTTTCGTTATATTTGTTATATTGCATTTGGATTGAAGTACATGTTTGTCTATGTCTTGTAGTTATATCATAACACTTTTCGATCAGTTTTTCTATATTTTAGGTCAATGTATATATTGTTATTAAGTACAGCTTTAGTTTCATTCAACATTTACCTTTTTCATTTCTATACATAGCCAAATTGGTGCAATATTTGACATGCATTTGGGTAATTTCTGGCAAGTTTCAAAGTGGGTTGCTTTTAATACTTCCTCGAATGCAATCAAAATGTCATTAGAATTCCCTTTTAATCAGAATAGAAGATAAAATGTACTTCATATTAAGCACAATGTAGTTAATATGTTTATCGGGCATGTCACAGGAACGAAAAAGAGTAAATGGAATGTACACAGAATGTATTTAAACCGTGTAGCATACACGTTAATATCCAATAATCTCCAGGAATTGTCATTGTCACAGCATTTGTGCTCAGACTTTCTTTTGTGTGAAGGATTGTTAAATACAGCTCTGGAACAGCGACAGTGAAAGTTAAAAGTTTGTGAATAAAACAATTTCCATAAGTTTTGGGTTTACATGAGAACAATTGCAAGATGTTGAAACAATGTCGTTATGCAATGGCAGTTAATACAAATGGCTAGAATATATCTTGTGAATAGTATTTAGCTACTTAATAAGTCACTTTAATATTATTTAGATTATGTGTGACTCCAAACACTTCTTAACTAAAGGTTATCCAAATATCATTGAAGTTACAATTACCTTCATATCACATTATCTGTGACATTATCAGAAGAAAAATACTACTTCAGAGCAACGGATATATGCCAGTTGAACAATTCCCATCTCTGGCAATGAAAAATGGCAATCCGATCCTTCTTCTGCGATCTCTATCTGCCAATTACCTGGTGTCTTTTCTTACTTTTGAGGGGGTGGGATAGCGCAGTGGTTAGCGCGTTCGACTTCGGATCAAGGGGTCCTGGGTTCGAATCCCGCCAGAGGCACGGCAACTTTGTCTACAGTAGAGAACTGTCCTATACGCAGTTATGTTTGGGTGCAATGCTACACTGAATTTCAGCATAATACCACCCATGGTTCGCTAGTTCAAGGCGATGGTCGCAGGTTTCACCGCAATGCATATCAACATGGCGTTGCGGGATTTCTCCCTGCCATAATGCTAGCAGCCGCGATATATGTGAAAAATTCTTGAAAGCGTTAAACCCCAACTCACCTCACCTCACCTCACCTTCTTACTTTTGAGTTAAAATTAATTAATAATTGATAATGCTAAAGAGATATATACTCGATTCAATTGAGAACAAAAACATGAGCAAAATTAGCCTCCCAGGTATTTATATAATATATCTAATGATGAACAATAGAAATAAACAAAAAAGTCATGATTTCATGAAACAAAATAGGGACAAGGAAAGAGGAACACAGACTTTAGAAGTCCTTTGGCAATTAGACTCGCAAAGAATTAGTATAAAATACATTTAAACTTGCATTTCCTGGAAGATTCAAACTATCCATTTTGAAAGAAATACATTTTATCTGAATGCAATTGCACAATAGTTACACATTTCTACCTTATATGTTACCTAACGTAATGTTAACTGATCACTGAAAAAAAATACAAATATCACGGTATCCTGAATCTGTAATCAGGAAGGTTACATGGTTCCTTTTATTTATATACAAGTTTGATTCTTGTCATCTCAGTGATCATGTGATGGCTGTTTGCAATAATATCTATGAACATTATTCACATACTATGCGTACTACAGCTGTTATGACAGTTACATGTGTATACAGTTGTTTCATTTAGAACATTATTTATTCTACTTACACTGTTGACGTATACCGTCATGGCATGTACACTTGAGTGATGTTCGCCTGGATGATTATTTATCATCGGGTTTCTTAACCATTGTGTTAATATGATTGCCGCCCATCAGGTTTTTCCCCACAGGCCTGTTGTTAATACAGTAGACATCAGCGTAATGAAGCATTGTTGATAAAACCGGGGTTGTCAGTTGGTTGAACGGTTTAACTAGTTCGCTGTAAAGACAACATACTGAAAGCCGTTATTTCGATAATAAAGTTTGTGAGCACATCAGTCAACTTTGTAAGACTTGGGTACAGAGTGAGTCTAGTATCCTAATAGTCTAAAGCCCGGGGATGATAAACTTCCTAGAAAATATATCTTTAAATCAAAATTTCTACTCACATCTATAAATCTATTTTGGGGCTGATGATTATTCTGTTCTGCATATGTTTTCTCAGTTTCATTAATCAATTATTAGTATCATGTTTTATTAATAGGGGAGAGCGGGGATGGTTCGGACACCCCCACTAACTCCCAAACCGAAAATGTAACAGACGTTTGCATTGGTTGAGGAAACTCGCGCCTCGTCAACAGCCATGCCATATTCGCGAAAAGTTGGGCAATCTGGAAGTTTGATCAGCTAAGACGATTTTCGTTTTTTTACTAAATCCCATGTAACTTTTGACTATCAGAACCTAAGCGCTCACTGCCATAAAAGGCATCGTTTTTAAGGGAATAGAATGTTGCCTTGTAGTGATAAGCGCAACTCATGTGTGGACAGTTTCTTTCACGTATAATCTCTCCAGTCTGGTTGTCAATTTATATTTATCTGAAAAAGGTTACAGTTGAGTAGCTTTGTCCACATGGACGAACCTGCCAATTACATGTCTCTTATTATGTGTGCGATTGTTTTAAACTTTCACAGACATGGAAATTAATCAAAAGCCTATGCTTTTGACATTTTAAATTTTGTTCAATGCATATTTTCTATCTGCTTCGGTAGTACACCGTATATGCATATTCATTGAAAACTGGTTGCTTATTTTCAAAACTCCAATGGGTAATGGTCTATATTGCAGTTTCCTAAAAGTTACTTTGTTGACATACTTGTAAGTTAGAAACGTATAGACTTTAAACACATGTTTTGTCAAAGACGCATATATAACAGACACGTACATTTTTGACACCTTCATAAACATTGCTACTTGCTTCGAAAAACGAGTTGTTTTCCACAACCATGCCTTCTCTTGAATGACACTAATAAAATATAGAAACATTTTGCAATAACCTCAATATAAATCTTTTAAACGATTTTATTGAATTTCCAGAACGTGTAACTACTTTGGATTCTTCTTTTATTCGTTGTAGATTTTTATAAGAGCTGTATAGGATTATTTAGTGCGGTAAGGACAACATATCCTGGATTTCGTTTTTGATATTACATTTGTATGTCATGTACGTTGTGGTTAACGAATAGCAGACAACTGTAGTAGTAGTTTATAGTTATACTTGATGTTGGTTCATATTAACTTCATTTTCATGTTTACTTCATTGCAATAAACTGATTTTTCAGCAAAAGCAGTATGTGTCCTGATGTACCCCACCCCTTGTCCGAAGTATCCCTACCTGTGGGGCAACTTCGGACAATGTGGACACCTTACAAAATCTAATACTCTTATCTTACTATGAGATGTAGCACTCTCATACAAGGCATATACATAGATAAGATATGGATCACTGCTTTTATATCTTAGTATTTAATTGTCCAGGTAGATTCGAATGATACAAACAATATGGATGCATCAGATGTGGCCATGGTATTCTTCTTTCAGAATCATTGAATTTAGATTGGTAGGTTTTTTGTTAGCGGAATGTGAAGAATTGATTATTAGCGTATTCACTTTTATTGTTGGATATCCTCTGTCGTTATTGCAAGTTAAGACTTGGTTTCATTTCATTATCCTTCCTCTCAAGCGACAGAAACTTTGACCAATAACAGTCCAGCAAATGTTAAAAGTTTTATGTTGGCAGCTTTGGTGAACATTTTATATCCATAATATGTAAAGTTCTGCTTTTCTTGATGTGACTTCATGCTGAATATACAGTTTATTTTCAACTATTTCCCTTGGTAATGTCGTTCAGGAAAGAATAATTGTCATCATTATGTTTGGACATTCTCCTATCTAGGAACATGTATGCATAGCATCCCTACATATTACATCTCTGTCATTTAAACCTAATCTGGTAACAAAAAAGGTCTTGTTCCATGTATCATCAGTCAACCTTACATGTACATGCGTGAAATGGAGACATTTTAATATAGAGATTTCCAACCAAATTAAAACGTACATGAGAGTATCATATCCATTTGGCTGAACCGCAATCCTCTTGAACCTGCAGTCATAATGACGTTTATCTAGATAATCTGGGCCTCAGACTGCAGAATTGCAAGATATACAGTTTACCCCGAACTATAGAATGAATTAGTACTTTATATTGATCGTGATAGTATCTTCAAACGTCACACTGTTGGACTTAAAAATATCCTTGTGCACAAAATGTGATCAATGGCGGCTCAGCATTTTATATTTTATAGTAATACTTTTGAATGGTTGATCTAGGTTCAGTATTCATCTCAATATCTTACATCTTATGTCTTATATCACACACTTTATTCAGTAATCTGCTATTGTTGTTGCTCTTAGTGAGTTTGTAATGACAGAGGTCAAATTCCTACCTGAAAATTCGGTGTAAATACATGTACATTAATATCAGCTCACTACCTGCAACGTGTGATGACTTTAGTATGATACAATGAATGAAGGCACATATGTAATAGATTTATTTATACATATATAAATAACTGCCTGTTTCAGTTATATGCAAAACTAACGTTAGCTTGCCCTATTGCGTTTGCTTATATAGCATTATGTCAAGCAAAGTACATTGCGTTGCGACTTATTGAATGCTTAAAGGCACACAACTATTTTCGTGAGACGTTACCTACATACAGATCCAAAGTTCTGCAGAGCAGTCATCTAAATTATCATCACAATTTATTACATTTAATGCACTATACGTTCAGCACAATCGACTGAATCGCTAATCGTTCTACTGCATGTTCCAATCCGTACAATAACGAGTTTCTTGTGTAATGAGAAATTGGATCTGTGCTAAACAACAAACATAATACCACGGTGCCACCGTTGGTGTGACAATTGGTTGCTGATAAATAATACTAACGGTTATAAAAGTATAATAAATTGCAATGTAACGTGTCTTCAAGCTCACAAGAGGTATTGATGATGCGACGTACCTTCAATGTGCCACATCTATATTGCTCTTACCATCAGAGAACAGAGTTATAATTTTCCTTTTACAGTGAGGTTGCATTAGTGACCCAATCTAAGAAATAGATAACAAATCAAACATAATCGATTAGATGAATACGTGAAGGAGTCACTTTCTTATCAATCCCTTTTATTTTCCCATACTTTCGCAGAGAGTGGACAGAAATGGCATTATTAACACAGTATCTAAAGCTTTAACCGCTATCGTTACCTTATCAGGAATATTGTCAGAAAAACTTGTGTAGTGTTTACAGTATATATCGTCTATGTTTTTCACCTTGAAAGTAAAGGGAAAATATCAGATTTGCTGAAATATTGAATGATTTATATAAGTACAAGTAACAAAAATGTCATTCACCTCTTTCTCTTTGTCAACCCATTAGATTGTATTTTATTCGGTAATAACACATATGTCACAGTTAAAACACTGACAGACCCAGCTATGATACATCCGTCAATATTGCATCCCTTGTTAACCTTTTAGATTGATTATTCTCAGTACGTTACCATCTACCTTTCATCCCCTTCCTGAAACAAAAACCAACGTTGTTTCCAATACTTGATATTACTATATTTGTAACTTGAAATACACTAATTCTGCATTCAATCTAAGTTAAATGACATTGAATGTTATGTGTTGAGAAAAAGCTTGTAAATGTTAACCTTTGAATTCGTTTATTGATCTTTGATGATGCTGTGCAGCAGCACACATATTGAGTACTAGTATTTGATGTGTATGTCGTCGTTATATTGATTTCTCTCTCAAGATCCCCTTATAAATGGTCCATGTCTCTGCAAAGTTCTCAAAATGAAATAGCATTTGGAACATGACTGGAAATAAATGTTGTCATTTGTAGTGCCTTTAATGGTAGAAGTTCATATTTCCTTCTAGTTGAAATCACCATTTTCTTAACAAGTCAATTCCACTACCGCTTGTTGTAAAATTTGTTCTGATAGCCACTGTTGACTGACTTGAACGTAATGAACAGGATGTAACCCAAGATATTCTACCAGTTCTTCATCTAAGTTCTTTGTTATTAGTTTGACTTGGTGCTGCTCAGTGAGTCATAGGTTATGTGTCATCCCTTGAATCAAACAAACCATGAAAGTAACGAAAAAAGATTCACTTTTATGGCTATTTGATGTACAGAAGCGTAATGTAATCGCTCTTGTTGGAAATCTAAGATTATTGCTCTTTGCTGATGAGTGGTTTTGTCATGGTAACCGTAAATGTGAACAGATAATGATGTTTTGATGTGGAGACTTCAACTTTATAACATCTCAATTTCTCAATTTAAGTGAAACCTTATCAACATTTTAATTTAATGTGTTTGATTTCATTAAAGGATCAATTACTTCATTCCTAGAGGTATTTCAAAAGCAGACAGCTTACAAGAACCACCATCATAGAAAACAACTCCGATGTTGTAGAGAACAAGAATAAAATCAATTTGCCATGCAAATGAGGGAAACCGTGAACCACTATCTATCAGCCTGTGATATTTATTCTACTTATCGATCAAAGCCGTATCGACCTAGTAATTCTTAGTTACATGTTCAATTATTAATATATGACATGGATAATCTCCATTCTCTGTCCTTATCTGTGAAAAGCTATATGTAGAAGATATATCTTTCTCCAAGAGTTTTGGTTGAAAATGTGAGGGCGAATGTTTATATGTTCAACCAAAACCGAGTAGGAGTGTTAAATTTGTCATATAAAACGATAGAAGACGATACATCTAATCAAATCGGTTATAAATCATGAAGTATAGTTCCTGTGAAATGACTTAGTGATGCTTATTAAACGTGATCAGTGACACAAATACAGCAGACTAGCGAAAAGCTTGTGCATTCAAGATGCATGTCCCACTTACTTGCGTTATATTAAGCTATAAAGGAAACGTGACTATGAATACACTCATGAAACCTTGCATTGCCAGGCCCTTCGTAGTCCTGTGGTAGAGTGTCTGGCAGCTGAAGTTGCAAAGGGATGAAGTCCGAATCCTGTCATGTCAAGTCTGAAATATCAACTTAAAATACTGTTTGATTTGTTCGATAAGGTATGTGTTTGAAATTAAAACCTCAAATGAGGTTACTCTGGGATCTACACTTCACATCGTTGAAATCTACTTCAAGGACAGGTATGGGATATTCTATAGAATACCCTAGGGATAGTTTATATGGTCTTGAAATGAGGTTTACGTGAGAAACGAATAACCTCCGAAAAATACACAAATATGACACGTGAGGTTTATATTAAACCTTTAAACATTAAACCTTTAAGACTTACAAGCTATCTTAGGCTTCAACACACATTTTTAAAACAAATAATGACGGAAAAAATTCATTTGTAATTTTTTAGACATCCATTTGAAGCAAAGTGAAGTATCATCAACTTGCAATTTTCAGGAATTCTTTCAGACAGGGACACAAATTACATGTGAAATTGGATCTTGTTTTCGCCTCAAACCCTTCTCTGTCTTCAGGTTTGATCTTTTGACAGAGTCGAATGAATTCCATTACACAATAATTTTCTCATTACCCGCCTGCACTATACAATGTAAGAGTATGTCCTTAGGCACATGTCTGCTGATTTTCATGTTCTTGCACTAGTGATTCCATTTATAAGGTGTATCTTAGTAAAGTGTGATGTTTAAGCCCACACATCAATTTGTTGAATTAAATGTACCTGGAAATGCTTTTACATTTTCGAAATATACACACGGTTTTAGTGTACTATATGCTTTACATACGTCATATAAGGTAAGATATGAAATTATGTGCAGTTCTGATACATGATCATTCGCAATCAGCAAATATTATTGGTTTAACAATTCTGTGAAACCTACGAAAGCCTATTACCGCCAAATTCGAAAGAGAAAACAAATATTTTAAACTCGTAATTACGAGTTTTAAACTCGTAATTACGAATTTTAATCTCGTAATTACGAGTTTTAATCTCGTAATTACGACTTTCTTTCTCGTAATTACGACTTTATAATCTCGTAATTACGAGATAAAACTCGTAATTACGAGTTTATAAAGTCGTAATTACGAGTTTATATCTTGTAATTACGACTTTATAAACTCGTAATTACGGGAAAGAAAGTCGTAATTACGAGATTTAAACTCGTAATTACGAGTTTATATCTCGTATTTACGACTTTATAAACTCGTAATTACGAGATTATAAAGTCGTAATTACGAGTTTATTTATTACGGAAGCCTTTTAGGGCCATGTTAAAATTAAAAAAAGTATCCAAACTAACTGGACATTTCCACATAGTATCTGGAAATAACCAGTTAGCAAATGAAAATTACCACTTAGCATCTAGAAATTACCACTAAGCATCTGGAAATTACCACTTAGCATCTAGAAATAACCACTTAGCATCTAGAAATTACCACTTAGCATCTGGAAATAACCACCTAGCATCTGGAAATAACCACTTAGCATCTAGAAATTACCACTTAGCATCTGGAAATTACCACTTAGCATCTAGAAATAACCACTTAGCATCTAGAAATTACCACTTAGCATCTGGAAATAACCACCTAGCATCTGGAAATAACCACTTAGCATCTAGAAATTACCACTTAGCATCTGGAAATTACCACTTAGCATTTGGAAATTACCATTTAGCATCTGGAAATTACCACTTAGCATCTGGAAATTACCACTTAGCATCTAGAAATTACCACTTAGCATCTAGAAATTACCACTTAGCATCTAGAAATTACCACTTAGCATCTGGAAATTTCCAGGTACTGTTTCGTGGTGTACAGTCAAATGCACAAACAGAACTATACATTCTAGATGCTACGGTTTCTCGACACGGGAGAAAGAAGAATGGTTATATGACATTAAACTTCATATGATAAACACAAACAGATAAAATACGGAAGCTTTTTTTTCGGGCCATGTAAAAATTTAAAAAGTATCCAAACTAACTGGAAATTTCCACATAGTATCTGGAAATAACCAGTTAGCAAATGAAAATTACCACTTGATAACTGGTAATTTCCAAAAGATAACTGGTAATTTCAAAATGATAACTGGTAATTTCCAAAAGATAACTGGTCATTTCCAGATGATAACTGGTAATTTCCAGAAGCTAACTGGTAATTTCCTGAAGATAACTGGTAATTTCCTGAAGATAACTGGTAATTTCCAGAAGATAACTGGTAATTTTCAGATGATAACTGGTAATTTCCAAAAGATAACTGGTAATTTCCAAAAGATAACTGGTAATTTCCAGAAGCTAACTGGTAATTTCCAAAAGATAACTGGTAATTTCCAGATGATAACTGGTAATTTCCAGAAGATAACTGGTAATTTCCAGAAGATAACTGGTAATTTCCAGAAGATAACTGGTTATTTCCAGATGATAACTGGTAATTTCCAGAAGCTAACTGGTAATTTCCAGAAGCTAACTGGTAATTTCCAGAAGATAACTGGTAATTTCCAGAAGGTAACTGGTAATTTCCAGATGATAACTGGTAATTTCCAGTTACAGGAGATGAAAAAGATATTTTATCTGGCCCTTAAAGGCTTCCGTAATTTCTCGTAATTACGAGATATAAACTCGTAATTACGAGATTATAAAGTCGTAATTACGAGATTATAAAGTCGTAATTACGAGATTATAAAGTATATTATAAAGTAATTACGAGATTATAAATCTTAATTACGAGAAAGAAAGTCGTAATTACGAGATTAAAACTCGTAATTACGAGATTAAAACTCGTAATTACGAGATTATAAAGTCGAAATTACGAAATTATTTCTCGTAATTACGAGATATAAAGTCGTAATTACGAGATTATAAAGTCATAATTACGAGTTTATTTCTCGTAATTACGAGATATGAAGTCGTAATTACGAGATTATAAAGTCGTAATTACGAGAAAGAAAGTCGTAATTACGAGATTAAAACTCGTAATTACGAGATTAAAACTCGTAATTACGAGTTTAAAATATTTTTTTCTCTTTCGAATTTGGCGATAATAGGCTTTCGTAGGAACCAGATGCAGCGTGTCTAAGTGAAACAATAATTGAGATAAATTAACTAAATGGCAATAATACTCAACCCTACATGTACAGATCACACTATTTTAATGCCAAGCAAATTTAAGAGGTTGGGACAACGTGGTTGTCTTAACATATGAAATCGTGTTTTAGACAGAGAATCCATTACTGCAGAGAATTGTAAACATTTATGATCGAGACAATGCCACATTTTGTTCCACTAAACAGTGCAACTGAATGGGGACCCCATCAAACTAGAATAAGGATTAAAATTGAACCTAATATCAGTTTGATGTGACACGGGACATTAAATTGTTGATTAAAGACGACTTGGAATAAAGATTTCTATTCTGTCCTTTCAGTTATCAGAAATAATAAACATCTCTTCATATGAGTCATTTCACAGAAACCATGCCCTGTGGTTACACAATACGACCTGTTAAAAACATTCTGTGAAAATAAATCGACAAAATGGAAAATGAACTTCTTTGAAGCAGCCACAAAGCTTCATCAAAGGGAAAGCAAAACTTTTGAATAAATGCCTCTTTCCTATTGAATTACACGTTGTATATCAACACAGTCGAGTGGTTACACCTAGGCAGATGTGCCCATTGTAGCAAAAACAGTGCAACATTGCTTCAAAGCTTTCTATTTTCTAAGTTAAACTTTCAATATCAATTTTGAAAACCATACTGGTTAATTAATCAAGTACTAAAACATGTTAATTTTGTTGACGATACATCTTTACATTGCTCTTTTGTCAGTGCATTTACGTTCATGCAAAGACTACTGTTCAGAAATGAAATACTGGGCATTGGAGCAGTAACAGATTCATTCTTTTCAAGTGTTTGTTATCGTTCAGATTTTATTCATTTCAAATGTGTCAATGAAATACAATTATATATCATCTCTGTGTTCTTGTGTAACATATATCTTTAAAAAGTCATTTCAAACACAATATAGAATATGGTCTCACTGGGGACCTGTGCACGCATGCACTCCACTGGGGTACGTAGTCATTTTTTCCATTTTACAGAAAACAACTAAATATATTCAAAATAACACTAAATTTGTTCATAGCTGCACATAATTAAAAATACGAGTATATCTGAAAATAAATATTTTTTTAAAAGTGTGGGATAAATGGTTTAACGGAACAAATTCTAAATACTGATGTTATCTTTTAATGTCAAACTTTTTGTCATGCAATCGAAACACATTGTTTCTATATTCACACACAAGAACATTCTGAAGGGTAGTGATTATAACCTATGCAAGGAAAATTCATAACGACTTTATTGAGTGGAAAGTACTTTGAACTGCCAAATGTTTGCATTTTGCAAAGGTCATTTTATGTTACATTTAATATAAAATACGCCATTTCTTAGAAACACTCTGAATTGTGTTCGTAATAGTCTACCCTGCCACTTAATTAATTACTGAGAAGGCATTTGTCTAAGTGTATGTTTTTTTCAAAATTGTATTACAGTCTTACAAAAAAACCCATTGTAAGAAATATAAGTGTCAAAAGAAACAGAAAGAAACAACAAGCACAGAAAAGTTCCTTGTAAAAGTGGATTTAAACCGAATTGAAGTACGTTATTGTATTCATAAGTCTTGCTTAAATCTTCCCTCTATACCATGTAGTGATAATAAAACTGTACAGGTAAATTCATATATTGTAATTAAGTACAGCTCAAGTTCTATTCAACATTAACATTGTCCATGCACAGCCAACTTAATTTTAAGGAAAATATTCCACCGACGTTCAGTGAGTTTATGCACCCTCGAATCAGAATGTCATTCAAATGATGATAAATGCCGTTATGCTAATGATAAGACAGATAGAATGCTTTTCATATCAACCTCGATGGTTTTGAACTTGTTGGACATGTCACAAGAAAGAAACTGAATAGTTGGACTGCTCACAGCATGCACCTAAGCTGATAGGATACACTTTAATTTCCAGAAATCTCCGGGAATTGTGATTGTGGCAGCGTATCAGCTCAATCCGTCTCATGTGTGAAGGACGTGTTACAAGCAATGTCTTATCAAGTAATACAGCTCTGAAATAGCACCACTGGAAGTTCAAATTGTGCCAATTGAAACGTTTTATAAGTTCTGGGTTTGCAAAAGAAAAAATGTCAAAACAATATCGTGGTAGCTATTAAACGTCGCTCGAACGTATCCTGCGAATAAAAGTTAGCTTAAAAGCCGTATATGTCACTCATATATTATTTTCTGATTCTGGGCGAATAATGTTAAAGAGTTGTAATACATGTATGTAGACAAGTGTCTGCCTGTCTGTCATATTATATGTGATATTATCAATTACAGACGAACAATTACTTACAACATATAGGCCATCTGAACAATTCCCACCTGTGGCAATAAAAGTGGAAATCTTTTCAAATTAGGAATGTGCTTCAATTTCTGGGAACTCAATCTGCCAATTCCCTGTATTCCCTTACATTATACTATACATTAGATACAAATATAATGACTAAGATAAATGTGTCAGTTGGGTAATTGGAAATGAAAGTAAGAAATAAGTAGCTTCCCAAGTATTTATAAAATGACAGTAATGAAGATATTGACAATGAACACAATTATGAATTCGTTAAAACAACTGGATACGCAAAAACGTAAACTCAGCCACAGCCACTCAGAATTCCACAGCATTAAGTGGGTACTGCATTTAAAAGCTCCTTGAACACTCGAACATTGTGATTTCATTTACACAATATTTACTTAACTCTACCTCATCACATTCTATTAGTTCTATTTAGGAATTGGATTTTTTGACCACATGAAAACCAAAGATACAAATACCACATGTATCCTGAATATATATGAGATTCGTTAAATGGCAGTGTGATTAAAATCGACTGTTTTCAGAGGAATAAAAGTTGCAAAATAGTGCATGTACTTGGATACGAGCACATATCATTTGAACGTTTCCTTTAAAACCGCCCAACATCCTGTAGGCTCGCATGTTCTGACGCTATTCAGGTAGCCAATCAAAATACGTCCAACAAATGCTTAAAAATTGTTCTTAGAGCTTGTGGCGAGAATCTGTTCGTATCCGGCAGATGCAATATGTTGCAAATTTTATTTCTGAACAAAATCGATTTTGATGAGACTGCTTAAATGATTTCGTTTCGTATTGTACAAGTTTGATCGTAGTCATCTGAGTTAATTTTCATCACATATCGGATCGTGTGATGGTTGTTTGGAATGGTTTCTATGAACATTATCCATGCACACTTGTTGTTCTAAACACAGTTGTTTTCATTTTTAAACGTTTTAACTTGCTTTCATTGTTGACATATATTGTCATGACATGTACATGTATACTTGATTGCAGTTTGCCACGGTTACCTAACCACTGCGTTAATGTGATTGTGTATCTGTCAAAGTCTCCCACAGGCCTGTCGTTAATATGGCAACATCAGTGCAATGAAGCATTGTTGATACTACCGGGGCTGTCAGTTGGTTGAACTTGGTCACTGCTAACACGATATACTGAAACCAGTCTTTGTGATAATGCAGTATTCTGAGCACATCCCCCAACTTTGGAAAACTCGGTCATGAAGTGTTCCTTGGGTAAAGTCAAATATCATAGCCTGAGGATTATAAAGTCCTAGAACACTTATCGATCATAATATATTTATTAATTTTCTTCTTAAACATACAGTGTTGAGCTTAATGATTATTCTGTGTTCTATGTACGTATATGTTCACACTATCATTGTCTATTTATTTATATTTATCAATACAACTGAATGTAAGATATGGCAACAACGACATAAAACAAAACAACGACACAAGGACTCTGAATACATTATATGTGATCATTTAATGTTCTTCTTTTGGAATCATTGATTTTCGATTGGACAGTTTTGTTACCGGAAGATGGGGAACGGATTATCAGCCCATTCAGTTTTATTGCGTGAGATCCTTTGCCGTTATTGCAAGTTAAGACTTAGTTTGTTTTCATGAGGCTTCCTCTCGTCTTGACAGCGCCAGTAGCTCTCCGATCAATGACATTTCAGCAAGTGATAAAATTTTATGTTGACAGCTTGGGTGGTAGATCACTGTTCAGGATGCATCTGGAAAACAGTTTATATCCAGAGGAAAAAGTTCTGCTATTCTTGATAGGACTTATACATTTTATTTTCTTCAACTCTTCAACTTGATAATATCGTGTAATGAAATAACGTCACGTTGCCATTATGTTTGGACAATAACCTAATTATTCATAGCATCCCTACATTTTACATCTTCATAACTAAAACCTCATTTTGTAACAAAACATAACGTATCACCAGCTACCCTTACATCTCCATACGTATATCATAGAAGTTTTGATATAGAGATTTACAACCAAGTTAGAACATGCATGAGAGTATCATATATACATACACTTTGGTGAACTGCAATCCCCTTTAACCTGCAATAAGAATTGAATTTTGAATTTAGATGATATGAGCTTCAGACTGCAAGACTGCAGGATATGCAATTTGCCCTAAAACTATTAAATAAATTAGGTCTTTAGATTTATCGTTATGGTATCTTCAATCTTCATACAGTTGGGGTTTGACATATTCTTGTGCTCAAAGTGCTATCGCTGACAGCATGTAATCTATATTGATATTGGTAGCTTTGGATCGTGACATTAGTTCAGTGTGCATCTCAACATGAACATATCACACCTTTATCTGGAAGAAGATCTATTGGTATTGTATTACTCTTACTCTTCACGGTGAGGTGAGGTGAGGTGAGTTGGGGTTTAACGCCGCTTTCAAGAGTATTTCACTTATATCGCGGCTGCTAGTATTATGGCAGGGAGAAAGCCCGCAACGCCATGTGGCTATGCATTGCGGTGAAACCTGCGAGCATCGGCTGGAACTAGCGAACCATGGGTGGTACTGCACTGAAATTCAGTGTAGCATTGCACCCAAACCTGACTGCGTGTAGAACTGCAGACAAAGTTGCCGTGCCCCTGGCGGGATTCGAACCCCGGACCTCTTGATCCGAAGCCGAACGCGCTAACCACTGCGCTATCCCGCCCCCTACTCTTCACGGTACTTTCGTGCAATCTTCAGGTCGCAAATGGTCATTTTTCATAACGTGGATGGATATTCTATGATTAATGTTTGGTCATAGTCACATATACAATGCCTTTGGTGTATATATATATATATATATATATATATATATATATATATATATATATATATATATATATATATATATATATATATATATATATATATATATATATATATATATAATACAATTATAATATATATCATTAAGGTAGCGATAATTGGGATCATGCATTTCTGATGATTGACATAACTGTGAGTTAGAAGAGATGTAACACAGAGACAAGTAGATTTAGACGTGCGTTGCAGGGGTACTTGTCAAATGAAGAGACAAACTGCGTGTTCGTAAGGATTTTGGGCTTTATTCCTTAGAGATGTAAATACAAGCTATAAAACAGTTAAACAATCTTAAGTACAGGTAAAATATATAGATAATCATTACATCATAACATATCACAAGTCATACCTCTTAATTAAAGAGACACATCCATTACTTATACCTTGAAATGTTAAATGGCATTAAATACATCACATGTAGTGTTATAAAATACATACACATGATTACGGTTATAATTAATAATGCACAAGATTACTTAGTGTATAAAGATACAAATGTATGCCAACCACACATAAAAGGATAATGATACACAGTGCTCAATATTACATAATACAAATACACGAGATAAGGATGAGCACTGGATATTAAACTATAACACTGACATACATAAAGCATACCAATAAACAGACCATATATACACAGCAATACATTATAAAAACACAAGCAATACATACTCTGTGAGTGACACTGAGGTGTCATCTCGACCCACATCATATGGTCTAGGACATAGCGATTCCTAGAAATAGTAAAATATAAGATAACCCTGATGCCTTGCCACATATAGTTAATCATGGCAATACTAGAAATATAAAGCAATGATGCACTTAACTGAATCCTTTAAATCATACACTCTCACACTCAATCACCATCATTATTATTGAATATACTTTAGGTTTAGAAACGATATGAAATATGCATTAAACATTAGCATTTAGACATTTAAGTTAACATTACGGTTAATTAAATTAATTATTATTAATTAGAAAGCTATTTAAGAGAATAAATTATGAATAATGTTATTAACTAACCTGAGAAATATATATGTCTGTCCTGTCTGTGCTTCTTTGAAGTGCAGAGTTGTAAGCAGTGTGTGCGAAAAGTGCATGCAAGGAGAGAAAGAAACCTTTAGTTATATAATGCAATCAGTGTGAAAGCTCGGGCTATTGTTCTGGACAGAGAACAATAGGACAAGAATGAATTAAGCTGTCCACCCTTAAATAAAATGGAATACCCTGCTTGGACATTAGGCCCAAACATACACTCACTGAAGCGTGAAATAAAATACCGTAAATACTGTGATAATATAAAACTATATACAAAATCTAATGCTGCTACACGTGTATCATTACTTAAGGTCATAAACTGCTCATTATTATTGTGGACTTTGGTTGAGGGATATCGGTAAATGGGGGCTCAGACAGCTGGATCAATATCCATTAGTAAGTTCCCTGGATCAATAAATGTATATATTTATGTAGATATATTCGCAGTGTTTGTCATCATCAGCTTGAAATGTATCATGCACAATTCATCATTCTGTATTGTCATTTCGATGACATTTTCATGTATTTCCACATGTATGGCAATGATTATTTGTCTACATATTGTTTTATTTCAGTTAATAAACAAACGGCGAGGCTGACATTCGCCATATGGAACCATTGCTATTGAAGCATTACATACATGGACTTAATTAATGTCGTTATCTTGGAATCATAAACATTATCACAATTTCTTGGACCATTGAGTGGTCTGTTGGTCGTTATTGAAACTTAAGGTCGTGACAGTGTTCTTCACTTTTTAATAAAGAAACTTCGCTTAAATGAAATTCCTCTGGAAGCAATATACCAAATAACATTTCAAATGAAATGAGAATATTACGGCCATACATTAAACTCAGCTAACTATCTTCCATGCATGATGCTTGTAGTATGATGTAATGGCTTTATAATGAAGGTAAATGCTTTTATTTATTTTTTTATTGTACTTTCATAGAAGTCTCACCCAATGTCTAACATATATTAATGCCGTTTCTAGTAATAAGTATAATAGTGTTAGGTAGAGCTGTTTCCGGTGATAAAACTAATTTTCCGTTTGATTATCTAGCATTATTTTCAACAAAATACATTAAAAAGCAAGATGAAGTTTCGGAGTATAAATCGTTGCAATTTATTGAATGCTAAATGCTTTTTTAAAACTCTTTTGCTTTAATTTGCTATTAAAGGGTGTATTCATATTTGCAGAATCATCAAAGTAATCGCAAACAATTTAACCAAATCTTTTGGAAAATATCCATAGTTTATTACATACAATGGCCTATACGTTCAACACGATCCATTTTATTTCAAATCTCTGTTTTGCACGTTCGATTCACAATAATGACTGGTCTCATGTGTAATGAGATATTGGATCCGTGCTAAACAACAAACGTAATACCATGTTTCCACCATTGGTGTGACAATTGAATGCTGATACATAACACTAACGGTTATAAAAGTATAATAAATTGCAATGTAACGTGTCTTCAAGCTCACAAGAGGTATTTATGATGCAATCTTCTTTCAAAGTACCACATCTATATTACTCCTACTATCAGAAAACAAATTATGGAGGATGTATAATCTTCCTTTTACAGTGAGCTTGCATTAGTGATGAAATCCTTTACAGGAGTAAATTATAATGCTAGTCAAATATAAGTGTCATTCAAAACTGATTCAGTTAAATAGCAGTGAGAAGCCTGCACTTATTTTGAATACATGTTTACACACTAATTTGTTCAATGGCAGCAGCAATTGTAACCTCATGTGAGTCGCATTGCATCTACTACATAGCTATAGCTTATTGTTTTGTGTGACATTAATAACATAGGTGATGTTTTAAAGGAAACATGTTCAATAAAATTCATTGGAAATAATGAAGCTGTTATATTTCAAATATTTCAATGTACAAATATGTATATACGTTTGCTTGTTTTATGCATTTAATCAATAACAAGAACAGTTAAGCTGTAGTACGTTTTTTAAAATATTACTCTTTTCTCAAATCTGCCATTTATTATTAATGTTTACACAATATATTGTTATGTTAAAGGATAAAATGTCTCATTACTAAACCCGATAAATTGTGATCATAGAAAATGCCTATCTGTATTGGTAGAAAATGGTGCGACCTAAATCACCTTTACATCTTGGAAATGTATATACGACGTAATTGTACTGTTTTTTTTTTACATTTTCTTCTTTTAAGAGGTGACATTATGTTATCTCCTAAACATACTTGGGTGATATTTGAATATCGATTGATGCAACAAGCGATACTGAAAACGTGTTGGCAGACGCCAGTTAACAACTAGTGTACTTCAAAACATTACATGAAACAAATGGAATACCAGATCTACATGTGCAAGTAACCAAAATCATCACATAAACTAAATTGTAATAATGTTTTTTCTTACATATAACACCATTTAATACCATGCATACTGTAAGACGTTAGGGGTATGGAAATGCCATAAGATGTGAAAGTGTTCACTGGGATAAAGAATTCATTATAGTTGAGAATCGTAAACATGTTTGATGTTCAAAGGTGTCGAGCAACACATGGTATTAAGGTTACTTATGAGGATGTTTTGTCCCCCTTAGCCTTCTCATTAAGGAAGACAATATCACTTGGTGTTCCAATTAACAGCAAAATTGCAACTGAAAGGGGACCGCATCAAACGAGATAACAACGAAGCAAATTGAACTTAATGTTAGTTTGATGTGACAGGAAACATGCAATACTTCAATTGTTGATGAAAGACGCGTTTGAATAAAGATTGTCTATTTGTCTTTTCAATTCTCATAAGAGCAATAAACATCCCTTTACACGAGTAACTGCAATGAAACCATGCCTTGTGGTTACGCACTATGACATGTTTAATATGTTCTGTGAATATAAATCAAAATAAATGGTTAATGAACTTCTTTGAAGCAGTCACTCGATGCTGAACCAATGAACAAAGAACAGTTTCATCAACGGGGAAGCACAATCAATAAATGCAAAAACTATTGAATTAAATATATCGCATCAATACAATCAGGTAACAGACCCATAGATATTTACAAATTAAAAGAACAATTTAGAAATTTCTAATATTTATTCGTATAAAGTTTCCTCACACATGATACATAAACAATCAGTTTGTCATGCAATCGAAAAACATACTTTCCATGTTTACAAGCACAGGCAGCTGAAAAGGGATTGAATATAACCTTATGTATCGAGTATTTATCTATCATAACAATTCTGTAAATAGAAAATGTAGGTCATTCTAAATTTCGAAATTTTGGCATTTTGTGATTTTTTTGTATAAAATATGTCATTTTTATCACTGTAAGAAATTTGTATCTTCTTTGTAATGAATCTTCCATGTCACTGTATCAATTACTGTTGAAGTATATGTTTATCAGAAATTCTATCACAGTTTTATGCCAAAACCCAGTTTAAAAACTATAAACGTCTTAACAGAAACATATTAAGTGGAGAAAATTTCGTTGGAAAAGTATTTTGCAATTGAATTGAATAAAAGTATTGTTTTTATAATTGTGTCTGAGTCTTACTTATTTCCCCTCTATAATGGGTAATGATATTAAAGAACTATTCAATCAGTATGTCTTTATTTTTTCTCAATTCCTATATTGTAATTTAGTACAGCCTACGTTTCGATTCAACGTTTACAATGTTCTTTCCCATTGGTAGACACATTGGTGGAACATGCAACCTGCATTTCGTATCAGTGGATGCCCATTCGAAAAATCCTTTCGATTTACTGACTTTATTGACCTGATTTAAAAACAATCCTCCCTCAAATGCAATCAAAATGTAATTTAAATGGCGATGAATGCCATTTTGATATAATATGCCATAATGTACCTTAAATCAACCTCGAAGGTTTTGTACATGTTTAGAATATTTGTGCATTTCAGAAGAAAGATACCAGGTAATTGAAATGCACACAGAACACACTTTAATTTCCAGGAATGTCCGGGACTTGTCTTTCAGCTCAATTGGTCTCCTGTGCGTAGGGCGTCTTATCAAATAATGCAACTCTGGAGTAGCACAACTAAATTAAAAACTTGTGCAAATCAAAAATCCAAAAATGTCATTAAGCACATTACCTTCTTAAAGGTTATCCAATTGTTAACGAAATCACAATGTACATCTATCACTGTAATTATGATATAACAAACCCCTATTGAATAACTACTTCAAAGCAATGGACATGGTTTGGCAATAACAACATAGCAATCGGTTATTTCAGAAACATAGTTACATTTCTGAGATCTCAATCTGCTAATTCCCTGGTTTCTTTTCTTAAATCTCAGTTACATTAGATCCATTGGTAATGGCAAAGAGATACATTTGTGAATTTAGTGAATGGGAATGAACGCATGAACACAAATAGCTAACACAGTAGTTATAGAATATATATAATGAAGAACACTGGGAATGAAAAACTAAGAATGATGCGGCAGTATTTAGGTCTTTTAACCTTCGCTTTGACCTTCACCTCCATGTTTGATTAACGAATGTCACCGATACTGTTCTGTCAAAACTGCCAATGTAACACATATCTCTCATGCCAACAAAACTGTGAAAATTCAGAAATTTCATTGTAAATCAAAATGGCGCCTAACCCCATGTGACATACAACTTCGCCATGATGTTTAGAAAGTGAAACACAAACTCGTACAAAAAATAATAATATAAAGAGTCCGGAAATAACAATAGGTCGTTAAGACTTTGTATGAAGACGTAAAAAAACGAATTCATAAATTTGACAAAGACTTCACAAGTTCTTTGGAATTTATATTGCACAAAATAGATTGGAAACTGCATTTGAAATTCTTACACACTATTCATTGTGAGTAAATCAGTTTTATTTGAATTCAAATACAGACTACTTATTTAAAACTACCTTATTTTAGGAACAGGAAGACATTCTGGAAAACAACTTCTTTAATGTGAAATAATGTGACGCTTTCACATTAAAGAAGTAATTATCCAACATATCTTCGTGTTCTTGTGTATGCCACTTCTAAATAACCTTCATAGACCTCTACCTCTATTGTATATGTTATATTAGTTTTATTTATAAATAGAGGATATCTGTCTTTTCTTGACTAATACCATGTTTATCTCATCGAGTGAGGTAGAAAGGTTATATTTTCAAGAGTGGCGCAGCCACGAGTGAAAATATATAAATTTTCTACCTCACGAGATGAGATAAACATGGTATTTGTCAAGAATTGACGGATATTCTATTTATTATATGATATTATCCATGTAATTACGTCCGAAGAGGGTCGTTTTCACGCCGAGCGGCCGCTAGGAACAGCCCGTCACCACAGTAACACTGTGACGTCATAAGCCAATTCGCTGCGTGAGACCATTGTTTTATAACGTCAAATTATATCAGTCACCGTTCGCAGTGAAAATATAAGTTATTTTCACTGTAGCCTGATATACAGTTTATTTCACTGATAAGTCCCAGTATTTCACTGCTCGTCATATAATAAATAAATTTATTTCCAGTGACGAGGGATGAATATGTTTGTAATTGTCATTAACTGATACAAATACCACAAGTATCCTCAACCTGTATCAGGTCTCAGTTTTTATGATATGTGTTATCCTACATCTATGTATATTGTCCACATATCATGCATATCATGTCAATAATACTTATCCTGGCCTGTTCAAGAAATATGTGACGATGAATGGCTCTCTACATAATGGCGTGGTTAACGTTCGCCATATTGAATAATTATCATTTAAGTATAACAAACCTGGAAAGTATTTAGTGTCGTTATCATGGACTCATTGATATCATTATCATTATGGCAGATTTCTGGCATCATTGAATGGTCTATTGATGGTTATTGTACATTCCAAACTTCGCCTACACTATAGTCTGTTGGACGCAATATACAACATAACATGTCAAATGAAATGACAGTAGTCAATTTCTCACGTGAGAGTCTTATGGACATACATTACACTCAGCTCACTACCTTTCAACAATAATGTCTTCATTATGATATATCTATATGACGAAGGTAAATGTGTAACAGCATTTATTCATTTATGTTATCATACAGTGGAAGTAATATACACTATCCAAAATATAGCTGCCGGTTCAAATAACATGTAATAATAATGTTAATCTAACACTTAGACTTAGAAAAATAATTTTTATATAAAACAATATTTAAAAGGAGCCCTTATCCCCATGTCTTAGAGCCTCCTTTTCAATATTTGATAAAATGGTGATATTTTCAGAATAAATACTTTTGCAGTGTCTGAGTGTAAGACTATACTAGTGTTTGTTGGAGCTCTTCCTGGCATTTAAACTAACTTTGTGATTATGTTCAGCAAAGTACATTTGAAAAAAACACATTTCGGAGTAGAAAACGTTGCGATATATTGATGCTTAAAGACACAAACTGTTTTGGTCTCATGCGAGAGACCTTTTTCAGATACAGAACCCATTTCCTGCAGAGCAGAATCACTTAATGAATTACAACAACTTAAAACCGAATCCGTTGTGAAATGTATCACACATAATGCACTATAGATCAACATGATCGACTGAATCTGTAATCTCTGTTCTGCACATTCAATCCAAATATTAACGAGTCTCGTATGTAATGAAACATTTTATCCGTGCTAAACACCTAGCGTAATACTATGTTTCCACCATTGTTGTCACAATTGGATGCTGATAAATAACACTAACTATTATAAAAGTATAATGAATTGCAATGTTACGTGTCTTCAAGCTCACGAGGGGTATTTGTGATACAACATGCCTTCAAAGTGCCACAACGATATTGCTCTTACCATCAGAGAACAAATTATGTAGGAGTTATAACCTACCTTTTACGTTTACGCAATGACGAAATCTGGTTAGTGTTAATCTTAATGGCCCCTCTAAAACAAAGAGAAAAGTTTATTAATGGTTTGAATTTGAAAGAATAAATACTCCATAGAAAATCGAATGTTATAGCCTTTTTACCAACAATTCACCAACCACTTATTTTGCAGCATAAAATATGTTTTGATGTGTGAAAGTCATCGTGGTAGAAACAAATTGTTTCTGAGATCTGAACAGGACAATGATTAGTTTTTTGTAAAAATTTCGTTTCATTACAATAATTTCAGTCCTATTTTCTTAAAATGTCAGCTTGAGTAAAACTTTTTGAAGAAATCTGTCACAAATTCTACTTTTCTCATGTCAAGAGAGGAGCATAGTTTCCACTTGAATACTTGTGAAAATACCACACACAATAAAGGAAAACAGTCAGACATGATCGATTAGATGACCACATGGAGGAGTCACTGTCACATTTCAGAAAACAATGCACAATTTCATTTTTCTGAATTGTCCAAATGAGTAGACAGAAATGGCATTCTAACACAGTATCTTCAGCGGGTTCAACAGCTTTCGTTACCTGAGATGGTATGCTGTCAGAAAACGTCATCTGTGGTGTATATATTGTCTTTATGTTTATCCTTGAAAGCAACTGGAAATAAAGCAGTGTTAAAATAATGACAATATGTAATACATATAACACAAAAGTCATTCACCTTTCCCCTGTCACCACTGACAGGTCCAGATATAACACGTCCATCCTATCCCCTATTGTCCCCTTTGTTAACCTTTTTGATTATGGTTCTCAGTAGGACACATACTAACTTTCATTCCTCAAAGCATAAAAAAAACTTTACTAACATTATGCTTCTCATAATTCATATTAATCTTATGTAAATTGAATAGTACTAATTCTGCATTTAATCCTAAATGATATTGAATGGTTTTGTAATGAGAAAAAGCTAGTAAAGGCTAGCAATAGAACATTCTAGTAAAGGCTAGCATTAGAATTCGTTTATTGATGGTGTGAGACAGGTTGGTACAGCAGCAGAAATTATGCGTACACAAAATGAGTACGTTGTTGTTGTATTGATTTCCCTCTCAACATCCCCTTATACATGGTCCATGTCTCGGAAATCTTCTCGCAAGTTACTTGACTTTTGAACATGACGGTAAATCAATTTTGCTGATTGCATAGGCTTCAAAGGCAGTAGGTCATACCCTTTTACCTTAACTCATAATCATTTCACTTGTTATTTCTTAACGAGACAATTCCACTATCTCATGTTGTAAATTGTGTTCTGATAGTCACTGCTGGATGTCTTGAAAGTATTGCTGTCATGGTAATCCAAGATCAATCTATCAAATCTACTACAACGTGCTTGTTGTAAACTGAATTGTAATAAGTCGGACAATTGTTGGACGAGGTGCAATACATTTGTGATGAAAAACGTTCGTCAATATTACATCAATGTTATTATAACCTAACCGTGTAACAAACATATTTTTCCATGTATCATCAGTCACCCTTATATATAATATCTACATATATGAATTGTAGAAGTTTTAATGTAAAGAATTACAACTAAGTTAAAACTTGTATGGGATTATCATATTCGTTTGCAATCCTATTTAATCTGCAATCATAATGTAATTTGGAACCGTAGTCTAGATAATCTGAGACTCAGACTTCAGGATTGCAGTAAATGTATTTTCCTCCCGAAACATTAACTGAATTAGTTGATCTTAATATATCCAGTCTTCATACTGTTGGGCTGGGAAATATGCTTGTGTATAAAGTTCGATGGCAGCTCAGCACGTATTGACTAGTTTATATTGGCAGCTTTGGATGGTTGATCTCAGTTCAGTACATGCAGTATGCATCTCACTATCTTATATTACAACTTTATCCAGGAAACTATATGGGTATGTGATTGCCGTTGCTCTTCACAGTGGCTTTGTGAAATCTGCTGCAAATGGCCAATGTTTATTATGTTGTTTCCTAAATGAAATGAATAGTCAAATTCTATCATGATTAAGTGTAAAGTCTTATCCATTCAGTAACTGGGTACACAGACAGCTGGATTAATGTCCAATAGTACATTCCCCTGGATTAAAACATGAACTGTCATTATTGAGATATATTGAGAGTGTCTGTCATAACCAAAATGCAAAATGCGTTCCGAACATTTTCATGTATTTCCACATACATGTATGTGACAATAATTATTTTTCTACGTAATGTTCCGATTCAGTTAATAAAGCACTGCCGTTGCAAACAATCGCAATGTTGAACCATTAATATTTAAGCATACATAGAAAGTAGCATACATAGGTAGTAATTAATGTTGTTATCTGGGACACATCATCGGACAAATCATATGATCATTAAGCAAGATTTCTGGGGTCATTGAATGGTCTGTTGGTGGTTATTTAACGTTCAGGTAGTGATAGTGTGCTTCACTCTCCAACAAAGAAACCTCACCTAAACTGAAGTCCACTGGAAGCAATAATTCACATGACATGTCAAAAGAAATGAAAGTGGTCAAATCCTCACTTGAGAATCCTTCTGGACGTTCCCACACTCAGTTCACTTCCGTCCACGTATGATGTCTTCAGGACGTTATAACGGCTCTATAATGAACATTAACGTGTAATAGCTTTATTTATTCATGTAATCTTTTCATAAAAGTCACACGCAATGTCCCAAATATATATAACTACGGGTTTCAATTGTATGTTATGATAGTGTTAGCTTATGCTATTTCTGACAATAACACTAACCTTTGGTTTTATATTCTAGCATTATATTCAACAAAATACATTTGCAAACCAAAATGAATGTTTTGAAGTAGAAAACGTTGCGATTTATTGACTGCTTGAAGACACAAAATTATGTGCGGATAGAGAGATGTTATTTACATAAGTCCTGCAGAGCAGAATCGCCTAAATAATGTATAACACATAATGACTTTCGTAGAAGGCATAGACAATCTCCAAATTATATAACTACTGTTTCCAATTATATGTAATAATAGTGCTAGCTTATGCTATTTCTGGCAATAAAACTAACCTTTGGTTTGAAAATCTAGCATTATATTCAGCAACATTCAATTGCAAAGCAAAATGAATGTTTTGAAGAAGAAAAGGTTGCGATTGGCTGCTTGAAGAGAGAAATTTATAATTTTGATAGATAGACGTTGTTTACATGTAGAGCCAAAGTCTGCTGAGCAGAATCACCTCAATAACTGTGCACGACTTAAACCCCAATTTGTGGGGAAATATCGACAGTTTAAAACAAATAATGCTCTATACGCTCAAAACAGTCGACCTAATCTCTAAACTCGTTCAAATTCACTTGAAAATTTAGTGAACATACATTACAATCAGCTCACTACCTTCCACGTTTGGTGTTTTTAGTGTTTTTAGTGTTTTTTTATAATATACTGGCTCGATAATGACGGCAAATGTGTAATAGCTTATCCATGCTATCAATGCTTTCCTTTCATAGAAGTCACAGACAAGGTTCAACAAATATAACTCCCTGTACTAGTTATATGCAAAAATAGCGTTAGCTTACACTTTTTTTGGCAATAACGTTTTGCATTTAATTATATAGCATCAAAGTCAGCTAAATACATTTAAAAAGCGAAATGAACTTTTCGAAGTAAAACATTGCTGCGATTTATTGAACGCTTGAAATTGTGACAGTGATAGAGAGACGTTCTTTATATAGAGAACAAAATTCCTGCTGAGCAGAATCACCATAACAATTTTCAAAAATGTATACCCAGTAAATAGGAAAGTACACAATATAGTACATTTAATGTTCAACACAATCGACCTCATCTCTAATATCTGTTTTGCACGTTCGATTCACAATAGAACTAGTCTCATGTGTAATGAGAAATTGGATCAGTGCTAAACACCAAGCGTAATACCATGTTTTCGCCATTGGTGTCACAAGTGGATGCTGATAAATAACAGTAACGATTATAAAAGTGTAATGAATCGTAAAAGGTAACGTGTCGTCAAGCTCACAATAGTTATTTATGATGCAACCTGCTATCAAAGTACCACATCTATATTACTCTTACCAGAGAGAACAAATTATGTAGGAGTAATAATCTACATTTTACAGTCAGGTTGCATTAATGATTCAATGCTTTACAGCAGTTTAAAATGCCAGTCAAAAACAATTGTCAATTTTAAAACTTACGCTATTAAATAGTAGTTGGAACAAAGATTCCTGCCTTTATTTTGAATTTACACTTATTGTGGCATTGGCAGCAGCAATTGTGAGCACTCATGTACTTCGCATGGCCATGTCTACATAATGTTTTTTTGTGTGACAAATATAACATTGTTGATGTTATGAAGGAATCACGACAATTTAAAATCATTTGAAATAATACAGCTCTTAAACGTGAGAACCCATTTTATGTACTCTTATCTGCGTGTCTTTGCTTGATGTATTCACTTAATCTAAATGGTAATAACAACTTCATTATGAAATCAACGATATGACAGTCAGTAATAGTCGAACAAGTACTTATGACATTGCGTTTTATAAAGTGGTGAAGTAAACGCATTTCAATATTGCCATATTTCTGCATTCACAAAATAATTTAAATCGACAAAAGCAACAAACATAACAACGAAGAAAGGAGCATAAACATATTTTAAAACAGTTTGGTACCCATGTCTGTTCATATGTCTTTGTTTCCTCGATAATAAGTATATTATAAAGATATTTAATATAATGCCACTTTTATTTAGGAAAACGAAACAAGAATATCAACTTGATAATTAAGAACAATTAAAGACCAATTCGCAATGACTATGTTGAATAACCTTTATTTTGAATATGTATATGTATCAAATTGAATTAGCAGAAGGAAATTGCGAGTAGTAAAATTCATATTTTCAGTTGAATGCTTGAGAAGTTACAACGCAAACAAGAGAATAAATACCAGACATGATCGATTGGATGACGATAGGAAGAAGACACATTTTTTGTTCAGTAGTCATTGGAAATCATTTTATATCCCTGTATTTTCCAATCGAATGGACTGAAATAGCATTCTATGACAATATCGTCAGTGGTTTCCATCTCTATCGGTACATTGTAAGGTATCTTATTCTTAATCTTGTTTATATGGACATAATTATTTAACTAAAAATTTTAGACATCCTGAACCAATACCAAATCTCAGGTGCTAGAGTTTCGTTTATTATAACGTGTATTAAAACACAGTACAGACTAAGCATGTATTCGAATTTGAATTCAGAAATGTTCATAACCTCATTTGAATGTATTTATAGAACAACGATGAATTGATTAGAATGCCTTATTGATGACATCTATTACAATCAGTGTTTATCACAAAGGTTAAAATTAAAGTACTGACATGTTCTTGGTGATAAATAAACTGATTTGTATTACCAGATATAACACATCAGTCATTCGTCTTTGTCATTCTTTTACCTTTCATCTCTTTCATCAAACGAAACTCAAACTTTGCTAACATTATGAACTTCATATTTGAGATCAATCTCAGTGGAACACGAATGACACCAATTCTTCATTAAATTCATTAAATAATATTGGATGGTTATTTGATGAGAACATGTTATAACAATTAACATAATAATTCGTTAATTGACGTTTGATGATGAGCCGCAGGTTGGTACATCAGCTGCAATTATGCGCACATAATGTTTATTTGATGTGAGTACGCCGTTGATTTCTCACTCAAGATCCTCTTATGAATAGTGCATGTCTCGGCAATCTTCTCCAAATTTACTGGAACTTGGAACATGAACAAATTTAGCTTTTTCTAGTGCCTTTAATGGCAGAAGCTCGTACTCCCTTATGGTAGAAGAAATGGCCATTATGTCACTTGTGTGATTTCTTATTTATTTCACTTATTTTAAAAAGACGTTAAAAGATGGGAGTTGTTGCTTCCTTGCTTGGCGTATTTCTACTTCACCACTTATAGCAACCAATATCCAGAGCCCATATTTTCGAAGCTGTCTTAGTGTCAAGATAGTCGTAAGTCAATGTTAATGTATGGCAAATACGACTATATTAGCGCTTAGAGAGCTTCGAAAATATGGGTCCAGGTTATTACTGAAAACATATTATTGTCACCAATGGTCTGGTGGATCTCAAAGCATTTAGCAGTTAGCAGTTGAAGACAATTATGAATGTATGACAGTATTTCTATATAATACAATGTTTAAATGGCCATTTCATTTTATACCACGAATTATACATCGAAAATGGGTAAAAATGACTCGAGGACAAACATTGGATGTATCTGTAGCGTTGACACTTTATTTCATTCAATGTAAAGTCAAACATAAACTAACTAGAAGTTCTGTTTTCGGTTGTACGATTGTAATCATCGATAATATTCAACAAATGTGTACACTTGGATACCTGTCGTGGTGAAGGCAATGTGCAAAAACGCAATGACAATACGTATGTTTTATGATATTGTAGTTGGCAGTTATACATGTCCAATTAACACATGTGCTGATTTCATTTTCTTACCCGATCGCCAAATATACATGATATAGTTTCAATAAAAATAGAACAATAGCCTTCTCCATGTGAATAATTTACAGGTCCCATTTACAGCACAGTAATTGAATGTCACATTGAACCATATCGGCAATTTTGTCTGTTACGGATAAGTTTTCAATAGTACGTTTGACGTTAAACTAATTGGCGAGTTTGGCTAAATGTCTTCTTTCCATAAAAAAACCCCACCTCAACGTTCACCTTTATTATGTCATTTTACCGAATGAACTAGCATTATAATGGTCACTAAAAACGGTCACTAATTCCCGATAACACCATTTATACCGTTTGACATAATGTGACTGCAACACACATAATGTCTCTCAAGTTGGCAGCTAAGTTATACACTCCCAGGGAGTGAAAAAGGATCTATGTTTGTTCTGACACCACTCTACACTGGGTAAAAATGATCGTGCACTTTGTGTATTTCCTTTGTTGTGTAGATCAGCGCGGTATAATTACCCTCATCCATATCAGCAGCATCAAATGAAAATTACCTTAGCAATGTCAATAATTGTTTTATAAAGATACAATGTATGAAGAAGTGTATATTTAACACTTTGACAATATGCTATGTTGTCAGTGTGTTATCGTCAATAAAGATGTATATGAACACAAATTGAATGTGTTATATGATGACTGATCTTTAGACGCAAGCAGTTATATGCAAGTTTATACTGCATCAGAGATTGCCAACTATTGGGCATCTGATATGTTCAATCACCCCGCCGTAATCATAATCACAATCACCCATCCTAAGACAGTGACGAAAATGACTTTAATGAGTTTTTTCATTTGTTAGGAGTTGATACATTTTGAAGCAGATTATTTGCCAAGAAAGAAGCCATATAAAAATGTTGTTTTCCTGTCTTCTAATAAGGACGAATATATTATGTGTCTTCAATATAAGCTAAATGAAAATGTAAACTATCTTTTTAACTGCATCAAATCGGCAAGGTAAATGCTTGAGTTGAGCCTTCAAAACGTAACGCATGAACAGTAATTTAAATAATTTATTAAAAAAAAGCAAATACAAAAAAGTAGGGTTTACACAAACATATATATTTTTAACACAAAAAAACTCCAAAAATGTCCCACGCATTATCAATTACGTGTAACGACTATATTAACAATGTGCCATTAAATTTACAATTAACATAAATCAAAAGAAAATTATATAACTAGAAGGTCCAAATTAGTGTTTGAAATGACAGTCAAAAACCTTACATGAATCATGTGAATATTTTTTTCCTTTATGGAAGACACGTATTGGTCACATGAAGGGAGCAAACACAATTGTTATATACCATGATAATTATCGATTCTTTTTGCAAGAGTATATTATATGAACACAAGAACGTTTGAAGACCCCCAGCTGAGTTCAGGTAGGAGTTAACTTAAATTTATGTACAAAATACTCGAGGTATTTGTGCAAGCACTAGCTAGATGACAATTATAAACCTTCATAGACCAGATCACAATCTCAGTCAAAGATCAGTTAGATCATATGACAATGCAGAGTGAACTGCAAATAAAAAAGAATCAAACTATGAATTCATTCATAGAGTGACTGTCTGATAAGAAGAAACTATTCAGTATAGATCAGGATAATTGTATAATGATTAATACACAATAAACAAATTGAAATAAAACACAAAATATGATATTTTGAGAAAAATTGTAACATACAATGTATGTAGACAAAGTGAATGGAATCATTCTAAATATAAACAAAATACAATTAAGAAGAACCTCGTTATAGATCAGGGTATTAAAAACCAATAAACAAATTATAATAATTAAACGACAGAATGGTAAACGCTTCTGATTTTCTTGAAACAAACATCAGATGAATAGAATCATTCTCAAAATTGTTAGTGTAAGCAACTAAATAAGATGTACATTTCATACATAGATAAACTGTCATAATCAGTATGGGAATGGATCAAGTACGGAGATAACGCGCCATACTGTAGCCAGGATCTCACATGTTAGCGTACGTTCCGTCCTCCTCTGACGTCACGACGCATCTTAGGGCGACGTTGTGCAACTCCTCGACGTCATGCTGAAACAAACAAACCGTCTCTAACCTTTAGATATATATATCATGATGACAGATTTGGACAGCGTTAGGCCAGAAGGGAAGATACGGACGCCATTTTTACCAGGGGATGAAACTGTATTACGTAAAATGTGAAACGCACTGTACTATTAAAACAACAATTCCTCAAAAACAGCAATACTTAAACATACCAATTGTTACAATATGAACCTGATTAACAAATACGTGATATTTAGACTATTCAACACTACTCAGTTACCCCGTTTCATTACGCTTGTATTCAAAACAAGAACCACAATCCCACTCATAAACAAAAGCTGACCTGTGTTATAATCACGTAATGATAAAACAGATTTCCTACAAAGAAAACTGACCCTGAACAGGGTTTGTAACAAACGCTTTCTCGTTCGGTAAATTTATTCTTTCATTACTTACAACATATCTTTATGAAGTTTAGGAAGTAATGTGTGAACGTATATTCCTGTAGACTCATCCTTATACATGTACTAAGATGATAGTATGAGTATGGAAACATATAAGACTTCCTAAAGTCCATACTTATTTTAATTCTTTTCGAGAATAAAAGTTAAAGGTCAATCTTATATGAAGCATCGAGTAAATTTGTCTTTCATAATCTGAACGAAAGACGTAAGTATTACTATTTTCACTCGGACATTGTCACGTGAGGACGTCCACAGGACAAAAAGTGGTGGAATCCTGCCGGATTCTTCCAAATTCTGCAGCTTCCGCCCAATTTGTGGCGGATCTTGAAGAATCCGGAAATATGCGGCAAGCGGAATCCACCACTTCTGTCCTGTGACCATTTGACAACACTCATTTGGCCATGTCGACCATAACGGACCTTTGTAAACTAAATTAAATAACAACACTCACTGACTCAATATGACTGAATATGAAACATGGTTTACCAAAATTACTGTTGTGACACTATTTGTTTAGGAAGGATGTTATCTTGACCCAGACCAGATGAATGTTAAAGCGCTCCCTTCAGTACATCTTCCCACGGCAAGGTGAAAACGTATAGAAATAAATTCTATGCATTTTTTACCTTGCCCTCAACAGCCCAGATAACAGTGTAACGAAGCAGCGACATCTAGTGTGATCACGAGTTATGCCCCTTACCAGCTGCTTACATACAGCCAATGAAATCACCGTTTACATTCGGTATTGCAGAAGCGATAATTCTAAAATTGTTATTTTTAGAAACATACGATGGGTAAACGTTTCTTCTTGTACATTGCAATACTCGTCGTATAGTACTTAAATACATGAACATATATCATCATAAACATGCTTATTAAATAAGAAGACCAAATGCGAGCCAGGAAGTGTTATTAGTTGATTGTTAAGTTTATAACGGAGACATATGTAGTTCATATGCAAATGAGAAATACCCACGTTCAAACAAAGTTAAAAGATTTGAATACAAATCGTCGCGTTGAATAAGAATATTTCAAATAGTATAGCATGCTAATTGTAACATTTATAAATAAGAGTTATTAAGAGTTATAGGCACAGTTTATCAAGCATGAAATCAAATCACAGTTTTTAAAAACGTTATACAACCTGTATTTTCGGTATGTAGTTCAGTATTAAATAATTGAGATTGTTAAATCGAAATACCATGATGCCACACGCGTTATTTTGTATTTTGTAAAAAAAGATAGTGTGAAATCATTAAAGATTAGTTTCATTCAAACTCAACACTTGATTTGTTCGATTTCGGAGTGAATAACATGTGCTAGTTATTTTTTTTTAGCTTATATGACTTTTTAAAAACTATGACAACCAACTAAATTGAATCACTCAACGTACTTCCAGCTGCAATGTTGTGAAATTAACAAACGATACCTGATAACATGCGCAAAATCATACGCGAAATTTATGAATATATCCAGTTTGGCAGTTATCAAACAGTAACATCGTAACAGTGGGTCCACTCCATGTGCCAACTTTATGGCTTTTGAAGCTGTCCGCTTCGACGTTTTGATTATCGATTACAGGTTTATGAAAGCGAATTGTAATTATTGTATTGCATCAATTGAAAGTTTATACAAGTCCGGGACTGATCAAAATACTGTCAAAAAGTGTGCTACAGTTTGCGACCCAAAATAAGCGGAGAAATTGGACGAATTAGAAAAGGTGTTTCCCAGTCTAAATATAGAAGTTCATATTGCAAGCTTTCTTCTGATTGGCCTATCGGATTAGCCTGCAGTACGCTAAAATCTTAGCGCAGAAAAAGCAGGCCGTGAGGTCAAGGGCGGAGGGAGATGATTTGAAAATCTTCTCGTTACGCCCTTACGCCCGTGACGTTGTGAAGATGCCTTCAGTATTACCAAAGAATAACAACATGCATAATTTGTTTCACAGTCACTTCTCAAATGCTCACCTCCGACAGCTGCAGTCGAGGACAACACTTGAGGCTAGTTCTGATGTGACCGGTGATGTCCACCAGACGGTCAGTCAGCACTCCGGCCATCACGTTCAGTAGGATGGACAGCGATACGGCAATGTGCTGGTCAGATGGACTGTAATGACAATACAGGTTATTTAGATACAAATGTATAATTAGGAGAAAAACCTACTGTGTTTTTAACTTTTTGTGAGTCTAACGTAGATTCGATACCGATTTTTATCATTCGGAGCCAAACGCGTCAGCATGAGGCTTCGAATGATAAAAAAAGGTATGGTCATGGTAGAATGTCCGTTTGACTCAGAATTTGTTTCATGTAACTAGTACTCTATAACGCCAGTTTAACCGAGATCAGTTTCATGTAACTGTATAACGTCAGTTTGACTGAGATCGTTGTCATATACATGGAACTGTAAAACTATAAACATGTAAACGGAGACATGTATGTACGTAATGTATGGACACAACATGTTAGGGTTTGCGTTTATCAATTGTCAGAAAACGAACGTTAAGGATGGCTAAATTAAATTACCCAAACAACTTGAATTGCCAGAAATAATCGATTTCAATTCAAAGTATGCAGCAGAACGCATGAAGTGGCATCTTTCTTTTGAGGAATTATTACTTTTTAATTCGTAAACGTCTTAACAGTCATTAATGTTAAAGACATGAGCCATTTTGAAACGTGCATATAATCATACGACAGAATAGTGTTATATTTACACTTCATTCAGATGTAAGGTCAACTGCTGTTGTCACGGTTGTTGACGACTAGTTTCATATTAATGCATTCATTTCAAAATCTCAAACACATCGTATACATGCCGCCAGTGAACAGAAAACAACCGCGGGGAAAATATATTTGAAACTATTCTTGGTCAGCTTGTTTGCTAACATTGATGACATTAAGACAGGACCAAAATTCTACTTGGTTAGAGGAAATGCCAATTGGCTCATTTGGCTTGGTATTTATTTCATCATCAACCAGTGACAGGTCTTCAATCGTTGTTTTACTTTAATACGAGGATACTTGTCACACGAGATGGTGTTGATCAGACAATGGTATCAATAACTGGCCTCTGCTTTCTGTGGGTATTATAGGATACATTTCATCATTCATGAACGAAGGATTTACAAACACGTGTAGGGAATGATATGATATAAAAGCGTATACCTGTGCACGATAAGCACAGGATCGGACTCTGCAGCAACCGCTCTCAGGGGGGCGTGGTCCAGGACACGTGCTGATACATTCTCAACAGACACATGGCCATCAAAGCTGAACACTTTTATTTCATGTTCACTTCGATTTTTCTGTAATAAATAGAAAGATGGTGTTGCTAGAGTAACACATAATATCGAATGAAGGATAACTATGTTTGGTTTTGATATGCTGTGTTATAGTTGTCCGTTTCCATGTACCACGTGTACGACGATTGTTTCCTGAAAGTGTCCTCACTTAATTCATAAGCAGTACATAATAATACATTAGCAATTGACTATCACTTTTAAATGAATTATAATACGATAATCATAATATTATTATTATTACATATTTTATTAATCAGTTACATTTCTGGCCTTTGCACAACATGCATGTATAAGCACGTATTAGTTTGAACTTAACCATCTATAAGGCATACACAGTTAATTAAATTAAAAATAAAAAGTTAACTGTCAAAGACTTAATTACCTCCAGTTTCAGTTTACTGAAGAATAACTCTGACTCCAACCGACGCGTTTCAAAGCATGTTAGAGTAATCTCTCCTAGTTTGGTGCAGCTTCCTTGCGTCAAGTCGACAAAATGCTGAAAATAAAACCCATTATATTAAAAAGGTAATTTTGGAATACTGCATATGTTTACATTTATTGACATTAACTATGCAGACCCAATGAAGACATCAAAATATTGACATTAAGGTACACTATCACATTTTAAAAGGGCGAGACATGTTTATTGCTACTGTTTTACTTCTTCAATACAATATACCTGCACGCAAAAACTAAGTTGCCCAATCGTGAATGGAAGATTGAACAGTTGAATCATCCTACTTATTGAATACCACACGTGACAACAATGATAATGAACTAACTAATTCCAGTGCATAGAAAGCATTATATGGGTCTTTTAAAAGATAGGGATAAATCATTTAAAATTGGGTTCCACAGGAGATATCGTTTTGACAGTAGATTTTGAATAATGCTCTTTTGGCATCAGCTACATGACATCACAATGATTTTGCATCATTAAGTAATGACGTCATAATCACAATACTTTGACATCACAGCACAGCACAAATGGCAGTTTTGTGTTCAGACATGTTCATTTTTCATTAAAGACTAAAGAAGAATGATTTTGGATGATAAATAGAATCTCACCCTCGTGTCTTCTGACAAATCTCGGACATTTGTAACGTTTATCAACTCGTGTTGATATATTTGACATCAGAGGACACTCTGGTGAGATTCTCTATATATCGATAACATGAATTACAAAAAACCTTTGATACTGCGTTTACACCTAGTTCCTCTGGAGTACTATTTACTTATTGACCACTCCTCATAGGTTTTGAAGTTCGGAAAAATGTACGTTTGCTATCGGTCACTACATTATGCCCTTCCAAAATCCATTCTTTTCAGGATTTATGATTATACCAAACCTGTGTCGCGCTCAGTAACTCTGAATTATAATATATTATCCAAATAAATTATTTTGCACTCCGTGCCATTTGAAGACTTAAGACAGAAAGACAAATCGCTAAGTGAAACATAAAAATAAAGTTAAAACGTTAGCATCAACTGCGTTCACGTGTTTCATTTTCAATTATCCTCTTTAGATTGAAAAATGATATATTCAAGTAAGCTTGAAGACGACTCCAAGGACATTGATAGCTAGAGTCTTATAGGGACTTGTTAAGAGAAAACATTCAGCAGTCAACGATGGTTCAGAGTCCGATTGAATAAAGCAATAGTTATCTCCAAGGTTGTAGAATGCATACGGATCAACGGGTTGGAAATGGATGCAAATGTGTCGTCGGTAGAAGCTTCGGGAACAAAAACGTGGCTTGCGTGTCTTTTTTTTTACCATCCTCGTACCAACCTATACTGCGTCTATGAGTCTCTTGGGTGACAAATTGTACGCGTTTGCAGAGTCAATTGTGCGACAAAGGTACACTGTAACATTGTGGCACCCTGCAAATCTGCAAACCACGTCTTTGTAAAAGTATTACCACTATGTAAAATCCGTTATAGATTATCAGTAAAAGAGCAAACAACACCAATCAGGTGTTTTTGTGGGTTCTAGCTCATGTTTGGTCCATTTAACACCAACGCCTGTTACTTTAAATGAAGGAAGAGTTCCCATCTAGTGCCACCCATTTCAGAAACGTACCTGCTCTTGTGAGAGGACGATGACGTGTTTGATGTTGTTTTCCTCCACCATCTTCCACAACAACTTCTCAAGACCCGGATGTGGAGACTCACACATGAGGTACCCCATAACGTTCCTCAGGGACTGTGGAATTGATAGTGAAATATTAACTACTGTTACTGTGATTACCTGAGGATTACACAATGTTACTATTAGTTTAACACGTCGTTATTGTTAGATAATACAGTTAACTGTGTGCTGTGGATGATTGTCTCACCCATGATTAAACAACAGCTGAAACTCGTAGATTAATTTGATATATGAAACCAAAATAAAGTGAATATATTATACCGGAAGTGCTGTGACTACAAACGCTTGATTCCCGTCAACCCGTATTCGGTGTTTATCCGGCGAGTCTGTCAAAACATTTGCATATATTTGAAACAACTTAATTATATTTTTAAGAGATGAGGTGAGTTTGGCTTTAACGCCGTTTTCAAAAATATAGCGGCTGCTAGCATTATGGCAGGGAGAAAGCCCGCAACGCAATGTGACTATGCATTGCGGTGAAACCTGCGAGCATCGACTGGAACTAGCGAACCATGGGCGGTATTACGCTGAAATTCAGTCTAGCATTTCACCCAAACCTTACTGCGTGTAGAACAGTTATCTACTGCAGACAAATTTGCCGTGTCCCTGGCGGGATTCGAACCCGGGATCTCTTGATCCGGAGCCGAACGCGCTAACCACTGCACTAGACCCGCCCCAAATTTCGTTACAAGAATGTATTGTTCCTTTAATTATTAACTAAATTTATTTGTTTTAGGTCACAAAGTTTAAGTAACGGTCACCTGATGTTAATACCTTACAGTGGATAACACTGATGAAAGTGAGGTGACTAAGAGCAGTCAGACAGAGTTACCTTCCTTCCCATAAATTCAACATAATTCACCAATAGCTCAACGATGCGCTATATATGCATACCCTAGTAAATCTTAAAAGACGTTTTCGCGGAATCAGAATATATGTACATGTATGAGGACTCTTTAAGTTTTCAATAGCTTTAAGTGTATGTCTATCACACTGTCAACTGTCAAGGTATTTGGTATTTATACAAACATTAATGAAATAGGGTTTAAGTTTACCTTTTCGTTGTTCTGCCACAATCATCTGCAAAAGTAAGAATTGCTGCTATTTCAAACGTTCAAATGTGGTGATGCAAAAAGGACTTCATTCAAAGGAGTTCATTGAAAATTAACGCTCAATCCAAATGTGAACGTCTTTAAATTGTTCCCTGTGCATAGTCAAATCCATGGAATAGTTATCATCAATGTCAACTGTAAAAGATGACCCGAGTCAATACCTGAGCTAGTTCCCTGAAGCTCTTCCCATTCGAATTCAACTGTGCGTCCATACCGCTTTTGGTGTAAAGTGTTGTAAAGTCATCCACGGCAAGGCTGGTGTTGCCGTACTTTGTCATCTCCACCAGGCAGTTGAACACACACTCGTATTGTTCCTGTAGATATAAATATATAATAAATATATATGTATACCTTTGTTACCTTTGTTTCAGTGCACAAAACAAGACTTTTGTAAAATATTTAGTTTGAGTCATTGTTAAGCGAGGCATGGATAATTTCTCAACAAGCATGTTGAGTATAGAATGTTACCTCGCATCTTGATAAACTGATGATTCATCAAAGAAACTTAAAGGGCATTATTAATTAACAAAGCAATACGTAGACCAAACAATGTTAAACCATATTTTAAGGTTTCACTATTTTGCTCCAAAGCAGAACGCGACTTGAGTATTTGTGTTTGCTAGAAACCGGCAGTAGTACGGGTCTCGTGATTGTAAAGACCATTATTTGAGAAAGGGAGATAACCGACATGTAGCATTGCTGAAATTGGTGACTTAACATCAAGTGTAAAATTCCTTTTAGGGATGAAAGCGAGCAACTTATCTATACTAATATTAGTTTTGTATGTGAAATGATAACATGCAGTCACCGTAGTCTGTATCATGTTCTTCCTCTGTTCCCTCATTATGGACACGTAGCCATGCACATCCACCTTCCCCTCCTCTCTGGCCTGGTCCAGCAGCGAGTCTACAGCAATGTACGTGCCTGTACGTCCTATACCAGCACTGGGGACACAACTTATGTGTTAGATAGTCTATACTTAATCAAGAGTCCAAAGCAAAGTATCTGCCTATCCGTCCTAAACCAATAACATGTAATTAGCATTATGTAATTTGAGTTAAGGATTGTGATTCCATGGACACAGACAAATACAAACATCACGGGAAAATACCCTCAAAGGCACATCTACACATGATGAATGATCCACATACCGAGTTTCCAAGTTGCATGGAAATAATAATGCGAAGAAGTTGAAATTATCAAAAAGAATATAAGTGTTCCGTGCAATCAAGGAATCATCACAATCTGCAGATATACACATGGTTATTGTTCTAAAACATTTAATTGAACTATGACTTTTCAGTTATGCAGTATAAGGATCTATACCGAAACGTTGCAATTGTTTAATAAAGAAGTTGATCATACACTAATATCCTTTTTCTTCAAAATGCTTCTACAATGTACTCTCCGTATTTATGGTGCTACGGATATGAAACTGGGCTCGTTTTTTAGCACCAAAATGATTACATTAAGCATTTTAGCATAGTTCTTAAAGGGGTGCACCGATGCCATATCATTGTCTTTGGAAGTAGGGCAACGATATTTACAATTAGTTGAAGTTGATACGGTCAAAGCAGGTTAGCATTCAAGATCAAATGAACAATCAAATGAACATCTCCATTTGACAAAATCAGTTTGAAAATCCTATGTCGACTTGTTTCGGAGATGAAGTCGTTTAAAAGTCTCAGGGATACTGCCTTCCAAGCTAACATATATGGGTGAGTGAGTAATGTTCAGAAACAAATGTACAAATATGCCTCCCCACAAAAGCTTTAGGGGTGTAGTGCTTCTGGAACAGAGTCAAAACTGTGCAGTGCTGCGCTCGACGAACGGACGCTGGACGACATCCGATGTCAAAAGCCCATCTGAGCTAAAACAGCAACAACCACAGGCAAGACATGTATCATCGCCTATCATCCCAACAACAAATATAGTCGCAAGCGACGACAAGCGGATTCTGCGTTTAAATGTTTTATTTAATTCAAAGATAATGAATTAGGACATCTTCCAAATGTAATTGCACTTTTTTAAAAAATAAGTTTCAAGTCTCTAGGATGTTTCTAGGAGTCAGTAATTCTCGATACAATAACACCATCTATATATAATGTGTAGCAAGTAGGAATTTCCTCTGTTTACACATCAAAATGAAATGGACTGCATTGTCTCTGAATTGCTTCCGGGTTGAAGTAAAAGTTCGTAGCTATGTCCAATGCCTCTACAATATAAATTACTGAAAATCAAATTATGAGTGGTCTATTGTCTAGTGACGCTTCAATAACATCTTCATATTCAAAATTGCCATACTTTGAAAGGTGATTTTGAAACAAGTATTAGGCGTTTACTCAAAATATAACAAACTTTCTATTCTCGAATGCTTCAGCTGCATATAAATCTAAGATTTAGCGCTTAGATGCAACTGTGTTCAAAGTGGTGTTTCCGCAAAAGTGCATGATCAAAAAAGGTTAACATTCAATATGGCGTCGAAACAACGTGACCTACGACTTCGCAATGGTAACATATTTTGCTTGTCTAGTTATTAAGCGTCTTTTAAAACAAGTTGCGAGTCTCTAGTATGTCACTGGGATTATTTAGACCCAAATTTAACATGTCAAAATCAGACACATTTTAAGAAAATCAAAATGGCGGCTTAACCACGTGACCTACGAATTGGTCATGATTTACTTTTTTGCTTGTATTGTTCTTGCGCATCTTTTACAAAAAGTTACAAGTCTCTAAGTGCATTTTAGAAAATTTCCCCATGTTAAAGTTTTTCTCTATTTTGACCGGAAATGACTGTTCGCGAGCGATTTTATGATTGATTCATAAAGACCATAGTCCAATCTTACTCTCCTGAAAAAATCATAAAATTCGATGGGTAGGTATTTGAGTTATGCCCCTTTGAATTTTGCGATTTTCCAAAATTGTCGGACTTTGAAAGGTCACTGTGAAAAAAGTATAAGAGGTTCGCTAATGCTTTGGACTATCGTTTAATCACCAACCCTTTACCTACACATGTATGCAAGTTTAAGCTCTTAGATGCTGGTATCTTCAGAGGAGAAGATTGCCAAAGGTGCATGGGGTCGGAAAATTGTAAAATGTGTCTAAAATCAAAATGGCGGAAGAATCACGTGACTTACGAATTCGTCATGATTTACTTTTTTGCTCGCATGGTCATTGCGCATCTTTTGCAAAAAGTTCCAAATCTCTAAGTGTATTTTGAAAAATTTTCCCATGTTAAAAATCGAAATTTGGATTCGAACTGGACCTTTAATGGGTGAAACGATTGGGACCAAAAGCTAAATTTAATTAGTTCACACAAAGGGCTGTCAGACTGTAAAGTTTGGTTGAATTCTCTGCAGCCATTTCTGCAGAATAGATTGGACAAAATCGGTGCAAATAATAAAAAAAAAAAAAAATATAGTCGCAAGCGACGACAAGCGGATTCTGCCGTTTCAATTGTTTTAATTAAGACATCTGTCCTATGTTGTTGCGTATTTTTTCAAAACGGGATTCAAGTGTCTAGCATATCTTAAGGAGTATTGCCATCCAAAGTTTACATGTTTAAATCGAACAATGGTATGACTATAGAAAATGGTTTTGAGCGTGTACTTACGTAAATGAATAGACCGCAAGTGTTTTTTTCAGACCTATTTTCAAAAGGGAGCAATTGGTGTACTGGTTAGGTAGAATATGATTTGATAATAACGTTCGAATAAAAAGAAAAGAGAAGAATAGAATTGAAATAGTTTAGATTTGCAAGGACAATGAATATTTACAGCACGGCATTTAACTGTTAGAAAGGGTAGAATAAATGTTTGTGTATATGAGACAATGATGACTCAAATCCGTTACCCTTGGCTGGTTTTAGAATACACATTGAATGGTTACAGTTAGTATACTGTGAGAAAGACTGGCTTAAAACTAGGGTAGTTTCATTGATGAGTTTGTTAATCAATTGTCACATGCGTAATGCATGAATGATGCAAGCCGGACTATTTTGGGGGAGGCAAATACCATCTCGCCTTATATGGAAGTAGCTTACTACGACAATAGTAAAATCTTGTTTATGAATGAATGAAGTATCAATTCGTTGACTCGTGCTACGTTCCTTTATAGTTCTCTATTATGTAAAGGTAACAAATTGCATACCAATGTCTGTTTGCACTACACTCAATGTGAATCCTATAACATATTTGAAGAACCGAAACTACAGTCCGATTTACATGCACAGATCTTTCAAGCATAATCAACCTAGATTTGTCTTTTGTGTTTGTCTGATAGATTTGCAGTAATCGTGATGCAGTGTACGGTTTTCGACCAGAACTACTTATACATATATATATCGTCACTATACTGAGTCGACTGTCTTCAAATTGGTCATTTTCGGCAACATTCAGTACTTCTACGTACAATAGCACCATATATAACAGACCTGACCCCCAAAAACACAATGTAAGCCAAACCGAAAGTGTGAATTTCCTGGTCACACATCAAAATAAAAGTCAATTTTGATGAACTTCTATTTAAAACTCATTAGTCATATAAATTATCGTGCTAATGGCCCTTTTTCCAGTTAGATAGTGTAGGTCAGTCTGCATGCTCACAGCATCGTAGGGTGGTCAAGGGAAGTAACTGTTCCACATGACGCTTCAATAAAATCCTCATCATATCCAACTTGTTCAACGTCACCATACCATGAAAGGACATTATGAGTTATTTAATGTTACTTGTTATTCCCCAATGCTTCAGCGGCATATACATCTAAGTTGTATTGCTTAGATGCAAATATCTTCAAAGTGGTGTAACGATTTGTTTAAGTATAGGCCTCTTTAAATGTACCATATTTTGTTATTTCCTTACATTCCACCTGATGAAGGAGTGAGTATGTACTCCGAAACGTCGTGTATTTTCACATTAAATAAGTTGTTATACAGACAATCTTCCTGTTCTTAAGTAAAGGCCTATTAGCAAAATAATTATGATTCTTCCATTTATAATGAACCAATGCCGGGAGTACAACAACTACCCGTATGGAATGTACCATTCACTCAACCAGTACAGACAAATCCATTTGGCATACGAAGTCTGATTTGGAAGACATAGACCAACATGTACATGAAGACACTACATCCTCATCCCACCTGCTACCGGGAACCACCCCCATTGACAATGTGTAGTCTACAACGCAGACAAAACATTACTGTCTGATTTAACCCTTGCAGTATTTCCCTCGCTTTGTTTTGCCAAGATTGTGAATCGCTGTACAAAATATGCATAGTGGGCCTGGATTTCTAAACACAGATATCTTTAGTAAATACTGCAAGACCTAAATCATCCAGTAATGAAGACTGGCAAGAGTAATGCCGTGCATTGGGAAGTTTATTTTGTATGCATTGCTGTAATTTAGGGGAGTATTTATGAAGACACGTACCCTAAAAAACTGAGAAAGTTGATTTTCTTTGAGATTTAAGTTTTTAACTTATTGGACCCAAATCTCATTAAAGAAGTCGAAAATCCAAAATCGGCAAAACGACAAACGTACCAAAATATTTTATGACATCATCTTATTGGTTACATGTAAAGAAATATTCAAAAATACAACCAAAAAAAGTAGCCACTACACTAATCTTGACAGTGTTGCAGTGCGTTAATCGTGGTGCAGTGTCCGGTTTTCGATCAGAACTACTTTTACACATTGGCCTATATATTGTCATTATTCTGAGTCGACTATCTTCAAATTGGTAATTTTCGGCAACAGTCAGTATTTGACTATTTGTCGATACAATAATACCATCTATAATCTTTAGCAGGACTGATCCCCAAGCAAAACAATGTATTTCAAAACGAAAGTAGGAATTTCCCCTGTTTACACATAAAAATGAAATGGGGTCACTGCATTGTCTCTGAATTGCTTTCGGGTTGAAGTAAAATTTCGAAGCTATGTCCGGTTCCTTTACAATAGAAATTACTGAAAATCAAATTATGCGTGGTCTATTGTCTAGTGACGCTTCAATAAAATCTTCATCAAGTCAGTTCAAATCAAACTTATCAAATATTCAAAATTACCATACTTTGAAAGGTGATTGTGAAACAAGTATTAGGAGTTTACTCAAAATATAACAAACTTGTTATTCTCGTATGCTTCAGCTGCATATAAATCTAAGATTAAGCGCTTAGATGCAACTGTCTTCAAAGTGGTGTTTCCACAAAAGTGCATGATAAAAAAAGGTTAAAATTCAACATGGCGTCGAAACCACGTGACCTACGACTTCGCAATGGTAACATATTTTGCTTGTCTAGTTATTAAGCATCTTTTAAAACAAATTGCGAGTCTCTAATATGTCAATGGGATTATTTAGACCCAAATTTAACATGTCAAAAACAGACAAATTTTAAGAAAATCAAAATGGCGGCTAAACCACGTGACCTACGAATTGGTCATGATTTACTTTTTTGCTTGTATTGTCCTTGCGCATCTTTTGAGTCTCTATGTGGATTTTGAAGATTTTCCCCATGTTAAAGTTTTTCTTTATTGTGACCGGAAATGAATGTTCGCGAGCGATTTTATTATTGATTCATAAAGACCATAGTCAAATCTTACTCTCCTGAAAAAATCATAAAATTCGATGGGTAGGTATTTGAGTTATCTCCCTTTGAAGTTTGCGATTTTCAAAAATTGTCGGACTTTGAAAGGTCACTGAGTCAAAAGTATAAGGAGTTCGCTAATGCTTGGGACTATCGTTTTATCACCAACCCTTTAGCTACACATACATACAAGTTTGAGCTCGTAGATGCTAGTATCTTCAGAGGAGAAGATTGCCAAAGGTGCATGGGGTCGGAAAATTGTAAAATGTGTCCAAAATCAAAATGGCGGAAAAACCACGTGACTAACGAATTCGCCATGATTTACTTTTTTGCTCGCATGGTCATTGCGCATCTTTTGCAACAAGTTGCTAGTCTCTAAGTGCATTTTGAAAAATTTTCCCATGTTAAAAATCGAAATTTGCAATCGAACTAGACCTTTAATGGGTGAAACGATTGGGCCCAAAAGCTAAATTTAATTAGTTCATACTAAGGGCTGTCAGACTGTAAAGTTTGGTTGAATTCTCTGCAGCCATTTCTTCAGAATAGATTGGACAAAATCGGTGCAAATAATAAAAAAAAACAAAAAAAACACGCCAATAACAATAAGGATTCTGCCCCAAAGGGCAGAATCCTTAAAAATCACGCCAATAACAATAAGGATTCTGCCCCAAAGGGCAGAATCCTTAAATATCACTGCCAGGTCCATTCTCCACTAAACGTGCATATTGGTTGGTGTAGGTGATTGGAAATAAAATGTCTCATAGATTAATATTTGTATATGGAATCTGTAGGGGAGAGTCAGAGGAACAATTTCCTGAAGTGGCTGGAGTGTAGCATCCTTTTGCTTGATTTTATTTTGGTCACCACTCATATACCCTGTTTTGTGTTTCAACAGATACGTTACTACACTACGTATATAGAATGAGTTATGTATACACAGCAACACGAATAAAACATGTATTATTGTATTTTATTGAAATGTTAACCTCTTTTGTCACACAAAACACGTGTCGGGTCTGAAGGTGTCCTGTTTTGAAATTTGTTAAAGAGGGTTTATGTAAATAGGAAAGACTTATTTTTTAAACATTTATAAACTACAAACATTTTATTTTCTTCATAAACGTATGGAATCGAACACAGGTATGCATTGTTATCCATGGGATGCATTTTCCTGTGCACAACATCATCAAAGAACAGAAAGACGCCAGTATAAACAACTTAACCTGAAGATAACTGTTATTCATCACGAGACAAATAGTAACGTATCTGTCATTTATATGTCACGAATCTAGTTCCATATACGATGAACATAATTTAACCCAAAAATATGAACTTGTATACTAACATGTAGCATATTAACATTATATAATACTAAACTAATGAAACGTTAGTAAACTCTGATAGAATGTGTACTAAAGCAAGTAAGCAACAGATACGTCAGCAAATGCAACAGATACGTTACCTTGAAAAACCTCACAGTCATTTCGTAATGTATCCATGCACTAAGCTTTTTACAATCATAAATCAGAGATACATTTTGTATGATATAGTTTATGTAAGAATAAACCATTATAGCATGTTGAAAGGTAGTAAAATCTGATAGAAAATGGGCAAATTGTTTTTTCCAAAATGCAACAGATACGTTACCATAAATACATCATGTCCTGTCATAATTAACCACTGCACTAAACTTACTAGAACATAATTTGGAAATAACCTTTGTATGGAATAGTTAACATATAGAAAACCCAAATAGCGTATTTCACAACCTTCACACTGTTTATGAAACAATATTGAGTCGATAACAAATACTTCTCGTTCAGTTTGGTGGCATACCCTTTCATACGCCCCTCTTTGGTACCGGAAATGCTTCTTTTGTGAACATATTGTCATTCATCATGTCATAAAATGTATTTGGATGTGTTGGACAACCACTTACAGGCAGAAGAGTTCTGTCACCCTCCAACTATTCAAAGCACTACGTGCAAGATGGCCATATATGAGAGTTTGTGACTGTAAGCAGAATAATTCTACAATGGAAGGCAACATAGGTAACGTATCTGTTGATTTTTTCGCGTACCTTTTCCAATTTTGAGTAGTCTACCCAAAACTACAATTTTATGACACTTTGTGTGTTTCAGATGAATGTTATATATTGTTGTATATCTATTTGTGGTTAAGATGCCTTCGTAATAAATTGTATATACCCAATGATTTGATATGATAATACAATATGAATTTTGGTAACGTATCTATCTGTCATTTTGGAGACACCTATATCTGAGATTTTTTTGAAAAACTTTGATATACTAAAGTAATGGATTGGTTTAAACATATTTATTTCCAAAAGAAAAGGAACCGGATTGGTAAACAAGCTTGAAAAGCTTATGTTGATACCGCTCCGGGATACAGCAATTAAAGAAGAACACGTCATGATGAATGTACAAAATGGAAAGAATTAACAAAACAATCGTTGTCAGAAAATATGAATGTACAAAATGGAAAGAAATTACAAAACAGTCATTTTCAGAAAATATGCGTCATTGCAATGTTTTTAATCAAATCTGCCAGTTAAATTTATAAAAGAGTGAACTGAAATTAAAAGTTCTTTGTTAACAGTTTTGGTTGCATTTTCATTACCGAAGAGGACTGATTTGAGGTTAAAACCATTGTTATAAAAGTACATAATTTGTCTTATATCGCTATAGGAAGGACATACAAAAAAGTAATGAATAGAGTCTTCATAAGTATGGCCACAAGCGCAGGATGATGTTGGAGATATAAAACGTTTATATTTATGTGCATTAAGATCACTACATTCAAGTCTAATACGAGAATGAATTATTTGACAAAATCTGCTACCACTGTTTAAATCAAAATGACAGTAGGTATTATTCTTATTTTGAATGGCAATTTTGAAATTTGATAGGGACTGTATTTCCCTCTGTTCAATAGGTAATGAATTCCACAATTTGACAGTATCTGGAAGAAAAGACCTTGCATAATTTGCAGTTTTAGAGTTTATGGTCTGAATATTCGCATTGCGTATATTATAATTAGATGCCTCTGCTAATGTCGAAGGTACAAGGTTACTTAAATAACTCGGGGCAATGTTATTGACCATTTTATAGAACATAGTCATTTTCTGTACATATCTTCTTTGACAAAGTGGATGACAGTTGGTTTCTTCATAAATCTTATGATGGCTGGTACCGCGAACAGCACCACAAACGGTTCTTAGAGCATCAAGATTGAGCTTTTCGAGTACATCTGCTTGCTGTTTTGTACAGTTGTCTCATATATGACTACAGTAATCAAAAATTGGTAATATGAACTGCTTATACATTGTTTCTAAGGTTTTTCGGTTAAGACGGTATTTGAGGCTTCTGAGACAATTTACCATGGGCCCAACTTTGTTTAGCAATGTTGTTTATATGTTCATTCCAGGAACAATCGTGCTGTAGTATAAGGCCTAAATGTTTATGGCTTTGAACGGATGTAATGACATCATTATTCATGGTGAGATTCGGCATTGGAATTGGTTGTGATTTTCGGGTAAAGCGTATTGACTCTGTCTTATTTTGATTAAACGATACTTGCCATTTTCCCGCCCATTCAGCTATTCTTTGTAGATCCTCGTTCATATTAACAGCGGTTTCCTCGGGATCACCAATTATCGCATTTAAAGAAGTATCATCCGCAAAAAGTCGTATATTACTACCTATTCCATCAACTATGTCATTTATATATACAATGAATAAGAGGGGTCCTAAGACTGAGCCTTGTCGAACACCAGCAGAAAGAGTGCTCTTGTGTGATCTAAAACCATTAATTACAACGCTTTTTCTTCTATTCTCAAGATAACTCTCAAACCACTTTAAAAGATCACCTTTTATGCCATATGCTTTAAGTTTATATATAATACCCTTGTGCCAAACCCTATCGAAGGCTTTACTAACATCGCAAAATACTGCTCTGATTTCATTACCTTTATCTACTGCGCCGGCAATGAAATCATAAAGGTACGTTAGTTGATTAACAGTTGAATCTCCTGGTGTATATCCGGATTGTAGATTTGAAAGTATGCCATTATCCCTAAAATATTTGAAGACATGTTTAAAAACGCATTTTTCAAAAACTTTTGCCAAGCAGCTGGTCAGTGCAACCGGTCTTTAGTTGGAACAGTCATTGGTATTACCCTTTTTATGAATAGGGACAACAGAAGCTTCTTTCCAAACTTGCGGGAAAATCTTTTCATGAAGTGATTGATTAAACACATCTGTTAGGGGTGAAGCCAGTAATCGGGCATTTATTTTTAGGAACCTATTGCTAATTCCGTCTGGGCCTATTGCTTTTGTAGTGTTCAGAGAGGAAAGAATGTCAAAAACTTCATTAGGGTAAAATAACAGCTCACACGGCGATTTATCAGTATAGGATACATCTTCATCAATATTTCTATCTGGATAACTCACTTTTGTTTGATTTGTGTAATAATCAATCATTATATTTGCAATTTCAGCGCTATCGTCATAATATTCATCGTTATGGAGAACAGGGGGAAAAGAATTTAATGAATGTTTTCCTTATTTGTAATGTTTTTATCAGGCGCCACCAATTTTTTCCCCCACGCTTTACTTTAATTAGTGTATCAATTTTATCTGTGTGTGACTGTTTTGCCGATCTGACGGATGTTATAGTTTTGTTTCTGTATAATCTGAATTTTGCCCAATCGGAAGGTAAATTGCGCCGTTTAGCAATTTTATGTATGCGATTGCGTTTTCTGATTAATCTCCGAGTGTTATTGTTCATCCATGGAGCATCGTTTGGTCTGATAGTAACAATCTTATTAGGTACATGGTTATCGCATAAATTTATAATCTTATCGGTTAATTGATCTGCTACTTGATTAATATCATGGGTGGCAAGTATTGTATTCCAATTGAATGTACTAAGTTCATCAGAGATGGCTTCAATGTCAGCTAAGTTGTAATCATAGATTTTTCTTTTGAAAGAAACTGTTTTTGCTATGTTTTCCTTTAAAAGTAACGTACACAGGGCAATGGTCACTACATATAGGATCAAGTACACCAGATTCTAGTACAAAAGCAGTATGTGAAACAAAAATAAGATCAATCAAGGTACTAGAAGTAGGGGTGATCCTTGTAGGGTCAGTTATTATTTGAGATAACCCATTTGATTTGATTAATTCTGTTGGAATTTGTTGTAAGAAGATCTTCATTAAAGTCACCAGTCACAATTGTTATCAATCCAAGATCGACTGCATTACTAATAGATTCTCCAATCAAGTCCCAATAAACACCACTTTTATCTGCCCTATAAAATGTTCCGATTCCGTTTTTTACATCTTATTTTAATCCATAGAGCTTCAAGTGCAGGCATATCTAAGCTATTCATACACTCAGAAGCTAAGTAGTTCTTGATACATACCGCTACGCCTCCACCTCTACCCTGTCTGTCTTTCCGTAATGTTAAATGGAAACCAGGAATGTTTATTATATTTATGCTATCAATACCATGATGTAACCATGATTCTGTTATGCAAATGATATCATATGATTCAAGTTCGGGCTGGAGTATATCTAACTTATCTCTAACGCTCCGCGCATTTAAATGTATAACTTTGAGGTTGGGGTTTTGAAATGGCCCAGGATGTGAGTAATGGATTCATACTAATTGTATTCTAGTGCCATCGATACATCTTTAGAATCAAAGTTTAAGAATTTATTAGCATAATGTTCAATTGGACGGATATAATTGTAACTGCCTATCGACTGAAGACATGCATATTTGTGTATATTTGACACATTTAGAAGCCTGAATGAAAAATATATTTGATTCTATAACTTATGTTAAATGTGTACCGACACTGCCATGTAGAAGGTACAAATTAAAGTAGAAAGTCATAATTTCCAAGAAAACGTTCAAAAGATATCCCCTGGAGACATGATTTTCTGGTAAATGCACGTTTAGTGGAGAATGAGCCTGCCATGCCTGTCACAACTGCAAACGCTGTAAGCAAACCTAGCTACCACCAATCATCACCCACCTGCAATGCACGAGCAACGGTCCGTCTGCACGTGTGTGTGTTCGTCTCACCATCCAAATAAAGTTCACCAGAGCGAGAGTGTCTGGGATGCCGTGATCAGGCCAACTCGTGTAGTGATACTGAACAACTCTACGGCTCTCCTGGGTCTGTAGAAACAATTGAAGGACTGCGGGTATATCCATGCTTGCAGCAATGACCCGGCATTTTATTTTGCATAAATTCAGAAATATGCATGTTTAAAGTTTAACATGTAATGAAATCTTAACGCCATTTTTGCAATGTGCGTATTTATGTTCGTTACTGTAAAGGTTGGCTCTCATATAAATGCTCATGGAACCATGGGGCTTGATACTCTAATAAAACCAGAAGCCATAAGCATGTGCTTTACTATTCCGTACATTGCAGACTAAATATGTCTAATGACTATAACAATGTATACGGGAAATATCGTCCTCGTCCATAACAAATCATAATTAACAGAACGTTTTCAAGATCCACAGCAAATAATGTTAAGCACCCAACATTCAAAATCGCATATCTTATCGTCAATAGTTATATAATAAGTTATATAATTCCGTGTTGTGAATAGACAGATGTGTTATGTTTATGAACTAGTACACACACGATTTTTCCGTGCCTATTGCTGCGTTCACACCACAGGGTTCGAATCGCTGTTTTGACAATATTTTCAAAATTCAAATCTAGATTGTTACATTCATATGATGTTTATGTACGATATTGTGAGATCATATTCCAAATTTGAGCGAAATGGATTCAGAAATAAAGATTTGAGAAAATATTCCTGCTATTGATATAAAGACACAAGGGAGGACACTTGCTCTACGAAGTTCTGATCGAAAACCGGAAGGCCAAACTATTCTAACGTGCGGTTCAATAAACCTTTGCTTTTCTCACAAAAAATGTATTGAACATATAGACCCGTCTTTTGCCTTTCTGCGTGTCCATTGATTTTCTCTAACTTCATTTCACAGTTGACCACTGACCCTCGCAAGTAGCATACACTCCTCTTTGTACATAATAGTGGACGACATCGGGAAATCATCGTTTTTTTCGTAATTCAAACACGCCGCTCTCAAATCGCTCTGAGATAGAAAGCGCCGAAAACAAACTCACGTTATCACTTACATTCCGAATGATTTGCTTAGTTATTGTCTGCGAAACGGAAATATCGAGGGAAATAAATCATTAGGTATTCTGATTACTTGTTCGATAAATGTTAAAACACATTTGAAAAGAATGGAAACACCGGAAAACGAATACAGAAGTATTGCAAATGTGGAATGACGAACATACAATGATCATTGTGCCGACTGATAGGCATTGATCATAAATAAATGTACCCGATCCTACTTCAAAGCTTCTCTTTTGTCTTTTGTCTAAAATGCCATATTTACAAAATATATAAGGAGCACCTCCCGTGAAAATAATATTTTTATAAACATTATGTCCGTTCATTGTCACTTTTTTGTTTGTTTTCATTGCGTTTGATTTAGGAAATGAATTTCTTATTTAATTTATCAAGCAAAATATATAACAAGTATTTGAGGCAGTCAAGGGTGAATTGTTATGGGACCATATTTTCCCATGATTAATGCCATTATTTGGTAAACCGGTTACATTTATATTTTTCAAATAAAACTTGCATTATATTAACTTAAAAGGAGTACGTATGTTTAAGGAATATTTCTGAATTAAAACATTAAATTTAAATACAAGAAAAGTTTAGATCAGTTGCTTCACATTTTAAAAAATAAAAATGTAACTTCAACATCCCAAAACATGAAAATACATATGAATAAAGACTGAAAACTGATAAACACAATAGCACTGGTAATTTCAAAAGTATAGTTGGACTGTTGAATTTGATAACTGAATCGACTATAACAGAATATGATGTTTCATTAAAATAATAAATGTGTACTGTTTTGGATTAAAATTGCCAGTCATAATATATTGGCATGAGCATTGTTTCAAAGAGATTTTAATTTAAAAATATGTCTTGTCCCAACTGTATTGTCTGGTCCTGTTCAGATATAAAAAAAATAAATGAAAAATGCTTCAAACATGATAAAACATACCGCTGAAGAATTATAGATGATAAAAAAAATAAGTGTCATGGGCCTATTTTCTGAGTAATATGATGCTGAAGTTGAATATTTATGAAAAGTATTGGGAAAGGGAGATAACTCCTTACCGAAAAAAATAAATATAAGTACATAATTCATTTATATAAGGTTGTAGAGCAGATAAAAAAATTACCATAAAACAAACTATTTCACACAACTATAATACCATTACCTCTTTTTAATTAGTATCCAAACGTAATTTGATTTGTAATGTTTCTCACAACACATGAAAAGTATTGGCAATGGGAGATAACTCTTTACTGGAAATTATTTTTTTATGACATAATTCATTTATATAAGGTTGTAGAGCAGAGTATATTATCATAAAAAATAAACTATTTCACACAACCATAATATCACTACCTTTCTTTCTTATTATCCAAAGGTAATGTGATTTTTGATGTTTCTCACAACACACTGTTGATGAAAAATGGACCAAAGCTATTAAGTTCTGAGAGCGAAAAACTGTCACTTGGAGACGTGGTGGGCACTTCTTACGAACGTAAACAATGATTCTTCATATGCATGTCGAATAAATACCTTAAATAATATCACTCACAACGACAGAATTTCTAGCCAACAACAGATACGTATGTCCGGTATAAACACATCAAACTGGCAAAACATCGTTAATAATATCCACACACGTCATAATTGACCAATGAGTGGCGCTTTCTATCTCAGATCGATTTGAGAGCGGCGTGTTTGAATTACGGAAAAAACGATAATTTCCAGATGTCGTCCACTGTTATGTACAAAGAGGAGGGTAGGCTACTTGCGGGGGTCAGTGGTCAAATGTGAAATGAAGTTAGAGAAAATCAATGGGACACGCAGAAAGGCAAAAGACGGGTCTATATGTTCAATACATTTTTTGTGAGAAAAGCAAAGGTTTATTGAACCGCACGTTAGAATAGTTTGGCCTTCCGGTTTTCGATCAGAACTTCGTAGAGCAAGTGTCCTCCCTTGTGTCTGTATATCAATAGCAGGAATATTATCTCAAATCTTTATTTCTGAATCCATTTCGCTCAAATTTGGAATATGATCTCACAATATCGTACATAAGCATCATATGAATGTAACAATCTAGATTTGAATTTTGAAAATATTGTCAAAACAGCGATTCGAACCCTGTGGTGTGAACGCAGCAATAGGCACGGAAAAATCGTGTCAACCTCGTAATTGCTGTCCCCGAGCAACTACACCTCAAGATAATAGGGCTTTATTGCGTCATATTTGATCTTTCCGCCCGAGTACCGTCCTGAGACATTTCTTGGTTTCAAAGTCACCGTTTTGTACTAACCAGACGGTGCACAAATGCCGGAGAGTGACTGGATTGAGGGCCAGAATTGCCATCAGACGTCCAGATATGACATATTTACACAAACGTAACCGAATGCTTTTAGTTTGTGGGCCGTCAACGATGGAATGAGGAGAATTCATTGGTCTGGCAAAGGTTGAATAACCCCAAAACCCAATGCCAATTGTACCATATGGTGGAGTTTACTTATGGTGTGCGGGTGTTTATCTTAAGACTGTAAGCTGGATGTTGTGGGACTACATGGAACACCCTCAGGCACTCACTATACCCATGGGGTGCTGAATCCAGTCGTTTTCGACCATTTTGATACAGACTTGCCGCTAGGCTACTTCCCATGAATGATAGTGCTCGATCCCATCGTTCAAAAGCTGATGGCACATTCCATGAACGTCTTGTTACCATTCACAATTAGATATTTGAATTTGTGGAAATTGCAGCTATGTTTTCTTCTTTTCCTGTTGGCCACGTGCTCACCTTAGATAAACATCGTTAAGAACTTGTCAATGGTCTTTGTCTTTCTTTTACAAATTCGTCAGTAGGCGGTCAGTCAGTAATGCACCTTTCAAATAAAGTCCCTTGACAAACATCTTTGTTTGCAGTATTGATCAATGTACATTAATCTGTAAAAATCGGTCTTATAATCCGCGGAAGTTCCTGTCCTAACAAGCATTGTCATTTCGTTTGTCCGTTTTTATTCTACCATGACAATTATTATTATTATTATTAGGATATTTATATAGCGCACATATCCATCCACTAGTGGTTGCTCAAGGCGCTTACATTGTTTCCCCTGGTCAATGGCATTCTTTCACCGTCCAATCATTTTTTCCAATTCAACTCCCTGGGGAGTATTCAACCAGCAGCCATATGTGGCGCTCAGTTTAGGGACCATTCTATGCCTCACAGGGTACCCATTTACAGCTGGGTGAACTGAGACACATAGTCACAGCAGTTTGTCCAACACTGTTGAACGCTGATAACCGACAGCTCGGCGTATGCACGTGTTCATGTATCCACCATTCAGCCACTGACATGAATTCGTGGGATCTTTTAAGTGCGTAGTTTTTGTTGCACTACACACTAGGGCTCCAGGGTGACACTTATAGAGTTCTAACAGAGGTGAACTCTAGGTTTTTACACCTTGGCCTGGATGGGATTCGAACCCCGGACCTCAGCAACGTGAGACCGGCGCTCTTGCCGACTGAGCTATCCCGTACCCCAAAATATAGGTGTGTTATTTTGATATATCTGAAATGACGCACATACCTCATATGAAGTGACCTGGAGATATCGCACAGTATGATTGGCCAGCTGGTCGGTGGAGGTCAGCTCGATGTGGTATTGCTCAGTGTCCATGACTTTCTCTGGCCAGTATTTATAGCACTTCGCCTGGAGTGAATCATCCGTAACACATCACACATATTGCACCACTAGGCTAACTTATGCCCATTGATCACATGAATATTTTTCTGTATTGCAGTGTGATAATCGATACCCCAACCTGGTGTAAGACGTTTAAAATTGAGCCAGGGACTCTGTAGCTCATCAGGACTTCAGGGATTATTTATTTTATGATTTTATTTATATATTATTAGGTTGAAAAATGGTCATTACCCCTGTGACCCACATTTGGGATCACAGGGTCACCATATCTAAAATTTTGAATCCCCATTTGCCAAGGAGTCTGTACACAACAATCAGCCTTTTAGACCTTTTGGTACTTGAGAAGAAGATGGAAATAGGTGTTTAAGGCTGTGGCCCTATTTGGGGTCACAGGGTTACCAAATCTACAATTTAGAATCCAAATGACCACGGAGTATGTACACAAAATTTCAGCTGTCTAGAGCCATTGGCTCTGGAGAAAAACACGAAAAAGCGAAAAGTTTACAGATGGACGGACGGACGCAATGCCATGCCATGCCATAAGCCCATCGTTGAGGCACCTTAAGCTTACATCTTCCATACAGATTTCATTTAATACCCTTGAAGAAAAACGTTTTCAGTTGTGGACTCTATTGCATACAACAAATGTTGGTATAATATTTATACAATTACGAAAGAGCGGACTTATTGTTAATACGTGATAGGTCAAGTGTAAATTGACATTGGATATACAGTTCCAATTAGCTAAATTATTAGCATAATAGGGCCAAATGAAATTAATGTCTTCATTTTTCATTTTGAATCTCACAGTTTTGCCTTCAACAATTCCAGTTAACATGATCACTCGTCCGCATCTCTGTTCCCAGATCATCCTCCAGAAATCTCCAACCGTCTTTTGTTTGGGAGCTGGGGGGAAAATACATTTACTTTAAGTAATTTTTCAAAAATAGGGAAACACAGTTTACTGTCACATAATGCAAAATGCGTTGATGTTAAGTACAGTGAGGAATTAGAAGATCTATTAAACTGAAATAGGTTGCTCAGAAGAGAACTTGAACTTACCCTGAGCAGCAATGTATGTCTTGTTGTCGTAAACCTGTAGAAATAATACTCAGCATGCTTTAAACAATACTTTGGGTGGACATTTGACTTGCTGTGGTGTCATTTTGTGAGAAATACCTGTCTGACACACATCGATATCATATTACATCTATATCAAGTTATAACCACACTTGGTAAGATTATGTAGATATAAGGAGGGCATTTTTTTTATTATCTTAGAACAAAGTATAATAGACTGGATTAAAGAAAACAATGATATTTTCACAAGTTGCGAGTCACAGAAGTTAATATGAAATGTCTACTTGATAATATACTATTACAGAGTATCAACATATATTGTATATATATATATATATATATATATATATATATATATATATATATATATATATATATATATATATATATATATATATATGTGTGTGTGTGTAGTTTATTCCCATATGCTAAACTGTTTCAAAATTAACTTTCTTTGAATGAGTTGAATATCAAGATCGACTCGCTGTTTATGTTCATTGTTTAGCGTCACTTTAATGTTACATGATGTCAACGATGATACACTGTAATAGAAGTCATATTGCAGTGAATTGACAAACTCTGTTTAAGGGAACATTTCAGATCATTTCGTCTCTATTTATGAATTTATATACCTGGATGGTTGTATAATGTCAAGTAATTGGATGTTTAATTAAAGCTCAACCAATATTCATGATGTTTGATTGTTATATCAAATAAAATATTGTGGGGATGTAAAACAAAATGAAAAGGTACCAGTTATACGAGACTGAGAAGATATATCACTGACGTGCATAATGCTGGCGTTGATGTAGTCTGAGCCGGGGACACCAGGGATGAGGGGCAGACGAACTCGATTGTGATCATCTGGAAGTGGAATGTTTTAAGAAATCTGTAGACTGTGATATGAGAAGAATACATGTGACTATAGGACAAAAAATGACGTAATCATATCCGGTGTATCCGCCATTTTGAATGACGTCAAGGAGGGGCTCAGGTGACCTTTAGGTCACCTTTGTAGAAAACTAGGTCATGGTATCTATTATGATACATTTTTAATTCCTATCTTTCGGCCATTTTGAATGACAATAGTCATTCAAATGTATCTTCAATCAAATCTTTCCATTTTTTGTTGTCACCAGCAATTTTCTATCTGTCATATTTTGACCGATGTCAACATAGATTGAACTTACGGGACAATGGATTTCATAGTTGTCATTAATACAAGTGTTTAACTATTTTTGATTAAGAGCTTACTGAATGTTTTTAAAAATGAGTGGGATTACGAATGTTTTTGAATTCATATCCATACTAATTCATCTTCATACTACAACATTTTACGAAATTGTATAACATTCCCTGATGATAAATTTACCAAGATGTGATTGACCAGCGGTCAGTAACTGTAGAAATGCCGACGGATGTGAACAGGATATAACATCTCAAGTACTCCTTCAGTTTGACCCCAAACAGGAAGTTCTCAACTGGACATACAGTGATATCCTCAATCGCTGTGTGTTTAAGTTACTGAATGAAACAACCTATGCGTGGTTAGGGTTATTTCAGTGGAGTAACCATAAAACTTTTTAATATTCTGTTAATCTGTCGATTGTCTTATTCTTATTGAATAAGCCAAATTAGCATGAGTTTTCTTTACATGCATACACATCAACACGTGAGAGAGAGATCCTTCATTGATTCAATATTCAATCTGAAATAAAAGACTTGCACTCAGTCTGCGCAATTCTATATGGATACATATTGGGGAACACATACTGACCACAATATGATAATAAAACAATAAAATCAACATTTGTCTTAAAAACTGAGAGTGACCCGGAACATGTTTTAAAAGTGTGGAATAATGTAATGTTTTACTCCAATGTTAGTGACATGAATGAAGGATAAACTATACCCTATGACAAATCCATGTGCCATTTGTAGATTTATTCATTCAAAACGAGTTTTTGGGGGTGAAAAGGACACAAAGCAATAATATCAAAGTGAAGGACATTAATCAAGTCTATCATTTGCCATTTAGCTGCTTACAACCCGTCGGGAGGACAACACCGACGCACTGAATAGCCATGCAGTAGCCATAACATAATGCGTTCTTATGCACCCAGATAAGAAGAATGTGGCACAAGACTCATATAAATGAGCATACTTATAATACCCTAGACTTTGCACAAGTTTGCTTAAAGTCTGAATACCATTTTCTGAAAATGTCATTTACAAGTGATTAGCGATATGGTTAATTCTAAAACATTCAATTACTACATTTGCGCTAGTATTTCTAGAAAAAATGTCACTTTAGGGGAGTGGTTACGCAACTGATATGAGATAAATGATACTGATAAAATGAGGTATTGTTATGGATTTGTTATGAGAGTAAGGTCTAAATATTTTCTGACAATACAATCATTTTACATTAGACATCTATCATGTTTTCATTAAGATGAGAAACAAGATGAGATCAACATATAAACCTAAAAGTAGGCACATCCTGTTTGTGGTAAATTGTTTAGACAGGTGACCTTTTGCCCATCACAAACATTATCAACCAATATACTTAAGTAGGAACATCCTGTTTTGGTAAACATATGACAGACAGGTAGCTGGACTTTTGACCTGTCATAAAAATAGAATAACCTAAAAGTGGGCACATCCTGTTTGTGGTAAATTGTTTAGACAGGTGTCCTTTCGGCCTGTCACAAACATTATTAACTTATATACTTAAGTAGGAACATCCTGGTTTTGGGGGAAAATATTACAGGCAGGCAGATGAACGCCTGACCTGTCATAAATATTACAGAAATAGAATTACCTAAAACTGGGCACATCCTGTTTGTGGTACAACTCTGACAGGCAGCTGGACTGAAATTCAGTGTAGTATTTCATGCAAACCTTGTAGTGTGTAGACCAGTTGTTTAAACCAAGGCCATTTCAAAACGTTTATGTCATGAGTATCATAAGAAAATAACAAATAATAAACTAGAATACAGCATTAAATTGTTTTTTTTTAATGCCTTATAAATATTATGGAATAAAAAAAGATTGAAGATATTGTTTGTTATCATCGATTTATTTTCACGTTATCTTTGGGTCTATCCACTGCAGTCTACCAAAGGTCAAGAAGTGGTTAAAGCCTTGACAAAGTTATGAAAAAAACACAAGATCGCATATTTGGTATTTTATCAAATTGATATGAGAACTGAATTCAATATAGGTTGACAGAACTTATATAATAGGTCGAGATAATGACTAACGTCATTTGCTTCAGAACATTCAAACTGAACGCATCACCATGAGTCAACAATATATACCATTTGTCCCGGACACAGAGAAATGGACTCGATACTACATGCTGCAAGTCCAGGGTAAATTGAAACCATATAGTTTTGTGACAAGAGGTGGTGAACGGCAGGGCATCATGTCTGTTGACAGAACACTGGAGCTTTATGATCCGGAATGGCCTAAAATTTTGGAAGAAAGGAAACGAAAAGAACAGGCACTGATCATGCCTTATTCTGAGCAACCCAAAATTAACTTTGTCTCTCCAACACAACAAGTCGTGGAGCAAGCTCAAGCTCAGGAAAAAAGACAACAGGCAAATTTTAAACGGTCAAAGGAAATCAAAGTAAGAGGAGGTCCAAGAAAACGAATGAAAACAATCTTTTAACTACAAACAACACCAATTATAAAGTTAGTTGGATATCAAACACTGAACTGTCAACATGTACTCCTGTCCTGTTTGTTTCAAGACATATTCTTGGCCAGATAGTCTAAAGCGTCATATGACTATCAAACATGAACAACCACCACCACAACAACAACCACCACCACCACCACCACCACAACAACAACAACAACAACAACAACAACAACAACAACAACAACAACAACAACAACAACAAACAACAACCACCGCAGGAGGTTCCATTACGTCACCCCTTCACCATGATCGTTTCCGGCCCAACATCATCTGGAAAATCGTATCTTGTTCGACATATTTTGGAAAGCCTCAAGATTAAACCTTACCCTCAAAGGATCATATGGCTTTATCGTCGCTGGCAGCCTCTTTATGATGACATTCTACAATCCGTGTATCCTCCTGTAGAGTTTGTTCAAGGTATTCCCATAGATTTGGACCAAGACTACTTTTTTGACACAGGTGTAAGAAATGTCATTGTTCTCGATGATTTGATGTCAATGGCTAGTAAAGATCTCAAAATAACTGACTTATTTACAGAAGGTTCCCATCATCGCAACCTCTCTGTCATCGCCATCAATCAAAACCTTTTCTATAATAGGAACCCAACGCAGAGACGGAATTCGCATTATGTAATATTGTTTAACAATCCAGTAGACCAACAATCCATCATGACCTTAGGTCGCCAAATGTATCCAACCCGATCTCACCTTTTCATGCAAAAAATTGAAGAGGCTACGAGCGAACCCTATGGCCATCTTTTGATCGATTTAAAACCTGATACACCAGCAGACGAAAGACTTCGTCCTAATGGCTGTAAAGTGAGTAGTTTGGAAAACCATCCTCAGAAAGAGTCTACCATCCGAAGCGTGCAGACGTGTGCCGAAAATCTCTGCAATATGCCTTCCTGTGATGATTGTGGAATAGTATTTCAGGACCATTCTGATCTGCAGAAACACAGAAAAACTTGGTGTACAGAGAGTGGAGGCTCTAGACCTAGTCCTCCTGGATTACCTGATTGGAGAATGAAAAGAAAATTGGAAGAGGATTTCATTACTGTGAAAAAGCCACGTCAAATGGAGGAATGTGTTTATTGTGGGCAAATGTTCAATAATAGTCATAACTTACAGAGACATCTCCATGATAAACAATGTCCCGAAATGGAAAATGCTACTGATGACGACGATGATAACGTTACAAACCATGCTGATAAACCACAGAAAGCAGATGATCTTGAGGAGCAAGGAATAAGACAAATGTATACAAGTGTACGTGAGGTGAATAAAGACTTTTTGGAAGAGAAAAGACCACTTTATTTGAAAAGAGGTCTCACTGAAGAAATGATTGATGATAAACTGAAGAAATTAACATGGAGAGCTTTTAAAGAAATGTATTTACACTTTATTATGTATCTGCACCATTTGCAATGGGGACCAAAGACACAAGGACTTTTGAATCAAGTAGAAGACACCAATGATATATATCACACTGTGTTTTCTAAATTGTACAAATATAAATCTTGGATAGAAGATTTAATTGATGATGACGACGAAACGCTATCTGATGACGAGAGTGAGGTATCGGAGGATGAAGATGAAAGCCAATAGACATTGTAAAGCAGATTTATAGGAGTGCTCCTTATCCTAAAATCGGCTCATTGAAACGGGGCTAATAAAAAAAACTTGTTGTATTCTAGTTTATTATTTGTTATTTTCTTATGATACTCATGACATAAACGTTTTGAAATGGCCTTGGTTTAAACAACTGGTCTACACACTACAAGGTTTGCATGAAATACTACACTGAATTTCAGTCCAGCTGCCTGTCAGAGTTGTACCACAAACAGGATGTGCCCAGTTTTAGGTAATTCTATTTCTGTAATATTTATGACAGGTCAGGCGTTCATCTGCCTGCCTGTAATATTTTTCCCCAAAACCAGGATGTTCCTACTTAAGTATATAAGTTAATAATGTTTGTGACAGGCCGAAAGGACACCTGTCTAAACAATTTACCACAAACAGGATGTGCCCACTTTTAGGTTATTCTATTTTTATGACAGGTCAAAAGTCCAGCTACCTATCTGTCATATGTTTACCAAAACAGGATGTTCCTACTTAAGTATATTGGTTGATAATGTTTGTGATGGGCAAAAGGTCACCTGTCTAAACAATTTACCACAAACAGGATGTGCCTACTTTTAGGTTTATATGTTGATCTCATCTTGTTTCTCATCTTAATGAAAACATGATAGATGTCTAATGTAAAATGATTGTATTGTCAGAAAATATTTAGACCTTACTCTCATAACAAATCCATAACAATACCTCATTTTATCAGTATCATTTATCTCATATCAGTTGCGTAACCACTCCCCTAAAGTGACATTTTTTCTAGAAATACTAGCGCAAATGTAGTAATTGAATGTTTTAGAATTAACCATATCGCTAATCACTTGTAAATGACATTTTCAGAAAATGGTATTCAGACTTTAAGCAAACTTGTGCAAAGTCTAGGGTATTATAAGTATGCTCATTTATATGAGTCTTGTGCCACATTCTTCTAATCTGGGTGCATAAGAACACATTATGTTATGGCTACTGCATGGCTATTCAGTGCGTCGGTGTTGTCCTCCCGACGGGTTGTAAGCAGCTAAATGGCAAATGATAGACTTGATTAATGTCCTTCACTTTGATATTATTGCTTTGTGTCCTTTTCACCCCCAAAAACTCGTTTTGAATGAATAAATCTACAAATGGCACATGGATTTGTCATAGGGTATAGTTTATCCTTCATTCATGTCACTAACATTGGAGTAAAACATTACATTATTCCACACTTTTAAAACATGTTCCGGGTCACTCTCAGTTTTTTAAGACAAATGTTGATTTTATTGTTTTATTATCATATTGTGGTCAGTATGTGTTCCCCAATATGTAAACAATCTACAACCTCTTTTCTAGAATAGCGCAGACTGAGTGCAAGTCTTTTATTTCAGATTGAATATTGAATCAATGAAGGATCTCTCTCTCCAGTGTATAAAATAGATTTTAAATGTTGCCTGACCAAGGACTGGCTGTCCAAAAATGTTACCAGACCTGATAAAAAACAGCCAGTCCCAAACAAAAACAAACCCAAATGTTGTTTTGAAGATAACATTTTATTTTCCGAATAAAAATTGTCATGGTAACTTCATATCAATAAATACTACTCCTAACTTCATCTAAGGCCTTTTATTTTTCATTACTTGTTTTACACAAATTTTGTTTCAAACTTTAATGTAGGTGGTCGAAAAAAAAAGAGAAACAAAAATTGTTTCAAATTTTAATGTACTGGTAGGTGGTCCCAAAAATGATGTTTCAAATTATAATGTAAATGGTGAAAAAAAGTAAGTATATATTATATTATTAATCAAATTTCATGTCCAGATCATCTTCTGCAAGGGAATATTAATGAATAAAAATAAAATACTTGTTTGTGTTGTTTATGTATGTTTGCATATTGATTTTCTCCAATTAACCAGATTGAGATAGCTATCAAAATATATGTTAAATAAATAAAATTATAACTTGTATGAGATCTCAATAAGTTGTATATTGATTACTTATTTGATAATGTTAATAAGTGCTTAATTTTAGAAATATCTATATTTATAGCTGCCTAGGCCACAAGTGAAACTAAATTGTAGAATAGACTTCCAATATGTCAACATACACATACCTTAGAATTATGTGAAGACAATTATTAAATTCTAATTAAAATAGGTTCACCTATGCATCATAATTCATCAAAGCCTAAACAGTTACAAATGTTGTTCCTAAAATAATCAGTTATTTCGACATTTAGACATTTGATTTCCAACAGGTTTTATCTTTCAAGATACTCCCGACAAAGGGCCTATACCATTATGGAACAGGGGTGACAGCTTGTTTATAGCAGTATATATTACCTGTCAAAATGTTCTTATTGCTTAATTAATTAAAATCATTCCATGATCAATCACTAAAATAACAGTATTCCACAATAATAACCCCTAATCCTGCAGTAAAGTAAGCTCATTGGCGACATTGAAACAGTTATTTCACCCATCATCCCTCAAGCAAATGGTTCGGTCCACTGAAGATGCCACCATCATTTATTACGTCTGTGAGCATGGAGAAATTTATGAAGGCATTTTACAAGGAGAGTAAATCTGAATTGTTTCTAAATTTAAGTTGCTTATTGTTGGTAATCATTCTGTCTTTCTTGAAACTTAAAAATACTTTGTAATAATACTGTACTGCTGACACTAAGTCGTAAGAGACAGATCTAAAAATAGATTTCTTGGAAAGGCCGTAAAATCCGATGTCTGCTGATTGTCAGGATAACAAATAACAGACGTTAGGCCTATAAGATTTGGGATAGGGAATCTACATTTTAAGTTGTAGAAAGGTTGATAAAATAAAAGTGTTGTCAGTTTGATTAAAATTCCAGATTGTAAATGAATTTTACAATTTTATCTTTGCCCTATTTAGTATTATATAAATTTACCCGTGCGCTCGGCGCAAATGAAGGAAATTTCGATCCCTGTTAGCATTATCTAATATCTATAACTGTTATAAATATTGAAACATTCATTTTCTATGCTAATTATTTAAAAAATGCATATCAATTTATCATGTTGAGCGATTAAAAAATAACAGGGTATATGACTGAAAAATTATAATTAAATTGACTTTGTTTTGCTGTGAACAGAGGCTGTTCTGTCGTCTCCCCCCCCCCCCCCCCCCTCGTTATACAACCAATCAGCAAGCTCACTTCCGTAGATACCGATGTGGCTAAATGGAACAGCCAAGATCAAAATAGTAACAGCATGTCGGAAATAACACTAATGGAAGTCTCCGAAGTTGAGTTTCTTACACAGTGAAGTTGATTTAAATTATTGTTAAGTCTTTGTTATCATTTTTTCCCTAAACTTCAACATTTTTTTATAAAGTCGGGAAAGAAAATTTGGTCAAAAATTTAATTTTTTTTTCTTCTGATTTTGCCATTTTCAATGTCGCCGGAATCGTAAAACAAGTAATAAAAAATAAAAGGCCTAAGCAAAATTTCAGAAAAAATGCTCCATCACTTAGAAGTTTCAATCCAGAGCAATATTAATTTTAAGCTCCTGTCTATTCTCAATTGGCATAAACAGATTTGGATAATGATTGCCGAGACCAAGTTCATACCAACTATATTTAGTTTTCAATTTTGTTGTCCGTCCGTCGGGCGGCCTGGGGTATTTTTTAGACCGTCCTTCTCGAAACTAGACCGTCTCGGACGGTGGGACGGGCTATATTTTATACACTGCTCTCTCACGTGTTGATGTGTATGCATGTAAAGAAAACTCATGCTAATTTGGCTTATTCAATAAGAATAAGACAATCGACAGATTAACAGAATATTAAAAAGTTTTATGGTTACTCCACTGAAATAACCCTAACCACGCATAGGTTGTTTCATTCAGTAACTTAAACACACAGCGATTGAGGATATCACTGTATGTCCAGTTGAGAACTTCCTGTTTGGGGTCAAACTGAAGGAGTACTTGAGATGTTATATCCTGTTCACATCCGTCGGCATTTCTACAGTTACTGACCGCTGGTCAATCACATCTTGGTAAATTTATCATCAGGGAATGTTATACAATTTCGTAAAATGTTGTAGTATGAAGATGAATTAGTATGGATATGAATTAAAAAACATTCGTAATCCCACTCATTTTTAAAAACATTCAGTAAGCTCTTAATCAAAAATAGTTAAACACTTGTATTAATGACAACTATGAAATCCATTGTCCCGTAAGTTCAATCTATGTTGACATCGGTCAAAATATGACAGATAGAAAATTGCTGGTGACAACAAAAAATGGAAAGATTTGATTGAAGATACATTTGAATGACTATTGTCATTCAAAATGGCCGAAAGATAGGAATTAAAAATGTATCATAATAGATACCATGACCTAGTTTTCTACAAAGGTGACCTAAAGGTCACCTGAGCCCCTCCTTGACGTCATTCCCAAAACAAAATGGCGGATACACCGGATATGATTACGTCATTTTTTGTCCTATAGTCACATGTATTCTTCTGATATATAAGGAAACAAAAACAAAGATACGTACACAGTACTAGTCATGTACACCTTGTGATATCATAGTAAGGTTTTGATTGTGTGCATGATAATACTACGATAGTTTATATAACAAACACACCTTCAGCAGGTAATATTCAACCATAACAATATATCATAATTCTTTTTGCAGAGAGACTGTGTGTGGTGCCCATACAGATGCTTTAAACATGATATCCGCTCTGTTAGATAACTACTTACAGGGATAATATTGTTTGTACTTGTTTTTGCCAGCATTCACGGGAAGACGAGCATCCTCGAAAGGAGCAAGGAAACCCTCGGGTAATTTCTGGTAACAATAAACAGTTCGTGATTAATGGAACATTAGAAGTGAAACTTTTAAATTTAAAATGTTTAACTTTAGGAATATTTTATCATTTATATTTTCGGCTATATTAATGGAAGAAAAATGAACTCGGACATAGAGGTTATCATGAGAGTGTGTTTTGGGATGGTCAATATCCTGCATTAGGAATAAACATTGTATTTTGCGAGCCTTGGCGAGCTAAATACATTGTGTTTATTCCTAATGCAGGATATTTACCATCCCAAAACACACGAGCATGATAACTTCTTTATCATACAATGTCATTCTTCATTCATTTTGTGCAAAACAGCATGACAACATTAATTTCAAAGTTGAACTTTACCGTAAATACGCGTATTGATATATGCAAATGAAGTGCGGTCTATTCTCACAGTAAAATGACACAAAATAACGCCTCCTAAATTATGCTTTCAGTGAAAGTAATTGTTATTTTTGGCATGATCTTGTTTTAATACGTTATTCAAATGAAAAATATTTAAGGTGAGGACAGCGAATTCGAACTCGCGTCCTTTCGTGTAATCATGAGTGTAGGGGAGTTCATCTTGAAGGGGCGAGAGTTGCTTCCTTTCCGCCCGGTTGCAAATGGCGACGCACATCACACGGAGAGCTAAACTGAATGTAATAAGGCAGCGAATTCTAAAATCTCCTTTACAAAAGTCACATTATAGAACAATGAAGATTGACGTTCGATAAATGCATATGTAACTCAAACTGCCTTTGTTACCTGTGAGTATTTAAAGTGTTTACTCTGTAGTTTTCGACTCGCGATGAACATGTTTTGGCACTGCTTGATCATAATAATTGTTTCCGTAATATGCATTGCACTATGTTTGTTTTGTCATTTTTCAAATTAATGTAAATCTATATGAAATGAAGACTGAAGTATGTCTATTTACATGAAGCTATTACGCTATTACAACTGTTACGGTTATTACAGGCGTTCGAAATGTTAATGATTGTGACGTCATTTTCAAAAGAAGTTCCGTCACTTGACCTCTGTAATTTGCATCTTTATCCGTATATGACCCCAACGGATACCGAAAATATCCGTTGCCTTTATCCTGCCGAGAAAACCATCCATTGTATGATAAATTAACATATCCGTATTTCACTGACAGCATTTGGCAGATATTAAGTTTATCAAATTTCATGGATTCAGGAGTGAATGTTTTCTTTTACCTCGAAGAGAATGCTGAATCCTTTTTTCTGTGCAATTCTGGCAACGCTTGATTCCAAGTCTGCAACAGTGATTTCACTTTTCACTTCAGGGACCTCCACATTGTAATACACACAGTCATTGCTGACGTCAACATTCTCTGCGTGAAGGACTGCAGCCTGTGGTAGTTGTTCCGCCTGGACATCAACATGTGCTGCGTGTATTGGCAAACATGGCGCCTGGTCCTTTGGAGCATTTGAAAGTTGTCCCACTGTAACCCGATGTGTTAAGTTTCTATTAAATGATGTCTTAACGTAATGCTATCATACACATTGGCATTTTTTTGGGATTTAAGTATATATACTTGAAAAGTGACCGATATACTGGTCGAAATGGGTTCATCGTATTGTATTAAAAAAGATTGATCCAGTCAAAACTATCTGATGTTTACTTTTTTCTATATATAACCTTACTTCACGTGAGAAGCAACTCATCATATATATATATATATATATATATATATATATATATATATATATATATATATATATATTTTGGTAATTCGTATAATGAAACGTGATTGTAAAACGTAGCAAATCCAGCAACAGTAATAATTATAAAGAGCTAACCATTCAACGATGACACAGATTTCACAGTTTGCCGTGATCTACGCATCCTCAGAGCTCTCGTCTTTCTCCTGCAAAATTCATTATTATTTGTCAGTTGTTTTTAATTTAACAATAGATTTGCCTAGCATCCTAAATTTCAAATGTTTTACAAATGTGTAGTATCCGTTCTTTAAGGGTGAGAGTCTGACATCTATTATCTATTTGGATAATATTGTACATCGAACATTTCAATTTGGGGGTAAATTTAGCTAAATGTAACTACATCACACGTTCTACCTTTTATAGACCACTGCCATGAAGACGACTACCAGAGTGATCCCGCCACCAACAGCTGAACAAGCTATGACTAGGGAATATCCACTCTGTCCAGATACTTCACAATTCATGCTGTCGCTGGTCAATCCACATCCGGATGGACACTGCCCCGGAACTGCCTCGCATCCGGTTTTGCACTGACTACAGTCGTGTGAACAATTTGGACCATATCTACCCTTCGGACATGCTGTGAAATAAACATGTTTATTTGAAACGCATAGGTTTGAATTGTTATGTAATTATGGAGATAATGGGACTGGATACTAATTAATATGAACTTTTGAGAATAATGGCTGTTGCGTTTTTTTCGCTAAATCTAGTATCATTTACATGTACTTATAATTCATAGAACAATTTAGTCCATTTTAAAAGAGTGATTCATTTGAAAAACATTAGTCCAGATTTGCTTATAGTAATGTCAGTTACATGTAATTGTATTCGATAGAACAATAGTTAATGTTAATGAGATTTGTAAAACTTACTTCTTCTACAATCTGCCCCATTGTAGCCAAATTGACAACCAGTTGAACACTGACCATTCACGTGATCACACTCGGTGGACGAGTTCATGCACTTCCGGTCATTGCAGGACAAGCTGCATTTACGTCCGTAGAAGCCTTCCTCGCATTCTGATGATATATTGTTAATTTGTTTTCCTAAATATCGTTCTAAGGATATGGAACACATGACGTTGTTATCACTTCAGATTGTTACTTGTAGAGATCACTGACAATGACATTTTTTAAAGTTCTCTGGTTCAGTGTATGATCGATACACATTAAAATAACGTTAACATTTAATTTTTTTTTTATAAGTATCTAAGTTATATTACATTGGCAGCTTCTAGAACACTAAAGTTATGAATGCATGTTTAAATGTTTCATATAACTCTCCAGTATGTTGTTCGGGTAGTCCGCTATTAATAACACATTGCATGTCGGCAAGCCTTAGTGAACGCCACGGGTATCTATAACACTATCTGCCATTCAGTTGCCAGTATATGATTTTATGTAATGTAGCTCGGTGTACGCCTACTATAAGTTTCCTTATACCACACCTTACATCCACCTTACTATTCACCAACCACTTACCTTGCCTTCAACATATTGTTTATACGATTGACGATATGAAGGTCAAATCAATATTTTAACTTAATCGTTTACTTTTCGACTGGACTATCAGTCACAACGCATAATTATGTCACTCGATGAGCAAGGCTTATATCTCGAGTTCATGCTGATCATTACGTTTAATTTGATTGGCCCTGTTTCATCAACGATTGCACTATGAAGGTATTGTGATTCAACAACTTACACTTGTCCAGATTCGTAAGCGTAATGTCATTTACATGTAATTGTATTTGTTATAACAAAAGTCAATTTTGAATTAGACTTGTAAAACTTACTTTCTCTACAATCTGTTCCATTGTATCCAGCCTGACAACCAACTGAACACCGACCAGTCACGTGATCACACTCACTGGACGAGTCAATACACTTCCGGTCAGTGCAGGACAAGCTGCATTCACGTCCGTAGAAGCCTTCCTCGCATTCTGAGGAGATATTGTTTATAGCGGCAGTACGTTTGAGTCGTAGTGTCTATTGCAACTAATAAATATCGCAGTTTCGCAATCACATTTCTGAATATTCAACCTCGCATGCAGGACACAGTTATAACGTTCCATGAAAGTTTTATTCTTCATTCTGGTAGTTTCATTTAGTGGTTACAATACTGATGTATACTGATTAAAATTGACGTTTTTCCGTGGAATAAAAATTGCAAAATAGTGCATCTACCGGGATACGAACTCATATCAGTCATAGGTTCAGCGCCAAACCGTCTGATAGCAGCCCGTAGACTCGCGTGTTCGAGCGCAATTCAGGTAGCCAATCAAAAGACGCCCAACAAATGCTTTTGGTGCGAGAAGCTAGGGGCAGATAACTCCAAACAGTTATCCTTTGGTCTGTTCTGAATGCTTTCAAAACAGTGACCGTTTAAAAACTACGTTGTGATTGTTCAGCTATTTGACTGGGCTTTGGCTGTGCTAAACTGGTTCGGAACATTCGCCTATACGGGGTGTTCTCAGACCTTGGGGAGAAGAATCTACAGAACCTGTTCGTATCCCGGTAGATGCATAATTTTGCAATTTTATTCCTCGGAACAAGGTCGATTTTAATCAGACTGGAAGTTGTTGCAACATTTCACAAGAGCATACAAACAACACTCAACTTCGTGAACACCATGATTCCTCACAATTTTGACGTAACATGTGCTTTCATGCATTCATTTTATCACAAGGGAAGGGAGATAACTCTACGTTAACAACGTCATTTTGCATACCGCTAATTAACTTACCAAGCCGATACACGACTACCGCTACATTATTAATTTCTTTTGTTCAAAGCTGTTCTTTGAATATAGAAAACATACCTTTGTATCTCTTCACAGTGTAACTTGTAGAGACCATTGACAACGAACAATTTGTATCTAGGTTCTCTGGTTAAAAGTATGATTGATAGATCATGATATAAATGTAACCATGCATGTATGTGTGTATAGGATAAAACATGCCAAAGAGTGTTTATTTAAAGAGAGAGATTTAAAACCCGCAACCCGAGGGATAAACAAGAGGGACGTTAGCCCCGAGTGTTTATCCCGAGGCTAAGGGTTTTAAATCTCATAAACACCCTTTGGCATGTTTTATCAAGCTTACAAACCGACCCCGTGGTTAAATTTTATGTTTAATCTATTCTAATTGATAGTGAAAAAAAGTAAAGGAGTCGTCCGTATAATACACCCCTTATTTGAAAGGCAGTAGAGTATAAAGGGAACTTAGGTATAACTTATGTATAATGTAACTGTCCAGTAGTTGTTCGGGTATTCTTGTATTGATCGTGCAAAATGAATGGAAATGAAAACATTGCATGTCGGCAAGCTTTCTTGAAAGTCAGGGTACCTAGAACGAAGCCTGTATCTTGCAATTCTGCTGCAGTGTGGATGGTGAAAGCAAGAACTCTATTGAAATAAATTCTAGTAACTAATTTATCAATGAAAATGCAATGTTTAAGTAAAAAACATGGTTTGCTAATTAGAAAATGGCAATTAAAGTCGCTTTGCTAACACACTATTATTAGCCAATCTTAAGTCTCGATTTCTGTTGGACCCGGTGTAACAGTCTCAAATGACTCTACCGCCTCATACGACTCTAGAGTTATTTGAGGCTAGCCCCATATGACTCTAGAGTTATTTGAGGCTAGCCCCATATGACTCTAGAGTCATATGGGGCTAGCAAATTGCACAAATTAGTCCAGCCTCAAATTACTCTATTCAGGCTCAAATGACTCTACCAAATGTTCTGTGAAATAAGATTTACGTATTCATAATTTCACATTTTTCATGTTTTAGTTCATTTTCAGATTCCGTGGAATGGTATGAATTTAATATTCTTAGAAAAAAGTACTAGAGTTAAATGAGCCTAGGCTCAAAACACTCTAGAGTTAAATGGGCCTAGGCTCAAAACACTCTAGAGTTAAATGAGCCTAGGCTCAAAACACTCTAGAGTTAAATGGGCCCAGGCTCAAAACACTCTAGAGTTAAATGGGCCTAGGCTCAAAACACTCTAGAGTTAAATGGGCCTAGGCTCAAAACACTCTAGAGTACCAACTGTGTGAACACCTCAAAGGTATAAAGGGCTGACAACAATTAATTGATTAAACAGCAGTTGAAATTAATTTTCTGAAGAAAGATCTTCTCCTTCTAAGAGGTACACATTTTAGAGTATATGCTCCTATCTATAACTTATTTTTTATATTTAATCAGGTAATGTCCTTCTAACAAACACTAGATTTACTTTAAAAAATCAAATTTGTGGCTGGACAGTATTCATAGTGATTATGGTCATTATGATTCTGATTTGTCTTTAAGAGTAATAAGTAATTATTAAACCATGAAACCAGTAATGTCCGGAATTCATTTTCATTATTAGAATTACCATCCCGAAGTTTGTTCACCTATACTTATATACGTATGTTGGTGCAAATATTCTGTAAATAGTGATGCCAATGAGACACTGTATAATGATGTAAGAGAAGCCGATAACTTTGTATGTTTATGTTAGAAGTGTCGATTTTATGTACCGTAACATAATTTAATTCATACCTCTAAATAACGGTAACAGTTTGGAGAACAGAACTGACCAGGGGTTAACATTCTAAAAAGTATCGTTGTTTATGTTTCTCTGTAAACTATCAAAAAAGGATCAGCAATGTTACATATTGGTGATGTATAATTTGTTATACTTATTCAATGTACTTGTAGATATTGTTTTCTTATAAAATCCATATGAAAATTATTAAATTATAAAAAAAATCGTAATTTGAAGAGTTTACCCCCTTTCTTCTTGCAATATACGAAATATTGCACAACTGATCAAATAATAAATTTCAGATTGAGTATTGTATTCTTAGAAAACGATCGATTTGTCAGTACAGGTGAAATAATACAATTGACGTCCAAACGAAATCCTAATTACAATTACAATTAAAATAGTACTTACATTTGTTTTAATTTTGGGATGCAGCTTTGCGATTTTTAACATTGTATTGCTTTTATACTTGGATACAAGAATAAACAGTATAAATAATCCTTACGTAAGGAACGCTGTCACAGCCTAACATGCATTGACTGTATATAAATAAAAAAAAAACCACCATCCAATGACAAAACTCTTGATTGATTTAATTGGCATATTTTGATGACTCATATTATTATCAATTATTCAACTGAACAGGATATCGTATTCATTATTAATGCTCCGAATAAAATATTATGTGGGTTATTGATGTTTCTCACCAAATATATATTTCATGTTCTTACATTTGTGTATTCTATTAATAAGAATCTGATCATGATACAAGGGGATTTTTGGTCCACCGGGTCTTTTCATGGGCAAGCTTTCCGAAAAGTGATGCTATAGGCAGTATGTATTCATATTTACATTTCTTTAGAAGCGTTTATTCATAAATATATTTTTGCAGGACACGAATTTTCATGTCAGATTTGATTTGGTTGCTAAAATAAATCGTATTTGTATAAATGATATTCCAGTATGCTGGAGTAAATGTTGTTTACATAATATTTAACTAATAATCTATTTTAATTATACTAGAATAGTATATGTATGGCCATGCCACACGTGACACCATATTATCAACACATTCATCATATTTGCTGTTTTCATACAAATTGAAGCATTTGGTATATGTTCATTATCATCTCAGTTAAAATCAGAAAAAAGGTTAAACAATGACGTCTTTTTGGAACATTTTGATTCTTTAGACTTATCAAATTTCAAACTCTCAGAAATATGGAATCATAAATGTTAAAAAAAATTGTATTCTATTCATTATTCAATCGTATATATCACCTTAATATTGCAGGTGAACAGTGTCTATGAATATCATTTCTTTATTGCGGATATATATTAACACATTCATCAAACAAATGATACCTAAAAATGTGACTTTGTCATGTTATTGTTTTGGTGAACACAATGTTATATCCATTGCAAAATTCGAAGTCATTGAGGTTATAACAAGTTTATGTCTCCAAGTAATATGTGCATGCAACCATTTTCACAACTAGTTATTTATGTCCCATAGCTATGCACATCCATCTAACTACTCAATCACTGTTGACTATCCATAAACTTTTATGTTTGCTATCATATCTCATTCAACTTAAATAATTAATCATACAAAATACTTTCACGTGCTTTGGAAAGAGGTCAATGGGAACGAGGCTATAGATACCAACGATAGAACTTTACCAAACCAAAAAATTAAACCAAAGCTGAACTGCTGTAGTAAAGTTAAATTATAATAGAAACCAAAAGATAATAATATTTAAAGATGAACAAATGCATTTGCATAAGTAAGTTTCAAATTTGATTAACCCTAAACACAAATAGACTGTTACAGTGCGATACTTGTGATTTTTGTCAGCATGGACAAAAAAGTTAATGTTTTTCTTTGAAGTTTAATTGCAGTATTATACCCCCGCCGCGCGTTTAGCGCCAAGCAGGGGATATAGTATTCGGTAACGAACGTCCGTACATACGAAGCGGAAAAACTCACTACTATTCACTAGATTCTGTTCATACTTTATATAAAGGTCAACGTTAGTAATGTAATGTAATGTTATGTTAAAAAAATGTTATGTGACCTCGAACTTCACGATCACAACGAAACTTTGACAAGTTACCCTTGTCAGCGAGATATCAAAATACCCTTTGACTAAAATGTCTATAAGACTTTATACATTATACCTACGTTCTACTCAGGCAGACAGAGGGCTGATTTGATTTTAGTGACATTGGCATGATGTTCAAGGTCAATCAGGACCCAGTCGATTTGTGTGACCATAGCATTGCATGTTTTTACTTTGAAGTATTAATTTACGGTGAGGGATCATGTCACCTAAGTGACAAGTGCTTGTTTCAAATGGTCACTATATATGTGCGTGCTTAAGACATTCGAAGTATCTCGTGACCATCGTCTCTGATTCAACGAACTATTGCATAACTATAGAGCACCGATAGATAATAGACTTATAATACTCAAGGCTCAAGATATGTCTACACAAGATTTTCGCATTAATATCTTTAAAAGTGAAAAAAAGGACAAATTCAAATTCTATATATAGGAGAGGGCGTGATAAGTTGAGCCAATATTTTATTACAGCTGTGTAAAATATGTTGATCAATATCAATATGTTTTGGCAAATACAAATACATAACATAATGCAGATATCATTATATGATGCATATTTGCATTGTTACAGGTTTTCAAAGTAAGTTGATCCCTTAGCTTACATAGTGTAGTTTAAATAAAAGAAATCAAGAAATATCAAGAAATACAATATCTCGGAACATAGTTCACGTGGTTGTAACCAGGATTTCAGACGATTTCACGAATTTTACGAGCGACTCTATATATTTACCAGGGATCACGCGATAATAAAGCGTCTTTTAAACTTAAACAAGGTTAATAATAGACCCTGATAGTCAGGAAAAACCTTCCTTTCCTTCCTATCAGGGTCCACAACTTTACCATATTCTCGGTATCATGGTTCATCCTTTATCCAGTGTGGATGAAATGTACTAAAGGCAGATGTACACATCATAGTGATTACGTGTATAGAGATCCGTAAAAAAAACCCTTTTTTTAGATTGCTTTTATATGTATGCTTTTGCATATTTTTTTTCTCAAATTTGCTACTTATCATTAAAGTTTATACACTATACGGTTATATAAGGGGGTAAAACATCACATTACACGACCTGATAAGCCGTATCCATAGAAAACGGTTGTCGGCATTGAAAGAAAATGGTGCGACGCATAAAGCGACAGTGGCTTGTGAGAGAGTAAGATTTGTAGGGATCATGCGAATTTGAATTCAGAATGCAAAATGGTTGACCCTTCTGTCATTGTTCAATATATATTAGTCTACTTTCAGTGTTTAGGTATTGCTAAATCAGTCAGATCACTTAAACTACCTTCGACCGGCCATTTTAATGTGAACACCTTAATTAAGCAATACGAAATTGTTTAAGATTAATTTTTTAAATATATTTTTCAAGGTATATTACGGGCGGGGGGGGGGGGGGGGGGGGGGGGGGGGGGGGGGGGGGGGGTGGGGGTGGGGGGTTAGCATCAGCCTTAACAGTAAAGGAAGTGGCACGACCTTCCAAATATGCTGCGTTAGGATTCCAGAAAGGCATGATGGCTCAACCTACCCAATTCAATTCAATTCTTTATTCTCCAAAAAACACCATGGTGGTACAGGAGCATATTTACAAGATATGATATGATATAAATACAATTTTGATTCAAAACAACAGATAGGCGAAATCTGAATAGTGACATGGTATGTTCTAACTAGAGAGGAGAGATGTACAATATATTTTGATAAATTAGATAAGTCTTGGTTTTTTTTAGTAGATAACATTTTTATGAACTTTGATATAGTCGGAAAGATGTTAGAATACTAGGTAAATATTGTGTTCGCAAATTATAAAGGGCTACACAATTAAACATGTAATGAAACTCATCTGCAATGCTTTTAGATGTGCATAATTTACACGTTCTTTCATACCAAGTGGTTCAACGAATTAGTTCGGTATTGTTTACACGTTGTTTTAAAATACAGGTGTTATACTTTTTAATCACTAAGATGATTACTTGATGCTTTTTGAAAAGAATTGTATGTTTTCTTTATTGGTTATTTGATTAACAAGCTTGTTATTTTTTGCATATCAGTGAACCAGTTAACATTTACATGTAACATATTAACTCCATTATATTTACGTCACAACATCCCATCAAAATAATACTTAATATACACCACCGTGTAATATGGAGCACATTATTTTTAATAACTTTAATTATAGCTCTAAAAATATTGACATTAGCAAAATATCGAAATTGCCTTTAAATTCGACTAAAGTTGAGGGAACCTACTTTGATAATGAATCAGTCATTGCTATCACTACTACTAGACATGGTATAAAAATATACGAAAGTCACCCATCCTTTCTTGATTCATCGGTTTAAGACAAGTTTCCTATGTACGCATGTTCGCTGGTACATACGGGGATATTTATATTACACTGAGGCATACTTAAAGCAATAATATCGAAGGACTAACACGATAAAAACAATCGCCATATTGATTCTCACTAACACTCTCAAAATTTTCCCAAATCGTCCTTAATCTAAAAACTATGATGTATACATGTATGTACACAAATAAAATATACATACAATGTGCACTGAAAAAACATACAAGAACATTAAAATAGAAAAGCATGTTTCTCATTTTCGTAATCCTATGGCATCAAGCCCAAATAGGGTCATAAGGGGGTCACCAAATATACAATTTAGAATAGAATCCCTTTTGGGCCAAGGAGTCTGCACGCAACTTTTCAGCACTCTAGACCTTATAGAACTGGAGAAGAAGATGAAAATAGCTTTTTAAGGTTGAGACCCCTGTGACCCCATTTGTGGTCATGGGGTCACGTAATCCACAATTTAGAATCCCCTTTACCCAAGGAGTCTGCACACAACTATTCAGCTCTCTAGACCTTTTGGAACTGGAGAAGAAGATGAAAATAGGTTTTTAAGGTTGTGACCCCTGTGACCCCATTTGGGGTCATGGGGTCACGAAATATACAATTTAGAATCCCATTACCCAAGGAGTCTGCATATAAAATTTCAGCTCTAGAGTCATTTGTTCTGGAGAAGAAGTCGAAAAAGTGAAAAAATGTTTACGGACGGACGGACGACTGACGCCATGCCATGCCAAAAGCCCGTCGGGCCTTTCAGGCCTGATGAGCTTAAAATTAATACGCTGTTTCTCTATGTCGTACTCCAACAATATATTATGCCCTCGCACATATCACACTCGAACAGACACACGGACGCACCGACGCACGTACGGACATGCGGGCTGATGGACGGATTATCACTCAAACCTATCGCCGTTCAGTTCTTGGCAGTGTAAAAATGAAGTGAAGACATAGGCTAGAGTTATTTGAGGCTAGCCCGAAATGACTCTACCAGCTTTGATTTGGTAAAGCCTGAAAAATATTGAGGTTTAGGTAGAGTCATTTGAGCCTGGATAGAGTCATCTGAGCCTGAGGAAAATTCTAGCCCCAAATGACTCTAGAGTTATCTGAGGCCAGGCTCAAATGACTCTAGAGTTAACTGAGGCCAGACTCAAATGACTCTAGAGTAATCTGAGGCCAGGCTCAAATAACTCTAGAGTCATTTTTGTACTAGAGTCATCTGAGGCTGATACACCGGTTCTAACAACAATGGATGCCCACTTACAGAAGTACATCTGTCACATTGTGGAAATGGAAAACAGGCCTTTTACAGCTTGTTCTTACATTTCTGGGGTGAAAATAGCAATTATATTGATAAAGAGGCTAACATGCAACTAAACTGTTGAATGCAACTAGCCTGCTGGAAAAAATGGGTTGGCACAATAAAGTGCAGAAAGGTCACCGTGACCCAGTGACGCCAGTGTTTATTGACAATCAAAATATTAAGATGAGGGTTTGATTTATTCATAGACGGATTTAACAAAAATGAGGAATGGTGAATATATTGAATACAACATTAAACATGACTGATAAAATCACGGTGATTGTTTAATGTAAATGTAAACAGAAAATGTAAACAAAACCCATTGCGTTGTGCCTGATAACTGTTGTTGAATTCATGGGTTTTTTTAATAGAGAAACAAATCTGATCACTATAACTTCATTAAATGATTTTACCATTAATCAGTAAGTATTGGCAGATGAAATTTGGAGATTAAATAAATATTAAATAATAGGCTATGGAATTGTCCAGTTACCAAATTTACAATTTATAATACACTTTAGTCAATCTTTCTCAACACGAAAGTTAATAATTATAGATATTTGCATTCTAAATATATATATAAAACAAGCGTATTTTGTATGCTAGAGGCTTGTACAAGTTCACTCAAGGGATCAGTCTCACTAAAGCGCAGAAGCTTGAAACACAACAGCCTACTCTCATAACCAGAAAGGAGTCGAAATAAGTCATAGTTTGCCCAATTTTTATGCTACAGTCAAATAATATTAACAGGAACAATTGGGAACAATATTTATAAAAAATATAATAGTTGAAGTGTATAACTCCCGGGTCAACTATCCAAATAAAGTTTATCTATGCACACCCGAATTTGGAGATGTGTTATCTTTGGTATACAGTAGTTATGTGCATTTATCTTTAATATAAGAGTGGAATAGATGATTTCCAAAAAGCAAATCTACATTGTAGTCAATCTATCTACTCTGATGGGTCATATAGAGAGACGATTCACATTAAATAAAGTAGACGGTTCATTGTTCTAATAGATTTGCGTGTCAGCGTAATTTTGTCTGGGTTTTTTTGATACTTGTCAAAAGATTAACAATAATGGGTTTGGATTTTAAATTACTGAAATGTCTATGACTGAATGTTATGTTTAAAGTATATACTGAATATGTGAAATTATTCTTGAATACTACTACTTCACAATATATGAGTATATCTTATGACTTTATTAAACTGATATATATTTTACAAATTTCTGAATTGATATTGATAATTTCCTCCTTATGATATTGACAACGCAAGTTATAAAAATGTTCAGGTATAATCATCAACGATGTCTTCTAGTTGGACTCGATACTTATCAAACCATAGGAAATTGAGAATATTCAATTGCAATATACAATGTGAATTAAAGTATCCCCACCCCTATGTACTAAAAGGATACGGTTGGGCAGAGATGGGCTCTATTTCCTGGCACGGAAACCTGAAGGAAATACGTCAAGGCCCAAATCAGCCAGTAATGGAGACTTGCGTAGGAAAATTTATTAGTTATAAGTTTCTCATGATCAACAGTTGATGTAGCTCATATATTTGGATAACTCCTTGCGCTCTTGTGATATACCATTTAGAGGCTTGTTACGCAGTTCGATTATTTCCAATATGACGGATTTAATATTTTTTTCTTTTGAGATGTTTTTGCTACTACAAATGACAACAGAAACAAGCGAGAAAGTGAGCAGGTATCATTATCATTTTATATCCTAGATAAAGGTTTACATGTAAGCAGATTTCTGTATTTAGTTCCTATGGATCTATTAACATAAGTCTAATATACAGAAATTTACAAAAAGAAATCAAAACTTCACATAAAGTGTTTCTTTCCCCTGCATCTCCATTTAAATTACAATATGAGTCTCTCACTCCATTATTTGCATATTATTTGACAGTTGCACAATTATTGAATTCCGTGCTTAAATAAGCAATACTTCGAGTGAAGGCTTGTGACCTCGTAACTTTCATTTCCTTAAAAATAATGGACCCTTGGTTTGATTTGGTTATGGAATTGAGAGTTGCAGACATTATCCTATTCGTAGTCTACCGGTAGGAGACATGTGCAAAATGTGATGAATAACTGTATAACTATTAAAAATGTGAGATGAGATGAGTTGGGAGTTTAACGCCGATGTCAACAGTATTTCACTTATATCACGGCTGCTAGTATTAAGGCAGGGAGAAAGCCTGCAACGCCATGGTAGCGATGTTTTGCGGTGAAACCTGCAAGCATTTGCTGGAACTAGCAAACCATGGGTGGTACCGCGCTGAAATTTAGTGAAGCATTACACCCAAATTTACTTCATGTAGAACAGTTCTCCACAGCAAAGTTACCAAGCTCCTGGCGGGATTCAAACCCCGGACCTATTGGTCTGATGCCGGACACGCTAAACACTGCGCTATCCCGCCCCCTATATTTAAAAGAATGATTATGCTACAAATACAGAAATGTTTAAAATATTTGTAGAAATTATATAAGATAAAAAAATTATATTTCACATGCACAATTTTAAAATAACCTGGTGAAAAGTGTTTCCTGAATTTATCGGACAAATTTCAATCTATAAATCATTTAATTGCAAAATAAAAAAAATAATACAGTATTCTAAAATGACAAAATTGCTTGCAATTCGGTACTATCATCTCATGTTAACCAGTGTAGAAGACACTTGCATAAGTGAAAAGAAATGGATGAATAGTTTTTCTGTAATCGGTCGGTAAACACTGTATTCGGGCGGACAGAGGCACTACTTCAATTTAGATCTCAGAAAATTTCCAAAAAAAATTCCTAAAGTATTCCCAATATTTCTTTTCACAAAATCACTTGTAATTCTGGTCTGTATCTCTCCTAGTAGTGTAGAAGATGTGCACAATTTAAAAGTACATCCATTGTGTATCATAATATTTTATTTGGCTTTAATATTTGCCGAAATATCATATATGTGTTGATTTCTATTCGAATAATTTCACTCAACTTGCACATTCATCCCAAATCGAGCAACATCATTACACATGTTATATGACCAAACTTGGCTTTTCTTTTTTCAAAAATGACGTTAGACTTAGTGACGCGCGCCAATCGCAGTTCATTGTTTTCAATCAGAAATCGTGGCTTTTGCCTTTAATACCATCATTATACTCATTCGACTATCATCAAAATGGTAATTTTCGGCAACAGTCAATACTTATTGGTAAAATAAAACCACTTTTAACGTTTGGCAACAGAATGGATGCACCTTTAAGAACCGAGCGAATAGTTTTTTTCTGCAATTTCTCGGAGACAGACGGGCAGACGGACTGAATTTTTGCTATAATTATAAACCCAGGAATCAATGGTCAGGCTTATAATAATGTAGTAACCAAAAATGTAATCTATTTAGCCTTTCTTATGTTTGGATGGACACCTTAGGTTTTCACAGAATTCTTGGTCAGATTTCAGTACAAAAATTACCTCTATTTTCAAAGTCCACCTATAATGTAACGAACAACTATTTTTGTTTGAACATTGGTTCTAAATAACCCCAATACAATGGAGAACAATGATATATAAAGTTCATGTATTCACCCTTTAGCCTGCAGCACTTTCTTTTTTTAAGAGGACTTATGCCGTTGGGCCCATGGCCTAACTATTCGTCTTTAAGTCGCCAGTATGTGATTTTATGTAATGTTGGTCTGTGTACCCCTAGTATAAGTGACCTTCTACCACACATTGCATGTACACCCACTTTTATATTCACCACCAACGTATCTCGCCTTTGTTGTTTTTACTATTGATAACACGAAGGTCTTATCAGTATTTTTACTTAATGGTTTACTTTCCAAAAGTCGTTACATTGTTATAGTTTGGATTACACATTCTGCAATATGGCTGGTTTACTGCCGTTTGGGGACGAGTCCGTTATGGATAAAACCAAAGCTGTCAACTAAATTATGTATTATCAGGACAACAAATCTCGACACATGGCCCGCTTGGCCAGGAAGGCTTATATCTTAACTTCAAAATGATCATAACGTCCAATTTGCTAAGCTTTGCTTGAGCGATGAATGCAGCATGAAGGTAGAGTGATTCAATAATCAAAATTGTCCAGTAATTAATAAATGAATAAATAAATGCATATTTATATTGCGCTAAATCCATGCTTAGCATGCTCTAAGCGCTACACATATTATTACCCTGAAGGAATTGTACTTTCAGGCTGCTACTAAGCGCTCCGCGCGACCGGATAGGTCCGTACTTTCCCGTGTTCAGGTACTCAATTGTACTGCTGAGTGAACAGAGGCACATTTCGAATAAAGTCCCTTGCCCAAGGTGACACCACGAGCCTCTCAACTTATGTCTCAGTGTGGGGCAGGGGATCACCCTTCAAACTCTCAGTTTTCATTCAGTAATGAGGCGGGTAACCCACCCATCCAGCGAGCCACGCCCGTTGTTGCTGAACTTAACTGATAGCGGTCGACTGAGCTATGCACAGGACCCAGTGCCATTATTAAATCATCTACATAAACTAATAAATAATAGAACAAAATTCCATTTTAATTAGATTGGTAAAACTTACTGTTGGTACAATCTGTTCCATTGTACCCTGCCTGACAACCCGTTGAACACCGACCAGTCACGTGATCACACCCAGAGGACGAATCGTTACATTTACGTTCAGTGCAGGACAAACTGCATGCATATCCGTAGAAGCCTCGAGCGCATTCTATAGAGAGAGTGTTCAAGTGTTTCTTAGAATATTTAAAAATAGAGCCATTGGCTATGGAGCTCAACATGCCTTAAACAAAAAACTATTTTTGTTCAAAATGCAAAGTATTTATCAGAGGGTTATACAATTTCAAGTACTGTATGCAATGGAGAAGATAATCAAAATAGATTTTCAGTTCGCGGTTCACCAAATCTACAATTTAGAATCCCCATTTGCCAAGGAGTCTGTACTTATAAGATCAGCTCTATTGAGTCAAGGGTTTTTGAAAAGAAGTCGAAAAAGTGAATAGTGTAATGACGAATGTCCGAATGTCAAAAGTGTCCAGTCATTAAATCATCTACATAAACTAATAAATAATAGAACAAAATTCCATTTTAATTAGATTGGTAAAACTTACTGTTGGTACAATCTGTTCCACTGTACCCTGCCTGACAACCAGTTGAACACCGACCAGTCACGTGATCACACCCAGAGGACGAATCGTGACATTTACGTTCAGTGCACGACAAACTGCATGCATATCCGTAGAAACCTCGAGCGCATTCTATAGAGAGAGTTTTCAAGTGTGTTCTTAGAATATTTAAAAATAGAGCCATTGGCTATGGAGCTCAACATGCCTTAAACAATAAACTATTTTTGTTCAAAATGCAAAGTATTTATCAGAGGGTTATGCAATTTCAAGTACTGTATGCAATCAAAATAGATTTTCAGTTCGCGGTTCACCAAATCTACAATTTAGAATCCCCATTTGCCAAGGAGTCTGTACTTATAAGTTCAGCTCTATGGAGTCAAGGGTTTTTGAAAAGAAGTCGAAAAAGTGAAAAGTGTATGGACGAATAGACGGACGTCATGCCATGCCATTAGCCCATTTGGCTTTTCAGTTCAGATGAGCTAGAAATGGACGATAGTATTATATCCCTTTATATGATCGCTGACAAGTAACACTACTTGTATTTTGTTTGCTTATTAAAAGTATAATACATTCTAAGACATAACATCTAACCATTTGAATAAGTACAGTAGAACACGGTTATACTCAAAGGAACCAAAGAATTCAGCCCGCTATATCCGCCCTTCGCTATTCGCATTTAGCATATTATATAGGGCTTTTGACTTTTGTCATCAACTTAAATTGAATCAGCCACACATTGCATGTACACCCACTTTATATTCACCACCCACGTATCTCACCTTTGTTGTTTATACTATTGATAACACGAAGGTCATATCAGTAGTTTTACTTAATGGTTTACTTTCTAAAAGTCGTTACATTGTTATGGTTTGGATTACACTTTGGGCAATATGGCTGGTTTAGTGCCATTTCGGGACGAGTCCGTTATTGATAAAACCAAAGCTGTCAACTAAACTATGTATTATCAGGACAACCAATCTCGACACATGGCCTGCTTGGCCAGGAAGGGTTATATCTTAACTTCAAAATGATCATAATGTCCAATTTGCTAAGCTTTGCTAGAGCGATGAATGCAGCATGAAGGTAGAGTGATTCAATAACCACAATTGTCCAGTCATTAAATCATCTGCATAAACTAATAAATAATAGAACAATATTCCATTTTAATTAGATTGGTAAAACTTACTGTTGGTACAATCTGTTCCATTGTACCCTGCCTGACAACCCGTTGAACACCGACCAGTCACGTGATCACACCCCGAGGACGAATCGTTACATTTACGTTCAGTGCAGGACAAACTGCATGCATATCCGTAGAAACCTCGAGCGCATTCTATAGAGAGAGTGTTCAAGTGTGTTCTTAGAATATTTAAAAATAGAGCCAATGGCTATGTAGCTCAACATGCTTTAAACAATAAACTATTTTATTCAAAATGCAAAGTATTTATCAGAGGGTTATACAATTTTAATTACTGTATGCAATGGAGAAGATAATCAAAATAGATTTTCAGTTCGCGGTTCACCAAATCTACAATTTAGAATCCCCATTTGCCAAGGAGTCTGTACTTATAAGATCAGCTCTATTGAGTCAAGGGTTTTTGAAAAGAAGTCGAAAAAGTGAATAGTGTAATGACGAATGTCCGAATGTCAAAAGTGTCCAGTCATTAAATCATCTACATAAACTAATAAATAATAGAACAATATTCCATTTTAATTAGATTGGTAAAACTTACTGTTGGTACAATCTGTTCCACTGTACCCTGCCTGACAACCCGTTGAACACCGACCAGTCACGTGATCACACCCCGAGGACGAATCGTTACATTTACGTTCAGTGCAGGACAAACTGCATGCATATCCGTAGAAACCTCGAGCGCATTCTATAGAGAGAGTGTTCAAGTGTGTTCTTAGAATATTTAAAAATAGAGCCAATGGCTATGTAGCTCAACATGCTTTAAACAATAAACTATTTTATTCAAAATGCAAAGTATTTATCAGAGGGTTATACAATTTTAATTACTGTATGCAATGGAGAAGATAATCAAAATAGATTTTCAGTTCGCGGTTCACCAAATCTACAATTTAGAATCCCCATTTGCCAAGGAGTCTGTACTTATAAGTTCAGCTCCATGGAGTCAAGGGTTTTTGAAAAGAAGTCGAAAAAGTGAAAAGTGTATGGACGAATAGACGGACGTCATGACATGCCATAAGCCCCTTTGGCTTTTCAGTTCAGATGAGCTAGAATCGGACGATATTATTATATCCCTTTATATGATCGCTGACAAGGAACAACTTGTATTGTGTTTGCTTATTAAAAGTATAATACATTCTAAGACATAACATCTAACCATTTGAATAAGTACAGTAGAACACGGTTATACTCAAAGGGACCAAAGAATTCAGTTCGCTATGTCCGCCCTTCGCTATTCGCATTTAGCATATTATATAGGGCTTTTGACTTTTGTCATCAACTTGAATCTTAAAGAAAAACTACAACAAATTTTGACACTATTTTGATGTTATGAAATACTTTTACTGCATTAATGTAGGGTAAATCATGAAATGAATCCAATTGCTGGCAGTGCATTGCAATGATTTACTGTCTCTGAAGACCACTGGGGGTCTAAAATGTCATTTTTCACAAATCTTTGGAAAACGTCTGTGGTACATGAATTGGCGATTACTATTACTGCAAAGTTTACACATCCGATGAGTATCTTGTTTGGCCTCCCCTGGCACGAACACAAGCGTCACGTCGTCTTCTCATGGATGACGTCAATCTTCTGATGACGTAAGAAGGTATCTGTTGCCACATATCATGTAAGGCATTTTCAAGTTCTTGAAGAGTAGCTGGTTGATTGGGACGGTTTCGCAACTATCAACCAAGATGATCCCACAGGTGTTCTATAGCAGACAGATCGGGAGAACGTGATGGCCAGGGAAAAACGACGACATTGGCATTGTTCAGGTAGTTCTGAGTGATCCTGGCTGTATGGGGAGTATGGACAGTGCCATGCGACGGACAGGTCGGTAAGCCCTTATTCCGGCGTGAATAATCGTCTCCTCACAATGTGTCGACTCACACGCTGTTGCTGCCGATTGCGTCACTATCAGGAACTGATAACGTAGATGTAAATTCCGGAAGAAGTGGTCTTCCCTGGGTGTTATGACACATGGTCTGCTGCTTCATGGTCTGTCACGTGTTGTGTCAGTCTGTTGGAACCGCTAAAGTAGCTTGGTTATGCACTTGATATTGTTGACTTTTCCATCCCCACCTTGGCCATGCCAATTGCCCCCTCTCTCTAATCAGCAGTCCAACTTGGCGTTGCTTTGATGTTTTTTTCGGTTTATGTGATAGCAAGTTACCATTTTCATTGGTTTATATAGTGACATATGCATGAAGAATCAATGGAAATAAAAAAAAAAACCCAATTTGTTGGCTTTTGGGACACAACACGGACATTAACCAATACATAAGCTTGTTTTTTTATGGAATTGCTCCTGCAAGTTACAAACCTGGGTTTGAATCCATTTTGGAAATATTCAACATTTTATGGTGACAACTTTCTTTTGATCTTCATTTTAAAATAAATACATTATGTTTAATCATTTGTGTATTCACCTGGTTCAATGGTTGCTTCAAGAACGCTATAGTAGTGTATAGAAGTATACATGTAACAGTCGAGTATGTCCTTGAGGTATTGGTCGAGCAAGCCAAGGGAAACTTACATGGAAACGTTGCTGGTCATCAAGCTTTCATGAACGCCGCGAGATCCTAGAACACTTTCTGTCATTAAGTCGCCTATTTAATGTTTTATGTAAGCTCACCCTGAATACTCGTACGATATGCTTCCTTGTACCGCATACAAAATACACCTACATATTGATCATCCACTGAAGTTGTTAACAATAATTCTCTTCTATCCAGCCTGACATCCATCTACATACTGAGCAGTCACCATCCAATTACCCAACTTCCAAACGCAAGGCATAACTCTTGCCAGTCGATTACTGGCTGATTTAAGCCTTGCGGTATTTCCCCTCGCTTTGTTGTGCCTAGATAGTGAATCGCTGCACCAGAAATGTATAATGGGCCTGGATTTCTAAGCACAGATTTTTAAAGGAAATACTTCAAGGCCTAAATCAGCCAGCAATGGTCAATGGTGACTGGCAATAGTTATGCCTTGCATTTGGAAGTTGCCAATTACCTTGTCTACAATCTGTTCCATTATACCAAGCCTTACACCCGCCTACACAGTGACCAGTCACGTGATCACATGTGGATGAAGGGTAAAGACACTTCCGGTCATAACAGGGTAAACTGCAGTTTTGTCCGTAGAAGTCAATTTCACATTCTATGTAAAATAATTGATATTTGCATCAACTTAGAGAGGAAATACACAAAATCATGCTTTGCTTAAAACATTGAAAGCAATGCGGTCATGTCAATTCGTTTTACTTTGCCGTTTCATTTAAAAAGTCATTAATGTGTTTTATTTCGGACTCCACGTTCTGCAATAGGGCGGATTTAAATATTCAGCAGGAGATTACTGAGGTGCAAAAGAAATGTCACCATTTTTTCAACAGAGTAAAGAACGAATTACTGCTATCGGGGAAAGTCACTTTCGAATGTATTAGATAAGAAATGCTTACATATTCATACATAAATTTAATACTTCTATTTATTTTGTCTGGTAAATTACTCTTTGGGTGCTGAAGTCACTTTTTCAAGCACAATTTTGGACAGATTTTTGACATTTAAATTAAAAATTATAAATGTAAAACGTAACTTGTTCTACAATCTGCCTCATTGTACCCAGTCTCAACACCGAATAGTCACTACATTTTTTCATTTGATATTTTAATGTTTAATAAATACATTATGTTTTATCATTTGCGTATGCACCTGAGTAACATTGGCAGCTGGAATGCTACATGTTTACATGTATAAATTTATGACGTAACAGTCCAGTATCAAGTATCCTGGTATTGATCGAGGGAAAGAAAAATTGCACGCAGTCAAGCTTTCATGAATGCTGCGAGAACCTAGTTAACTGACCTTGTGAATAATAAAATTCTCCCCAGCCTGACATCCATCTACATACTGAGCAATCACCATTCAATTACCTTGTCTACAAGCTGTTCCATTATACCCAGCCTCACACCCGTCTACACAGTGACCAGTCACGTGATGACATGATGATGAATGGTAAAGACACTTCCGGTCAGAACAGAGCAAACTGCAGTCAGGTCCGTAGAAGTTTAATTCACATTCTGTGGAGAAGAATTAATATTTGCATCAACTTAGTGAGTGAGTGAGTGAGTGAGTTATTGTTTAACGCCGCTTCGGCAGTATTGCAGCCATTAGCGGCGAGGCATCAACTTAGAGAGGAAATATAAAATATAAATATAACTAAATCATGCTTAAAAGATTGAATACAATACGGTCATGTCAATTCGTTTTCCTTTGCCGTTTCATTTAAAAAGTCATTAATGTGTTTTATGTCGGACCCCACGTTCTGCAATAGGGCGGATTTTAATACCAATTCAGGAGGAGATTACTGAGGTGTAAAAGACATGTCACCACATTTTCAACAGAGTAAAGAACGAATTACTGTTATCGGGGAACGTCACTTTCGAATGTATTAGATAATAAATGCTTACATATTCATACATAGATTTAATACTTTTATTTATTTTGTCTGGTAAAATACTCTTTGGCTGCTGAAGTCACTTTTTCAAAATGTTTTTTGGACAGATTTTTGACATTTAAATTACAAATTGTAAATATAAAATCTGACTTGTTCTACGATCTTCCTCATTGTACCCAGTCTCAACACCGACTAGTCACTACATTACTTCATTTGAAATTTTAATGTTTAATAAATACATTATGTTTTATCATGTGCGTATGCACCTGAGTAACATTGGCAGCTGGAATGCTACATGTTTACATGTATAAATTTATGACGTAACAGTCCAGTATCAAGTATCCTGGTATTGATCGAGGGAAAGAAAAATTGCACACAGTCAAGCTTTCATGAATGCTGCGAGAACCTAGTTAACTGACCTTGTGAATAATAAAATTCTCCCCAGCCTGACATCCATCTACATACTGAGCAATCACCATTCAATTACCTTGTCTACAAGCTGTTCCATTATACCCAGCCTCACACCCGTCTAAACAGTGACCAGTCACGTGATGACATGATGATGAATGGTAAAGACACTTCCGGTCAGAACAGAGCAAACTGCAGTCAGGTCCGTAGAAGATTAATTCACATTCTGTGGAGAAGAATTAATATTTGCATCAACTTAGTGAGTGAGTGAGTGAGTGAGTTATTGTTTAACGCCGCTTCGGCAGTATTGCAGCCATTAGCGGCGAGGCATCAACTTAGAGAGGAAATATAAACTATAAATATAAATAAATCATGCTTAAAAGATTGAATACAATACGGTCATGTCAATTCGTTTTCCTTTGCCGTTTCATTTAAAAAGTCATTAATGTGTTTTATTTCGGACCCCACGTTCTGCAAAAGGGCGGATTTTAATACCAATTCAGCAGGAGATTACTGAGGTGCAAAAGAAATGTCATCACATTTTCAACAGAGTAAAGAACGAATTACTGTTATCGGGGAACGTCACTTTCGAATGTATTAGATAAGAAATGCTTACATATTCATACATAAATTTAATACTTTTATTTATTTTGTCTGGTAAAATACTCTTTGGGTGCTGAAGTCACTTTTTCAAAATGTTTTTTGGACAGATTTTTGACATTTAAATTACAAATTTTAAATATAAAATCTGACTTGTTCTACAATCTGCCTCATTGTACCCAGTCTCAACACCGAATAGTCACTACATTTTTTCATTTGATATTTTAATGTTTAATAAATACATTATGTTTTGTCATTTGCGTATGCACCTGAGTTACATTGGCAGCTGGAATGCTATATGTTTACATGTATAAATGTATGACGTAACAGTCCAGTATCAAGTATCCTGGTATTGATCGAGGGAAAGAAAAATTGCACGCAGTCAAGCTTTCATGAATGCTGCGAGAACCTAGTTAACTGACCTTGTGAATAATAAAATTTTACCCAGCCTGACATCCATCTACATACTGAGAGACCAGAACGAGGCTGAGTGAAAGTGGTCGATGTTTTTACCTGTCTCCAATTTATGTAAATAATTTGAGACCGACAAACCTAATCTGAATATTTAATGGCCATATAACCGCCAAAACATGGCTAGAATGGACTGATATGTCAAAAAAGAAGAAAACAGGTTCAAATACGAAGAGATCGTCACCGAACAACACGGCTTCAATCTCAGGTGAGACGCTCGCATGTCAGCCATTGCCAGGTGTCACCTCACAGTCACATGTAAACAACCGTCAATCAGGTGAGCGATCGCTACCGGAGACTATCGGGAGCAGTCTACAAGTGCTATATTCCCCCATGTCGCAACAATATCAACCATATCAACCACAAAATCAGCCATTTCAACAACATAATCAGTCATTTCAACCACAAAATCTATCGTTCAATGGGACCCCACAGGGACAGATGCACCTACTTCAGTCACCTGTAAACAGTGGGGCTCCACAGGGGAGCCCTATGTTTACAAACAGTAGCGAACTTTTACAAAGACTAGCAAATATTGAGCATGCTATGTGCAAAATTAACAAATTAGATGCAATCGAAGCTGCAGTTACAGCTACGGACACTAAACTTACACTACTTCACCAGAAAATGCAAGAAACTGAGGGTAGAATGTGTGAAATAGAAAAGAGTGTGAATTTCATGAGTAGCAAGTACGATACTCTGTGTCAGAAACTAGACGGGGTAAATGACAATATTGCCCATATCCATGACATGTGCAAACGCCACGACCAAGATGATATACCCAAACTACACAATCTCATCATTGATAACTCTGACTATATAGGTGAAACGGCCCAAAACGTAGATAGTCTACATGAGCAGCTAATTGACCTGAAAACTAGGAGCATGGAGATTAATTTGATATTCAGTGGAATCAAAGAAGCCACCGATGAAAATTGTGAAAATATTGTGAAAAGCTTTATTGAAACGCAATTAAAAGTCAGTGAAGACATTCCCATAGAGCGAGCACACCGTCTCGGAGCACGTAGACAACCAGTAGAGGCCACGCCCATCATTGCCAAATTCGCATTCTACAAAGATCGCGAAACTATCAGACGAGCCGCTTCTCAAAATCTTAGAGGTACTAACTTCGGCGTTAACCCTCAGTATCCCCAGGAAGTTCTGCAAAGACGACGATCGTTAATTCCACTGTTTAAAGAGGTGAAATCTGCGGGAAAGAAGTGTAGCCTAATTGCCGACAAGTTGTTTGTCGACAACAAACGCGTGTACCCGACAGATGCACCCCGCCCACATCTAGCCAATCAGGACCCGGGAAGACAAACAGCGTCCAATCAAAACCCAACACCGCGATCAGCTGTTTACGCGAGATCATCTCGATACGAAATCCGAACACCAATTGGCGAGAGGCGTGTCGATTCGACCCGAAACTCGACCAACCCGCATCAACCGCGCTAGGGAAGTCACGAGTACACGCGCTATGGACACACCCCCACAGCTGATGTAAACAATAGCCAGCCCAATATCGACACGCATTACACATATCTCTCCCTAAATGTATGTGGTCTCAAATCAAAGCTACTCTCGCCTGACTTCACAGACTTTATCTCTCGATATGACTTTATTGGTCTGCAAGAGACGAAACTTGATGATCTAGATATCATTGATATACCTGGTTTCACACTATTCCATAAAACCAGATGTACGCAGAATAAAAAGATAAAGTCCGGCGGCATATCAGTTTGTGTCAGAACTCCACTAGTCCCGTTCATCGAAATATTAGACACGAAATCAGAATATGCTCTCTGGTTCAAAATGCAACAATTCATGCCAAATCACGAACACGGCTACTTTGCAGTTATTTATTCAACCCCCGAAAACTACAAATATGCATCTGTAGAACAGTTAGATTTACTTGAAAGAGAAATCATTGACTTTTCTTCACTATCAGAATATGTTTGTACATTCGGTGACTACAATGCACGAACTAGTTGTTTACTAGACTACATCACAGACGACAACGGCAATGACGACGACGACGTAGATGATTGCCTTCACCAGTATATGAACGATCCCCAGTTACTACGTGAGCATGGTATCAGACTGGATAGGACAAACACGGACACTAAAACCAATAATAACGGCCATAGACTCGTAAAACTATGTGCTGCAAATAACATGTATATAGTCAATGGCAGATTTGATCAAGACGAAAACATCGGAAAATGCACTTCCAAAGAAAAAGCAGTTGTCGACTATTTTATATGCAGCAGAAAACTTTTCAAATGTGCGATAAGTTTCAAAGTCCATGACTTTTCATCTATATACTCTGATGTACATTGTGCGCTAGAGATGACGTTCACCTTCAAGTCTCCGCCCACTACACGGCCATGTGACCCCCCACCGGCGAGACCCGGGAGATGGCGGCAGGAGCGTGCAGATCTGTTCCTGAGCAACATGGAGCAACATCTGATCGAAGATGCTACAGCCATGGTGGCCGATATAGATTATCAGGCATGTACTCCGTCTGATAGTAATAATATAACGGACAAATTGTCCGAAATTCGTTTAACATCTGCTTTTAAAATATTTGGTACGCACAAAAAATACAAAGCATCCAAAGTTAAAAATGTTTGGTTTGGCTTTAAATGTGATGCCGCCAGACGTAAATTTCATAAGGCCCGCAAACAATATAATCGCCGTAAAAGCGAATTCAATAAAAGCCACATGATGACATCGGCCAAATCATATCGTAAAATATTATCATTTTATAAAAAGAAACATGAAAATTCCATACGTAAACAAGTATCTGAAATGAAGTCAAAGCGGCCTAAAGACTTCTGGAAAATCATTAATTCCTTTAACATGTCACATAAAAAAGAACCTATTACTGTCGAGAAACTACATGATTATTTTAAGGACATTAACGATGGACCAGACGATGATGTTGAAGATGTCCACACCTGTGATATGCAGAATGAACATCTCAACTCGCCAATCACAGATGAAGAAATATCGATAGTTATAAATGAACTTAAAAATAACAAAGCATGTGGTATTGACAATGTTATAAATGAATATATAAAAACATGTAAGAATATAATGTTACCATTATATTCGAAGTTGTTTAATCTAGTTTTAAACTCAGGTATATATCCTGAGAAATGGCTTGTGGGTATTATTAAACCCCTGTATAAAAACAAAGGCGACTACAGACAGTGCTGACCCATCTAACTACCGTCCTATCACGCTTCTTAGCTGCGTCAGCAAATTGTTTACAGCAGTGTTGAACAAAAGGCTAAGCAATTTCGTTGAAATTAATCATATTTTATTTGATAATCAAGCTCGTTTTAGAAAAGGATTTTCTACCACTGATCATGTATATACTTTGCATACCCTCATTGAACTATTACAACATAAGAAACAAAAACTATTTTGCGCATTTATCGATTTTAGCAAAGCATTTGACAATGTCTGTAGAGCAAATCTTTGGATTAAATTATTTTCATATGGTATTAACGGAAAGATTATCAACGTTATAAAATCCATGTATCGTAGTATAAAATCTTGTGTTACATACAGCGGCAGTCTATCTGATTACTTTTATTGTAAAAACGGAGTGAGACAGGGAGAAAATTTGTCCCCGCTAATGTTTGCATTGTACATAAATGACTTGGAATGTTTTTTGTTATCTAATAATGTTGATGGTACATGTATAGATTTCTCTGACGATGAATTGTATATATTTTTGCGATTACTGGTCCTGTTATATGCAGACGACACTGTCCTACTAGCGGAAACTGCAACGGATTTACAAAATTCTTTAAATGCCTTCAGTAGATATTGTGTTAAAAATAAATTGACTGTTAATATGGAGAAATCTAAGATTATAGTCTTTGGCAGTAAAGTAAACTTCAGTAAGCATACATTTACATTTAATGGAAATGAAATGGAAATTGTAAATCAGTATAAATATCTTGGTGTAATTTTCAGTCACAATAGATCTTTTGCAAAGGCTAGAAAATCCAAAATCCTTCAAGCTAACAAAGCTATGCATTTACTATATAAACGTATTAGAAATATTAATATGGATATTGATTGTAAATTATATCTTTTCGATTGTACAGTATTACCAATTTTATTGTATGGATGTGAAATATGGGGCTTTGAAAATGTAAACGCAATTGAGAAAATTCACACTGACTTTTTAAAATACATTCTTAATTTAAGACGCAGTACGCCGTCATACATGTTGTATATCGAAACAGGACGTAGTCCGCTAATTGTACATACTAAATCACGAATGTTATGTTATTGGTCTAAAATTGTTACAGGAATGTGTAACCCTACTCTTTCATTACTTTATCAGATATGTTTATCTCTTTTTACATCTAGAAACGTGAATTTTAAGTGGATGTCATTTATTAAAATAACTTTAGATAATATCGGCTTTTCAAACATTTGGCTTAATCAGAATACTGTCTCCCATTCTTGGTTTAAAAATTCCACAAAACTACGTCTACACGATCAATCCCTGCAATCTATTTATGAAACAATGATGACATCAAATAAAGGAAATATGTACTCTTGTTTACAATCTACCTGCACTATATCATGGTTACAAAGAAAATTAAGTCCAAAAATGTTTTCTGCTCTAATAAAATTTAGATCATCAAACCATAAATTACCAATTGAAACTGGCCGATGGAAAAATATTAATCATAATGATCGAATTTGTATATTTTGTAATACTATTGGTGACGAATTTCATTATTTATTTGAATGTCAATTATTTATTACACATAGAAATATATATCTCAAGAAATATTATACTGTTGCACCCAACTTTTACAAACTGTCTCAACTTTTCAAAACTAACAATGTAACACAATTAAGAAATCTATGTAAATTTATTATATGTATTCTTTCCACTGTAAATTAATGTAATGGCTGGAAGAACGATCACTTTCACTCCTTTTGTAAATATTTTGTACTTGTTAATCCCGTTATGCTTTACATGTATTTGTAAACTTTCGGTGTAATAAAGTTGATTGATTGATTGATTGAGCTATCACCATTCAATTACCTTGACTACAATCTGTTCCATTATACCCAGCCTCACACCCGGCGACACAGTGACCAGTCACGTGATCACATGTGGATGAAGGTTCAAGACAGTTCCGGTCAGAACAGAGCAAACTGCAGTCAGGTCCGTAGAAGTTTAATTCACATACTGTGGAGAAGAATTAATATTTGCATCAACTTAGAGAGAACATTTACAAAACCTTGTACCACTCGTCACCATCCAATTACCGTGACTACCAGAGGAGACTTACGACTACTCAGGGACCGTGACAGCGAGTGGCGGTTCCCGTGTGTCACTGTCAACTATGTTTCAGATGGGTAAATGAATATTTAGCATGCAGAAATCACCGATGGTCGAGAGTTATCTTCAGTTGATAAACCCCCTTTTGCTGCACTTTAATGGCCCCGTCTACAGACGTCAATGTGAGAGGGTTCATGACGTTACAGTAGAGCATGAACCGTTTGCAGGAGGTTCGATTATGGTATGGGCTTGGATGACCATGCATGCAAAGAAAATTCTGGTTTCAGTGCAACGTAGTATGGCCTATCTGAAGCACAAGGATAACATCGTTGTATCATATGTGATTCCTTTAGTTCAGAGATTGATATGATGCATATGTCCTGTGTTTAAAAACGGCAATGCACGCCCACAACTGTTGTTGAACGGCCACGGATTGTCACTGAATGCCTCAATCGCCATGGAATTACCCCATGCAGTAGCCGATACTTTCACAAGATTTACATCCGATTGAGGAATTGTGGGACATGCTGGGACGTCGGGTCTATGGATGTGTACCGCAACCTTCGACGTAACGTGACCTTGAGCCTGCATTGATTCAAGTAATGGAGAATGCATGAGGAGCTGTGGATCCGTTAAAAAATAATCAACGAGCCCCGAATCTACTGCTCCGTAAGCATTCTCCATCTTACTCCATGGATGACGTCACGAACCATGCATATTTAATTATTGTACATTTGAAACAATAAATTTCAATTATGGCACACCAAAATACTTTTTTTTTCAAATTTCGGTGCTCATTCATTTGATATGGTACAGGGTAGCTACGACCCTCATGAAATGGATTCTTCCACGCACGTGCAGAGTAAAACTTCCAAGCGAACCGATGTGATTGACAGCTAAAACTCTGCCTTTCAATGCTGTCCCCGACCGTAGGGTACCAGTCTTGAATAGAACGCGGGATTCTAACTGACAAATAATCTTATTGTTCAAACATACATTGGTAGTTGAGCTCGTCAAATGAAGAAAAACATAGTAATAACTACATGTATGATCACAAGGCTGTTTTGTGATATGGCTTATATGCATGAGACGCTCGTCAATAAATGCTTACCGGACATAATGTTAAAAAAAGGTAAAGTTAAACTGCTTTTTGCGCAGACTGAACATTGTCTGAAACAATGTTCAATATGTATTTTTTCTACAATATCCTTAACCTTAAGTGTAGTTCATACATCATTTCATTAACAAACTCTGTGTGGTTAATGTGGTAATTATCATCAATCCATAGTGCCTTTGTGTATCTTGAAAATTCTGCTTTGTTTGATACGTGGGGTTTAATACCTTATTATTCACCCGTTGAAGAGATACCACTGTTCAATAAATCTCAATAACTCACTGTTTAATAACATAACAAGCAGTCAGAACTATTTGTATTGGGTCACATAGCCACATGTCACATGTCAGCTGTCATTCACAGCAACGTTGGTAATGATCGGGAAACTTTGAAATGCACACAGCACGATGCACACCGTGTCAATCGTTCGATTGCGGGACAAAAAAGCTTTCAGTAATTCACGTAAAGTTAGTGCTTTGAATTTTCCATCTTCTATACGATATAACTTATCAAGTGACCTCGAAAGTTTGAGACCCACCACATTCAATCACATTTGTGTTGTTTACGTGTTTCCGCCTCAGTTTTATTTCACGATTTATGTTTTGTCTGCCTTGTACTTTTTCAATCGTTATTCTTTACTTTGAATTAAAATTAAAATGACATAGACAATCACAATATCATCCTCGGTTACCCATGGTTTTATATATGCTCCGTTACCCTCCACTATATCAGCCATGGGAAACCTTATCAGGAGAATCTGTAGACAAATTACCCGCCCTTGGACTTGCGAGCAAATGACAATTCATATCACATCGTTTCAAAGCAAGCGAGGTCATTGTGTTCGCCATCCGTCACCGGTTATCTCCCTTGACCATTCCGTCTTATTTCATTGAGCATTTTCTTTGGTTACTGACTTCGTCACGCCGGCCAAGGGCGGGTAATTTGAGAACAGATTCCCCCGATAAGGTTTCCCATGGGTGATATAGTCGAGAGTAACGGAGCATATATAAAGCCATGGGTAACCGACGATGTCACAATATATACCCACGCCCGAACTAGTTATGCTGGCGTAATGAAGTCTTTTATTTTTCATCTGTGCATCCCTGACTGTGTGTAAAATATTTTCCATATACATGATTAAAATGTTGGCCCTCATTTCAGAATTTTTTGGCATTAGATTTAAAATGCACGTGTTAAACATCGTGAAGAAACATATATTTATACGCCTGACGCAATGTTGACTGTCATGTTCTTGATAACAAGTTAAGTCTAATATATTATTTTGCAGACATCAGGTGAGTAATAAAAAAAATCCTAAACTACAGCTACGATTACTGAACAGAAATATTAAAAACAAATTAACAAAACCACAAATTGTGTGATGATGACAATTTAGAAACAGTTTACTGGATACATATAATACAAACACATTTTAGCGATAAACATGCTGAGTTCAACTGCTTGAATTATGAGCTAAAGATTACTTTAAACATGCTGAAGAAAACCATGTATCGATTAAAATATAAATGACGCTTGAAACAATATACACCAACCTTCTACTTCCACTTCACCGAAGTCAAGAACAGCCCCATATTCGTCATATAATGTATTGGTGAGTACCATCAGATAGCGCCATCTACCGGGACAAGTGTCCTCGATAATGTCAGGAATGTAACCATAATCATTGACAGTACCACACAGGTGACCTTCAGGATAGGAGGTAAACGGTTCTCTGGACGTGTACAGTTTAACTCCGTTACGTCTCCATGTGTCTGTTAACATTATGGAAAGACGACGACATTGTGGTACAGTACCCATTGTTTTAATGATATGTGCATACAAACCTACAAATTTAGTTATATTATTAAGAATCAACGCTATTCTCTAGTATCAGACAATGCTTCCATTCCTGATTTACATAACTGAATTAATTTAAGACTAAATTATACTCCTCCTTTGGAGTCCTGTACATGTATTTTGATTATTTAATCTCCTGCATTTGACATGATTTTATTTAAAAGTTTAATAATGATTTCTCTGAAAATGCTATAGCTTTACCAAATTTCAATAGTATGTTGTTTATTGTGTTACTACAACTATTTAGGAATCATTGTTTCCCTCTTCAAACATAATAAAATTAAGACTATGTATATCAATCAAATAACTTTATCATCAGAACTCACAGTCAGTTCTGAAATAGATCCTCACTGTAGCGTCCTGTACTTCTCTTTCGAGATCCACCTTCCACCAAGCAACGCGCTTATATAATGCTGTATGCACGACGTTCGGATATGTTGTAGTGATAATCCCGTCCACAGCACCACCAGCAGGTAGTGCTTGGCGTCCATAGTAAGAACTCATCATGGCTGGTTTGTTCAAGGCTACATTTACCGTACCACCTGTCATAAATGTTTAAATTTGAGAAGTTATTTTTTATCACAGTATCAGTCTATTTCTTGATGATTGCCTTAATCAGAGTTCATCCGCAAACGTACAGTCCTTCTTGAGCATCAATTTCACAAAGCACTCCGGTGATCGTAGGTCACTTACACTATTGCATAGTTAAATAGGGTTAACCATGAACATTACTTTGAGAATGGAACACCCAATGCTTAATATTCCATAGATGAATGTGCATGCACATCTTGTCCAGTATATTTTATATTAAATCTTGCTAAAAGTATAGACTGTGAGTCTTAGAAAGTTGAATAAATACCAAGACGAATAATTGCAGAAACGCATCAACATGGATCAAACTGAGCAGATGGATACAACAGGTAGTAGTGTGTACCGTATCATATCATACTTTAAAATCAAATTTAAAAAAAAATTGGTTTCGATAAAATATCAACGAACATTTTACTTCTTTGTTGATGCTGATGGCTGAACTCAAATTGATTGATCGGGAAATATGATAATTAAAGTTCCTGTTTTGGTGTGAATAAAAATGATATTGCCGACATCATCGTAATCTAAAAAAAAGCCAATCGTGCATTCATACCTGCAGCGTTGTTGATTAATATAAACAGCGTCAATATTGTCCACATGTTTCTCTCCTCATCTACAGTTGCAAACGACTGTGTCACACTTCCCAGCTAGATCTTCCTGGATTGTTGTGTATGATTTAGAAGCGGCTCATTTAACAAGGAAGTACTCTGAATAGAACTCAACACCAGCACGATTCGTTCATTCGTTGCGATGATGATTGCACTGAAGAGATATCAGTAGTTACTTCCGGATGTGCATTAGAAACATATCAAATGGTTAAATGTGATATTCAAACTCGTCACATGTGCTCGTTTAAACATTCTAATTCATTTCAATATCTTGAAAAAAAGTCATATATCAATTGTCATAATTCATTTGACTTTTAAAATATGAGTATAAAACATCGAGCATGTATCTAACTTCATATGAAATACGAATTGTAGATATTATCGTTCTTTCTCACAAGAATACAAATTAAGTGTGTAAGATGGCCATGTTTTTAATTGTTTTGATTATACATATACTATATAGGGCAAGCTGCTTATACTTTTTACTTTGGTAATATTCTGTTCACAAACACGTTAAATTTGATAAATGTTGTGAAGACGTTAATGTTAAAGGGATTAATGTGTTATTTCTAGTATCTATGTCGTAATTAAAAAACAGTATTTTGTTGAACCTGTTTAGTGTTTTCATCATAACGCACTACAAACGTGATGTCTATGACAAATACAATCAATCGATCCCAATTTCCATGTGCATATGCATTGGTCACTTACTATTATTATTTATCAAGTAATCAGTTAAATGTGAGTATTGTTATGCAATAGACATATGTAAACTATAATTGCAATACTAAGGAGATTAAGAATTAGTTTTGTGAAATATTGTTATAATCGGAAGACATTATATTCACTCGATTGTGCGTGACGGTTTTAGTAATTGCAACGAGTAGGCTATCATTATTGCAATTAAATCTTAATAGCATATTACATGAAATTTCTATTAAAAAAGCACTACCTAAAGGGGTGAATTACGGATTTCTTAAAATAGTCGTTCAATGTAAATCATTTTTAAACACAATTTTAAATGGATATTGAACTACAAATTTGGAGAGTTATATATTTGGAGGAATATAGCACGAGTCAATGAATTTACACGTCATTCATTCGTAAACAAGATTCATAGTACGCTAATTAATTCCATATAAGGCAGGATGTCCCGCTTCCATCATTCATGCATTACGCATGTGGCAATTGATTAACAAACTCATCAATAAAACTACTCTCGTTTTAAGGATACGCGTCTTTGAAAATCTTCTCCTAATTCACGGCAATACATACAGCTATGTGTGATATAGCTCATTTTGAAGATAAATAATTCCTGAGAGGACAGTCCTGGCTGAATTTTGAATTTCATCCTAGAATTATAATCTGCTCTAGAAAATTGTCATTTTTTATGAGGGCGAAATTCGGCAGAATGTTTAAAGGGACATAACTCTGTCGTGAAATAAATTATGTCAAAATTAGTTACTGCTATGTTTTCATAATGACCAGCTTAACCATTCCATACATATAATTATCATATAAAAGTCGATAGTTTCGGCACAATTTGGACATATTCCAAAAAAAGTAATAATAAATTGATTTTGAGACTTTTTGAGGAATACTTTTTTGTGGAATTGTTGATCGTAAACCACTGACGAAACCATTATGTTTGATAGCTGATTTTGATTTAAAGAGGTCATGTATTTCAGACAATAAATTTAAATCATGTGTCTGTCATAGGTCACGTGTGACTTGTCATAGAAAGTTGTCATTTTTCGAAAATCGCCATTTTCATCAAAGTTCAAAGGCTCACAACTGCTCAACTATTTACGATATAAGCATTTTATTTTCACATTCGGACGCACAATAACAAGAGGAACAACGTTTTTGTTAAACCCTTTCATCAAAAAGTTTATCGTTAAGCTTTAAACATCGCAAACGTTGTCTAGGGGTCCAAATTTAAGCATTTTTGAGTATTTTCTTGAATATTCAAAAGAATATAACGCATTAATTATGTACATTGTATGCAATCTAAACGATGATTACATCTTCTAAAATGGAAATTAAAACACAACATATTTATGCTATACCTTTGAAAGCTACTGAAGATAGAGATATGATTGATTGCTAATTTTAAAGCAGAGCAACTGATGAATAACCGAGAGTCCATCATTGAGTTCAAGGTCAAACAGAGGTCTTGTGGAACTTAGTATTGACGCGTCAATCCTAGTTAATATTGTAAGTGTAAGTGGAATAACCTTTATTTTAATCCGCAAATTATTTTATTTTGATCGAAGAAGGAAAAACTTAATATTTTAATTATGAAAAGCTATACAAATATCTCAGGTGGTGTTAATTGGAATAACTGCATGTACTAACTACCTTGACTGTTTCTACAAATAATAAATATGTTACAATCCGCCAATGGCCCGCCCAAAAGAAGAATAAGATATACACAATCAGCAAGCAGTACATTTACTCCAAACAAATTACTAGACTTGCTAAAATTATTCTTCCACATAATTTCAATGCACAAGTTAATCCGTGTACATGTGCAAGTATTTTCATATGTCGTTTCCTTAGAGCTTTGTATACAAAACAATTGAACTATTCATCATTTCAGGTGCATATTTATTTAAGGACCTTATTAATCTTAGTAATGAAATGAATTAAACTGTATGTTTACCTCAGAGGTTCTGATTGAAGCATAAATAGATAATGATACTCAACTCTGTAGCCGCGAATAACCGACGAGTTATTCATTTTAGTCTCTTCTGAAGCTTTGGATTGATGCTTCTTCATTGGTCAGAGGTTACTGTTCATCCATTGAATCACAAAAAACACACAACAAACGTTAAGCTATCATTGATATCAGCGCCATTGTAACTCTGATAAAGCATGCATTTCAAAAAGGTGATCAGCATTTAATGGCTATCGAACTCGACATTGCTTGCATTGGAGATTTATTATTGCTCTTTGATGGTGAGCGTCGTTATAGCAACTGCAATTGTGCGCTCATAATCATAATGAGTGAAGGTTTAATTGTTAGGTTTCATGTCTCTCTTCATGCGTATGTGATGCTTTTTACAACAATGTTTGCCAAAATAAGTAGACCGTGGATGGAAATAAATTATAACACGATTAAATAATCCCAGCCCATAAACACACTATACTTTCCTCATCAGTGATAACTGACAACCATATGAAATCTATAACATGGTTTGTTTGCAAAAACATTATTTATTTATTTCAATTTTAATGAATGTTCGTCTACATGAAACATGAAATTTAATATTGGCAACAACTGAAACAGTAAACACCCAAATTCAGAAACTAAAAGCTAAGGTTTATGAGGGTATATTTAGGAAATGAAATTCATTTCACCTTAAACAGACACACAAACTGGCAGACACTTGCGCTTACAACTCGCGCTTAAGCAGGCATCACTACACTACATTTCTAACTGTTATAACCCATATCCATACAGAAAATATTAAGTAACTTCGGGTTGTCAGTTTTGTAAAACGTGTTGAAGGAACAGTTTAGAGCGTTCTAAGCGAGATAACCCAACAGGTAATCATCTAAGTTCGCTGTTCACCTTTCTGATCGATACTTATTAGTAAGAAAGAGGTTATCTTTCATCCCTTGAATCACACAAACCATATAAACGTTGCCAGCTTAAGCCACTAATGACACCTATTTTACATTCAAGCCCTCATGACTGCTTGCCATGGAGTGGGTGATAGTTACTCGTTTATAATGAGATATGTTGTCATGGAAATTGTAATTGTGCACAAATAACAAATATTTGATGTGTAGACAATATCTTCATATTCATTTAACTCTCAATACCCAAATTCATCTTCTTTCTACATATGCAGTGTTTGCACTTTTAAAAAACAGTTTTTCTAGCTACAGATATTTAGGTTGCTTTTTAAAGTTTGATCTTTAAACAGCTTCGCTTCATTTTAGGGATGTCTTTCTAAAAAAAACTCCTTACACCCTAGACAATTTACATTTGTTTAACTAGACAAATTAGGCAGTTTTGATCATCAATAACAACGAGAGTAACATAAAACGTTAACCATTATCTTTCATCAATCTGTTGTACTAATTAATCTGGTCTGGTCAAAAGTAATGCAGTACAGTACCTACTCCAGAAATAAGCCATATAAGTACTAATGCTGATGAGGTGCCGAAGAAGTAATTATGTTTTCATTTGAAATTTCCATAACAGATCCGACATCCAACAATACAGCCGACGCACTTTATATCTCTGCATGATTCAATTGGATCTGGATTTGATTATGTAATGATCAATATCATTCTAGTGCCTAACCAATCCAATTGTTTTGACTGAAATATGGTGTGTTAGTTTTGAGATGGTGTGCTCTCTTGAAGCAAGTGAAATACTCGCTATCTGGAACACATATGTTGACACGATGAGACAGGTTGAATTGTGTTAAAGACCATGTCCGCATTCATCTCTCCACATACTTAACAACTCAAACCGTATCTTTGTTTCATTATTATCAGCAAAATCAATAATCTTGTATGGCGTATTTATCGTATTCACCTCTGATGGGTGAGTACAGAACACTCCCTTAGGAGAATACAACTACCGATGTATCACACTAAATACACAAGAGGTACCAAACTTACTTCTGGGTTTGACAAAGGAGCATTTCGAACTAAGTCACCTGCCAGTAACAGATCTCACGACGCATAATTCAGTGTGGAAATGGTATCACCATTCAAACTCGCAGATTATTTAGCCAGAAACCCGGCGTTCATTGAATTTAAGCTTCAGAAAAAAGATGTCTCAGACAATTAGTTAAACCTTATACAACTTGATAATTTGTACAGCATTATACATCATACATGGATAGTTGGATTTCAATTCAGATTAAAAATAAAACCGCAATAGTTTGTAACCTATAACGGCGAGATTCACATCAACCGTTATCTCCCATAGGGCCAGCACGTAAAAACTTATTTATCCAAAGTAATTTTATTACCAGAGAATTGATGTACAGATTACTTTGTGTAACAATATGTAGTGCTCTGGGCCACAAGTTCTCTTTAAAGGCGTTGTACTCCTATTTTCATTCTTCGTTGACTATTCATTATCATGTCAGCAATTGATCCAACTCTCGATTAAAACAATCCAACCCAAAAGGTTTGTTGTCAAAGAAGAGTTTGTACTTTTGTTTAAAGTATTCATAAACTCATTACCTGTTCAGTTATACATTTCTATAAGTACACTTTCTATGATTTGCTCATTAAATACTCACTGAATACATTACTGATGTTGCAAATTACATTGTGATTTAATCCGAGTTTTAATTGAAGTATCAAAAGGGATTTGCTGGATCATCTAATACTGTTCTCTCATTGTGTAGAAACGCCATTTGCATAGGATATGCATTATGATAGCAGATTGGTTTCCTAAGGTTACTTACGTCATCACAGAATCGAAATGATCAGTTCCTTTAGAACATTTAATAAAATAAGTTATTGTTGCATATTTTATATGGAAACACGCGTTAATTAAGGGAAAGATCCACATTATCATTTTAGAGCAATGGATATATTAATCTTTTTTATTTCAAACATTATTTGACAAGTTTAAAAATGTTAATAGGAAATCTGCCGAAAAGATTGAGTCAAAAATCTTCAGCGTGCCATGTGTAATCCTGTCATATAAATAGACAGCTATTTTGGAGGAATCCATAACCCTTTTGCATGTTAAGGGAACTTCGTCTGTGGTCGTATTATTTCGCTTTATGTATGATTAGCTGCCTAATAAAGGCTCACTGGAGAAGTTGGGAGCAGACAGGGACAGTATTTTAAACAACGCTTATCCTCCTCCACTACTTTTAGCAACCAATATCCACATTATTACCGACAGTAATAGTCCCAGCTTTTCTATGGTCTCTTTTTGTTCCAGGATATTTAGTAATTGTCAATTTTAAGCAATTTGGAAAGTAATGGTAGGTTTACATGAATGGCGATTCCAAATACCATGACTAACTTCTGAAAGCATTACGATTAACTGGCAATTGGTAAAACATGAGAGAAAGAAGCACTGGTCCTGTTGAAATCGTACATGTACATGTAGCTATACAATTCAGGAAAAGACAAACTATTGATACCAGAAGGAAATAGGCTTTACTCATGTCAACCGATTCGTAATACTTAAGCATGCAGTATAACTTCATTTACTTGTCACTTTGTAAACCGAGCATTATGTGGCATTGGTCAACTGTGAAATACAAGAGATATTATCGTTAACATAACGTAACAAGACAAGAGACATAAAATCACAGATGTCAATTAATAAGCAGCTTGAAGTTTCGACATTATCAAGTTCATGAAACGGGTTTTTTTTTGGGTTTTTTTATCGTCAATGAGTATATTTCTTTCTTACAGAAGCGATTCTTAAAGGAAGTATTCATTAATGCTGGTTTAAGTGTTAAAACCAAACGTTATAGTGTTTCTAAATAGTGTGCAATCAAGTAACAACAAAAGCAAATATTTTTGTCGTTCTTCACCAATATAACTACAAACTACTGACAGCTTATATGTTATCCCGGTGTAAGCCCGCGTCAGTTTCAAACCCAGGCCTCGCCTCAGGTTTTTCTTCTAGGTTTTAACACGAGAAAAAAGAATGAATTTGAACATATGCCAAACATATGCAAAACTCTAATTCTTTAGCCTCAGAAAACGCAGTTCTTTCTCCAGCGTCATGCCTTTATCAACACTGCATTCGGATCCGTGACCTTGAACTAGATCGATTTGACCAAGAGTTACCAATGAGGCTTTCGCATTATGTTTACAGATTATCATAATTATAGTTATCTTATGTACGTAAACCTATCATTTTCAAAGTTTCATTATCGATGTTTTATATGCGAATGATATATTGAGACGTGTGAGCAAATCGCATTCCACGCAGCCGTTATGTTCGCGCAATGATTTTGCTTGTTTACTTCCATCTACTGACGGTGTGTGTGTCGTTATGGTAAAACATAGTTTCGGATAACTTGCTATTTGCTATATGTTAACCAGGTTTTCTCAAGAACTAATCATTGTCAAATTTGGACCATACCATTTACGGCTAGATATATTTTGTATCCAAATTCACCTCCATATATCGACGCTAGACCTCTTAAGAATTATTGTTTTGAGAACACCTTTTCTCTCCTGCAATAATATACAACACCCTTCCACGTCATTTACCTCATGTAGAATGTTTTCCAATTATTGACATAACGTTGAGTCAGAAATTGTCCATGTGGAATGCTTATACGTCTTAAAATTCATTTATAGGTGTTTAAAGGTGTCTCATTGCTTATAACTGACAAGCTTAATACATACTTATAACCTGAAATAACACATTATAACCCAATTTGAACGTTTTGAAATTCTTATAAAGAAAAGTGATTGCTATTTCTGAATACAGAAATATATGGAAATGCCAAACAGTATATATGATAGCCCTACAAAGTATTCAACACGTTTGAAATGTTGTACAACCTTGAAGGAATATATTAAAGTTGTCTGCTAGACCTCCTTCTAGTATTCATGTTTGGTAAGTGGTGTCTTCATTGACTTAAAGAGTATGTATTAAACCTGTACCACTTGTGATCAGAAATACACATCACAAGCCAGTTTGAGAGCTGGTAATCCCTATAAATGAATCTGGAAATATAGGGAAATTGTCATGGACTTACCCTAAAGGGGAGAATAATCTTTTGTGCCTGTAAATGTATCATACTAAAGACTACATTTTTGACATATTAAACTGTTGACACATACACATAACACATTTAAATGTATCTATCCAACTTATGTTTGTCCATTTCACTGGCTGTTTTCTTTGTTGCAATGCAATCACCCTGTGTAACTCAAGGCAAACAAAGACGGATAAAGTATCAATGAATTAGGATGTACTCAGGCAAGTCAAGATATTTGTGTATTGGAAGGGTAGGCCTGGCTTACTGGAGATTTATTACACACGTGGTGAACGTACAACTAATGACATAATAATATCGTACGTCACACGTGTGTCGTATCATGTTGACCTGTGTCGTAACGAAGTGACCCCGCATTCCAACGATCTGATTGGATAACCAATGACCTCTCAGTTTGGGTCAAGTTGAAACGGAACTACTTTTGAATTTAAAACAAACACGTAACATTTCATGTTCATAACTTTATATGCTAGATATATGCGTCAACATAGATTGTCAATGCTTTTAGAATGTTCCAGATTTTGGCCAGTATGCAACATTGATATCGCGAATAGCTATCGGTAAACGCACCGTATTTACTTACAGTTCAAGGGTTGTATGAACATCCGGACACATCTCACATTCATTGTCCGTGTCAAAAGGTTTCCAATGCGGCGAATGTCAAATGCAAACATCATGTAACCATCACCAAGAACGTAATGCTTTCAATGGTACTTGCAATGATACTAGTCCAAGTCAAACATATTCCCTCTGCGTTGACCTTGCCCTTCGATGTTGACATCATGCCGATCGCGAGTCGACAACGTCACTGTCCGACTATATTCTCTCTACCGTAGGCCACGATTACAGTCATAATGCGTCGGCTGTTGCTGTTCAGCCAAACTTCAAACCTTGGCACTGTTGCTTCATTATTTCAGTAGATTGTATATAAACCTTGGAAATGGTAATATCTAATGACATTCCGTCACAAATAAACAACGCCAGCTGTCGCTAGCCACTTGGCCAACAGTCACGACCCTTCAGCGGCGAGACGACCGACTGCGAGGCGAAGCGAGGCTAGGCGAGGCGAGTTGACTATAAGATTAATGTGAATGTTTGCATTAAAAATAATACCTTGCACAACATAACATCACAAATACAGTTCATTTGCATAAACCTTTTTGTTAATTTTTACAGTCAACTTTTGATTTATTCAACTGAATCTCTTGAACTACATTATTTCGTCGTAGGTTTACGCAATAGGAGTTGCAAAAAAGCGTGAGCTCTAGCGCAGTTTACGTCAATTATTACGCACTCGGTTATTGAAACAGGTTTCGGTTAAGTGGAATTGTTTCCCTTATGACAGGTAATAAAATTAAGCGGTGTGACGAATCCGCGTATAAAAACGTGTGTAATAAATAAATTGCCACACTCGGTCTCATTAGATGCGAATTATACGAAACTCGTGACCTTCCTATGGTATCTGACCTTTGCAACTCAAATAATAAGTGGAATATGTTGATCTCCAGGAAAAACTAAATTTAGATGTAAAGTTGGTGCATTCGTTGACCAACGCGAGAGTATGTGCTTTCCAATATAAAGATTTGAATGTAGACATTGATAATGGACTGATAAGGTTAAAGTGTTAGCCCCAGGCGAGTTAAATGTTGACATCACACACACACAACTTTGTCCACTGCTTCAATAGAGACATGAAATGCCACTGAGGACAAACCGTTTAATTGAATAAATATACTCAATGAACATAATTCTATCTGGAGTCACGAATAAAATCTTATTACAACTGTCACGTTTCTTCAGATTCAGATCCTAATCTCTGTTGTTTATGCTTGAAATCGGGGGCAGAAATAGGGTGTCCTAATTGGTTGCAATTGAATCTAGTTGTGCAATCAGCGACGCGTTGTAAAAGTGACATTTGCCAATAAATAAAATAAACGTAAGACAAACGTTTTCCCGTTTAATATGTTTTCCTCGATATGCTATTTGATTTTGTGAATATATTGCTTATAACTATGCTTATAAATAAAGAAGACCACAATCAGACACAAATACCAAAATTAGTTCATTTGTGTTATTTACATCAGACATATTCGAAGGGAATATGCTTATGAGCAAAACCCTTAAGAGTAAAATGTCGAGATCTTTGAAGTCACTCGGTCGACGGGGCCACTGGAAGATGAGTTTTCATTGATTAAGAATCAGGGATACAGTTTGGAATTCCGTTTTCCTCCGCCAGAGGATTTTGCTTCTGCTCTCGATTTCAAGCGTAAAATATCGGAAATCTGAACGGAGTAACCTCTGTGGGAAAAGAATGGGTTACTGGAGTACTATATATTTTGCAAATGTGAAGATGAAAGAAACCATGATACCAACATTAACATCTACCAACGGTTTATTGTTATGTATACAGATTTTCGTTAAACTGATCTGTAATCATAATTGCCTCTATCGTGACACCGCCACGTACATAAACCAGAAATCATAAACCAGACTATCACCAATGGTATGGTATATTCCCATAACAGACATATAGCCATTACTGAAGGCTAATCATTAGTCACATAAGATAACAGTACACAGTAGGCTGATATGAACGTTTCCATTTTCCTTCTCAGATATTTTCTTGGCTTCGTCAATTATCAACACCGCCGAAGCTGATCATTTTCTGAAAATAGTCCTAGCCTGATGAAGAGAGTAGCCAACGAGTGATTTTTCCCTTATCATCTAGGTTAATTGGATGTTGTTGATTTAATATTGAGGTCAATTTGAAACGAATCTATGAGAATCTATCAAAATCGGGTTGCTAGAGTATAAACTCCATCAATCCTATGACTTTTGTTTTACGAGTAGTACATCAAGATTGTGTTATGGAAGCATTTATCTTGTTCTTACGCTTGCATGTCAATATACTTGCCATGTAATGAATATTGAACATCTTCGTTTTGCCAGGGATAAAGCTCTTTTGTTGAAGAAGTGAAGAAGTTTATTCAATTGAAGTATGTAGGCCATAGGCCCATAATACAGCATGTACACAATGCATGTGTTATATAATTGATGCTCTTAATTGCATAGCTTTAACAATGAAAGTTGCGAACAGCTTGATGGTAATTGGGTTATATGACGACATTAAAACATACAACTTATGTCTGCTTGGAAATTGAAAAGATCGTTTAGGAATAAATTCATTTCTTAAATCATCATAACATTTGCATATTATAATAAAGTGATATTCATCTTCTATATAATTACATTTACACACATTGCATATTCGATCATTTCTGGGTTCCTTATTATGCCTACCGGTTTAAACTCTAAGATGGCTAGAGCAACATCGTAAGCGAGCCATTGCATGTCTAAATTTATCACATGTTAAAACAGTAATGTACAATTCAGTGGGAAAACTGTGTTTATAAATAGCATATAAATAAGCCTTAGGACTATCTTGAACTCTTGAAGCTCTTTTCTTACAACTCTCCGGGTTCAATTGACGGTCATGTCAAAAATGGAACAATGTGAGGGTTATAGCCCCCTCCCTTACACACACCATGCTGGCGATGCTGTGTGAATCGGATTGTAAACATTCCAGATTGATCGGATGTCCTTTTTTATCAATGAACTTTCAAACGAATCACATACATTGAGCTGAATTATTTTGTTCAACACAAATAAGTCAATCTTGAAATATTTATATCCATTTAACACAATCCGATAACTTAGTTTAAAAGACACCTACTATCTTGATTAAAGCGGACCACTCAATTGTGTGCGATTAGAGAACACATTAACCAAGGTTTTGGGTAAACTTGCACAGTCACTATTAAAACGCTCACGTTCTAGTGTTGTTTCTCAACCATCGCTGTGCTGCACACATGCAAGTCGACCACAATGCTTTGCTATATTTAGTGTAATTAATGTGATCTCTCTTTTTATATCAGAAACATTAGGTGTATCTTTCAATGAGATATATTTCTAGTGTTTGTACCAACACACATGTACTTATTTGCTCTGTAATAGGTGCAAGACGGCAAAGCTGGTTATGCATCGCTATTTAAATCATGTATGTTATCAGCCAATAAAATGTCGTGATATCATTGGTTTTCTCATATAAGGACTGCTAATATTGATTTTAAGCAATTTCATTGGCTGGTTATTTATAGCCATCACGAGTCGTTCCCATCTTTCATACTCATGATATTGAATGGTATTATAGATTAAAATGTATCCCGATGGAGCAGGTTAAACATGTTTTGAAAAGGCTTTCAGTTTCAACACATAGTTTTGATTGATATAAAAACATTATAATAATAATAATGCGTCTGCTAATTTTTATATACACATGTTTCGAAGTTTAATGTCAGACGAAGTTAGAATTTAATAAACATAACTCGTTTCCAATCCTTAAAGATATTACTGATCCCATTACCCTATTATGGGTTTACCAGGGAAGGGAATGGTTGACGTATTATACAAGGGACTTTCATCTGAATGTTGCACACGAATTGTTATATGATATATAGCCTTGTTACACTAATTTCGGCGTTCTGATTGGACGAGAGCTCTCACAAACCTGCTGCCATTTCTCCATGAATGCAGATAAAATGTGCAACCATATCTCGAGCATTCATACCCTGTGACGTCACAATACATCCGACAAACGGTCGTGTCAGCTGGTTTTTACAAGTGAGCGTAATGTTTTGATGCAAAATATGAAATACATAGGTCATTTTGTGCCTCTATCGAAGTATAACAGCAACAATTTGTGTACAACATCGTTCCGCTACGCTATGCGATGCTATACAATTTGTTGCTGTTATACTTACTAAGTTAGGCACAAAACATGCAAAGCAATTCTTAAAAGGTTTCACCTACATGGAAAGTATATATGTATCATTGATGATATGTGATATTTTCCCATCTTGCTTCATCTAAGTGTAGGGTAGGATATCGGGTAAGTGTACGAGGGCTGGGAATGAAAACCGAAACCGAGCTTGACAGCTTTTCATTACTGACGCAAACTACCAAATACCATCTGACACGCTAACCGATGGGATATTTTAATAAACAACTTGACAAAACAGGAAGACTTTAAATCACAAATATAGTAGATTGCTTTACATATTTTTTAAAACAAAAAACAAAACATCAAAAGGTCATGAAAACAGAATGTGTTCCTTTTGATACAATATCATTGGTAATAAATACATCAAGACATAAGAACAGGAAGTTTTGCTGGATAAGAACGCCTTTAATGTGAAAATACACGACCTTTCAGAGGTGGAACGATGAATGGGTGAGTATATACTATGAACAGTTTTGTATTTTCACATTAAAGCAGCTTTTTATCAAGAAAAAGATTATGTTATTATGCATACCACTTTACCCAAAGACACACATCAAGACTCGTTGCAAGCCTCAGACTCAGTAATAATATAAGTCAGCGGTCACTCTAAATGAGCTGCATTCAAGATGTTTGTAATTAAATGCCTATCATTTCATTCGCTCTTCGAATCATCATAAAATGTTTCCTGAATTGACCAATTGGCAAATTGCATAGTTCTTTGACTGGCGTCAGTCTGCATTTTCGATTGATTTTCGATTGAAAACAAATTAGAAGTTGAAATCCAGTCTATTGCGTCCTTGGCTGGTCGTTATTATGAATTGTAGATTCTGGTCACAGTGAAAATGCGATAAACATGTATTTTCGTCGTGTTCACAGGAATTAAAAGCAATAAAACTCTGAAATCATAGGCGAATATGGATTAAAAATAGTTGATTCGTTAACCCGTTGGCAACTGATTCTTGGCTATTTGAAGTAATCTTATATATTATAGGGAGTCTATTTAGCTACTGAGCCAATGGCTTTATTATTAATTTGGAAAATTAAGTACACACTAGAATACTAAATGGCTCATCAATTTCACAGACAGGAAATATTGTCCTTTGAAGTAGGTTAATTGCATTACGATGTGGAAGTAATTGATACGGTTCAGCATCTGATTGACAAGAAATCAACTCATTTGCTGCTTCGGTTGTTATAACGGGAAAGTAGCTGACTATTAGGTCAGATTAGAAGCTGATCAAAGTCGAAAGTTTACATTTGATGTTATATGTGATGGTTAATTTACTTTGAAGTTGAATATTAATGATCATTAAACTTGTGATACTAGGTAGTTGTAAACCTTTGAACACAAACAGTAGTGACAATGTATTACTGCCAGATCCTTGAAAGTATTTTTGGAACCAAATTATGAGAAATGGATGACTAAAATTGGTTTAATAAATATTCGTTTAATAAATTATATGATAATAATGGATAAGGGTCAAGTTAACAAAGTTAACAAACAGTGAAATTCATTGTCCCGCGGCAAGAGATAGACTAAAGCGTGACTTAATATAGCAATATTTAAATAATAAAACTTTATTCTTTAAATAGTGTTATATAAATCCATTCATCCCCTCAAATCGGCAAATCATGTATCGACTTAATTTAACGTTATGCAAAACGTCATTCATAACTAGGATTACACATTGCACGTAAGTAAACATATTAACCTTATTTGCATTCCGGGTAGAAACTTGTAATTGTCTGCACGAGATAAAGATGTATAGCTAATGTCCCAGACAGTTGAAACTTATATCAATATAACGTTACGTTAAATATTCGTTAATGAGAATAGTATACGGCTAGAGCTATACCAGTACAGGCCGTCATTATTACAGTCAAGTAATATTATTTCTCCTAACCCAATGACCCAATGTTATGGCATGTATAGTTGCACTCACCTTTTGCATGTCATTTTGTATACTATTATATACGGGTCGATTTTGCACATATATATTCAGATTCAGGGTATACTCCATTTAGTTGCAGACTTTCTCACAATCTAGACAAGACATGACCTGCTTATTAATCTCAATGGACATGGTGTTGTTATGTCAAAGAAGTAACTGAATATATCACCCCAACGCAACATTTCGGGCCAGACGACAACTAATGCATTGCGGAGTTGTATGATTTTAAGTGCACATAACGTTGGAATTTTGGTGGGATGATTTGCAACTTTAAAACATAGTTCACATATATAACGACAGCTGTGTTTCACATATCTATTTCTGATTTTATTGTTTGATTTGATTTGTTATAATTTGTTTTTCATTTTTCGTTTGTTTTCACAATTCAATGTGGTTTGTAACCAAAAATTATTTATCTAAATAAGTTATTGATTTGAAAATCATGAATAAGCTTTTTGTTCTTGGTCTATGGTTTTCAACTTTCATGTATCTGCTAATTTCAATAAAGCAATATCGTTTATATAGTTATGCATGATATTCTATTATCTGTTGATGTGACAGCTAATAAGTATGATAAGTTTATCATGAATCTACAATGTCTCATTGTCTATTTCACTCGAAAGACTTAATATCTCGAATGCTTATGGATCATACAATTTGTGATTCATGTAGAAATTTGTGATTCTTGTACATACATGTATAGTATTGGAACAGTGCAGTGCAACCCTTAAACGAATAACAACACCACCCCACAACCACAATGGAGAGAGTAAGTGTCTTTTAAATAAAATTTTACTCTTGGACGTAAGATACTGTGGTCCTTGTCGTAGTTAAACCAACAGAAGCTTTTGAAGTGAATAGCCAACCGTCCCTCTCCAGGAGCTGGGACACTGCACATATCAGGGAAACTTGTTATCCTTCTATTTCAATCAGTCAAGTTTTTACTCATTTCGGTGAGCATCGTGTTTTAGATTTTCTAAAGGCTATACACCTTATTGACAAATTATAAATTTTAACTTTTCATTATCAGCTTTTATTCAACTTGTGATAATATGCTGATGTTTTTGCGGCCTTCGTGCAGTGTTCTGTTTTTCTTTTGCAATTTTCTTTTTTAAATTAGGCATATAAATTAAATATCTCGCCGCTAATGGCTGCAATACTGCCGAAGCGGCGTTAAACAATAACTCGCTCACTCACTCCCTCTCCAGGCTATTCTTCAGGTAAGCGCATTGGCATGCTGCATATGATTAAGCTTCGAACTTATTTAAACCTTGCAGCATTTCTTCACTTTCCTTGCTAATATAGCGGAGTGCTTCACCTGCATATTAGGCTTTGATCCGCTTACACAGAAACAATGAGGAAATGCGGCAAAGCTTAAATGAGCCAATGATGGAGATGGCACGAGTGTACTTAAAAGGTTGTCTTTGTTAACTAGCACCTCTGTTAACTTTAACCAACATTACATTAAACTGGACAGTTAGATCGTCTTTATTCCATTTCTTAGAATACATGACTCAAGCCCTGTGGCACTTCAGTTAAATAACAATGAATTAGCGAAGAGAATCGCTGTCACCTAAAGAAACTGATATTGACCTACCCGTCATACCGATGAGATCCATGATTATAGGAGGGCTGAATCACACACAATAAAATGAAAGTAAACCAAATCAAATCCATTTATTTCTCGAAAAAACAGTCGTCTGGTAATAGAGTACACTTCTGCACAGTTCGAGCGTTTGTGTACCATTTCAGTAGAAGTCAGTGTCTTGAGCATCTGAAATCTCTCAACAGCGGCAATGACGTGTTGTCAGAATGGCATACTTAATCGCAGGTCCAATGTCATTGAAATTAAATCGAAAGTAACTCCCATACCTTGATGTTATCCTATCTGAACTCTGATCTGCAAGGGTCCTGTCATTCATTGATTGCACTTAACCAACTCTGTGGCATCTTTCTTAAATGAATCGTTGCGAATAGAACAGTATAGTAACAATTTTGTTAATCAGAGGGAGTGATGATCAGCTGACTACTCATAGACAGTCATCTCAGGTGCAACTAGCTCTGCATTTGTAAGGAATTCTTCATGAGAAGTATTGTAGACCCTTGAAGTTAGGAACGAATGTTTAAGGGAAATAAGCACGGAGTCAGCAAAGCTGATCATTTTATGAACTTGGTGAATGAAAGTACACACCTTTATGACTTCTCTCCTAGCTATTTTAAATACCTGCGTTTGTTTAGTGAAGAATAGGGTATTAAGCAACATGTTGTAACAAATAACAGTGTTATAAACCCTCCCCATAAGACGAGTAATATGTTTTCCATTATATGTCATTTGAAAAATGTTGTTGCACGAGACAACATAGATTAGTTTCTGTGATGGATTCAGTGAAAAGGATTGTATTAAACAATGTCCTGAGTACACATAACTATAGTGGTTGCCATCTACGTCCATCCTGGCAATACCCTCGCGGGAACTTTTGTTTAGAAAGTGCTTCTTCTCGAAAATAAAGACGATGTTTACTTTCTGGTCAGTGTTTAATTCAAAGCAATATATGTTGTTTTTTATGACCACCCTGGACCTACCGTCATATCGATATATGCTGTAGGGTTTGGATGTTGCAATAAACAAGGACTTAGATGAAAAGACATATGTCATTGCCTTCAAGTGTATGATATCACTGATGGGTAATCTAGTTAACGTCTTGTTCTCGTATTTGTGAAGCTGGCATCCCTTGGAAGAACAGGCGGAGAACAATACTGATCGTGGTGGGCGTTCTGCAGTCCCTTCGTTCCCTTTGGTTGTAGAGATACAAAATATAGATTAATATAAAAGTTGAAACTGGAAAGAACATGGTAAGAAACGAAGTCATAAAAGATAGAGACCAAGGGGTGTTTGAACGATTTCAATAATAACAATGTGCATGCTTAAGATACTTTTAATTACTTTTTCATCAGCAAATAACATTGCATTTAATCCATGTTTGTTGATGTACTAATTACTATTACTATAAGTACGCCCCATTAGTTGAAGTGGCTTTATGACTCGCTGGAGGCCTAGCCATGTTTTAACAGATCTTTTCATATATATATATATGACTTCACCATGACGAGACCCGTAATGGTCGAAAGCATGATTGTGAATATGATTAAATCATCGTAATTTCTTCGAACATTTTACTTTATATATATATATTTCATGACGATATAAGTAAACATAATTTGCACCAGTATGAATCATTGGTTATTTTAATCTTTACTGGACGTCATCCCAATTTCTGTACCAGTGTGTAAGCGTGCCGCATCTTGGCTTTTTGTGCATTTAGAAAACTCTGACACAGAAAATCTAAAAACGAAATGCAGCAAGGTTTAAATAAGCCAGTGACAAATAATTAGGCAAATTCTACCTTGCGAGAAGAGTTGATAGTTACCATGATCAACGCTGCTGTGTTGAGTAGTTTGCTGCACATGAAATATAAACATAAGACGACACATCAATGCACTAAGTTAGAGGTAGTTTGGGCTTGAATTGCAAGGGCAATTAGTTGAACTGCTGTAAGTTACATGAAATTACGTTAACAGTTGATAATTAAACAATTTTGTGTGCCGTTAAGATGGATATTAAGATAAAACATGATATGCCAACCTTTCCCTCAAATAGGCATTTTATACCAAGGTTGGAATAGAGATATGTTGTGTACACTTTCAACGTGACAATTAAATAAGCGTAATATTATCACATTTGGCGTTAACCTTCCCCCTTTCCTCCTCTAAATGGATATAGAGATTTTCATCCAAGTGTCTTCTGACATCAAATATTTTAACACAAGTAGATAAAAGTTGCAAATATCAGAAGACACGAGGGTGAGATTCTATTTATAATCCAAATTCATTCTTAATACGTTTCAATGAAAATAGTGTACATCTTTGAACACAGCTCTGCAATTTGACTCCCAATGCGGTGATGTCATAGCATTGTGACGTAATCAGGTTTATGACGTCACCGAACTTCGATGTCATTAGTCGATGATGTAAAAGCATTGTGCTGTCATGTTGAAAGTAGAAAGTAGAATACGTCGAAATAAACAATTTGAAATATCTACTACCAAAACAATATCCTGTGCAAGACAGATTCAGATGGCACCTTACACCAAATTTTTATTGAACATTATAAGATCAAAGTCCAAAAACATGAAGACTTATGGTTTATGTACCAATTTTTTGCCTCTCTGCCAGAAATAGCGGCTGAACAGATTTTCCATGAAACGTTCAGGGACTTTATCGTGAGTTATTGCTGTTGTACTTAAAATTTCAAACCTGATTATCTCAAGAACTAATCACGATATTTTCAAAAGTCTTACCAAAATTCAGTATCCATCACTAATCAGCGCAAATGTATACGGGCAGCCTTATAATAGAATTTTAGCTTTTGTGATAAAACTGAAAATGTGGTGAAATTTTGGTGAAATTTTAAAACATGATCATATAAAAGTTGATAGTTAAGGTGCAGTGAAGACTTTGATAATTATTATGCATTAACCATTAAAGATAAAACATGATTGAAAACTCATTCAAAAGTTGATATATCGAAGGGTATTTAATTTGAAGAATGTTTGTTAAAACACTATTGATGATAGAGAAATGATTTATAAATCATTTTAAAGCAGAGAAACTAATTAAAATAAATTAAAGCGCATTTAATTCAAACACGTAGGTCAAGCAGAGTCATAAAGACCTAAGTATTCATTCGTCAATCCTAGTTTGTATGTTATGTAGATGTAGTATTGAGACAATACTTGCTTTTTGTATTGTCCTCTAGTTCCATTATCTTTCAGAAATAAATGTGCTGTGCCGGCCTTCCTTCTTTCCTCCTTGAATGTACACTTTGTGATTTAAGATACCATGATAACCTTAACAGTGACAGTGACAGTGACATACAAATGAAGACCATCGGATTGGGCACAACACATCCCCTCTAAATTTGAATTAACACTCTTCTTCCACGTCAGGACATATTTCGAACTGCAAAAGCTATTAAATCATCGATGCGTTGTTGAAAGAAAACATAAGGTAAAAAGAAATTGGACTTCATTTGATTGAGGGACCATATGAGTGATAACAGAAAATGCAACTTCTCCCTCAAAGCATTACTTGCACCTGTCTCTATAACTGGCTTATTGTGTCCCCAGCAAAGCTGTGTTGTCTTTTTGGATTGTCTTTGGAATAAGTGGCAAATAAGGGTTAGATGATTAGGTTGGATTGAAAGTTGGAGGTGAGAGGGGAAATAACAGTGCATCACATGCACATATTTCTGTTGAAACCTGCATTTCGTGTGAAGGTTCTTCCAAGTCTAGGTGCAACATGCTGACAAATGCGACGAAAAACAGCAGGGTTTAAAAAACAAGTAATGGAGACTGGCACAAGTTATACCACGCTGGGTTAGTTGTAGTAAATGAAAATAAAAAAAGTTTAAGCCCAACCTACCACATTTCTCCAATGCTGCAATGTTAAATTGCTCGTTACGTCACTGATATTGAAACCACATCCCGTGTCATGAAAGTAAAAGTCTCTACAACTGCGCATACTGCAGTACACAGCACACTGAAGAGCTCGAGATGTGATTCCATCTGTCATCTGGGTGATGTGAGTTAGGGGGGTCTTCGTTACTCTGATGTAGAAGTTGTTCTTCATTCCGTCACAGACAATAAACGCAATAGCGAGAAGCCAAACAAAGAGGACCATTTTTTTCGAACTGTTGAACTGTCTGAACTGAAACAATATTCAGCAATTCCCACGACCAAGGTTTAAACAAGACTAAGATATTTATGAAATTTGATATGTGGACATTTTCTGCATTATCTGATCTTTTCAATTATTAAAGAAAAACTTTGTCATTGAAACGTACTATTTTGCTCAACCGAACAATGTATTTGCGTGTCAATAAGCGACTCGGGTAAATAAGCTACTCACTCAAAATATATCTAATTGTAACTTTAGGAATTATTGCATCATGTCGATAACAGAGTACAGAACATAATTTGTTCATTTATTTATTCATCCAATGACATAAATCGACAGTTCTATATGTATCCCGATATAAATCTAAGTTTATTGAGATTGCCAATGTCATATACATATGTGTACATGTTTGCAAACATGGTCCACAGTAATGCACCCATACACAGTTGAACAGTTGAACATTAGATGTCAAGTATGTGTGCTTTATTAAAAATGGTAATCGTTCGTATATTTTGTAAGTTCGTAAGTAATATTCGTAAGTTTGCCATGTTTCGTACTTGCAGTGGATATATTAGTTAGTATGACAAATCCGGATGTAAAGGCATTAACTAGTTCAGATTACTGAACTGAACGCCAAAAGAAATGGTACACCTCTTTGAATTTAAATATCAGAAAAAGTTATGTGTTCAGAGGAATTGCTTTGTTGTGTTGTAACAATCCATCAGTTTAGTGTTTTGTGCTAAAATAGCAGACCTGTAACTTTAATGGTAAATAAGTTATCGCCAGTTATTCATGGGTGTCCTATTTCCGATCATGCACAAAAACAACAAAATCATAGAATAATCATTAGTTTAATAACAAATTGTATGTGATCAGAATCTGGTATGTTCGTCATTGGCATTCAAACATGCCTGAACTCTTCGTCTCACAGAAAACGTCAGTCGTCTGATGAAAGCAGGTGGTATCTGCCTCCATTCGGCCATCAATGCAGCAATAAGTTGTTGACATGTGTGTGGTTGATGTCGACATTGACGGATCCTTCGATCGATGTAATCCCAGAGGTGCTCGATGGGATGAATATCGGGCGATCTGGCAGACCAAGGCAAAACGTGGACGATGTTGACGTTGAGGTACTGTAACGTCACTCGGGCTACACGAGGCCGAGCATCGTCCTGTTGAACAAGGGTGTTTGGATGGCGTTGTAGGAATGGGATGACCTCTGTAGGACCCTGTCAATGTACCTCTGCGCCGTCAGATTGCCGTCAATGACAATGAGGTCGGTGGTTGCGTTGCCGCGTATCCCATCCCATATAGCGCTGAGTAAATAGTACACGAGTTACCTATGGGATATGGGGATTGCAATAACCTTACGGATGCAAAAACTATGACGACAATGTTTATCTGAATATAATTGAATGGACAAACATAATTTGTTTCGGCAAACAACCAAAATATAACAAAGCTTGTCATGGACAATGTTTTACTGCTTTTGGTCGGTATTAATATTGATACATATGGTATGTGAGTAGATATCAGATCGAATATACACGTTGAATTGATAAACTTATAAAATAATCAAGCACAAGCTTTGACTTATTAGTACTTTGTTTAAGGAGTACGCACTACCGAACACTTTTCAATCAAAGGTATCAATGAAATGGCATTATTGTTGCCAGCCATATGTGATCGATTGTACTTCACTCTTGGTTGTTGGAATTTTAGTATGCCCAAACATAAATTCAATTAGTTGAGAAATATAAATAGCAAATTCATTTGTCATTATTGTCAGCTTGTCCAGTCTAGGCATCGTTTCGCAAACATAACGTTTCGTCCAAATTTCGTTTTGCCATCACCTCTATTTGCCAGCAATTATATTTGCCTGCACCTGTGGTAGTCTTCACCTTGATTCGCCTAAACTTCGTTTCGCCTTATTAATACGAATATCATAAAATGAACAAGCATCAATTATTTGGCAAACGACCAAACGATAACGACAATCGTTATGGGAACTGTTTTACTGCTTTTTGTCGGTATTATTATTGGTATTTTACAAACATATTGTATGTGTGTATGTAGATATCAGACTGAATATAGAATTTCAAATTTTCAAACTTCATAATTAAGCACACTCTTTAAATTATTTCTGATTTGTTTAAGGATCACAAACCCCCGAAAAATGAGTGACAGAGGTATCAACGAAATTGCACTTTTGTGATATATTGTAATTTGCTTTCGAAAATTGGAATTTAGTATTATCAAAAGCAAATTCAATTAGTTAGCGCAAATACCAGATTCATTTGTCATCCATTGTCAGATTAACATACACCTCATTTCACATACACCTCATTTCACCTACAACTCGTTTGCCTTGCCTTGTTTCGCCTACGCTTTGTTTCGCCTCGAGTGTTTATCAAACACACACTTTTACAACACTGCACATTGGAGAGACAGTCACCTCATAACCCTTCACAATCTAGGAATCGACCCCTACAGTTGGTTGATAAGATAGCGAAAGGAGTTGAAAGCTCCTCACAATCTAGGAATCGACCCCTATAGTCAGTAGATAAGATACAGCATCTATTTGAGAACCCTTCACAATCTAGGAATCGATCCCTACAGTCGCACTCCTGCAAAAAAGAAGTCGTATATCCATAAAACTCGTACCCCTTCCTGTATTAAGGTAAACAGGAAATGAGTTGAATATGCTCACAATCTAAAACATATTACTGCAAGGAAACAAATTCCTAGATAGTGTAGGATGTTTGAAACGCAGTGAGGGAGTAAATCAACGCACGTCACACGCAAGGTGTAAGTACATTCTCCGCACGAGTGAGTGAGTGAGTTATTGTTTAACGCCGCTTCGGCAGTATTGCAGCCATTAGCGGCCTTCTCCGCACGAAACGCCTGACCGTGATCTGCTACTTGCATTGTACGTTACGGGGTAAGTGAGTTGTAAGTGCTTACAATGTACTTACACATTGGGTGTGACGTGTGATTGACACAATAACATACGGAGACCTTACTTAACATGTGCTGCACACGCACGATGTCATTACTTACACGCACGATGCAAGTGCTTGCAAGTGTGATGAACGTAAGTTTTTCAACCTGATTTCAAGCACGCAGCGAGTGGGGGTATAGGGCGACCATCAGAGGTTTTCCCTCTGTGCTGCCTCCCTAAGATACCGTCCATTCGACGCAGAGACTCACTCCCGGTTCTGATACTGCAAGAGCAGCTTCAAATGGCAGCGCATAATAACTGCAGAAATCAGTGCGCACAACGTACGCTGTGAGTGCAAAGCACATGCTTACTCAGCACTGGCAACGTGATTGTTCTTTGCTCATTTGACCGTTGACTTGGGAAGTGCCGAGTAAGCACTGACTGCGGAGCACGCACATGCTTTTCCGTTGTCCGTGGAGTATGTGACCATGTGAAAAACGTAAAACACACACGGCGTCCGTACGGTGTACGTCCGTAGATTGCACGCACTGAATCCGTTCGTGTGGAAAAAACGCAGTCGCACGCAGGGAAAGTTCTTCATGCACTTAAAGTGCTATGGCGTGTCTGCGTGCTCCCAAATCCGTATCGGTACTTACAACGTACGGCTACCACTCTTTGCCCACGTTTTTGCAAGAAGACAGCACGCACTTGCAATGACGCCGGGTTGTGACCGCAAAGACATCGGAAGCAAGTTGTGATGTCTTTGTGGCATTGCAGTATGATGAAAACACAACGATGATTATATTTGTAAGATTGAATGTACTATAACATAATAAATTTTCTCATTTCACAGCAAACTATTATTCGGAAATTCCAGTATTTATATCGTTCACTTTAAAATCTCAAATAAATGATAAACGGCGTCATACATATTTATATATACTATAGATAGAATTATATGATTTATTATGTTACCGTCCTGCTATATAAATAGGTAAACGATGGAGGCATAATTATAGCTGACTTTCAATCTCCAAGATTACAAAAGTATAATGTTTTGTATTGGATGATCAGCCTTGAAAATTGTTCTTTACCACAAAGACTGTAATACAGATGTTAGTGGAATATAAACTAGTGCCAATCACAAAAATACAACTCAACTCACCTTGTGGTGACAGGGACAATTCAGAGGACCAAATGATCCTCAGTCATGTAAATATGTGAGTACACCGAGCTTAAATGCAATAATCCTTAAACAGCAAAACAAATTAACAAACAAACTTGTCCAAACAGTATAAAATGATTGTTCATAACTTTAAACCACAGTGAAATATTATTTGAATCAAAACATGATTATCTGGAAGAAAAGTAGCCACGTACCGTTGTCTTGGTTGACAGTTCTATCGTATAATATTGAAGTGTAGGTGTTACGTGGCAGAGGGATTGGGTAGTTCATTTCAGTCACTCGTAGTGTTTATCACTAACACTGCATTGCCTTGATGCTAACAGGAATACTTCAAATGCTTCAATCATACTTAATGGTCGGTAAGCAACACATACCTAGGTTAAATGCCACAAGCAAATGAAAAGTTGTTAACATCAACGACGTTTTTCAGGAGCGTATTTTAAAAATATATCGATGTCATGGTTGACCATGGAAAATGACACAATTTGATGACGATCAGTAACAGGAACGTATTGATGATCATTTCAACTACCATTTCTCAACACGTTAGAGCCATGAATATATCATTACTATTAATTCCAAACATTATTTGCAAGATGAAAAAAGGTTAAAAGGAAATCTTCTGAAACGATTGAATCAAAGACCTTTGGCAAGCTATGTGTAATCCAGCCATATAAATAGACAGCTATTTTGGAGCAATCCATAAACCTTTTGCATTTTGATGGAAATTCGTCTGTGGTCCTATTATTACTCTTTATGCCTTATCAACTATCTAATAATGGTTCACTGATGAAGTCGGGAGCAGACAGGGACAGAATTTTATACAACACTTATTCTCCTTCACTACTTTCAGCAACCAATATCAACATTATTACAGACAGTAATAGTCCAAGGGTTTCTTTGAAAGTGAACCATGGTCTTGTAGGTTTTCCGGAATGCTTAGTTATGTTTTTTTTATTTCAACCAATTTGGAATGTAATGACAGGTATTTCTAAATTCAAAGCATCACGATTGACTGACAATTGATAAAAAATCGGAGCAAGAAGCACCTTATGAATATAACAGAACTGTAAGTTGAACTCCTACACAACCTCATTTAAATCAGATTTAACGTAACACTTATACCTTTTACAGACACTGTAATACCTGCATTGTACGTATTATTCTAGAGTTTAGTGTCAAGTGCGATCTGATATAAATGAGTTTGAACTTATACAGTCATATCCTTGTCTTCTCTATACAATAATCAAAAATAGAATTCAACATACAATGCTCCTTTTTTCATTAAAGTAGAAATTCTCCGTCCCGTTATTAACCTCTTTTTCTTATGAATGAACATAATTCTTTAATACTTACATTTATCTCAAATTTATAAATATGCTATTTGACTATAAGTAGTGACAGATATGGGTGAAAACCCGAAAAAGATTAATCATACAAATGTATTGAATAGACATAAACATAACACCTATATCAACACAGTTCAAGTCCATTGCAAACAATTACAATTCAAGTACAGGCGAACTATTGAGTACACATATCCCCTTCAACGAGACACGTTTTAATTATTAGGAGCATTTACAGGTAGAATTCCTTGTAGCAGCATTATCTGCAAGCTTGTTGTCCCAGAGGAAGCTAAATAAACTACTATACTTCTTAACCTCAGAGAGAAATAACCTCACCCTTAGCCATCATCATGTGGTTTGGTGTCTCCCAGTGTTAACAGTTATATTCAAAATTTTAAATCTGAAATATTATTTACATAAACTTTAACTTAAAATTTTCTCTCAACATGTGGGGGTAGCCATGAATATCCAAATAAAGTCTCCAATTTTTATTGTGAAGTCCACGAGTTGCGTTTCCAATGTAGAAAGTATACTCCTCATAAATCGTTGCTTGGACATAATTTACGAACCAAACTGATTAAAGAGTTGAGAAGTAAACCCTGACACAAGGAGAGACATCAATTAAGAAGGTTGATTGGATGCTAAGATTAATAAGAGGTAGGTTATCAAACATTTGATAAATCATGTGTAATTGTGTTCAACAGTTGAATCATTGAATCCTGAAACCATGTCAGGTCTTCCTTCGAGTCTTTGAAGGGATTGTAGAAGTGGAATACAAACGAAAACCATATTTACAGGATAACCACTTTTATGGTGAAGATACATGATGTTTTGGAGTATCTACTAACAACGAAATTAAAGATTAATATCAATCGTTTAGATACAATTATACTTGTTGTCAAACGATATTTCTTGGTAAACACGTTTGAACATAACAAGTTACATTCTAGGTATAGAAAATTTACAGATGTTAAGCTGGATTAACTGTAAAACAGGCGGATACTGTAAGTTGATAACATTAAACGGATTTGTTATTACCGTAATTGATAAAAAAAAATTGACCTTGTTACTGCACGATTACAGGTCTTGTGGAAATTACTTGGTGTATGTGTATATTTCAAATTTAAATCCTTATTTATGAAAGTGCAGAAGGAAGAAACTCTCCAATGTATATATACTGACCACATGAACATAAACATGGTGATGGATCCATAGTGTGGTTCTTAAATTTCGTTGATTGGTTTCTTTGTGCCGGCAATGTAAATGCAGCGGCAAAATAACTCACTTAATTAAATTCATTTGCTGTTTGAATTGCACGTTAACCTATTGAATACACTCACTGGATGGACATGGTACTTTCTTTCTAAGTTCAGTAATCGATTGATATGTTGATTTGGAGTGTACATGTACATTTCACTAAAAAGTAAAAATTTTTTATTAAGCCTCACAACACAAAAGACACGCAAATAATATCATTACATATTCAGATTACATCATTCATTAGTTCAGTATTCGTGTCAAATTTAAAAATGTCTTGTATAATATATTTCATATATCATCGATTCGTACTTACAAAATATTTACATAAATTCAGAAAAGAAATGCACTTTCACGTTCCATTATATAAAACTTTTGATTTAGACAATATTAAAATAAAAACTGCTTGCAAATTATAAAAATGATCGCCTGCCAATTTGCACTCGTTCGTAATAGTCATATTTGGATACTACATTATGTAACTACATCATATATGGCTAAACACAATATATATCTAATATTCTCCAGATATCGACGTTTAAGTCTGTTATTGCCATATTGCTGAAGAGTTATTGTTGAAAATGTTTGAAAACAACTTCTTTCTTATACATCATCCTTCGAAATCATTAACCTTAACTAGAATATTGTACATTTATTTGGCTTAAAATCGATTTCATCATTCGGACTACTTCAGGTAAGGTTTTTATATTGATTATTATATGGCTTAATGTTTAAAAGCATTCTTCAAATATTAACACATAACGAGCCATTGTGAATGTTTCGAAATTCTCATGGAGACAAATACTTGCTGTTTCAGGAATATTGAATTAAATCCTGAATGTCAAAAGTAGATATAAAATGTCTCTAAGTCATTAAACACATTTGAAATGATGTACAGTCTTCAAAACCTGTATTCAGGTTGTGTGCTAGACCTCCTACAAATATTTATGTTCTTTAGTGATGTCTTAAATAGCATGACCGTTATATAACGTTTCGCTATAGATCCTCATACCATGATATGCTTGATAAAGGTATATGGATCTTTACCCAAATAAATAAATTGTAAATAAATTCCTTGTCTTCTGCAGACCGAGACGTTAAAACAGCAATGTTCAGGATGTACTATGACTAGTAAAGTCATCTGTGTATTGAAGAGTAGGACTGACTTACTTGGGATGTATTGCAATAACTGTCATTATCCTTTTAAATGAAAGAAATAGTGAATTCGAAATTATATTTTGACATGCCAAAAATAGTAGATCGAGTCCCACTATTTAATTCTGCAACTCAAAATATGGAGATACATGGTGAAAAAAATAAAAGAGATATGCCTAGAACGTCATTTAAATATAAGTTTAGATGTAAATGATGACTATGAAAGTGCGCGCCCTCGTTGTCCTACTCTAGTGATTGCCGTCCTTTAACTAAATGTAAATTATCTTTATGTACACATTGTTAACAAGAGAATTAGTGAGCACAGCTCACTCATATACCCCCGCTTTTAACATGGGTCAAATAAAAAGTTTCAAAATAGCAACAGGACATCAATGTTTAGTCTTTTGTATGAACAGACCACAAAAGTATTATGAAAGCAGAGTATACACACACACACACACACACACACACACACACACATTATATATATATATATATATATATATATATATATATATGTGAAAATACAATTGTCGAAGAAATCACGATGATTTATTCATAATTCACATGCATGCTTTCGACCATCACGGGTCTCATCTGACCGTGATGGTCGAAAGCATGCTTGTGAATTATGAATAAATCATCGTGATTTCTTCGACAATAGTATTTTCCTATATGAGACCTGAGGGTTGGACAAGTTTGAACTGAATTTTGTTATATATATATATATAATGTATATATATATATATATATATATATGTATTCTTAGTAAGTATGTCTTCATAGCTACAATTGTAAGAGTCCTTTAGAAGTAAAAGTCGAAAACCTTAGAAAATGTGCATTAAAAATGAGGGTATGAAATATAGAAATATGTATATGAGGGTATGAAATATACAAATGACAGTTGTACACATCAGTGGTTATAAGTATCGAGTTTGAACAATTAGTGTCTGAGTTTTGAGTGGGACACAAAAGTGCGAAAGACGAAGTCGAAAAATGGAGAAAATTTGCATATGCATGCAAATGTGGGTTTGAAAAATACAAAAGCTGATGTACACATCACAGTGATTATATGTATCAAGTTAGAAGGCATTTGAACAATTAGAGTCTGAGTCATGAGATTAAATTAATTATTAAATTTAATCATGCAAATAAGGGTATGAAACATACAAAAGCAGATGTGCACATCATGGTGATTGTACATTTCAAGTGTCGTAAAATTTGAACAACTGGTGTCTGGGTTATGGAACAAAAAGTGTGAATGTTGAAGTCAAAACGGAGAAAATTTGCATAAATTATGCAAATGAGGGTATGAAACATACAAATGGCAGATGTACACATTATGATGATTATATGTATCAAGGTACAAGACATTTGAAGAATAAGTTTCTGTGATGTGAGTGAAACAAAAAATGTGAATGAAAGAAGAAAAACAGAAAATTTGCCCATATAACCTTTCTGAAGGATAATCATTACTCAGACGAGATATAAGTACACAGTAGACTGACATGAACATAACCATTTTCTACCTCAATCATCTTCTTAGCTGCGTCAATTACCACCACCACAGAAGCTGATTATTGTCTGAAATAGTCCTAGACTGACGAAGAGAGTATCTAACGATTGATGTTTCCCTTATCATCTAGGTTAATTGGATGAGGTCACAATTCTTAACTAATCTATCAAAATTGGGTTGCTAAGTTTTAAACTCCATCAATCCCATGATTTTTGTTTTATGAGCGAAGAAGTATCTCCAGATTATGTTATGAAAGCAGTTATCTTGTTCCTATGTTTGCATGTCAATGCACTTGCCATGTAATGAATATTGAACATCATTTTTTAGCCAGGGATGTATGTAGCTCTGTTGTTAGAGCTGTCCGGGTTCAATTGACTGTCATGTCAAAAATGGAAAATGTGAGGGTTATAGCCTCCGTCCCTGGCGCACACCATTCTCAAACTGGCGATGCTCTGTGACTGGGGTTGTTAGATAACAATAACAATAACAATTTCAAAATGTACAATATATCGCTCATTTGTTTCTTTATATGGGGACTTCCAATATTGCTAGACTTTAAGTAATGTCAGTGCCTTGTTATTCATAGTCGCCAGGAGTCGCTCCTGTCTCACAGCTTTATGGCATTGAAAAGCATTACAGATTAAAATACGCCGATTGAGCAGCATTAAAATTTCAGAGAATAGGTTTGGTTGATTTTAAAACATGAATAATCATGTGTCCGCGAGTTTTGATATTGACATTTACCATGTGTCAAATATAATATCAATACGAAGTTAGAATTTAATATTTAACTTTTCGTTCAACATCGTACATTGTCACCTTCCTTTCTCAAATTGTTTAGAGAATGATTGACCTATAATATCAGCGACTTTTTTTGCCCCTGAATTTTTAATTCCAGCAGGTTTCACCTCCAGGGAAATGTAATATTTATCATCTGCAAATTTAGAAAAAAGAGGTATACAGGTGTGATAATATATGATATTTACCTGTTTGCTTCATAACAGGAAGAACACATGAGGTAGGGTATTGGTAAACGTCTAAGAAATTGTAAGCCGCTAGAAAGTAACCAAGCTTGAAAGATTTCCATCACTCTACTCGAAGGTTTACCACATGCCGTCTGTTGTGTGTGTGCATATATTCGACATATAATCAATCATGAATATTAAAACACTTATGAAATTGTGAATGCAACTCTGCAAATGTTTTTAGAGCAATATGTTCAGTTGTACCGCGTACATAATATATCTCCAAGGGCGAGGAGGAAAATAAATACATGAGTCAATCTATATCTGGTCAGCAATCCTCTGAGGGCTAATGTTACAGTATTCAGCTATAAAGCAAAGTGCTGCAGGTTCGATTCATGCAGTTTTAAATATGAACATTTTAACCATATGCATATTTGCAATAGAGTACCATATGCAATACAACTCAGAACTATATTCAATGAAATCAATTTAGAGTTAGATTGTTAACTTTATACAAGGTCATACTACATGTAAACGTTTAAATTTTAACATACAGACCTCAAGCTGTAAAACGTATTGAAATGTTATGAAAATGAAAGGCAGGTGCTGAAAAAATGAATAGAAAAATAGTGATAGGAAGAGAGGGGTAAACAAATATCATTTTTACAAATAGATGATCGAACATTTACATAGAGAAATTCACAAATTATACAATTTTCCCCAGGGGATTACAGATAACAAATATAGGATATTGGTTAACATTTTTCTTTACAATAAAACATAACAAGTCAAAATGAAGTATGTACCTTTCGTTAGTTCATCTAATTGAAGACTGTGAAATTATTAAAATAATCGGCTCAACGCGTACATTCAGTTATATAATTTGAAATAAATAAATGCAAACTCGTAATAACATGTGTAACATGGTGAGTGGACACTTTGAATGAACTACATCAAAGATGTGTTTAATATAATGCCCATTATTTCAATCGCCCTGCAACTCAAATCATCATTCGATCTAATTATCCCTGAAGGGACCGATGGGCAAGATACATGTTTTTTTTCGTCGGGCATCAGTCTGTCCGTGTATGCTTGTTTTGCACTTTTGACTTGATTTTCAAGGTGAAAAAAAAACTGAGAAATTGAAAGCCAGTCTATTGCGTCCTTAGCTGGTCGTGATAAGGAAATGTAGATTTTGGTCAGAATGCCAATGCCATAAAAATGTAATTTCGCCGTGTGCACAGGAATTAAAAAGTCACAGAAAGTTGAAATCATACATATACATACTTATTAATTGAAGATTATTTTACCCGTAGGTAATTGATTCCAGACATTTAAGATATAAGCATTATCTTATATATTATAGGGAGTTTATTCAACAACTGGGCCAATGGCTGTGTATATAGCCGCTTTCAAAGTAGTTCACATATACATGTATGACAGCTGTTTTTTATTGCAGGGATACGTTCAAATACACGTTTAAAAATTATGATTTCGCCTTGCAGAAAAAGCTGGAACAACTGAACCATTGGTTCATTGCACAACGTCACCACTAAGTCATTACAGTGTTCTACAACTCTACAGTTACTTAGCAAAGGTACGGTATTCAAACGGGGACTCCGTGATCCAGCAAACATCAACCTGCACATACTGAAGACTGTACTTTCCAAGAACATTAGATAATACCAATTTGGTCAAACTTACGTTTCTGCTCCTATATCCGAGTTGTTTTAGGATGAATTAATATGAATTCAAATCTAACATGTCATACTGAAAGCCTGCCAGGGAAACATACAATGATTTTAACAGTTACATTCCCCCTTTTTCATATAATCAAATCTGACTGTTTTGAATCGAATTGTTATAATTTATTTTTATACAATATATTTATACAATTCAAAGTGATCTGTGCCTGAAAATATTTTTTTTTTATGGATTATTAATTTGAAAACCTTTAATAAGCTACAGGCATATTGTCATGGTTTGTGGTTTTAAGCTTATCTTGTAATTTCAATAATTCAATAACGTTTTAGTAGTTTCTTATCTGTTGGTGTTCAAGATAACGCCTAAGGTCAATATCTCATTGTCTATTCGTTCTGGTAGACGTTTCTTTATCTCAGGTGCATATTGGTTATACAACGGTTGATGTTGCTGGGTGCAAATTGCGATCTTTCTTGAGTGCTCATTAATAGCTGAAACCATGCTTTGTGATTTGCTCGTTGTGCTTCAATATCGAGTCACAGAAATAACAAGCAATATTCCACACGCTTCAGCCATTAGTTACAGTTTACATTCATTGGAAGAGCGTGAATGAGTTTATAACTGTACTCTAAATGTACTGAAACAAAGTGTTTCAAGACTGGTTTCTGTAAATATACCGCTTTGGTAACACTTTTACAGTATTTGAAAAGTGTAATTAAGTGTTGAATAAAAATAACCAATTGCCAAGACGTAGGTTATTATTCATTGAACTGACAATAATTATGTTATGGCAGGCAATCATGGTCACTGCAAATTTGAAAAAAGATATTAAGCCACCAGGGTTAGTGTCAGTTTATGGATATAAACGTTTCAGTATGTTTTTTCAGCAATGTGAATATTTACCAACATGTGTTTGTTTTAACAGTGCAAAGAATGAAGACAACACTGATAGCCGTTTTAAATACAGGAAACAAAGTGGTGGAATCTGCTTGGAGTTTTTCAGGATCCGTCACTTTTTGGGAGAATCCGGAATGATCTGTAAGGGTTAAACCACTTTTTGTCCTGTGAAACAGTTTAAACAGAAATGATTGAATCTTATGCATCCCAAGGAGGGGTAACAAATGCGTCCCGATGCGGATGCGGAACAATAGGAACAATAACTCGGTACTACAGAAGGATAACCCATACAACCCGAGGATTAAACAAACATGTATCCCTGAGGGTTTGATTTTCCAGATATGCCAAAAGGGAGAGACAATCGGAGCCTACATATATATTGCAGTGTACTCAATTGGTTTTTCACTTATATATTCACACATAACATCAGGACTGTGGGTAGTGGATAGACTGTTGATCGTCTTTATTTTATTCAATTCCCTAAGATACATGGCCACATGACTGACTCGTTTCAGTTTAAAATGAATTAAAATAAATTATCGAATAAAATCGCTGCTAAAGAAACTGATATTGACATTTCTGTCATGGCTCATCCGAGGGCTGAATAAAATAAAAATAAAAATAAACAAAATCAATTCCATTTATTTTGAACACATACATGTAGTCCCCTTGTAATGTAATACACTTCTGCGCCCGGTGTTCAGTAGAAGTCAATGTCTTGTTTCCTGAAAACACTCTACAGCAGAATAGAATAATTCACCGGCCCAAATTTTAATGTCATTGAAATCAAATCCGAAGTAACTCACGTACCTTCATGTGCTCTTTATCTTAGTACTTCTCGGCAAATGTCTCATCTCATTAACCAAAGGTCCACTCATTGGCATTTTCCTGTATAGTGGCAATATGAACGATATACATGTAGTTACAACTGTGTTGAATGAAAGGGAGTGATATTCAACTGATTCTTATCCGTTCAGGTTTGTTTGTATACACATATCACCAGAAACGTGTTTACTCAATCTATCCACCCTTGATGGGTATAAGTAAATCGAAAGGCTATGTATTAGATATCAGAGATGTGAAGAGAGGTATCATACAACCAACTTCGGTTTTTCAAAGGAAACATTTGCATACAGTGCAATTCTTCAGTCATACCTTGGATGTTTATATGACTTGATTTGGTGGGACTTGTACTGTCCAAAACTTAAGCATGGCTGGATTTTATCTTCGTCTTACCAAGTCATAGTCACACATTAGTTGGCCAATACCAATCCGTATTTATGCCAGACTAGATCACTTGCTAATTTAAGCTTTGCACAATTTCATCGCCTTTTCTTTTGCCAGGCATTTGTAATTGCCGTACCAAGTCCAAGTGAAGCACGTTGGTACGCTTGCACAGTAAAGATGACGGAATATAGCAAATCTTGAAAACACTACCGCTATAGATTGGCATGAATTATGACTGACGGGGAAACTTGTATCAAGGCTTTTGAATGGTTAGGTTTTTTGACCGGAATCAATACTTCAAGTATTTGTAAGATAGGTGAAGAGAACTGGAACATATGGGTCTGGCTAATTAATATTTAGAGCAAGGACACATCGCAACTGATGACTATTCATAAACAGTCATCTCAGGCTCAACCAGCTTATTATTTGCAAGGAATCGTTCATAAGTAGTATTGTAGACCCTGAGAGTCATGTACGACTTACTGAGGGAAACAACAACGGAATCACCCAAGCTGATCATTTTATGAATTTGATCACTGAAAGAATGCATCTTTGTGGCTTTTCTCCTAGCCAACGTACATAACCGATTTCTTTCGCTGAAGAATAGAGTATCTAGTTACATGTTGTAACAAAGAACCTGAGCCCTCGCATGAAAAGGAGTAACGTCTTTTCCCTCGTATGTCATTTGAAATATTCTGTTGTACTTGACAAAATAGATGAGTTTCTGTGATGGGTTCAGTGAGAAGGATTCTATAAAACCATGTCCTATGTAGACATTACTATGCTGGTTGCCATGTACGTCCATCCTGGCAATACCTTCGTGGCGATGTTTGCTGAGAAACTTCTCCGAAGTAAAGATGATCTTCGCTTGCTAGTCAGTGTTGAATTCAAAGCAATATATGTTGTTTTTTACGACCACCATGGACCTTCCATCATACCGATATATGCTGTAGGGTTTTGATGTTACAATAAACAATGACTTAGATGAAAAGACTAATGTCATTGCCTCCAAGTGTATGATATCATTGATGGGTATTCTAGTTAACGTCTTGTCCTTCTGTTCGTATTTGTGAAACTGGCATCCTGTTGGAAAACAGGCAGAGAACAATACGGTTCTTGGAAGATGATGTACTTCTGAATCTCTGTCCCCTGTAGTTGTAGAAAGAAAAAATATACAGTCATATAAAAGTATAGAAAATGTAAGTAAACAGGACGCTCAAGTTTCCATAACAGATAAAGAACAACGGATGTTTTAACGATTTTAATAGTACCGTTTGATAGTATGTTCAACATCATCTTTTTAAATGCTATGGCAATGATAACATAACTGCTTTAGTCTGTATCACTGGTTACTTTAAAGCTTGCATTTCGTTCGACTTTCTGTGCCAGCGTCTAGGTCGTTGTGCAATCAGAAGTATCTGAATTGCCGATGAAATGCAGCAAGGCTTAGATTACCAGTGATAAGAGGCTAAAGCAAGGTATACCTTGTGGGAAGAGTTGATAGTTACCATGATCGTTAACGTTGTTGCTCTGCATAGTACTTTGTTGCATCTGAAATAGACACACAAATCAATGAACGCCAGAAAGTTGGGCGTAGTTTGGGCTTGAATTGTTAGGCAGTTGGTGGACCTGCTATTAATTACATGAAATCTAAGTTTTATCTACAGCTGACAATGGATTCGAACCCTGGGGCGGCATTCTTAAAATTACTTAAGTTAAGAAATTACTTAAACTCCTGTGACAAAAACTTGAGATTTGACTTAATATTTCTCAGTTTTCATAGTTGTATGCATAAAAAGTCTGGTTACCTACTTTTCTACTTAAATTTTAAGCCTGCCAATGAGTAGACTTAATTTTTAGCTCATCAGGCCTGAAGGGCCAGGTGGACTTATGACATGACATGGCGTCCAGCGCCCGTCCATCTGTAAACTTTTCGCTTTTTCGACAGAGCTGAAATTTTATGAGCAGACTCCTTGGACAATTGGGATTCTAAATTGTTGATCCTTAAAAACCTATGTTCATCTTCTTCTCCAGTTCCAAAAGGTCTAGAGAGCTGAAAAGTTGTTTGCAAAGCCCTTGGCCTATATGGATTCTAAATTGTAGGTTTGGTGACCATGTGAACCCAATTGTAAGTCATGAAAATCACAATCTAAAAACCTATAATTTGCTTGTCAACAATGTATTACTTCAGATAACCAAGATATTTAACCTTAGATATAATTTAGTTATTATCCATGGGTAGGGGAGAGATGCTTGTTTACTTTTGCATACATCTCCAATGTTTTATGTTTTACTTTTTCAAGTTTTAAATGTTCAAGTTTATATGAAACAGGCAACCGTAATCGGAATGACTATACCTCATAAAACACAGGCACACTCTTACAGGCTAACAATCACTGTATCAAACACCTGGCAACATTGCTTTATGATTATCACAGATGGACAATTTGAATATAAAACATGGATAAATTAAAAATACTATCATACAACTGTAGAGGCTTAGGTAATATCATGAAAAGGAAAAAGGTATTTAATTTCCTTAAAAAAAGAAAGGCAATATATACTGTTTGCAAGATGTACACTTTAAATCAGAACAAGTTAACTTGATTAAAGAACAGTGGGGTTACAGTTAATGTTATATAAGTACATATACTTCCAATGCGCGTGGAACTGCTATCTTATTTAACAATAATTTTAGTTTCAAAGTTCTGGTCTCAAAGTATGATGAAAATGGTAATTATGTAGCCTTAAAAATCCTTAGTGATGACATCACCTATACGGTTATCGCTATATACGGGCCAAATGATGATACGCCAGAGTTCTATGATAATATAATTGAAATTGTCAAAGAGTTTGACAGTGAGGAAATATGCCTTTGTGGCGATTGGAATTTGGTTTTAAATCAACATTTAGATACGTATAACTATAAGCATGAGAACAATCCAAAAGCTAGAGAAAAAGTTATCGAACTAATTAACACCTTTGATCTCAAAGATCCATGGCGAGAATTAAACTTTGACTCCAATCGGTATACGTGGCGTCAACCGAATCCCCTAAAACAAGCTAGACTTGATTTTTTCTTGATATCACATGATTTGATGCCATCAGTTGATAAGTGTAACATCCTACCAAGTATTAGCTCAGATCATTCATTAGTAGAATTATCACTTTCTCCTTCCACACTATGTCGTGGAGCAGGCTTTTGGAAATTCAATAATTCTCTATTGCATGACAAAAAATACGTCGAACTCGTAAAGGAAACTATTAAGACAACACTAAATGAATATAAAATCACAGACGAAAACGCTTCAAATAAGTATTATATTGATGACCAGTTATTATGGGAGACTCTACTTTTAATGATACGAGGTAAAACTATTTATTACTCTTCAACTCAAAAGAAAATACGAGCTGGGAAAGAGAAATCTTTATATCAAGATCTGGAAAAACTTGATGAAAAGTTAGATTTATCATCCAGTGATGATGATAAACAAAAGTATTTGGCAGAAATCGGTATCATTAAAAATGAATTAGATGATATCAACAATTTAAAAATTAAAGGAATGATGGTGAGGTCAAAAGCCAAATGGATTGAACAGGGCGAAAAACCAAGTAAATATTTTCTTAAACTGGAATCAATACACTTTTTAGATAAATCAATTATCGAAATAGAACAGCCTGATGGAACTGTAATAACAGAAACTGATAAAATGCAGAATGAAACTAAAGCCTTTTATGAAAAACTTTACACATCCCATAGTGTTAGCAACATAGATTTGACTGACTATTTCAAGGAAATTGATGTACCAAAATTAACAGACACACAATCTAATGATCTCGAAGGAGAATTAACATTATCCGAATTATCAATAGCATTGAGAGCAATGAAAAACGACAAAAGTCCCGGTCCTGATGGGTTTACAACAGAATTTCTGAATTTTTTTTGGAAGGACCTCGGTTCATTTTTGCTGAACTCTTTAAACTTTGGATATAGAACAGGTAATTTGTCAATCACCCAGAAACAAGGCTTGATTACGTGTATCCCCAAAGGAAACAAGCCAAAGAAATTTCTAAAAAACTGGCGACCGATATCACTCTTGAACACCTCCTATAAAGTAGGTTCAGCTGCCGTTGCCAACAGAATTAAGAGAGTTTTGCCATGTATTATTAACGAGGACCAAAAAGGTTTTATCAAAGGTAGATTCATTGGGGAAGTAACTAGATTGATTTATGATTTGATGGAACACACTGAATCCCACCAGATACCAGGCCTATTACTCTCGGTTGACTTTGAAAAAGCGTTCGATTCGGTCGACAGAAGTTACCTCATAAATGTTCTGTCCTTCTTTAACTTTGGTTCTAGTATTCAAACATGGATTAAGACATTGTATCAAGATATAGAATCGAGAATTATGGTAAATGGATTTGCCACAGAACCTTTTATGATCGAACGTGGATGTCTACAAGGAGACCCCATCGCCCCATATTTGTTTATTCTCTGTGTAGAAATATTAGGAATAATGATACGCAATGATAGTAAAATCAAGGGAATACGTATTGGTAACATTGAATACATTTTGTCTCAATTTGCTGATGATACAACACTTGCACTGGACGGATCCGAAAAAAAGCCTCTAGGCAGTTTTAAATGTTCTACAATTATTTGCTCGATTTTCTGGACTGATGGTAAATGTTGACAAAACAAAACTTATTTGGATAGGTTAAAAAAAGAGGATGCGTTACAAACTGCGCAAGGAATATAACTTTGATTGGTCCCAGACCCAATTCCCTTTATTGGGAATCGACTTTGATATTGATCTAGACAACATGATTGAGTTAAATTATTAGGATAAAATTTAAAAAATCGAAAAACAGATGAATATCTGGTCAACTCGTTCGCTATCTCCATTCGGACGTAATACGATTTTAAAATCCCTTTTGCTTCCACAGTTAAATCATCTATTTTCAGCCCTTCCAAATCCTTCAACACAAATTCTTGATAAGTTACAAAAATCATGTTTTAGATTTATATGGAAGGGTAAACCTGATAAAGTAAAGAGAAACGTTATCACTTTAAACCAAGAAGACGGCGGGATCAGAGTACCTGATGTTAAAAATGTTATATATTCCCAGAAATTAAAATGGATTAATAGACTAATTAAACTAACTAATTTACGACCACCATGGACCTTCCATCATACCGATATATGCTGTAGGGTTTTGATGTTACAATAAACAATGACTTAGATGAAAAGACTAATGTCATTGCCTCCAAGTGTATGATATCATTGATGGGTATTCTAGTTAACGTCTTGTCCTTCTGTTCGTATTTGTGAAACTGGCATCCTGTTGGAAAACAGGCAGAGAACAATACGGTTCTTGGAAGATGATGTACTTCTGAATCTCTGTCCCCTGTAGTTGTAGAAAGAAAAAATATACAGTCATATAAAAGTATAGAAAATGTAAGTAAACAGGACGCTCAAGTTTCCATAACAGATAAAGAACAACGGATGTTTTAACGATTTTAATAGTACCGTTTGATAGTATGTTCAACATCATCTTTTTAAATGCTATGGCAATGATAACATAACTGCTTTAGTCTGTATCACTGGTTACTTTAAAGCTTGCATTTCGTTCGACTTTCTGTGCCAGCGTCTAGGTCGTTGTGCAATCAGAAGTATCTGAATTGCCGATGAAATGCAGCAAGGCTTAGATTACCAGTGATAAGAGGCTAAAGCAAGGTATACCTTGTGGGAAGAGTTGATAGTTACCATGATCGTTAACGTTGTTGCTCTGCATAGTACTTTGTTGCATCTGAAATAGACACACAAATCAATGAACGCCAGAAAGTTGGGCGTAGTTTGGGCTTGAATTGTTAGGCAGTTGGTGGACCTGCTATTAATTACATGAAATCTAAGTTTTATCTACAGCTGACAATGGATTCGAACCCTGGGGCGGCATTCTTAAAATTACTTAAGTTAAGAAATTACTTAAACTCCTGTGACAAAAACTTGAGATTTGACTTAATATTTCTCAGTTTTCATAGTTGTATGCATAAAAAGTCTGGTTACCTACTTTTCTACTTAAATTTTAAGCCTGCCAATGAGTAGACTTAATTTTTAGCTCATCAGGCCTGAAGGGCCAGGTGGACTTATGACATGACATGGCGTCCAGCGCCCGTCCATCTGTAAACTTTTCGCTTTTTCGACAGAGCTGAAATTTTATGAGCAGACTCCTTGGACAATTGGGATTCTAAATTGTTGATCCTTAAAAACCTATGTTCATCTTCTTCTCCAGTTCCAAAAGGTCTAGAGAGCTGAAAAGTTGTTTGCAAAGCCCTTGGCCTATATGGATTCTAAATTGTAGGTTTGGTGACCATGTGAACCCAATTGTAAGTCATGAAAATCACAATCTAAAAACCTATAATTTGCTTGTCAACAATGTATTACTTCAGATAACCAAGATATTTAACCTTAGATATAATTTAGTTATTATCCATGGGTAGGGGAGAGATGCTTGTTTACTTTTGCATACATCTCCAATGTTTTATGTTTTACTTTTTCAAGTTTTAAATGTTCAAGTTTATATGAAACAGGCAACCGTAATCGGAATGACTATACCTTATAAAACACAGGCACACTCTTACAGGCTAACAATCACTGTATCAAACACCTGGCAACATTGCTTTATGATTATCACAGATGGACAATTTGAATATAAAACATGGATAAATTAAAAATACTATCATACAACTGTAGAGGCTTAGGTAATATCATGAAAAGGAAAAAGGTATTTAATTTCCTTAAAAAAAGAAAGGCAATATATACTGTTTGCAAGATGTACACTTTAAATCAGAACAAGTTAACTTGATTAAAGAACAGTGGGGTTACAGTTAATGTTATATAAGTACATATACTTCCAATGCGCGTGGAACTGCTATCTTATTTAACAATAATTTTAGTTTCAAAGTTCTGGTCTCAAAGTATGATGAAAATGGTAATTATGTAGCCTTAAAAATCCTTAGTGATGACATCACCTATACGGTTATCGCTATATACGGGCCAAATGATGATACGCCAGAGTTCTATGATAATATAATTGAAATTGTCAAAGAGTTTGACAGTGAGGAAATATGCCTTTGTGGCGATTGGAATTTGGTTTTAAATCAACATTTAGATACGTATAACTATAAGCATGAGAACAATCCAAAAGCTAGAGAAAAAGTTATCGAACTAATTAACACCTTTGATCTCAAAGATCCATGGCGAGAATTAAACTTTGACTCCAATCGGTATACGTGGCGTCAACCGAATCCCCTAAAACAAGCTAGACTTGATTTTTTCTTGATATCACATGATTTGATGCCATCAGTTGATAAGTGTAACATCCTACCAAGTATTAGCTCAGATCATTCATTAGTAGAATTATCACTTTCTCCTTCCACACTATGTCGTGGAGCAGGCTTTTGGAAATTCAATAATTCTCTATTGCATGACAAAAAATACGTCGAACTCGTAAAGGAAACTATTAAGACAACACTAAATGAATATAAAATCACAGACGAAAACGCTTCAAATAAGTATTATATTGATGACCAGTTATTATGGGAGACTCTACTTTTAATGATACGAGGTAAAACTATTTATTACTCTTCAACTCAAAAGAAAATACGAGCTGGGAAAGAGAAATCTTTATATCAAGATCTGGAAAAACTTGATGAAAAGTTAGATTTATCATCAAGTGATGATGATAAACAAAAGTATTTGGCAGAAATCGGTATCATTAAAAATGAATTAGATGATATCAACAATTTAAAAATTAAAGGAATGATGGTGAGGTCAAAAGCCAAATGGATTGAACAGGGCGAAAAACCAAGTAAATATTTTCTTAAACTGGAATCAAGACACTTTTTAGATAAATCAATTATCGAAATAGAACAGCCTGATGGAACTGTAATAACAGAAACTGATAAAATGCAGAATGAAACTAAAGCCTTTTATGAAAAACTTTACACATCCCATAGTGTTAGCAACATAGATTTGACTGACTATTTCAAGGAAATTGATGTACCAAAATTAACAGACACACAATCTAATGATCTCGAAGGAGAATTAACATTATCCGAATTATCAATAGCATTGAGAGCAATGAAAAACGACAAAAGTCCCGGTCCTGATGGGTTTACAACAGAATTTCTGAATTTTTTTTGGAAGGACCTCGGTTCATTTTTGCTGAACTCTTTAAACTTTGGATATAGAACAGGTAATTTGTCAATCACCCAGAAACAAGGCTTGATTACGTGTATCCCCAAAGGAAACAAGCCAAAGAAATTTCTAAAAAACTGGCGACCGATATCACTCTTGAACACCTCCTATAAAGTAGGTTCAGCTGCCGTTGCCAACAGAATTAAGAGAGTTTTGCCATGTATTATTAACGAGGACCAAAAAGGTTTTATCAAAGGTAGATTCATTGGGGAAGTAACTAGATTGATTTATGATTTGATGGAACACACTGAATCCCACCAGATACCAGGCCTATTACTCTCGGTTGACTTTGAAAAAGCGTTCGATTCGGTCGACAGAAGTTACCTCATAAATGTTCTGTCCTTCTTTAACTTTGGTTCTAGTATTCAAACATGGATTAAGACATTGTATCAAGATATAGAATCGAGAATTATGGTAAATGGATTTGCCACAGAACCTTTTATGATCGAACGTGGATGTCTACAAGGAGACCCCATCGCCCCATATTTGTTTATTCTCTGTGTAGAAATATTAGGAATAATGATACGCAATGATAGTAAAATCAAGGGAATACGTATTGGTAACATTGAATACATTTTGTCTCAATTTGCTGATGATACAACACTTGCACTGGACGGATCCGAAAAAAAGCCTCTAGGCAGTTTTAAATGTTCTACAATTATTTGCTCGATTTTCTGGACTGATGGTAAATGTTGACAAAACAAAACTTATTTGGATAGGTTAAAAAAAGAGGATGCGTTACAAACTGCGCAAGGAATATAACTTTGATTGGTCCCAGACCCAATTCCCTTTATTGGGAATCGACTTTGATATTGATCTAGACAACATGATTGAGTTAAATTATTAGGATAAAATTTAAAAAATCGAAAAACAGATGAATATCTGGTCAACTCGTTCGCTATCTCCATTCGGACGTAATACGATTTTAAAATCCCTTTTGCTTCCACAGTTAAATCATCTATTTTCAGCCCTTCCAAATCTTTCAACACAAATTCTTGATAAGTTACAAAAATCATGTTTTAGATTTATATGGAAGGGTAAACCTGATAAAGTAAAGAGAAACGTTATCACTTTAAACCAAGAAGACGGCGGGATCAGAGTACCTGATGTTAAAAATGTTATATATTCCCAGAAATTAAAATGGATTAATAGACTAATTAAACTAACTAATTTACGACCACCATGGACCTTCCATCATACCGATATATGCTGTAGGGTTTTGATGTTACAATAAACAATGACTTAGATGAAAAGACTAATGTCATTGCCTCCAAGTGTATGATATCATTGATGGGTATTCTAGTTAACGTCTTGTCCTTCTGTTCGTATTTGTGAAACTGGCATCCTGTTGGAAAACAGGCAGAGAACAATACGGTTCTTGGAAGATGATGTACTTCTGAATCTCTGTCCCCTGTAGTTGTAGAAAGAAAAAATATACAGTCATATAAAAGTATAGAAAATGTAAGTAAACAGGACGCTCAAGTTTCCATAACAGATAAAGAACAACGGATGTTTTAACGATTTTAATAGTACCGTTTGATAGTATGTTCAACATCATCTTTTTAAATGCTATGGCAATGATAACATAACTGCTTTAGTCTGTATCACTGGTTACTTTAAAGCTTGCATTTCGTTCGACTTTCTGTGCCAGCGTCTAGGTCGTTGTGCAATCAGAAGTATCTGAATTGCCGATGAAATGCAGCAAGGCTTAGATTACCAGTGATAAGAGGCTAAAGCAAGGTATACCTTGTGGGAAGAGTTGATAGTTACCATGATCGTTAACGTTGTTGCTCTGCATAGTACTTTGTTGCATCTGAAATAGACACACAAATCAATGAACGCCAGAAAGTTGGGCGTAGTTTGGGCTTGAATTGTTAGGCAGTTGGTGGACCTGCTATTAATTACATGAAATCTAAGTTTTATCTACAGCTGACAATGGATTCGAACCCTGGGGCGGCATTCTTAAAATTACTTAAGTTAAGAAATTACTTTAACTCCTGTGACAAAAACTTGAGATTTGACTTAATATTTCTCAGTTTTCATAGTTGTATGCATAAAAAGTCTGGTTACCTACTTTTCTACTTAAATTTTAAGCCTGCCAATGAGTAGACTTAATTTTTAGCTCATCAGGCCTGAAGGGCCAGGTGGACTTATGACATGACATGGCGTCCAGCGCCCGTCCATCTGTAAACTTTTCGCTTTTTCGACAGAGCTGAAATTTTATGAGCAGACTCCTTGGCCAATTGGGATTCTAAATTGTTGATCCTTAAAAACCTATGTTCATCTTCTTCTCCAGTTCCAAAAGGTCTAGAGAGCTGAAAAGTTGTTTGCAAAGCCCTTGGCCTATATGGATTCTAAATTGTAGGTTTGGTGACCATGTGAACCCAATTGTAAGTCATGAAAATCACAATCTAAAAACCTATAATTTGCTTGTCAACAATGTATTACTTCAGATAACCAAGATATTTAACCTTAGATATAATTTAGTTATTATCCATGGGTAGGGGAGAGATGCTTGTTTACTTTTGCATACATCTCCAATGTTTTATGTTTTACTTTTTCAAGTTTTAAATGTTCAAGTTTATATGAAACAGGCAACCGTAATCGGAATGACTATACCTTATAAAACACAGGCACACTCTTACAGGCTAACAATCACTGTATCAAACACCTGGCAACATTGCTTTATGATTATCACAGATGGACAATTTGAATATAAAACATGGATAAATTAAAAATACTATCATACAACTGTAGAGGCTTAGGTAATATCATGAAAAGGAAAAAGGTATTTAATTTCCTTAAAAAAAGAAAGGCAATATATACTGTTTGCAAGATGTACACTTTAAATCAGAACAAGTTAACTTGATTAAAGAACAGTGGGGTTACAGTTAATGTTATATAAGTACATATACTTCCAATGCGCGTGGAACTGCTATCTTATTTAACAATAATTTTAGTTTCAAAGTTCTGGTCTCAAAGTATGATGAAAATGGTAATTATGTAGCCTTAAAAATCCTTAGTGATGACATCACCTATACGGTTATCGCTATATACGGGCCAAATGATGATACGCCAGAGTTCTATGATAATATAATTGAAATTGTCAAAGAGTTTGACAGTGAGGAAATATGCCTTTGTGGCGATTGGAATTTGGTTTTAAATCAACATTTAGATACGTATAACTATAAGCATGAGAACAATCCAAAAGCTAGAGAAAAAGTTATCGAACTAATTAACACCTTTGATCTCAAAGATCCATGGCGAGAATTAAACTTTGACTCCAATCGGTATACGTGGCGTCAACCGAATCCCCTAAAACAAGCTAGACTTGATTTTTTCTTGATATCACATGATTTGATGCCATCAGTTGATAAGTGTAACATCCTACCAAGTATTAGCTCAGATCATTCATTAGTAGAATTATCACTTTCTCCTTCCACACTATGTCGTGGAGCAGGCTTTTGGAAATTCAATAATTCTCTATTGCATGACAAAAAATACGTCGAACTCGTAAAGGAAACTATTAAGACAACACTAAATGAATATAAAATCACAGACGAAAACGCTTCAAATAAGTATTATATTGATGACCAGTTATTATGGGAGACTCTACTTTTAATGATACGAGGTAAAACTATTTATTACTCTTCAACTCAAAAGAAAATACGAGCTGGGAAAGAGAAATCTTTATATCAAGATCTGGAAAAACTTGATGAAAAGTTAGATTTATCATCCAGTGATGATGATAAACAAAAGTATTTGGCAGAAATCGGTATCATTAAAAATGAATTAGATGATATCAACAATTTAAAAATTAAAGGAATGATGGTGAGGTCAAAAGCCAAATGGATTGAACAGGGCGAAAAACCAAGTAAATATTTTCTTAAACTGGAATCAAGACACTTTTTAGATAAATCAATTATCGAAATAGAACAGCCTGATGGAACTGTAATAACAGAAACTGATAAAATGCAGAATGAAACTAAAGCCTTTTATGAAAAACTTTACACATCCCATAGTGTTAGCAACATAGATTTGACTGACTATTTCAAGGAAATTGATGTACCAAAATTAACAGACACACAATCTAATGATCTCGAAGGAGAATTAACATTATCCGAATTATCAATAGCATTGAGAGCAATGAAAAACGACAAAAGTCCCGGTCCTGATGGGTTTACAACAGAATTTCTGAATTTTTTTTGGAAGGACCTCGGTTCATTTTTGCTGAACTCTTTAAACTTTGGATATAGAACAGGTAATTTGTCAATCACCCAGAAACAAGGCTTGATTACGTGTATCCCCAAAGGAAACAAGCCAAAGAAATTTCTAAAAAACTGGCGACCGATATCACTCTTGAACACCTCCTATAAAGTAGGTTCAGCTGCCGTTGCCAACAGAATTAAGAGAGTTTTGCCATGTATTATTAACGAGGACCAAAAAGGTTTTATCAAAGGTAGATTCATTGGGGAAGTAACTAGATTGATTTATGATTTGTTGGAACACACTGAATCCCATCAGATACCAGGCCTATTACTCTCGGTTGACTTTGAAAAAGCGTTCGATTCGGTCGACAGAAGTTACCTCATAAATGTTCTGTCCTTCTTTAACTTTGGTTCTAGTATTCAAACATGGATTAAGACATTTTATCAAGATATAGAATCGAGAATTATGGTAAATGGATTTGCCACAGAACCTTTTATGATCGAACGTGGATGTCTACAAGGAGACCCCATCGCCCCATATTTGTTTATTCTCTGTGTAGAAATATTAGGAATAATGATACGCAATGATAGTAAAATCAAGGGAATACGTATTGGTAACATTGAATACATTTTGTCTCAATTTGCTGATGATACAACACTTGCACTGGACGGATCCGAAAAAAAGCCTCTAGGCAGTTTTAAATGTTCTACAATTATTTGCTCGATTTTCTGGACTGATGGTAAATGTTGACAAAACAAAACTTATTTGGATAGGTTAAAAAAAGAGGACGGTTACAAACTGCGCAAGGAATATAACTTTGATTGGTCCCAGACCCAATTCCCTTTATTGGGAATCGACTTTGATATTGATCTAGACAACATGATTGAGTTAAATTATTAGGATAAAATTTAAAAAATCGAAAAACAGATGAATATCTGGTCAACTCGTTCGCTATCTCCATTCGGACGTAATACGATTTTAAAATCCCTTTTGCTTCCACAGTTAAATCATCTATTTTCAGCCCTTCCAAATCCTTCAACACAAATTCTTGATAAGTTACAAAAATCATGTTTTAGATTTATATGGAAGGGTAAACCTGATAAAGTAAAGAGAAACGTTATCACTTTAAACCAAGAAGACGGCGGGATCAGAGTACCTGATGTTAAAAATGTTATATATTCCCAGAAATTAAAATGGATTAATAGACTAATTAAAAGCAGTAATCAATGGAGCCACATTATCATGAACAGATTACCTCATACATATTCTATCTGGTCCGACAGTTCGAAATGTATACAGAATTGCAATACAACATTATCAAACAAATTCTGGAGAGATGTTTTTAATGTATGGGAAATCTTTCTTACAAAATGTGAATCAAACATTCTGTCAGAAGATCAGATAAAAAGTCAATCAATTTGGAATAACCATAATATTACTATCGATAAAAAAACGATCGTCTATCAAAACTGGAAAAATAATGGTATTGTATTTGTAAATGATATATTAAACAATGACGGTCAGTTTATGACATTTAAAGATTTTTGTGAGAAATACTGAATCAAAACCAATTTTCTTGTCTTTGAGGGAATAGAGGCAGCAATAAGATCATACGCTAGCACGCATAATATTTGTACATTTACAAGACCTTTACAGCACCCTATATATCCATTTAATTATCAACAAGTGAACACGCCTGCTGGAAACAAACACGTTTACAACATTTTGTTAGATTCAACCTTTACCAAGTTACCATGCTTTTCCAAGTGGGAACGTGTTCTGGATAAGACCTTTACTGATAAAGAGTGGATGATTTTTAACATTATTTCAAATAAATGTACTGACTTAAGGTGGCTACAATATAGGATTATCCACAACATTTTACCAACAAAATGTCTTCTTTATAGAATGAAATATTCAAATTCGCCATTTTGCTCCTTTTGTCTAAAGGAAATCGAAACTATAGAACATCTCTTTAGGGAATGCGACACCGTGAGGAAAATATGGTGCAAAGTGACAGATTGGCTAAAAACCATACAATTATCAATAACATTTTCTATGGAAAATGTTTTGTTTGGATTTAAAAATAAAAATAATAATCCTATAAATGTAATCATCCTTCTGATCAAACAATATATATTCAAATGTGCTCTTGGAAATTATGCACATCATATCGAGTTTATAAAGAAAGATATCAACAAATACTACAATATCACTAGATATATAGATTTATCGAATGGAACTGAGAATCATTTTGTTAAATTTTGGTCAACATTGCACTTGTTGTTAGATTGAATATAAACATGATGAAGTATTGTATTTTATTGTATTGCAATGTATTGTATTGACTCTGTATATGATGTGTGCCTGTAACGCAAAATATGGAAAATAACAAAAAAATTAAAAAAAATTAACCTTAGATAATAAATCAATTAATTCCTGATGAGCTACAGAGCCCATGGCTCTATATCTATTTAGTTCTTGACTTCAGTCACTACATTAATATAGGCCATGGGCCAAAGATTTTTTTTGTTTATTTGAGGTTCAAGTTTTGGGTGAAGGGGAAAACTTTACTTTATATTGTAGAAAATGGTTATTTTTCACAAAATATTCAATGTTTTACCAAAAACACTTGTTCATTAATTAATAAACAGTAATAAAAGGCCCTTGAGAAATATGCTATTTTAAACCAATCAGGGAGCAGTTAGGTCAGCCTGCCCGGTACAACAAAGATGGCCGCCCCCATCATAGATTGTTTGTGTGTCTGTGTGTCTTCAACTGATCGAATTGTGGCAATATCAAATGTTTCTAGGGGCTATATATATGGGTATATTAAACAATGGCTACTTCTGGGTGGAAAACATAAAAATAATCATAACTTTGATTATTACACTGTGATACTGCAGAATAATGTGCAGGGGAGAGGTTTTTGTGGTCGATTTTCGAGTTTGAAGAGCTACTAAAGTTATCTTAGGGGTGACATATGTTTGAAATCAGCTTGGTTTGTGGAGAAATGTATAGTTGATAGGTACATGCGTTTATTTGTGAATGTCACCAATGCTTAGCGTACATTTTGACCTGAAATTGAATGGGCCGCTTCCTTAGATCGGCAGTATGGCTGACCTTGTTCCTTTACTCTTTTTATTTGATATAGGGTGTAGTTTTTTCCCCTTCATTTTACCTTTGTTTACTTGCAATATCAGGTTCCTGGATCATTTGCCCAAATTAAATGGTACACAAGTGATAATTTTTGTTTACCATTCATAATATTATGTTAAGTTAAGATTTTAAAACTGTCTTCATGGCTATAACGAACAGTTAATTTGGTTTTTGAGTAGAAAACATTTTTTATGATGGCATGTAAAACACTTTATTGGTAGTCAATTTTGTGGCCATTAACATCAATCTGGTAACTTTTACTGACGCCTATTAGTATTTATCTTTGACAACAATAGACCGATGACATGTATATTTTTGTTTTGTATGTATTTGAAATGAAATGGAATAAAAAAATAAATAGAGAAAGAAAGAAAAAAATAATAAAGAAAGAAGAAGAAAAAAACTGGGCACACCTTTTGAAAAAAAACACAGAATTTTTTTTTTTACCTTTAGCAATATTTGTAATATCTTCAAAATTGACAAACAATCCTGAACAGTAATGTATTACGATTATATTTTATATGTATTAATTTACTAATGTATAGCAATAACGTATTACTATTACATGATTATATTTTATATGCAAATACTAAGTTGAATTTTGTTGGGTGTTCATATTGACTCTATGCATATATCTAGCTATATACTGTCCATAAAACTGACGTGCAGATAAACTTTGCAAGCAGTAGAAACAAAAGTATGGGTCCCTCACAAAATGGCTCCAGGTCTCACTTCTTTTCATGGAAACCAATCAAAATTTGAAAGTTTTGAAACATAAAAGGCCCATATTTTTAAAAAGGTATATTGACCTTTTGTGTTTGGCAATGAAAGAAACCTATCCGTCAATAAAAGTCTAGTTCGTTTCCATGAAAACCGATAATTTATATTAAGTCATAAGATAACAGTTTAATAGTTATTGCCACCTATTAAGTTTCAAAGAGATAACAAAAACAGTTCTACTCCGGTAATGAACTCATTCACAAGATGGATAACACATATAAGTTTAAAAAAGATATGATAAACCCTTTTTAAAAATTTCTTATATGGAAACTAACCTGTCCCTGTGTCCAAATCCAACCATTTCCATAGAAACTAAAATTTCCTCCGGGATATCTTATCTTAATGAATGAACATATTTCAAACATAGTCTTACACTCTGACTATGAAAAAAGTATTTATTCTGAAAATATCACCATTTAATTAAATATTGAAAAGGAAACTGTAACAAATGAAATTTTCATAAAAAAGGCTCCTTTTCAATTTGTTTATTTAAAATATTTTTGTTATAGAGTCTAAGTGTTAGACAAATCTCAAACACAACACTGCCTTTTAGCTTCTTTGTCAGTGATGTCAGTGAAGTAGCATAGCATTGTGACGTCATCAGCAGTATGGCATCATAACATTGTTACATCATCAACTTTGAGGCCATAACATTGTCAGCTTGGCGGATCCGGTCAATTTTGTTTAGCAATACCCGCCCATGCAAAAAAGGGAGATGAAAGTATGTTGTCAATTAATAGTTTGATGTCATTAGTTCAATCCATAATCATGACAGATGGTATAACACTATTTGGATTGAGGTTTGTGGGTAGTAAGAATTGTAGTTTTCAACCAGTATGTTTTAATTGATTAAGCAAATAATTGTATTTTTTAAATAATTTCATGGTCAAGAAAAGAAAAGTTTGATCTCAGTTCTTAACACAGTGAAAATATCACACAGGGAATGACACAATAATATGATGTCACATCTGCTATCAACAACGTCAGCGCAAATGCTAAGTGACAACGGTATGATATCACAAGAACTCCCTAAGTTTTGGACTTATTTAACCTTAAAAAAACACATTTTTTTAAACACAGAAGCATATAATAAATGGAATATTTTGTATTTTCAGTGTTATGTCACTTATCTCTCATCTTTTAGATATTCTTCACTCGTATCTGCGTCACTTAAAACAATACTGGCTTTCCCGGTTGCTCGCTGAGAGATAAACTGTTATAACATTACTGAAAACACCGAAGAATCAATCTTCTATTTATTTGGCCTACCAAACACATAAGTTCTTTTAAATCAAATTCTCATAACCAAAAAATTAATTCGCATTCAAAGGATTCAAAGAAGTCAGCAAAGGGGAAAACATAATTGTTTTATAACCATTTTTTTAAATCAAAGATATTTTCATTCATATTTTTATTTAAAAAAACCCTCAGACCTTTAACTACTTCTGCAGAAAATGGGTATCTTTAGCGAACAGACTTAACACACCTTTAATAAAAATGTAATTTCTTATGTACAAGTTTGTATCGCTGCAATATTGTAGTTGATGTTTGCATATTTTTTTTTACATATTTATGCCATTGGGGGGGGGGGGGGGGGGGGGGGGGGGGAATCAAAAATTTATATTTACATTCTTCTACATTTTTGTAACATATCATTCCATAATGTGTTTTCGTACGTTTGTAATAAGAATCAGTTGTTACTTGATGGCAAATTCTATGAGAAATTTTAAAAACAATTAGAAATACTTGCAAGAGTTACCTCCCTTTCCTCAAAAAAAACTCTCACTCCTATTATAAAAATTCCTTTAGCTCTCTTGGAAATTTATGTAGTTTGAAAAAGCCAACTTCTCATTGTTGTTATTACATCTGTTTCTTAAAAAATGAATTTAATTAGGGCTAAAAATTTAATTTTCTTTTTAAAATCATAAAAGCAATTGAACGGTTTGAGAAAAATAAATTGTTTGAGAACATTTTTTGCAGAAATTTCACATTTTATAATAGGAAACCCAGTAGGACCACACTATTTAGATAGAACAACATATTCTCTTTCAACAGATATGTGATATGTGGAAATATATTAAAAACTTTTGTCAAAAAATCAGTTTTTCCAAGGCTAAGAATATTATTTTTCGAAACTGCTTATTCATCACTTCAACATGCCCTAATTTCACAATGAACAATTATCCTAGGTGAAACATTGCATTTTTCGAAGCAGTAAACACTCAGGATTAAATTTATATATTGTTTCTGCCTTCACCAAAAACTTGGACCTAAAGTCACTTTAGAGACAAGCTACGGCTTTCGGCTCATGGCCTGGCTGTTTTACACTTCAAACAAAATATTTTCAACAAAAAACTTGCAAGTGAATTTTTTTATCATTTAAAAGTGTCTTGTTATTTTTTTTGTCAAGACAGCACATTATAAGCATACCTCTTTGGTGATGTCAACATATTGCTATTTTAATACGGTCATATTGGAATATTTGGAGGGAACATCCACATGTACTGATGACTTGCCAGTCTTTAATGTTAAAGAGTTCCTGTGAAAGTCACTGTTGTTTATAACGCTACCGAGACATCGACTTAGGCTTTTTTCAAATGACTAAGATAATTTTTTGGCTTAGCTTAAGTTTCAGACTAAATCCAAAACTAAAAATTGTCAGTCGTAACTTAAGACAAATCTTAAGATTTTTTATAGAATACCGCCCCTGATCTTTTGTTCAGAAGCTGACGGTGACCGGGCTCAATTAATTTTAACAGCTGATAGAGGTGTTTGTTGCTGCAATGGATATCAATATCATCTTTTGTACGCCAACTTCCCCCAAATAGAAAACTAAAGTTAGAATAGAGATATCGTGTACACCCTCACAATTAGATAAGTTGAAAATAACCAAATTGGGAGCTGACCCTCCCTTTTTCACCTCCAAAAAGACACAGTTATACCAGTTGAGTTGTAGTGATTAGATAAGACTTGTTAATTACTAAACTGGTCTGCCATCAATAGTACCTTATTAAACAAGAAGACATAGTCATTAACATCTCGGACGGACGGACGGACAGACGCACACACAGATGGAGACGGAGCTCAAACCTATAGCTTACTTCCATTTCATGGTTTGGGATAATAAAAGCAAAAGAAGCAGTTGTAGCTAAGGTGACATTGATCGCCCGCCGCAAATTAATACTTCAAAATTAAAAGAATATTGTCGGAGGAAGAAAAATATAATGGGCCCTGAATCTTCCCTAAAAGAACCGTTGGTGTAAGATAATGATGAAAATCCAACGACAAGTTCTTGTGATATCCCGCTGACGAGCTTTACATGATGAATAACTAAGTTCGTGTGTGACGTTGAGAATGATGTAAAGAACATCAAAATCTAATCAGCGTTTGCCTTACCTAAGAGAAGTTTTGTGTAAGATATGATGATATTTCAGTGAGCAGTTCTTGAAATATTCTGCTGACATGTTTAATGAAGTTATGTTGACGGAACTTGGCTTCAATATTTTAAGATAAGACTTGTTTTGTTTTTAACACTTTTTTGGATACAATCAAGATACAGGTGCATTCACTGGAAGGACTGGACAAATAGTATTCAAAACAGCAAACATAAAACGTATGAATACACATTTAGTTACATTTAACTGGGAATACTAGTGCAATAACGTTTGTACATTGTAAAGCATTTAAAGTTGACCCATACCTGTCATTACATTCCATTTTCTTTTAAAATAATCCATGTTGATATTTTTGACACAGATGTATTTTCAATTTTACATACACAAGATAAGACTAAGTTTTGTTTATTACTCAATTGGTCTGCCATCAATAGTACCTAGTATTAAACACGAAGACATAGTCATTAACATTCCAGCTATATTTGTTCAGATTAATGAAAGTCCAAGACATCGGAACAAGGGCAACAACTCCGGAAAAATAATCACATGCTTCTTAGGCCGGGGGCCAGGACCACTTACCATGCACCCCCCCCCCCCCCCCCCCCCCCCAGGACAAATTGTCATGGGTACCAAAATGTAGCCCTGTATCTGAACCTTTCAAAAAGTGATGTTCCCAAAAAATAAACTCATTTGAACAATGTTATATGTACGTGTTTCCATGGCAACCGGCCATCCGCGACTAATTCATATATAAAATACCTTTTTGGCCATTATTCCTTTAATATTCATCCTAAACATCTCTAACTGGTACCAAATTAAAGGATATATAATTGTTGTTATCATTGAAAGGTGGTATGCAAATTACCTCATTTGCATATTCATGCATATTAATGAGAACGCGAAAATGTGCATAATTTTAGACTAAATTCAATAGTTTTATATCTACAGAATGTAAAAACAATGTTAAACAACATCGTTTGCGCAATAAAATATGTCTACACAGATAATGTGATCATCTGACAATGTTTCCATGTACTAACGGAATCCTTATTAGGATTTCTATGACTGTTTCCATGGCAACCAACATATGTGATGATTTCATCTAGAAACGAGTGTTTTGACCATAACTTCATTAATTATCATCCTAAACACCTCAAACTGGTACCAAATTGAAGGATATAAACTTGCCATTACATTTATAAGGTAGCATGAAAATTACCTCATTTGCATATCCTTGCATATTAATTAATGTGTGACATTTTTCACAATGTCAGTCGGAAAATGACTGTTTTAAATCTCTAGAATGTAAAAACCATGTTAAACAACATTGTTCATGCAATAAATTTATTCTAACAGATAAAGTGATCATCTTAAATTGTCTACATGTAAGAATGGACTCTTTAGTATGATTATATATGGCTGTTTCCATGCCAACCGTCGTCCGATCAAAATCCAGGATTTAGTGTTTAAAGTCCCAAATTGTTGCATGTTAGTATCTCTTGAGATTCAATTCAATTTGAAAACATCTAGATGGCTTTGATATAATAATGCAGTAATGGAGAAATCATTTCCATCTTATTTGCATCCAATTTGCATATCATTTGTATACTTTAAAATATAGTATAGTATAGTCCACTGGTGATTTCACATCCATACAATAACGAATGTTCATGTATTTCATCAGTTTGAAAAATTAAGTGTTTATCTTCACATTGGTCTTGATAAAGATTTATGTTAGTGTCCAATGCATGTCAGAACCATTTTGTGCACAAGACAGATAAGTCTAGTCCTCCTCATCAGAGAAGGTTTCCGCTGAGTCATCATTATCTTCCCCGTCATCACTATCATCATCAATCACATTCTGCAGAAGACAGAGAAGATTTTGTGGTAAAATGTCACCATCTATCCACAGAGGTTCCGTGATTCCATTGGATGTGTCCCAGCCATGGTCAAGAAGGTTCTCTGGTATGAGCGGTTGAGCTATGTTTGCCATTTTCCATACTGCTACCTGGAAGTTGACTCTTTTCAGATGCTGAAGCAAACTTCTTCTACAAGGTGGTAGGCTGCCCATGTCAATGTTCCGTGCTGCGTCCAGTGGTTTGTCTTCACATTTTACATGAATGAGAAAATGTCTCAGTTCATCCACACTTACAAACCTTGGTTTTCCATAGAGAACACATGTGAACTGTTCAATTTGTCCAATGATGTCTTGTGTGAGGTCCCATGAGTTGCCAAGTGTTGCAAAAGCTGACGTGTACCTGGGCATTTTCTCAAGTGTTTTAATAGGTTTGATCTTTCCTTTTCCTTTGAAAGCACTGGTTGTGTCGCATCCACTGTAAGCATGTAGACCAAGCAGAGTGTGTAGGACTTTGAATATTTGGTCATATTGATCAACCTCTTGTTGTTTCCAGTTCCAGTATCAAAGAGAACTTCTACTCCTTCAAGATGATGGATATGATGGAGAAGAATGAAGAAGATATCAGTGTCCGGTGTCTTTACTTGTATGGTCTTGTATCCATTGTCCTTGGCATAGATGCTGTAAAAGACTGCTCTAGTATCTGTCTCCTCTTGTCCAGAATTGAGAGCTTGTACATCTGTCCTCACTGTTGTCTTTCCATCAGCCGATGAATAGCAGTACCCTTTTCCATCACAAATGAGGAACACCTTTCTGGTTTTTAGATGAGATGCATAAGAGTTGTTCTTCCATGATTCAGCCATAACATTAACTAACTGTTTCTTGTTTTCATCGTTCGTCAAAAAAGACTTCCAATCAGCAGGCTTTTTGGTATTTTCACCATGCAAAAGTTGTTTGTCACCACATCCTCTACGCTTCCGTTCCATTGATTTGATTGAGCTGTCAATGTACATGTCTGTACTAAATATCACATCAACATTTCTTGGAATCATGTTGAAAAGTTTGATGGAAATCTGCCTGAAGTTAGGTGGAACATCCTTCATACTGTGGAATAGAGCATTACCATCCACGATGACAAGAACATCTGAATCAAGGAGTGGTATCTCAGCATTTTCTGTTTCCCTAAGGAGATACTTGAGTGATTTGGACTTGTCTGTTTTAGAGAGGTAACCGTCAGCTGTGCCTAGAGCAAAGGGAACAGGGGTCAGAGGATACTTCAGGACATCTTTCATATCCAAATGAAGGTCTTCATTTTGCGACTTCACAAGAAGCTGGAATGCTATGTTACCTTGTTGTCGATATTCAATGATTTTGTTCTTTGCCGTTTTCAGTTTCACTGATTTACTTGAATCTTCCATGGTCTTTAAGTTCATTTTCTTTATTGGTTCAAAGAAATGGTCATTTTTTCTCAGTCTCTCATTGATAAAAGCATCCTTGCATAACTTTCCTCTTTCTTCAGCCCTGAGGATGTCATTTTCATTTTCAGATGGTATGCGGGCGCCTGATGATAGGCAATACACATGATCCTTCTCTTGAATGGTGAAAGGGTTAATAAAACCCTTAATTGCATCCTCTGTCTCACTGACTGCTTTCTCACTTTTCAGTATTTCAGCTGGTCTCAGATCTTTATGTTTGGGTCCAGTCTTTGAGTCTTCCACCATGTCAGTCATGGACAACGTTGTTTCGACGAATTTTGATCTTTCATGAGTTGTCCTAATCCATCTTTGGTACGCATCATAGTTGCCTGTTATTCCATGCAAACCAGCTCCAATTCCACCAGCTCCACTCCGACTTTTTGCATGCTTCATAAATGTTTCCTCCATTGTTTTGTCAACTTGACATCTGTTTCCAGGGATAAAGGATCTTGCTACACTGATTGCTCCCCTTTTCAACAGGTCTGATGCTCCAGGATGAGAACGTTCTATGTTTGCCAAGAACAGAGAGAAGAAGGTCAGGTAACGTGCATAGTTATGTCCATCAAAGCTGAAGAATAGATCTGACATGCGATAAAGACAATCAGCATAAAGCAGGAAATCATTCATCTTGACTGACTGTAGAAGAGCAAGAACCAACCAAATATGGTTCATGTAAGACATCCAGAACTTTGCAGTTTTTCCCAGCTGTCCTTCCTCTACATTCTCCCGATACTGTGTGTATGCTCTCTGTACATCAGCAACGGCATCATCATTCAAAACACAATCAAATGTTTCCTTTGATGGAGAATCCACTAATTTCTTGACCTTGGACTTCGCCGACTGACTCAAATGATCAAACATGCTGGTTTCATTTCCGTCTGCAAGATATTGCTCAATCAAAAGTCGTTCAAGAGCCTCCAGAAGTGTCTTGTGACAATGCATTGCTCTCTTGTAGTGCTTTCCCGATAAAACACCGTGAATGGAACCAGTACCAATCAATCCGGCTTCTAACAAAATATCAGACAATCCAGATCCTGACATTTTCTTTCCCACCATCTTCAGATAGGCACACACCAAGTGAAATGTTCCAATCAATACAATGTGCTTCTCATATTTGACAGGGTTTTTCCATATGAGTGGGAATGCCTTCATACAAACTCCAAGGTCAAAGGTAGTAACTGTGTACGTTTGGCCAACATCTGTTGTAGCTTCTTCAGCATAACGCAAACATTCCTGTACAGTTTTGTACTCAGTAATTGGACGGTTGATCACAGGATAATAGTCAATGGTGGTAAGCAATGTTGGAGTATTGCCAATGTGAGAAATGAAACCGGCCCACCCAGGCATCACATGTTCACCAAACCTCTTGTCCATTCGCAGGAATAGCCAGATAAGATGTTCACCATTGATGCGTTTTACAAGGCCATTACATCCAGGATAAACATTGTTGATAACTGGATACTGTGGACTTGCTCTTTGTGATACATAACAGTCTGGAATGTATTCCGCATCCATGTGCAAAGAGCGATCTTTGGTTCTAGGGATAGTCACAGGCTCTGGAGTAGTGCCACCATGATTCTCATCCTCATTCATCAGAACTTCCTGCATCATTATTCCGTGTGCAGTGTGGACTGAGCCACTTCCACTCAATGTGTTGACAAGTTGGTCAAAATTGTCAAATTCCGAATGAAATATAGAGGGAGCTGTTGGATTTCTCACAATCTGTGTTGATAGTAGATTTGATGTTTGTTCAACTGCCTTTGCTATAGCTGTTTCCAGTTCAATTGAAAAAGAATGACTTTCACAGTGACCGAGTCTGTTCATCAGTGTTGTTAGTTGTTTACTTCGGAAAAGGTGGCGCAGTGTCATGCAAACAAGAATATGCTTTGGTAGTTTCCACTCCCCATTGGTTACGGCACGACATATGTCTTGTCCAATCGAAGAGATAAGCCTGTCAACACGTGTTGATGATTCAGCATTCTCACCAGTAATAACATATCTGAGAAAAGTTGTTAATTCTGTTGGAATAATGTCATCTACATTGCCAATGTTTTTCGCAGTTATGGGCCAATGCAAGGGACTGGAATTCTCATATGCAGATGTAATAGCATTTCTCAAGGTTGATCCTGTTTCCATGATTGTATCTTTACTTCCAAGTACAAAAGCATGCTGGACAGCTGTTTCTATCTTCATGTCTAGACTGTATACTAAATGAGATGTAAATCTTCCTTTCACATCAAGGTTGCAGAAGGCGATTTTTCCTTTGAATGTATTCTCAAGTTTAGATTTTAACTTCTCACTCCTGCAGTTTGGATTGGGATATTGGGTGCTTTCCAATGTAGATATGTACACGTGACATAAATCTGTAAGTTTGAGAATGTTTTTGTCCTGGATTATGTCAGTTGCAACACGATCACACACATTATGGTAAGCATGCATGTGAGCATTCTCCAATTCTGCTTGTTTTCTTTTGGCTTGATCATCCTCACTCCTCCAGTGTGAAGGGTTTCGTTCATATGCTTTTCGACAGCTTGGGTGAAAGTGTGCTTCTGCAGCAAAGAGATCACAACCTCTTATTCTTCTCAACAGGGACTCGTCCTGTTTGTCTTCTGCAATTTGGAGGATGGTATTCCATCCATCTGTCTTAAATGTTGATGTACTCTCTGTTGTCCAAGTTCCCAATCGCTTCACTGCAAGAACACCCTCCTTGTTACAGAATATACAATCTTTGGTAAAAAGAACAGTGTCAGTACTTGAACGTCTGCGACTGAAGTGTTCTTCACTATCTGCTTTGAGACGGTTTCCTTTAGCACCCTGTAATCTATCAAGGTTCTTAGTGAACCTCTGATAACAATCTCTGTGATAACCATAGTTGTCATGGATTTCCTCTGGGATAAGATCACACAAGGACTGCATTCTATGTTTAGAGTTAATTGGTTCACAAAGTCTTTTCTTGCGTACGTCATGTAAATATTGAAGTCTGTCATTTGGATCATACACATCAGAAAGAAATGTGAAAGAGTCACATTTGGATTGTTCATAATGAAGTATGCATATCTGCTGCTTCTTGTTAGAAACGTCAGAAGTAATTTCTGCTGATCTCTTCCTGAGGGCCATTTCATCATGATTCTAAATCAAAAGAAAGAAAAAAACATCTTCAAAATGTATGAAGTATTGTTTGTAAGAACATTCTAAACATTACTTATCAAAATGTAAAATTTCATGGCGGTTCGTTTCAGGTCCTCAGAAAATTGAATTACAATGGGTTGTTGTATGGTAAATAGTATCTCATCAGAAAAGTTTGTCAGGGGGGAAGTCTGAACACTCAAACTATTTTTACATATTTTTGCTAAGTTAACGGTATATTTGAATGGTTATGTATATTTATGCACTCTATGATTAAACATATCGATAATTTCATATATTTCACTTACCTTTGCAACCCCAGTAAGCTGTATTTTTGGTAAAAAGTGCCCATCAACTCATCGTCTGCTTGCATAACAATGGCTGCCAATGTAGTGCCAGAAATACAACTAGTCATTAATAGTAAGGTGATATGTGAACCTGAAAAGGTTCAGAAGTACAAAACATTTTTTTGTGAGATTGCAATAAGTTCCTTGCTCAAACTCCATTGTAATTACACATTGTATGTTAATTATTATTTGAAAGTCTAATTAATATGCATAGATATGCAAATAAGGTATAAAGATAGTTCATCAGTATTTACTAACTATTTAGAATATGCAAATTGGATGCAAATAAGATGGAAATGATTTCTCCATTACTGCATTATTATATCAAAGCCATCTAGATGTTTTCAAATTGAATTGACTCTCAAGAGATACTAACATGCAACAATTTGGGACTTTAAACACTAAATCCTGGATGTTGATCGGACGACGGTTGGCATGGAAACAGCCATATATAATCATACTAAAGAGTCCATTCTTACATGTAGACAATTTAAGATGATCACTTTATCTGTTAGAATAAATTTATTGCATGAACAATGTTGTTTAACATGGTTTTTACATTCTAGAGATTTAAAACAGTCATTTTCCGACTGACATTGTGAAAAATGTCACACATTAATTAATATGCAAGAATATGCAAATGAGGTAATTTTCAAGGTGCATGGTAAGTGGTCCTGGCCCCCGGCCTATCTCATTTGTAACTCCATCAAGGTATTGAAACCCTCAAGCCACACACCATATTTGGATAATCTATCTTGAAAGGTTTCTGAAAAAAGCTGTCCCCTTTATCTCGGACGGACGGACGGACAGACAGACGTACACACAGACGGAGTCCAAACATTTATCCCACTTCATGGTCTGGGATAATAAGGCAAAAGAAGCAGTTGTAACTAAGGTGACATTGATCGCCCACCGCAAATTAATTCTTCAAAATTAAAATTAATGTCAAAGGCAGCAAAATTTAATGGGCCCTGCATCTTCCCTAAAAGAACCGTTGGTGTAAGATAATGATGAAAATCCAAAGACAAGTTCTTGTGATATCCTGCTTACATGATGAAGTTCGTTTGTGACGTTGAGAATAAGGTAAAGATCACCAAGATCTAATCAGCCCTTTGCCTTACCGAGAGGAAGCTATGTGTACGATGTGGTGATATTTTGGTGAACACTTCTTGAGATATTCTACTGACAAGCTTAATATATGCGTGTTAACATGCTGAAAAATTCAAAGTTCTGCTGTGACCTTGAGAAAAATGTCAACGGTTCTTGAGATAGTTGTCGTCTCGGATGCCGTTCAATGCTTCCCCTGAATCCTGCTTACGAACAGGGTTGGTATTCACACCCTTTGACCTTTCAAACCAACTGAAACATTTGCAGTTTCTACAAGGGCATTACGTATCTTAAATAACAAGAGGTTCATTAAATTTTGTTTTCAATGTATTTCTTTTGAATCAATATCGTCATCGTGCACATCACTAAATATGTTGTATAGTACCTAAACAAAACAAATTTAAAAAATTAAAAAGTATTTTTTTGCGTTGCAGTTCAGTGTTTTTGAACATGCTTTGTTAATACTCTGCAATATGGCATAATTATGACCAGTCACCTTCTCTGCATTATCTCCTCTGTTGTTTTGAAGGGTCACGTGACGACGCTGTGGTAGATACATATGACTTCCTAGTTACCAACGAGATGTTGTAAACGGAAGCATAATACATGGATGAAATAAGTTGAACGTTGCAGAAAACATCAAGGTTACATGGACCTAGGAGTAACATTGTATCGACTTTTTGTCAGGTTTCAAGTTGCAGTCAGTTTTCAGCACATGCTGGAATAAAAGTTTTCGCCGTCTCTGATGGCGTCCAAGATAAAGGAAAATTAGGTTCAGGTCGAATCTATTCATTTATTTATTTATTCAAATACTATTCTAGATTCTAGAACAATGAACAATATCTATCAACAATAACTAAACGATACCAAAACAGGACTCTCTTGATATCAAACACAAACAATAATTTTGCAGCTGTTTCAGCAGACCTGAACCCAATTGAAACTGTTTTCTTGATAAAATCCATTATTATCTCATCGTGTGAGGTAGAAAGTTTATGTGTGATAATATTTAAAGTTTCTATCTCAAGAGATTCTTATATCAGTCACTAGTGACGAAGGTACAACATAGGTGCGAAATCTGGGCACATGCATGTCACCTTTTTCAGTTCTGACAACATATACATTGAAGGTGTTCAGTTGCTGAACAATATTTACAACTCCCAATATGCTACCATCAAACGTCAGGAAATCATTCACTTTCATCAGCGATGAATGTACCGATCACGCCAAGTTTGTTTACACCGGCAATTCATAAGCAGTCGAATTGTGTTATCTTTATTTACATGTTTGTCTTTCTACTACTATTATCAACAAATGTAAATAATCAAGTGATGATTAAATCACAAATTAAAACTGAATATTTATGAGGTTATATTTTATTTGTTCTCATGTAGAATGGAGTTCTATTGTTAAATATTGAATGACTTGTAAAGATGAATGAAGTAGTTCCGGCAACCAATGCAATAAAGCAAATTTCGGTGACAGTCAATCAAATGCCAGGAACTCCAATGTGACTTACTACCCTGTGTCCGTCTTTTCATATGGGTGATTATAGTGATAACAGTGACGTTGACAGGAGGACCATCGAATTGGACTCTGCTCTTGATTGCATATAAAAGGAAGTCATTCTACCAAATTTGAATGAAACTCTTCTGCCAAGTTATGAGGTATTTCGACCTGCAACGCCATTAATTTCTCGATGTAATGTTGAAACAAACCCAAGGTAAAAGGGCATTTGACTTCAATTGATCGACAACTCAATTTATATGTGGTTCAATATGGCAGATAAAAGAATATGCAACTTTCTATCACTGGCTAAATAAAGCCTTGCTGCATTTCATTGCCTTTTCTTTACCAGATATTTCTGAACAAATGCAGGTGCAGCCGAAATGCTGGCACCGAAACGGCGATGAAATGCAGAAGAATTCAAAGTCAGTTATAAGAGTATATTGAGCGCAAGTTTTGTGAGCCTTGATGAAGTAAACGTAAAATAACTCTAATGAGGAAAGCCAAATAATGAAAGTTTAAGTCGAACCTACCGCATTTCTCCAATGCTGCCATGTTCGATTGCTTGTTACGTCATTGATACCGAAGCCACATTCCGTGTCCTGAAAGTAAAAGTCTCTACAGCTGCGCATACTGCAGAACGCAGCACATTGAAGAGCTCGAGATGTGATTCCATCTGTCATCTGGGTGATGTGAGTGAGGGGACTATTCGTTATTCTGATGTAGAAGTTATTCTTCATTCCGTCACAGACAATAAACACAGTAAACAAAATCCAAGCCAACAGGATCATTTTCTTTGAAGTGTTGTCTGAACTGAAACGATTTTCAGCAATTCACACGACAAAAGCTTAAACAAGAGTCAAATATTTATTAAATCTGATATGTGAACATTTTCTCTCTTATCTGATCTTTTCATTTAGTAAGGAATAGTTTTTTTTATTGAAAATTGCTATTTTGTTGTACCGTATTTCCGTTGATAATAATTTGACAATGCATTTGCTTCGTCATCAATTATCAATTAGCGACGGGGTTAAATAAGCTTTTAACAAAATAATGTATATCTAATTTTAAATTTAAAAAAGTGTTCCGTCATGCCAATAACATTCCTGTCAGAGTATGGTACATGGATTTAGTTTTCAGTTGTTGAATCATCCAATGCCACCACTCTTAATAAATTAAGATCGACAGGTAAAACGATGTCAATCTAAATTAATTTATATTGCCAATGACAGCATGTATAAGTTAAACATAGTCCACAATAATGCACCTATACATAGTTGAACATGCATATGATGATAATAAATACAAGTTGTAAATGTGTCAAGTATGTGAGCCTTGTTCAAATGGCAATAGTATAGACATATTGTAGTGAAAATACTAGTTGTTATGACAAATCCGGATATATAAAGGGCAAAACTCTCGACATACTACAACTACGACATAATGCTAAAATGCTCATCTTGTAAATGAATTGGATGTTCATTGGTATTAATATGTATGAATGTTTAATGTATAATTCCCCTTATAAAGGAAACTAGGATGCATGCTAATAGTAAATGTTATGTTAAATCTAGATTTATCTGGAAAAAGGCATCAATGCAGCAACTGGACACTGAACACGTTTTAAATGAACAAAGAAAAAAAAATAGCAATTTGTTTTGGTTGAATATACATTTACCATATAAACTAAATGGTGAGTGACATGGAAATTGGGTGGGTTCTTGGAAATGAGGATGACGAAAAGGAAGTTGAGAATTAATGAAAAATGGTAAATTCATTTGTCATTCATTGTCAGCTTATCAGGGCTAGGTATCGTTTAGCATACATTCCATTTCGCCTACATTTCACACTTCACCTTTATTTGCCTCCATCTTTTTTTGCCTTAACCTCCTTTAGCCTACAACGCAATCAATTTAGTCGACTTAGTCGGGGCTGCTAATGACGGGACACCGATGTTTTAGGAATTGTTATTGTTTCTACCAAGAACAACTTCTCCGAGTAACCTCCTGAACAGCAGTTACTATAGGTCTGCATTTGACTATGCACATTTTCACCAGGAAACCATGGACAACTGCATTTGCACAATGTTATGATAACAAGTAACATTTAGTTTTCCATGTTGAGTCTGAGGGTCATCCAAGAATCTGAAAGATCAGTTCCTTGGGAACATGTTGCACATTTCACAAAATAAAAAAAATTATTGCATCGTTTATGTGGAATCACATGTGTGAAGGATTTCAATTTATTTGAGGAAACATGTGCATATTATCACTTTAGAGCAATGAATACATCACCCCTCTTGATTCCAAACATTATTTACAAGGTTAAAAAAAGGAATAAGAAATCTGTCGAAATTGAGTCAAATACCTTCAGCGAGCCATGTGCAACCCAGCATTATAAACAGTTAGCTATTTTGGGGGAATCCGTAACTATTTTGCATTTTGATAGACTTTCCATTGATGGACTATTATTACTCATTATCCCTGATTAACTACCTAATAACGGTTCACTGATGATGTTGGGAACAGACAGGGACATTATTTTATACAACACATATTCTCCTTCACTACTTTTAGCAACCAGTTTTCACATTATAACCGACAGTAAGAGTCCTAGCTTTTCTTTGAAATTGAACCATGTTATTTTGGATCTGTTGTAATGTTTAGAAAATTTCAATTTCAACCAATTTTGTAAAATGTATTGACCTGTAGGTAATTGATACATGATTGGCGATACAAAAAAATTTAATCAAATGAGCTTTTCTGAGCATCACGATTCATCATGACTAAAAAAAGTAAAAGTAAAATTAAAAGCAAGAAGGCACTTGTCGTAAATATGACAGGATCTTCATTTTAAACTCGTACACAATATCATTTATATAGAACGTAACTCTCATACCTTTTACAGACCCTGAAATACCACTTGAGATTTGAATATGAGAAGACAGTTGAGTGTTCTGTAACATTATCTGAGTTGATGCCTCGCAGTAAAAAATTACAGTTTTGGCAGGTCTTTGTAGTGACCAGGGGTCAATCTTTACAAAACTACAGTTTGTACAGTCCTTCTTTTCTTCAACTGGGTCTAACATACATTATACATTTCCTCATATACTTATTAAATGTATTTATGACAAATTTCAAGAAAAGACGAATTATTTAATTTAATTTTCTGCTGCATGAAAATTACAAATAATACCTTAAACATACGTTTTAATCTAATGGCCATTTACAGATAGAATTATGTGTAATTTAATTTGTGTTCATCTTAGCTCTCGATTTAATATGCTCGTCATAATCGTTAGATAAATGTAATAAGATACTATTGGTTGGTAATGAAAAGTAAAACCGAGTTTGTGGTCATTAAATATAGATGGTTTTGCATTTTTCTGAAAAATAAATTACAATGCGCCAAATAAAGTGAACAAGAAATATTGTACCTTTTGATACATTTGACTTATGTAAGATTGTACATAAATTGGCATAAGCATCGATACGACTAGAAATCTGGCCATATGAATGGAAATCATAACTCGTTATGATCCTCGGTACAAATTCAAGAACAATCTACTAAAATTTCAACATATGATGTGACGGTGAGTTGAATGAGCTTATCCCTGACTTGTGTTATTTAATGCATATTTGTCCATTCACTCTGTAGCATATCAATTTCAAATCACCTTCTTTATATCTCGTTCCTGAAGGACCATGGCATCATGCCTAGCGTCAGTTCGTCTGTAAACTTTTTCCGACTTGATTTTCAAAAAGTAAAAGCCTCAGAAGTTAAATCCAAGTGTATTGCCAGGATCAGGATTATTGATTGTAGATTGGACTTCGTGGCAAATGTTGATTTTAAATTGTAGATTCTGTCAGCCTGCAGTTGGTTCTGGTGAATTATTATATAATATGTTAGAGTGAGTCTATTCAGATACTGAGCAAATCGCTTTATGAGAAATTTTAGAAATTACACACACACTAGAACACTAAATAGCTCATCAATTTCGCAAACATGAAGTGTATTCCTTTGAAGTGAGTTAATTACATTACGATTTTGAACTAATAGATAACGGTCAGAATCTGATGAATAAGAAATCAACCCATTTGCTTCTTCACTTGATAATATGGGCAAAGTAGGTGACCATTTGGTCAGATTAGACACTAAATGTTGGAGGTTTACATTTGATGTTATTGGGTCAATATGTGCTGGTTAATTTCCGTTGAGATGGAATATTAAATAAATGTCAATCAAGCTTGTCGGGAACCCTTTCATAATAAAACAGTAATGAAATGTGAATTACTCCCTTGCCCATGAATGTTTTTAAAACAAAACTGTGACAGAATGGATGAGCAATGGCATATTTGACTAAGGTTGTTTTAAACATTTGTATTCTTTAGAATGGAACATGATCAAGATATCAATTTAGTGAAAGTCTGTGTCAGATGGAAGGAAGTGATATACCAAAGTGAAACTAAATAAAGTAAGATTTTCTATATATTTAAACTTTAACAGATTAAGTCTTGAAACCTATTCTCTAGTTGCATGTCATTCTCCTTGTATGTACTATTATATATGTGACGATTTTGTACATGTTTATTTAAGGTATACTCCATTCAGTTTCAGATTCTCTCACAATGTAGGAGTTCGACAATAGTGTTGCTGGACATGTGTTGCTTATTTATCCTACTGGACATGGTAGTTTTTATTGTCAAAGAACTAGCTCAATATAATATATCACCCATAAGCAACACTCAGGGTCATATATTTCATTGTAGAGTTGTAGCAAGAATAACCATGATTTTAAGTGCGTAAACATTAAATTGGAATTTTGTAATTTCAAAAGGTAGGATGATTTCAAAGGGTAGGATGATTTGGATTGTATAGTAACTCTATAACATATATAACGACAGTTGTTTTATTTAAACGCTTATAAAAGTGTGATTTTGCACTGTAGAACAAATTCAAGTATTGGCTCGAACAACTTAACCTATGGTGGTATTGCACAATTACTAGTTACTGAGCCAAGGGATGGGATTCAAACCTGGGACTCTGTGATCAAGGAAGCATCAACCTGCACATACTGAAGACTGTGCTAACCAAGAACATTAGATAATACCAATTTGGTCAAACTTAAGTTTAGGGCTTCCACGAGTACGAGTCGGGTTTAGCTGGACTCGAGTCCATTTTCTTGGACTCGAGGAGTCGATAAAAGATTTATTTCACATTAATTTCAGTCATCCTGTGCAAGTTATATACTACATGTCGTGCATGAAACAGGATTTAACAACAACTGCAGTGGAACCCTGATATGTCGTGGTTATACCACATTAGCTTCCATACGTTACAAGTGAACAGTCACACCGGCGTTGGTCGAATCGGCTACTTTCATTACCACAGTCACAAATTTCAGTGAAACTCATAAATTGCAACCAAATAAAATATTGAATGATGACATCAGATGAGGTTTATATCAACACATGTAATATGAAGCTTATATATGGTTTATATGCATTTTGTTCATTAATAATTCTATGTTGGTCGAATTGGCAAGCAAGAGTAGACAGGATTCATATTTAATGCTGAATGTTACGCTTTTTCATAACAAGGATGAACTAAATGTATTATCTTATTATTTCAGTATATTTGTAAAATAAAAAGGCAATCATTTAAATCGCATATCATAACAGAATAATGATAATGATACCGACATATGAGGTGAAATAATCCATGTCAAGTGCATGGTCAAATGATCAGGGGCACAATCAATCAAACTGCGAGAATGTTAATAGTTTGGACATAACTCAACCCACATATGGAATATGAAACGAATTTACAGATTAAGAATGAATGTAAATCTATAAGCGGTCCATTTAATTTCTTAGTAGGGATGTGAATTTATCAACGAATTGTTGACATTGAATTACTATGTATCTTTCTAAACCTATGTAAGTAGGATAATATGTTTATCATAAATTCGATTTCTTTACTACGTCTTAATTATTAATAATAAATATCTCAACCAATTTCTACTTTATACTTGCCACCCTTTATGAAATAATCAAGACCATTCTCTGTTTATAAACATGGCGGAAAGTTTAGCGACCATGTGAGTTATATATACTTATATATCTTATATAAACTGCAATTATTTTCAAGATTATCGCTTACTTTATAAGTTTATATATGGTTTCTATTATAAACATTATACACATTCATTCCTCGCTATTCCATATCGATATTTCCTACACTTGATATGAAACTTAGAACAATCACACGCTGTAACATATCTATTCTATGGTACCCCTCTCTGTAACCTGTTTGCCTTTGTCACTAAAGTTGAATATAAGTAATTTTGTTATTGCAATTTTCCTTCTCTGTCATCTGCATGCCTTTATCACAGAGATAGAAAATATATAACCTACATATAATTTTATCAACTGTTGAGCTGAACGTTGCATGGGTACTGATTATTTGTGGGGACATGTGGCCATATTGTATCGCGAAACGGGTAGTAGTTCGCACTGTATTCATAATCTAAAACATCAAAGGCAAACAAAATGTTAGAGTGACATGCTGGTACGTAGTTGAAAGGGGTTAATTTCTAGTACTCGAGTCCGAGTCGAGTCCATTTTTTTGACCCGTGGAAGCGCTACTTAAGTTACCGCTCCCGTCATCTCAGAAGCATTAGGATGATTTAATTTGAATTTAAAATAAAAACATCACATTGATAGCCAGGCAGGGATAAATACACGATTTTAACAATTATTCCTTCTCACCTTTGAATCTGTTTTTCATCTAATTGGTTTCTTATTGTATTATACGTTGTAAGTTGTTGTAATTTGTTTTTCGTTTTGTGTTTGTTTCACAATTCAAAGTGATTGTGTCTAAAAATATAAAACTAAGTAACTTATTAATTTGGAAAAAAAACATGAATAAGCTATATGTTCAAGATTTGTGATTTTAAGCTAATCTGCTAATTTCAATAAATCAATATAATGATATCATTTATGTATTTACTTACCTGTTGGTGCTCATGATAACGCCTAAGATCGATATCTCATGAATCTGCAATGTCTCATTGTCTATTCGTTCCGGGAGACTCGTCAGTTTCTCAAGTGCATATGGGTTATACAACTGGGTGCAACTACTGGATGCAATTGGCAAATGACGATCTTTCTTGCAGGCTCATCAATATTTGAAAGCAGGTTTTCTCAAGTTGGATCAAGATGCAAAACAATAACCAAGTACAAAAGAAGGATAACCCATACAAACCCAAACAAACCCCTATCCCTTTAGGGTTTGATTTCTGTATCATCACTATGTCACTGCAGTTAAATTACAATGAATTATCAACGAAAATCGCCGGCACCCAAATAAACTGACATATCCCTCATGGTGCATGAGATCAATGAATATACGAGGAGTGAATCTCCCACAGAAAAATAAAAGTAAACACAATCAAATTAATTTATTTTTCAACAATACATTTCTGCGGTTAGTAGTCAGTAGGAGTCAGTCTTTTGCGTCTGAAGAGGTCTTGTCAGAATCAAATACTTAGTCATTGGCCAAATGTCAACGACTCGTCTTGTTCAGTGATTTACCAACTTAAACATGTTCGAGGTCAACTCTGTGGCATTGTTCTTTGACGTATCGTTGCAATAAGGTAAATAAAGTTAAAATCATGTTAACTCAGATATTCAAACGTTGCTCATCTTTCTGGTTACGTTCTGATTCTCTACACATACCACTTGAAACGTGTTTACTCAATCTATCCACCCTTGATTGTATAAGCCAATTGAAAGGCTATTTATTAGACCTCACATGCACAGGAGACCTGTGTATGCAGTGGAATTCTCCACACATTCCTTGGATTGTTTTAGATGGCTGGATTTTGTGTCAGTTGGACAGTCAAGAACTTAAGCATAGATGGATTCTAACAAGTCTCAGTCACACATCTGCTGTTCAACACCAATATTTACCTCGCGTCAGTCTCAATCCCTTGAAGTCTTGCACCAATTCTTCACCTTTTTTCTGTGTCAGAGATTTGTAATTGGCCTACCAAGTCCACGTGAACTAGGTTGATACCCTGGCACAGATTAGTTGACAGAATATAGTCTTGAAATAGCCATCGCTAGATTGGATTGGTGAGTACCGGGGAAAGTTGAAGTTATTTCAATGGTTGAGTTGTTTTGCCAAGAATCAATACTATACTAGATAGTTGTAGAGAACTTGAATATATGGGTCTGGCGAACTTGGAGGGCCGGTGCAAGGATGCATCGCAGCTGATGACTATTCATAGAGCGTCATCTCAGGCGCAACCAGCTTTTTATTTGTAAGGAATCGTTCATAAGCAGTATTTTAGACCCTGAGAGTCATGTACGAACGGCTGAGGGAAACAATCACAGACTCACCAAAACTGATCATTTTATTAATTTGATGACTGAAAGTATGCATCTTTGTGACTTTCCCCTCATTCAAGGTCAAAAGCTGCCTTCCTTTGTTGAAGAACAGAGTATTATGCAAAATGTTGTAACAAATTACAGTGCTACGAGCCCTCATCTTCATTGAAGTAATGTCCCCCCCCCCCCCCCCCCCCCCCCCCCCCCCCCTGTATGTCATTTGAAGTATGTGGTCGAACGAGACAAAATAGATGAGTTTCTTTGATGGGTTCAGGGAGAAGGATTTTATTAAACCATGTCCGACATAACTATAATGGTTGCCATCTACGTCCATCCTGGCATTACCTTCGTGGCGATGTTTGCTTTGAAACAGCATCTTCTCTGAAATAAAGATGATGTTTGCTTGCTGGTCAGTGTTTAATTCTAAGCAATGTGTATTGTTTTTTATGACCACAATGGACCTTCCATCATACCGATATATTCTGTAGGGCTTGAATGTCGCAATAAATAATGACTTAAAAGAAAACACATATGTCATTGCCTTCAAGTGTTTGATATTATTTATGGGTAATCTAGTTAACGTCTTTTTCTCGTATTTATGAAACTGGCACCCCTTGGAAGAACAGGCGGAGAACAATACTGATCCTTGGGGGTCTTCTACAGTCCCTTCACCACCTGTAGTTGTAAAAAGAACAAAAAATGAACAATCAAATTTAAAAGTATTAACTTGAAAGAAAATGGAGAGAAACAAAGCTGTTCGGTATTTAAACTGATTCATAAAAGACCAGGGAGTTTGAACGATTATATTTGGATATTATTGGCAAATAAAGTTGCATTGAATCCATGTATAATTAATTGATAACCATATACTAAAGAACTAAGTAAAGCACGTTCTATTAATGTGAATGCTTGTGTTATTTGATGTAGACAGACTATTTAAAGAGCCAACGATTATGTCTGTCCAAATAAACTACACATCTCCTTTTACCCAAGTAACCTATTACATATGGAATATTTAGAAAATAGATAAATCGATGTTCGTCAATTCCCCTAAAGGCTTAAGCTTGCCTAATAAGTTGCAAGGCGAGAAACCGGTCCTTATTTCTACCCAATCAAAGTCGTCTCCATTTTCGACTAATTTCTGTCTATGTTGTGAAGGAATTATAATCTTCATTATAGTTACAGGATAATTTGAACACTGGCACAATAATGCTGCATCTTCTCAATTTCTTAGAGATGTAACGTGTTAAAGACATGACACATACATTAACGATCATGCCAAGAAGCATAAAGCAAGTACAATGACAATAGTCACCCAACTTCGAGTCATAATTTGCGCCAGTGGTATCACTTATTATTTTTAAGCCTTGCTTGCTTGATTTCGTTATACAATCAGAAATCTCTAGCACAGAAAAGGTGACGAAATGCAGCAAGGCTTAAATTTGACAGTCATAACGACTTACGCACACTATGCCTGGTGGGAAAGGTTAATAGTTACCGTGACCATCGCTGATGTATGGTGTAGGTTGCTGCACCTACAATAGAAAGATAAAACCCTAAAGTGCATCACATTATTATGGAACTGATGTGTATTAAATTAAATGGATTCGAACCTGGACCTCTTTTTCTGAAGCCGACGATGACTAGCCCTGATCAATGTGAGATTTCAACAGCAGGAAGATGCATGTATTTGCTCCACAATGGATATTAAGAAAAGGAAATTATGAAAATTGTACGCAAACTTTTCTCCAAACTGTGATATACACATTACGTAACAAGTAACATTAAACATGAAGTCTATCATATTGGTCACTGGACTTCATCCCATCAAAATAAAGTAGACAAGACAAGACAAGACAATAGTTTATTGTATTTTAGGCCACCGGCCCATATACAAGAGAGTTACATTCCAGGTTACATCAATAAATATAGTAATGAATAAACATACACATTATGAACTTAGCAGTTGTAAATGTTCATTGCGACGAGCAAATGCATATTTAACATAGAGAGCTAGATTACGTAGTGTGGTTTCATTTTTAGTTGATACTATCGCGGTAAAAGCTATTCGTGATGGTTGAGTATCTATGACCATAACAGAAAATGTAACTCCTCCTGCAATGCATTAATTACTTGCGAAATGTCTCTATTACTGACTAATTTAAATTTAAACATTGCTGTATTTCATTGCCTTTACTGTGCCAGATATATCTGACTACTTTACCAATTCCAGATGCAACTGACACACTGTTGAAAAGGTGCCGCAATGCAGAAAGGCTTAAAAACTGGGTATTACAGACATGCGAAAGTTGTGCCTTATTGGATATAGTAATAACAAACAAAGCCAAATCGGGAAAACTGACCGAAGCTCTGACACCACCCGAAGTCAGCCGAACTCCGGATACTGTTCACTTGGAGGGGACTGTAATATGTTTATTTCAATATGTTCTTTTCAATATGTTATTTTTGTAATATCTTTTGATAAATACCTGATTGCTGGAATTTTGTTTAAAACTATTTTTGGCTAAGGTTCAAATAACTGTTTTATGAAAAGAATTGAAATATTTGTTTGTAAATGTTGGCGCGCAGTTCAGAACAAATATGATGCTCCAGAATATATCAAACTGTATTAATATATAACACTAAACAATAATGCATTACATTGAGTTGAGTTGAGTTGAATATTGAGATTTTGATATGTCAACATTATCTTGGTTCAGACACTTTAACATTTTCTTTGTAAACACTTGCATTTATATTAATGACCGTGGGAAAAACTTGAAAATATGTAGAAATATAACATTTTCACATATGTTAACAAAATTAAGTTAGAAAATGAAAAGTTTAGCGCTAAAAAACCTTTTTTGCGTCAATGCCTATGCCGTGATTTTGACGTGATATGTTCTAACGACGTTGCAGTTCCTGAGAAAATATCATCGGAATGTTTGCTCTTATATTAGTGACATATTACAAGTTCTTTAACTACGGATATATATCTGTTCACGGACTATTCACCACCCGTTTTGGGACATTGATAATCATTTTTATGAATAGTTTATAACCATTTACGAATGCTGGAACGTTAGGTTGTACTGTCCGAAGTTAGGCCAAAGTTGCTCTCTCGGGCTAACTTATACGCATCAAACACGTTTTTGTTCGTTTAATCTAAAGCAATTCTTCATATTCACCTCGGAATCAAGTAAAATATTTAATATTCAGTAGTTAATTTGCTGAAATTGCCTTTGTACCGATCGCGATAATTATTTATTACACAGTATTTAATATCATTTGAATCGGTATCATTGTCCGTTTGCCCTAATGAAAATGACACAAGTTAAAGTCCAACCTACCACATTTCTCAAATGCTGCCATGTTAGATTGCTCGTTACGTCACTGATATTGAAACCACATTCCGTGTCCTGAAAGTAAAAGTCTCTACAACTGCGCACACTGCAGTACACAGCACACGGAAGAGCTCGAGATGTGATTCCATCTGTCATCTGGGTGATGTGAGTTAGGGGTCTTCGTTACTCTGATGTAGAAGTTGTTCTTCATTCCGTCACAGACAATAAACGAAATAGCGAGAAGCCAAACAAAGAGGACCATTTTGTTGGAAATGTTGTCTGAATTTAACAATATTCAACGATTCACACAGCCAATGCTTAAACATGAGTAAATTATTTATGAAATCTGATCTGTGGATATTTTCTGTATTATCTGATCTTTACATTGATAAACTTATAAAATAATCAAGTGCAAGCTTTAAATTATTTCTAACTTGTTTAAGAAATGCAAACTACTGATACAGGTATCAACAAATTGCACTATTGATGGCATCCATATATGATATATTGTAATTCGCTCTTGGTTATGTATGACCAAAAACAAAATCAAATATTTGAGAAACGTAATGACAATAACAAACACAGGACAAAATGGGCGGATTGAGCTGTCCATAATTGGTGGATCCGGCAAGCTGGATTCCATCCCTCTTTGTCCTGTGAAATTAATTCATTGTCAGTTTGTCAGGGCCAGGCATCGTTTTGCATACATCTCGTTTCGCCTTCACGCTATTCGCCTACAACTCGTCCGCCTTTACCTTGTTTCGCCTTGGTGCTTATCAAAACAAACCTTTTCAACACTGCATATTTGATGGACAGACGCAGGACTGTACCTCGTTTTTTGTGTGCAAATAATTGTTTTTAATATTTACAATTTTAATGGTAGTAAATATTAAAATAAACATTGAAGACGATTAATTATTATGACTGTGGATTTGTAAAGTGAAAAACTGGTTATATCAAATAACATTGTTTGTGGTATACTTTGATAATGTTTTTAAAACATGTACCCTTAATTTTTAAAACCCGGACTATCCTTCTATTCATCTCTCAGTACCTGGCAATAAATTAACCCTTTAAATTCAGGGGAAGTGGAGGAGTCAATTACTAGCCAGCTCCAACTTTGTTGTAAAAAGTAGTTATTTGGTAAAATACATATTATTTGCAATAACGACAACAATAAAAGAGCTAGCAGTGTGTATACATCAAGTAATGAGAGGGGAGGAGGAGGGATAGCGTGTTCCGCTTCTAATCATGAGGTCTGGGGTTCAGCAACGTTGGCTGTTGTAGAGAACTGTTCATGCAGTAAAGTTTGGGTGTAATGGTACACCGATTTCAGCGCAGTACCACCCATGGTTCTCTAATTCCAGTCGATGCGCGCCGGTTTTACAGTAATGCTTCGCCATCAATGTCGATGCGAACCTTCTCCATAGGAGTGAAATACTCTTTAACGCAGTGTTAAACCCCAACCCCTCACTTAAGTAATGAGGTATCATGTTTTGTACCGACTCTTCAGCCTCAAAAGGTTTGTTTTCCCTAAAATACTATAAATACAAACTTTGCCGGAACATAAAACGTAAGTTAAGTTAAAAGTAAAAACTAACGCTACAACACCCTTGTAGCGACAGGAACGTATCAAACAGTCATATTTACTCATCCAATGGTGACGGTTTCAAGCTGAAATGCAATAATTGGAAAAACAGCGTAAAACTTTAACAACATACACTCTTGTCAAAACTGTGTAGAATGATTGTTCATAACTTTTAAATAGAGTGATGTCATTTTGGTTGCTCTACCATATTAGATTGAAGTGTAAGTGTCAATATGACATACAAAAAGTGAGTTGTTCAGTTCAAGCATAGAGGTTATCACTAAAGCTACATTGCCTTGTTGCTAACAGGAATACTTCAAAGGCTTCAGTCATACTTAACGGTCTGTAACACTTGTCTAGTTTAAATGCCACGAGAATTGCCAGATACAACAATCGAAAGTTGTTTTGAAAACATTAATTACCAGAAATTGAATGAATTTGTCCATCTGCCTGTGACACATTTTCTGGAGTTTACTTATAAAATATCAGGATGTCACTAACCATAGGATATGACACAATTTTAAACTGATTCATTTAGGGATTAATTTGTTTGTTGGAATGTACGATATGGCACTATGTTAATAAGTTCGAGCCCCTGCTTTTCAGTTAATAGAGTTGAGAACATTATGACATACAATTTATATTCAAACCTGTATTAATGTAACATGATCTAGACAAGAAGGAAATGGATACCATAGTGCTGTTGAATACCCATAAAGACATGTGTTCCTTAACAGTGTGTTTTTAGATTTAAAAATTGAGATTTGAGAAAAGAGACTTGTTGAAATAAGTACAACATTATTGATTGCAAGTGTAGTAAAATGTAATCAATATTTACAGGAGATACACTAGAGTGTCAAGTCGTCCTGCATTTAAACTGTGTTTGAGCGCTAAGGCTTATTTAAGGAAGCAAATGAATGTATTCCTCACCTTGACATTTTAAACGATTACAAAGGATCCAATTTCAAGGACATCTATCTCTTTGTTCTTTTCAATGTCTACTATTTCAGACATGTTTGGAATAGACTGTCAGTAGACATGAACTTAATCAACATAACGCTGTGATGTAAGATTGCCCTGAATAATATGGAGGCCAGTTGGTATTTTTAAAAGGGATGCACATGTCACTAACCAATAACAAATTATAGCCAAATTTCAGTTTCTAAAATTAGGGCTTCCTCTGCCAAGGTCAAGGTAACAAAGGATGAAGGTGTCAGGTAGAAAATAACTATCACTAACTAATCCAAAGTTATGGCAAAGGGTAAAATTGTCCTTCCTCAATGTAAACAGGTCAATAATTATAACCGCATCACAAGGAATGCACACTTCAAGTGGGCCACGTTTCAATAGTTTTAATATTAAATAATAAATAATAATAATTCGTGTGTCATGGTCAAAGTGGAAGTCCCGTAACTGACCAGAGTCAGCCTTTAACAAACAAATATTTATTGTATGTAATGTTATAATGTTATCCAGCAATACTAGGACCACAGACGTGTTCCTATCAAAATGCTAAAACAGGTATTTGATGCTTCCAGTATAGACACCAAAGCATCCGAAATTGCACTGAGCAAACAATGTGTTATGTTTTAGGTAACATTAGATACATCACTGTACCAGTTATCTTAACATGCGAAACATATAATACAACTAATAATATATTCAAACAAAACATTCCGCCATACACATGCTGCTTTTTCTGGGAAACTACTGCCAAATATGTACCATGTTTTAGTCCAACATTATATCCACTTTATACAATACTATGATAGCTTTGAAACGGATGTGAAAATAGTCGCATATCGTGTTCATACAATAACTAAATTCCACCTGAATTTCTTCTTGGTTACTGATAAATAACTATTTAAAAGTTATTATTACTTAATAATCTCTAAACTATTAGTTTATTATTGTTATAATTGTGATGTGGTTCGGGTCGATTGCTTTATTGATTTAATGTATGAATGTTGATTGGAACAAGATATGTCTACACAAATTATGAAATGAGCAGTAGGAACAACCTTTAGATTTCGCTGTAATCCAAATATTTATTAGTATTGAAGTTGATTACTGTTAAGGGTCAAATGTTGCTACATAAATAAAACACCTTTGATGCTTCGGATCAAAATGAAGATAAATCAATTTGGCATCAATAAACATTCCTGACAAGAGAGCTGATAAGGGAACACTGCTCGCTGGGAATCATGACTAAATGTAATTGATTTTCATTTCAGTCCACTCGACTAGAAAACACAGGCTAATTTAATTGTTTATGATGTATTAATTGTTTACAATTCATAGACGAGGGGTCGTATCAGCTGATACATTGTCTTTCTTAAGTAACGTATTATAGATATAAGTTTTATTCAAAACTACATGCGTGTGAAATGATATTTTCGGTATGTTATACTCACCTACACCTATTGCTTTCTATTCCAGTAAAACATCTTCCAGATCAGAGGATCAGTTCATACATACGTATATTTCATCGAAAGGTTTTCAAATCGTCTTGAAAATATCACACAGAAAAAGCAAAATATAAAGATAAGTTTCCTTTCTTATTCTTATACATGAATCGCTCTGAACTTTCGGCTTTGATACCAATATTGTATAAAATTTTACCTTTTGGTCTTTGAGTGAAACGCATTACAGAAACGTATACTATTCTATTTACCGAATACGACTGTGCGTTTTTATTGATATATACATTCCATACGTGTCACTTTTATGACATCTACAACGACTGTAATAAAATAAGAAAATAAATGGTCACTTAAGTGTACATCTACTTTTTAATGATTACGCGTTTATTAAAAATGTGCTTGATTCTCGAGATGTTTAATGGAAAATATATTTAAAACTAGGATTTCCATTCCAAGTGACACCTACAATGTAACTGAATTGACAAACTTTAGTTTGTGATACTTAATATTAGGAAGACATATTGTTGAAAGGTGATTTTGGATTACTGTACTTGATGCACTATTTTGACTTTCTTATTCTCGATTTAAATGTAATTTGAAAGTATTTGTACTCTCTAGGCAGTCTTGGTACACTCACTTCGATGAACTTTGTGGACGCACTGTGGAAACTCATTCAACTATACTGTCTATTGGGTACATAAAAGGGAAAATGCGGATTAGATCCAGATGTGTTCTTCTTCATTTAGATTGTTTCCTTTGTGTCTCAATTCAAGCTGCACCTGACGTGCAAAATTACTTACTTCAGGAAATCCACTTAGTTTTTGAGTTGCTCATTGAACATATTAACCACACTTGAACCGGATACTGGCTAAATTGGTGGACTTTCGAAGCAGATAACTGTCTGCTTTACAATTGGTGTTTGATTGAGAGTATATTTCATTCGGAAGTGAAGAAAGATAGCACGCGTAAAGTATCATGAGTAATCAGGAATAAGTGTCATCAACTGGATGAGTCATACTAATATGAACTAGTCAGATACACATTTGTACATGTAGTTTGAAAACCAATTTTAAGAACACGGACATACTGAAGTCACATACTGGTAAACAGAAACGTGTAAACCAAACACATTAAGCCACGATCATTACATCCAACTCTTAACAAATATCACAATAAAATGGAATAAAACATGTTTTCAATGCTTTTTTTCTATATATACATACTATCCTTCTTCTAAAGCTTATAATGTTAATACTTTTGCACATATGTAAATTGCCAGCTATGAAATGTGAGTAATTCAAATATTCCTCCACAGTTTAACGGTTAAGTTAAACAATATCATATTCAGCAATATTTATTTGCTAAATCTGTAACACTAAATCCTAATTGACCCCATGTGAAAGGTTAGACGTTTAATACGTTCAGATTTTGCAATTTATATATGCTGCCTTTTGATTGGACTAACAAGGTCACATGACCGGTATATACCTCGGTAAACAAAGGACTGACGTTTACATAAAATAAATTACAGCAAATGAAAGATACACAAAATTATGCCGGAACTATTTCCCCGGGGATTTCCCAGTTTTCTGAATCTTGCCCTATGACATTCCTGAGGGTTGTCACTTCACACCAGATTCCACGTCTGATAATAAATCACCACATTCCTACAAATAAAATCATTTTAAAACGTATTTTTGTAGCAGTGCAGTGCAACTGTTACCGAACCTGTTTGGTATTCCATCCAAACCATCAATTCGAAACCGTTATAACGCCAGTTTCGATGCATTACCTAAATTATGTCAAAAGCTGCCCTTTTGACCTACATTTGCACCCTCACTCAGACGTACACATTATGTCGTACTACATAATATCATGAACATGACAGTGTGTGAGCTGAATTTTCAATGACCTGGTTTATCGTACTCTGTTTCAAGTCGTTTTGGCAGTAGATTCTGAACAATGCCCTGTCACCGTCAACCATATGACATCACAATGCTTTTACATCATCGAGTCATGACATCACAGTGCCATGACGTCATAAACATGATGACGTCACAATGCTATGACATCACTACGATTGAAGTCAAATGACAGAGCTGTGCTCAGAAATGTACACTTTTTCATTGAAACGTCATAAGAATGATTTTGGATGATAAATAGAATCTCGCCCTCGTGTCTTCTGATATCAAGCCTCGGATATTTGTAACTTTTATCAACTCGTGTTGATATATTTGATATCAGAAGACACTTGGGTGAGATTCTCTATGTACATGTATGATGTACGCCTGTTTGTAAACTTAAATCCGTCAATGTCTATATGACGATGTCTAACATCGGTGGACCAGCAAATGGTACACAATGTCATGGGAACCTTCAATAAATGTAATTTTTCATTCAATGCAATCAATGCAAAAACGCTTTCGAAAGTAACGTGACGACCAGGCCCATGTCATGTTCATCAGTTGGTGACCTCACCTTGCACTTACATCTGCACATTGAATCAATGCGCGAATTAGGTCGACTTAATGACAACTGCTGTTTTTTGTTGTATTTTAAATCAAATCTTCCATTATTATTATATTGTTATTGGTATAAATATACATTTTAAAAATGTATATATTCATACTTTTGTCTTATATTCCTTGTTTTATTGAGGACTATGTTATGCATACGCTTGTATCCGGAAGAGATCCTCCAATGAGTGACTGGTATCTAGGTCAGTAAGTTATCATTGCAGTGAGCTTGAACTGTAAAACATTAACTTATATTTGAAATTGCAAAGTTTGAATTGATAAGAAATGAATGTCCACCTGGTTGAAACGAGTAATTTAAACTGCTGCGTCGGTTATTCAAGTTTAGATTTCACGTTTAAACCAGGTTATAATCGCGTGCACCAACACATTATGACATTCATTTCTTAATTGTCTTCAAAGGGGAGTTTTATCCGTCTGTTCAAATGTATTATATATATGTATTGGTAGATCAGTGCTCATCAGTGCCTAGCAAACATAGATAAACTAGATAACACATGGCGATTAATTTTGAAAATCTTATAATAACAAGGAATAGCTATTCTGAAATATGGAAATATATGGCAATAAGGTACAGTACATATATGTTATCCCTTAAAGTAATTCAGCTCTTTTACTGTTCAGCCCATTGGTTACTTCTAGAACTAAATTTTGGGGACCTGCTTCAAATGGTCATACTGATTTTTGGATATCCTTAGAGTAAACCATAGGGCATAAAATCAACCAATAAATCAGCGTGGTTCTCACTTATGAATTTAACAGAAAATGATAATAAGAGGTATGTTTACCTGCACCTGGCTACATGACCAGTTCTTGAGTATTGTAACCTAATATAACAATGTTCCTGCTTAACTTGAAAAAAAAACCCCATTGATAATCATACAAACAAGGTGTCAGTTTCCGGCGAGCTCACTCTTGACTTTATTAACTTCAAACATGTAAGCCTGTAAACTTGTAGTGATGAATAAACATCTCCTATCGCATATTTAAAACACAAATTTCCACAATTGGTATATTTTCATGCAGACAAATCTTAGCTAGTATAGTTGTGAATACATAAACTCTCCTATCATTTGCAAACATTTGTTTATTAAAAAAAAGATCTTAGTTATGTCATTCATTATTTATGTCAAGTCGCTCTGTTATTATTATGGTTTGAGCCCTAAAATATTCAACTGTTATGAACTCATCTTAAACGCACTAGCTGATCGTATTTCTCACCATGACTTTTGAATGATTTCAAAGGATCCAATTTAAGAACAGATGTATCATTTGTCTTTTTCAATTTACACTTTCTCAAACGTGTTGGAACAGACTGTCAAGAAGGCAGTCGTGAAATTAACATTTGTAACTTTCTTAGACACGTTCATGTAACGTGACTAACACCAACTTATAGAATTGAGTACAGAATGCACACATGAATGATGTAATTCTGCAACTTGAATTTTGTGAAGAAAGTGGTGTTGATTTTTAAGAAGAACTAACTAGTTTTATATTAGCTTTATCTAAAATGTATTCTTATTTACGAAAATACTCAAACACTGCGGTTTATTTTTCACTTCAATAGAGTTTGATAATCAAAGCTCCATTTCTACACGAGAGTAAGTATATAACGGAATTTTAGGAGAAAATGCAATTTATGGATTTTATGGTTATGGAACTATCTCTAAACAGATAACAATTGGCCCTCTTGAGGAGATCTCACAAATTTGAACAGGACAAAAAGGGGCGGAATCCATTTTCCGGATCAGCTCAATTTGGGAACGATCAAGAAGAATCCGAAAGGACCCGGCAAGCGGATTCCAGCCCATTTTGCCCTTTGTTGCCCTATATTTGTGAATGTGCAATTATGGAATCATAGTGTCAACAAAATCGTAGGGAATTGGGCAGATTCTTCAAATGAAATATTGCCCAAGAAACCTGTATAAGGGTAAATGCATTTTAATTTCACATTTTGCAGAAATTGTTGGTGAATCTGTAATTCTATCATTCATACAGTACATATATAATATTCTTCCAAGTCATTAACCTAATCTTAAATGCTGTAAAAATACTGTCTGGATTCAGACAATTGTTCCTATTGGTTTGCTTCACGTATAGATGTTGATTTATGGCTGTTTCATTGTAGCATTACTTTAATAGTCCGAAATACCATTTCATGAAGCATTTTGTGAGCTAGGGAAATCTCATAAAGAGAAGTAATTGCTCTTTTTGAATATGTAGATATATGCCAGTTGTCTGTGACTTCCATGTAATGGAGATATATGAATATGGAGACTTCGATTTATATAAATGCTACGAGTCCATATATCATATAAAACGACTGTATGAAATGTATAACGTTGGACACATACGTATACATATACTCAATGTGCAGTTATGATATTCCTTTCTGGAAGTGAAACTTTTTGTGAACCCATTACTAATATTTCGGAGTTTGTAGCTATTAAACATGTTTACTGCAAAGAAAGAACAAAATATGATCATGGTCATATTGAAGCAGAATGTTTTTTTTAATTTCATAATTGAAAATTATTTCTTACAATACATATCGTGGAATACAATTTTCTTTGAAATTCTTTACTTTTCAGTATTCCATTGTGTATAACGTAAGATAAATAATCTATGTTTTCTGGTTACATGTTTCTCAGCATTAATTTTGTTGATCATTTAATGCAACTGTCAAGTTCTCGAATAAGTCTATTAAATAATTACATCCTGGTTTGTTACTTTTGATATCTTCGCAGGAAAAGATACATTAATATAATGTATTCAAGTTTATTAACACGACCTTTATACACTGCAAGTTTCACTTAACTTGGGTAAGCGTATTGCACCTGACGATCTAATGATAAGTCAAGACAGACAGTCACTGTTACAAACGTGTAATACCGTTGCTCTGAATCCAATTACCCAATGTTACGAGTGTGTAAACTATCGCAACAACTTCCTACTTCAGACTATGTAAGTAAGTTTAAGGACACTTTGGTAAGGTTAACAATACAATCATTCCCCTAATCCGTTGATATCGAGTACGCCCATAGACATGTTTGTAAAGTGGAAACGTTCTTTGATTGTCATCAAGGATATTGGTTCAAAGTTGCGACAGGCTATCGTGCTTTTCTTCCTAGTTAAGAATATAAAAATAATGAAAATGCTGACTGAATTTTACCAAACACATATGTCTGCTAAAATACAGATAATTCTGTTACAAAATTAAAATAACTTTTTTGTACTTTATCAGTTGTATTTTTGTTTTGAAAGAAAGACACATACCTTAAGTAAGTATGATGATATAAACGTTCCCTTGCATGCTACTTATCATGAAAAAAAGGTTACTCCTATTCACTAAATGACCTTGTGGTGCCTTTTTGCGATATTACTCATCTAGCATCTAAATTTTGCGGCGATATATTATATCTAGTTATCTATCACATACTCCTTATAACCATACACATGTCACGGTTAATACAATGGTCCACTTTTGACGTTTGAATTAACTTTGGAAATGAACACGATATTTGTCGACTTTATAGACAATTCGAAAAGAAAATAATATGGATCCATCAAACAAGATTGACAAATTGTCTAAGAATATCCTTCTCTCACGGTAGCACCATTTTACAAATGTTAAGGATATAAGAAAGTGCACGACTAACAGACATATGGTCACATTCAAACAGTGTCAGCATAAATATGCTTCCCTAGCGGTATCATGCATGTTTTAACTGGTCTACAGAACATAGATACAAGAGGTTAACATGATTATGATACCTAATTAAATATAATTTTCACTGATAAATACAACATCAGCATTTACAATATATTATTTACCTCAGGTAGGAGTACAATTACCATGTTATATTAAACTAATTTTCTATTAAACATTGATATGAGTAACTCAAATGTTTTCTTTCAATGTTCTGAAATGATTGGAATCCTAGTTGACATTATTCACCATTTAAGTTTCTCTATGAAACCTGATTTAGGGAATTATGTTTGTCTTAAATAACATCACAGAGTGACATCATGTAACCGTCGACAGGTATTTTAATGATAACCTGGATCATACCTAAACAAGTGAATGAAATGCTAGGTTTCATTTCTGATAATAGTTTCTTAAGGACCAAGACTTAATGTTGAAAACTTTTCGCGGTAATGTCCATTGGCACCACTGACATGTGTGTACGGTTCGTTTCCAGAGGAATTCAATGATATGTTTTGCTTTTAAAGGATCTATTCCACAATGTTCAGTGAGTGCGTAAAAACTTAACTAATAAAAATATTAAGGTTTAACGTTTGTATGTGCAGTGCCCTAGGGCTCTTAATGTGAGGAGACACTAACAGGAGGATATCCAAACTTTATGGTCTATCCCCTCTCAAAGATAAAAATGAGTTACACTATAATTGAATTGTTGTCATACAACGCATATACTTGCTACGTTTGTAATTATTCCTGAATGGCTAGTATTCATAGAATACGCATGTAAGTTCACGTTTAGGAACTCATGTTTAATGAATCAATTTTGAGTCGTTACAATGAACTCAATTGGCCTCATGCTTTCAATTTCAAAACACATTAATATCTTTGTCCCGTTCAATTTAAACTGTTTTAAGATGCGGTGCGAACAGAAACCTCGAAGGAAGACATTCGTGAAATTGACAATCTTGTTTAAACTTCAGACTTCCTTGTAGAATAATTGATTATATTTAATTAAAATATGTGTCGCCCATTTATTGATTAACACAAGAGGAATATAATGAGTTTTTAAAAAACGACTGTAAGGAATATATTTTGCATTGTAGGAAGTGTAATTCAACCAACAAAAGTAATCTAGTGGCAACTAGTATTATTGCAGGGAGAAAGCTGCCAACACTATATTGGCTATATAATAATGTGCAATTTGGAGGACCATTGGTGATATTTAACTGAATTACAGTCATTGTACTTCAATTTACTATCTTTAGAGAATACTAATAGGGGATAACATACGAATAACTCCTTATATATTGAATTATTGAGATATTCATCAATATGAATTTCAACATGAATCATCCGACCATAGGTCCTAATTGTTTGGTTTGCAGTTCAACAAATTGCAAATTATAACATCCACTCATATTGAGGCATCGTAAAATGATAAAATAACAAATATTTGGCTGATAATTGCAATTTGAATTTGAAACATGTAATAGTATGACACTTTACTGTTACAGGGAAGTCCGAAGTTTAAACCTAGCACTTTACTGTGTCAGTTGGGTGACAAGATCCTTGATCCCAACTTGCTGCATTGTGTTGGATTAAGCTGCTTGTCAAATTATTCAGTCGATCGAATCTCACAATAACTGTTCTTAATGTGAAAATTAATGTTGATAGTCTTTCATTTCATACGTTTTGCAAGCATGAAGATCGATATTTCACATATAATGTCATACTTTCTCTGTATCACTGCATCCAAGTCGAAATTGAAGTGCAAGAAAAAAGCCCATTCGTGTCCCAATCTCATTTGAGACTGTTTGCATATAAAACACTTCTAGATCCAATTACAGAAACTACTTTTTCAAGCCTTCCTTTTCCATTCCATTCCTGAACATCAATGCTCATCTGACAGGTCTATACAGGTTCCCTGATCTCCACGTGTCTTATCAATCACTCTGAACACTTTGCACTTGACTCATCAGGAGTTTAAGCAGATTAATCTAAATCACATCATTTGAATGTTCACCACCTCAAATGAAATAGTGTATGTAGTACCAGTTTAACATTTAAGGTATTGTTTACACTTGGTATGGTAAACGATAGTCAGTTCAAAGAAGAAGCAAACACTTTTTCAGATAAGCATCAGACATCTCTCCTTGTTCGGCGGACCTGTAAATGATACCTTACAGATACCACAAGATATTATTGTCAATATTGAAAAGATTGTGAAATGCACATTGGCATACCACGCTAACCAAATATTTAATTATTACCATTTAATATGTTGTTTCTATCCCAGGGTTGGACGTTTATCCAGTCTATTCAAAATTCATACTACGTGTTCACTGAAATACGATTGCATTGACATGATGTGCTGAACAACAGCCATGTTGTTAATATACTCATTTAATGATGTTTCGTATGTGTTGATAACACTCATCCTTTGATGTATAACGTATTTCCTCCTGGGGTGTACGAAGTTATCATCTTCATTCGTGTTACATCATTCCGTATCCTTTCGTTTTTTAATCAAATCATCTGGTAAGGCCCACAATAGTTTGGTTCTGGTTTCCATCCGCATTAGTTTCAAACCCACGCCTCGGTTTTTTTCTAGGTTTTAACAAAAGAAAGGGGCAGATAACTCTAATTCTTAGCCTCAGAAAGCATTGGATATTCAAAATGGAGTGTAGGGGTGAGATTATTGACCATTTGGAATAGTGACACATATTTAAGAGGGTTTGTGCTTTATTTAAGTAATTGTATAAATTTGTTTTTTCACTGGTGAGAAGTTTGTATAAAATGGAATTTATCTCTTCATTAAAAAAGTATATATCTTAGAAACAAAATGTGCGTCATCGCATCATTTTGTCAGCCTGTAAAGACCAGAAACATTTTATTTTATTTTTTGGCCTAATCATTATCCTGAATGTCATTGAATTTACATTGGAAATAACAGCCATGACATTTACAGTGTACACTTGGAACAGAAAAAACTCGAATTCTGTCAGTGTAAATTACAAGACAAGGAGACACAACGTCTACATATCACCACCTGGGTGAACCAGAATAGTTCTAAATTTTCGTCAGAAAACACATTAAACACAGAAAAAAAACTTATTGTCATCAGAAAACGTGTAGTCGGTAGATAGAGAGATACCAAACACATACACTAAAACTTTATACTAAAACATTAACACAAAACACTTGAAATGAAATCAAGCATTTAGAATTTGTTTAGGCGGACATTTTAATTCACTGTAAATAATGATCAGGAGAAAGAGAATTGTGAATATGTCGGTGGGAATTAGGGTTGGACTGTTATTAACTTTAAAAATGTACTGCATGAAAAAGAGTTTTCTACCTTGAGTACAATTAATCCTCGTGATGCTTGATCCTAATGTTTGTACAGAATTGTGAATATAATCAGTGTCAGATAGTGTTTGTAAGTGTAACTTTTAAAATGTTAATATATATAAACAATGTTCGGTGTATAAATGAATTGTCACCATTGTCCAACTATTTACAATCGTATTTTGTTATTGCATCGAGCAGTAAGTGAATGAAGTACCATAGGAAGTAATTTGTCTGCCGACATGATATTTAGTCTACTATACATTAATTGCTTTAGAAAAGAACACGTACTGACTTTGATTTCATGAGTTGAACAATACTCATGTCACACTCATGTCTTATAACATTGTTAGATGATGTATAGGCCAGGTGCTCTGTGGCTTTGTCAGATTGAAGGTGTGAGTCCCTTTGTTTGAAATGGGTTTTTTTGCTGATTAAATCATTTGTAAAATGCTTATTATGCATCCTGAACAGTTTTTCACAGTTGCATGACATATGTTCGATATGTGTACCCTGTACCTAACGCACTACATACTGAACAAATGGGGATGGAGTTTAGTTGGTAGAGCGTCCGACTAGAGAGATTAGAGCTGTTGCTTCCCCGCTTGGCACTCAGCATTATAAGGACAACAATGCTGGAATTGGCGCTGCACTGTTGTTGCCGTATGTCAAGGGTACACAAAAAGTTTCAATTTACAATGTAATGAGGACAATAAAGTTTGATTAACTGTCAAGTGCATATTTAACACCATTGCTAAAATCAGCAAATACTAACAAAGCTTGTTTCGCTCTATTCTGTTTAATGTAATTCCACTGTAGGTTATATCGATTGACATACACGAAAAATGAAAATAGAAAACAAAACATTCGAAAATATAAATTACATTTTGCAAGTTCGAAGGTACATTTCCTACATCTTTAGAATCAGAGGTGAATATTTGAAACAAAAATCTTATTTTTAAATAATCATAACTGAAACTATATTTCCACTTATTTTGTGTCTTCTCAGAAGATTTCAATAAATTGGATTAAAAATACGGATATACAATAAAGTTGTCTTTTTGGGACAAGTACATATATGTAGAAAGTATGTTGAAATGTAAAGAAAATATAAATTTTCATGTACATCCGACCGAATATATTCGCACATTTAGATTAAAGGTTGTTGACAGATATAGAACAATAAATTATTAATTTCATTTATGATATCAGTATGATGATCATGTGACTTGCAAATGGAATGAAAAATCATCATATGTTGAGTATTGTATTCTTTAGAATTGGTTACATTTTGAGACATTTCTAAAAAGAACAAAACAGCATTACAATTTGACAAAAACTTGAATGCACCAACATATGTGTTTTCTCAAAGGTTAGCCAAATTATTTCGAATGTCATACATTACCGAAAAAATATGGATATAATAATGGACTATTAGAATCTATATAAACCTACATGAACGTTCAGAAATATTTACATATCTATTCACAATATTTAAACATCAACCGACATATGAAACACTGTGCATACATCCTCCATCACATACAAAATATACAATATAAACGGAAGCTAAAATGGTCATGTAAACCATGTATACTTCTTCCTCTTCACACAACTCAAATAGTTTCATCACTACTCTACATCTCCTTGTACAGCTTGAAGGTCTGGTAATGCAATTTGGCAGTTTAGAAATGAAATTCCAGTGTGAAGAGCCAGACATTTCCTCGCTTGATAATTCTTCTTCCCACTTCGACGCCCTTGTGTCATACACTTATGACAAATGCCTTCGTATTTGCAGGGCTCAGACACCAAAATGAGATCCTTCTGCTATATGACTGGAATAAAGTAAGGGCGGTATTTGCTCAGTCTGGTAAGATGTTGGAATATTAAGTAGTCTGTCTATCATTAATATTCTTCTCGATTAAACTATTGGACCAAAGATATTGTTGATAATGTATATGATAAATGTAAAATATGTATAGGTCCAAAAGCAAGTTTTGTTAATAAATAGATTATGTGTTTGTTCACTGGCTTATAAATGGTTTGAAAGCTGCACGTTAAACTGTTGGGGATCATATATTGCAAACGTTATAAATGGTGTTACTTTATCGAGAAGTACCGACTGTTTCCGTTTACTTTATAACTACTGTGCATGTAAATGGGACGTGCAGTTTCGGTTTCTGCACATGCATAATGATGTTACTCAATTTTAATTGGAAACTAGTAAGTGTGATATATTTGGGGATAAATATGCAAGCTGAGTGAATTTATTTGTATTGTTGACAGCACATGTGGTGAGTTGGAACGTGTTAAAGCCAAATAAAATTTTATGAAACACAATGGATGTATCTTTAACTTTAACTTTCAAACCGTTTATAAGCCAGTGAATAAACACATTATTAAATCTATTTCTTATAAATTCAAAATTTGAAGTTTAAGCATTTTTTAATCTGTAAATAAACTTTTGAAAATAAAAAAAGCTCTGCAACAAATGTACAGTGCATGATACAGCACATGTTTAGTATTGTCTTAGATCAGGCGCTTAGCTCCGCCCACAAAAAGTACTGCATCACTTATGTGTCACCATGCGCAAAACGTATTTCATTTTTGGTTCTAACATGCTTTCAATCAAACAACAATTAGAATGCACGTGAGGTTTTTAAAAAGTTCAATCAAGAAAAGAGCATGTGATAGCAGTGTCATAATTTCGCAATGATACAGTGATAAATTAGTACCGCGGGTTATTTTAAACGTTGATAATGTAAACTGGTCACCTGACTTTGTTTAATCCAATCAGCAGAGAGCATATCGCTTAAATTTCAAAGTCTGAATTTATACTCAAATTAATAACCATAGAAATGTATGTGATTTTTATTTGGTTGGTTGGTTACTTTAGAACTGATGTTAAGGTGCCATTTGAAAATTCAAAGGATTGTGATTAGTTTTTGTGGAGCAATCTCTTTATTGGTCTACTTTAATTACCTTTAAGAGTAGATATTTTAGGTGTAATAGTATTAGTGGCAATATTAAGCTAAAATACCTATCAAAGTGTTGTATACCAAGAACCAGATATAAGTTAACATCTAAGAAAAATACCTATGATAATTGAAGGACAATGTCACGGTGAAAGGACTGTATGATGTCCAAGACGACACAGGAATATATCGAATCAAGTGCATACAATCAAAATCTCAAATCATTGACTCAGACAGAAGATTTGTTACAAATACCTGATTCACATTGTGACATATTGTAAGTTCGATTCCCCATCAGTTGTATGTATTAACATTTTTCTTTCTTAATCTTACTTGTAGATGTCATTCTCACTTCAATAATATTTTTAATCAAATTATTTTGATATATCACATATGATAATAGACATCAGATGACACTAAAGTGAGAACACTGTAACATTAATGATCAGTTGATGATTACACCCCTTCAACTAGTTAGTCAAGTTAATGTGTCCTACCTTTGATTTTGGATTATGTGTTGGTAACTTCTGAGTCAAGCATACCCAGCAAATGACTATATAATAAAGCTAGACGTTTACAGTCGTTCATTTGTTCAAGTATTTGTACTTTTATCATTTGAAACAAAAACAATTGAACATGAAAATCAAGTTTAAAATAGTATGTGTCAGGTCCCATGTATCATCCGATCCACATCATGAAACAAAAGAGGAAAACATTTCATTCAAATCTCCATTTAATTCTCATGCATGACGTTTGCATTAATAATCATCATAGATCAAATAACCAGGCAAGACTTGTTGACCAATTTTTTGTCATTCATCTCTGATATCAATACTTAGGTGACAGGCCTCTCTATGTTGCCTAATACCCGAGGAATTTGCAATAGATTTTGAAGACTTTTAAAGATGTTTAAAGAGATGCATTCACTTGAAGTTAATGAAAGCAAATGTAATACGAGGTTACGGTTATTTTGAAATTGAAAAAGAGGACAATAATATGTCATATATGAATTAAACATGAATATTAAAAAAAAAGGCAAACACTATTTTAAATTCTCATCAGACACGCCTCCTTATTCGAGGATCACTAAAGGTTTAAGGGCCCTAAAATGATAGAGAGAAAGGAACCTCGGAATTGTGACTGTAAATACCAAACAAAACAAAGCCCAGAACACAAAGTTATACAAAAAGTATAAACAGGTAAAATATCCAATGTTTTTTTTTATCATTGAGCCAATATTTTATTAATATATAGAGATTATTAACCAAGTGTGTTTCCGTATGATTAATATCATATTTTTGGAATAAAAATTGTATTATGCGAGCCTTTGGCGAGCAAAATACATTATTTTTTTATTCCAAATATATGATATTAATGATACGGAAACACACGAGGTTAATAATCTCTTTATCATGTTATGTCATTATTAAAATAAGCGTTTTGTTGTGTAAAAGTGGTATCAGAATTGATCCAGTTATAGCGGAGTAATTTCATAGACGTGATAAAAGTGATAATTTCATAGACGTGATCAAAGTGACGGTCACGACATCGGCTGTGAAGTGCCTAGAAATAGTTCTTAATCAAAAGAATTTAAAAACACGATGTGCGCGATTCTTTCAAAAATAAACAATTGATCCTTGATTTCTTGTTCATGGAGATATTTTCAATCAGTTCATAAGCATCTATCTAATAATTAAAAAGCACTCATTCATAAATCCCTTGGGTCACGCTAGTAGAAGTAACTCTAATTTCAACGTTTTGGAAGCTGCGTTGCAGGGTTGATTCGGATTGCTGCATAACAGTATCTTTCACACTTAAACGGTAGTGAGTTGGGGTTGTTTCTTTGGTTTATGACAATAAGTACCTATTTATGTATCTAATACCGTATGGTCAGCCCTCAAGAACTGCCAAAATGCTAGTGCAATCGACGAGGCGCGTCAGTAGGCCACACGCTGACTGACAGTGACACATCAAATTCATGTTGTACACAAGGACACTGCAGCTACATGCTGATGCTGTTAGTCAATAGCGCACTGAAGTTTTGAATGATTTTTTAAAACAAATCAACAATTATCTTGACTTTATTAAAACTATAAATGCACTGTACCATATCAGATGATTTCGTGTTTTCGAATATTCATTCATTCAAGCGGAAATAAGCGGGTAAACTCCCGGTTACGCTTTTCAATGATTCGTAAACAGTTTTAGGATTCGCATGGAAAGAGTGGAATTTTGCGAAAGTAGTTCGTGTATTTGCCCTTTGACCTGTTTTGCATTTTTATCAGATTTGGATACCAAGTTTATCAGATTTGCTTTATTGCATCGATAACACCCTCAATTATATGATAAATAAATATATCATTGTCTTTAAAATATTGACAAATATAACTTAGGAGTCCAAATATTGACACAGTGGAAATTATAAACATAAATACATCAATTTTACTAATTTCAAATATATGTGATATGCTCTAGAAATAAACATATTTCGTTTATAAAGATTGAACTGACCAGCAAAGCAGACGGGTGGACAATCGACAGGCTCGGCTAGTCTGCCGGGTTGACCAGTGTTCACCCTGCGTGCTAGGCACCAACACAGCCTTATGTAGATTTAGTCAATCAACGTCCCGAGTCAGACACAGCTTGGAGAGATTCTCCACGACAGGGTTTTGAGGAGGACCCTCTATTGTACTCAAAGTCGTGATTGTAACACCGTCTCGGGAAAAAATGGTCGAGCAACAAATCAACAGTCGTCATTCATCTATTCAATACATCTTCATATTCATCGTCCCTCGTTGACGAAAGAGGTCTACATAATCATAATATGTGATCTTTTTTTATCAAACACGTTATTACTTTGTTACATATTTTGATATATTGTTTAATAAATCTCTTGCTGTCAGAGTAAAGTTTTTTACATGTGCAAATCGTGGATTTTGTGTAACATTCATTCCACCCGAATCAGCTGATAATTTCGTAACGGAATCAGAACTTGCATTAGAACATCATTATCAATGTCACAGATCATTGAAGTCCCTCGAATAATTACATTATTTAAGGCTAGGACGTACAAGTATTCGAGTTCGTGTTAGACAGATTATGAAAACATGTACTGGTCCATCAATGAATAGCTTACTTTCCCGGTTTTGCATATTCAATTCTTATACTAATTCTCATAACTGATGACGGGCGAATAAAACATGTAAAATCACTTTCGTTTCTCAGCATTATTATGAAATTCATCGATTGTATCACACTCCTTTTTGACTATTATATACCAAACCAGTCACTCGTTCCATGAGGATGTTGTTATTTGGATATCTTTCAGCGTTCTCAATGAATGTATCCACATGGTACAAATATGTTAACATTCTCATTTGAAATGACGTGAAAACACCAAACATAGCATCACGTCATTAACAGAGTAATATTTGTGGTCGAATGTCTGAAATCAACCAATCTTTCTTTACCATATCAATATGAAATCCAGTGATCATTTTATAATTACAGTCATGTTAAATGGTTTGCAGTAATTGATAATTCTTTTAATAACATGCCTGACTTCAATGCTATGAACGTCTGAACATCAAGGCTAAAATTGTCACATCACAATTAATGGTATCATTATAAATGGCACATCCAACTGAATTTGTTCTTCAAAGAAGTTCATTCTTCCAGCTGTTTGAATGGTTTAAACATACAATGTGTAAATAATTTAGTTTTCTTCAGTGAGTAAGTTTTATGAGTATTCAAATACGTGTCATTATTTTCAATCCTGTAGTTATTAATCTTTCTATCAATGGCAACGAAGTGTACTGATTATTCAAATTCATCACAACAAAATATTGGGTTATAATTAAATGTTCATTGAATTCAGCCAACTGGTTGTGATATTGAACTGAGCGATGTGAAGTAGATTTGTTTCACTACTGAGAGGCTAGTTACCAATGTATTATGTTATATTTGTATCCTAATTGTCTGAAGTAGTGTCCTGAGATAGCACTATCAAAATACACAAACACGGGTCTAATGTTCATGCACATGGCCGCTGCATCCAGTTTATTCATCCAGTATTGTTTATTTTTTCAGTAACTCCCACACTAAGAATTAAAACTCTATTTCTATGGAGGTGAAAACCAAAACATCAGTTTAATCTAGAGTTGGTCTGTAATAAATTTGAATATAACATTGCGCCTAAAACTGACTGCATGTAGAACAGCTCTTTACAGCATTTTCGCTCCGAATGCAATAAATCCAAGTATAATGTGGTGCTTATATTTTGTGAATACAATCATTTATTGCAGTCCCTCGAACAATTTTATAATTTAAGGCCAGGACGTGCACGGGAACGTGATAGTGAGATTCTGAAGGCATGTATACAATCCGTGTCCAACCAGTACTGGTGCCATCACAGTTTGCAAGTGATTTCAAGTGATTTATTGGAATTAATTTGTGCTGTCGGGATCACATTTTTGCTTATAACACATTGCATTAGAAATTGACTAGTTGTGAATTTAATTCTCGTGTGTTGCACCTTAATCACGTCTGACTTTTAAGTAGAAATTGTCAGAAAATTGTTGTAGTGTATTAACGGATGTATCGGATTGAACCTTTATTATTAATATAAACATGTTCCCTGATCATGTCAAAGACTCTATTGTTGCAATTGTATAAAGAGTTACACCTAGGTACTGCTAACAATTAAAAAGCTCTTGCTGATTGTTTCTAGGCATAAAAATATCACATTTACGATTGAACAATATTCAATTAAGATCAATGGTGATCGATTGCTAATATATCTACGTTCACTTCATCAATAGGTGAATGTTATAGCTTAGTGGACAAAATGGATTATTTGAAACTTCAATTACATATAACATATTAGTAAATACAATTTTCTTCTTTATTTAAACAGGAGCACCTATTTCAAACAACAATGAAATGAATATTAGTTTCTAATTCATAACCAAAGATATATTTCCACGTGTTTACGGACAATGGACAGGGCTGACACGTGTCGATGTACAATAAAGTTTTCTTATATATTAAGGACATAATTTAGGAATTTTAACATTGAACTGAATTGAGTCAACATTTAATGTGTATCACCGCAAAATATATTTGACAGGTGTAGACAAATAAAATATGTTCATTTATTTCCATTTATTGATAAAATCTAATATGTGTTTTATGATTGTACAATGTGTAATTGAAATTTGAAACCAGCGTTTATTGAATTTTGTTCCTTCAGACTGGGCACAACTGATTAATTTTTGAGGGATTGTGACACAAAGCCATAATCATTATTTCAAATTGACAGAAAGTACAACACACCAATAACTCTATAAAAACTCCATCACATACCTTTAAAATAAAACTAAATCGGTCCTTTAAAGCATGTATAACACTTCCTCTGCACGCCACTCAAACAGTTTCATCACAACTCTCCCTCCACTCGCACATCTTGAAGGTCCTGTAATGCAATTTGACAGTTCAGAAATCAAATTCCAGTGTGAAAAGCCAGACAATTCCTCGCTTGATAAGTCTTCTTCCCACTTCGATGCTCTTGTATCATACACCTATGACAAATGGCTTCGTATTTGCGAGGCTCAGACACCATGATTAGGTTTCTAATGCCAGATCCTTCTGCTGTATGACTGGAATAAAGTAAGAGTGACAGAAGGTTGTATTTGCTCCAGTCCGGTAAGATGTTGGAATATAAGTGCGTATATAGTAGTTTGTCGATCATTAGTGTTTTCCTGCATCAAAATATTGCGTTGAACAAAGAAATCGTTGAGGCTGTATATAATACATGTAGAAAATATATACGTTTTGACAAATGTATGTGAATTTGTATATGAACGAGCTGATTGGAGTATATGCTAGTCTTGGTAAACAGACATACAGTGTACTATGTAGATCTGGTCTTAAATTTCCTTAGTACTAATTATCTTTTGAACATTTAAATACATCAGCAGCTGACATGTGAAGATATATCTTAAATAATAGCATATCATCAGTAATTCGTTTCAGCTCAATACCGGATATGAAACATCAAAGGCTAGCAATATAACTAGATATTTCTAGTTTTAAACAAAGTGTTTGCTCGACTGAGACAATACTTTTCACAACATGACCTTATCTACTTTGGTGTTTAGCAATCATCATTGATGAACTTTATTTAGAAAATACTTAATTCAAGTTCAATTTCGCAAAGAGATGCCCAGACGTCATATGATTATATATCAAATCAATTACACACAATTTAAATATCAAATCAGTGACTCAGACAGAAGATTATTATAAATACCTGATCCTCGTATTGACATTGTGACATATTGAAACTTCAATTCCCTACCAATTGTATATGATAACGTCAGGATTGCATTTACTATGTTTACTAGAGTTTTTCTTTGTTAATATGACTTCAATACTACATACAATCAGTTAATACTATTGAGACACAATAGCAATTAATGCTATATTATACTTTCTTATATACTATATTTACTTATCTTCACCTTTTAAAACCAGAAGTGAAAACGAAATAAGCAAAATTAAAAATATCTCTATTACTTGTTAATCATGATTTTGCTTCAATTTAGTTTTTGAGTGTAAATTGTTTTGTTTTGTCAGTTTTTAGGAGTAAGACAGATAGTCTATAATTTGTGTTTAGGTTAATAATACAAAATCAGTTTTTAATATGATCACCATACGGATATAAAGGAAGTTCAGAAAGGATGGTTGTATGAAAACAGACTTTCAAGAATGACGACGACCTCTGTCAACGTCCACACCATCAGAATTTGACTGTTAAATCTTGATATGGAAAAGATTTGAAAAAAGTAAGCTCCACTTAGTTTGATTATCCAGTATCAAGTATCATTACTCTGATTCACAGGACAAAATGTATTGGAATCTGATCTCCGAATCCTCCCAAAATTTGGCGGATCCCGAAGAATCCGGAAGGAACAGGCAAGCGGATTCCACAACTTTTTGTCCTGTGAATTGTAGCGGGCATTTTTATTTTTCAAACAGACCACAAAACCAGTGAGTGTTGAAAAACGAAAATATTCCAACAAATTTGTTTAAAGTTTTGATTTATTCACTTACATTTACTCACGAATGAATCAAATATGTGATATTCAACACTCACTCTTAATTTAATTAATATTCAATTATATTTAGATGTATAAAGCCAAATCATGTCTGATATAAATGACATTGAATAACTTTATTGGTTAGAAATCGTACGTTTATTGTTGCGAAATCCATCACATTGAATTTCTAACAAATTATAAAAGACTTCAGATAGCAAGCATTTATTCCTTGAAAATTCTGCAACATATTCATCTATACACTGTAAATTACACCTTTCAAAATAACCTGACTAAAGAATCGTTAAAACTTGCATACATGTACCTGCTAGTTCCATAGACTCGATTTAGTTCAGAACCAAACATCAATAAAGAGAGAATCGATTATGGTCATCTACGGTTAAAGATGCAATTTACAGAGTTCAGGTGATGGAACTTCTTTTGTAAATTAAAATGATGTCACTGCGCTAACATTAAGGATGCCTGTATTTACGGATAGACCTTCATGTAGATATACGTGCTTCATTCCATATTCATTACTTTGCGAAAAAAACAAAACAAACAGTGTGCAATAAATAGTTCAGAAACATTTATTATGATCAAGGAGTGCCTAAAAATGTTCCTCCCGAGTTGAAATCTACCAAGCAAACACTTTATAAATAAGCTAGCACAGCTAACAAAGGCAGTTTAAGTCAAATATTCATTTACAGAACGTCTTCACTGTTCTATAATTTGACTAGTGTGAAGGTTTTTTTTTAGAATCAGCAGCTTAATATTCAATTCAGCACTCCGTGTCGCCATTTTGAACAGGGGAAGCAGCTCTCGTCCCTGCCCAGTTATGATTACAAGAAAGCGACAGGACGGGAGTTCAAATTCGCCGTCCTGACATCAAATATTCTATTGAAAAACTTATTTTGAAACGCATAAAAACTAAGATCATGTTAAAATAACAATTATTTTAACTGAACTTTTAAAATGATCATTTAGGAGGTACTATCTTACGCGTAGTTAAAGAAAAGTTCAAAATTTAAATTAATGTTCTCAAGCTGTTCTGCACAAAATGAATAAAGATTGACATTGTATGATAAAGAAGTAAGCACAAAATAAGATAGAGTAGCAATTATCTCTCTTATTTATTTGGAGTTAAATAGACGCAATTACATATCAATTTATACAAAACAAGCAAAAAAAGTGAGCGTGGCTCACTAATACCCCCGACTGTTACAGTTTGACATTTCTATTTTACTTATAGTGAGAGGTGTCTGCACACCTAAGGATTGATAAGCTATGAAATGTAATTGCTAATATTAAAGTGTTTGTGAAAAGGGTAGGACAAGTCTCTTAAAAGTAAAAGTAGGAATAATAGTAACTTGAAAAGGTAGTCGTAACATAACACACTACTGCCATTACCACTGACTTCAACTTTATTTTGGAAATTAATTCATCATAATGATTCATTCGAGTGACTTGAAGCAACAGGTACATGGAAGCACACCCCTGAGAGATATACAGCAGTTTATGGTTGACAGGAAAGAAAATTTAACTTTTTCCAAAATATAACCAGTGGAAATATAAAATAGTAAAATCAACAAGAACACAGAAGTAGCTTTTGATGAAAGTTACATGAAAAAGAAAATGATAAAGTCAACAGATCACAACACAGAAGAAGCTTCATTCATTTTAGCTCTGAATATGACGAAGTAAACAAAAAATATCACCAAAAATTCACCAAATCGTGTTACATTTTGCACTGCACCTCTCCTAGTGGTGAAGAAGACATGTGCCAAATTTGAAAAGGATGAATAGTTTTTCTATAATCGATCGGACAAAAATGCTCAGAATATGACTAAGTTAAAAAATATAAAAATTCGCCAAAAATTTTAAAATTCGCCAAAAATTAAAAAATTCACCAAGTTGGTTTAAACTTCACACTGCACCTCTCCTAGTGGTAAAGAAGACATGTGCCAAATTTGAAAAGGATTAGATGAATAGTTTTTCTGTTATCGATCGGACAAAAAATACTCAGAATATGACTAAGTTAAAAAATAAAAAAAATTCGCCAACATTTAAAAAAATCACCAATTTGGTTTAAACTTCTCACTGCACCTCTCCTAGTGGTAAAGAAGACATATGCCAAATTTGAAAAGGATGAGATGAATAGTCTTTATGTTATCGATCGGAAAAAAAATGCTCAGAATATGACTAAGTTAAAAAATATAAAAATTCGCCAAAAATTTTAAAATTCGACAAAAATTTAAAAAAGTCACCAAGTTGGTTGAAACTTCGCAATGCACCTCTCCTAGTGGTAAAGAAGACATGTGCCAAATTTGAAAAGGATTAGATGAATAGTTTTTCCGTAATCGATCGGACAAAACATGTCTTCGGACGGAAGGACGGACGGACGGACGGAATCGTTGGTATTACTATATTACTATATACAAATAGGGGGTAGGAATAGAACAGGGCCCAACAAGTGCTTTACGTGGAGCATATGAAGCAGGACAAATTAAAACATTAAGGTTACTGTTGGGGTCCGGCAATTTCATATTGATCACTATGGTCAGACAGAATACTGTGCACCTCTCCAAATAGAGAGGCCCAAAATGTTCTTAAAATTATTAGAACATAAGTTTAAAACAGTCTAGTCTGAATCAATGTTGAAAATACACATACCATGATGTTGCCATCCTAACTCTGCAATTGCTTTCTGCATGCATCATTCTTCCCAATTCATCTTTCCAGCGTTTAAAAAACATTTTGCTTCGAAACAAATGGAGGGAAGATTCTTTTTGAGCCAAGAACCTCATTTTGCATATTAATACAAAACCTTCTGACGAGTCTAATACTTGGACGAAACCGGTCAAGGAATTTTAAAACAAAAACCTGGCTACATCTCTTCCATTTTATGGACAAATTAACACAATTGTTATTGATATTGTCGGACCTCGAGAGCCCCCCTAATTCTATCAATTAATACAGAAAGGTGTTTGCACACTGATAATATCCAAGGTAATCAAACAGTTGTGAACTACAGTATGGCTGGCTTTAAAATTTATGAGTCTGAATCAATTTGTATGTGTCTCTTTGTCAAACTGAAAAAAAATATATCTATGAAAGCAAAATGTTTTCAACATTTTATAATTACTTGACTAAATGTGTATATTATATTTGAAACATTTTATGAAACCTTCAGATAGTTGATTTAATTTTACAATACCACATAACCAACAAATTCCACTTCTTGCATTAACCATTAAAATGAGGACACTTTATTGGTATTTTAAAGCTGGTCTAAAATGATCTTCTCTCACCACTCAAACAGTTTCATCATAACTCTCCCTCCACTTACACATCTTGAAGGTCCTGTAAAGCAATTTGACAGTTCAGAAATCGAATGCCAGTGTGATGAGCCAGACAATTCCTCGCTTGATTAGTTGTCTTCCCACTTCAACACTCTTGTATCATACACCTATGAAAAATGGCTTCGTATTTGCGAGGCTCAGACACAATGATAAGGTCTCTAATGCAAGATTAGTAGACATCCTTCTGCTCTATGACCGGAATAAAGTAGGAATGACACCTTGGGTTTAATTTACGTTATGTTATGGAGTTGCACATTTGAAACTAATTATTTGAACACGTTAAATAGTGTAAGATAGTACTAATGTAGAATTTTTTAGAAACATTCAAACACCTTTCACTATAAGTTTATATTACAATGAATTGTCATATGATTAACCAATCCGTCAACATTATTACATAAAGGATATAATTGAAGTACTTGCAAGGTTTACTGTAGTTATAGAACTTTACTTATGAATCAGTACAGAACATGTGTCACCTATCATATGTTATCATGATTTAATCAAAACTTAATATTTCCACAAGTAAAACAGGAGACTTGTCTTAAAAATAATCATTTCAAATTACAGACGTATTTACAACACATCTGTGTAATACCTTGAACTATATATTTTGTCATTCCTGTATTGATTAGTTTTACTAATTGAAGGGGTGCGTTCAAAAAGGGCAAATGTGCCATGTTATATGCATAGAACATGTGCCCTTCTTGAATGCACCCCTTCAATTAGTACTTACTTTTATAATCAGCTTTTTTTCTAATAACTGTTATCTATGGTCATAATTGTATGAAGTGGTTCGTAAATTGGGTGTATTTTTCATCAATGTACTGTACTGACAGTAGTTCCTCCAAAATCTAAGACAGAATACTTAATGTCACATTTTATCATTTAAACATTCAAATTGGTGCACAGGAAATACAAGACTTATTGTTTCACTGTACTTGCAAGGCTTTGTCCGATGCTTAATCAATTTAGCTTTATCTGTTCTTTCAAGATATATTGTTTTGCAAAGATCACAAATACTAGATATTGAAGTACTTACATCTCCTCTTATTGTCTAGACTCAAAGGATTTTACTTCCGATGCATCTATTGCTTTATGGTTGGAGGATTACAAGTACAGCATTTATCTGAAAATTAATTCGAAAACGTATATACAAGTTTCTATAATTGAGTTCTTAAAAGTGTAATAATCATTCTATGATGGACAATAATTCTATGGATAATCAATAAATGCATTCTTTTCAACCAGAGAACATTATTTTATCTCTGGTATAGCCACATGATGTAGTACCAGGTCCTAATCTGGAATCAGAAACGTAATTTTGTGTCTGACTTTCAAATATCTGTTAAGTCGTATTTCATTTGGAATACATAACCATCTCAAACCAGCAAGGGGGAAATTTAAGTACATAATATTGTTGGTGAAGTGGGTGCTACATGTAGTCTACAGACAGAAATGAGTAGTATATGGGAGTTCAATCCAAATCTATATTCTGTATTGAATATAATGCGTGTAATTTAGGTCTAGTAAGTGTCCTCTTTCAGACAACAGTATATATATATATGTAGAAATACGGTTTGAGCACTTTATGCAAATGAGTGGGACTTTCTTAAACTGCTTTGTTGCGTTAATATCGTTGCATAGCCGAAAGCCCAACCATGTTCCACACACACCATGCTGATGAGGTCCTAAAGACCGAAACAGCTGGCTGTCCGTGGTTAGATGTTATGACCCTAGGGATAAGAGTATCCCGAATGCATACATATCAACCTACCGGTAGTCCTACCGACAATGACTTATACACTTTCACATACACAATGTATCATTGCATGTCTATAGTCCCTTATTCTCTGTCTTGTTAGCACTTATGCCAACAACGAAAGATGACATGTGCCAGGAAGACGTCCATTATCCTTCATTTCGTCATCAATCCATAAATTGATTCGTCTTGTATTATGATTTGGTATACCAGGGAAAGAACATATTAATCTTCTTTCTTCACTGAGGAAATAGATCATCTGATACCTGGGACCTTATCAGCTCTAAAGCATAATCCCCCTTGACTAAGTCATCAGAAACTATGCAATGTCTGTCAAGACATGCAGATATCAAGTGTATATCAAAGCAAATGCCTCCCAATTAACTAACTATATTTCCTTTTAGAACAGTTCTTCTCGCCTGATCACTATTCACTTGTGGAGTCTAAGTGATGTTTAACAAAGGCTGCACTACCTTCCCTCGGACTTGCCAAAGTGTTTTGTCTGTACATCACGAATCTTTGATATCTCAAGAAAGAGAAAGATGTGTTTTGTTCGGGGTGTTAGAAAGTTGTCAATCGATCTTGATGCCCTTTGCCTATTGGCTTAAAGGTGCATCCATTGTGTTTCATAAAATTTGATTTGGCTTTAATACATTCCAACACACCATATGTGCTGTTTACAATACAAACCAATTCACTTAGCTTGCATATTCATCCCCAATCGCCAAACATATCATAATTACTAGTTTCCAATTAAAATCGAGTAACATCATTATGCATGTGCAGCAACCGAAAGTGCACGTCCTATTTACATGCACAGTAGTTATATGACCTATTGAACACTATCAACCCAAATCTGTTAGTTTGTCTGGTTTAAATAAGATTCCAAAATTACGTTTGACTCATTGGCGCGCGCCACACTCGGTATATTGTCCGGTTTTCGATCAGAAATCGATACTTTTACCTTCATATCGTCAATATACTAAGTCGATTATCATCAAAATGGTAGTTTTCGGTAACAGTTGGTACTTCTCGATAAAATAAGACCATTTATAACGTTTGTCATATTTGACCCTCAACAACACAATGGATGTACCTTTAAATGCGCTGTAGCAGGTTTTTGGCATATTTTGTTTTCTCAAACTTGCTATTTATTATTAACGTTTATAAAATATATTGTTATGTTAGAGGGTAAAACATCTATTTCACGACCTGATTAGCTTTATCCATAAACAAATTATTTGAGAGTTCAGACAGCAAGATCGTTGAGCATTCTATCATGGAACTATATTTTAACCTCTACTTTGGGTGTTTAGGTGTTGCTATATCAGTCAGATCACTTGAACTACCTTTGAGCGGTCATTTTAAAGTGAACAGATTAAAATGGCAACTCGCGTGGCTTTACTGAACAATGTCCATTCGTTTTAAAACTCTCTTTATTGATTCAGAAGACTTATTTAGGCATAGGTGAACACATAGAATTAGGAATTAATGGGCTTTTATCCCTTCTTTGACGTTTGATACATTAAACAGAAACGTTTATTTGCTCTCCTTCAGCTGAAAACGCAGCTAAGTAAATGTATCATCCAAAACTGGCTCCCACAGTAGATATCGCTTGTCTGAGATCAAGCGATATCTACATTGTAGATATTGCTACAATGAAATCGTCATAATCCAATTACATCATCAGTTAATGACATCACAAAGCTTTGGCATCACTGAAAACACTGCTGACAATATTATGACATCACAATGGTGATGACGTTAAAATGCTATGATGTCATAATGCTTATGACGTCAATGCTATGATCTCACTGAGATCACTGCCGAAGAAGCAAAATGGCAGTTTCGTGTTTCAGCTATGTCATTCTTCGGCTAATAATTGTTGAAGAATGATTTTGAATGATAAATAAAATCTCACCCTTGTGTCTTCTGTTATCAAATATATCAACACTCGTTGATTAAAGTAAAAATATCCTCGGCAAGCCTCGGATATTTGTAACTTTAATCAACTCGTGTTGATATATTTGATATCAGAAGACACTTTGGTGAGATTCTCTATATGTAAGCTTGGTGACTTGAAGGTTGCAGATACATTGACTGAAGATGAAAAGATCCATATATTCATCAAATGCAACGGAACTCGAATACAGTTTTCTAGGCAGTATCTAGTTATATACTTGACACTGTAAATTCTTCTTGTCTGCTTTCACTTTGTATCTAAACTAAACGTTAGTCAATTCTTTTTTAAAGGTTTGTGTGTCATGTTCATCTGGAAAGACGTGCGTGTTGATAGTGTGAATGTATTGATATATTCTGAAGCGATGTTATCTGTTTCCATGTTTCTTATTTAAAGTGTATTTAATGCATTGTGAAATGATTATTGCGTACCATCACATTACATACATGAATCTCTTATTCTTGACTTTGTTGTCTGTAGATGATAACAATCTCCAACACTTATCTGTCATATTGGTTTATGACATTTGAATATTATGTTCAAACATTCTAAAGCTGACATGTTACCATGGATTCCTGAGCAATTGCTGAACAATCAGTATCATTAAACATTTTTTTTAGACTTTCAGCCATTTTTATGGGCGACACATTAAGATTACTTGAGATAGAAATCGGAATCCACCTTAAGTACTGTCTGGGTTGGTAGTGATCCATAGTCGAGTTGAGAAGGAGACAAAAGAATATAAAGTGGACATAAAACATAATTATAAGATTGCAGCTTTTTCGTATAGAATTGTGTTTGGACTTTTAGCAATAGCTAGCATGTTTATGACTAAAATGTAGAATACTTACTCTCAATAACTATGTAATTGAGTTTCTAAGGCTATTATAAAGCACGTTAATGTTACTGATGTCTTTCTTTAAAGATTCAATCAAATGTACTGGTTGATTCAATTATGTTACTACCTGGTTGTGCAGAGTGGTCTCCTGTTCGGAAGACGGTATAATTGTCATCTCCCAGACCTTTCGGAGGTATATATTGTATATTTGTAGAAGAAAAGCATGGTAGATTGACTGGAGAAGTTGTATTAGTCGTACAAGTATTTGACGAGTGCTTTAAATAAACCCGTAGTTGAGGTGCAACGCCAGTTTATAAATGTAAATGTTTTATTGTGTACATGATCATAACTTCTATTATTGTAACGTATTCGATTATTTTGTTCAAGTTCAATCAATGCTGTTAGCATACAGTTATGTGATGTATAACTAAAACTGTAGATATGATCATACCTGACTATTGCAAGATAAATACATTTAAAGATACACCTATGAAAACAAACATGCAACAAATAAATTAACCATGGTGAGGTAAGACAACACTACGGTAAATTCATGTTTGAGTGCAGGACAGTGAAAAGCCCGCTTCTGTGTGAGTAAACTTTACAAAAAATGTAATTTCTGTTTCAATGATATTCAATTCCTTCAATTTATTTAATAATCTGTGCAGTAAAATCAACCACTTGTCATTAAAATCGTTTCGAGACTGTTTATGTTGTTTCAAAGCTATGCATTTAAAATTTATTTACATATCTTTTGGAAAATCCGATGTTATAAATCACTATTTATGTGTTTCATGTTGACATTATCTAATTTCGACAGTGCATGTGTGCCCATTACGTCATCAAATTGTTCTAATTACGTCACGCAGGTGATAACAAGGTTATCGTCTTTTAGAAGGTTTTTGTCACTGATAGAATCGAGATTACACTCTCAATTACATAACAAAAGAGCTTACAACGTTGCAGTTTCAGAAGTCAAGAGGGACTTGGCAACCTTCTCTGGTAAGGTCATTCATTATAACACCTAGTTATGACCAATTTCTGTTTTTGACCGTCTATTTTTGAAAATTATACAAAACATTTACGCACCTGGTGCCAAAACGGACACAGAACTTCATTATATGACTATTATAAAAAAAGAAATATTTTTTTATGTTTCACAAGATTATATATATACACAGTAAAAAAAGTTAAGCACCCCCAAATTAAAAGTTGTATACCATTTTGGATTTTATGATCATGTTATTCAATTCGATAGACAGGCCAAATATGGTGTTCTGGATGGGAACTGGTGTGGTTTCTGTTATGGAACGGTTCTCACGAACGGAGCTATTGGCATGCATATCATGCAACCCATGATTTCAGCAAAATGCAGTTCGACTTACCATGGCTAAATAAACGCCTTTTACGGCTTCAATGTCAGTTCAATACACAAAATTCATGAACAATGCCACGAAGGAGATTGTCCGAGGCTACGAGATGGCAAATTTTTGGACAGCATTTAGCAGGTTTCTCGTACAAGGAAATTGGTTACCACTATTCGGTCATCAGTCGTTTAGTGAGGAAACATGCCCAAACTAACCATGTTCTCGATCGACCACGTTCCGGAAGGCCCCGAGCTATCACATTGCAAGAGGACAGGAACCTATTGCGTCATCAACGACGTCAACCGTTTGCGTCAAGTACCGTCTTGAAACAAGCCTGGTTACCCTATAGACGTATCAGCAATCAGACGGTGAGGAACCGCCTCAAAGCAGCAGGTTTAAGGTCTCGACGTGTCATCAGACGTCCAAACCTTACTAATCGTCATAAACTGGATCATAGGATGTGGTGTGGTGACCGGCAGCGTTGGAACCTGAGGTCATGGAGACGTATCCACTGGTCAGACGAAAGTCGCTTCCTCCTCCATACCGTTGACGGGCGAATCAGAGTTTGGAGAGTCAAGAACAGTCGATACACACCAAGGAACATTCTTCCAAGGGTTCCATATGGTGGAGGATCCGTTATGGTGTGGGGTTGCTTTTCTTTTGATTGCAAGTTGGATTTGGTGACACTACAAGGCAAACTTAACGACGCCCGCTACATTGCAGAAGTGTTGGATCCAGTTGTGATTGACCATTTTGATGATCACAGACTTGCAACTCGACCCCTGTTCATGGATAATAATGCTCGGCCTCATCGTGCACGAGCTGTGACTCAACATCTGGAGAACAATGCTGTTTCTCGTATCCCCTGGCCAGCATTGTCTCCAGATTTGAATCCCATCGAGCATGTCTGGGACATGAGTGGTCGACGTCTACAGAGAAGGAATCCTGCTCCACACAATCTAAGACAACTGGAGGCCGCACTTCACGATGAGTGGCAGCAAATCCCCATGGAAGAATTAAAGAACCTTGTCAGGGGTATGCCCAGAAGACTGGCAGCAGTACTTCAGGCACGCGGTGGCAGCACACGATATTGACACTAATCGTTCCTGAGACAATGGCACGGGTTATTCAGTATGATTTCTTCATCATGTTCAGCCGTCAAACTTGAAATGACAATACATTTACGGGTCTGTGTTTTTCACCATTTTCCAGTCAATTTTTGTTTCCTGTTTTTGGTCCATTGAAATCTCTGAAGATTACACAAAAATGTCAACGAATAAAACAATTAATTGGGATCTTTAGTTTTGCTATAATGGGTCTCTGAAACATACCCCTATCAGAAAAAAGAAGGGGGTGCTTAACTTTTTTAACTGTGTTTATATAAAGGTTGACAATTCCTTTTCATTACTTTTGATTAAATGTCATTCTCCACCAATATTTGACAGATCCCTAAGTGTGAATAGGAGTCTGATAGTTTCATAATAAAGATATATCTTTAATATTGTCTTGGTACGGACATCACTCCCCAGTATTTCAAGCCATATAAATCAATAGGTGTGTCGGAAGTAAAGATCGCTTGGGTCTAGACAGTAAGTTAGGACATATGTGTGATTGGGGGGCTAAAAGTGGCGCAGTGCCTCATTGTCTGTTGTATAGATTGCTTGCAGTATATTTGGAAATGTACAGGAAAACAAGTCTCATAGAGGCTAATGCAGATATCTAAATCGTTTCACTAAACACGGAAATAATGCAATATGCTCACGACATTAACTAGCAATTGTCATTATTTTCATAATGAAGGATTTAAACAACTAATATTGTTTGTAAACAGTATATTCACGAGAATGATAACATATATATATATATATATATTGCACCTTATTTAAGTATACTCATTTATGTTTTCCCTTCTAGGTTATCTGCATATTATCAGATTTGCTAAAAGTTAACCCAAGGTATTGCCCTTATATTATGTCATACTTGATTTGTTTTGAAATGATAAATATGATATTGTGAAAACCTCTGACGTAAATAAAAAGTAAATGTGTATTTCTCTCTTCATTCACTCATAAATATATACATGAATATATTACAATGTTTTTGTTCTATTCTCAACACTAATGTTTTTTCGAGACTACAATAAACCAATAGCATGATGATGGTCTGTATTGATACGCGTGTTTTACTTTTTGCCATATCAATTAAGATAGCAATACTATTCTAACAACTGTCCATTGCCATGATCCATATTAAGATGTTGACAGTGCCAAACCGTGTTATATCCACATATATTTAAGGAAACTCCAGTGGATGTTTTAACCACAATGTGGCCTTACACAATATCATTCAAAGACAACTAGCACTCGTTAGGAAGAAGATCAAATTAAATAAAAATCTAAAACTGAAAAGTACAGGTGTTCAGTCAGCAGTCAAAGAATACTTCAACATGTCTTTTTAATTTAAAACAAAAATGAATTTTTACATTTTAAACTTCTGCACAAATTATTTTTGATGATACACACTTGTCCATTGACATAATCTATGTGAAAGTTGATAAATGTGCCTGATTCCGCATATATTTACAACATTTTAAACCTGGTAGGGATCATGTTGGTGGAAATTTATTTCTTACCCATGTCTTCATTAAACAAAGAAATGTTAACTAAAATGTAACCACAGTCACCAATTAATTCATCCAAACTACTGCAGATAAGTATTATTGTATCTTGTCAAAGTCAAATGCATCTGATTGCTTTTAAATATTGCATTAATCAAAACCAACTGATGTGATAAGTTTCTTTTGCCGATGAGTTTACTTTATAAATTGTTTAAACTTAAACATAAAACATTGTGGCAAAACCATCTTTAAAAAGCGATTTTAGCACCCAAAGTGTATTTCAACAGATTCAAAAAGTTCCGTTTTCATATTCTCAAGTAATGGATTTATTTTCTAAAGAACATGTGTCAATAAAATAAATTCAAAATGTACTTTATCTGGCAGCATTGTTTGCATTTTAAAATCCTTTGAAAATGTGGGGACGTTTCCTTTGCCCGTGAGTATACAATGTAGTTGTGAATGAAGCATATACTAAACTATCCGTTTAAATGTTCATAAAAGTATTGTTTACATCTCTTTATTAAATAAGGTTTTTACTTTGGCTTTCTTGTTAATGTGAAGTCTTTCTGTTCATATATTGGTGAGCACTGAAATATTCTACTGTTGTGACCTAATCTTTAATGAGCCAACTTAATGTATTTCTCTCGCTGACATTACAAACGATCTAATTGCGTACACGCTTCCAATTTCAAAACAGATTTATCAATTTGTCTTTTTCAATTTACACTTTATCAAACGTGTTGGAACAGATTTGCAGGAAGACAGTCGTGAAATTAACATTTGTTTTTTAATTTTCTTTTTATCAGACTCGTCCTTCTGATGTAAATCACAGCAAATTATAAAAAAAACATTGAACAAAGAAGCAACACATGGGTTACTACTTGATTTTTGTGAAAACATTGGTGTTCACAAAGAATTAAATATTTCTAATAAATACTTTTATCTAAAATTTGAAATGCAGACTAAAGCAGTAAAAACAAATTTATTTTTCAATTCAATGGAGTTTGATAAACCTGTTTTTTTCTAACACGAGAGTAAGAGGAATTTTCGAAGAGAATGCAGGTTTTGGATGCTACAGTTTTTTTTTAACTATCTTTAAACTCCTAACAATTGCCTCTCTTGAGTAAACCTCACGTACAGTACTTGCCTTATATTTGTGAAAGTGCTTAAGCAATCATATTATCAACGATGGACAGTGACATTTTTTTTTTACATGTCCTTCAAATGAACTATTTGCCAAAATATATAGGGGTTCATACATTTTACTTTCATGTTCTGCATGGTCTGTTGAGGAAATCAAATTCAGTGCAGATATCATATTCTTCCAAATCATTAACCTCATCTTAAATGTTGTAAAATGTTTGTCTGGATTCATCAATTGTCCTATAAGTCTGCTTAAAGTATTGATGTTGATTTTTGCTGGGGTTTTTCAGGCGGTAAACACAACGCTTAAATTGACAGACCTCCTTAAAGTCACTTGCAACGATTGGAAACAACATATACTGAAACATTTTGTGAGCTGGAAAAATCTCATAAAGACAAGTAATTGCTATTTTCAAATATGGAGATATACGCCAATTGTCTATGACTTCCATTAAATGGAGACAGCATTTATAAAAATCGAAGTCTTCATATTCATCTAACAGTCCATATATCATACTAAAGACTGTATGAAGTTTAGATACAAAGCAATATACATACTCGAAATGCGGTTGCTATCCCTCTCTAGGTCATTTGTTATCTGGTTACATCATTTCTTCTCATTAATTTTGGTGATCATTTAATGCAACTGGCCAGTTCTCCAATAAGTCTATTAAATACTTACTTGATTTGATATATCTGTAGGAATGATACATTAATATAACTTATTCAAGAGTACCTTTATCCATGCACAAGTTTCGCTTAACTTGGGTAAGTGTATTGCACCTGACCATCTTATGATAACACAGACAGTCACTGTTTCAAACATGTAATACCGTTGCTCCGAATCCAATTAACCAATGTTAAGAGTGTGTAAACTATGTATGTGTGTAAAATACGTTGATATCGAATACGCCAATATACATGTTTGTATAGTGGAAACGCGTTCTTTGATCGTGATCAAGGATATTGGTCTGCTTCAAGTATTCATATTTATCTATGGCTGTTTTGGATGCTTGAAATGGTATGTCTCATTCAAGAATGTAAAGGCCTGAAATACCATATTATGAAGCATTTAGTCAGCTGGGAAAAACTCATACAGACAAATACATGTAATTGCTTCTGAATATGGAGATATATGCTAATTGTCTATTACTTCCATTTAATGGAGATACAAGTGCGTAACATAGTCTTCACATTCCTGCTTGAGTCCATTTATCACATTAAAGACTATATGAAAAGTTGGGAAGATTCATATGGATATGCAGATATGAATGCGGATATGATATTCCTCACCAGGTCTGGGACTGGAACCTTACTGGTAACAATAAAACTTTCTAGACCAAAGAAAGTGGTAATTATAGTGGTATTCAAATATTGTTACTTGTTCTTTGACGTCCTCGTATCTATTAATCAAAACTTTGTAAAATGGTGCTGCTGTGAGTGAAGGACATGCTTATTATTGATTAATTTTCACCAATTGAGAGTTACTTATTTTTTTAAGTCCCAAACCTCATAATGTGTTTAACTGAGAGGGGACACTAGCAGGGTATGCAAACTGGATTTTTTTCACCTTTCTAAGATGATCACGACATACATTTTAATTGAGTTCGTAAAAAAACATTCAACAACTTGCTACGTTTTGTAAGTATTCCTGAACGGCTAGTTTTCATTGAATTCATGTATAAGCTCACCAAACGTTTTGGGAACTTTCCCCTGGAATCTAAAATCTTTCTATTACACCAACTTCTAGAATGCCTCTCAAACAGTTTATATTTCCTAATGAATGAACTGAATTTGTTTTGATATTTTGAAACATTACACAGAACTCAATTGGATTCATGCTTTCAATTTCAGAATATGTTGATATCGTTTTCCCCAGTTAGATGCGGAGCCAACAGAAACCTCGAAGGAAGACAGTCGTGAAATTGACAGTCTTTTTAAACTTCAGACTTCCTTGTAGAATAATTTATTACATTTATTTAAAAAAAACATGTCGTTAATTGATATATTTTACTGTAGAACAATCTAATGAGCTTTAAACAAGGTTTGTAAGGATTATGTTTTGCATTGGAGGAAGTGTTATTCAACCTTCAAAATTAATCTAGTGGCAGCTAGTATTATTGCAGAGAGAAAGTACTATAGTGGTGATGTCATAATGTGCCACCTGTTGGTTTTACGAGAAGTATTTATGACTTTTAAGTGAATTACAATCATTGCACCTCCAGTTCTTATATTTCGAGACTATTAATTTGAGGTTAACATACGAATAATGGTCATTGGTGCAGAGATGGCTTATAAATATTTACTATCATTGTATTGTTTCCAAACTAGATTTTAGCGCCCTAAACGTACCCTGCTTCGCGGAAATAGTGATTCCTCCATTTTGAATGCATATTCGCCATCTTTGATAGCATGCTTGTCACTTAGATTAGACCCGTCATGGTAAAACTATGTTTGTCTTAGAGCTTGAGAAAAATTGTTTAGTTTTGAACTAAATTTTTAAAAAATATTTCAGTTGATATAGAGACCTAACTTTAGTCAAATAAAATTATACAAGGACCCATATTTTCGAGGTGCCTTACATTAACATTGGCTTTATGACTACCTTAGCCCTAAGAGTGAGTGAGTGAGTTATTGTTTAACGCCGCTTCGGCAGTATAGCAGCCATTAGCCCTAAGACAGCTTCGAAAATGTGGGCCAAGGTTAGTAACAAGATAGCAATATTTACACCTGAACAAATGCCATTGTACATAAAACGTATACATGAATCGGATCCACACTTTGTTTTCCTGCTCAACAGTCATGTTTAACCGAAACCCCTTATATGTATATTAAATTATGAAGATATTCTACCCATATGAATTTAAAAAATGATTCATTTTTTTCTGTCTGCTTCAAAGTCAGGGAACTTCAGTTTTCTCGTTAAAAGAGAAAATACAACTCTTTACGGATTTAAACCTCAAAGCAATGAGATGCGACGGGAAAGATCTGATTCATACACATAATTCTCAAATTCAGTTATCAACTATTAATATGCTGCTCAAATTTGTTTTGACGGCAAACAAGTCTCTATTATCACGTGTATAAACATAAACAACATTAATTGGTATTTCGATAAATTGGAATGAATTAATAATTGTATTAAAAGTATCTCTTTGAAATCGAATATCACAATGAGAGAACTGTTTTATACACAGGCATGATTATAACAAATGAATGGTAAACTCGGTTTATAATCAGACAGTTGGACTATATTAACATGTTCAAATGACGCATTATGGCTTCCAGTCACACGAACCATTATAACATGGCTGATAATTGCATTCCATTTGCAATAGTATATAGCAGATATGTTGTGTAAGGCTAAAGCCTTGTCGATTGACAACTACCTTGCTGCATTGTTGAAGCATACAGCACATGTTTCTCGATTCTATATCCTTGCGTTTTGTTTTATTTAGTTTGTTGCTTTCTGATTCAATCAATCAAAGCAATCATTGACAGTATTATGGCCATAGTCTTTTGAGTTCACGTATCCATCACCTACTACAATACACAGTTTGCAAGCATTAATATCGATATTTTACCTATGTTATAATATCTGTATCTGTATCACTGCATCTAGGTCGAAATGAAAGTGCAATAAAAAAAATCCTCTGTGTTCCAATTTAAATCTCATTTGGGACTTTTTGCATATAAAACACTTCTAGATCCAATTACAGAAACTACTTTTTCAAGCCTTGATTTACCATTCCATCTCTGAACATCAATACTCATCTGACAGGTCAATACAGGTTCCCTGATCTCCATGTGTCTTATCAATCAATCTGAAATCCGTACACTTCCCAATTGGGAGCAGATTAATCTAACGCCTATCTTATTTGAATTCTCACCATCTCATATGAAATACCGTATGTAGAGTTTTTCATTTACAGTATACACTTGGCATAGGAAATGAGTATCAATTTAAAGAAGTTGTACACACTATTTGAAATTATCATATTTGATGGTCCTCTGATGCTGATTCAATTTACAGATAAAGTTGACAATCGCAAAATAAACAAAATTAATTGTCTATTTTTTAAAAGATAAACTAGATGTTAAAAAGATTGTGAAATGCACATTAGCTTATCACGGTAAACAATTATTTAACCTTTTAATATTTTTTTTCTAACCCTGGGATGGACATTCATATAGGCCTTTTGCTCGCAGGTTTCACCGCAATGCATAGCGACATTGAGTTGCGGGCTTACTAGCAGCCGTGATCTAAGTGAAAAACTCTTGAAAGCAGCGTTAAGCCCGCAACGCCATGTGGCTATGCATTGCGGTGAAACCTGTGAGCATCGGCTGGAACTAGCGAGCCATAGGTGGTACTACGCTAAAATTCAGTGTAGCATTGCACCCTGCGTGTACTGCGTGTAGAACAGTTCTCTACTGCAGACAAAGTTGCCGTGCCCCTGGCGGGATTCGAACCCCGGACCTCTTGATCCGAAGCTTACCACTGCGCTATCCCGCACCCTTGAAGAAGGAAGTTGTTGCGCCAGTTCGTATCATTGGGCATCTAGATTCACGGCAAATGTTTTACATGTATGTAACAATGACTGTCTGTGTTGACTTATCACTAGATGGTCAAGTGCAGTACACTAGTCGATTGAAACGTAGACAGTCGTTGTGTTGATACCCTTGAATAAATTATATTAATGTATGTATTCCTACAAATATATCAAACCCTAACAAATGAGGGAGCATTATTCGGGAACAGACCACAAGCATTAACAGAACACCAAACTTAATGCGGAGAAAGATGTAGCCAGAAAACATTGGTTATTTTAATGGTGAACTAAAGCTTAATACCCATCTCCTTTGTTTATTTACAAAACGGAAACCGTAGTGACAAAAGGTATAACGTATAGTATGATTCCACTTAGTTAATGACACTGCATAGTTATTTTCTGTTTTTGATAACGATGTCTTGCCTATTGGAATACTGAATAGTAAAGAATGTCAAATACAAATTTATTCCACGATATGTATCATAAGAAATAATTTTCAATTATGAAAATACAACCAACTTTGCTTCAACATTTCTTCAGAGACATACAAACTCAGACATGATTGCAAGAGGTCCATATAAAGTTCCAGTTCCATACAGATTTAGGAAAATTACATCCGCATTTGGAGAATATGTTGCGGTTCATTAGTGTGATAAATGGACTGAATATGAAGACTTCGATTTATGTAAATGCTTTCAGACAACAGTATATATCTCCATATTCTAAAAGGTTCTTAATGATATATTCCTAGCTCATAACATTTACACTCGAAGCAAACGTACCATTTTAAGCATTATATTGTCCATCTAAAACAGCCATAAATCAACATCAATGCTTGAGTGAGTGAATTAGTTTGGATCAATAGGTTCGGGGTTCGAATCCCGCCAGGGGCACGGCAACTGTGTCTGTGGTAGAGAACTGTTCTACACGCAGTGAGGTTTGGCTGCAATGCTACACTGAATTTCAGCGTAGTACCACCCATGGTTTGCTAGTTCCAGCCGATGCTCGCTGATTTCACCGCAATGCATAGCCACATGGCATAGCAGGCATTCTCCCTGCCATAATACTAGCAGTCGCGATATAAGTGATATACTCTTGAAAGCGGCCAACTCACCACCTCACCTCAATATCCATGCCAGCATTCGAATAGTTATCCAATGGGCGGTTAAATTCCCTTTGATGTTTTTGAGACGATATATCATGTATCAAGAAAAGAGTGGTTGTATCTATGACGTAACTTATTTATCAGCCACAGTTATTTTAAACTCTCTGATAGGACGACCGTGGAGAAGCAGGGCGGGCGGAGCTACAGACACCTGGCTGGCGACCTTGAGTAATTACAACATTGTTGCAAAACAGATGAGATCAAAGGGATGTATGTCGCTCAATAGAAAACCAAAACAAATGTCACTCAGTACTCTTTTAATGATGAAAACAATTGATCATCTGATTAGAAACTATTTGAAAAATCTATAAAAAAAACACCATTGTTTTAAATCGTCACTAATTAACACGAAGGCAATCAATCCAGCGGAAAATAACGAACAGTCATTTGGGGTGATAATTAATGTTCACTTGACAATTCTGTATGTTGATGTATATGTATGTAAGAAGAAATTCCACATGCCTCGAAAACACCAGCCGGAAAAGGGTCCTGCGGGACTGGTTCCGTAGCCCCACTGACTTCCTGAGGTGAAACGGGTAAACCATCTCTAATAGCGGATTTCCCCAGACTGATTATTAAGCGCAAAAGTCATGTCACGTGACAGGCGCATATTTGTCGAACGTTGCCCATTGGATAAAATAGATACATGATTGACACAAGTGGGTGTATACAAAATATCATCTCCGCCCCCTCGTGAGACGATAGCTCGATGATATTTTGTATACACCACTTGCGTCATCATGTATCTATTACTTATTTATCTAGCACTTCTGTCAAAGGAAAACATGACACAATAGCGCATCCTGTCCGTAAAGGCGTTGCGGGCTTTCTCCCTGCCATAATACTAGCAGCCGCGTTATAAGTGAAATTCTCCTGATAGCGACGTTAAACCTTAACTCACCTCACCTCACAAAAGAGTCGCTGGTGTTCGTTGAAAGAAAACTAACTAATGTGGTATCAACACGTATGTGGATTTATTTATTGTTATATACAAAGGCTAGATGCATATACCGCTTTAACAAAATGACACAAGGCAACAATAAGTAAATGTAAATATAAACAGTAAACTATAGGACATTATTATGACAAAAGCTAATGGTGATGACTGCATAGATCACATGATTTAGCCGACACATTTTTCAATAGTCTATTGTCACTTATGTTAGGGATCCAAACATACAATGTATGTCGTCCGAAGAGTCACTGTCCGAATTGACCTCTGCTGATATGGCATCAACCCCTATAGGAACCCTATTAGAACCCTATACATCGTTCACATCCTCAGAATCCTCCAGGTCCCCTTCGATGGTTAGGCCTACGTCTTTCAAATGTTATCCCTGAAGTCAGGATGCCGCCACTCTGGTTCTTCATTGGTGACACCTGTGACTACAAACGATCGCTCAATCATGCTTGTTTTCTCTCGTGGACATCGTGCCTACAAGGACCCACTTCTGCACTTGAATTTTATTGAGTGAATAAGTGAGTTTAATGCTTAACGCCACTTCGGCATTATCAATGCCATAAGCGGCGAGTAATGTTCATTGCTGTTTTTGCGAGGCGACTCTAAGATTCCCTTAACTGTCCTCGATGTAATCAACCCACATTCTGCTCATCGGCAACCTGAACGGACGTCTGATCGACACGTCGAGTGGTTGACCTGAAATGTTTAACAACATACATAGTAATTACTTGTAGTTGATAATGTTATCAGCGACAATGAGACTATCTTGTTTTAGAATCATATTTAATAAAATACTATATTCCGAAAATTGAGATCTTTTAATTCTTCGAGTGTGAATTACTCCGGGAGTGAACAGAAATGGCCGTCGGCCAGTGTAGGCCTTGATGAGCGTCACAAGCAAGTCTTTCATCGTGTCGCTGTCAATCCAACCCTTGGTATTGATACCTTTGATCTCTTCTTTGAGTGACCGCTTACCTGTTAATAAAACAATAGAACCACTTCAAAATATCAAATCAATATTTTATTTTTAAGTATCGTGGTGCATTTGTTAAATCCATTAACATTTCTGTAACAAACAAATACATTATTTCTGAACAATCGCACGTCACATTCAGTGTGAATGTGCGACTTCGGAACTGAATTGATTAAAACGAATTTATAAATTGAAGTTAATTGATGTCTTACCCTTAACTATAACCATGGGGGATAGAGTTGTGCCACTAGCTGTCACTGCTTGTACATCCGTAATGGATCCTCTTCTCGCCACCTGTCCCTCGGATGTTTACTTAGGCAGCGCCAGTGACTTGAAATCTCATTCATATTGATGTTCGCCGCTAATGACTGCAATACTGCCGAAGCGGCGTTAAACAATAACTCACTCACTCATATTGATGTCTCAATGTCCTCTTGTAGTTCTTGTATATGTTTTGGGAAGACATCTATCTTCTTATTCAGGACTTCCGATCGTTGGGCCTGGTGAGTTTTCATTTTCAATGAAAGGTGGTGACGCTTGAAGAACTTGTCCAACCACCCGTTCGATGCCTTGGAAGTCATCCTTGGCTACCGTTTGTCTTCCATACACATGCACTCTGGATAGATAACGATTTCATTCCACATTGTAACAGGTAATCAGTATTGCATTAAAACACATTCATTCGTTTATTAATTGAGGTCTTGTATAGAACAATACAATTTATATATGGATAATAGATAAAATTAAAAGGCACTTACCCATAACTCAATTTCCGTCCAGATCCTTTCTTTCTACAGGTTTTCAAGTTTCTCTGTACTCTGGGACTGTCCTCTGAGAAATACTGTCGCCAGGTCATCAGGGGACTGTGGGCAATCTTCAGTCTGCATTCCACGGGAGTTGTTCCATGCTCGTAAGATAACTGCCCTGCCTGCCATTTTTTGGCGAGAGTGTATGACTTGTACTTTCCTCTCTTCCGTGTCAGGACGTGTTGGGCAAATGATTGGCTGACAAGTCGATCTGGCGCTGCTGTCTCATCGTCAGACTCACTCAACAATTTAATTTATTTAGAATCAGTAATGTGAAATATGAAGGTAATCTCTATATAAGCCAGTATTGATAAGATACTTTATACACTCATTGTTACTTTGCACAATATAAATAATATTATGAACCAATCTTGATCTTGATCAGACGCTTTGTATAATTGTATACTGTGAACAGTATTATTTGTTGCATTTCAACAAATCACTGCTCATCGAATCGAAAGGAATTCCTTCATAACGATCATCAGTATTTCAGTCCATTCCACTGATCATGTAAACAGCCCAGGTGCATCAAGTGTATGTATTTGTTTAGTTGTTTGTTTCGTATAGGGGGCGGGATAGCGCAGTGGTTAGCGCGTTCGGCTTCGGATCAAGAGGTCCGGGGTTCGAATCCGCCAGGGGCACGGCAACCTAATCTGCAGTAGAGAACTGTTCTACACGCAGTAAGGTTTGGGTTGCAATGTTACACTGAATCGCAGGTTTCACCGCAATACATAGCAACATGGCGTTGCGGGCTTTCTCCCTGCCATTATACTAGCAGCCGCGATATTAGCTACTCTTGAAAGCGGCGTTAAACCCTAACTCACTCACTCACTCACATACTTGTTTCGTATAATTGGTTAATGATGCTTACTGATCACATGTAAGACAATTGTCTTACAGACATGTTTCTATACCATTTGAAATACAGACTTTCAGATTAATTTTCAGAACAAACAACACTGTTGATTAATTATTGTTGACTAATAATTCAAGTACATTTCATGTAATTTTAACATAAGTACTTAAGTAAGCGGGGGTATATAGCGTTCATTCCGTCCGTCCGGTCAATTTTCGCAAAACCCGTCAAAGGTACATCATCCAAACTTTGTACATTTGTTAACCATGTTCTTCCGATAGCGCACAGACAATTTTCAATTTTCTGAGATTTATATTTGTTGTCGTTTCCATGGAGACGTCACTTTTTGGACTTAGTTTTATTGTGTTCAATGGGGACAAGTTTTCTTGGATACTGTTTAACCTAGGTGAATGAAATTTTTGTAGTGAGTACTCATGACCATACTCTTTATTCGAGTTCGAAAACCAGTTCCGAAATATTATTTTTTACGGAGTTATGGCCTTTGAATCCGAAATTTAACGTAGTACCAAAAGAACTGTGATGCTCCAATGGGGACAAGTTTTCACGGAAAACTATTACATCTAGGTGAATGAAATTTAATATGGAGGTATTCCAGATGATACTCTTCATCGAGTTCGAAAACCAGTTCCGAAATATTTGTTACGGAGTTATGGCCCTTCAATCCGAAATTTCACTTAGTACCAAAAGAACTGTGATGCTCCAATGGGGACAAGTTTTCTCGGAAAACTATTACATCTAGGTGAATGAAATTTAATATGGAGATAGTCCAGAAGATACTCTTCATCGAGTTCGAAAACGAGTTCCGAAATATTATCTTTTACGGAGTTATGGCCCTTGAATCCGAAATTGAACTTTGTACCAAAAGAGCTGTGGTGCTCCAATTGGGACAAGTCGGTAACTATTACATCTAGGTGAATGAAATTTAACATGAAGGTAGTCCAGATGATACTCTTCATCGAGTTCACAGTCCAGTTCCGAAATATTATTTTTTACGGAGTTATGAAACCCTTGAATCTGTAATTGAACTTGGTACAAATTATCGCATTGATGCACTAATGGGAAAAATTAAGTTACCTGAAAAATATTACATCTGAGTGAATGAAATTTTGTAATAACAGGTCAGTTCCTAAAATTATTTTGGACAATATTATGATGCTTGACGCTCACTTTTTTCTTGTTTAAATATTGTGAATTATAATAATTCACTTCAACTCTCTTGAATTAACACATGTTCGCTTTTTACGAATCAGCTAAATGAGATTATTTCCAAGTAACTCAGTGTGTCAAACAAGCAACGTCATTATAAAATCTCCATATTTAAATTCATGGGTTATACATACTGCCAATTTTGACAAGAGAGTTTGCTGTTCGTGGATATCATATATGTAAAGTTTATTGGCAAAACCCTTAAATCTGGAAGAATTTGACAACTGAACGACAGGCACGCCGTATTTGTACAAAAGGGTAAGCTAACTGTCGGACTTATATAAAAGAGAAATAACTTATTATTGTATTACAGATTCAAGGGATGAAAAAAATCCCCCATGTGTTAGTGGTCGGAGAAGACGTTCGCCAATTGTAAGAGGACGAAAGGATATTATTCTGTTCATGTACAAACATATCAAGGGTCGTCAATGATAACTATACTCAAGAAAAAGTTAAACTTTGTAAAACGTGTTTGGACAATTCAATGACTTTGATAATCAAAGATTTATTTCTACCACGTGAGTAAATGCATAATGGAGTTTTAGAAGAACATGCAATTTATTGATTCTATGGTTATGGAAGTATCTGAACAATTGCCTCTCTTGAGTAGATCTCATATACTTGCCTGATGTTTGTGAAAGTCCATTAAGCAATCATATATCAACAAAATCGAAGTGATTTGGACAGCCTCTTTCAAATCAAATATGTCCACAACTTAAAGGTCTCGTACATTTTACCTTGACATTCTGCAGGAAATGCCGATGGGGTCTGTAATTCTAACACTCATACAATAATTATACGATATTCTTCCAAGTCATCAACCTAATATTAAATACTGTAAAATTGTTGTCTAGAATCAGCAATTGGCCATTTGGTCTGCTTCAAGTACTGTATAGGATTGATGTTAATAAGTGGCTGTTTCAGGTGGTTTATATATAACGCTAGGCAACCTTCTAGTATCAATTGTAACGGCCGAAACACCATATTCTGGAGCATTTCGTGAGCTAAGAAAAATTTCAGAGTGAGAAGTAATTGCTCTTTTCGAATATGGAAATTTATGTCAATTGTCTGTGACATCTATTTAAAGGAGATAACATTTACATAAATTGAAGTCTTCATATTCATCTAAGAGTCAATATATTATACTAAAGACTTTATGGAATGTATAACATTGGAGACATACTAATACATATACTCGAAATGCAGATATGATATTCCTCACTTAGTTTGAAGCTGGAACCTTTTGTGAACCCGTTACCAATAGTTTGTAGCTATGAAACATGTATCTGTCGACGCCAAAGACAACTTCCAAACGCAAGGCATAACTCTTGCCAGTCTGCATTACTGGCTGATTTAAGCCAGTAATGGAAACTGGCAAGAGTTATGCCTTGTATTGGGAAGTTGCGCCAAAGAAAGTACAACATACTTTCCTGGTCATGTTGAATCAGAGTGTTTTTTTTATTTTCACAAATGAAACTATTTTCTTACAATACATTCTTTACTTTTCAGTATTAAATTAGGAATAACATATTAATCAAAAGCAGGGAATAACGATTAATATATACACAAAGAAACAAGTTATGCATCCCCGGTGTTTTCGCTAAAGAACTGTAGTTTCAGAAAGATGACAGCGTGTCTGTAATAGTAATTGTAAGATATGATACAATTATAATTTAGCAGTTTAAGAAAGAACATTTTAGTGAGATGACGTTTCGCTTCTTTTGGATATTTGCATTCATAAAAGTTCGGTATTTAGTGTCAAAAACAAGTAACCTTATTCAGAGAAATGAAATCGAATTTTGGTTGATGTCATTTGAGTAATTCCATTCTTCGAAGTGTACTGATGAACGTTTTGTAACGGTCTTTTTGCCAAAAATCACCAGTTACAGAAGTATGAAGGTTCAAAGTCTGAGAGTTTCATAGTACCGCATAATTAACTGTTCTGACAACCTAAACGCATAGCGATGCGTGTAATTAATTATATAACGCATTGGACTCACAAGAGTCCAAAATGCATTCGAAACAGCAATTTCCTTTTAAAAAAGCGTCTGAATTGTTGAAAAAAGGATGGAATTTTAACAACCAATTACGTCCTGATGAAAAATGTTTTTATTTGTGAATGTCAACTTTGTAACAACAATGTTCCGTTTATCATCTGAAACCTAAAGCTTGTCACATTACCGTAACATATCCACAGAATCACATTTCATTTTTAAATATAGGGGGTGCTTAACTTTTTTCTTTGTGTATAATTTATTCCAAGTGTATCAAAGCGACACCTGTACACGTTTCATTCGATTTGTTTAAGTGCATTTCACCTGACCATCTAGTTTGCACCTGACCACCGTGTAATCAGTTACACAGAGAGTCAGTGATACAAACATGCAATACCCTTGCTCTGAATCCAATTGCCCAACGTTACGAGTGTGTAAACTGCCGCGTCAACTTCCTTCTTGAGACTATTTAAGTAGGTTTGAGGACACTTTGATAAGGTTAACATTTCAATGTCCCGCAAAACCATCGATATCGAGTACGCCAATAGACATGTTTGTATAAATGAACCGTTCTGTTCTGTGATTGGGTTCGGGGTTGAGGCTATCGTGGCTTTCTTCGTAAGTTTATCAAGAAAATAAATATATTGAAAATGCTGTTTCTATAAGTGAGTGTATAATATGAGTCTTGTGGCAGTCTATTCATGCTTCTTTTGGCATTGTAAGCAAGAGCATGGGGATGTTCACTAATAACTCACCTATGTCTACAAATATTTAAAATTATGTTTCGAAACTAAACTGACTTGTTGGACGTATTATAGGTTAGTAGGTTCGAAACAAGACACAAACATTATTCTTTAATTAAGTATGATGTTATTAATATCCCATTGCATAAGACATGGTTACTCCTATTCGCTAGATGTCTATGGTGGTGGGTTTTTGACGGAATTTATCATCTGACACATTATTTGCAAACTTGATACCACTTTTTGTCGAATTTACGGTTATGTATTTTATCTTAAACATATTTTTCATATACTCCTTATATTCATATAAATGTATTTTTAAAAAAAGGTCAAGCTATGCCTTTTGCAAATACAGGGACGTACGAACGTTTACCTAATTATGTCTAACATCATTAAGCAATCTAATACAACTCACCTAGTAATCATGATCCTACATTTCATTAAATTAACCACGAATAAAAACAGGACTGACCTTTACAATGCACACTTAGGACAGAAAATTAACATTCTTTTTTTTAACTTTAGATTTGGTTGAAGTACAAGTGACTTCATTCAATTACAAATACGTGTCGTCAATGTATAACTTATACTGTAGAAGAATTCCTTCAAGGTATAACTACAAGACAAGGACACCACCTGTATGTACAAGAATAGGTCTCAATTGAGCCTGGATTAAAAAAAGTAATTTCGTCAGAACAAAATAAATTATGGACGTTTTTGATCGACTACCACTGTAGAAATGACCACAACTATAAATAAAAGTGTTTATATATGATTTCGATGATGACTAGACGTGGGTCGATACCAAATATATAGATATTATAAATAAAAAACAAAACAAATTAAATTATGTTTTTAGAAATTCAATTAGATAATACAAGTGGCATAATATAAGCGGAATAGCGTCAAATGTATCCAATGTCAAGAATGACTTTTTAATTTACAGTACAAAGTAAATTAGGAGAAAGAGAAGTGTGACTCTGTCAGTTGGAACTAGAGTGAGAGTGTAATGTACTTTGTAACATTGCATCCAAACTTGACTGCATGCATATGTAGAACACAACAGCAATTTCTACATTGAATCCAATAAATCCCTGTAAAACCTGGCTCTTATTTTTTGTGAAAGTGTATGAAAGAAATCAGTGTCAGATAGCATTTGTAAGAGTAACGTTTAAACTGTTACTTTATGAATATAATCAATTTAACAATATTCAGTGTTAGGATGAACTGTCACCACTGATCAACCAAATACCATTGTAGTTTGTTATTGAATTAAGAGGTAAGTGTAAGCATATTATACTTTCCCATATATTCGCACATTTAGATTCAAGCGCAAGTAAACCACATGTGCCATCATTACACATTAACGGTTCTTGATATATGTAAAATCGCCGCTAATGGCTGTGATACTGTCGAAGCGGCGTTAAACAATAACTCACTCACTATATGTAAAAAATATAGAATTCTTTATTGCATTTGCTGATAAAATGTGATAAACGTTTTGTGATCGTATGATGTGTAAATGAAATTGCAAAATCAGCAACTTTTAAATATTGCTTTCTTCAAAATGGCCACAATTGGTTTCATTTTGCAACATTTCTACAAAGAGCAAAATAGCATTTCAAATTGACAGGAAGTGGAATACACCAACATTTGTCTTAGTTTACCTTGGAATTTCATAGATTACTGACAAGTTATTTTTATTATTCTATAAACTGTTTTTTAATAAAACTACATTGACGTTCAGAAATGTTTACAGTTAAACAACGCACGCTTAAAACCCTGTGTATACATCCTCAATTACACATCTTTAAAAGGAAGCTAAAATGGTCCTTTGAAGCATGTATGAAGGTTTCGCTTCTCCCCATTCAAATAGTCTCATCACAATACCCCAACCACTCGCACATTTTGAAAGTCCTGTAATGCAATTTGACAGTTCAGAAAGCACATTCAAGTTTTGAGAGCCAGACAATTCCTCGCTTGATAAGACTTCTTCTCACGTCGACGCCCATGTACCATACCATTATGACAAATGGCTTTGTATTTGCGAGGCTCAGACACCTTGATTAGGTTTTTGATGTCAGATTAGAGGAGATCCTTCTGCTATATCACTAGAATATATTTAGGGTTAAAACAGGTGGTTTTTGCTTACGATAAGATGTTGGAAAATGTGTAGTTATTAAGAAGCATGGCAGTACCATTAGCATGTACCTCGATCAAACTATTGAGACGAATGTATGATCATGTATGTTGCTGAGGCTGTATGATAAACGTAGATCATATAGACGTGCACATTACTCAATCAACCACATTGATAAATCAAAACCATAGCATCATTTAAACACTCCTAAACGGTTATTATTGTATAAAGGTCTTACTGATGATGGGTAAGTAATACATAAGATAAGCTCAGTCTCCGTTTTTTTAACATTTCACTTTCTCTCAGTAGATTCTTAACCCGTTACTCGATTCATGTATATCTTATTGCATGGATACTGTTTAGTAGTCTCCATGAATGAGGCCAAAATACATGAGTACATTAACATTCCCATTTGAAATTATATGGAGCACTATATTGTATGTACTGTAACAATACATACTCATATGTTGGCCTAACGTTTCACCTTAACCAACCTTATCAGTTTGAAGTGATCATTCTATAACAAGGACTAAGACTTTGTTTGATATGTCCAATAAAAGACAAATACTGTGATTATCACTTATGACACATTATCCTAATCTCTACAAGACTACTTCGAAGGCGACAAACACCCTAAATGGTATGCAGTAATGAATCAGCCTGTCAATTATATGTCTGACTTAAATGCCAAGAAAACAAACTCAAAATAAAGACAATACATGCAAACAATATACCAAAAAAATGACATTGTGATAAGGAGTGAATTTGTCCATATTTTTAAATAATATAATTCTCGCACCTGTGTGATTGGTTTAAAGATACAGCTTGTTTTAGTTACGTTTTACTTCGATGGGTTATCAATTCAGTTAAATACATTTTATTATTGTCATTAGTTATTCCCTGACAATCACACCAACATCTAATGATTATTCCAATAAAATTCCAATACTATATTATGTTAAAATGTTCATCTAATTCAGCCAGATGGTTTTGACAGAGTATATGAAGTAGTAAACGATAGCTCGATTTGAAGTAGATTGTCTTCACTAATGAGAGTCAAGAAAAGCAACATGATGCAGTACATTGTGTTCCCTGTAACTGAATTGACCTGGGATAGTTTTATCAAAATACAAGAAAAGGTATACAGATATTATGTCCATGGGCGTGTCAGTTCCCTTAACACATCACTGTCAAAGTACTTATGAAATCACTTCTGAGTGGTGAGAGTGAAACTTTTATTTGGAGGGCAAGTGTCATTATTTTATTATTTACACTTGATAATGTGATTATTTGTATTAGAAATGTATTAAGCTAATTCCGAATGGTCGATTGCTTTTCACTACCAAAATTGGTTTTGTTGTAAAATGATATAGGATTTTGCTTATTTTAATTTATTGTGATCACAACATTATTCAACAAACGACCCTACCTCTTGTGACAACTCACCTTAATATTGTTATTATGTTTCATGAAGACAAATATACAACAACCCCGGGCAAAATGTATATGTGCATATAATATAAATGTATGAACTACATGAAAATGAATACGTTTAAACAGAAATGTATAAGTTAAAAATTGTTTATGTCGCATTGATTTCCCACTCTTAATATCAACACTGAGTCGTTGGTGATTCTGAAGCAGATTTGTGTTTACACTGTAGATAACACAAATCAATATAACCTGACGAAACAAGCCATGCCCACCGTAGATACGTGTACTATCTTACTGTTAATTTAATAAAGTTTATGGTACATTCGATGAAGACAATAAACAAACTTCAATAAAAAAGAGAAAAGAGTATATATTGGGATTTTAGCTTTGCCTATTGCATTTATTTCATGGGCTGCATTTTACATAAAATGGTGTATTTATTCATCGTTTTTCCTGTGCAGTTTTACAGCGACATTCCAGTTTACCGAGTCATATATTTCAACAGAGGATAACAGATTTAGATACTGAAGTCACATTTCGGATGTAAAAGTTACATAACTAATTTTCTAAAATGTTGTTACATATAAATCTGTAAAAAAAAGTGTTTTTGTACGTGATGAAAGCATTGTTGAAATATTCATTGCTAATTGTATTTTGTAGTTTTGAAGAGTGACGAAATATGTATTGAAGATTTAAGTCATTAGAATTTTGGATTTTTCTCTTCTACAACCACATGTCAAGGGAAATCAATTGATACTAAATTATTGAAATTAGATGCGGGTACCTTTGAGACTTTCAGGATTCAAGTTATTACACTTCCTATTAACAAAAAAATTCCGATTCAGTCATTTATTTAATTATTTTTTTTATTTTCACAAATTTCCCATGAGCCGTCAATAACATTAAATTTCCCGGGAAGAATACATGTGCGTCCAATAGACGTTCACTCATTTCGTACAGCTGTGTCAAGTACCACCAAGTACTCATCATATTCGTCCCTGGTTACTCTGTTACTCTCCCGAAGTTTTCGGGATAAAATAGGGTGATAGGCATAGATGTTTCACTATGACCATAATTCATGTTGTTAACACAGTATACATTATATCCACATTGAAGATCAGTATATAAGTGTCAATACAAATGATAACAGTTACGGCAACATGTAGATATAATTTTATATCAGTCTATGGATGCTTCAATAACAATGAGTAAGTTACATTATTTCTTATAGTAAAACAGTTCTTGTCTGCCAAGTCTGACATCCATCACTAATATTAAGTTCTTAATTTGAATGGACTGCAAGTTTTATATGTAGTGTATAAACTTCCTTGAGAAAGATGTGTCATGCTGTAACTCATGTCGCAACCTTCATTGAATAATGATGTAAACAGGATAGAGGAAATACACAACTACTGCAGTGACCTTTAAAATGTAAATTGAGACAGAACAAACACTGTATTACAGACATTTATATGGTGACATACTGTCATCGACTGACTGTCCCGGAAAAACCTGACTTGAACATCATCAAATTTTGTGCCTAATGTATTTTGAGTTCAATAGACAACACATATTAATGAACACAGAAAAATGTTAATGTACACATTTATAATATCCTTCTATAAGGGGGGCGGGATAGCGCAGTGGTTAGCGCGTTCGGCTTCGGATCAAGAGGTCCGGGGTTCGAATCCCGCCAGGGGCACGGCAACTTTGTCTGCAGTAGAGAAATGTTCTACATGCAGTAAGGTTTGGGTGCAATGCTACATTGAATTTCAGCGTAGTACCACCCATGGTTCGCTAGTTCCAGCCGTTGCTCGCAGGTTTCACCGCAATGCATAGCCACATGGCGTTGCGGGCTTTCTCCCTACCGTAATACTAGCAGCCGCGATATAAGTGAAATACTCTTGAAAGCGGCGTTAAACCCTAACTGACCTCACCTCACCTCCTTCTATAAGATTATCACAGTTGTGTTGGCATGTTGGCTATGGAATTCATGAGTCTGAAGACATGTTAAGTGTTCCCTTGTCAAAATGAACAATATGAAAGCAATATGATTAAAAAGACAATAATAACATTGACTGAAAGCATATATTATCATTTAATAGTTCATGAAACCTTTTAGAACACGTAGCCAACGCTTTGAACTCGAAGCATGAACCATGAAAATTAGAACACTTAAATGACATTTTAAACATGGTCTGAATGAAATGCCCTCTTCTCATCACTCAAATAGTTTCATTACAACTATCCATCCACTCGTTTCGAAGGTCTTGTAATGCAATTTGACAGTTCAGAAATCAGATTCCAGTGTGAAAAGCCAGACAATTCCTCATTTGATTAGTCGTCTTTCCACTTCGACGCTCTAGTATCATACACTTATGACAAATGGCTTCGTATTTGCGAGGCTCAGACACCATGATTAGGTTTCTAATGCAACATCCTTCTGCTGTATGACTGGAATAAAGTAAGAGTGACTGACATGTTTATATGAATATTGTAGGAAAGGAAGATATACTGGTTTACTATTTAACACACCTCACGGATGTTATTCCTAATTTGAAACTAATTATTTGAATACAGTAAGATAGTGTTTATGTAGAATTTCAATTGTTTAGGAACTTCTCAATATTTTGTTTATAAATATGAATTTCTATTGTAATACAAGGTCATAAGATTAACCAGTCCGTCAACATTTTTGCATTAATAATATAATTAAAAGACTTGCAAGTTCGTCTGTAGTCATGGAATTTTATTTAAGAATCATTTAAGAGCATTATCATCATATGGTATCATAATATAATCGAGACGTAATCTTTCAACAAGTTCAAAAAAGTCATTTGTCTTAAAAAATAATAAAAGCTCTACAGATGTATGTTCAACATATCCTTGTTATTCAGTGAACAATAAATGTTGTCATTCATGCATCAATTAAATCACACTTTTATAATCAGCTTTAATGGCTGTACTATTGTTATTGAGTGGTTAGTAAATTTGGTGAATGTTTCATCAATTTTATTAAAATTACGAACGTAAAGTCTGCTACAGAATAACTCATATCACAGTTTCTAATTTAATCACTCAAAACATTTACCGTTTTAGTGTACTTATAAGGGTTGCTTTAAGTTTGTCCGATGCTTTGTGCAATATATATTTATCTGTGTTTTTAAGATATATTGTTTCGCACAGATCAAAAAATACTGGTTCATGAAGTAATTACATCTTCTCTTACTGTCTAGACTCTATGGGATTTTTACTCCCGATGCATCTATTGCCTTAGGACTGTAAAATGACAAGTACAGTATTTATCTGAAAATTAATTCAATATCGTATTTACAAACAATTGTAAGCCAAGTGTAATAATGCTGGCATATTGGTCAAGGATAGGTTTCATGACTTTCAAAACAAACACAGAAATTATATGGATAATAAATAAACGTATTCTTTCCACCCAGAGAACATTCTTTGATCTCTGGTATCAACGCATGTTGAAGTACCATGTCCTAATCTGGTATCAGAAAAGTAAGTTCGTGTCTGACTTTCAAAGACTGAAAATCTGTCAAGTAATTTTTCATAACCAAGTACAAATAAATACGGATGAATCAGCTAGGGAAAGGTAAACCTTTCATCCCAGCAATAGAAGGGGGAAAATTGAGTACATCATATTTTTGGTGAAGTGGGTGCTAGTCTACAGACGAAAAACAGGGAAATACAGATGGGGAGTTAAATTCTAATCTGTATTCTGTCTTGAATATTATGTGTGTTTTCTTTTTTCAGTAACTGTCCTCTTTCAGACAACAGTTACATTATATATATGATTTGCAGGGTACTTGAAATCATACACAAACGTAGTTTGTTTTAACAGAAAGCCCCAAATATCCAACCGACAAGGAGCCATAATTTAGTTTTCTTTGATGATGTGGTATTTTTAACCCATAAGTACAGACACGGAGTTGGTCAAATATACATACAGATAGTGATGAATGTCGATATTAACTTATTCATGCCTACTCATACCTTTTCACATATATCAGTTCATGTCATCATTCTAATATTAATTTGTCTAACTCTTATTCATTTTGACTTGTTCTTATCACTATTAACTCAAATGTGCTACACTGTAATGTGAAACAACGTTTGCTTTGACTCTTTTTGTCTCAGATGACTTCGTTTTGGCCCGCTTTTTCTGTTTTCACATATTGGCCAAGTTTCAATGGGTATAATCCAGGCAGTAGAGATTGAATACATGCTGTAAGAGTCTTGTTATCTTGTGTTCAGATTGCTTTGCAGCTATTGGCAACCAAAACGCTACTTCCTTAGTAGAAATAGTCTTATTTTACTCATACTTAATCTAAGATATGTACACTATGTTTGTTTATGTATGCTTCGAATACAAACAATCCAAAATGTAAAAACTCACTTCAATCCAAAAAGTAGGAAAAAAGAAATAAGGAAACTGCCATTGTGAAGACAGCTATATACTAAATGTCAGATCTGTGAGAAGCAAAGTTCCTGGCATCAATGAATTCCTTTTTGATCTTGACATTGAACGCTGTTCTATATCTGAATAATGGCTCACTGATAAGGAGGTGTATGATTATAATCCCACTCCATGGCTATAATATTAAAACATGCAATCCGGTAGTACTTTTCTTAATTCATAACACAGTTTTCTCAACTGTTAGATACTGCTTTAAACAACATTGGTCAAATGGCGATTGCAGGACATTCACCTCAAAGATAATACAAATAAGCATGCAGATCATTTCACAGATAAGCTGCCTGTATGGAGACATCCACTTTGTATGAGGCCTCATAACATCCCGTTTCTTGATGACGATTAGAGGAGCGTGAGTGTCTAACATTGGAGTTACATGGTATAGAACTCATCAACTTTGACTTTATCAAAACATTCCACCTTTTCCTGCTTATAGAGTCACCAACATTGGATTTATGCTCGGTAATATCAACTCTTTTCAGTTTCCTGCATATGATATCTTTGAAGACTGTTTTGGTCAGCTGCTTCATATGAATGTAGAATGATTAGTCTTCTTTTAGCACCGAGAATTCACATCGTCTGTTTCCTGAGAACGTATCAGCCCTACAGTAGGACCACTTAACTCATGCTTCAATGATATATAACCCCCCTTGACAGCATCAGAAATCATGCACTTTCTTTCAAGACCCATGCAGATTAAAACCAAGTATACTTCAGTGACTTAATGTGACTCTATTAACCTACTCGAGACATGCATCTCAGATGTGCGATCCAGAGCTGAATCGACTTTTTTTACATTGAATGATATAACTAAATTCATGGTAATTAGATGCCAGAAAAAAGGACTTTAACCATCGCTATCGGTGATAACTCTGTCAGTCCCAGCTTATAAATGTGTGCAAAGCTCGATGTGGTTTTAATCAATATCTCTTAAAACCTATGTTCAGGGTCTTTCTGTCTTTACAGTGTGTTCGCCGCTAATGGCTGCAATACTGCCGAAGCGGCGTTAAACAATAACTCACTCACTCACTCACTCTTTACAGTGTTGACAATATCGGAAAATAGTTGACTGCAGACTGTAGAGCTAGTACACGTATTACTCCAGGTCTCGAGTATTGTAATCCACTGCCTTATCGAAGATTAAGCTCAAACATTAAAATACTGCAACAGCTTTAGAACAGTTCTGCTCGACTGATTCCTATTCCTTGGCTTCCACTGCGATAACGAGTCACCTGTAAGTTGATATGTCTCACATAATCTGTCTTGAGTGATCCAACTCCTAAAAGTACTCTCAAATCAAGCATGGCTAGGACTGATCTTGAAACATCCCTATGAAAAGCACTTCGTTCATTGGGGAAGTTTTTCAGTTGCAGACCAAGTTTTGTTATATGAACTTTCAGTTGACATACAACAGACGCACGCTAGGGAATCATTTACGAAAAATCTAAAGAGACTCTTAGATTCATGCAACATTCTGGCACTGAAGAGAACTATTCTTTGAACAAATTATTTTGAATCACTCTGTTTGTCTTATTATTTTTTTTATTTCTGTATCTGGAAACTATTTCGATATAAGGTGCTATGAAAATTAATCGTCGGTCTTATATTAGTTCATCAATCAATACAATTCACAGATTTAAAAAAAAATGTTTTCATCAAAGTATAACAAGGACAAGTTCATGAAATGAAGACAAATTTTACAAACTATGCTGTGGCGCACCAATTAATTACACAATTATATAATGAAGAATAAACATTGCTTAAATAACTCGTTATCAGTCATCTAGATCCCTCCATTAAGATGTATCGTGTCAAGGCATACAGATAACTTTTGACATTCCCAAGACATTTATCTTCATTCCAATGATTGGGAGAGAAACATCAAATATCACATAAGTGACACAGGTGATTAACGATTAAAGATTAAAGACATTTCCTCTTCAGGAAAGACAGATAGATGGATAATACAAGTCTGATGAATAATTGAATTTAGGTCTACCAGAAGGAAATGTCATTGTTTAGTGATAGTTGCCATCAATGTAGTCTAAGTAATGTTTGGGCTAAGGCTATACAATGTATGAGACATCCAAGGTAAAGTATTGGGCACGAATATGTGATACCACAAAAACGTAAAGAAGTAGATTTTGTTGAAATTTGCTCCAAAAATGAGTTGAGTTCTCTCGAGTCAATTAAAGTAGAAATGAATTTGCGAATCCACGAGTGTAAATATATTATTTCTACTTCATGGGTGTAAAGAAATTATTTCTTCTTCATGAGTGTAAGTATATTATTTCTACTTCACGAGATGAAATATACATGAGACGAGAAATGTCAAATTCCTATTTATTAGATTTAAGAAATTATGCATAGTTCGTAAATGACATTCATTTTATGAATGGAGCACCCATGGTTGCCTTACTTTATCGCGGTCTTCCTATGACGTCATCCTATTGTTACGATGATGTCAAATGATTGAAATGGTTATTTCACTGAGTAAAATAACATGTTATTCACTCAGTGAAAATACGGATTTTATTTTAACCGATAAATGCCGTATTTCACCACTGAAAAATAAATAGAGGATATCTGTCTTTTACCTAATACCATGTTTATCTCATCGAGTGAGGTATAAAGGTTATATTTCACGAGTGACACGAGTGAAAATATATAACTTGTCTACCTCGCAAGAAGATCTTTCTCGCTCTGATGGTAAATGGAGGCAGCACAACACTACTCTTAATTAATGTTTTAGTTCAGGGCAGTTAGAAACCCGCATCTACTTATCTACAAGTGTATATTCTTATCAAATACATAACAAAAGTTTGTCATATTTATGTTATTAATTTGTTTAATTCCGTCAATTTATAATACATGTTGCGGTAAAATCTACCACTTGTCATTAACAATTGTTTCAATACCATTTTTTCTTTAATGTTAAAAGTTGTCATATACATAGTTTCACAACATTAAATTTGGTCTATCAGATGTTATAAATAAGTATTTCTGTGTTTTGTGTTGCAATTGACGGAATTTAATGGTAAATGTTTGGTCATCACGACATAATATCGTTCTTACTGCTGATAAGGTTTATAAGAGTATATATAAGAGTTTTGGGCATTGATAGACCTGAGTATATCAACTCAGTTATATAGTTAAAAGTTCATTTGCTGAAATCAGAACTGACATAGTTACCTTCACCGATAATCTCCTTCATGTTTTTGTTTTTAACCAGATATGAACACTAACTTTGTAAGACTTGCTATCTTTGAAACTTATACAAAACGATTATGGCATCTAATAAGGACACATTACTTTATTACATTACTATGATAAAGATAACATAAGTATCGATGGTTGAAACGAATAATAAGTTCATATTCTTGTCGTTTACTTCTTACAACTTTCATTCTGACATCAGTATCTCATACATAAGTATTGATAGTCTGATATTTTCATAATAATATCTGTACATTTTCCAGATAGAAACATTACTCCACATTATTTCCAACCATATAACCAATATATGTATCGGAAGTAAACTTCCCGTTTGGTCTAGACAGTAAGTGAGGATAAATATGTGTGGTTAAGGAGCTAAATGTGGCTCAGTGCCGCAATGTCTGTTGTATAGATTTCGTGTAGTCTATTTGAAAATGTTAAAAAAGCAGTCTCAAAGAGACTATATATCGAGATATCAATACACAAGCAAATAGCACAATATGCTCACAACATTAACAATTGATAAGTATTATTTCCATAATGAGGTATTCAAACGAATATGAAAATGAAAGCACTCCATAGGGTTTCTTGTGAAGATTGCGAAAAGTATATTCTAGAGAAGGACGAAATATTACATATTATTGAAGTATATACATATATTTTCTTTCATCGATTATCCCCATATCATTACATTAACAAATGTTATAACAAGATGAGTAATCACACTGATTAGTGAAGGTATTTCATAGTCTAAATACAGTTCAAGTCTATTATTTTACCCCGCAAACTATTGTGGTTGCCCGCACACAGTAAACACAGACATTTAATAGGAAAACAAAGTTATAGTACGCACGGAAATGTAAATATAATGGGTTTCTGTGGCGTGTAGTTATTTATCACTTGATTCAGTGTTATAACATTTTTTGAAATAACAGTTGTGCTAAACGAAGCATTTTTCTTGAACAAACTATGAAGTAAACATATTCATATATATTCATATATATTTGTCATAGGTTGGTACATATATTGTTATGAAAAATACCATTCTACATTTGAAATGCCAATTGAGTTGACTGCAGGACGATGAATATTGCTATAGTGACTCTGCAATTAACAAGTTCACATACTAGACACTTTTGTTATTGTGTTCTTTAACAATAAACATTCGGTTCATGACGTCTAATGACACTCGTTAATCGAGAGGTAGGTGTCTTTGAAACCAATAGGCAATGGATTGTCGTGATGGGAAAATTAATTCTCATTGACCTATGTCATGTTAATTTGATAATGATAATTTTCCAACCATTGATATGATTTGCATGTGTTGACAAAGTTCGTGTTAGAAACACATATGCATGGCACTTAAATCTGGTGCTAAATTTATAGTTATTTCACTATGGAGACTCGCATGTCACGGACGTAATGGATTACAATGTTTCATTTAACAGGCACGCTTTCAATTATACTTTAATCTCCGTATCTTGGATACATATAATTACTTTGGTTAGATAACATAATGCATAGGGACATACAATGCACATGTGTAATTCATTCGTCTTGGTAACATTATACAGCTGCTATGACTCTGAAATTTTGAATATGTGATTAGACATTTCATACTTTGCTTAACCTTTCACTTTAACCTTTAATAGATACTGACTTTTTCGTTTACACAAGTACATTCTTACTGTCATATCGTGACGTTGTTAAACGTCATTATTCTGTAGATTACATTTAGGGCTGTCAAGCACATGGATGTATACCTGTCAAAATAATTAATTTAAACAAACGTTTAAAACAAATCACTATTAGAAAAAAATACAAGATAGTGTTACATTCTAGGTCCAGAAGCTGATAAAGGATCGATTTATACCAAATCGACATTAAATTAAATATCTACACAGACGTCATTTACACATGCAAATACTACAGCACGATATCAATCGCGTTATGACAATTTTGTATATATTTATATCCTGGTAAATAGAGAGAAACATTGATGTAAAACGTGTTATTTTTGCCAGCAGGGTCCTTAACAGTGATGTGTCACTTCTAGAAAAAGGAATAAGAGGGTTTGCTGATGAACTAGACACTTGAGGCGCCCCATAAGAGTAAATTTTGATGCATCTTTTGTTTATAAGGATCTTGGAAGCACGGTTCATTGATGGAATTTATGAGGTTTGCTGCCAGGGAAATTACTACATCAGGAATTCTCCCGCTGAAGTAGTGAGTCTCAGGCAGTCGTGTGAATAAACCCCTGGGCGTCATGTACTTGATAAGATTATATGAGTTGGTAAATTAATGTACATATAATGATAAGTGTGCTGACAATAATATAAATGTCATATTTGATGTTCATGATAATGTGCATATGTCTAACAAATATGCCTTTTTTATTTAATATTGTAATGAACCTATTTTAATGGTATACTATTATCATCAAGTACATTGAAAAGACGATGATAACAGATTTGTGGGAAATGTAGATCTATTTGTGTACATATAAGGTAACAGTGATAAGATTAGATCGCTGACATTGAACAGAAAGTGTTCAAATATTCTTAAAATGGTTTCTGGTTATTACTAAAAATTAACGCCTTTATTAAAAATGATATTAAACATGTTGTATTCTTGGTAGTTTCTACCCCACTGCTGATGTCTCTGCTGTATTCTGATAACCTTGTTTTCTTTATGATGTTTTCCCCTCATTGATTGTTAATTTGATACAACTATCAAAACATTGTTTTCAGTCAGCTTTTGAATCGAGCCTGATATAACTTATGAAATAACGTTCGGCCAATAATAAACTAACATGGGTACCGATTTATGGTTCTCCAAATGGGATCAATAATAATTAATTTTTCATGCAATTATTTTGGATATTCAAGTAGTGGTTTCGTAACTATGTACATCATCAGGATCATAAATGAGTTTCATCATGGAGATGTATAATTATATGAAGAAGTACCATGCTTTGCAATTTTGAAGATAGATCCATAAAATTTTGAATTTTCTCCAAAAAGTAACTGTGACAAGTAAAGTAAGGGTTATTACTTCTTTTCTTTTCGCATGATTTTTCAATCAAATATCGAAGGGACTGGGTAATTAGTTGGCAATTATTAACGGCAAAACTTGCATAATACGTGTCTGTTGTAGGGAACAAAAGGGTGTGAATTTGTAAGAAAAGGAAACTAAGGTGCATTGTGAAGTTATAAATTAGTATATCTTGCTTTCACAATTTCGATATTACATGTTTGTTCATAGAATGTTGTGTTTTATTACGGAAACGTATTAGTGTGAGTAGTGTAGTGATAGTATCTCTTACGTAGGACTTAATATATTCTATGTGGGAGACAAGTTTTTATAAAACCGTTTTCCAGCATCTAGCATTTTTCACTAGTGATTAGAGTTAATGTAAGGGAATGCAATCCTAAGAATACTGAGGGGCATTACAAATGGCAGCATTATCGTTTTAAAAGGATGTGACAAAGACCATTTACTGTCCAGCTCACTACTCATGAGTACTTTTCGACTTCGCTCGAAATTCTATGACTTTGTATCAAATAACAAATGGAAATTCTCTTAATTATTTGGTGATTAATCCTTATAATGTTGTATTCGTCTCCCTTAAGAGAAGAAGCGGCTTCGTGCCATAATAGATTCTGCAAGTATCAGGATCAACAAACTCATACAAGTAAGTCCAATCTTCTTACACTTACAATTTAGCATTAATGAACTTGCGCATGTCGTTCGGGTTTTGGCAGTAAGGAAACCAAGTCAAGAAATGAGTAGATGAACACTTGATACACAAAATTCGACAGACAAATACCAACATATTAAAGATAAATGAAAAGACCGGAATATCATGATCAAAGGCACACTCAGATTCAGGCATCAGGCCTGATGCTTAAGTTTCTCCACAACCTATGTTCAAGAATGAAATGATCGCGGGAAAAGTTATCTCTTACATAGCGATACTTAGTCATGTGTAGGATATAGTTTCTTCTACATAGGAGATTAGTCCTACGTAGGAGATAAGTCCTCGTCAGAAGATCGTTTGATAACTTTTGCTCATAATGACACTTATACATTTCCGTATTTTAAACAGAACAAAACGTGTTTACGTTAAAATAAACTGTTTGTTTCACAATATAAGCTGACAAGTAATTTACTTATCATGGAAATTATGGTACTTTATTCCCTCTTCATATCAGTGTTCAGTAAAGACTGTTTGAAATTGAAAATAGACTTGGCAACAAACACTTTATTAGAGAAGAAACTGATTTGAATACGATCTAGATCTACATTCTGTTTCCTAAGTATACCCTAGAGTAAACAGTGGTGAGATTGAGGGAACATTAAAATCAAATAACTTTAATAAAATCGCTTATGAGGATGATTAACTTTATTGTAACTTTTAAATTGAGTTTATATGTGCTTACATGTATCAATACTATGTATCTAACTTGAAATTCACAAATAGTGGAATTCATCATGGGCATCCAAGTTGTTTGTTATACAGATACGAGGTAAATAAATGCGGGTAACTGTTCACTTTGTTAGCTTGAAATATAACATGAAGCCAACAAGTTGAAAGCACTGTATTATATATGGAATCAGAGTTTCTGATGAGGGTATTCATTGGCGTTGACCATAATCAATGTGCAGTGACTGGCACTATTTGATTTATGTCTGGATCACGAAAATAGTACAGCATCAAATAATGACATTCATGTTATTTAACACATACATGGAATTGCAAACAGACGATTTTCTTCACCCATTTACACACGGTGTGATGATGAAATGATATTATATATGCTTAAATAAAAGTAATAATATACTGTTATATGATATAAACTGTGTAATAATATATACTGGGATTCATATACCGAGACTTTATGTATTTGTATATATTTGCCTTGTGTATATTATTGTTGTACAGGAAAGTAAAGTAGATGATTCCACTTCAACAGTTTGTGACCAATGGAATGTCATACTTTTTAAAACAAACCAGCTAACCCGCAATCTCGTCATCCCAGGCCTCTTTATCATGGCATAAACATGATTGGGAGAATATAGAAGTGAGTTAATAGGATAGAATGCAATCCTAAGCAAGCATGTGTCCATTTGCTGTCCATTAGCTTGCTACAAATGATGGTGGATACTATTCGACTTAGCTCGAAATTCTTTATAGTTGGTTATATTATTTGTACATACACCACCCTTCTGATAGATATAAAATGACACAGCTACATTCAATAATACAAATTCGTGTTTTTTCGACGTATATATATAAACTCAAGGGCAAAAGAAAGTATCAGTGTAACGAGTGTTGATATATTTGATAACAGAAGACACGAGGGTGAAATTCTATTTATCAACCAAAATCATTATTATTACGTTTAAGTGAAAAAAACTGTACATCTGTGAGCACATCTCTCCATTTGACTTCCAGTGTGGTGAGGTCATAGCATAGTAACGTCATCGTGTTTATGACGTCACAGTATTGTGATGTCATTTTTCGATGACGTAAATGCATTGTGATGTCATGTAGTCGACGGTGACAGAGCATTGTGCAAAATCTACTGCCAGAAAGATCTCCTAGGAGATATCGCTTGATCTCCCACAAGCGATATCTCCTGTTGAAGACAGTTTTGGGTGATAAATCTTCTTTTCAACAGTGTAAAACAAACATATTTCTGCCAGATAAACTCGGTTTTGAATGTTTGTGATGAGGATTTATCATCCAAAACTGTGTTCCACAGGAGATATCCCTTGTGGGAGATCAAGCGAGATAGGAGATATCTTTTTGGCAGTAGATTTTGAACAATGCCCTGTCACAGTCAACTGCATGACATCGAGTAATGACATCACAATGCTATGACGTCATTAACATGATGACGTCACAATGCTATGACCTCACCGCACTGGAAGTCAAATGGCAGAAATGTACTCAGATATGTACACTATTTTCACTTAAACGTAATAAGAATGATTTTGGATGATAAATAGAATCTCACCCTCGTGTCTTCTGATATCAAATATATCAACACTCGTTGATAAAAGTGAAAATATCCTCGGCAAGCCTCGGATATTTGTAACTTTAATCCACTCGTGTTGATATATTTGATATCAGAAGACACTTGGGTGAGATTCTCTATATATCTCGTTAAGAGATGTACACAATTTCATTCATGAGAGCATGATACTTAATCTTTTATATCTGTTCAAACACACATGGGGTGCTGAAATAGCTAATTCCAAAGGTATTTTGGGAAATTATTCTGGGTATTTTAGGTAAAATTTTATGAAATATGGAAATTATGTTAGTACAAGATGGTATCGACATAATGTACTTCCTTTGACTTTAAATCAATGACGCATCGTTGCTCTAGGACGTCAAAAAACAAGCCTGAAAGCCCTATTTCACTCCCTAATCTCGCCTGGTTAAGGAGATTCTATAACGACGATTTTTTAAAAGCTGTGTTTTTCAGAATGATGAACAGATAATGTTTCAAATTTTACAGACCAACTTAGTTTGCTTTTAGAGACATGGTGTTATAATCTTGTTCATCACTCGTTGATTAAAATATCTTGCGTTGTTGTATTTATACTTTCTTTTGCCCGTGAGTTTATATACAATATTAATCTGCCTTCACTAGCCAGTGACCGGAACTATTCTCCACTATGTAAACAAACGAGATTGTTTTAAATGAAGATAATCTTAATTACAATTGACCGTTGAGATTAGAAGGTAAAACAATTACTTTGTATGATCTGTATGAAATTATAAGACACGCATCAACAGTACATGCATATTGATATATTGTATGTAATTTATATTTGATTGATAATACTATTGCCTGCTATTATGTATAAAACTTTAGCTAAATGGTTAAACATCCTTCATCAAAACATATATAACTCCTCCTCCTCTCAGCACTGTAAAAGTTTCATCACAACCATGGACTCACACATCTTGAGAGTCCTGTAATGCAATTTGACAGTTCAGAAATCAAATTCCAGCGTTGAGAGCCAGACAATTCCTCGCTTGATAAGTCTTCTTCGCACTTTGATGCTCTTGTATCATACACTTATGACAAATGGCTTCGTATGTGCAAGGCTCAGACACCATGATTAGGATTCTAATGCCAGATCTTTCTGCTGTATGACTGGAATAAAGTAAGAGTGACATATTTGTATGAGTCCTGAAGCAATGGAAGATTTTACTTTTAAGATTGTACATTTATTTGTTTTATGTTTAAATACGATTTTCTATTGTATTAAATGGTCAACGATTAACCAAAAGGGCATTTATCTTAAAAATATTGATGTAAAATCTCTACAGGAGTATTAACTAAACATCTTTGCAATACCTTTAATAATATATTTTGTCATTCATGTATCAATTATTTTACACTTTCATAATCATAGTTTGTTCTAATAACTATAATATATGGTAATATGTTTATGAAGTGGTTAGTATATTGGGTGAATGTTTCTTCACTTAGTACATGTAAAGTCTGCTACAGATTACATTATATCACTTTGTGCAATACAGGATATAGCACACTTACCGGTTCACTGTACTTGCAAGGATTCCTCAAAGTTTGTCTGATACTTTATGCATTTTATCTTTATCCGTGCTTTTAAGATATATTGTTTTAAAAGGATCACGAATACTTGATAGTGAAGTAATTACATCTCTTATTGTCGAGACTTGCTTTATGACTGTAAAATGACAAGTACAGCATTTATTTGAATATGCATTCAAAAACCTATTTAAAAAAAAATCCCTCTATTGGATATCTCAAAAGTGTAATAATGCTTGGTCAAGGATTGTTTTCTTTTACAGGATAAGACAAGAATTCTATGGATAATAAATAAACGTATTCTTTCCACCCAGAGAACATTCTTTGATCTCTGGTATCAACATATGACGAAGTACCATGTCCTTATCTGGCATCAGAAACGTAATTTTGTGTCTGACTTTCAAAGACCGCAGGTCTTTCAAGTAAGTGTTCATAATCAAGTGCAAATAAGTAAGGATGACTCAGCTTGCGAAAGGTAAATCTTTCAGCCCAGCAATAGAATTGGGATTGTTGAGTACATACTTTTTTTGGTGAAGTGGGTGCTACAGACAAAACCCAGAGAAAAACAGATGGAGAGTTAAATTCGAATCTTCATTCTCTCTTGGATAAAATGTGTATTTTCTTTTTCCAATACCTTTCCTCTTTCAGATAACAGTGTGGTTTTGTTTTTTGGGACCGATCGGATTAATATATTTAGAGTTATGGGCCTTAAATTAGAGCTCTTGGCTTTCTGATTTTCGGGACGGGATAGCGCAGTGGTTAGCACGTTCACCTTCGGATCAAGAGGTGCGCGGTTCGGAGTCCCGCCAGGGGCACAGCAACTTTGTCTGCAGTAGATAGTTGTTCAACACGCAGTTAGGTTTGGGTGCAATGCTGCACTGAATTTCAACGTAGTACCATCCATTGGTCGCTAGTTCCAGCCGCTGCTCGCCAGTTTCACCACAATACATAGCCAAATGGCATTGCAGGCATTCTCTCCCATAATACTAGCAGCCGCGATATAAGTGAAATACTCTTGAAAGCGGTCAACTCATCAACTCACCTCAATATCCATGCCAGCATTCCAATAGTTAATTATCTAGCACTTCTGTCAAAGGAAAACATGACACAATAGCGCATCCTGCCCGTAAAGGCGATGATTCTAAAGAGGGGACATTGGGTTGTTCAGAAACATTGTTAGAAACAAATAAAAAAGTTGTTATCCCTACAATTTATCATGTATTTTGTTTTTGGTGTACGAGAGAACATAAACGTAGTCTTCTTTCAGCGTCTGACAATTCACATAATCTGTTTCCTTAGAACTTATCAGCTCTAAAGTAGAACCACTTATATCATGATATATAACACCCCTTGACAACAGCATCAGAAACCATGCACTTTCTTTCGAGACTTATGCAGATGAAAACCATGTGTATTTCAGTGCAAACGCCTCTCGAGTATGTGACTGTTAACGTACTCGAGACATGCATCTCAGATGTACGTTCCTAGGCAAAGTCGACTTTTTTATATTGGATGCTGAAAAACTATAGTCATGGTAATGAGATGTTGGTAACAAGGAATTAAAGTAAAGCATTTCACCATCAAAATCGGTGATAACTCTATCAGTCCCAGCTTATCTGTGTGAAAGCTCGATGAAACTTTAATCAATATCTCTTCAAGCCTATGTGAGATTCGTTTGTCGTTCTGTGTCTTTCTTTCTCCACAGTGTTGACAATATCGGTAAACATTTGACGTCAGACTGTAGTGAAAGTATTACTTCAGCTCTCGTTTATTGTAATCCACTGCTTTATCGAAGATCAAACTCACACATTAAAATACTGCAACAGTTTTACAACAGTTCTGCTCGCCTGATCACTATTCACTGGCTTCCAGTGTTTCACCGTAATGCATAGCCACATGGCATTGCAGGCATTCTCCCTGCCATAATACTAGCAGCCGCGATGTAACTGAAATACTATTGAAAGCAGCATTAAACACCACCTCCCCTCACCTCTCCCTTCTGTATCACAGGTTTGGATGCAAAGCTACACTGAATTACAATGCAGTACCACCCATGGTTCGCTATGCATAGCCACATGGCGTTGCGGGCTTTTGTCCCTGCACTAATACTAGCAGCCATGATTTAAGTGAAATACTCTTGAAAGCGGCCTTAAACCCAAACTCACTCACTCACTCACACTTACCATTTTAGTGTACTTGTAAGGGTTGCTCTAAATTTGTCCGATGCTTTGTGCAATTTATATTTATCTGTGCTTTTAAGATATTTTGTTTTGCACAGATCACAAATACTGGTTCGTGAAGTAATTACATCTTCTCTTTTCTTCGTCTACACTCTATGGGAGTTTTACTCCCGATGCATCTATTGCCTAAGGACTGTAAAATGACAAGTACAGTATTTATCTGAAAATCAATTCAATATCATATTTACAAACAATTGTAAGCCAAGTGTAATCATATTGGCATATTGGTCAAGGATATGTTTCATGACTTTCAAAACAAACACAGGAATTATATGAATAATAAATAAACGTATTATTACTAAACCCAGAGAACATTCTTTGATCTCTGGTATCAACACATGTTGAAGTACCATGTCCTAATCTGGAATCAGAAAAGTAATTTCGTGTCTGACTTTCAAAGAATCTTTCAAGTCATTTTTCATAACCAAGTACAAAACAATACGGATGAATCAACTAGGGAAAGGCAAACCTTTCATCCCAGCAATAGAAGGGGGAAATTGAGTACATAATATTTGTGGTGAAGTGTACAGACAAAAACCAGGGAAATACAGATGGAGAGTTAAATTCTAATCTGCATTCTGTCTTGAATATGATGTGTGTTTTCTTTTTTCAGTAACTGTCATCTTTCAGACAACAGTTACATTATATATATGATTTGCAGGGTACTTGAAATCATACACAAACGTAGTTTGTTTGAACAGAAAGCCCCAAATATAAAACCGACAAGAACCATAATTTAGTTTTCTTTGATGATGTGGTATTTTTCCCCCATAAGTACAGACACAAGTTGGTCAAATATACATAAAGATAGTTATGAATGTCAATATTAACTTCATGCCTACTCATACCTTTTCACATATATCAGGTCATGTCATCATTCTAATATTAATTTGTCTAACACTTATTCATTTTGACTTTTTCTTATCACTATTAACTCAAAAGTGCTGCACTGTAATGCTGTATATGAACAGTCACAGTCCGAAGTCTATTGTATTTGTAGGAGAAGGAGTGTAGTGTCACGATGTGTTAATTGTAATGTGAAACAACGTTTGCTTTGACTCTTTTTGTCTCAGATGACTTCGTATTGGCCCGCTTTTTCTGTTTTCACATATTGGCCATGTTTCGATGGGTATAATCCAGGCAGTAGAGACTGAATACAATCTGTAAGTTTCGTGTTATCTTGTATTCAGATTGCTTTGCAGCTATTGGCAACCAAAATGCTACTTCCTTAGAAGAAATAGTCTTCTTTTACTCATAAGATATATACACTATGTTTGTTTATGTATTTTTCGAATACAAAACATCCAAAATGTAAAAACTCACTTCATTCCAAAAAGTAGGAAAAAGGAAATAAGGAAACTGCAATCGTGCAGACAGCTATATACTAAATGTCAGATCTGTGAGAAGCAAAGATCCTGGCATCAATGAATTCCTTTTTGATCTTGGCATTGAACGCTGTTCTATATCTGAATAATGGCTCACTGATAAGGAGGTGTATGATTATAATCTCACTCCATGGCTATAATATTAAAACATGCAATCCGGTAGTTCTTTTGTAATACATAACACAGTTTTCCCAACTGTTAGATACTGCTTTAAACAACATTGGTCAAATGGCGATTTCGGGACATTCACCTCAAAGATAATACAAATAAGCATGCAGATCATTTCACAGATACGCTGCCTGTATGGAGACATCCACTTTGTATTAGGCCTCATAACATCCGTTTCTGGATGATGATTAGAGGAGCGTGATTGGAGTTACATGGTATAGAACTCATCAACCATGACTTTAACAAAGTCACAACAATTTCCCTGCTTATAGAGTCACCAACATTGGATTTATGCTCGGTAATATCAACTCTTTTCAGTTTCCTGCATATGATCCCTTTGAAGACTGTTTTGGTCAGCTGCTTCATATAAATGTAGAATGATTAGTCTTCTTTCAGCACTGATAATTCACATCGTCTGTTTCCTGAGAACATATCAGCTCTACAGTAGGACCACTTAAATCATGCTTCAATGATATATAACCCCCCTTGACAGCATCAGAAATCATGCACTTTCTTTCAAGACTTATGCAGATGAAAACCAAGTGTACTTCAGTGCATAGGCCTCCCGATTAAGTGACTCTGTTAACCTACTTGAGACATGCATCTCAGATGTGCGATCCTGGGCTGAATTGACTTTTCTTACATTGAATGATGAAATCACTAAATTCATGGTAATTAGATGCCCGAAAAAAGGACTTTAACCATCGCTATCGGTGATAACTCTGTCAGTCCCAGCTTATAAATGTGTGCAAAGCTCGATGTGGTTTTAATCAATATCTCTTCAAGCCTATGTTCAGGGTCTTTCTGTCTTTACAGTGTTGACAATATCGGAAAATAGTTGACTGCAGACTGTAGAGCAAGTACACGCATTACTCCAGGTCTCGAGTATTGTACTCCACTGCCTTATCGAAGATTAAGCTCAAACATTAAAATACTGCAACAGCTTTAGAACAGTTCTGCTCGCCTGATTCCTATTCCTTGGCGTCAACTGCGATAACGAGTCACCTGTAAGTTGATATGTCTCACATAATCTGTCTTGAGTGATCCCACTCCTAAAAGTACTTTCAAATTAAACATGGCTAGGAATGATCTTGAAACATCCCTATGAAAAGCACTTCGTTCGTTGGGGAAGTTTTTCAGTTGCAGACCAAGTTTTGTTGTATGAACTTTCAGTTGACATACAACAGACGCACGCTAGGGAATCATTTACGAAAAATGAGACTCTTATTCATGCAACATTCTGGCACTGAAGAAAACTATTCTTTGAACAAATTATTTTGAATCACTCTGTTTGTCTTATTATTTGTTTATTTCTGTATCTGGAAACTATTTCGATATAAGGTGCTATGACAATTAATCGTTATCGTAATCGTAATAATCAATCAATACTATTCACATATTTTTAAAACTGTTTTTATCAAAGTATAACAAGGACAAGTTCATGAAATGAAGAAAAATTTTACAAACTATGCTGTGGCGCACAAATTAATTACACAATTATATAATGAAGAATAAGCATTGCTTAAATAACTCGTTATCAGTCATCTAGATCCCTCCATTAAGATGTCTCGTGTCAAGGCATACAGATGACTTTTGACATTCCCAAGACATTTATCTTCATTCCAATGATTGGGAGAGAAACATCAAATATCACATAAGTGACACAGGTGATTAACGATTAAAGATTAAAGACATTTCCTCTTCAGGAAAGACAGATAGATGGATAATACAAGTCTGATGAATAATTGAATTTAGGTCTACCAGAAGGAAATGTCATTGTTTAGTGATAGTTGCCATCAATGTAGTCTTAAGTAATGTTTGGGCTAAGGCTATACAATGTATGAGACATCCAAGGTAAAGTATTGGGCACGAATATGTGACACCAAAAACGTAAAGAAGTAGATTTTGTTGAAATTTGCTCCAAAAATGAGTTGAGTCCTCTCGGGTCAATTAAAGTAGAAATGAATTTGCGAATCCACGAGTGTAAATATATTATTTCTACTTCATGGGTGTAAAGATATTATTTCTTCTTCATGAGTGTAAGTATATTATTTCTACTTCACGAGATGAAATATACATGAGACGAGAAATGTCAAATTCCTATTTATTAGATTTAAGAAATTATGCATAGTTCGTTAATGACATTCATTTTATGAATGGAGCACCCATGGTTGCCTTACTTTATCGCGGTCTTCCTATGACGTCATCCTATTGTTACGATGATGTCAAATGATTGAAATGGTTATTTCACTGAGTAAAATACGGATTTTATTTTAACCAATAAATGCCGTATTTCACCACTGAAAAATAAATAGAGGATATCTGTCTTTTACCTAATACCATGTTTATCTCATCGAGTGAGGTATAAAGGTTATATTTCACGAGTGACACGAGTGAAAATATATAACTTTTCTACCTCACAAGAAGATCTTTCTCACTCTGATGGTAAATGGAGGCAGCATAACACTACTCTTAATTAACGTTTTACAGACGGTTGCAGATATCTTTACCGGTATCTACCGCGATCAGACTGCAATCTGAATGCAGTTGACCGCGATCAGAATGCAGTCAGATTGCAGTTGACCGCGGTCAAACTGCAGTCAGAATGCGGGTGACCGCGATCAGGCTGCAGTCTGAATGCAGTTGACCGCGATCAGAATGCAGTTAGACCGCGTTTGACCGTGGTCAATTCCTTATTGTATAAAGTATAAAGAGTCATTGAAAGAAGGGGAATTTGTTCTAAAAAGCGCATCAATTGATCTAAAGAGGACATGTACATTTGTACAGATATCTTTTTTCACCCACTATAATTTGAAAATACATAAACACTATTATGGATAATTGACATCTGTATGGAAAAGTGTTTGGCATATTATGCTAATGCCAGAAGTAATTATCAGTAATCACTACAAATTACTTTCTTTGATTTAAATCGAATTAAATAAGATTATGTTATGTGTTGTGATGCGTGACTTTAATAAACATGATAGTATTTATAAAGAATGCATAAGGTTTGACAAATTGTATTCTGGAATTAACATATGTTGGATATTCTAATATAAAGATCAATTCGTCTGCAATAGCATCTGTACACAGTTATTTGAGGTTAGCAATATTTATTTCATTATATTTTCAGTTTTTACCGATAATACAAGTACTGCTAAGTAGACATAGTGGAGGATTTTCTATACATATTTCATGTAATGATATGTAATAGATTTGCGTGAATAATATTACAGTGAACATTACTCAATAATATCATTATAGATAATACATTTAGATGCGCAATATATTTGACTGGATGATATGGTGATAATTCTCTGGTTTATCAGAGACCCCCTAATTAACTGTTAATAAGACGGTCTTAAAAGAAAGTTTTAAAACTGATGAATAATCTTTTGACAATTCCTGCTTTAACCATATTTAAATGAGGGCACTATTTTTTTTTTATTGATACATGAGTATTATTTAGCCACTGTAAACACGTATTTACCTTACTTTATTCCAGTAAGAAAAACGTGCCTTTAACTTGCAATATGCGCATATTAATGAAATGAAATTTTCGAGAAGAAGACTTAGTGTTTCCGGGAGGATGGGATCATGGCACAATGACATAACAATCTAACGCCTGCAGATGGTAATTTTTCGTGCCACCTGTCTGTCGCGTAATTTGTGCAGTCATAAAACCGTAGCGGTTCCAGTGTTGGGATAGGTGTATATCCCGACCAGTTCACAGGCGCCGTGTACATACAACAGGTGTACATGTGTACGTCTCAGTGAATAGCTAGCTCCCTCCGTGAATCAGGGTTATATTGGAAGAGGCAGACCGACGAGTTTATTCATGTACCATTCGTATTCTAGTTACGTAACATCATGATTTTGTGAAAATTTCAGAGAACACTTTAGAATTGATTGAATGAAGATGTGATGATTAACATTTGGTTGTATTAATGTTTAATGCTGCTATTGAACAATTGACACTCTTTCAATAAATGAATTTTAGAATGTCACTGTTTGTGTCGCTATGCTACATAACGAGTACATCTTATTCAGAAACATCATATTTATCAAATTTAGGAGCTATTAGATATCAGAGTCTTGATTTTTGGTATTTAAAATCACCAATACTTAACTTATTTATACTCATGTTCAGTGAACAGATTGTAATTTAATGCAAAAAAATATAGAAATAGATTAGTCGTTAATGTCATATTCTTACTATTATATATGTCAAACGTATTATGATAAACATCATAGATGACATTCTTGATTTAGGTTTTATCAAATATGAACAGTGTTATGAAGACCATTATAGTGTATTGACCATGTTCTACCTGCGACAGTATACGTTAATTCCTGTAAACATTTGCTCATTGGCAATACTGGTGTACCAGTTGCCTCATTATCAATGTCAGTATCAAGAGTATTTTGAAACTATATTAAGTAAAACCTTTTTGCTAAGTACCAGAAACTATCGTCGTTTAGTGTCTGCACAATTTATCCTGACACTAACTCATCCTCACTCAAACGTATATCAATTCTCAATGAATGATTAGTCGACTGAGGTCAAAAGACATTATTGTTTATTGACGCAGTCTCAATAAATAACACAACATACAAGACGCACTGGCGCTGACGCCATTGTTGCGTAACAAAATCACTCAATACATACCGACAAACTGGTCACCGGCGTTAACATAAAATGATCATGTGTTAAATTACACTTGTGACGTCATCCTATTGTTCTTTCACTCCATTATTTTTCAGGAATGGAGAGTTACACATCACATCATATTTTTGAAGAAGAAATTTAATTTCTTTAACTTTTTAAAGCAATTTGGATAAACGAGCATTACTTTTAGTGTAATTTAAGTAGGGTAATATCCTCGTAACTCTCCATTCCTTAAAAATAATGGGCCTCGGCTCCATTATTTTTAAGGAATGGAGAGTTACTCGGACATTACCCTCTACATACACCACTTTCATCAGTGATTAAGGAATGTGTGTTCCTCATCAGTTCATGTTGTAACAATATCAGACAATAAATACCAACAATCCGGTCACCGGCGTTGATATGAAATAATTATGTGATATACAGCTCTGATCACTGAATAGGAATGTGTATTCTTCATCGGTTCATTATCCAAATTCATTACAATGAATAAAATATGTTTAAACTCACGTGGAAAGGATGTAAATAACATCTTCAGTGAAATGACCACACGCGCACTTTGATGTTTCCGACTTTGTATCTATGTGCGTTTAGATTCTACAGTCGAGCTTTAGGCGGCAATGAATAATGGATGTTTTACTGTATGTTCTCTCCTCTCCCCCAATTCAATCAGTGCAGCAAATTGTGACACATCACATGTTGATACACATTATACTTCGATTCCGTTTTAATCTATGTGAAACAATCGGAACTTTATGGCCATTTACATAACTGGAAGTCCTCTTTTGTGGTAATTTGTCTCCTAGAGCGAGACGGTAGGACAGCGAGATGTTAACGAGTGAAGCGGACCAAGGGTTAATTAACGAGTTAATGGCGGCGGTCTTTGTATGAGGTATGTCGGCAAAGATAAAAGGGGCAATCTCCCAACCCTACAGTGAACGAGATGAAGCTGCTGAAATCTACAAATCAATTTAAAATGTCCTTGAATAAAATGAACAGGACCGATTAACGGAGTGAAACTTATTTTTAAGTGTCACGTCCTGGGTAACATAGTACATTTACAAGTCTGTAGATGAAACCAAATTAAAAAATTAAAAGAGAGAGAGAGAGAGAGAGAGAGAGAGAGAGAGAGAGAGAGAGAGAGAGAGAGAGAGAGAGAGAGAGAGAGAGAGAGAGAGAGAGAGAGAGAGAGAGAGAGAGAGAGAGAGAGAGAGAGAGAGAGAGAGAGAGAGAGAGAGAGAGAGAGTGTGAGTGAGTTAGTACGAGTATGTGTATTGTGATTACGCAATCTCTTTTCAATGAGGGTTTGCTTTGTCAAATTAAAAAAATCAAGTATATGTAAAACAATTATTCGTCTAACACTGAAAGTTTAAAACACAATAGTTATAACCACGTGCATGTACAATCACAGAACATGACGCAATTTATGTCACGTATTAACACCTGGTTCCTTCCCAATTTCTTCATGACATAATTCAATAGTCAGTAAATGTTACACAACGATAAGGGAAACGCTTAACAATATATACACAGGTCTGGACGACAATTCAGTTGCTGGAGAAGTGGAGAAGCTAGCTTTTATTATGCCATGCCCATACATGTTTAGAAAGAGTGCCAAAACCTGTATGGATGTTTTAGATTTTAGAAAATCCTTTTTATATATTTAATATGCTTTTATAACTATTTTATGCCATTTACCTTTTGCTATATTATATAAAATTTTTTGTATATGTATAGTGTACATTGTATGTATTTGCATACCATTTTATCTGTATAGTCTCTCATCATCCCATGTGGGATGACTCATCATTTATATTTTATGCTCTGTATATAACACATGTGTATGAGGTGAGACTTACATAAAATATCTGTCTGTCTGTCTGCTAAATGAGGGGTAAATAGTTATTGTCGCGACAGCGCAGTGGTCACTCAGCTTTGAAATCAAGTATTGAGCCGCGGAGAGGCCCAAGCCTTAATGAATGAAATATAGAATACTTAACGAATGGCTACGTGATAATATTTTTATGCAACGAGTGAATAGAATTCGGTATCAAACGTACGAAAGTGAGTAAAAAAGTAGTCAACATAAGAACCAGCTGATCGGAAAAAACGCGTATGAATAACAATAAGTAAAAACAAATAGATCGACAATTAGTGGGTGTCTACACACACATGGTATACGCCGATACACATATAAAACAAAAATCATTTTGTTTAAATAGTATTTTATTTTTAAAAATTAACACTAACAAGCAACGAAAGCGTCACCAGAATGCTTGAACGATATGTTATCGCACATATGAGTAACCAACTCGATCATTGTTTTTTTGAATTTTGCCATACTGATATCTGGTATTTTGGCAGCAATACTGAATGACTCGACCAATAAACTTCTTGTCAAACTTTGTAAAAGATGGAAGCTTTCGAAAAATCAATGAGGTATATGACAGCATCGGTCAGAAGTCACTGTTGTACATACAAATGTATTCATAAACTTTTCCATGACTGTTTCCTTTAGGTGTTTTATAATTGCACATCTACCCGTGAACAATAAACACTGTACAATTGACATACATGAGCAAATTACAAAATCTGCATAGATGCTGTCTCTTCTTATTAAAGGTATGCCCGACAGGTGATTACCGTGATAATCAAATCGCATATACAATAATGCAACTATATCGGCAAAACTGGTCACAGATAATTAATACTGCAACTCTAATGTCTTCTTGTTCTATTTCAGTTATACCTTGAAAATATACCATTTAGTTGTACCGTTTCAGTTGTTATCTCTTACAAAACTGGCTCGTGAGATTTTCACTAGGATTGATAAGTCATCTTTATTTCCTCCATAAGTATAAAAAAGGTTGTGCACTCAAAGAATTAATGTACAGTTTTGTAAAAACATATTTGAAAATGAAAAAAGTCATATACCAATAATATCACTTTATCCCATTGTGTCCTGTCTAAATTACCCGGTGTTGTCCAAGAACCGAGCAAATCATGGTCAGCAATTATTCCTTCTTCGTATTGTTTTCCTAAATTCTACAAAATCAAATCATCTGTCTTAAAAAAATGTGTATGACATTATGACATGTATATATGGAGAATGTGGGAGGTTTCCGCTAATCATACATTCCCAGGTTAAAGTACACAAATACTGGCTATACTATGCTATGCCTTCTTATCGCTTACCCAAAAAATGTTATGTAATGATGATTTTATATGACCAAAATGGGCAAAAAAATTGGGTAACGGACTTTAAAAACATTCTATTTACAACAGGTTTTAATCACATGTGGTATGAGCAGAACGTTAACTTTCCTACAACCTTTATAAGTTCAATCACGCAAAGACTAAAAGATATATACCAACAAAACTGGCTTAACAAACTTTCCCTTTCCACTAAATGTGATTACTATTCAACTCTTAAACCATACATTTATACCGAGCTTTATCTATCATGTGTTACTATAAAGAAATTTAGAGTAAGTTTATCTCGTTTCCGATGCTCATCACATGATTTGTGGATTGAAAAAGGCAGATATTTTAAAATAAAAAGAGAAGAGAGATTTTGTAAATCATATATCAATGTCCCAGAAAACGAATATCATTTTTTGCTTGTGTGTCCATTATACACTGAATTACGCAGAAAACATCTTAAACAATTGTATTATGTCCATCCATCTACAGACAAATTCACGTCATTATTAAATTGTACTAATCGTAATGTAATTCAGAATCTTGCTATGTATATATACTACGGAATGTAATTAAGAAAAGAATCATAACAAATAAGTCTAATAATAACACGTATTTTTACTTGTATTAACATGTACCTTTGTATATTGTACTACAGGCCTGTGGCCTTTCAGTATTAAATAAAGATTGATTGACATGTATTGGCATGGGGATTTTCACGATTTGATTCGGCCGTCTTAACATTTAAACACCCACCAACTACAGAGAAGTTTTAACGAGTAATAAGGCTTTCATAACACCATAAAGTGGACTATCTCTCCTGTATAAACAAGGAATACAAGTAATGATGAATAACGATGTTCATAACTTCACATAAACGCTACAAAGTCGTAGAAATGTACATTCAAATTACACTTTATCTAAGAGGATATTATTAAAAAAATTTACCAGTGCAAACTTGCGTGTTAATACTGTTTGAGATGACACTAACGTTATGCCAAATTCCGTTCTGACTCTTGACTTTGTGGACGACAGTACTGTAGAAGGTATACATGAAGTATCTGAACATAGGAATACATTGAAATAGTATGCGTTGTTAAAGTTTGAAAAACAAATAACAAATCAGGTAGTGAAATAAATTTGGACCGAATACGGCAGATTTCAGTTTCACAATCTATTATGATTAAACTTCTGCTGTACTGCCGACATGCAGACATGTACAATGTCTACGATCACGCTCAATCCCTGATCGCGGTTTGACTGCAATCTGAATGCAGTTGACCGCGGTCTGACTGCAATCTGAATGCAGTTGACCGCGATCAGAATGCAGTCAGAATGCAGTTGACCGCGATCAGACTGCAATCTGAATGCAGTTGACCGCGATCAGAATGCAGTCAGACCGCGGTTTTCAGGTAACTAATTCTGCAAGGGTCTGTAATTCAGGGCAGTTAGAAACCCGCATCTACTTATCTACAAGTGTATATTCTTATCAAATACATATACTTTTTTTGTCATATTTATGTTATTGATTTGTTTAATTCCGTCAGTTTATAATAAATGTTGCGGTAAAATCTACCACTTGTCATTAACAATTGTTTCCATACCATTTTTTTCTGTAATGTTAAAGGTTGTCATATACATAGTTTCACAACATTAAATTTAGACTATCAGATGTTATAAATAAGTATTTCTGTGTTTTGTGTTGAAATTGACGGAATTTAATGGTAAATGTTTGGTCATCAGGACATAATATCGTTCTTACTGCTGATAAGGTTTAAGAGTTTTGGGCATTGATAGAACTGAGTATATCAACTCAGTTATATAGTTAAAAGTTCATTTGCTGAAATCAGAACTGACATAGTTACCTTCACCGATAATCTCCTTCATGTTTTTATTTTTAACCAGATATGAACACTAACTTTGAAAGACTTGCTATCTTTGAAACGTATACGAAACGATTATTGCATATAATAAGGACACTTTACTTTATTACATTACTATGATAAAGATAACATAAGTATCGATGAATGAAACGAATAATAAGTTTATATTCTTGTCCTTTACTTCTTACAACTTTCATTCTGACATCAGTTTCTCATACATAAGTATTGATAGTCTGATATTTTCATAATAATATCTGTACATTTTCCAGATAGAAACATTACTCCACATTATTTCCAACCATATAACCAATATATGTATGGGAAGTAAACTTCCCGTTTGGTCTAGACAATAAGTGAGGAGATATATGTGTGATTAAGGAGATAAATGTGGCTCAGTGCCGCAATGTCTGTCGTATAGATTTCGTGAAGTCTATTTTGAAAATGTTAAAAAAGAAGTCTCAAAGAGCCTATATATCGAGATACCAATACACAAGCAAATAGCACAATATGCTCACAACACTAACAATTGATAGGTATTATTTTCATAATGAGGTATTCAAACGAATATGAAAATGAAAGCACTCCATAGAAGGACGAAATATTACATATTATTGAAGTTTATACATATGTTTTCTTTCATCGATTATCCCCATATCATTAAATTAACAAATGTTATAACAAGATGAGTAATCACTGATTAGTGAAGGTATTTCATAGTCTAAATACAGTTCAAGTATATTATTTTACCCCGCAAAGCATTGTGGTTGACCCGCACACAATAAACAAAGACATTAAAGAGGAAAACAAAGTTATAGTACGCACGGAAATGTAAATATAATGGGTTTCTGTGGCGTGTAGTTATTTATCACTTGATTCAGTGATATAAAAGTTTTTGAAATAACAGTTGTGCTAAACGAAGCATTTTTCTTTAACTAACTATGAAGTAAACATATTCATATATATTCATATATATTTGTCATAGGTTGGTACATATAATGTTATGAAAAGTACCATTTTACATTTGAAATGCCAATTAAGTTGACTGCAGGACGATGAATATTGCTATAGTGACTTTAACAATTAACAAGTTCACATACTAGACACTTTTGTTATTGTGTTCTTCATCAATAAACATTCGATTCATGACGTCTAATAACACTTGCTAATCGAGAGGTAGGTGTCTTTGAAATCAATAGGCATTGGATTGTCGTGATGGGAAAATTAATTCTCATTCATCTATGTCATGTTTGATAATGATAATTTTCCAACCATTGATATAATTTGCATGTGTTGACAAAGTTAGTTCGTGTTAGAAACACATACTCATGGCTCTTAAATATGTTGCTAAATTTATAGTTATTTCACTATGGAGTCTCGCAAGTCACGGACGTAATGGATAACAATGTTTCATTTGAACAGGCACGCCTTCAATTAGACTTTAATCTCCGTATCTTGGATACATATAATTACTTTGGTTAGATAACATAATGCATAGGGACATACAATGCACATGTGTAATTCGTCTTGGTAACATTATACAGCTGCTATGACTCTGAAATTTGAATATGTGATTAGACATTTCATACTTTGCTTAACCTTTCATCTTAACCTTTAATAGATACTGACTTTTTCGTTCACACAATACATTCTTACTGTCATATCTTGACGTTGTTAAACGTCATTATTCTGTAGATTACATTTAGAGCTGTCAAGCACATGGATGTATATCTGTCAAAATAATTAATTTAAACAAACGTTAAAAAAAAATCACTATTAGAAAAAAATACAAGATAGTGTTACATTCTAGGCCCATAAGCTGATATAGGATCGATTTATACCAAATCGACATTAAATTAAATATCTACACAGACGTCATTTACACATGAAAATACAACAGCACGATATCAATCGCGTTATGACAATTTTGTATATATTTATATCCTGGTATATAGAGAGAAACAGAGATGTAAAACGTGTTATGTTTGCGAGCAGGGTCCTTAACAGTGATGTGTCACTTCTAGAAAAGGGAATAAGAGGGTTTGCTGATGGACTAGACACTTGAGGCGCCCCATAAGAGTAAATTGTGATGCATCTTTTGTTTATAAGGATCTGGGAAGCACGGTTCATTGATGGAATTTACGAGTTTTGCTGCCAGGGAAATTACTTCATCAGGAATTCTCCCGCTGAAGTAGTGAGTCTCAGGCAGTCGTGTGAATAAACCCCTGGGCGTCATGTACTTGATAAGATTATAGGAGTTGGTAAATTAATGTACATATAATGATAAGTGTGCTGAAAATAATATAAATGTCATATTCATATTTTTATTTAATATTGTAATTGACCTATTTTAATGATATACTATTATCATCAAGAACATTGAAAAGACGATGATAATAGATTTGTGGGAAATGTAGATCTATTTGTGGACATAAGGTAACAGTGATAGATAAGATCGCTGACATTGAACAGAAAGTGTTCAAATATTCTTAAAATGGTTTCTGGTTATTACTAAAAATTAACGCCTTTATTAAAAATGATATTAAACATGTTGTATTCTTGGTAGTTTCTACCCCACTGCTGATGTGTCTGCTGTATTCTGATAACCTTGTTTTCTTTATGTTTTCCCCTCATTGATTGTTAATTTGATACAACTATCAAAACATTGTTTTCAGTCAGCTTTTGAATCGAGCCTGATATAACTAACATGGGTACCGATTTATGGTTCTCCAAATTGGATTAATAATAATTAATTTTTCATGCAATTATTTTGGATATTCGAGTAGTGGTTTCGTAACTATGTACATCATCAGGATCATGTGTTCTAAATAAATGAGTTTCATCATGGAGAGGTATAATTATGTGAAGAAGTACCATGCTTTGTAATTTTGAAGATAAATCCATAACATTTTGAATTTTCTTCAAAAAGTAACTGTGACAAGTAAAGTAAGGATTATTACTTCTTTTCTTTTGGCATGATTTTTCAAATATAGAAGGGACTGGGTAATTAGTTGGCAATTATTAACGGCAAAACTTGCATAATACGTGTCTGTTGTAGGGAACAAAAGGGTATGAATTTGTACGAAAAGGAAACTAAGGTGCATTGTGAAGTTATAAATTAGTATATCTTGCTCTCACAATTTCGATATTACATGTTTGTTCATAGAATTTTGTGTTTTATTACGGAAACGTATTAGTGTGAGTAGTGTAGTACTAGTATCTCCTACGTAGGACTTAATATATTATATGTGGGAGACACGTTTTTATAAAACCGCTTTCCAGCATCTAGCATTTTTCACTAGTGATTAGAGTTAATGTAAGGGAATACAATCCTAAGAATACTGAGGGGCATTACAAATGGCAGCATTATCTTTTTAAAAGGATGTGACAAAGCCCATTTACTGTCCAGCTCACTACTCATGAGTACTATTCGACTTCGCTCGAAATTCTATGACTTTGTTATCAAATAACAAATGGAAATTCTCTTAATACGTTGGTGATTAATCCTTATAATGTTGTATTCGTCTCCCTTAAGAGAAGAAGCGGCTTCGTGCCATAATAGATTCTGCAAGTATCAGGATCAACAAACTCATACAAGTAAGTCCAATCTTCTTACACTTACAATTTAGCATTAATGAACTTGCGCATGTCGTTCAGGTTTGGGCAGTAAGGAAACCAAGTCAAGAAATGAGTAGATGAACACTTGATACACAAAATTCGACAGACAAATACCAACATATTAAAGATAAATGAAAAGACTGGAATATCATCATCAAAGGCACACTCAAATTCAGGCATCAATCTCTAACACTGGAGACACACGCCTGATGCTAAAGTTTCTCCACAACCTATGGTCAAGAATGAAATGATCGCGGGAAAAGTTATCTCCAACATAACGATACTTAGTCATGTGTAGGATATAGTTTCTTCTACATAGGAGATTAGTCCTACGTTCGAGATACCAATTCCTTGTCAGAAGATCGTTTGATAACTTTTGTTGATGATGACACTTATACACTTCCGTATTTTAAAACAAAACAAAACGTGTTTACGTTAAAAGAAAGTCTTTGTTTCATATTATAACCTGAAATGTAATTTACTTATCATGGAAATTATGGTACTCTATTCCCTCTTCATATCAGTGTTCAGTAAAGGCTGTTTGGAATTGAAAATAGACTTGGCAACAAACACTTTATTAGAGAAAGAAACTGATTTGAAAACGATCTAGATCTACATTCTGTTTCGTTAGTATATTCTAGAGTGAACAGTGGTGATATTGAGGGAACATTATAATCAAATAACTTTAATAAAATCGCATATGAGGATGATTAATTTTATTGTAACTTTTAAATTGAGTTTATATGTGCTTACATGTATCAATACTATGTATCTAACTTGAAATTCACAAATGGTGACATTCATCATTGGCATCCAAGTTGTTTGTTATATAGATATGAGGTAAATAAATGCGGGTAACTGTTCACTTTGTTAGCTTGAAATATAACGTGAAGCCGACAAGTTGAAAGCACTGTATTATATATGGAATCAGAGTTTCTGATGAGGGTATTCATTGGCGTTGACCATAATCCATGTGCAGTGACTGGCACTATTTGATTTATGTCTGGGTCACGAAAATAGTACAGCATCAAATAATGCCATTCATGTTATTTAACACATACATGGAGTTGCAAACAGACGGTTTTCTACACCCATTTACACACAGTGTGATGATGAAATGATATTATAAATGCTTAAATAAAAGTAATAATATACTGTTATATGATATAAACTGTGTAATAATATATACTGGGGTTCATATACTGAGACTTTATGTATTTATGTCATACTTTTTCAAACAAACCAGCTAACCCGCAATATCGTCATCCCAGGCCTCTTTATCATGGCATAAACATGATTGGGAGAATATAGAAGTGAGTTAATAGGATAGAATGCAATCCTAAGCAAACAAGTGTCCATTTGCTGCCAATTAGCTTGCTACAAATGATCGTGTATACTATTCGACTTAGCTCGAAATTCTTTAAAGTTGGTTATATTATTTGTACATACACCACCCTTCTGATAGATATAACGTGACACAGCTACATTCAATAATACAAATTCGTGTTTTTTGGATGTATATATAAACTCACGGGCAAAAGAAAGTATCAGTGTAACGAGTGTTGATATATTTGATAACAGAAGACACGAGGGTGACATTCTATTTATCAACCAAAATCATTATTATTACGTTTAAGTGAAAAAAGTGTACATCTGTGAGCACATCTCTCCATTTGACTTCCAGTGTGGTGAAGTCATAGCATAGTGACGTCATCGTGTTTATGACGTCACAGTATTGTGATGTCATTACTCGATGACGTAAATGCATTGTGATGTCATGTAGTTGACGGTGACAGGGCATTGTGCAAAATCTACTGCCAGAAAGATATCTCCTAGGAGATATCGCTTGATCTCCCACAAGCGATATCTCCTGTTGAAGACCGTTTTGGGTGATAAATAATATTAAGTATCATACTCTCATGAATGAAATTGTGTACATCTCTTAACGAGATATATCCTCATCACAAACATTCAAAACCAAGTTTATCCGACAGAAATATTTTTTGTTTTACTCTGTTGAAAAGAAGATTTATCATCCAAAACTGGGTTCCACAGGAGATATCGATTGTATGCGATCAAGCGATATCTCCTAGGAGATATCGTTTTGACAGTAGATTTTGAACAATGCCCTGTTGACGTCAGCTACATGACATCACAATCATTTTGCATCATCAAGTGATGACATCACAATGCTATGACGTCATAATCCTGATGACGTCACAATGCTATGACATCACAGCACTGGAAGCAAAATGCCAGTTGTGTGCTCCGATATGTTTATTTTTCATTTAAAACTAATGAAGAATGATTTTGGATGATAAATATAATCTCACCCTCGTGTCTTCTGATATCAAATATATCAACACTCGTTGATAAAAGTCAAAATACCATCGGCAAGCCTCGGATATTTGTAACTTTTATCAACTCGTGTTGATATATTTGATATCAGAAGACACTTGGGTGAGATTCTCTATAATATCTGTTCAAACACACATGGGGTGCTGAAATAGCTAATTCCAAAGGTATTTTGGGAAATTATTCTGGATATTTTAGGTAAAATGTTATGAAATATGGAAATTATGTTAGTACAAGATGGTATCGACATAATGTACTTCCTTTGACTTTAAATCAATGACGCATCGTTGCTGTAGGACGTCGAAAAACAAGCCTGAAAGTCCTATTTCACTCCCTTATCTAGCCTGATTAAGGAGATTCTATAACGACGATTTTTAAAAAGCCGTGTCTTTCAGAATATGAACAGATAATGTTTCAAAATTCACAGACAAACTTAGTTTGCTTTTAGATACATGGTGTAATAATGTTTCAATCTTGTTCATCACTCGTTGATTAAAATATCTTGCGTTGTTGTATTTATACTTTCTTTTGCCCGTGAGTTTATATACAATATTAATCTGCCTTCACTGGCCAGTGACCGGAACTATTCTCCACTATGTAAACAAACAAGATTGTTTTAAATGAAGGTAATCTTAAATACAATTGACTGTTCAGATTAGAAGGTAAAAAAAAATACTTCGTATGATCTGTATGAAAATGTAAGACACGCATCAACAGTACATGCATATTGTAATATTGTATGTAATTTATATTGGATTGATAATACTATTGCCTGCTATTATGTATAAAACTAAACTAAATGGTTAAACATCCTTCATCAAAACATATATAACTCTTCCTCCTCTCAGCACTGTAAAAGTTTCATCACAACCATGGACTCACACATCTTGAGAGTCCTGTAATGCAATTTGACAGTTCAGAAATCAAATTCCAGCGTTGAGAGTCAGACAATTCCTCGCTTGATAAGTCTTCTTCGCACTTCGATACTCTTGTATCATACACTTATGACAAATGGCTTCGTATTTGCGAGGCTCAGACACCATGATTAGGATGCTAATGCCAGATCCTTCTGCTGTATGACTGGAATAAAGTAAGAGTGAAATATTTGTATGAATCCTGCCTGAAGCAATGGAAGAGTTTACTTTTAAGATTGTACATTTCATTTGTTTTATGTTTAAATTTTCTATTGTATTACATGGTCAACGATTAACCAAAATGGCATTTATCTTAAAAATATTGATGTAAAATCTCTACAGGAGTATTGACAAAACATCTTTGTAATAACTTTAATAATATATTTTGTCATTCATGTATCAATTATTTTACACTTTCATAATCATAGTTTGTTCTAATAACTATAATATATGGTAATATGTTTATGAAGTGGTTAGTATATTGGGTGAATGTTTCTTCACTTAGTACATGTAAAGTCTGCTACAGATTACATTATATCACTTTGTGCAATACAGGATATAGCACACTTACCGGTTCACTGTACTTGCAAGGATTCCTCAAAGTTTGTCTGATACTTTATGCATTTTATCTTTATCCGTGCTTTTAAGATATATTGTTTTAAAAGGATCACGAATACTTGATAGTGAAGTAATTACATCTCTTATTGTCGAGACTTGCTTTGTGACTGTAAAATGACAAGTACAGCATTTATTTGAATATGCATTCAAAAACCTATTTACAAAAAAATCCCTCTATTGGATATCTCAAAAGTGTAATAATGCTTGGTCAAGGATTGTTTTCTTTTACAGGATAAGACAAGAATTCTATGGATAATAAATAAACGTATTCTTTCCACCCAGAGAACATTCTTTGATCTCTGGTATCAACATATGACGAAGTACCATGTCCTTATCTGGCATCAGAAACGTAATTTTGTGTCTGACTTTCAAAGACCGCAGATCTTTCAAGTAATTGTTCATAATCAAGTGGAAATAAGTAAGGATGACTCAGCTTGCGAAAGGTAAATCTTTCAGCCCAGCAATAGAATGGGGATTGTTGAGTACATACTTTTTTTGGTGAAGTGGGTGCTACAGACAAAACCCAGAGAAATACAGATGGAGAGTTAAATTCGAATCTTCATTCTGTCTTGAATATAATGTGTATTTTCTTTTTCCAATAACTTTCCTCTTTCAGATAACAATGTGGTTGTGTTGTTTGGGACCGATCGGTTTAATATATTTAGAGTTATGGCCCTTAAATTAGAGCTCTTGGCTTTCCGATTTTGGGGGCGGGATAGCGCAGTGGTTAGAACGTTCACCTTCGGATCAAGAGGTCAGGGGTTCGGAGTCCCGCCAGGGGCACGGCAACTTTGTCTTCAGTAGATAATTGTTCAACACGCAGTAAGGTTTTGGTGCAATGCTGCACTGAATTTCAACGTAGTACCATCCATTGGTCGCTAGTTCCAGCCGCTGCTCGCCGGTTCACCGCAATGCATGGCCGCATGGCATAGCAGGCATTCTCCCTGCCATAATACTAGCAGTCGCGATATAAGTGATATACTCTTGAAAGCGGCCAACTCACAAACTCACCTCAATATCCATGCCAGCATTCCAATAGTTATTTATCTAGCACTTCTGTCAAAGGAAAACATGACACAATAGCGCATCCTGCCCGTTAAGGCGATGATTCTAAAGAGGGGACATTGGGTTGTTCAGAAACATTGTTGGAAACAAATAAAAAAGTTGTAATCCATACAATATATCATGTATTTTGTTTTTGGTGTACGAGAGAACATAAACTTAGTCTTCTTTCAGCAATGAGAATTCATATAATCTCTTTCCTGAGAATTATCAGCTCTAAAGTAGAACCTTATAACAGCATCAGAAACCATGCAATTCCTTTCGAGACTTATGCAGATGAAAACCATATGTATTTCGGTGGAAAGGCCTCTCGAGTATTTTACTGTTAACCTACTCAACATGCATCTCAGATGTACGTTCTTTGGCTAAGTCGACTTTTTTTTATATTGGATGCTGAAAATATATAGTTATGGTAATGAGATGTCGGTAACAAGGAATAAAAGTAAAGCCTTTCACCTTTAAAATCGGTGATAACTCTATCAGTCCCAGTTTATCTGTGTGAAAGCTCGATGAAACTTTAATCAATATCTCTTCAAGTCCATGTGAGATTCGTCTGTCGTTCTGTGTCTTTCTTTCTCCATAGTGTTGACAATATCGGTAAACATTTAACTTCAGACTGTAGTTCAAGTGTTACTTCAGGTCTCGGTTATTGTAATCCACTGCTTTGTCGAAGATCAATCTCACACGTTAAAATACTGCAACAGTTTTACAACAGTTCTGCTAACCTGATCACTATTCACTGGCTTCCAGTGCGACAACGAGTGACCTGCAAATTGAAATGTCTCACACATTCTGCCTTGAGTGATCCAACTTCTACAAAGTATTTAAAACTCTTTCCAAACTTGAAATCGAACTCTCGTGTTCGGCTTCGGATCAAGATGTCCGGGGTTCGAGTCCTGTCAGGGGCATGGCAACGTTGTCTGCAGTAGAGAACTGTTCTACATGCAGTAAGGTTTGGGTGCAATGATACACTTTCAGCGCAGTACTACCAATGGTTAGCTAGTTCCAGCCGATACTCGCAGGTTTCACCACAATGCATTGTCACATGGCGTTGCGGGCTTTCTCCCTGCCATAATACTAGCAGCCGCGATGTAAGTAAAAAACTCTTGAAAGCGACATTAAACACAACACCACCTCACCTCACCTCTCCAATCAAGCAATGCTAGGAATGATCTTGAACCTCACTATAACAAGCACTTCGTTCAGGGGGGACTCACACTGTTTGTCTTATTTTTTCTTTCTGTATCACTTGGCCGGTAATACTTTGGATTTAAGGTGCTATGGGAAGTACGTGGCGGTCTATTATTAGTTCATCAATCAATTAAATTCAAAACATACATATTTTAAACTGTTTTATCAAAGTATAACAAGGACTTGTTCATGAATCAATTACACAATTATGTATCGCAGAATAAACATCGCTTTTAATAACTCATTATGGTCTTCAAGGTCTCTCCATTACGGTGTCTCGGTGTCTCGTGTCGAGGCATACGAATGACCTTTGACATTCCCAAACATTTATCTTCAGGGGCACGGAAACTTTCCAGTAGAGAACTGTTCTACACGTAGTAAGGTTTTGGTGCAATGCTCAACTAGAATTCAGTGCAGAACCATCCGTGGTTCGCTAGTTCTAGCCGATGCTCGCAGGTTTCACCGCAATGCATAGCAGCAAGCGTTGCAGGCTTTTCCCTTTGCCGTTATACTAGCAGGCGCGATATAAGTGAAATACTCTAGAAAGCGCCGTTAAACCCCAACTCACTCACTCACTCACTAAACCAAAACTAACCTCACCTGGGGTTATATATTTTTAAAGAATAAGAAGGCAAGCGATATATTATTTTACGCAGCTTCAACTGTTACCCGTATCAGATACATTACTGGCCGAGTGTAAGTCGTCTTCTTTGCTTTTGTTAATCCTTATTGGATCAAATTGTATTGTGTGTTTAGCTGCAACTTGATAAATTAGGAAACATGACCTGGTTTCCATATTCATCAACACTTAATTGTACCACTTCAAAGTAAAAATGATAAGTATTTAAGATAAGGGTTAATTGAAATCTATGTATAGGCAAATATGTCTTTCATCCTTTGAAATTGAAAAAAAATACTATTTACATATGATAACATATGCTAGGGCAAAAAGTGCTGGAATCCGATATGTGAATTCTTCCGGATTCTCCAAAAAATTGGGGGATCCCGAAGATTCCAGAAGAATTCGGAAGGATCCGGCAAGCGGATTCCACCACTTTTTGTCCTGTGATGATATGGCATTATGATAAATTAGCAGTAGCTGTTCAGTCCATGATATAAATTTATATTGCTAGATATTTTGTTCCGAGATGTGTGTTTTGCAAAACATGAATTTTATGAGACAATCGGCAGAAATGCATTTTATGAACACAGAGAAAACACTATACTTAGAACTAGATTTAGGAAATGGATGACTTTTATTTTATGTTTAATGTTTGGCACATGAAACAGAAACAACTGACTGCTGTTGTAGCATTGCAGGTAGTCAAAGACATTGACTTTGATGAGAAGAGCATATAATTATTAAATATAGCAGTAAGCAAAAAACAGTAATTTAATCAGTAAGTAGTCACGTTCTTGATATCTACTTGAAACTATGTTTGTGGATAATGGAATTGTACTGATATTGAGGTTTAAATGCAATGGCATCTGTTTTTAATGTCACTTAAAGGTGCATCCATTGTGTTTCATAAAATTTTATTTGGCTTTAATACGGTCCAACACACCAAATGTGCTGCTTACAATACAAACAAATTCACTCAGCTTGCATATTCATCCCCAATTGCCAAATATATCATAATTACTAGTTTCCAATTAAAATCGAGTAACATCAATTATGCATGTGCAGAAACCGAAAGTGCATGTCCTATTTACATGCACAGTAGTTATATGACCTATTTAACATTATCAACCCAAAGTTGTTATGTTATCTGGTTTAAAAAAAGATTCCAAAATAACGTTTGACTCATTGGCGCGCACCACACGCAGTGCATTGTCCGGTTTTCGATCAGAAATCGACACTTTTACCTTCATATCATCAATATACTAAGTCGAGTATAATCAAAATTGTAGTTTTCGGTAACAGTTGGTACTTCCCGATAAAGTAAGACCATTCATAACATTTGGCACATTTGACCAACAACAACACAATGGATGTACCTTAAATCAACTTAAATGTAAGTCATTATAAAAGTGCATTTGCCTATTGTCACATTATACACATGCATCTACTACGTCTCATGCCTTGGTATGTTTTCTGAAGAGTTAAGATTCCAACTTCCTAACACTACTTATCTGTAATATTGGATGTATGACATTTGAATATTAGCAACAAAATTAAAGCAGACATGTTACCATGGATTACATCACAGCTCAATCAAAATCATAAACCTTTCAGACTCTCTGTCAATTATATTGACAACAAATTAAGATTACTTGAGATAGAAATCGGATTCCACCTTAAGTACTGTCTGGGTTGGTAGTCATCCATTTAGTCGAGTTAGGTGGGAGACAAAAGAATATAAAGTGGACATAAAACATAATTAGAAGATTGCACCTTTTTCGTATAGAATTGTGTTTGGACTTTTAGCAATAGCCAGCATATTTATTGCCGAGTTAAAGTATCATTTCTCCCAAGACTATGCAATTAAGTTGCTAAGGCTATTATGAAGCGTGTTTATGTTACTGATGTCTTTCTTCCAAGACTCAATCTAATTTACAGGTTGATTCAGTTATGTTAGTTTATAGCGCATCATTGTCTACTGTGTTATACATTTAACATGTTTGGTGGAAGACCATGTAGCTGCCAGCTCACTGCTAGAAACCAAATGCTAGAAAAGCATCCTTTCAGGAAATAAAGACAATTTAATTCCTTAAAGTTATTATACATTTTGCGGTAAAATCTACCACTTGTCATTAACACTGTTTCCATACCAATTATGTATGTTATGTTAAAGGTTGGCTATTTACATATTTTAGACTATCTGATCTTATAAATAACTATTCTGTGTTTTGTATTGCAAATGAGGGATTTCAATAGTAAATGTTTGGCCAGAGTATACATTTTATAAGCCAAATGTAATGTCGATAAGTTAATGAGAGACCTTTTGTTATTGATAGAACCGAGAATATCACTCTCAATTATATAAGCAAACAGCATTAAAAGTTCCAGTTGCTTAAGGCATCAAATGAGGACTCATTACTATGATAAAACAAACTATAAGTGTCGATGGTTGAAACGAATACAATTGATATTCTTGTCCATCACTTCTTATGAAATTCATTCAGACATCAATACCTGACAGACATCTATGTATAGATACAAGTCTGATATTTTCATGATAATGACATTACTCGAGATAATTTCATATAATCAATAGATTTATCAGAAGTAAACATCCCTCTAGGTCAAGACATTAATAGAGGATATATGTGTGTGGTTAAGGGACTACTCTTCAGAAAACATTCCAAGGCATGAGACGTAGTAACACAGTAGAATTAAAGGCATGAGACGTAGCAACACAGTAGAATTAAAGTGATAAACAATACCGATGAGAAACATGAACAAACATATCAACGCGGACCAACTGTTCATGGATTGAAAGTAGGGCTTTGGAATACACAATCTGTACGCAATAAGACACTATTAATCCATGATGTGATACTTGACAAGGATTTGGATTTACTTTTCATCACTGAGTCTTGGTTGAGAAGTAATGGTGATGAAGCCAAAGTCAAGGAACTCACTCCAGATGGATACATCATAGCCCATATCCCCCGAACTGATAGACATGGTGGAGGGGTGGCGGTTGTGTATCGTACTTATTTGAATGTAGAAATAGATGGGATAAAGCAGAACTATCCATCTTTTGAATACATCTCTCTACGCTGCCAATCTAACTCAAGGTCAGTGAAGGTAATCTGTATTTATCGACCTCCGCCATCAAAGAAGAATCAGTTGAAGACAAGTGATTTTCAGGATGATTTATCCTCACTGTTTCGTCAATATACTGGTTCTAATACCATCTATCTTGGAGACTTTAATGTGCGGTACGATGACCACCGTGATGGGGAAACCAAGAAGATTCTAAACCTACTGTCTACCCATAGTCTGACACAGCTCGTGGGTAGCGGAACTCACAAGTCAGGCCATATCCTAGACTGGGTGGTAACTCGTGAATCCAGCTCTTTTGTCCATGATGTCACTGTGGAGGATATAGCTGTATCTGATCACTCTCTTGTCAGCATGCGCTGGAATATGACTGTGACCCGTAGTGTGAAGACTGAAATATCTTGTCGCAATATCAAGGGCATTAACATGAATGAGTTTAGATCAGATCTTTTGAAATCAGACTTACTGTGAAATCCAACATCATATGCCAATGAATTAACGCAAATGTACAATGAAACACTGACGTCTCTTCTTGAAAAACAAGCAAAGCGGAAATGCAGAGCAGATGAGCATAAGTGGAGGAAAACTCGCCTTGTGGTGCACCGACAAATCTACAAGGATTCTCGAAATGCTCTTCACAAAGTACTAAGGAAAGCGAAAGCTGAACACTGTCGGAAGAAAATTGATGATATGGCTGGTAAACCTAGACAGTTAAACGACTACATCAAATCTCTACTCGGCAGGAAAGAAGACCCAAAACTACCTCATCATGAGAACAAGGAAGAACTGGCTGGCAGTTTCAATGAATTCTTCGTCACCAAGATTGACAACATCATGAGAAGCATTGCTTCCACACCTGCTACTAGCCACAGTTTTCCCACATCAACTCCGGAATTTGATCCACTGGATGAATTGGAACTATTTGACACAGCAGACATCGCAAAGATCGTCATGTCATCAAAGAAAACTACGTGTATGTTGGATCCTGTGCCCACTAAGTTTCTGATGGAGCACATAGACATCCTCCTTCCGGTGATCACAAAACTAGTGAACTCATGTCACACAACTGGGATCTTCCCTGAAGCACTCAAGCAGGCAATTGTACGCCCGCAGCTGAAGAAGAATAATCTTGACAAAGATTCCATGAGCAACTATCGACCTGTGTCGAACCTCGCTTTCTTGTCAAAGATCATTGAAAAAGCCATAAACATTCGACTGCGAAGCCATTTGGAAAGTAACAATCTCCTGGATGAACATCAGTCCGCATATCGTGCTAACCACAGCACGGAGACAGCATTGCTACGGGTTGTAAGTGATCTGAGACAGAAGGTAGACTGTGGAAACATTGCTTCGTTGGTGCTGTTAGACTTGTCAGCAGCATCTGACACTGTTAGTCACTCTTTGCTTCTCACTACACTGAAGGGGAATATGCGAGTAGAGGGCACTGCTCTCAACCTTCTCAAGTCATACCTGGACAGGAGGCAACAGACAATCCTTATTGACAATGCCAAATCATCACCAACTCACTTGACATCAGGTGTTCCACAAGGATCTGTACTGGGCCCTGTACTGTTTGTTATCTACACCAGCTACCTTGGATCTGTACCTTCACAGCATGGTGTCGATCACCAGTCATATGCAGATGATATGCATTTATTATCTGTATGGAAGTCCGGACACCCAGACCACCATCTACAAGCGATGACAGATTGCACCAAACATGTGAAGTCCTGTATGACATCAGTAAACCTCAAGCTTAATGATGACAAAACCGAAGCATTGTTCGTTGGCACAAAACAATCTCTCGCAAAAATCGGAGATGCCATTGTGCTTGTGGGTGACTCATCAATTCGGTTTTCAAGAAAGGTGAAAGATCTCGGAGTGTATCTGGATCCTCAACTTGACATGTCGAATCAGGTTGACAGCATATGTAAGGTGTGCTACTATCATCTAAGATGCATAAGTCAGATACGGCATCTGATCTCCCACAATGCTGCAAAGACGCTAGTGCAATCTCTCGTCCTCTCTAGGCTGGACTATGGAAACAGCTTGCTCCTTGGCATATCAAAAACATCACTTTACAAGCTCCAGAAAATTCAAAACGTCGCAGCCAGGATTATATCTAAAACATCCAGATTCCATCACATCACTCCAGTTCTGGCGTCCATGCACTGGCTCCCAGTTGAAGCAAGGATTCAGTTCAAGACTCTGTGTCTCGTGTACAAGTCACACCATGGTCAAGCTCCAACTTACCTGTCCAGTCTGCTCCAAACCTACAAACCAGCTAGATCACTTCGTTCGCAAACCCAATCCCGTCTTGAAGTTCCAATGTTTAAGTTATCAACTTTTGGTGGAAAATCTTTTCCTGTTCTCGCTTCACAATTATGGAATGAACTGCCCTCAGATTTAAAACATGCTCCATCCTTTGACTCGTTCAGATGTCACTTCAAGACCCATTTGTTCAGACAATTTTATAATCACTAGTTTGTAAAGCGCTTTGAGCATGCACTTGGTGTATGGAGGCTAGCGCTATATAAGTACACAGTATTATTATTATTATTAAATATGGCACATTGTCTGTTGTGTAGATACAAGACAACATGTATCAACGAGTCTAATGCAAATACCTTTATATATATCGTTTCACTACACAATGATGTAATATGCAATATGCAATATGCAATTAGAATTATTTTCATAATGAGGGATTCAAACAAATATTGTAAGTTCACTCGCACACAGTAAACAAAGAAATTATAGAGGAAAACAAATGAAATGAAAATGTTATAGTGTTTTTGTGGCATGTAATGTTGTAATCATTCATCACGTGATTCAGTAATCTAAAAGTTATTAAAATAACGGTTTTGCTAAACGAAGCATAGTCCTTAACCTAATAATGAAGTAAAATATATAGTAATATATGTCGGTCAAAGGTTGCAACATAGATTGTTATGAAAACTTCGTTTTACAGGTGAAATGCCAATTAACATTTAGAAAAGTCTGAATATACTCATTATCACAATCATCAAAGAATGACTATAGTTGACTGCAGGACGATGGTAATTGCCGAATCGATTCTGCAATTACGAAGCTCATATCCTAGATACTCTTGTAATTGTGTTCTTCATCATATATTACGTAGAATGCAATCGAGAAGCATTAACGAGTGCCATTAGACGTCGCTAAACAATTTTTGTCTTGTCTAGCGACGTTTAATGACACTTTAATCGAGTGATAGATTGCATCTCGTGATGTGAAAATTAATTCTCATTCATCTATGTCATGTTTTTGACAAAGTTATTTTGTGTTAGAAACACCAACATACTTGTGACTCTTAAAGCCTGTGCTAAATATTTAGTTATTTCACTACGGAGATTCACATACCACGTAGATAATGGATAACAATGTTTCATTTGATTAGGCACGCTTTCAATTAGACTTTAATCTCCGCATCTTGGATAGCTGTAATTATTTTAGTTAGGTAACATAATGCAAAGGGACATACCATGCACATGTGTAATGCATCTGGGTACTCTAATACAGTTGCTACGACTCTGGAATTCAGAATATGTGATTAGACATTTCATACTTTGCTTAACCGTTCACGCATTATATATTGACTTATTCAATTACACAGGAAGGTCCTCAGTGGCATATATTTACGTGGCAAAACGTCATTATTACAGTCATAGATTACAGTTAGGGCTGTCAAGTACGTGTATGAATATGTCAAAATAATTCATTAAAACTAACGTTAAAGAGAAACGCTACTTGAAAAAAAACATGCAATATAGTGTAGTCAATTCATGGATAACGTGAATGAAACATAGTTACATTCTATGTCCAGAAGCCGTCTGTATTGAGATGGTAAATATCCTCCATTAAGAATAAACATTATGTAAATAGGATCGTAAAATACTATGTTTATTCCTAACGCAGTATACTGTTAATACCAAAATACACTCTCATGATATTTATTCTTACCCCAAGGAAGATATATAATATTTTTACAGCAATATCAAACTAGTGTAATACCGTTGCAAGTATGGCATCACAATTGTCAAATCACTGTCCATGATTCACGGAAATCTTACTTTCAGCACAGTGTCGGGAACAGAATGCTACACGTCCTTCCATATAATATCATTTCGCTCGTTTGAAACCAAATTAAGTTGTATGATAAAGGTGATATTAAATGGATCCATACTTATATACACAGACGTCATTTACACTTGCAAATACTACAGCATGATATCAATCGCGTTATGACAATTTTATATATATTCATATCCTGGTAAATAGCGAGAAACAGAAATGAAAAACGTGTTATGTTTGCGAGCAGGGTCCTTAACAGTGATGTGTCACTTCTAGAAAAGGGAATAAGAGGGTTTGCTGATGGACTAGACACTTGTGGCGCCCCATAAGAGTAAATTGTGATGCATCTTTTGTTTATAAGGATCTTGGAAGCACGGTTCATTGATGGAACTTATCAGGTTTGCGGCCAAGGAAATTGTTTCATCTGGAATTCTCCTGCTGAAGTAGTGAGTCTCAGGCAGTCGTGTGAATAAACCCCAGGACATCATGTACTTGATTAGTTGGTACAGTTAATACATTAATGTACATTGATTGGTATGTGTGCTGAAAATAATATAAATGATATTCATGATCATGTGCATATATCATCAAAATGATTTTAATGTAATAATAATGATAATAATGTTATTAATACTGATGGTATAATATCATCATCGAGGACATTAAAATAAAATATATTTTGGAAATGTTGACCAATTTGATAAGATAAGATAAGACCACTGACATTAAAAAAAGTGTTTTAATATTCTTACAAATGGTTTCTTACAAATTATCAAAAATGTACACCAATTCTGTTCTACCCCTCTGCTGATGTCTCTGTTGTATTCTGATTACCTTCGTTTTTTTAAAAAGATGTTTCTCATTGATTGTTACCCTGATACAACTAGCAAACATATTGTTTCGTTCAGCTTTTGAATCGAACATGGTATAAATTATGAACTTATGTTTGTGCAAGAATAAACAAGCACCGCGTAATGGATATATAATTCAAATTGGATTAAGAGGCATATTATGTAACAAGTTTTGAATGTTCGACAAAAAAAAGGTGAAATTGAAGTATTTTATATAGTTTAGATTACTTTTTTAATTGTTTATTTATTAGGGTCTGAGTAATAATTTGTCAATTATTAAAAGTTACATTTTACTTGTTTGTTTTGGTATGAATTTGTAAGAAAAGAAAACTAAGGTACATTGTGAAGTTCATCGTTTTTCTTATTTAACAAACATCAAATGTAGAACAATGTTAATTACATGAATATGTTGCTGGAAGCCTTTTAGTGGCAGTAGTCTAGTGATAGTATCATCTCGTAAGACAAAGTATCTCCTACGTAGGGCTTGGTATCTCCTCAGTAGGACTTATTATCTTCTATGTATGAGATAATTATTATAACGCCTGGACAACTGTTCAGCATCTTGCATGTTTCACTAGTTAACAACGTTAACAGAATAGAATGCAACCCCAAGCATGCTGAGAGACACTATAAATGACATCATTATCTTTTCAAAAGAATGTGACAGAGATTGTTTACTCTTCATTAGCTCACTACAAGTGAAGCTCATAGGTACTATTCGACATAGCTCGGACTTATAGGAGTAGGTTATCAAATAACAAACGGAAACTATTATCTTAATCCTTTGGTGATTAATCCGTCTATCTATCCGATATTCGTCTCATTAAAGAGAATAAACGGCTTGGGTGAATTATAGTTTCTTATGAACATTTCAGGATCAACAAACCCATACAGTAACTCAATCTTCTTACACTTTACAATTAATGAACTTGCGCATGTCGGTAAGGAAACTAAGCCAATAAATGAGTAGATGAAGACTTGATATACAATATTCGACAGAAAAATACCAATATATTAGAGATAAATGAAAAGACTGGAATGGCATCATCAAAGGCACGATCAGATTCAGGCATCAAGCGCCAGCACTGGCGACAAAGGCTAGATGTTAAGTCTCTCCACAACCTATGACCAAGAATGAAAATGGTTGGAAAAGTGATCAATGCTTTATTCAAGTTATCTCCAATGTAGAGATACTAAGTTATAGGAAGTAGGAGTTAGTATCTTCTACATAGGATATTCTCGATCCTACGTAAGTGATACTATTTCCTACGTGAAGATACTAACTCCTAGGTTGAAGAACGTTTGATAGATTGTTTTCATGATGACACTAATACGCTTCCGTAGTTTATAACAGAACGTTTTGACGCTAACACAAACTAGTTGTTTCACATGATAAGCTGAAAAGTAATTAATTAATATTATGGAAATTAGTGTACTATATTCCCTCTTCATTTCAAGGTTCAGCAAAGGCTGGTTTAAATCCAGAATAGACTTGGCAACAAATACTTTATTAGAGAACGAAAATGAGTTTAATACAATATAAATCTACATTCTGCTTCATTAGTGTACTCTTTCGTGACCATTGGTGAGATTGTTGGAACCTTATAATCAAATAACTGTAGGAACATTGCACATGAGGATAAATAATTTCATTGTAACTTTGATGTGCTTTTATGTATCAATAATATGTACCTAACTTGAAATTCACTAATGGTGGCATTCAAGTTGTACGTTATATAGATACGAGGTAAATAAATGGGGGTAACTGTTAAAGTAGTTAGCTTGAATTATAACATGAAACCGACAAGTTGAATTATATATGGAATCAGGGTTTCGACGAGGGTATTCACAAGTGTTGACCATAATTACTGTGCAGAGTCTGACACTATTTGATTTATGTCTGGGTCACGAATAGAGTACATAATAATGGCATTTATGTTATTTATCACACATGGAACTGCGATTTTAAACACCCTTTCAGAAGCGGTTTAACAATGAAAATATAATTTAACTGCTTAAATGAAAGTAATGGTATATTGTTATATTCTAATTACACATATTAAGTGTGTAGTTATGTATGTAAGTTTATGTATTTGTATATCTTGAGTTGTGTATATTATTGTTGTGAAGAAAGGTAAAGTAGATGTTTCCTCTTCAATAGTGTCTAATCAATGGAATACCATATTTTTAAAGCAAAGTGGATAAACAGCAACCTTGTTATCCCTCTTTATCATGGCATAAATATGAGTCAGAGAATATAGAAGTGAGTTAATAGGATAGAATGCAATCTTAAGCAAGCTGAGAGACATTTTCGTTATCTTTGTAAAAGGATGTGTCCTTTTGCTGTCCATTAGCTCACTATAAATGACGCTGATGGATACTATTTGACCTAGCTCGAAAATCTTTGAGTTGGTTATCAAATAACAAATGGAAGCTATGCTCTTAATCCATTAATGTTATTTTGGTCTCCCTGAAGAGTAGAAACGTCATTGAGTGGATTTTGCATTCTGATGGACGTTTCCTGATCAACAAATTAACACAGTAACTCCAACATCTTACAAAATACCATTAGTGAATTTTCACATGTCGCCCACATGTCAGGGATAACTCTCCTCTCAAATATATTTTCCCAGTAGTCAATAAATGAGTAGATGAACACTTGATACACTATTCGACAGAACAATACGAATGATAGCTGTATTATAGATAAATCAAAAGACTTGAATAACACCACCAAAAGCACCCTCTTATTCAGAAACTCATCACCACCACTGACTTTCCTAATAGCTTTTCCATTCGGCCACCAAGACTCGAAATAACTATTTGTTAGTTTGTTACATTCAGCACCCTCCTGATAAATGTAGAGCGGTACAGCCCCAAGGCTTAATGCATTAAACATACATGATGATTAGATAGTGAACACATGTAACATCATGTAATGTGAACCACACTATATTGAATAGTATAAGTTCGTGTACTCTTTTTTTGAGACGAGCCCTTTGCGGGATTTAATTATGGCCAATGACGATACAACTTATTTATTCACTACTAATATATTGTTACCGGCCAGTGGCCGGAACTTTTCTCCACTTTATAAACAAATGAGAGTATATAGATAAACGTAATCTGACTAACGATTGACAGTTAAAATGAGATAGTAAAAATCAAACAGTGTAGGCTCTGTATGAAAATCAGTACATGCATATTTGTAATTCATCTCTGATAGACAATGATATTGCCTGCTGCTGTGTTTAACTCTCAAGCTGTCAGAAAATGTTATTACAAGGGTTATACTTTACAGATTGTCACACGCAAGACACGATGTAAAGTAATATATTACATAAACATGTGTAAACATTTTATGACACTTTTGGAAAACCTCCTTATATCGAAGCACAGCTAAATGTAAACTAGGGGAGATATTGGTTATTATGGAAAAAGGTTTAGAAAAAGGTTGCAGATGATGCTGCTCTGGAGGGCTTTATTCATCAGTCGGAATTAGAGCACAGGGAAAATATTGAATCGTTAATTATATGGTGTAAAGAAAATTTCCTTTCTCTGAATATTAGTAAAACAAAGGAAATGTTAATTGTTTTCCCTTCGAAAAAGGAGAAACTAGAGCCAGTTAATATTGACCGGCAGGAAGTTGAAATAGTAGACGAGTATAATAAATTTCTACCATCTGAACGTCGTTTCAAAATCTGGCATTTAAAATCAGAGAATCTAAATCCCAATAAGAATACATATTCTAAACCTTCACACCAAATAGCAATTATGTAACTCTTGAAACACGACATGGTTGATCAAAATACAGCATATATATATGTATATTTATTACCCATCAACACAATGTGTGTTATTATTTTTGTATAATGTTTTCATGTATTGTTATTTTTACATAGTTTACTACCAAAGACTCCTTGAATGTAAGACGAATTTCCCATCTGGGATAATAAAGTTTATCTTATCTTATCTTATTCTATGGAGTCACTACTCAGTTTCAACAATTTGTCAGAATTTGAAAACGGACTTTTAAAAAAATAAAGTAAATGTCCATGAGTAAATTTTCAAATAAAGTCAACAAAGAGAAAAAAGAGCTGAGAACGTTGATTACACTCCGTTGTTTTCATTCATCTCGAAAGAAAATGTTAAATATCATTTCCATTTTTAACTACTGATTTGATCATTACAACAATATACTGAAATATATGGATATTTTTTCTCACACCACATGATTTCTCACGACATTGCTCACAAATTGTACTTCCAAAGTAGCTGGTAAGGGCAGATGCGTACATCCGATTTTCAGGTATCCATTTAAAAGGTTTGGTGGACTGAGTGCAATCTGGATGAAGTGCCTTGCCTTGGGATAAATCACAGTGTGTGACTTTGGTTATAGTGAGAGGCAGCATGATATAACATTGTGCTCCACATCAATACAACTACTTTATTTTTCTAGTGTATTATAACGTGATCAATCTCGCCAAGGGATGCGTGGAAAGATAGCACGTTGAGTTTTTTTTATCCTAAGTTTCTATTTCATGATAAATGGTAAATGAAAACAAATTGCATTTTAATAAGTCAATAATGTTTTGTAAAAAATCCTGTCTGTCCTTCACTCAAGCCATAAGAAATACGTTCACAGCAGATTCATCAGATTTGGAAGTAAAAGTGATGGTCCAATCAATGTTATTCCCACACCCTTCAAACATAATATAGTTAACCGTAAGGCATCAACGCATTTGCCGTCAGTTCTGTTCTTGCAACAGTATCTTAAACAAATATTATAAAGTGACAAGAAATTCTGCTACGATACGTTCAAAAATCTGATTGACCTGGTTACTTTTTGGTGCGTGCATTATGTATTCTGTGTTTTGTTTTACGATTGTCAACATTGCGATGTAAACGTTATTGAAGTCGATGTTTAACCTTATATGAATTTATAAATAAAATACATAAATATAGTCGCAAGAGACGACAAAAGGATTCAGCAAATGAATGATTCAATTATTGTAAATATAATGAATTGAGACATATTAACAATCTTATTGCTCATCTTTTAAAACAAGTTACAAGTTTCTAGCATGTCCCTAGAACTATCTATACCAAATATGAACACGATAAAATCAAAGAATTGGAAAGAAAACCAAAACACCGACTACATCAAGTAAGCTACAACTTCGTCATCATTTACTTTATTGCTCGTAGTGTTATTGCGCATCTTTAGAAAAAAGTTTCAAGTCTCTATGTTGATTTTCCCCATGTGAAAGTTTTCTCTATTTTGACCGGAAATGACTGTAACCGATCGATTTTATTATTGATTCATAAAGACCATAGTCCAATCTTACTCTCCTGAAAAAATAAAAAAAATTCGATTGTTTAGGTATTTGAGTTATGTCCCCTTGAAGTTTGCATTTTTCAAAAATTGTCTGACTTTGAAAGGTCACTGTGAAGAAAGTATTAGGAGTTCCCTAAAAAAAGAACAAACTTGTTATTCCCCAATGTTTCAGCTATATAGAAAAAAAGCTCCAGTTCTTAGGTGCAAATACCTTCGGAGTGGTGCATTCGCAAATGTACATGGGGTCAGAAAATTTGAATCATTTAAAAATCCAAGATGGCGGCTAAACCAAGTGACTTACGAATTCGTCATGATTTACTTTTTTTCTCGCATTGACATTACACATCTTTTACAAAAAGTTGCAAGTCTCTATGTGCATTTTTGAAATTTTCCCCATGTTAAAAATGGACATATAGATTCGAACTGGACCCCTTATGGCTTGAACGAATTGGTCCATCATGATTTACTTTATTGCTCGTAGTGTTATTGCGCATCTTCAGAAAAAAAGTTTCAAGTCTCTATGTTGATTTTGAAAAAAATTTCCCATGTTATAGTTTTTCTCTATTATGACCGAAAATGACCATAGTCCAATCTTACTCTCCTGAAAAAATCATAAAATTCGATCGTTAGGTATTTGAGTTATGTCCCCTTGAAGTTTGCATTTTTCAAAAATTGCCTGACTTTGAAAGGTCACTGTGAAGAAAGTATTAGGATATCCCTAAAAAAGGAACAAACTTGTTATTCCCCGATGTTTCAGCTATATATAAGTTCCAGCTCTTAGGTGCAAATATCTTCGGAATGGTGCATCAGCAAAGGTACATGGGGTCAGGAAATTTGAAAAAGTTTAAAAAATCAAGATGGCGGCTAAATCACGTGACTTAGGAATTCGCCCTGATTTACTTTTTTCCTCGCATTGACATTACGCATCTTTTTTTGCAAAAAGTTTCAAGTCTCTAAGTGCATTTTGAAATGTTTCCCCATGTTAAAAATGGACACTTGGATTCGAACTGGACCTCTACTGGCTGGAGCGAATTAGCCCAAAAGTTCTATTCCACATTAAGGACTATCAGCATGTAAAATTTGGTTGCATTTGTTTCAGCCGTTTTGGCTGAATCCTGCTAACAAAATTCGTGAAATAATAATAAACACGCCAATAATAATAAGGATTCAGCAAATTGCTCAATCCTTAATGATATTATTTTCTGCCAGTGAAGACTCTTAGGTTAAAGTACCGAAGAGGCCTGTAGCTGTCCTTTGGTATCACACTGTTACGAGGGGCGTTCAATAAGTGTTGCAACTTCAATATAAAACCAACTCGGGTAGTAAATTTTTTACTTTTATTTTTCAATATAGTTACCTTCACCTCAATACACTTATTCCATTTCTCTTTAAGACTTTTGATGCCGCTTTTGTAGAAGTCTTCCGTTTGCCCCCCTAACCACGCCTCTGTGGCAGCTTTGACGTCTTCGTCATCCCGGAAGTGCCTTCCACGTAGGGCGGATTTCAGGTTTCTGAACAGGAAGTAGTCACTGGGGGCTAGGTCTGGGCTGTAGGGTGGGTGGTTAAGCTGTTTGAATCCACAATCACGTATATCGGCCTGTGCAACTCTTGACTTGTGGACTGGAGCGTTGTCATGCAAAATCAGAACACCACGTGTCAACATTCCACGGCGTTTCTGTAGAATTGTCTTTCGCAATTCTTGCATTAGGTTGGCATAATATTGATTATTCATTGTAGTTTTGGTTGGCAAGTAATCAATTACTAATATGCCTTTTGCATCCCAAAAGATTGTCGCCATAACCTTGCCAGCTGATGGTTGAGTGCGAAACTTCAGGGGAGGTGGTGAACTCGGGTGCTTCCATTGCTTGGATTCCAGTTTAGTTTCCGGGTCCCAGTGGTGGATCCAGGTTTCGTCACCTGTCACCAGACGAGACAAAAACCTGGCTTCATCCGCATTAAACCGATCCAGGAGCTCCATGCAACTTTCGGTTCTTTTCTGGCGATCTTGTGCTGTGAGGTTTCTGGGTACCCATCTTGCAGACATACCAAGATGGTCATGAATTATTTTTTCAACACTTCCAACTGATATCTGGAATTCCAAAGACAGTTCAGAAACTTTAACACGGCGGTCAGCTAAAATTCGTCTTTCGATAGCGGCAATAACTTACGGTCGGGTGACTTCAGATGGCCTGCCTGACCGTGGGTCATCGTCTAAGGACTCCCTGCCCCGCTTGAACTGAAGAGACCAGCGACAAACTGTTGAAAAGTTAGGAGCATCCTTACCCATCACATTACACGATTATGTATTTCTGTAGCTTTGCATCCCTCTTTAGTAAGGAACTTGATCACAGCGCGTTGTTCATGTTTGAGAGAATCCATGATTATGGAGACCCCTAGGTTAGCGCAGCTATTACATGTATATCTAAATATTTGTTATGTCTAGAAATTGTTTTGACATGTGTCAATGTTATGTTTTGACTATAGTAACACCTGCTATAAGTTGACACTGTTTATGTAAACACCAATGCCCCGCTTGCAACACTTATTGAACGCCCCTCGTACGTTAACCAGGATTCGGAACCAGTCTGGACTTCTTTACTGATCAACTGAGCAAGCCTTACAATGTTAACACGTATATATGTTGAAGGTAGCAAGTTGTATTGACTTTCGATAAGTGATACATTATCTGTTTATCTCGTTTAGCTGTCAATTTCAATGTCTCCCAGTTCGTGTTCCAAAGGCTTTTCACATATGCTACATTTAAGTAAAGATACCTAGTCTAAAATTTGTAACTGCGTTGATATTGATATTGATGTTCATGTTTTATGTTTTATCAATGTGTAATATCAGTAGGTACAATTGCAAAACATGAATGTGTGTATACTACATCAAACTTCTCTTCACTGTCTGAAGATGCTAAAATACCTCTAATGTTACATGAATGTTATGGCATGGCTGATGGATACCATTTTAATATAACATAGTTCTTTTCATCATTATTCCAGGATACCAAAAGGATGTCATGAATTCCTAATCAATAAAACGTTGCCAGATAATTCCCAATGATGATACTCCTACCTGAACCTTCATCCATCTGGCACTGCTGTCGTGACATCTGTGTATAAATTATTGTATTTAAATAGCTTTTGTACTAACGTTGGTGGCGATTTAGAGGAATTAATGATGACGATGTAGATACAACTTACCAAGATCACGTCAGATAGCAATCTGTTTCCACCTTAAGTACTGTCTGGGTCGACACTTTGTGACCCATTATGTCGAGTTAAGACGAACACACTTTGTTTAAGTGGACAGATGCACTTACAAAGGGGTTACAGTCATATCTGTTACAAATGTATAGGTTGAGAAGATCATGTTGAGACGTTAGTCAATCCTCAAAGCACTGAATCAAACTTAAACTTTGTCATGATGTCACATGCTTATATGTTTAATGTGGTAAATTGGAGTAGTGGTTTGTTCATGACTATGCCTGAAAATAGCTTGATTATATACGCATATTTTTCGAGTGATCTGAATGGTCGAGAGGCGACCACGTGACCGTCGACAGGAAAGCATATTGACTCAATCCCGAGCCCGACCAAAAGCTGTGTTGACTTGAGTGACGTCAAACGATTGTTGCATGACGTCAACCGATTGTTCCTTTACGTCATGGTATTGTTATCATGATATCATTTGACCGTAGTCCCAGCTGTTCAAACCAAATTACAGTTTTGACTGTATTTCATTGTTTTTCTTTTGTTTCTGTATTAAATACACAATAAATATGGGAAAAACACGCTCACACCATTTTGTTTAGATAAACTCGGTTCAGTTCACTGGAGAAGCAGAAATACAGGATGTGTGCTGTTTTCATTATTACAGACGCACGTTTCTCAGATATTCATGAATATATTGAAGTACTGTCAATGAAATGCATCATTTCCCAAACAGGACCTAGTGTCAATATTCCATTAGCGTTTCGTCTGGCACTCTCGACGTCTAAATTGCAGAGAATACATGACACAGTATAGTTCTACTTACATGCACACTGAAAACCGAAAGAAACGCTAATCAAGAAGATTTAGGAAACATGCTGTATATTGCGAAAGCTGGTTTAAAAAAAATAATCATTGTTTATACGAGACACTTCCTCGGCAAAACAATTACAATATAACCATAGCAGCCAACTGTTTTTCCCCATATTTAATATGAACTAAGAGTTTATTTTGGTGTTCAGTTTTAATTCAGACATGAGAGCATATACACTTAATATAGCAAATTATCATTGTGGAGCACACTCAGGCATTTTAATCTCTATGATTCAGTATCATTTCTATTGTTAATATTATGTATCAATGTACCCTACCTTGTTATATCCAACATCACATCAGCTAAAGGAGTAGGCATATACTCGGAGAGTGTTTACAATAAAGAAGTCGTTATCCAGAAAATGTTGTCAAATAAGTAACAGCATGTATGTTTATGCTCATAACAAGTACAAAATAACAATTAAATTGAGTTCCTAAATTAATAACAGTTTGTTAGTAACGTCAGTGATGCAATTTCTCAAAGGATTCAAAGGAACTTACGGATTGACCAAATTAGGAAGGCAACATCCAGCAATATATCGTGATCAAGGCATATATGTACCATGTGCTTGGAAATCGCTAATCTATGATATCCCTTCCCAAACAATCATCTCTCGTCGGATGCAAATTCGGGGGTTTTAATCTGATCATCCATCCTGCCAGGGGCAAGGCAGCTTTGTCTACAGTAGAGAAACGTTCTACACGCAGTAAGGTTTGGGTGCAATGCTGCACTGCAGTACCACCCATGGTTTGCTACTTCCAGCCGTTGCTCGCAGGTTTCACCGAAATGCATAGCCACATGGCGTTGCGGGCTTTCTCCCTGCAATAATACTAGCAGTCGTGATATAAGTGAAATACTCTTGAAAGCGGCGTTAAACACTAACTCTCCTCACCTCACCAATCATCCATCTACTAAAACTGAAATGACTATGATGAGGTCACGACGAGCAAATTAGGAACAACCCAAATAACCCGTGATCGAGGCATATACCTACCGGGTACTTGGCATGTGTCCTTCAAATATGTCAGGTAGGAGATACGATGTGTTGGTGGGAATTAACCTGTGTAATTTAAACAAGACCATCGAATAAAGTTTTAAAACTGTAATTAATCAATGTGTAGTTGACATAACGTTTCTCTAAATACATTAAATTGAATTGTGAAAACATGAAAGGATTAAAGATGAAATCTTCTGTTGTAATATTGGAAGTGTAATTGGATCGGGCACACATGGGATTGTGGAATGTTTGCATTAATATGTTATGATTGAATTCATCATCCACCAGTGTAACCTTTTAACAAAGAGAGTCATATACCAACCTTTAATACAATCAGGTGGGGAAAAAGTGGAAAATATCTAGTATAGTCTCAAGTCACTTCTTTTGATCTGATAAATCCTAACCAGTCCTAAATTCCCTTGATGTTCACTGGTTTATGAATTAGTGCATAAATGTATCTAAGATTAAGAACCATCCATAATACGTTATTAATTTGAATTAAGGAAACCCAATGGCTTATGAAGGTGAAATAATTGTTAACACACCTAATATATACAACCCTTTCTAGCATAATTCCTTTGAAGTCAGTACAAATCCAATGACTTAGAATGAGATACATCTAGAATTTGAACTTGACCAGAAACGGTGCATGCTGACTTGATGCAGTATATAAGCCACATTCAACAGGAGAGTTTACATATATCCGTGGCCATTCACAAGTCAATCAGTCTCTATCAAATTTCAAAATAGGATACTAGATATGATCCATGTATTCTGTGATTACTTCATCAGCGAGTTTAATAATCAAACTAATTCGCCTTATTCAACTGGTTCCTTTCAGAAGTAAAGGTAAATGTCGTTGACGTTACATGTATATGTAGCTATACATACATTCCTTCACTCTATAGAGAAGAGGGATGTCAAGTTTGCTTTATTTCCTTTTCTTAGGCTAATATGCATTTCACGTTCTATTAATGTCGAGAGGCGGGAATAAGGCAGTGTCACAAGTTAGCTGATACCCCACAGTTTCTGATGTCACTTGGAAGTTGAGTGAGTGAGTGAGTGAGTGAGTGAGTTATTGTTTAACGCCGCTTCGGCAGTATTGCAGCCATTAGCGGCGTACTTGGAAGTTGAGGAGGCGTGTTCTGCAAGATGAGGTGAGGTGAGGTGAATTTAACGCCGCTTCAAGAGTATTTCACTTATATTGCGGCTGCTAGTATTATGGCAGGGAGAAAGCCCGCAACGCCATGTGGCTATGCAGTGCGCTGAAACATGCTAGCATCGGCTGGAACTAGTAAACCATGGTGGTACTACGCTGAAATTCAGTGTAGCATTGCACCCAAACCTTACTGCGTGTAGAACAGATCTCTACTGCCGTCTAATTTGCCGTGTCCCTGGCGGGATTCGAACCCCGAACCTCGTGGTCCGATCTGCAAGATTGAATACTGGGGAATAATATAACCTTACAGGAATGCTATAATAAGCAAAGGCCATTTTTCATAATGCAGTTATGCGTGAACATGTACACTTAACCGCAAAAGAAACGTCACCACATTTAAAAGTGTAAACAAACGAAATACTGCTTCCGTAGAAAGTCGATGTTATAGGAACATGATTGGTAAAGAGGTAGCAACAATTTAATCCATCAGAACATATTTAACACTTTTATTTGTATGTCTGTTCAAGTATAACTGGGGTGTTGTACTCGCTTTTACAAAATGTTTTTGTGGCATGTTTTGCAACATTAAACATTCATAAAATGAATAAATTTGTTTAATACCTTCTTGGATTTCAATTTGTTGGCACGTCTTTACTATAGGACGTCATAAAACGAGTACAAAAGCCCTGTTTGACTCTCCTATCTCGTCCTGTTAAAGAGAGCAATGTAATTGTTAAAGAGAAATATGGACAGATCATGTTTTGAAATTAGTTACTTAGTTTACTTGGTTTCTGGAGACACGATGTATCTCTGTTTCAGTGCTGTTTATTACTCGTGGATGAATTATTTTGTGTGGTGACGTTTCTTTTGCGGTTGAGTGTAATCTGAACGGAGATATTATCATTATCAATAGTTACATGTCGTTCCCGAAGATTTCCCTTCTGATGCGAAAATATTAGTTTTATCATCAGACAAATATTCACCATAAATAATAAGCATCTACTCAGACGTTATTAATTATTAGGTATACTTCAGAACGGTATCCACTATGTTTATAAACCATATAATATGTTGTTGTATGCTGTGAGAGACCCTGACTACAGGAGACATTTATAGAAAATAAGTTTTAAGCATTATGCCCCCGAGCTATCTTAACATACATGTATTATTTGGAACTTGGTCGAATAAGTTGGTTTTCTGATGGAAATATGTCTATAAGGACCTGTGAAGCACAGTTCATTGATTGACTTAATTAGGTTTGCAGTCTTGGACATCGCTTCATCAGGAATTCTTCTCTTGAAGTACTGTGTTGCAGACAGTCATGTGAGACAGTCATGTGAGTAGCTCACTGTCGCATATGCCATGTCGGTATAACGGATATATTAGATGTATACAAGATTAATGAGTCTGATGAACTACTTGTGCTTCTTGTCCAACGTCCATCATTATCTGTTTATATCCTTCACTCATGTTGGCTCAAAGCAACATGTTATTTCTGTGAATATTGTGGTTGTTCCCTTGCATAGATGTTACGAATCTTGTTTATTTCCTCAATCTGTAATGTTTGTTTTATCACATTTTCTCTTTTAATCATTACAATTCACAGTGGGTAGTATGTTATACACAAAATACCCTTAATATCAAAATTAAATACTTTAATTTGAACAGAAAATGTCCAAAAACAAACCCCTTCACGCCGTAGACAAAGTTGCTGGAGTCTCAAAACCTGGCACACACAGACACGGAAATGAGTTTATTGATACACGGAAATGGAACTGAGAAACGAACTTAGACGTTGTTTACAAACAGCTTTTCCTGACGTTCTGTGGTTTGTTCATAATTAGCAAAGGGAAGGGGTATGATTGAAGGTTCATATCAAATTTGTTTTTAGACAAATATTATGATATGGAACCTGAGATAAAATGATGATATATTTGATTGAATGAAAATACGTTTCTTCAGGAATGAACAGCAGTGATACATTGACGGTCGTGAATGTAACTTATGGACTTATATCATGGCGATTGTGATTGCCAATATAGCATATTATTGATAGATTTACACTATGGTACTTTGTGTTTAAAACAATATATTCACTGTGAAAAGGATAAGAAACAAGTTATCCAACTTAAATTCCCTCTCCTTAGCATGGATTCATTTGCTTTAAATGTATACAAATCACACATAACAGATGGTGTACTAAAAAGTGCAAATTAGATGAAGCAAAAACCAGAATTACATTATTTTGATTAATAAATAGTTTTGTGTCCCTGGTATAATTTTGTACTAAATTAAATGACATAATAATTTTGACATAATGACAGGTCTGCACTTCCGTCAAGCAAAAGTTAAAAATATTGATTAAACATCGGGATAGCGCAGTGGTTAGCGCGTTCGGCTTTGGATCAAGAGGTTCAGGGTTCGAATCCCGCCAGTAGAGAACTGTCCTACATGCAGTAAGGTTTTGGTGCAATCGTAGTCCTACCCACGGTTCGCTAGTTGCAGCCGCTGCTAGCAAGTTTCACCGCAGTGTATATTTACATGGCGTTGCGGACTTTCTCCCTGCCATAATACTAGCAGCCGCGATATAAGTGAAATACTCTTGAAAACGGCGTTAAATGTGAACTCACCTCACCTCACACAGGCCGATACAGTACTGCACTTAAGTGAAGATATAAACACACCTCTCTCTGTTATACAATGTACATAAGCATTCTCACCATGATAACCATATGTGCATTTTGCATTTGTTTTAATTCCAATTCTCTGATAGGTGTGGATAACGGGTCAAATTTGTAAACTGGTCAAATCTCGGTAACGGTACCATGGGATGAGAAACCAAGTACACCATAGGAAACAATAGGGTGATTGCAACAGCGTAAACTTTCTGGTTGAAAGCAGACTCAACATATTGGTCGTAGAGCTTCCGTGTCTCAGCATATCCGTTTTACAATTAGACCATAACAATATATGGGACTTAACAAAGGAAATAATGCTACAGTGAGAAAACATGTCAAACTCGCACAACTTAAAGGCAAACGGGTCTAAACTAGTTCATATTGGTTGTTGAACCTCGGTATCCAAGCATCCCATTTTCTCTGTTAGACGGTCACAAAAAAGTCCACAAAGAAAATACTACACTGAGAAAGAAATGCAAACCTTTTCAGTGCACACCTTAAAAAGCAAACGGGTCTAAACTTAATACTAACATACAATAACAAGTACCTACTAACAAAATCACATATTCTGCAACACAGCAAAATGCGAATGAATTAGAATAAGGATAAACATATTAAATACGATCTATATCTATAATTATTCACATATAGTTATATTCTATAATAGACGACCTTTATCAAGGACATTCGAGTCGATATTCTACATGGAAGCAAAGTGTGTTGATGTGAATTAAAGGGCTGGAAATGTGTGAACGATTAGAATCGTAATGAAACAGTTTGACAACACACATTAGAATTTGGAATCAGGGGGTTAAATAGGGTAGACAGTGATGTTGACAATGTCAATCAGTCTAATTGCTTCTGGAAATTTGCATTATTTGGTTTCTGTTTCGCGACGATTATCTAACATTTTATTTAACAAAAGTTTCGTGTTTCCAGAAAAAACAGTATTCTGCCAATATGACGATAAAAAAGTCAATTCAAAGATTTCAAATATTTTAAAAATGGTGCAATGCTATGTATTGCTTTCTATAACAGTATATCGTATAACATCGGATAGTGTGTTTTCCCCTGTGTAAGTAGGTGTAAGTAGAAGTACATTTCATTTAGATAGTTAACCAAGGAAATCCCACACATAGGCAGTAGTACACACACACACATACTTAACTATATGTATTTCAGACGGGTAATGAAAGTACAAATATATTAACAGCAGGTTGTTATTAAGATGCATGTCCATTTACACACATTCAAAACGACAGTTGTTTTGGTTCTAATGGTTCAAAGTATAGCCTTAAAGGGACACTCCGTGTTTTTCATGAAATCTTATTTAGATTTGATATATTAAAAAATATTAAATGTCCTGATTTGACTCCAAATCATCTAACTCGACTTGCATTTGTTTGTAACTCTAACGCCAAATACTTGACAAAAACTTCTGTTCAATGAAAATCGATCAGCGGCTTAAAACACGATGAGAAGCCGAATTCATGCGTCCCATTTACGTTTATGCCAGTTATATGTTCCACTGAACAGTACCAACCATTATCTGTCTCTTTGTCTGCTACATATAAGTATACAAAATTACGTTTGAACAATTGACGCGCGACAGCCTCGGAACATTTTCCGTTTTTTGTTATCATAATCAAGGCTAAACATCTTAATAATGTTACTATACTGAACAGATTGGCACTAAAAGGGTAACAGTCATTACTTCTCGATAAAATAACACCCTTGGTAACTTGTGACCTATGTTACTACAATAACATATGGAGTGTCCCTTTAAACGTTTTACAAGTTCACTGTGGAATAGTTTCTTAAGCTTGGTTTTACATGGTTGTTACAGTTATATGAAAGAAGAGCTAAGGAGAGAACATGGCACTGTTTCTAAACTCTTTATCAACCATTGATGTCGGTTAGATAAACTGTAAACATCATGTAAGTAATAAATACACACGATCAAGTACAACATGGGTATTTAGAAGAGTATCAAGTTTGGAGTGAGTGTATTATTCGGAGTTACCTTATGGGTCATCATCACATGGATAGCAAAAGTTATACACCCACTTTTCATGACAGTTATTGAAAATGCATTGCTAGATGTATTACCATGGTGGAATGTTATAAATATTAGAACCACACAATAATCAAGGGGGAGTATTACCAGTTGTCACGGGTCGAAAGAGATCAAACATCCAACTGAAGTAATATTGTTATCTAGTATTCATGCGAAAGTAGAAAGGATTACCTGATTGGGTAACTGTTAGAGTATATACTTCTGGAAAAGAGTTTGTTGTTAATATCAATCGGGTCCTCTGAACGAATTGAGAAATATATTGATATTCAATGTGTATTTTTGGTTCACTTTGACATAGGTACTCTAGAATGATTAAATATAAACATCAGAATACCAATAAAGGCTAAAAGCAATGCATTTGTATTTCGAAAGTTAGATGACAGAATGCTTTTGCTATAAAAATCGCAATATCAAATATAAAAATTTGTGAAGGTTATTTTGACATTACCGTGGCCTTTGTGGCAGCTTCATTTGACATATCTGCCAAGGTAGGATTACTTGGATTTAATGAAATCGACTTTCCTTATCTGTTCTGTCGATTCCTAAATTGTGAGGAGCTTTCAATTCGTGTTTCTATCTTGTTGTCAGAGTATAGGGGTCGATTCCTAGATTGTGAAGGGTTATGATACTTCATCCATCTACTGTAGGGGTCGATTCCTAGATTGTGAGGAGCTTTCAATTCGTTTTTCTATCTTGTTGTCAGAGTATAGGGGTCGATTCCTAGATTGTGAAGGGTTATGATACTTCATCCATCTTCTGTAGGGGTCGATTCCTAGATTGTGAGGAGCTTTCAATTCGTTTCTCTATCTTATCGTCTGAGTATAGGGGTCGATTGCTAGATTGTGAAGGGTTATGATATTTCATCTACAGTATGGAGGGGTCGATTCCTAGATTGTGAGGAGCTTTCAATTCGTTTCTCTATCTTATCGTCAGAGTATAGGGGTCGATTCCTAGTTTGTGAAGGGTTATGATATTTCATCTACAGTCTGTAGGGGTCGATTTCTAAATCTAGGAATCGACCTATGTAGTCCGTTGATAAGATATAAACAACTATTTGAGAACCCTTCGCAATCTAGGAATCGACCCCTGTAGTCCGTTGATAAGATAGAACAACTATTTGAGAACCCTTCATAATCTAGGAATCGACTATTACAGTCTGTTAGATAGCCTTACAAGCATATTCCTAGATTGTGATCATTCTCAGATTGTTAGGATCGAACAATCTGCAGATTGTTTAAACAATCTAGGAATGGTGAAATATTCCTAGATTGTGAGCTCACAATCTGCAGATTGTTCGAACATTCTGCAGATTGTGATATACCCTAGATGGTTCGTAACATACACAAATATGAATGTACATGTGATATGACTATGACAATGTATTCTCCGTCTGAATACAAGTACATACAATTTGGTCGGCATGAACAACAAATTCATACAGTCAGGACAAACTAGAAGCAAAATACCCTCATAATTCGAGGAGAATATTTTCATTTGAACAAGAACAGATAATATTCTTCCACGGTGTAGAAAGAGTTACTGGAGTCCCAAAACCTGGCACACACAGACACGGAAATGAGTTTATTGGAACACGGAAATGGAACTGAGAAACGAACACTGGGACGTTGTTTACAAACAGGTTTTCCTAATATACTGCAGTTTGTTCATAATTAGTAAATGGAAGGGATATGCCTAAAGGATCGAATCAAGTATGTTTTTGTATAATCATAGTATAAAACCTGAGCTAAAAATGATGAAACATTGATTAAAAGATAACGTGTTTTGACACGAATGAACAAACAGCGATACCATGTCAGTCGTAAAGGTGACCGAACATTGAATTAGATCATGGTGATTTCGATTGCCAATATGACCTATTTATGCTTGATTTATAGTATGTTTCCAATGATCTAGTTTCAGACAACCATGGACAAATAGTATTTATGTTACACGCAGTGCAACCGGATCAGCGAACGTGGCTGCCTCTTTTAAGCGTTGATAACACCTACGATGATGTCAGAACGCAAAACACTTGTCAGCTCTATAGAAACGTGTGAGATCCGAGTAGAACGTGTCCAATCGGCAGGGGACAAAGAAACTGGCAAGTTTAAACTGAAGTGTGTCTCTGTACCTCAGCTTTCATGACCCATTACCCAAGCTCTATTCATCCGCGACAAAGATAGCAAGACTTAACCAAACTAGTCCATTATTTAAAAAAGAGCCAAACTCTCATACCACCTTAACCGTACCACCTAAAGAGCAAACGGGGCTGCTGTGGCCGTCTTGACATATCCTAACCCTAATACAAGTGAACATTAATCACACTAGATTTCATTATATTTTAATACACAACCAAAATGCGAATGGATTTAATCTAGGACATTGGAAAGTACTCGTATATTCTCAGAACATTTTCCAATTGACAATTAGACTTTAGAAGATATTTTGATGCACGTACTAGCTGAACAATTTGTGTTTGTTATTCATTTGAAACCCTGGTCTCTGGCGTGGTAAAGGACCTATCGGTTGATTATTGTTTAATCCCATATCGACATAATAGTTATTCGATAGTAACTGATAATCCGTAAGGAGTGCTTTCATGTCGACATCAATTATGTATGATCATTCATATACAGTTTGTACAAGATGACCATCGCCAAGGGTATTGGAGTCATATATGAGTCAAACGAGGTGTGATGATGTGAGTAAATGTTTAAATTTGTTTGTGTTAACTATATTAAATGCCATGAAAATAACTCATATATTTTGGAATCAAGGATTAGCAGAGGTTTTTCACTGGTATTGACAATGCAAATAACCCTAATTCTTAATGTGTCTGTGTTAAGCTTAACATTATTTGCTTTCTGTCAGGCCATCATGATATATTACACTTACAAGTAATCACGATCCTCTTATTTCTAGAGAAAAACATTGATTTGCCAATATAATAATTAGAAAGACAATTCCAATATTCTTAAAACTGTTGTAAAATGGTATAAATGTCAACAATAACGTCAAATAGATATAAGTAATGTATTGTCATTCTAACAATGTCGTAGTTTTTATAACAATGTGATAGTTTGTTTTGAGATGTACGTAGACGTATATATATAAGAAAAACATATCATAATTGCCAGATATTTCAAAGTGAAGTACACTTGATATCAGTATCTAGCAGTCATGTGAAAACAGTATTTGGCTGTCATATACTTCTCTTTCTCAGTAGAAAATATTTACTGATAAAAACGTTTATTCAATATTAATTGAGGCTGTTAAACAACATTGAAACTTATTTCAAGTTATTAGGCTTCTGACGATGAAGCAGATACTAATGTAACCAAACTCCGGAACTCTAAATCTTTGTAGTCAACATTTTGCTGTTATTAAAATAAGAAGACAGATGAAGGCTTAAATCAAAGCATTTTCATTTCGAAGTTTGATGACAGCATGTTTTTTCTATCTTATATGCAATCAAATATGAAACTGTGAGAGGATTCGACGTTACTGTGACATTTTCATTTCACATCTCTGTGATGATAGGACTTTTAGTATATATGAAAAAGATTTGTTCTGTCAAAGTATGATGTATAAATAAACTGAGTCTCCATGACAAGAATTCTAATCCTAGATGACATTTTGCACTAAAAATATATAATATGATCAGATAAACATCTGAAAAAGAAGAACATACTCATGTCATGAATGTTCAAGAAATGCTTTCTTATATATTTTTTTCAGATGAATATATAATAACAACAATATCATTAAGAACTTTTGAGCTAAAAAATGCACACACCATTTATGCAAATGTCTCCATACCAGGATAAACAATGCTGAATAAAATAATATTTTTAACAAGAAACTTTAAATCAGGTACAGATATCGTCTTATTGCACTTTTTAAAGATGCACAACTTGGAATAAACACATGAACTCAACTGTCTCAAATAGTTGTTCGCAATAGCTTTGACGGCTAAATTATCGGGAAAATTGACGGCTAAATTTTATTGATGCAAAATATCACATTTATATTAAGTTTCAATTGGTATGATGTATTCTAAATGATGTGATAGAAAGTAGTAATTATAAGCTATTGTTGAAAGTGTATGGTCAACCTAACTAAACTGACACAAATAGCATTTCATTACCATTTGTCTATGGTCATTTTAATTACTTTGCTTGACATAAAATAGCTTATTTATATTAATTATTTATTGATATTGTAGTAACATTTTATTTGAAGGATAGATAATCCTCATATCGGAATAAATCTTACTACGGTTCTTGTTGTCAACCTGCAAACCACGGTCTGTGATAAAAAAAAAGACATTTAAAGGTTCCTAAACGGCCGAAAGTAATTTTATGTTTAATTCATGTCCTTCTGTGTATGTTTACAGATATAATAAGAGCTATCCATTTGTAAAATCAGAAGATTCTAGAGACTTTTCTGTCACGTAGTTAACATTATGTTAACGTTTGATGTAATATACAATTTATAAACACTTGATTTACTTGATGCAACTAAACACAATAGCAAATACATTAATCAGCCATGCAGACTGACAGTACAATTCCATTCATGCATACTAAGATATGTGAATATACAGCTGCTGAACAAAGGTTTATTACATCGCTATGTTTCCATGACTTTGGAGACTTAAGACACAAATAACAAGTTTATAAGTGCTTGTATTGTAGAACTATTTATTATCATAAAATTGTACATTCAATAAGAAATAGTAATCCCTTTTGTTTTTCTAAGTGCCTTTATTTGTTTAGGCATCGGTTGCTGGACACTGCGGCATGGATGTTTTTCGACAAAATATCAATAATTTTTTTACCAACTTTCAGAATCTAACTTAATGTCTGCATAGTATCAATAAACTTCAATTGCATTCAAATGATTTGACTATCTAATTATGAGTAGAAAAAACATGTTAATAAGTTATTTGGAAAAGAATGAAACAAATGTAACTGGTGGTGCGAATGTAACAAGCTTTTGTTCAACAGCTGTATGCTAAAGAGCATGCCTTTAGGAAAAACGATTTTAGAATTGCAATCAAAAGTTGAATACAAAGCATTAGGTTTGAAGATCAGATTCTCAAATAAAGGTATTCACTGATGTTGACCATGTCAATGAACCTAATTCTGAATACGTGCAGAAAGTAACATTAGTTGACATGCGTCTGGCACAAAAATAGTACTCTGTCAAGTAAATAAATTTCACTCACAAACATGTAAACATGACCTACAACTTCATGAATTCATCAAGATTATTTCACTTTAAAGCAATTCAAATAAACGAAATTTACATTTTCTAACATGTAAGTAATACATTAATATGAGAAAGAGATGGGTGTCGTTTAGACATTCTTAATTATATTTTGAAAGCAAATATAAAACTTATCGATATTCAGCGAGGTTAAATAGATACTCATTTCTGTCTTCACATTAATGCATTCATACAGTCAATAGTTATGTAAAGTTGAAGCTGTTTAATGAATATTAAAACTGAAAAGAAATATGCCATGATAGCTTGATACGTATTTCTTATACACTGTGGCAAATCAGTGCCATCTGCCACCCAGAGCTGTTCGTCATATACATGTAGCAAGGTTATCCGGGGTGATATTGCCACCCATTGTTCGCTAGTTTCAGCTGATTACTGGCATATATCACCGCAATATATAGTGACATTGGTGATGTGAGACATTAAAGCTTGTTTACCAATCCATTTCTTTACTTTCCTGAAAAGGATAGACTTACTAAGGCTTATCTCATATTTATCTCATCGAGTGAGGTAGAAAGGTTATATTATCACGAGTGGCGCAGCCACGAGTGAAAATATATAACTTTTCCACCTCACAAGATGAAATAAATATGGTATTTGTCAAGAATTGACTGATAGTCTATTTATTATATGATATTATCCATGTAATTACGTCCGATAAGGGTCGTTTTCACGCCAAGCTGTCGCAAGGAACAGCCCGTCACCACAATAACACTGTGACGTCATAAGCCAAATCGCCGCGCGAGACCATTGTTTTATGACGTCAAATTATATCAGTCACCGTTCGCAGTGAAAATATAAGTTATTTTCACTGTAGCTTGATAGACAATTTATTTCACTGATAAATCCCAGTATTTCACTGTTCGTCATATAATAAAGATCATATCTATATTTTTAACACAAAGCATTGTCGTTTACGCCCACACTGTAAACAAAAAATAAAAGAGACAAGTAATTGTCACAAACGTGACCATGTCCCCCGCCGCAATTAAGAAATGAGCTAAAAGAATGGACATACAGCTTGTACCGAGTAGTGACATTTACATGTTTGATTCAATTATTGTTATATCGGGCAACAATTTTAAAATGGTCAAAGTCTTGTAGTGACCTTGAAAACGGGGTCAAGGTCACCCAAATCGTCTGGTGTCTGCGTATTCCCCAAATGAAGACAGGTACCAAATTTGAAGACTCTAGGTACAGCAGTTCAAGAAATATCGTGCTAACAACATTTGACAATCAGTCTTGTATTGACCTTGAAAATAAGTTCAAGGTCAACCAAATCGACTGGTATCTGGATATTCCCCAAATGAAGACTGATACTAAATTTAAAACCAAAATTCTAGCGGTTCATGAGGAATCGCACTAACAACATTTTCAAAACTGGTCAAAGTCTCGCCCTGACCTTGAAAATGAGGTCAAGGTCACTGAAAACTTTTCAGGTCTACGTATTCCCCAAATGAAGACTGGTACCAAGTTTGAAGATTCTAGGTTGAGCGGTTCATTAGATATCGTGCTAACAACATTTTAAAAACTGGTCAAAGTCTCGCCGTGACCTTGAAAATGAGGTCAAGGTCACCAAAAACTTTTCAGGTCTGCGTATTCCCCAGATGAAGACTGGTACCAAGTTTGAAGATTCTAGGTTGAGCGGTTCATTAGATATCGCGCTAACAACATTTTAAAAACTGGTCAAAGTCTCGCCGTGACCTTGAAAATGAGGTCAAGGTTACCAAAACCTTTTCAGGTCTGCGTATTCCCCAGATGAAGACTGGTACCAAGTTTGAAGATTCTAGGTTGAGCGATTCATTAGATATCGCGCTAACAACATTTTAAAAACTGGTCAAAGTCTCGTCGTGACCTTGAAAATGAGGTCAAGGTCACCAAAAACTTGTCAGGTCTGCGTATTCCCCAGATGAAGACTGGTACCAAGTTTGAAGATTCTAGGTTAAACGGTTCATTAGATATCGCACTAACAAGAAGCGGGAGGGACGTACGGAGCTGAATACTACATGTATGTCCCCCGCTCCACGCTTTGCGGACAAAAAGGGAGTCGTGAAAGAAATAGGAATATACACTTTTGACGGGTTATGTATTTACCATTTCATTTAATTATGTACTTCAATCAGATAATGAAATAAATGTATCAACCAACTATGTATTTTGCGTGAATAGTATAATTAATGATAATATATACATATAGATAACATATCATGTGTCGTAATTTGCTGGTATAATCAAGCAAAATATCACATAACAGCTAAAACGTTAATAATTTGTATATTCATAGGATATTAAAAACATGTTAATGTAACAATCAACGAATTATTCATTTCGCTCATAATAAATTTCATCATGTTAACTATTTTTAACTTATAATAATTGAGTAACCTTTTAGAATAAAGGTTTTACGAAAACACTATTGAACCATGAATTGAAATCATTCCAAAAAGAGCCATCCAGATTGTCGTGTTTAGTTCTCGTCTAGGACAGTATATAATGACAGAGATCGCACGTAAGTCAGCTGAGGTCTCTCTGGAAGACATAAAAATGTGAAAAAACTAATTGGTTTCAGATTAGTTTTCACCTGATACGTAAGTCACTCGTCGATCAAGAAGCTAGTGTTCCACACTCGCGTCAAAATATAATATAAAAAAAGATTGTCAATATCACTTTTGATTCCATTAGGTGGTTCGAAAATCAACTGTTATAAACAATGGTATTGCTTTTTCTGTGTATAATATTTCCAATATAAAGAAACTGATTTTGAGAATATATCATATCGATATTTGTGATTAATAGGTTAGGTTAGTGAACTATTGAACTATTTGGAATAAGGGTGCAGTTAACAAAACATGGAAATGTTCTTGCATGTCATGGCTTTTATATCAGCATTGAACCATGGGGAAATGAAACACACAGTAAATATGTTTGGATATTCTACTCTGTGAAAACTGGTATATTAAATATATTATATATATATTGAACTCCGATGTTCCTATGTCTGAAGTGTAGGGATTTCAGAAATTAACCAAATTTAAATCAACATATACTTATGTATGTTGTTAATTTGCCTCAGGTAACGATAGATATAAATTGTGTTATGTGTTATATTACTACATTTAAAAACATATGCATGGAAACGTTCTTGCATGTTTTGTCTTTATATCAGCATTGAACCGTGAGAAACTGGAAGGTACCGTAAATAAGTATTTTCATTTCAAGTTATAAAGCAGTCTATCAGTCTGCAATGTACATCACTATCCAGTGGAGAGTGTTAATCCAATAAACTGTAAATTGTAAGGTTTGTCCATGTTCTTTTTCTAAAAATGTTATGGTGCACTTTACACAAACATTTCGAAACCAAAGCACTATTGTTTGCAGATGAAGTTTCTCACTTAATTTGTCATCCTCATATTGTTTCCACTTTTACTTTTTTATGAAGTTTTACCAAACATAATTCGACTTAATCGACCACATACCACCAACCCAGATGGTTCTCGAAGTGGAAGCCGAGTGTTATATCAAGTTATCTTGATTTGTTGTATCTACATGTTCACAGTGTGTTAGTCAAATGGATAATGGTGAAAATGTGTTGGAGAATCTCGGATGGCACAGTTGTTTGATTACGCATGGGCGAATGCTGAAGAGAAAAATAGATAGTGATTTATAAAAAGAAAAATGATGAGGATACTATGCATGTTTCTACTTTAACTTTTTTATGAAGTTTTGCCAAACATAATTCGACTTAATTGATCACATACCACCAACCCAGACGGTGCTCAAAGTGGAAGCCTAGTGTTATATCAAGTTATCTTGATTTGTTGTATCTACATGTTCACAGTGAGTGGATAATGGTGAAAGGGGGTTTGAGAAGATGGAATGAGACAGTTATTTGCATACGCATGGGCGAATGCTGAAGAGAAAAATATATAGTGATTAATAGATAGAAAAATTATGAGGATACTATGCGTCCTGGATATATAACACAATAATAAATAAACTCTCATCAAATACAGCTTAAAGGGGCAGTAGCACGTTTTTTGAAAATTTTATTTTTTCAAATTTCCCATTTATAATGATAGTTTATGTCATTTATATTAACTTTAGAGGGTAAAACATGTTATCACACAAACAAATTATACGTAGTGATAATAACGGTGTTGCGTATAAAGCAAAAATTGCATGGCGGCCATTTTATTGTGAACACAATTTAATCATTACGCATTACAAAAACGATCCCCATGGCTTTACCGAACCATGTACAGTCATTTTCAATTTGATTTTCCGGAGAGAGAATGGTGTTTTACTATTGGTGACATTATTTTTCAAATACATTTCATCGACTTATTTCAGCGAAAAAACGTGCTACTGCCCCTTTAAAATGACACATTGAAAATTACAGTATTCCACCAGTTACGTAGACATGCTTATAGATTATAAACAGATCTTTTGTCATCACTGATTTCTTTATGTGTTCATATTTTGAATATACTGCTACATTTCAACTGGAATCTATATGCAGCAGATATTTCATTTTGCACCGGTACTTGGAGATATTTGATGTTGTATTGAAAGACATGAGGTGAGGTGAATTTGGGTTTAACGCCGCTTTCAAGAATTTTTTCTCTATCGCGGCTGCTAGTATTATGGCAGGGGGAAAGCCTCCAACTCCAATGCATTGGCTGGACTTTATTAAAAGAAAGTTGTCTTCATATTGAGTTACATTGATTCGTAGCATGCGAAAATCTCATATTGTTTTACTTTTTTTATTTCATAATGAAACATTTTATCAAGCTTATTGGTAATGTACTTGAAATATCCTTTGAACACATTAAAGACACGAAAATGCATTGGACAACTGAATGCACATTTATAGTTGCTTTCCGCCACGACACAGGTGATATAAACGTCATGAGGGTGCACAAACATATTCGTACATTCTTCACAGGTACCATTTTGATTAAATATAGATAGTATACTTTTAATAATCAAAACGTAAACCTTTTTGAAATAACAATTAATAAGATTGCTCAAAACATATATAAATATGTAAATGGTAAAACAAACTCCACCTCATCGATTAAACTGATACCGAGTATTCAAACCTGGAACAAAGAGACAAGGAAATAAGTTTTTAGATAACGGAAATGGAATTGGAAACGAACAGGGTGATGCTGTCTACAAACAGGTTATACTGTCGTGTCATTGTTGACAATTACCATACAGAAATCATCACCTTGAAGCTCGTTATCAAGTTTTCAGACTGTAATAATATGTAACTTGAGACAAAACTTATGAAACGTCTGATTGAATGAATGGTCTCAATTTCTTTGACATTACATGGGGCATAACAAGGTGCTTGTGATTGGCAGTAAAATTAACTTAGCTTTACTAATGTGAAAATAGATGATCTTTTAAAAAAAGTTTATTAAAATAAACTGAAAAATTAATGCAATGCAAACTAAAATAAAACCTGTAATAGAAAACTTGTCTACACTCAATACATGTAGTTCGCTGAACAATGTGATTCTTTCCTTATAACAAAACCCTTTTGATATCTAATTTATAAGAGTACACTGATTTGAGAGTCTGACTCCTAGCGAGTCCATTGAGGGATTGAAATGTAGATATACTTAATTTGATAGTAACTGTTAACCAATAATTTAATGTAAATTAGGTATAATTACTAACATGAAGTTCACTTATAATGGATAACCTTCATCAAAGACATTCAAGTTATGAAGTCATGGAGACGAAACGCAATAATGTGAGTACATAAAGTTTGCTTCAAACTGTGATGAGTATTATAATTGTAGCGAAATAGTTAGATTAACGGGTTTGACATTTGGAATCAGGGTTTCTGACGAGGGTATTCACTGGTGTTGACCATGTCAATCGAGCTAATTTTGTATATGTGTATTTGCTCTCTGTCTGGCCAATAATATATTACGCTTACATGTAATTGAATTCCTCTTACATTGAGTTGCAAACATAAGGATAATGAATACGTCAGAATGGTATCCACCACGTTATATAAAACATGTCATATGTATTTCTTAGTATATGTGAAATCTTCCTTGTCAACAGGAGACATAAATAAAAAAAATGTGTTAAGCAATATGCCCTCGGGGTTTCTTTACAATTTTGGATTTTCTGATGTATTAGACATAAGCGTGAATTTCTGAGGTATCTTTTGTCTATAGGGATCTAAAAAGCACAGTTTATTGATGGAATTGATTAGGTTTGCAAGGTGAGAAATTGCTCCATCACAAATTTCACTGCAGCAGGTCTGTCAGACAATCGTGTGCTTCGTTATCTCTTACGTGGTTTTAAAAATCTGATTCATATCTAGGTACCATTGTGTTGTTCTCTTTCAGTTTCGATACTAAATATAGTAGGTATTATGATATACAGACATACTTTATTTAGAATTAGAGGCATTATGGCCCGAGCAACATCGTGGTAGTAGTACGGTGTGGTGTAACATTTGCATCATTTAGATATCCGAGTTTCTCTTCTAAAAGATAGCAATATTTTTAGTTGATGATAAATCCCTACATGATATTAACGATTTGGACAGAGTATATGGTAGGTAGTATTATATACACAGCATAGTGAAAGAAACTGCATTTAAAACGTGCGAAATGATCGTTGTGTACGCAAATATGAATGTACATGTGATATGACTATGACCACAATACAAGTACATACAATTTGGTCGGCTTGAAAAACAAATTCATACAGTCAGGACAAACTAGAAACAAAATACCCTCATAATTCGAGGAGAATATTTTCATTTGAACAAGAACAGAAATATTCTTCCACGGTGTAGAAAGAGTTACTGGAGTCCCAAAACCTGGCACAGACAGACCCGGAAATGAGTTTATGGGAACACGGAAATGGAACTGAGAAACGAACACTGGGACGTTGTTTACAAACAGGTTTTCCTAACATACTGTAGTTTGTTCATAATTAGTTAAGGGAAGGGATATGCCTAAAGGTTCGAATCAAGTATGTTTTTGTATAATCATAGTATAAAACCTGAGCTAAAAATGATGAAACATCCATTGACACGAATGACCAAACAGCGATACCATGTCAGTTGTAAAGGTGACAGAACATGGAATCAGATCATGGTGATTTCGATTGCCAATATGACCTATTTATGCTTGATTTATAGTATGTTTCCAATGATCACGTTTCAGACAACCATGGACAAATAGTGTTTATGTTATACAACGCAGTGAAATCGGATCAGAGAACGTGGCTGCCTCTTTTAAGCGTTGATAACACCTACGATGATGTCAGAACGGAAAACAATATAAAACATATATATATAAAACAATATTTCAATACACAACCAAAATGTGAATGGATTTCAATTAGGACAAACTCATTGGGAAGTACTCGTATATTTTCAGAACATAGTGCAATTGACAATTAGATTTTAGAAGACATTTTGATGCAGGTAATACTTGCTGAACAATTTGTGTTTGTTATTCATTTGAAACACTGGCCATAAGGATATATTACACTTACAAGTAATCAAGATTCTCTTATTTCTAGAAAAAACATTGATTTGCTAATAGAACGATTATAAAGTCAATTCCAAGATGTGTTGTAAAATGGTATAAATGTTAACAATAACGTCAAAGAGATATAAGAAATGTATTTTCACCCTAACAGTGTCGTAGTTTTTACAACAATATTTTTGTTTTGCGCTAAATTGACAGAGATGTAAGTAGACGTATATTTATAAGAAAAAACATATCATAACTGCCAGATATTTTCAAGTGAAGTACACTTGATATCAGTATCTGGCAGTCACGTGAAAACAGCAATTTTTTTCAGATGAAAATATTAACTGATAAAAAACGTTTATTCAATATTAATTGAGCCTGTTAAAGACATTTCAAATTGAGAGTTATATATTAAATATTAATAATATAAGCTTCTGACGATGATGCAGATACCCACGTTACCAAGCTCTGGAACTTTAAATCTGTCAACATTTTGCTGTTATTAAACTATCAAAATCAGAAGACAGACGAAGGCTTAAATCAAAGCATTTTCATTTCGAAATTACAAGTTTGATGACAGCATTTTTCTATCTAAAATGCAATCAAATATGAAATTTTGAGAGGATTTGACGTTACTGTGACTATTGTGACATTTTCATTTCACATCTCTGTGAACATAGGACTCTCGGATATGTGAAAAAGATTTGTTCTGTCAATATATGACGTCTCAATAAACGACACGTATGATATTGCTGTTTCAGCAAATTGACTGTGCAGAACTGAGTCTCCATGATAAGAATCCTAATCCTAGAGGATATTTTGCAATACAAAATATTTAATATGATGAGATAAACATCTGAAAAAAAAGCAAATACTCTGAAATGTCATGAATGTTCAAGAAATGCTTTCTTTTGTATTTGTCAGATGAATATATGATAACAACAAGATCATTAAGAACTTTTGAGCTAAAACATGCACATACCATCTGTGCAAATGTCTCCATATCAGGATAAAAATGCTGAATAAAATAATATGTTTAATACGAAACTTGAAATAAGATACACATATCGTCTTATTTCACTTTTTAACGATGCACAATTTGGAATAAACACATGAACTCACCTGTCTCAAATACTAGCTATGACGGGTAACATATCGGGGTAGTTATTTTATTTGATGCAAAATATCACATTGATATTAAGTCTCATTTGGTATGATGTATTCTAAATGATGTGATAGCAAGTAGCGATTATAAGCTAGTGTTGAAAGTGTATGGTTAGTTAACCTAACTAAACTGACACAAATAGCATTTCATTACCATATTTTTATGGTCATATTGATTAATTTGCTTGACAGAAAAAATATTAATGATTATTGATTGATTGTAGTTACATTTTATTTCAAGAAGGATAATCTTCATATCAGAATACAACTATCTACAGTTCTTGTTGTCGACCTGAAAACCACAGTCCCTGATATAAAATGGCATTTAAAGTTTCCAAACGGCTGAAAATACTTAATTTTATGTTTAATTCATGTCCGTGTGTGTATATTTACAGATATAATGAAGCTATCCATTTGTAGAAACAGAAGAGTCTAGAGACTATACTGCCACTTTGTTCACATTATCTTAACGTTTAATCTAATATAAAATTTATAAACACATGCATGTATAGAATGATTTACTTGATGCAACTTAACACAATAACGAATACATTAATCCGCCATGCAGACTGGCAGTAAAATTCCTTTCCTTAAGGTATGTTAATATATACAGCTGCTGACCAAAAGTTTGTTACATCGCTATGTTTCCATGACATCGGAGACTTAAGACACAAATAACAAGTTTATAAGTGCTTGTATTGCAGCACTATGTAGTATCACAATATACATTCAATAAGGAATAGTAATCCCTTTAGTTTCTCTCAGTGCCTTAATATGATTAGGCATGTGTTCCTGGACACTGCGACATGTATCTTTGCAGACAAAATACCAATTTCAAATCCAATTGCTTTACGACGATTTAACTACCTAATTATGAAAAGAAAAGAACATGTTTATAAGTTATTGGAAAAGAATGAAACAAATGTTACGTGTGTTGCGAAGGTATCAAACTTTTGTTCAGCAGCTGTAAGCTGAAGAGAGTGCCTTTAGGCAAAACGATTTTAGAATGTCAATAACAAGTTGAATGCAAAGCATTTGGTTTGAAGATCAGATTCTCAAATGAAGGTATTCACTGATGTTGACCATGTCAATGAACCTATTTCAGAATACGTGCAGAAAGTAACATTATTTGACTTGTGTCTGGCACAAAAATAGAACTCTATCAAGTAAATAAATTTTACTCACAAACATGTAAACATGACCTACAACTTCATGAATGCATCACGATTATTTCACTTTATAACAATTCAAATTAACGAAATTTACATTTACATGTATGTAATGAATTAATATGAGAAAGAGATGGATGTCGTTTAGGCATTCTTAATGATAGTTTGAAAGCAAATATAACAATTATTGATATTCAGCGAGGTTTTAAAAGTAGATATTCATTTCTGTCTTCCCATTAATGAATGTGTGCAGTCAATAGTATGTAAAGTTGACACTGTTGAACAAATATTAAAACTGAAAAGAAATATTCCATGATAGCCTGATACGTATTTCTTATACACTGTGGCAAGTCAGTGTCATCTGCAACCCAGAGCTGTTCATCATATACATGTAGCAAGGTTATCCAGGTTGATATTGCTGCACTGAAATTGTTCCATTTGCACCCTGAATTGCACCCATTGTTCGCTAGTTCCACCTGATTGCTGGCATATGTCACCGCAATATATAGCGATAATGGTGATGTGATATGTCCCTGAAATAATGCTTTAATTCTTTATTGAAAACCGATATCGAATCAAGTCTAAACAGTGGTCCTAGACACATAGAGATACTTATCACGTTTGTTAAATTGGCTACCCACTGCTTCAAAACGTACATATTTCGAATCTTTCTAACATATATTTGATAACATGGCTTTTCTATTGATAGATTACCTCACGTTTAATATGTCAAGAATGTTGACATTTGTCTCAGACACTCAGAGATACTTACTTCATATGGCAAATTTCCAACTCATTGTTGTCAACTTGTTACTTGAACTCATACCCTAAAGTTTGCATTACGAAGATTATTAAAGATATTGCTGACATGACTGATTTTTACACAGCAGAATAGTAAACGTTTGGTGCATATTCGACAAAATACTCAATAAACGGTAAAGAAGGTTATGTGTGTGGGAATGTCATGGGAAATTAGCTAAAGAGGAGTTGTATTACTTCACTCGACTGCATGAATGAATTTGATAAACATTGCTGACTGCTTCGGAATGTTACATATCAAGTGAAATTATAAAATATTTATTTAGACGTTCAAACAACACTAATTGTTGATTATCAAATTACAAAAAGAAAGTATATTAAACCCCCTCAAAGGTGGTGTTATCTTTAATCCTTTAATATCAAATTAGTCTCCTTTGAGAATCACTTTTCTGAAATGGATAGATTTACTAAGGATGAGGATCAGTCGACTTACACTATAAATATGATCACATTCTTTGATTTTAGTTATATCCAATAATCACATGGAAATCAACATTTCCCCATACCAGTTCATAAGAAATAATATCAGGTTTAGATATACAGTTTTCATATCTCACAGTTTTCATATCTCACACCTGACACAACAAATTATGTGTCCTATCCCTTTCAATAAAACAATTGCCTTATCTATGATATTATATTTTATCGAAACATAATCATAAAAGCATGATATTTCGTTGTGGATATGCTATTGCATCGACAGAGTGGATTCCATCGACATGATCATGTTACCCAGTCTAGTTACTTAATTTGTTTATGCAAATACAGTTCTATCTGAATAAGGAGATAAGTCACTTATCGAATCAATTATCGTTCTGAAGACAATGACACTGTATGTCCTTGTTGACAATATGGTTTGCTTTGTCAAACGGTGATAGACTGATACAGTTCCCACTTGACACAGCATTGCATTTACCAGATTAAAACAATGGTGCACTCTCGCTTTTAAACAAATCACCATGTAGCCAACATCTGATAGAACTTAAGTCCTGCTCAATTTTAGATTTACTACACTGCTTTTATCCATAAGTAAGCTGAGACAAAGGGGGTCATCTGCAGCACATTATATCGAACTCATGTTGATGGTGTCGATGTAGCCAACATTTGATAGAACTTAAGTCCTGCTCAATTTTAGATTTACAACACTGCTTTTATCCATGAGTTAGCTGAGACAAAGGGGGTCATCTACAGCACAGTACAGCACTGTATATCAAACTCATGTTGATGGTGTCGGTGGTTTAAAACTGATGATTGACACTTCATTATATAGTACCTTTGTAACTATAATGTACATGTCCGTTTGATAGGCCTACTATATTTGTAAAAATACGAATGGTCTATATTGTTATATTACAAGCAATGAAATACTGGGAGTTATCAGTGACAGTTAATAAACTGTCTATCAAGCTGAAGTGAATATAACTTATTTCGGACGTTATTACAAGGATGACCTCATATACTATATAGAATATCCGTCAATTCTTGACAGATAGCATTTCTATCTCATCTCCTGCGCCATTCGTGAAAATATAACCTTTCTACCTCACTCGATGAGATAAAAACGTGGTCTTAGTCAAGAAGGACAGATATACTCTATTTATCATACTAAAATCGCCTGTCCGGGGACTAGTATATAGCTAAAAGGGGCTCGGAGTTTTTTGGGGGAAGATACTAAAAATGCTTGTTCTGTGTCAGTTGTTACATTGTATCCTGTACTGGTCCACTCGTTACATTTTATAATAATGAAAATACATAGAAAAATGCACATGCAGTTTATGCGTAAATTTCTATTACATGAAAGCGAATGTTAAAGTTATCATTACACTGTCATTTTGTCCCATTATTAATATATTTTATGGTAACTGCTAAAGAATGTTCTGTGTTTTTAAAATCAGGGCTGATTATCTGAATGTCATGCACAAGGTCAAAAGCTTATGACTTATAAAGCAAATGACTACTACTGTGTACCTATCTTTGTTTTCCGTTTCCAATATAACGAATTTCGAGAATATATTATATCGATCTTTGTGATTGATAGGTGAGGTTAGTGAACTATTGAACTATTTGGAATAAGGGTGCAGTTAACAAAACATAGAAACGTTCTTGCATGTTATGGCTTTATATCAGCAATGAGCCATGGGGAAATGAAACTCGCAGTAAATATGTATGGATATTTTACTCTGTGAAAACTGGTGTTTATTCAAACTGTTTAAACAATATATATTTTTCAACTCCTTTTTCCGAAGTGTGGAGATTTCAGAATATTAACCTAATTTCTCTGAGACTAATATACATCACATGTTATGTTTTACATCAACTTTGGCAGACACAAATTTAAATCAACATATACTAATACATGTTGTCAATTTGCCTCAGGTCGACATGTAACGATAGATATAAATTGTGTTATGTGTTATATTACTACATTTAAAACAATATGCATGGAAACGTTCTGCACGTCCTGTCTTTATATCAGCATTGAACCGTGGGGAACTGGAAGGTAAGTAAATAAATATGTTCATTTCACGTTATAAAGCAGTCTATCAGTCTGCAATGTACATCACTATCCAGTGGAGAGTGTTAATCCAATAAACTGTAAATTGTAAGGTTTGTCCATGTTTTTGTTTTTTTCTAGCAATGTTTTGGTACACTTTAAACAAAATTTTCGAAATCAAAGCACTATTATTTGCAGATGCAGTTTGTCAGAACTTCATGTGTTATCATCATATGGTTTCTACTTTAACTTTTTTATGAAGTTTTGCCAAATATAATTCGACTTAATTGATCACATACCACCAACCCAGACGGTGCTCAAAGTGGAAGCCGAGTGTTATATCAAGTTATCTTGATTTGTTGTATCTACATGTTCACAGTGAGTGGATAATGGTGAAAGGGGGTGTGAACAGATGGAATGAGACAGTTGTTTGCATACGCATGGGCGAATGCTGAAGAGAAAAATAGATAGTGATTAATAGTTAGAAAAATTATGAGGATACTATGCGTCCTGGATATATAACACAATAATAAATAAACTCTCATCAAATACAGCTTAAAGGGGCAGTAGCACGTTTTTTGAAAATTTTATTTTTTCAAATTTCCCATTTATAATGATAGTTTATGTCATTTATATTAACTTTAGAGGGTAAAACATGTTATTACACAAACAAATTATACGTAGTGATAATAACGGTGTTGCGTATAAAGCAAAAATTGCATGGTGGCCATTTTATTGTGAACACAATTTAATCATTACGCATTACAAAAACGATCCCCATGGCTTTACCGAATTATGAGGATACTATGCGTCCTGGATATATAACACAATAACAAGTAAACTCTCATCAAATACACCTTAAAATGACACATTGAAAATTACAGTATTCCACCAGTTACGTACATGTAGACATGCTTATAGATTATAAACAGATCTTTTGTCATCACTGATTTCTTATTTTGAATATACTGCTACATTTCAACATTTTGCACCAGTATTTGGATATATTTGATGTTGTATTAAGGAGAGATGGGACGATGAAAAAATTTTTTTAGAATTCGTTTATTTTTTCAAAATTATTGTGTCTTTTATCAAAAAATGTAAGAAAATGTGGGGGTCACCGAACCATTTAAAGAGTTATCGGCATTAATAATAATACTCCTGTCTGCAAATTACTCCATTTTTGACTGATTTAATGTATTTAGATGAAGTGCTCGCTTTCAACGAATAAGCTCAGAATTCTTTCAAATACATTTCACTTACATACGGGGAAGTATAGGAAGTCTATATTTTGAGAATTAATGACACTGGAAAGAGAAACAAAATTAAATTAAGTACTTTTTAATTAAAAGTGGCATTTTTCTCATCGTTTTTCGCATATTCAACAGGATTTTTCACTGACACACATATTTTAAATATTGCTAAAAATGCAATATAATGTGCACATTTGAATAAACAAACTAATTCAGAAATAAAAATAGGGGGTCACCGAAGGTTTTTTATCACTTTAACGTCATTTTTTTAAATTACCTTCATAAACGTAAAAACCTAACGTCACGCCAATTTTGGTGATTTCAAGTATAACTTTGACGGCCTATCGTGTAATCATTATTGAACATACTATCAATCTAAGAGTGCATGATGGAAGAATAACTATCAGTTGATTATACCAGGCGATTTAAATTCGTCAGTAACTAAAGATACATATGAAATTAGAATAACACATACAGTAACAGATTTACCGCGAATATAGGTGACGCTAACATTATGCGGCATGTCGGAAAATGACCTTTATATAGGCGTTACGGCAAATTTAAGAACTTTCCGTTAGTGTATGGATAAGCGTATGCCCCAAACAACATAATCCATATAGTTCTAGACTTATTCACTACAATAATTTATTTGTTGTCGCAAAATGTTACCGGAAGCGAGTTCGATTTCTGGGTCCCATCTCTCCTTAAAAGACATGAGGTGAGGTGATTTTAGGTTTAACGCCGCTTTCAAGATTATTTCACTTATATCGCAGCTGCTAGTATTATAGCCATGTGTCTATGAATTACCGTGAAACAGAGAATATATTAAAAGATAATTGTCTTCATATAGCGTTAAATTGATTGATAGCATGAACAAAATCTTGAAATATCCTTTGAACACATTAAAGGCAAGAACATGCATTGGACTACTGGATGCACATTCACATTTGCTTTCCACCAACTCACAGGTTATATAAACGTCGTGAGGGTGCACAAACATATTCGTACATACTTCACAGGTACCATTTTGATAAAATAACGATAGTGTACTTTTAATAATCAGAACGTAAGCCTTTTTGAAATAACAATTAATAAGATTGCTCAAAACAAACATAAACATGTAAGTATATGTGTATCTTGTAAACAAACTCCTCCTCAGCGATTAAACTGATATCGAGTCTTCAAACCTGGAACACAGAGACAAGGAAATAAGTTTATTAGAACACGGAAATGGAAATTCAAACGAACGGAGGGATGCTGTCTTCAAACAGCTTATACTGTCGTGTTATTGTTCACAAATAACATAAAGAAGCTCCATATCAAGTTTGTTTTCAGACAGTTATAGTATGTAACCTGAGATAAAGCTGATGAAACGTCTGATTGAATGAAAATGCATGCAGTGACGTCTTCTTTATGGCCGCAATTTCGTTAACATTACATGGCGTAAAATATGGTGCTTGTGATTGGCAGTAAAATTAACATAGTTCTATTAATGTGAAAAAAGATGATCTTTAAACATAGCTTATTAAAATAAACTTAAAAATTAATGCAATGCAAACTAAAATAAAACCTGTAAAGGAAAACTTGTCTACACTCAATACATGTAGTTCGCTAAACAATATGATACTTTGATACCTTTATAACAAAACGTTATTGATATCTAATTTATAATAGTACAATGATTTGAGAGTCTGACCCCTAGCGAGTCCATTGGGGGATTGAAATGTAAATATACTTAATTTGATAGTAATTGTTAATCAATAATTTAATATAAATTAGGTGGATAACCTTAATTAAAGACATTCAAGTTATGAAGTCATAGAGACGAGGTGCATTGATGTGAGTGCATATTCAAACGTTTGCTTCAAGCTGCGATGAGAATTCTAGCGAAATAGTTATATTAATATAATATATATATATTTGGAATCAGGGTTTCTGACGAGGGTAGTCACTGGTGTTGACCATGTCAATCGAACTATTTTTTTATATGTGTAGAGCTTGATATTATCTGCTCCCTGTCTGGCCAATAATATATTACGCTTACATGTAATTGAATTCCTCTTACACTGAGCTGCAAACGTAAGGAGCAACACTTCAATTACAAATGAACAGATTATATTTATGACAATATCCTCCTAACTATACATTTTAAGAACTGTGACAAAACTTTTACACAAAATAGATGATTGACCACGACACAGTGATTCACGAAGTCCCAACGAGTCTTCATAAGTTTACGACAAGTGCCAGTCTGACCACAGCTATATGTTTATGATTTCCCCCCCCAAAATGTCATTGTTTGATTGATAACAAAGTCAAACCGTTATTGACTATTAGAAACATAATAGATAACACATGATGTAATTAGTTGTAAGTTGGTATTTGGAACAGATACCGGCTGTTTAAATATCCATTACAGATTTACACATACATTTTGTCGATAAGGATCTGATATGAATGATTCATTGATTGAATCTAACAGGTTTAGGTGTTGAATAAATATTTCATGTATTACGAGTAGTATCATTTGGTAGTCTTGCGAAGGCTGTATCTGATCAGTAACTGATTATATTTGCAGTAGACTAACTAATTTTGACGAGTTCGTTTTTAAGCCAAACAAATAAAGAATTGTAATAATATTGAAATACATTTAATTTTTAAAACTTTTAGAAACTGAGAGGACGCATTTAACCTTAGACTATTATCACTAAGTCATTTTCATTTCGAAATTACAAGTTTGATCCAAGAATCTTGTCTTACTCAACACAATTTCAATTATGAAATGTTGAGAGGATTATCTTGTGGACATGCTGAAACTGCTGTGACTATGTAATGGAGAATGCATTCGGAGCTGTGGATTCGTTAAAAATAACCAACGAACCCCAAAGGGCCGAGTTGATTATTTTAACGAATCCACTACTCCGAATGCATTCCCAATCATAATCCATGTATGACGTCACGAAACATGCATATGTGATTATTTTACATTTGAAACAATAAATTTCAATTATGCGACACCAATATAAATTATTTTACAAATTGCGGTGATCATTCGTCGAATATGGTACAAGTAGCTGCGACCCTCATGAAATTCTTCCACGCAGTGCAGCGCAAAACGTTCATGCGAAGGATGTGATTTCTTCCATTCTGTGATGTGATTTCTGCCTTTCTGTGATGTGATTTCTGCCTTTCTTTGATGTGATCTCTGTCTTTCTGTGATGTGATGTCTGCCTTTCCATGCCTTCCGTACCTTCCGTGCGTTACAAGTCTTGAATAGAACGCGGGATTCTTACTGATAAACAATCCTAAGGTTTCTAACAGCGTCTTGTAGCATACCAAACGGAGGTTTGCATGTTCGAATCCAGGTTCATGCATTACACAAATTATTTTGTCATAGTTGAGATATTTTAAGATCATCAAAAACATCAGTCAGGAAAAATGTATTCGGTAAGCCATTACTGTGAAATGTCGAAGCTCAATACAAGATCGACAGCACGATTTCTGTGTAAACGGGAGAGACAATATTTTTCAGAAAATCGATTTGAATGAATCCAAAAATGTATGACATTTTGCAATGGAATATGATATAAGAAGTCAGATTTAGCATGACTCTGGTTGTTGAATGTATAGTTTTTAACTGCATTTTTCATGTACATGTATATTCTATATTTTGTCTAATTCTGGTTATGTGCATATTGAATACTTTATATTTATTTCTATATAGAATGTTAGGTTGATTATTGTTCTTTTGTAACAAGTATAGTAAATAATAATAAGTAATCCTTAACATAAACATATGTGAAGTCATATTAGTTACATAAGTATTGGTATTGAATAGGCTTTGTAATGTGTCCTAAAATGCTGAAAATACTTCTATTTATTTCACGTTTGTGTATATGGAGATATTCAATTGATAAACATAGAACGTTCAGGAGACCCAGTTGGAATGTGGAACACGTTGTTCTGACGTTTTATGTAGTGTGTCATTTAAACAGTTTATATTGAATGATTTACTTCATTGGAACGTTATGTTGTTATAGTAATCTCAAACACACATACGATATATAAGCCAGTCATGTACTATGAACACTCACAGTAAATTCCCTCTCTATATAATTAAGCTACGTGTGTGTAAGAACATGTTAAAGTGCATGTCCTGAGGCAAAACAATTTTAGAAATGCAACGAAAAGATGAATACCATCCATTAGGTTTGAAGATCAGATTCTCTGATGAAGATATTCACTGATGTTGACCACGTCAATGAACCTAATTTTGAATCCGTTTAGAACGCTACATTATTTGACTTGTGTCTGGCTCAAAGCTAGTACACTAATGTAAATACATGTCTATCTCGACAGCACTCATGTCCTCTCTTCAGAATGTCAACCTCTTCCTTCTGATCGTCGCCTGCGCACGCCAATATTCAGAACAATCACGGTTCGAAATTAGTTCAGTCCAGCAAGCATCATTGTTTTGAATGAAGTCTTTTTATATGTTTTTCTAACTTTAATACTTGGTGCGGTTTAGTCACCTTTTACATGTACATATTGGAGTTCATATGCACGAGTATGTTTACCTTTGTTGTTCTGTCTGTGTGTGTGTTTTAAACTATTTAATCCAACCGTGTAAAACACATTTCCTTCGAGATAATAAAGCATTATCTTATCTTATTTTATCTTATCTTATCTCAAATATGTGTATTTGTCTCACAGCTTCATAAGTTCATTAATTAGTTATTAATTCATTAATTTATGTCATGCTTACTCATATGTTGATATATTTTTTACATCGTTTTGGAATTTTAAACATACCTATTAAACGAGGCAAAGAATACACACACTGTGTCATTAACGCATTTGCACAATCAACAATAACAGTAGAAACTGTAAACCCAATACGTATATTGATAGGATCTGTTTCATGAAGGCATACTAAGATTTTCTAAAACATTGTGACACCTTCGTTTTCTCCACAGAACTGTCCATGTATTGTAAGGTTTGCAACAAATAATACACTAAAATGTTGATGCAATACCACCAATGGTTTGTTTGTTCGAGCCGATAGTCATAGGTTTCACCGCAATACATTGCCACAATGGTGCTGCGGGATATCTTCCTGAAATCATATTAACCGCAGAAATACAAATAAAAGCTCAAATCACCTCACCTCACCTCAAAAAAATGTTGCAGAAACTTAGAAATAAGTTATTTATATGGCAAATTGCCTTCCTGCTGTTTCTATACTTATATAACCTTCCTTACAGATATTTGAGCTTGCCATTGATAACTTGGCTTTTCTCTTGGCCTATAACGCTATATCAACGGGTCAGCGTATGTACATCATATAAGTATTCACATCAAAAACTATTGTTGGAAACGCTCAGATCTACTTACTACATATTATGACAAAATTGACTACGCAGTGTTACAATCTTAGTACATGAAGTCATACCTTTAGTTTTGTATGCTATAAAACTTTCATTTACCATTTCAGAAGATTCATCTAGATGAATGCTACCCGTAGGGCAGAATATGCACGAACACGTGGTGTTGCAACTGTGTCATCCTCCTGTGATTCATTCAGGATGTAACGATTGGTTTACCACCTGTTGTCCCCAGGAGTCAATGTTATTCTTATTGTACTATATCATACTATACTCCCCGTTATTGTTGAGGGTCTTACTATGCGGTTGCATCAATTTATTCGACAGTACACTTAATATACAGGAAATCTGTTTAAAGTTATTAATGTCATGGGACATTAGAAATAGAAGCCTCGTTTTAACCCCCTCTACTGCATGAATGAATTCGACCTGATCTCTGTTTGTCTCGCAGTGTTACATATCATGTGAGATTATAAAATATTATTTCAGACGTTAAAACAATGCTAATTTTTTATTATCAAATTACAAAAAGAAAATGTCATGAACCTCCACATTTATGGTTTTATCTCTAATCCTTTTATGTTATACTGGCCTCCTCTGAGAATGAATTTCCTGAAATGGATAGATTGCTAACGAGCAAAATCGCGAAACTAATGCTATTTATCTAATCTTATTTGATATTTATCTTTTATCAAATAATCACATAAAACAACGTGTTACTTCGTTAGAAATAATATCAGGATTGGATGTAAACATGTTTATATGCAATAACTGACAATGTGAAGTGTGTTTTATTTCACTCTTAATAATTAATAATAAAATACTTTGCATCTAATGCAAATTATATATTATCATGAAAGTATAATAGTTCACGATTGACATAAAATCTGTTGACTGCAAAGCTGTCTGTTGAAATAATTAATGTATCCAGTTCTGATATTACCAGCACTCGTTGTAATATAAGAGTTATATAACCAATGCCATAATGATCCTTCTCAGGGAAAAAACATATCTGCGTGACAAAGGGATTTTGATCCGCGAGGGATATTATTATACACTTCGGTTAATACCAGACACATCATGTTTGCTTCAACCTTCTTTATTAATAATAGTGCTTTCTCGCATTTGAACAAATATACAGCCATACAATTAATTGTGTGTAAACTTTTCAGAATCATATCTAAAATCCTATGATTGCATAGTAGATTGCATAGTAGATTGTGCATATAGGGAGGGATTAAGGAAATGATCGCGCTAATTATTGCAGAAACAAGGGCAAATGAGCCTTCTGTCCGGCTAAATGTGCCGGATTAAGAAGTTTTAAATCCCTTTGCAAAATTCCATGCTCTTTTGTATATTTCGAACAATTGGATATAAAAGGCTTACATTTTTCCTTGCAATAATTTTGAATTTGAATGTCTCGCATTAGGAGCTTGAGATACACAAACGCATACACAAACAACGTCCATGAACACCGTTATAGGAATAGTTGGCTATAATGATGCTTTACAATTTGAGTTCTGTTGGCTCCGTCCAGTTTCATTTCATTATGTTAGCATTTGTATAGTGTGGGAGTAGAGTAGTTCCTTAAATAAGTTAAATAAAGGTCAACTGTATAGAGTTAATGCCTTCATTGAAGTTCAACAAGACCGTTAAAAGTCCATGACTTCAACATTTTAGCTACGACATTTCGTCTATTAAGGAGCACATGTCGTTAGTTTCCATTTACGAACCTCATAAAGGTCAACCACATTAGACCCACGAATAGTGATTTCTTGATACACAAAAGCGATTTCATGCCTATAATTCTATTTAGGGAGTATCTTATCTTAGAAAGTATTACACAAATTGTCATGTATATTACAAGTTAATTTGAATATGAACGACGAGTTGTTTTAATTGATAAGCATTTCATACATTTCAGGTTTAAAAAGGGAACATGTATGTACATATGCCCTGTCTGGACTAGTTCTTGCCGATTCGTCATGTGAATTGCAACTCCCAATGCACATTTGTTTTTATTACAGTAAAAAGGCGTCACTCATCTACGTCAGTGGTATATGTTGTTATTTTGAAGACGCATTTCTGTTATAAAGAAGCTGTGATCCATACCATATTTTTGTTAGTGGAAGATAGATTTGCTTAAATAAAGAATATTGATAAATATGTAAACATAATTCATTTCTAACAACATCTGCCTTTATGCGACTAACCTTTCAAACTCTCAAATTATTCAACCATGAAAGGGGTCAGCAACACCTCGACCATTGTCAATGAACTTCAGTGATAGCGGTCAACTGATCTATCCAAAAGAGCCTGTGTCATCTGATGATCCAATGCACGCAAGGCACAATGTGAAGTTCAAATCACAGTTTGATTTATACAATCCTTAGGATGACATTGACCAGTATTATTCTATCTTATATTTGACACGGTTTAGGTTGACTAGCTTCTTCAAAATCTAAATATTGTGCTGCCTCCATCAAGTGAAAATATACAATATATAGCATTGATAATATTCTCTTTTGATTGATAACCGAGCGGCAATAGCACCAATAGCAGTCTGTTATTGAATGCGGGATAAGATATAGTAAATTTAGTAACGTCTCCTGATTTGATAGAATAATTGAAACATTCTTGCATGATATATATTTGAGTTAGTACTGAACAATAAAGAAGTGTGGACATTGAACATGTGTTATATTTTTATTATTTATTAATAGGTCCGTTCTCCGTTTATTCTCGGTAAACCAAAGAAAAAACCCTATGTAGATGCATAGGCTATATGCGCATACTAAAGCTTCTCTGATGAAGTATTAGGACGCTATATTCATAATTTTTTTCACAAACGTTACATTTTGTTCAAACAACGTACTGAACTTAAAGCAATATCCAAATGGTAAATTGAGGGTCAAATAATTATGTTCATAATTACATGAAACGTCCGTACTATTTCGACAGAGACGACTGGAATCCTGTAGACACTTTTGACAAAGTGGTTCCTCCCTTAATTCGACCTAATTGATCACATAATACCGACCTAGACGATGCTTATAGTGGATGCCAACGGGTGTTATGTCAAATTATCCTGATTTGTAGTATCCATAGTCAGTCGGTCTACAAAAAGGATTATTATCAAACGAAGTTCGGTAAGATAATTGTTTTGATAGCCACGGACTAATTGTGACGAACTATCCTTGAGAAGACGCAGCGTTGTCCTACAGTGACAACAATGCATTAAAAACCCTAACAAACTCATGTTAAAATAGCTGAGTTGAGGTGAAATGGGTTTAACGTTGCTTTCAAAAGTATTTCACTGATATCACGGCTGCTAGTATTGTTGAATGGAGGAAACCCACTACGCTATTTTAGCTATGCATGACGATGAAATATGCGGATTGAAATGCGAAGTCAACTGGAACTGGCGAACCATGGGTGGTACTGCACTGTCGTTTCACATAAGCATATATGATGACTTTGGACTAGTGTAGGTAAAACTTGGTTTGATATATTATTCAATTTAGTTATCAAGTTAGTACCTTAAACATTAATTACGATCTGCAAAAAAGATACCTTATCGAGTAGGGTAATCGAATTATTGCAATAATGTTGAATTCCTATCAAGAGTTGAGTAAACACAGTTCAGTATACTTCAGATTTCCGTTAGGCCCTAGTGTCAATGTAGCTTCCGAGAGGCATTCCTTAAACCATTTCAGAGAGCCTATATAAACCTATGGTGACCGATAATAGCATTCGATTTTAAACAAACTTGATAAATACAGCATAAAGATTATCGTTAAACAAGTATTAAACGGATGTTTTGCTATTAATAACATAATTCGGAAGGAAAGGGATTATATAAATTTAATTATGTCTTTATCAATTTACAAATTTGACAGTGAAATGAAACATGAACGTGTCTATTTTCCAGAATGACTTTAACAAATATACACAGGGTTCATTCTCTGAAAGTCATTCCGTGTCGTTTTACAGGAATGATGTGCAATTGAATAGTATTGAGGGTAGTGTTCCCAAATGTAACAATGTTATATGTGTTCAATATCTAAATGCCATGGCATGTATTTCTAATACATTGCAAAAGCGTGGCGAAGCATGTAATCAGGAGTTGCTCTTTGGAGTTGGACAATAAACATATTAAATTTTGTTTCTTATATTGTGGTGACCAAACATACATGTATGACAATAGTATCTTACGTGTATTGCCACTTTGAGAATGGTCCCTCTGAAACTATTATTGACTGTTAGCAATAGTAATCACAATTGAAGTTGTTATTAACGAACTGTGAACATATGCCTGCAGCCTTTATAGGTGCAGCGTTTTTAAAAGAGAGCATGTAAAGTGTCGGCACAACTGTTGGAAAGACTAAGAGTGTTAACAAGACAGAATTCAATAGGAAATGCGAGACGATTTCGAATTAATAGAACTAAAGAAGGTATCCGTTTTGTAAAATGTCACCTCTTGGATATTTTGTGAAGAGAGAAATATGATGCAAATGTAACATGGGTACCAAAGGACAAATTAGTTGTGTACTTTTTATGGTGAGTGAGGGAATGCCGCGGACAAGGAGCTGAAAATTTAACACTTTAAATATGTTAACTTGCAGGTTTTATTAGCTCTAACAAGTTATGTACTTATACTCTATTTCGTTACAATTAAAGTGATAGTTTTTTCAAATCGTATGCTTTGTCTTGATTCATTATTTGAGTTTGGTCCTTGTGACTGTAAATATATATCTTGACGAAGCTCGTTTATGTTATATGAACAACATTCAAACTTGCACGTTGCACGTTGACGGAACACAACCATGTTTTTAAAAATAGAGAACTTACATGTAAGAACAAAACATATGTAATGTAGATAACTTTGTTTTATCATTATAAATGCAATATATATATATATATTTAATTTGTTTATGCTAATGTGCAAAACACTGAATGAAGCCACAGGAAAAGGCACATGGTGATAAGCAAAAATATCGTAATCAGGACGGTAGATGAAATATTAACAGAGCATTGACATGTATAAATATTTGTTAAAGGATGTATACAAAGACGTCACTTAGTTGGATGTATAATCAATATTTCTATGAATATCTGACAAACCTACGTCTATCATAACAGACATTAACAAACACTTAATGTAAATTCTTGCACAAAATTTAATTTGATTCGGCTTGTCCGTGAAGCTAAATATTATGTGGCTTGTTAGTTGATTTTATTTCACAATGTTTGTGTGTACCATAGCCGATCACAACGGTTTTTACTTCAACTGTCAGGCAAAAGAAAGTACTCACTTCTGTTGATTTTATCACATGTATGATTTCCAATTGCAAATATCTCAAGTTTTCGATGTCATATTATAAAACTGAAAAGTACAGGTTTCAAGTCAACAGACAATGAATCCATCAACATGTTTCATTTTAATTTCTTTAAATAAATGAATTTTTAAATTTAAATTGCTGCCCAAATTAAGTTTGATGATACACAACTGTTCATGGACGATATATTCTATGTGAAAATTAATAAATGTGCCTGTTTCTGCACACATTTACAACATATTAAACACGGTAGGGATCATGTTGGTGTCAATTTAATTTCTTAACACTGTTTTCATTAAACAAAGCTATTTTAACTGACAATTAACCACAGTCACCAAATAATTAATTCAAACTAATGCAGATAAGTATTTGTGTATCGTACTATTGTCCAATGCATCTGATTTCTATTAAATATTGAATTAATCGAAACCAACTGAGGTGAGTATTTACTTTTGTCTGGTAGTGTATTATGTCGGATATGAAATAAGCACTCGCATAAGAAGATGTTTATTCCAAATGTATGATGTAAATGTTAATTTTGTCATAGAGCAGCATATGTCAGAAACGGAGTATATACATGCCATAGAATAACGATGCTGCAAATATTCAAGTGGCATTGAAGTCTCACAATGAAGACCATTGAGCCTCAGGTAAAAAATACTTGCTGTCGATCTCACTTTATTCCAGTCATATAGCAGAAGGACCTGGCAGTAGACATTTGACCATAATGTCTGATTTGATATCTGAACTCTCAAATTGCTTTTACGGCCAAGAAGTAAGACTGGTAGGAGAGTTGTAATGAAACTCTTCGAGTAGTGACAAGAGGAAATGTTAAGCCTGGCTAATAATATATCAGCACAAAAATGCCAATGGTTTTACATGTTATATATCAGCCCAATGCATCTGCCTATCTTCATGGTTAAAGTTAAAACCACCAGATGTCGCTCTGTCAGTCAAAAAGATCTGGCACTAGAAACTTAATCATAGTGTCTGAGACTCGCAAAGACGAAGTTATTTTCATTAACGTGTTAAAAAGTTACCAAGCGAGTTGTTGTGTGGCTCTCAAGACTGGAATTTGATTGCTGAACTGTCAGTTTGGTATTTCAATCCCATTAAGATATGCGAGTTAATAAATGATGGTACAGAGATTAAGTAACATGTAAGAAAAACAACAAACCTTACAACATAATACAAACTCGTGAAACTTTTAGTTAAGTGTAATATGTCAAATTCTTAAAATAGTTATACTCTGAATGAGTAAGTCCCTATATGTGAATGCATAATAAGAACTGCATGGCAGATACGTTGGAGTGCTGTTTCTGACAAAAGGAAATGTGGAAACATTATCAAACCATTGCAAATACCAATCTCTACTGGCACAGAAGTCTTCGAATTAACACATACAATTCATGTAGAAGTGGCAAATGCATTGCAATAAGATGTCTATCAATATATTGAGAATATTATGATTAACCAAATCTGGCCGGATTAATGTGTGGTGTTATTTTGAACTTGGAACAATAACTTTCACAAATACAAAGGAATATTGAACATATTTGTTGACCAAAATTGCTGATGTCATTGATTTGATATTCATAAAGATGAGTTTGTCTTGACTTCCCATTTCATTCGACATGGGTACTTTTATTTTCAATTAAACAATAGACAACAGACATGATCAAATCATCAGAGATACAGCTATACTTCAGAACTGTATATATTCACAACCAGAATACAACGATGATTCGACATGATAAAATAACATACCAACAAAATGCTCTGGCAGAAGTAGGTACATGAGAAATTAAAATATTGTGTCAAACAAGTTAAAATCACAATTAACACCAACTTAGCTTAAAGACGACCAAATCATAATATATGATACATATTGTACAAAAGCATATTAAAGACGGAATGACGTTTTTAGACCTCTTAATTGTAACAGAATCCTGCTTGAGTTAACTATCATTAACTATTAGCTATCATCTGTTATACATATACCGCAATTTGGTATTAAAAACTGATGCAGAGAGATACACAAAATTGTTACAAAATAACAAATTTACGTTTGTAATGAAAAAATGTTAATTTACAGATGAATGATCCTTGTGCAAAAACGTACAGTGACTTTGACAGAAAATATAGAAAATCTAAGAAAGTATTCCTAAAAATATTTAAATATCAACATGTCAAAGGTGTATTAATTATATGATTGCATGTTGATATTGAGGTTTTCTCATTGCCTCTATAAAAAGATTGTTCAACCTGCAGTAAAGTTTACATTTACTTTTACCATTCCACAATCAACTGTCTCATTGATAGGTATATCCACCAAATCTTTCTATTTAGACGGGGAATTGAAAAAGACAGATTACATTCGTCGGTTTTTTTATCTGATACTTTTATTTAACCATGTTATAGTTCACCCTTTGAATTTTCGTTCTTTTGCTGCAAGATTGTGTGTTAGAAACATTGTAGAACACTTATATTTTGATATACTAAATATTATATTATCAAAACTACACCTCTAATAAGATAAAGGTGACAACTCCATCCTGAGTTGTGTAAAAACTAATTTATTCATATTTCTAATTGATTACGAACATGTGTAACAGTCGGAGCTTTACCAATATAAGCTGTGGAACCCAACTTTCCAATCCCCATTTCTCAAATACAAATGTTTCAACTTGTTAGATCAGTACATTGTCTGTCAACCACAAAATATTTTTGTGAAACAACATTTATTGCTCATGACTTTTCCAATTTATGCTTATAGTTCCTCATTCCCTCCCCGTAGAGATTAATCCATTCAGTTCATATATAACTTTTTCTTAAATATACATAGCGAGTTGGATCGTTTGCGTCAAAAGTTCTTTGTGCAGTCAGCGATATTGTTTTGAACTGAGCATTCTGTAAGCGTCCAAATGAAGAAGGTTTATCCATTTCATCGATCAGCTATACCACGGAGGGTTGCTTGTGAACAGACAGGAGTAGTTCACTGATGTAAAACGAGGTTTGATTAGATAAAATAAGGAGGTAACCAGTGTTGCAAACTTTCAACTGTCAGGGGATTTGTGAACATCGTGTATTATGTTTAGTTCAATGCAGCAACAGTAATAGATAAAGTATAAGACATATCGATCAAAGTCGGCAAGTCTGCAATATCCACAGGACAAAAAGTGGTGGAATCCGATTTCCGGATCGTTCCGGATTCCCCCAAAAATTGCCGGGTCCCGAAGAATCCGGCAGAATCCGGAAGGATCCAGCAAGCGGATTCCAACACTTTTTGTCCTGTGATCGTTGTTTAATTTAAAGGCCCTAATCTTGAGACACAGTGATGGCGGTTGGTGCCTGACTCTGAGGATGTGGTTTCGAATGCCCTAAAGGCCTTGTTCCGAAAATAGGTGCAAGCTAATTGTTAATTGTTAATTTATTAAAATGCTTTAGTTTTCATTCTGTATGACATTTATCGTTCTGTATCATTATAAGGTTTAATAGATCATATTGCTTCAATGCTGTGACGTTAGCACCATACATTTACACATCAGATACTAAATTGATCGCCACACTCAGTGGCATAGTATTTTCCAAAATCACATATCTGCTCGGAATCGTGTTGTGCACTTTCCACATTTAAAATGGAACTCAATATCTGATTTAACTTTAATTTAACACACAAAACTTTTAATTGACAATTGAAGCTAGATAACCCTACAGTTAGACAGGGGATTTATTGACACATATCAATCAAAACAGAATAATACTAATGCAAGATTGTGTATATGTTTCTCTTGTTGGAGGCAACATATTATGACAGGAGATGTCACTTGATGTCAAATGAAGCCTGCACGTCAGGAATAAGAAGGTCAAAATGTCAAAAAAGCAATAGGTTTCAGATCAAATTTTGCTCAATATATCAGGCACTGTACTCTACTCAGACAGCATTATATCAAGAAACTAGTCAAACTTAATCTTGTCAAATATAGAAAGAATAATAATGGCCAGTGTCATTTGTGTTTACCCCTGAGGATTTTATAAATGAAACCTTGGTGTATTGGATTTCACGTTGAGTCTCGCTTGTGGTTGCACATGCTCCTTTACAGAGATCAGTTGACTGCTATCACTAAAGTCCCTGGTTGAATAATATGAGAGTTCGAAAGGTTGATTGTTTGTCGTACAGGCAAGTGTTGTTAGAAATGAATTGTGAGAATGTTTACATCTTTATCAACATACTTCATTACAGAAGCGTCCATCTTCAACCTGTCCCTTCATCAGGTGAATGACAACGCCCAATATGCAAATGTGTTTAAACCTATGTTCAATAAGGTACCTACTTACGAAAAGTAAATATCGTTATATATAATGTCGTTACTAACGTCATCATATATGTATATATAAACATGTTAATATACATACTAAATGCATTACTATCTTTCAAAAATTTGTTCTCTATTTAAGTGATTTTTTCTATTTTTTGGAAGAAAGTTGAGGTTAATATATACTTCAAGCACGTTCATTACCGGTGTATATGTAAGAGATAAAATGTGAAAGAGGCTGTGAGCCAGCCGTGAATATATAGATATCAAATATCGAAACTCTTCTGAATTTAAACTGTTTGTATCAAGATATTTTTCCGAGAGCTAAAATCAACAAGGGTGTGTTATTGATTAAGAGGATGAGGATACAGATAACTTAAGAAGATTGATGTCGGCGGATGTAATAAAAAGAATGAAACATTCATGCATGACCATGAAAGCATTGGATGTTTTGAGAATACTGTTTTATTTAGTTATATTTAGTTATAAATGCATAATATAAACGAAAGTTAAAATATCCATTTGTCTAAGAAAAAATTTATAGCATGATCAAGCTCCAGTGATGTATTCACACAAAGACCATATACCAAAAACATTACAAATGTTCAAGCTGAAGGTAATATCCAATTGAAAAGTAGTTCTTTTTAGGGGCAATAAACATGTTCTTAATTACATCAAACGTACATACTATATCGACAGACACGACACAGAGGTGTCTCCTTCCTTAATTCGACTTAATTGGTCGCATAATACTGATCCAGACAGCGCTTAAAGTAGATGCTACCGGGTGTTATCAAATTATCCTGATTTGTGGTATCCACTGAGTAAGTCGGTCTACAAAGAGGATTATGATCAAATGGAGTTCGGTAAGATAATTGTTTTGATAGCAGAGGACTAATGCTGGCAAACATATCCTTGAGAAGTAGCTGATATCCTGCAACCTCGACGAGAAAACAATGAAATAAACAACCCTAATCATGCACATTGGTAGATTTGGGGACTTTGGTTTTAACGCTGCATTCACGAGTATTTCACTTATACCTGCTACACAATTGTGGCTTTACATTGCTATGAACAAGCAGCATCGACTGAAGCTAGCGAACCATTTGTGGCAGTACACTGCTGATCCATATAAGCATGTCCTTTGGCTTTGGATTATAGTATATATAATTTATCTTTTTTAAAATTGTATTCAATTAAATAATTAGAAAGGTAACATAAGGCGTGTGTTGTATAATGCAATCATATATGTGGATGTCATACGAATAACAAACAGTCACATATGGACACAAGTGTATTGTATACAAATGTAGTTAGGAGGTGCATTCATTAAACTTTGATTAGTACTTCTGATAATTACGATTTATTGATAAACTTAATACGTAGTGTAATTGATATTGCATTAATATTAAATTCCAATCAAGCATTGAGGTAACACATATCAGTACATTAAATGGCCCTTATATCAATGTAGCTTCCCAGTGACATTCTAAAACTTAGTTTAGAGAGATTTTATAAACCTCCGAAGACCGATTATGGCAATCACCTTTAAGCAGATTGGATCAATGCAATGTATAAGGTTTATTTGTAAACTAGTATAAAAGGGAAGTTTTACTTTGAATAACATAATTTGGAACGAAAGGGATGATATGAAATTGATTCAGTCTTCCTCAATTTACAAGTTTGACATTGACATTAAGCATGAACAAAAAAAATTTTGCAGGGTGACTTGAACAAATACAAATGGGGTTCATTCACAAGTCATTGTAAATGTTGCATATCAAGTTTGTTTTATATACACAAATACCGTAAGTAAAAATCATTAATACTTTAAATGTTAAGAGAAGAAATCAAATATCGTATTTATAGCACTGTAATCTTGTCAATTTTGATTTGGTTCAGTCCAATTCCTACAGTCATTCTAATTCTTTCCTGCTTGGTAAAGGGTCCCTTTAAAACGATTAATGATAACAAATCTTCATGGTCATTAAAAAGGTTACTTAGCAGTTGACATTTTAGTGACCACCTGTTGAAATGGGTCTGCAGCCTATATTTATACAGGAAGTGTCTCGAGAGACACATACATAAGGACGTTATCCCTGTTGAAAGCCGTCACACCTAGGAGATGTGTGAACAAAGATTATTCAAATTTAACAAAAGTTATGTTGGAAGGTATGAGTTGAGTAATCATCGTGGTGAGAGAATGTCATATACAGGGAAATGTCAATTTTGAATATGAAAAGTTGGACAAAACACTCTCATGTTAAAAGCAAAAGCAAAAAAGGTTTACAAATCATTTTTACCCACCAGTTTTATAAGTTGTGACGAAATACTCTTTTTCACTAATTTGTAATGATTAACGTGATTTTTCTTTCTTTTTGTCTTTGATTCAGAACTTGATATTGATGTTTGCTCCTTTTGAATATAGATATATTTTGAGGAAGTATGTTTATGTTATGAACAACATTCAAACATAGCAAACATATGAAAACATATTATTCTTTGTCAGGAGACAAAAGTTTTTTGTTTGAAAAGCGAAACAATATTACACAAAACTAATTAAAGTTAATAAATAAAGTATTTTTATTTTTATGTACAAAATGTAGATGAATTAGTGCAAATTCATTTTACAAATACAAGATTAAACTTGTTATGCTTGTCTACAAAACAATGACTGAAGCCTTAGATAAATGGAGCATGACACCAAGTGTCAATCTATTAATCAGGGCGGCATGTAAAATAGTATTATACATTTATCAATATTTCTGAAATGATGCAGACAAAGATGGATGGTTTGTATAATCAATATATTTCTATGAATATCTGACATCCTTACGTCTATCATGACAGACATTTAATCAAAGTATATTCTTCAAAAAGATGTGTTCTTATTTGGCCTGTCAGCTAAGTTCAAATATTATTGGACTTGTCAGTTGATATGTTTCACGATGTTTATGTGTACCAGGGCCGGTCACCGGTTTATATTATGATATTATATATATGAAAATAAAGTACAATTTGAGATGCTTGAAACATACTTTTCAACCTCAACTAAGATTAAATGTGTGTCGAGATAAACAAATATTACTGATATCGACCTCTCCCTATCTATTAGAATGTCCAAAAGGCCCATATACTTGAGTTTTTATTCAAACTTTTTGTTAATAAAAATATGGAATTATATATATAAACAATGCTTCCTTTCCCCTAGTTGTTCATTCACATAGCAGAGAGTCAGATCTTTCTCATTTTAAACTTTAGATTACATACATGTACGTGTGTAGAATACCAATGCTGCACTCATACCAGTGACAGTGTAGTCTTGCAATACAAAAAATCGAACCTCAGGTAAACAAAACCTTCTGTTGCTCTTACTTTATTCCTTTCATATAGCAGAAGAATCTCTCCTAATCTGACATCAGAAACCTAATCATAGTGTCTGAGCCTCGCAAATACGAAGCCATTTGCCATAAGTGTATGATACAAGAGCGTGGAAGTGGAAGGATGACTTCTCAAGCGAGGAATTGTCTGGCTCTCCACACTGGCATTTGATTTCTGAACTGTCAAATTGCATTACAGGACCTTCAAGAAGTATGACTGGTTGTGATAAAAATCTTCGAGAAGTGAGATGAGGGAATGTTAAACCTGGTTGATTTATCAGCAAAATGTAAGATCAATGTGTGAAAATGTAGATAGAATAAAAATGAGGGTACGGGCTGTTTTATATATATATCAGCCTAAAGTACTTTTCTTTCATACTAGATAGACGTTAAACGCGCTAGCTACTGTTCTTCCATTAATACTGGATCTGGCACTAGAAATATTAAACATAGTATCTGGGCAAATAAGAAATTATTTTTCAGAAATGTGTGACATAGGAGGGTGGAAGTGGGAAAACGACTTATCAAGAGAATTGGTATGTGGCTCTCAATACTGGAATTAGATTTCTGAACATTTCAACCCCATTAAGATATGCTGGTTGATTAATGGTGGTCAAGAGATAAGATTAAATGTTCAATTTAAACTTCTTAAAATGTTTAGTTTTGAAAGAATAAGTCTATATTGTTACACTATTTCCTTTTTAGCATAACGATGATTACATGGCAGATACGATGGTGTGCTGATTTTGACAACACAAAATGTGGAAACGTCACATGCCAATCATTACCAATCATTACTTGCATACCAATATTAACCATCCACTACGAATGAAAACATAGTAATTATGTAGGATAAACAATACACTATCAAACAATATATTAAAAATGTATGATTGACCAAGTCTGACCGGTTTAATTAAAGCAATACCTTGACTGTGTAAGAAAGGGTGGTGTAATTATGAATTATGAACAATACCTTGGACAAATACATTATTTGTTGAGCTAAATTGCTAATGTCATTGATTTGATATCCATTAAGATGAGTTTGTCATGACTCCCCATTTCACAAGAATACAGTTATTTCTCAATCATCAGAGATAAAGATATATTATTCATAACTTTATATAGTCACAACCACAACATAAGGATGCTAAAATATGTAAAAAAAAATGCTTTGACATTATTAAGTACATGTACTTGGGTAAATAAATTGTTTAGTCAAACATACTACAAGAGTCATCAGAAGATGACATATCCCACCGGTTCCACACAATTTGTAAAACACATCTTTGACAGATACTTGTGTATCTACTACCGTACTTCAGTTAGTGGGTATTACAGATGCTGAGTTTCAGGTATGTTCAGGGTTTTAGACTTCTGCTCCAGAAGCAGTCAAAATCTACAACAACCAACATCCCTCTCATGTTTCTATGGAAACAGAAAAGAAAAAAACAATTCTGAAAAAAATCTGATAATATCAAAAGGCACCACTTCAGTTAGTGGGTAATACACATGCAAAGTTTCAGAAAGATATCATGAACGGTTTTCGATTTCTTCTCCGGAAACGAAATGATTACGGACAGACGGACAGGCGGACGGACGGACGGACGGACGGGGTGAAGACTATATCCAACGGTATTACATACCGGTGTGGTAAAAATTACAATGTTGTGAATATCACCATTAACGCCATTGTAGATAAGAACTGATATAATAACATCAACAAATTGATATAAAATAACACATTGACGTTTGTAAAGAATAAAAGGAGCACTATTGATATCACCAAATGTAAAATTACATATTTTTTTTTATTCTTAAACGTAAATAGAGTGTGACAGAAAATATATCAAAAGGTATAGAAAGTAAGTAATCCAACACATTCTGTAAATATCAACATGTCAAAGGTGTAATCATTTTATGCATCTTTCAAAAGTTGATGTAAAACAGTTTCATATCTTACTTTCGTTGTTCGTCCCAGGACCTGTTTATACAGACATTACAAGAAATAACAGAAATTGTCAAAAATATGAATGCCATAAAAGACAAACTACATTTCTTGTCAATCTGCCCAACCTATAAAAGCCTACGGATAAAATATATTAAATCATACTATTATAATTACCTAATGTAACACGACTGTTGTTATTGTTAGCACATACCAATACTCAAGTATTACAGAACCTTGCAATGTATATTTATAATACAATGTTATGTAAAGTTTATATTTACATTATTTTCCAACTCACATGTTACACCGATATGTATAGCAACACAATCACTGTTTGATTCTCATGCCGCTATCTCACAGAAGAAGTCCACAATCATCTTGTCACAATGCTTCAATATATACACAAGACAAAAAGGGCTGGAATCCACTTGCTAGTTCTTTCTGAAACTTTACATATATATTACACATTTACTGGAGTGATGCCTTTTGATATTTTCAGATTTTAAAAACAAATATTTTTTTTTTACAAATGTTGTGGGACCGCTGGGATATGTCATCTTCTGATGACTCTTGTTGTCATGTGATAGTAAATTCATACACACTGAGTGTGATCAGGTCCATTATACATGTATGTAAATTATTTTTAATCTTGCTTTACCACAAGATGGAAATTATAGAGCGTTTTGTATTATTGATTAAATTGTTCAGGTATGGAATTTTCTACATAGAGGAGGACAAACACACATCGCATTCACTGTTTATATTTATCTGATACTTTTATTTTAATCCGATTTTATAGTTCAGTCGTTTAATTTCCGGCATAATATTTCAGGATATTGCGTGAAAAACATTCTTTTTTCACAAGTTGGCGATCTAACCACATGCAAATGTAACTGATTTAACATTGCAGGCAGATTTCACGGATAATAACATATAATCTGGACAAGGTTAACTGGCGCAATAACTAAAACTACACATCTAATTGAGAAAAAAACAAACCGAGAACTCCACCGTTCTATAATAGTGAGTCCGTTTGTGTCGCATCAAAACTTAGTTGTGCAATCAGTGATATTGTTTCAAACTGTTCAATTTAAGAGGGTTGCTACGTGTGCATGGACAGAAGTCGTTCACTGAGAAAAGATGAGGACGTTACCAGTATTGCAAGCCGTGAACGTCAGGGGATTTGTGAGAATCGTGAAATATACTCCATATGTAACAGAGGTTACGATTGGAGAACTGAGTGCAGTAGTCCATGTGGTGGGAGTATGCAATATGCTATATCGGCAACATAGTTTGCCATGGAACATCTATTGGAGGAGAATTATAGTTGCTCTATATCGATTATGTTTGTTCTCCATCTGCATTATTATTGTAAAATGTCATATTTTAAATTTTCATTGTGACATAAATAATTCTCGACTTATAATGTTGTCGTTTAATTAGCGAGCCGCGGCCTTAAATGAATAAAAGAATGTTGATAAATTGTATTTTCTTGAAATGCTATAGTTTCCTTTTTACTGTGAAGTCAATCATTATTTGACATTATAAAGTTCAATGGGTCATCATGATGGAACGCTGTGACATAAGCTGCATACACTTAAACATCAGATTCTGAAGTGTAACCCACTTATTGAATGGGTAATGGATGTTCCACCAATAGCTTTTCCATACTAAAATAATATATAGTTCGTGACTGTTCTGAATGATTCATTTTTAAATTATCATTTATCATTATTATTGTGAAATGCCATATTTTACAATTTCACTGTGACATAATTCATTCTCGAATAATAATGTTGTTGTTTTATCAGAAAGCTATGACTTTCGATGAGCACATGTTGTTTAAAGTCCAATTGGTCATTTTGCAGGAACAGTGTCATTAGCTGCATTTAACATCAGATTCTGGCGCTAAATTGATCCCAACGTGTTGTGCACTTTCCACACTTAAAATGGAAATCAATAACTGACTAACTTAGTTATATAATTCAAAATTATTGGTAATGAGTTTTGCCAGGTGTAAACGATTGCTTTCTGTGGTGTATCATGTATAATTTAAACTATCCTTGAGATTTATTTGAATCACACACTTACACAGATCAGATTGACTTCAAATCGCCGTGATTATCTATATTAATATATGAAGGACAATCATAATGGTTAACATCTTGGTATAATGATCGCGGAATTATAACGTACAGTTTCCCGTCGTCACAGTTTGAAGAGGAGAAATTGTACATAATCAAAATTCAAATTATTCAGTAAAAAAACGGCTTATTGCACACTTAACACTGTTTAATGACTGATTATCAAGCCAAGCTGGTTCCAATGGCACACACCATGAGGCAATTTCTACAGGGTACATATAGGCAATAAAAACATGTACTTTCATTATCATATAGCTGTGAGTAATGCGTTTATGTCAAGTCTCTCTGAGTATTCAATAGTAATTGAACAGTTATTGTATTGGGATTGGATGCAAAAATTGCATAAATTTACTTTAGATCAATAAGTACATGTGTTGAATTTTGATGCAATAATTACATGTATTCAAAAAGAGTACCGGAAACTTACAGATGATTCAAGACATCAAAACGACTTCAGGAGACTTGATGCAAAGGGTGTTCATTGCTGAATTTAGGGGACTGAGGTGGGGGAGGTATTTCGGGTGACCAGACCTATAGACATGTGTGTGACAAGACATTGAATGGTGAACGCTACATCGATCAGGTTTGAGACCATTTGTTGTCCTGTTCATGCGGTAGGGACGAGGGACCCTTCTCCAACAGGACAACGCCATGCCCCATGTTGCTGGAATCTTACAGGACTTTAATTGACTAACATAAACGTCGGGCCCTAGCCTCCCTTGTCTCCAGACATTTCCTGATTGATCACATCTGGGATCACCTCGATGGTCGTATCAGACAACGACAACCATATCCTCAAACCGATCAACTATTGCTTCAACCACTGGTGAAGGAATGGCAGGGAATATCCACAGCAATGGACAGATATGTATCACTCAGAAGTATATACTCGCGATTGACAATGTTTTTCACCAATTTGAACATCTTTGTCTTTTGGTTTTGTAAATTTCCTTTCCACCACATCTGTGACTATCTCAAATTAACGTGATTGAATGTTAAAAAATATTTCATTGAAGTTTGTGACTTGCTTGACAAAACATTTATGTTGAAAAAAGAACAGTTATTAGTTGTAAGGGACTTGAATTTTGCACTCTGTCAGTATTGTGTTTGCTACCAAGATTCGTTAGGACTTTTGTAACAAATATATCAAATGAAGAGATGTTAACTTTAGCTTTGATCTGGAAATGAGCAATGATATAAAGCTGTTACATGGAAACATAACAATGGTCGAGTCTCTGTTTTCTTTATTTATTTTTAAAAAATCATGAGCGCGGTTTAGCTCTCTATGAGCCACTGTTGTTACCAAATAAATACAGTGTATGTTATTGATTATGAAATGGAGATGCACTTTTCATGTTTCATGAACTTCCTTATTATAACAATGTGTAACAATACCAGGATATCACAATGTTTGATGATTGTAGTAACAGGAAGATTGAACAGAATCAGGAGACATGTTGTATCTAAACAACAAGTGAATCGATGAGACCCTGCTTCAACATTTGATAGCTTATACATCTTCAACAATGTAATTGCTTTATGACTGAAATGGCAGATAACAACTTAAAGCAATCTTAAATGTGGCGTGTAGTCGCCAATGACATTGTATTGAAAAGGAAGTAAATCAGTCTGAAAATGTTCTTTTTTATTCGAGAAAACAAACATAAACAGAAGTATACATGTACATAATACATAAGACAATCGAATGTCTTGTACATTTAACATAATCAATGTACTAAAAGTGAAAGTTGTGAATAAATAAGAAGACAATGATAATATCAATTCGTGACAATACAAAGAAACGTGAGTATACACTACAAAAGAAAACTAGAGTTAGAGGGTTAATTTTACGCGTTATAAAGTTCAAATTTAAACCACCTGTCATGGCAGCCTCAATAAATGTACAATTGACAGGTGTCCGTATTTAAGATATGATTTTAAAATCTATAACTATATGCATAAAGCTTTATCATTTTTAGAAACATGTTAAACCTTTGAATAAATTAATATGTTTAATTTAGACAGGTTTTTATGGCATATTTGTTACGATAAAATTTGCCATTTAACTCTAAACTATAAACAATATGCAGTTTAGTATAACTCTTCAGTGAGGGGGATAGTTTTGTAGGTAACTTTGTGACTTTGAGGCTTCTGACAGGTATATGGTTGACCATTCCATCATGGTACAGTGATCAAAAACTCTATGCTGAGTGTTTAGGTATCGCCACATAATCAGAACATTTGACCTACCTTCGAGCGGTCATTTTAATGTGAATGCTTTTGTAATTTCATTTTCAGTTGTCTGACCAGAGAGATTATATCTTTTGTTAGCGCATCATTTTGCCATGTATCAAACTCCTGTTTGTCGTGGAGTTTCTTTTTGGATTCACAACACACAGTAAACTGCTTCTTGGTCATTATATACCGTGCTAAGTTTTCCTCACATTTAATAGGTCCGTTTTATTCTCAGTGATACAAAGTTGAAACCCTTTGTCGATGCAAAAGGTTGTATGCGTATAAAAAGCTTCCCTGGTGAAGTATTAAAACAATGAATTGGGACGCTATGTTCATCATTTTTTCACAAACGTTACATTTTTTTCCAACAACATATTGAACTTAAAGCAATATCCAAATGGTAATTTGGGGGTCAATAAACATGTTCATAATTACATGAAACGTCCGTACTATTTCGACAGAGACGACTGGAATCCTGCAAACACTTTTGACAAAGTGGTTCCTTCCTTAATTCGAACTTATTGATAGCATCTAGACGGTGCGTAAAGTGGATGCCAACGGGTGTTACATCAAATTATCCTGATTTGTAGTATCCACAGTCAGTCGGTCTACAAAAAGGATTATGACCAAACGAAGTTCGGTAAGATAATTGTTTTGATAGCCACAGACTAATGCTGACGAACTATCCTTGAGAAGATGCAGCGTTGTCCTACAGTGACAACAATGAGATAAACAACGCTAATCATACAAACATGTTAAAATGGCTGAGTTGAAGTGAAGTGGGTTTAATGCTGCTTTCACAAATATTTCAATGATATCATGGCTGCTAGTATTGTTGCAGGGAGGAAACCTCATCCGCCATTGTAGCTATGCATTGAGATGAAATATGAAGATGAAAAATGCTAGTGAACCATGGGTGATACGTGTACTGCATTGCTGTTTCATGTAAGCATATATTACATTGCATATATACTGTTGTATGTTTGAATTACTGTTTTCATATTGTATTTAATTAAGTAATTGAGTTGGTAGCGTGAGAATAGTCTTTTTGACAATGATAGGTTATCCTTGACAAAAATAGCTTATCGAGTAGGGTAATTGAAATTGCAATAATGTTAAATTCCAAAGAAGAGTTGTGTTAACACAGTACAGTAGATTTAAATGTCAATGTTGCATCCCAGAGGCATTCCCAAATCATTTCAGAGAACTTAATAACCTCTGGTGACCGATAATAGCATTCGATTTTAAGCATAACGGGTTTTATACAACATACGGATTATCGGTAAACAAATATTAAAGGGATGTTTTGCAATGAATAATATAATTCAGAAAGAAAAGGATTATATCAATTAAATTATGTCTTCATCCATTCACAAATTTGACAATGACATGAAACATGAACATATACGTTTTTGCAAAAGTTTAACAAATGCACACAGGGTTCTTACAGTGTTGTTTTAAAGGCACACTGTGCAGTTTACATGACAATTGGAAACTATTGACGGTAGTATGATACAAAGTGTTACAAGGTTATGTTTTTTCACTATCTGATAGCATGTATTTGTAAGCGTGCGAAACCATATAATCAGGATTTGGATACAAATATATAAGTATTTTTCTTTCATTGTGGTGATCACCAAAACTACAATACTATCCCACGTGCAAGTACTGTCACTTTAAGAATCATGGTAAATTTCTAGTTTTATATACAAGACCGTAATGAAAATGAATTAACAATTAAAACTGAAAGTACGATGCACAACTATTCGTCCCATGAGAACCACGTTGTTCAAAATCAAGAAAAGTAGTTTTGGAGTTACAGGCATTCTAAAGGTATAATTTTCAGAATATTTGTATAACGCATTGAAATTCTAAACCATAATCTAAACCAATTTGCTGATATTCGCAAAAACACATATTATTCATTTTCGTATTAATGTTCGGACAGATAACATTTATCTCACCTTTTAAAAAAAAAGGTTTAATTCCAGACTGTTCTTATTTGTACACAATGAATTTTCAAAAGATTTTAAATATTCTGTTTGTAAATAATATCAAAACAAGGGATTTTCATATTAGTTATTCAATATTTTACCTGAATTGAGCGTGTACAATTTGAAAATATAGCCATCAATTTTTTTAAGATATCATTAGTTCCAAACTGTTCCAAACTGTCCATGTCCCTTGATCAAACGGTGCTATTGGAATGGTTGATGATAACACTTGTGATGTGAACAGTTGCATGGAATATCAAGCAAACACCAAGAAAACCATTTTCTAAGCTTTATAATACAGTGAAACTTGCTACTGTGGAAATAGAACAAAACCATCAGAAGTACTCAGAACACTGTCAATCAGTTTCCATCAAACGTAGAGATAGAACAACATGTTTCTTATGGGACGTATTGCTAACAAGACAGAAGTCAATAGAAAATGTGAAGCGATGTTGAATAAATATAACGAAGGAAGGTATCCGTGTTGTTGGTGAGATGTTGTGAAGAGAGAAATATGATGCATATGTAACAAGGGTACCAAAGAAGAATTGAGTTGAGTGATTTGTGTGGTGAGTGAGGGAATGTCGTGAACAGGGAGATGTCAATGTTCAATATGATATATGATATCATTTTGACAATTGTATATAAAGCAATGTTGCAATACTTGTCAATTCTATCGAAAATGTACCTTGCGTATGTACATACATAAATGTTACTTATATCACTTACACCCTTCATTGCATCACTTGAAATTTGCCATAGCACAAAGAAGATGCCAGCTAAAACAAACTACGGTTAAGAAGTTTTGTTCACTAGTAGGTTGGATTACTTTAACACGTAATGCAAATGTGTAATTTTCATATTTTAAGTTTTGTCTTGATTCATTATTTGAATTTGGTCCTTGTGACTGTTAATATATATCTTGAGGAAGCTCGTTTATGTTATGAAGAACATTTAAATTCGACCTCTGAAAACATGCAGTTGCTCGTTGATGGAACACAACCATTTTGTTTTAAAATAGAGAACTTCAAAACGCAAAATACATTCAAAGTTCAAAGTGTAGATATTTCGTTTTCAGATAAATTTCTCATTATAAATGCAATATATTTGTATATATATTATGTGTTTATGCGTATGCAAAACACATAATATCTATACAAATATGCCCAAAGAAATAGTACATGGTGATAAGAGTACATATATTAATCAGGACGGTAGATACAATATTAAAAGAGCGTTGACATGTATAAATATTTGTTAAAGGATGCAGACACAGGCGTAATTTGGAGGGATGTATAATCAATATTTCTATGAATATCTGACAAACCTACGTCTATCATAACAGACATTAACAAACACTGAATCAAAGTACATTATTGTAGAAAATGTATTCTTATTCGGCCTGTCCGTTAAGCTAAACTATTATTTGGCTTGTCAGTTGATTTCATTTCACAATGTTTGTTTGGACCAAAGTCGGGTCACAACAATTTTTACCTGTTTTGTCGGACATAAAATAAGTGCTCGCAAAATACAATTTTTATTCCAAATTTACAATGTTTATGATCTCTTCCACTTTTTATCCAACCGGTATGTAACACCGTTAGATATAGCCGTCGCCCTGTCCGTCTGTCTGTCCATCCGTCCGTATTACCCACCTACTGAAGTGATACCTTTGGATATTTTGAGATTTCTGAAATTGTTTATTTTTTCGTTTCAATAAAAATGTTGAATTTTGAGTTTGTTCAGAGACAGGTTCGTTTTCAGAGCACAGCTCCAAAACTCTTTATCATATCATCCTAAAACTTTGCATGTGTATTACCCACTTACTGAAGTGGTGCCTTTTGATATTTTCAGATTCCTTAAAAAAATTGTTTCCGTTTCCATAGAAATGTGTTGAATTTAGACTTTGTTCAGAGACATATTCGTTTCCGGAGCACAGCTCTTCATCATACCTTCCTGAAACTTTACATGTGTATTACCCAGTACCTGTAGTGGTGCCTTTTGCTATTTTCAGATTTCTGATATGTTTTTTATTCCGTTTTCATAGAAACGTGTTTGATTTGGACTTTGTTCAGAGATAGGTCTGCTCAGGAGCAGAACTCCAAAACCCTTCATCATATCTGTATCTCAGCATGTGTATGTCCCACTAACTGAGGTAGTAGATATACAATTATCTGTCAAAGATGTGTTTTACAAATTATGTGGGACCGGTGGGATATGTCATCTTCTGATGACTCTTGTTAATTCAGTCATATAGCAGTAAGAATTAAAGCAAAGTATTGTAATTATGTCAGAAACAGACAATGCATATAGAACAACGATTCTGAGAATATACAAGCGGTATTGTAATCTTGCAATAAAGAACATTTAACCTCCAGTTATTAATGTTGCTGTCGATCTCACTTTATTCCAGTCATATAGCAGAATGATCTGGCATTAGACACTTAACCCTAATGTCTGAGCCTCGCAAATACGAAGCCATTTGTCATAAGTGTATCAAGCAAAGTCTGGCTCTTAACGCGGGAATTTGATTTCTGAACTCTCAAAGTGCGTTATCCCTTAATGAGAAGCATGACGGGGAAAGAGATGTGATGAAACTATCAGAGTAGTGAGAAGAGGAAATGTTAAACCTGGTTAATAATATATCAGCACCAAGGTCAATGTGTGCAACTATAGATTTCACATATGTATAGCAGCCCAATGCATCTTCCTATATTCATGATTTAAGTTAAAACCGCTAGATGTCGCTCTTCCAGTAAAAAAAACAGCGAGTTTTGGCACTAGAAACTTAATCGTAGTTTCTGTCACTTTCATAAATGTTTGATACAGGAGCTTCGAAGTGGGAAAACGACTTATCAAGCAAGTTGTTGTGTTGCTCTCAAACTGGAATTAAATTTCCGAACTGTCAAGTTGGCATTTCAATCCCATTAAGATATTTGAGTTGATAAATTGTGATTTAGAGACTTAGTAACATGCACGAAAAACAACAATTCTTACAACATAATAAAGGATCGTGATATGTTTATTTCATTTCATCATTAAGTGTAAAATGCCAATTGTTAAAATATTTATACCCTGAAAGAATTGTATTATCATTTTGTATCGGTAAGGGTAAAATGTTTTCATTTAATCAGAAGCTGCGACCTTAAATGAACATATGTTGATAATTTTTATTTTCTTGAAATGCTATAGTTTCATTTTTACTGTGATATCAATCATTATGTGTCATCATAAAGTTCAATGGACCATATCGCTGGAATGCTGTGACATACATGTAAACATCAGAATCTGGAGCTAAATTGATAACCACACTCAGTAATATTTTCCAAAATCTCAGATCTGTTCGGAAACGTGTGGTGCACTTTCAACATTTAAAATTGAAATCAATAACTGATTTAACTTAGTTATATAAATCATAAATACGATTGCAGTACTCATTGTCTTCTGGATTAACTGGTGGTAACGAGTATGAAGATATATTATTTAACATTTACGCAGAACCCTGATGTGATGTTAGAATCATATAGTTACAGGGGATTTATTGACGTTTGTTCAACCATAAATCAATCAAAAGAGAATATTGTTAATGCAAATCACATATCTTCTCGGAATCGTGTTGTGCACTTTCCACACTTAAAATGGAACTCAATATCTGCTTTAACTTTACTTTAACACACACAAATTTTAATTGGCAATTAAAGCTAGATAACTCTACAGTTAGACAGGGGATGTATTGACACATATCAATCAAAAGAGAATAATACTAATGCAAGATTGTGTATATTTTTCTCTTGTTGGAGGCCACATATTATGACAAGAGATGTCACATGATGTCAAATGAAGCCTGGTCGTCAGAGGAAAAGAATGTCAAAATGTCAAAAAAGCAATAGGTTTCAGATTACCTTTTGCTTAATATACATGACACTTTACTCTTCTGAGACAGCATTCTATTCAGAAACTAGTCAAAATCAATATTGTCACTTATAAGATCAACATCAAACTGTGGTTGTGTATTAAACTTCACATTGTGTCTTGCTTGTCTTGTGATGTGGCACAGGGTCCTGTGCACATATCAGTTGACCACTATCACTGAAATCAATTGTTGAATAATGTGATAGTTGGGTAAACATCGAATCTTTTCTTAATGAAAACTGTACCTATCAAGATAACTGAGAGGTAATAGCAACAAAGTGTTTGTTACTGATATAAGGAAATAAGGAGACAGTAAGTCTAAGAAGATTAATGTTGCCGGATTTAATAAAAATGAATAAATCATCCTTACATGTCAATGCAGCTGCCCAGTGACATTCTGAAACTAGTTTAGAGAGATTATATAAACCTCCGAAGACCGATTGTGGCAATCAACTTTAAGCACATTGGATTAATGCAACATATGAGGATTGATTGTAAACTAGAATTCGGTATGTGTTACTATGAATAACATACTTCGGAACGAAAGGTATAATATCAAACTGGTCATGTCTTCATCAATTTACAAACTTGACATTGGCATGAAAATGAACATAACATTGTTTGTAGCATGGCTTGAACAAATACACATGGGGTTCGTTCACTTTAAGTCATCCCATGATCAGTCTAGATGTTCAGCCCTATTAAAGATGTGGTTTTTAAGAAATCGTCCACAGTAAATTTGGCCAAGCGTTGTATAACCATAAGGATTTGAATGATACAAGTATTAAATTGTTTCTGTCCTTGTATTGTTCCCCAAAATAAAAGACTAACCCCTTTCTTTGTTTTATATACACGAATTAATACCGTAAGTAAAAATCATTTATAATGTTAAGAGAAGAAACCAAAGTTATGTAAAACGTATCTACAGGACTGTAAGTTTGTCAAATTTGGTTCAAACCTTCTCATTCTTTCCTGCTTGGTAAAGGGTCCCTATAAAGCGATTCAGGATAAAAACTGTTCATGATCATTTAAAATATGTCACCCCTAGGATATGTTGTGTGAACAGAGAAATATGATGCGGATATAACAGAGGTTATGTTGGAAGGTATGAGTTAAGTAATCTTCATGGAGAGTGAATATCATAAACAGAGAGATGTCAATTTTGATTATGACAAGTTTTACAATAAACTCTCAGGTTCAAAGCAGAGTTTCATTATCTATATTCGTATCCATGTGTTAATATAATCATTACTTTAATCACATACATAATCAATTTGATTAGTAAATCAGTTTTATGTCATCACTTGAAAGGAGCCCGATCACGATAACAAGATAAAGATATATAAAACACAAAGAAAAAAGCAAAAGCTGACAAAGTTTTACACATCATGTTTACCAGCAAATTTTTAAGTTCTAAAGAAAGATACTTTTTCACTGATTTGTAACGATTAAATTATTTGTTTCGATTTATCTTTGATTCATAATTTTATATTGATGTTTGACTATAGATATACGTACGTTTGTTCATGGTATGAACAACATTCGAACTCAACAAACATATGAAAACATATGTTCTTTGACAGGACGCAAGTATTTTGTCTTAAAAGCGAAACAATATTAAACACGAAATGTTGTATGTGGATGAATTAGTTCTTCAGGTGCAAATTAATTTTACAAATGCAAGATTAAACTGTTTTATTCCAGTCTGCAAAACACTGAGTGAAACCTAAGATAAAAGGAACATGACATCGAGTGTATATGTATTAATCAGGGCGGTATGTAAAATATTATTAGAATTTTGACATTAATCAATATTTGTGAAATAATGCAGACACAGATGAATGGTTTGTATAATCAATATGTCTATGAGTATCAGACATTTAATCAAAGTATATTCTACAAGAAGACGTGTTCTTATTTGGTCCGTCCTCTAAGTTAAAATACTATTTGGCTTGTCAGTTGAGTTATTTCACAATGTTTATTTGTAGAGCCGGTCTGAAATGCTCGAAACATACTTGTTAACCTCAAGTAAGATAGTATGTATCGAGCTAAACAAATAATACTCATATCGACTTCTCCTCACCTTTTAGAATGTCCCAAAGTCTCACATAATTCTATTTTTATTCCAAATATATGTTACTAAGATTCGGAATTATCTTTGGTTAATTATATATATATATGTAAATAAACAATGCTTCTTTCCCCCTCTTTATTCGGTCACTTAGCAGAAAGATAGATCTGACATTGTAGTGACATTGTAGTCTTACAATAAATATTATCTTTCCTTACAGTTTCTGATTGGCTAACGGCCGTTACCTTTTTTAGCTCATCAGGCCTGAAAGGCCCGATGGGCTTATGGCATGGCATGGTGTCCATCCGTCCGTAAACTTTTCGCTTTTTCGACTTCTTCTCCAGAACCAATGACTCCACAGAGCTGAAATTTTATGTACAGACTCCTTGGCCAATGGGGATTCTAAATTGTAGATTTCGTGACCCCATGACCCCAAATGGGGTCACAGGGGTCACATCCTTAAAAACCTATTTTCATCTTCTTCTCCAGTTCTAAACGGTCTAGAGAGCTGAAAAGGTGTGTGCAGACTCCTTGACCAATGGGGATTCTAAATTGTAGATTTCGATTGCGTTTTGACTGCCGATGACTGATCAGCTGATATCGGAAAGATAAATACGTTGTATACTTCTCCCTCGGGTAATACGGTCTCATGTACCATCTTTGTATTTGTGTCATCCCTCGCCTGAAGGCTCGAGCGACACTGTTACAAAGATGGACCGTAATACCCTCGTGAGAAGCATACAACTTATAATATTTAACCTCAGGTAAACAACACCCTCTTCCTTTATTCCAGTTATATAGCTGCAGGGCCTGGCATTAGAAACCTAATCATGGTGTCTGAGCCTCGAAAATACGAAATAATTTGTCATAAGTGTATGATACAAGAGCATCGAAGTGCGAAGAAATGGTCTGGTTCTTAACAACGTAATTTGATTTCTGAACTCTCAAATTGCATTATATGTCCACCAAGAAGTATGATCGGACGGAAAGTTGTGATAAAACCCACCCAGTAGCGAGAAGAGGAAATGTTACACCTAGTTAATATATCAGCACAATATGACGTGTGAAACTAAATTTAACAATACCGACGGTTTTACGACGGTTTACGAAACATTCTTACAAGATTTAAGTTAAATGCTCTAGCTATTGCTCTTACTGTAATAAAACAGGATCTGGCACTAGGAACTTAATCATAATGTGTCTGGGCGTCGTAAATAAGAAGTTATTTTTCATAAATGTGTGACACAGGAGCGTCGAAGTGGGAAATCCACTTATAAAGAGAGTTGTTGTGTGGCTCACAATACTGGAATTTGATGTTTGAACATGTCAACCCCATTAAGATATGCGGATTCATAAATTGTGAGATTAAGTAACATGTAAAAAAAACAAAAAATTTGACAACATAATTAAGAATCGTGCAACTTATAGTGTACAATGTAAAATTCTTAAAATATTTAGTTTTGAAAGAATAAGTCCCTATTCTTACACTTTTTTATTTGCATATCAATAATTACATGGCAGATACGATGATGTGCTCATTTTGACAAAACGAAATATGAAATCCTTACAAGTTTTACAATCTTTACTTGCACAAAACTCTTTACAATCGATTTTTAACATTGACGACATAAGAATTATGTATGAGAGGCAAATTTATTACAAATGTTAAACAATGTATTTAAAAGGTCGGGCCGGTTTAATGAAAGTCATACATGCATATATACCTTGACTGTGTGACCAATTTGTGATGTGATTGTTAATTAGAAACCATGACTTTGACAAATACAAAGAAATACTGAACATAATTTGTTTAGCTAAATTGCCAATGTCATCGATTTGATATACAGAAATATGAGTTTGTCTTGACTCCCCATTTCACAAGAATACAGTTATTTCTCAATCATCGGAGATAAAGATATATTATTCATAACTGGATATTATTCACATCCACATCATAACAATGCTAAAATACGTACAAACAAAATGCTATGGCAGAATTAAGTACATGGGTTAATAAAATGGTTTGTAAAACATGTAAAACATGATAAAGACACAATACTGTGAAATAAACATTTAACGCCATTGTAGATAAGAACTGATTTAATTATATAAAAAATACTGATACAAAATAGCAAATTGACGTTTGTAAAGAATAAAAGGGAAACTATTGTGACCAAATTTAAATTTGATTCTTGTGCAATAACGTAAACTGGGTTTGACAGAAAAGTATATATAAAAGGAATATAGAAAGGTAAAGAAAGTAATCGACCAAATTCTGTAAATATCAACATGTTAAAGGTGTATAATCGTTTTATGCATGTTGATATCGAGGTTGTTCCACTCCCACATAAACGTGACTTTCATTCCAGTTGTCAATGAAAAAGGGCTCTTTACATGTAGATTAAAGTGTGTGAGAAGACAATTTCAATGAGATATTTGTGCAAATACTGCTTATCAAAGGTTTGAATCCGGCAAGGTTTTTCACAATAGACCTTTTAACCTGCAGTATATGTCTAGAAAGTTATCTTTCGAAAGTAGATATAAAACGCTTCATTTTGCTGTATCTCGCTTTCCTTGTTCGTCCCGCGACATTACAAGAAATAGGAGAATCAATCAAATTTGTAATATGAATGCCGTAGAAGACGAACTACATTTCTTGTTAATCTGCCCAACCTATAAAAGCCCACGGATAAAATATTATAAATCATACTTTTATACTTACCCCAGGGCAAGAAAAATATTGTTATTGTTAGCACATGCCAATACTCAAGTATAACAGAAACTTGCAATGTATATTTATTATGCAATGTTACTCAGACAAACTATTGTAACAGAAAATAATATGTGGGGCAAACTGACCGAGGTTCTAATTCAAATATTATGAAAGACTGTCTAATAAATGATTATCTCTAAAATGTCAATTTCAGCAAATCAAAATATTAAATATAACGTATTTTACTCGAGTTTGGCATAAATATGAAATATTGCTTTCGAATGGCCGAAAAATAACGATTTCAGTTGCATAAACCAATTCGTACGAGGTTCGGACAGTTTTAACTTCAGACAGTACCACCTAATGTTCAAGCATGCGTAAATGGTTTACACTGTTTATCAAAATGATTCTTTATGTCCAAAAACACTTAATGAAGAGTCATTGAACAATAATATATTCTTATTTAAACTACTGGAAGAAATATGTCACTAATACAGAGCATGCGTTCCTACGATACATTTTTAGCAACTGCCGCACGCGTCGTTAGAATATACGACGTCACAATCAAATTTACAGATATTTGAGTGAGTGAATGTAACGCTTTTATCAGTGTTGTGTTTTCCTTTATACTCGTGAGCACGTCGTTAACATTCTATTCATTAATAACATGATACGATCGGTAATGTTATTATACAATATTTACTGTTACACATTATGACGTTACACACTGACGTGAAAGTGAACTGTATTACTACGCGCTTCAATAGAACGTCCAGACGTTTTTGTTTAAAACTACTGAAATCATGTTGTTTATTTGTGTGTAATTAATAAAATACCAAACTAATTACCCATGGATACCTATTTTTATTAAAACTTGTCACTTGTCAAACATATTTTACTCGCTTTCGCTCGTAACTCTTTACTTGTAACTTGCTGTAATAAATACAGTATCAATAGGGAACATATTTGGTATTCTCTATTTATCAGGATATGGTTAACCAGTGCAATTTCTAAAACTACACCTCGAATAAAAAATAAACACGAGAACTTCAAAGTTAGGGTATATAGTGTGAAAACTAAAGTGTGTAATCAGTCATTATTCAGGAACTGTGTCAAACAATAATTACGGTTCCATGCGAAAGTGTGTAAAAAAGAAAATGTTACATTTTAGAAATAAAGTCGCTGTACCCCAATGTGTTTTGTAATAAACTATAGTTTTGCCCTTTGTTTCAGAGAAAAACTATACTTTATTACAAAACACATTGGGGTACAGCGAACTTTATTTCTTTTCTAAGATGCCAAATGATCAGATACAGGTAACATTCCGCTTCCAATAATTTGGCAAAAAAAAGTGTTTACATTCTTTATATTAATAATCCACCCCCTAAGATTGTCTATCATTCCAAAAAGAATTGTGGGTGGAACTTGATCCAGTCTAAGCGTGGTGGCGGAACGTAATTTGTCTAATTCAAATGACTGTTGGTCTCATGAAAGTTGATGTTCACTGTCCCGCCGCTAATTTTGACTGACTGCAGAAGTTGCAAACCATGGAAAGGACTACACGCATTATTGGTTGCGATGAAAGCGTTCAGACGGCTGAGGTGAATCGACGTTACGTTACAATGGGCACACTTAATCACGAGGAGCAGCGTGGAACAGCGCGAACGTCATTCGATTGTTACGTCATCAAAAAAACTTTACCTTTATTGTCTGATAAAGTACTTTTTTCATTGTTCTAACCGCTAGGCATCTTAGAAAATTTGATAATTCACACGAAAATTATGATGTTATCATGTTCATCATTCTCTTCCCACATAGGTTACTTCTTTCAGATATCCAATCCTAACCTCTGTTTTATTTTGTATAAATTTCTCGAATACAGAAAAATTCTCTAGCGAGGGAAAGGGGAACCTCATTTTGTATCCTTGCTTTCTAACCAATAAAAAAGACATCTTCTGAAGGGAGAAACCTCTGTGTGAAGAGAATGCATGTATATAAATGATATTCAAGTACACAGGGTAAGATATATTGCAAATGATGCTTGAACGTAAACGTGGACCATAAGATATTCAACATCAAAACATTTTACTTCATGCGACATTAATTTTGATATTCATTATAGAAATATAGAAGATAATTCTTTTTCAGAAAATGAAATCAACTAGCATAACTCATGCTTTCGATTGTGCTACAATAATTTCATGTTAATATATCATTTATTCATATACACAGGACAAAAAGTGGTTAATTCTATTTGCCAGATACTTTCGGATTCTCCCAAATTTTGGTGGATCTGAAAGAATCCGGCAAGCGGATTCTACCACTTTTTGTCCTGTGATATCTCTTATTGATTCGGAACTAGTGTAACAGCCGGAGACCTGAGTAAACTTTGGAACCTACTTTCCAAACCTTGTTTCTCAAAACTTGTCGGTCATTACATTGTGTTTCAACCAAATGTTATTTACATCAAACAAAATTTATTGTTCATGGATTTTCCAATTTAAGCTGATAATTCCTCATTCTCTACCCCATTACTCCACTCAGTTCTTCCATTCTTAACTATGTTGCATATAGGACACTTTCTGGAATAGAAATAGCGAGTCCTGATGGGCTGCATCGAAACTCAATCAACAATATTGTTTCAAACTGTCCAATTAAAGAGGGCTGCTTGTGCACGGACAGAAGTCGTTCACTGATGAAAAAAGATGCTTGATAAGATTTTAAAATAAGGACGTTACCAGTTTTGCAAAATCTCACCGTCAGGGGATTTGTGAGAATCGTAAAATATACTCCATATGTAACAGAGGTTAGGATTGGAGAACTGAGTGCAGTAACCAATGTCAGGAGAGTATGCAATATGCTATATCGGCAACAGAGGTTGTGATGGGAGAACTGTGGGAGGAGAACGAAAGTTGTGTGTATCGATTATGTTTGTTCTCCATCTGCTGTATTATCCGTCACAACGTCTCTTGTTCTGCTACAGCAGATATAGCGTTACTCAACATCTGTCTTCAACTCTATTTTCTTAGTCTTTTATTCTCAGTTACAGCAACAGTAAGAGATAAAATACTGAACATACTGATTGAAGTCCGCACGTCGCAACATCATTGTTCACTTTTAAAAACCTTGTCTTGCTGAGTGAGTAAACCGTTGAGACAGACAGTGTTGGCGGTTGGTGCCTGACTCTGGGGATGTGGTTTCGAATCCCACAAAGGCCTCGTCCCGAACACAGGTGCAACAGGTTGTACCATAGCTGATATTGTTATCTATAACGTTGCTACATTCATTAACCATTTAATCAGCTGTAATATGTGACATTCGTGTTTAACTTGTACAAAACTAGTTCGGTCCTATTCTTGAATACTTCTGCATACTCTTGGATAATGTTTTTTTTGGGTTTTTTTTACAGAATGAACTAATGTCAGATTATCAATGCAGTATTTGGGAATTTAAGGATCCCAGCAAACATGACTGTACTGGGCCAGTACTGGGCCAGTAGTGGCTGATACAGGTGTCCAGTACTGGCCCTGTACCAATGTGCACACTGGCGTGGTACTGGGTCAGTACTGGGCCAGTATCACGCCATTACTAAAACGATACCATTCCCCGTACTGGCCCAATTCCGGTTAGCCTTCACTGTTCCGGTACATTAAAGGTACATCCATTGTGTTGTTGGGGGTCAAATATGCCAAACGTTATAAATGGTCTTATTTTATCGAGAATTACCAACTGTTACCGAAAACTACATTTTGATGATACTGGACTTAGTATATTGACGATATGAAGGTATAAGTATCGAATTCTGATCGAAAACCGGACAATGCACCGCGTGTGGCGCGCGTCACTGAGTCAAACGTAATTTTGGAATCTTATTTAAACCAGGCAAAATAACAAATTTGGGTTGATAATGTTCAATAGGTCATATAACTACTGTGCATGTAAATAAGACGTGCACTTTCGGTTTCTGCACATGCATACTGATGTTACTCAATATTAATTGGAAACTAGTAATTATGATATATTTGGCGATTGGGGATGAATATGCAAGCTGAGTGAATTTATTTGTATTGTAAACAGCAGATATGGTGTGTTGGAACGTATTAAAACCAAATAAAATGTTATGAAACACAATGGATGCACCTTTAAATATATCGTGTATACCGTAAATTTTCAATATCCAAATTTAATGATAAATAAAGATTGATTTAGCTACTATCATTTTCTCTTATATTTCCTAAATTGTTACTTTTCTCTAAGTAAACATTTAGGCCTATCAATCATATCAGTTTGTAATCTTGAAGCTGTTTATTTACAATTTGTATTCCTATAATGAAACGTAGATATTGTTTGTATTTTATTTTCATAGTTTCAATATTGTCAAATATGTAATCAAATATATGTTATTTGAAGCCAGAATTTACAAGTAGGCCTACGTACAAAAACAATGCTCATAAATGCAACTTATTATTTTCATACTTAGATTTCCTAATGATATTAATACATACAACATCACATGTTAATGTAAAACACACATGTAGATATGTAGTAATATAGAATGTATCCAAGTTTTATAAATCCAACTGATGTTATCTCATGAATTGAACTTACATTCAAAGGATAACAAATCGTTGAATTCTCCTCTTACCTCTCTAAAGCAGACGACAAATTGAAATACTACCCATAATTCCCTAACAGGAAGTGTAATACCAGAATTTGGCCAGTACTGGGCCAGTACGTGTCAGTATGTAAACCTAATATAATATGCACAGGGCCTGTTCCGTCCCAGCACTCGCCCTGTTCTGACTCTTTGAAAATATCCCATAATGCCCTTAGAAAGGAAATGACATCCCTTAACTGAACCAGTACAGGGCCCATACCGTATTGCCAGCACTAGGCAACTACACTTTTACCTTAACTGGGCCAATTCAGTTAAAACGGTTCTGGGCCAGTACAGTTTCTTTACCGTTAGCCAGTATGCATTTATCAACTTTACCAGTCAGTACTGGCCTAGTACAGCCATGTTTGCTGGGATATTTTAGCGTAAATGTCATTCACTGAATGATGGTTACAGATTTTAAACGAAATGTATATATATAGGATGAGTAATGGCTGCTCCAACAATAGCAATATATATACTAATATATAATTCGTGGCACCTCTTTATGCTCTGAGGGATCCAGTTGTTATTATTGTGAAATGTCATATTTTACATTTTCATTGTGACAAAATTCATTCATGAATTATAACTGTGTCGTTTTATCAGAGAGCTGTGACCTTAGATGAACAAATGTTGATACTTTCTTATTTCTAGAAATGCTTTAGTTCCCTTTTACTGTGAAATCAATAAATCTGTGACATTACAGTCCAATAGGGTTGGAGCGGTGTCAATAGCATAATCATCAGATTCTGGAGCAAAATTCGCTATTGGATGATTGAAATCAATAACGGATTCAACTTAGTTGTATAATTCATAGAAACGATTGCAGTACCCATTAGCTTCTGTAGTTAACTGATGATATGACGATTATGCAGATATGTTAAACCTTTACGCATAACACTGACGTCATGATAGAGAATCATATACTTTTTAAATAAAACTACATTATGTGAAAATAATTGAACAAAGTACATAGTTACACCATATTGTGTCAGTCAACGTAATGACTTAAATTTAAATGAAAAGAAATCTTCCTATAAACTATTATATCTGCAGTGAAGTGTTAAACATTTCTCTCCGTCATTTATTCTGAGTGTCGATAAAGGGAAACATCAATGACAACACAAATGCCCGGAAACTAGACATCTTAATAGTGATCTTGATTGCGGTAATGAGTTATGTCAAGTGTAAACGATTGCTTTCTGTGGTGTATCATGTATAATTTAAGCTATCCTTGAGATTTATGTGAATCACATACTTCCACAGATCATAAATGTTGACTTCAGATCGCCTTACTTACCTATATTAATACATGAAGGACAGCGATTATGGCTTTTTTTAAACATTTAGTGTAATGATCGAGGAATTTTAACGTACATTGTCCACACATGGTCGTCAAAATTTGAAGAGGAGAGATTGTACATATATATTCAATTAGTACATGTGTTGGATTTGGATGAAAAAAGTACATGTATTCCAACATAGTACTGGAAACTCACAGACTATTCAAGACATCAAACGACGGGACGAGATTTCAAAAGACTCATCCTTTCAGTGGAGGCAGTGTGGTGATCTGGGGGCGGACATTTCGGGTGACCAAAGCACTAGGCATTGAATGGTAAACCTACATCGATCGGATTTGAGATTTGATCTCCATGCAGCATTGACGGGTACCCTTCTCCAACACGACAACGCCATGCCTCATGTTGCTGATCACCTCGTAGGTCGCATCAGACAATAACACGTATATTCTCAAACCGATCGACTATTGCTTCAAGCACTGAGGGAGGGGTGGCATATCCGCAGCACTGCACAGACGTGTTTGTATGTATCACTCACAAGTATACATTCGCTATTGACAATGTTTTTCACAAGTCTGAAAGTCTTTGTAAGAGTAAAGCCGTTATCGTTTGGTTTTGTAAATTCATTTTTACAACATCTGTGTCTATCCAAAATTAACATGAATGAATGTACACAAATTGTCAAAATATATATCTTACAGTAGTTCCACAGGACCTTTATGTTGCACTCAGTCAGTATTGTGTTTGCTACCAAAATTGGTTAGGACTTGACTAACAAATATAGCAAATGAAGAGTTGTTTACTTTAGCTTTGATCTGGGAATTACTGTTTGTGGTCATTAAGAAACTGTCTGCATGAACAATGGAAGTGCCTGAACAATAAGATAAAGTTGTTACATGGAAACGTCACACTTCTCGATTCTCTGTTAGTTGCATTTTCTTATAAAATCGTGAGCGCTGTTAAGCTCTCTGTGAGCCAATGGTACCCAATCAATGCAGTGTACGTTATTGATAATGAACTTGAGATTCACTTTTCAAGTTTCATGAACTTCCTAATTGTGACAATTTTTACTTACCAAGCACTGTTCGTAATTCAAATATCTCAGTATTTAAATCATGTATACGTGATAACAGTGTACATGCACCAACATATTATCCATGCGGTAAAAGAAATTTGAATATTGCCCATACCAAGTTGCGTTATTCTGTCAGTTCCTTAAACTTTTATTTATATAAAGTTAGAATTAAAAGTAATCCTCAAAGTGTATGCGGAACTCCTGTTGAAAATTCCCATAACTACTTGTTTGAATGTCCATTGTATAAACGACAAAGAGACAATTTTATATCATCCTTAATGCGCATGTGTAGATTAGCAGGTATTCCACTTAACCATAAGCTTTTGTTAGAAGGAAGTGCAGTTCAATCAATATGTCGAAACACAAATGTATTTAAGTTAGTACAATCGTTCATTAGTGAAACAAAAAGATTTGTATAACATAACATTAGTTTTCAGTATTACGTCTTTATTCTTCTTTCACTGCTGTCAATGATGTCTCCCTGTCAAACTGTAAAATTCACCATGTACATACCAAGGATAAGGTATTCTAAGTTGGAGAACTAGTTGAATAAAATATGTTTAAATCAACACTTTTTAGACAATACCTGAATATCACAGTGTTGGATGATTGCAGTTACAAGGAGATTGAACAGAATCAGGAAACATGCTGTATCTAAAGTGCCCTTACTATCAACAAGTGAATCAATTAATCTCTGCTACAACATTTGATGGCTGTTAATTCTTCAGCAATTATCTGCTTAATGATTGAAATGGCAAATAATAACTTTAAACAACCTTTAATGTGGCGTGTAGTCGTCAATGACATTGTACGGAAAAGGAAGTAAAAAATTCTGAAACTTTTCATTTTTATTCGAGACAACAAACATAAACACAAGCATACATGTACATAATACAACAGAACATATCAACACTTTATTAACGTACTATTTTGTTCGAATGTCTAGCACAATTAGCCTTATCACATCCAAAAGCGAAAGTTGTCAATAAATAAGAAGACAATGATAATATCCTTTGTGACAACACAATGACACCTGACCATACACTATATAATACAAATGTTTAAAAAAAACATTAAAGGCGCTGTAGCACGTTTTTCTGCATGTTATGTCTTCTAAAATTTGACATCTATTATCAAAGTTTATTCATATATTGCTACGTTAGAAGGTTAATTTCATGTGTTATATACAGTTAAAATTTAAACCTTAATTCTTGCCAGACTCAATAAATGTACAGTTGACATGTGTCAGTGTTTAAGATATTAAATATTGTAAAATCTGAAACGGTATGCATACATGTACAACTTTATAATTTTTAGGAACATGTTAAACTTTTGAATATATTAATATGTTTTATTAAAGGCGCTTTTTTGAGTAAAAAAATCATTTAATATTAAACAATATTCAATTTATTGTTACTTTGGACTGGTAAAACATCTCATTACATGACCTGATAAGCTGTATCCATACACAACAGGTTTTGGTATTGGAAGAATATGCATGGCGGAACGTATAAAGCGGCAGAAGTGTAGAACTCTTCAGTGTGAGGGGTAGATTTGTAGGTGACTTTGCGACAGACAGACAGGAAGATGGTTGACCATTCCATCACGGTGGAATAATTAAAACTCTACGCTGAGTTTTTAGGTATCGCCACATCAGTCAGATCACTCGACCTACCTTCGAGCGGGCATTTTAAAATGAACACCTTAAAATAACCACTCGAAGGGGAATTGACTCGATTTGAATTAACTGAACCATTTACATTCGTTTTGGTCCCCATTTTATTCATTGATGAGGATTATCTATCCATTGATTACACTTATTTAACATTTCGTGAGAACACTTTATTTCAGTAAGAAGGGTGTGCTACAGTGCCTTTAAAACATTTTATAATATAAATAGTTCGAATGTCGTGTCTTATCGTTATTAAGCTACTCTATGTACAAAACTTTACAAACAATAAAAGTTGTGTTAGAAATGGATGACCTTGATCTTTTACTTGAAATAACTAATGAACAAAGAGTATACACAACATAAAACATTTTTTTATAAAATCATTAAAATATAATTTATATACACAACTTAATTGATGAATAAGATAACAATGACAATATGCATTAACTAAGGAAACATTTCAACACATTATTGAAATACTATTTTGTTCAAAAGTTGAGTTTTATTAACATATTCTATGAACACAAGTTTACACAAAATATTATAAATCTAAACGCTGACATTTGCGAGTGTTGAATAACAATGAACGCAACTGTTAAGCGATACTGTAACATAACGGTCAGTTATCAGACGTTTTTAAGCGAACTCCCTTTTGCAAACCTATCTCTGAGTGGAAAGGACTTTGCCACTGATCCATTTGTGTAAGAGGTGTGATCAGGTGAAAACAAAATGTGAATATTCATCGTAATATAAGCCCAAATTTACACCTAACCCGAACAGTGTTACTTAACAATGGTCACTTACAATATTCGTGCATCCTTTTAGATGGCGAGATATTGTATCTACGGCGTCAACGAACACAGTAAAACCCCAAAGATCTTAAACTTGCCCTAGACTATTGTGACAATGACGCTAACTTTGTGACGTCAAAACTGTTGATCACTATGACGCCATGGCAACGTCATTTAAAAAAACGGCTGCATTGAAGAAGGCGTCAAACTTGGACCAATTTAACAAACTGAAAATAGTTTCGTTACTTTAAAACTAATTCATATCGACAGTAATTTGTGACCCATACGGACGGATATAAGCAACTAAAAAATAGCAATGACAACTGTCAATTTTGAGTAAGGCATGAATATTAAGAAAAACAGAAAAAAAAGAGTTTTATTTGGGCTGAATCTAGTAAACATGATGTATCAGTTCGCGGTGATTCGCCCTAGCCAATTTCATTGTCACTCAAAATCAAATTAACAAAACAGAATAACGGCTATACTGAAGTCATGTTACAATTTGAAATATATTGAACAATAATGATGGAGACTTATTCTATAATAAATCCTTAATCACTTACATTTTTGGAGCTATTCATTCATCAGAATCTGTATATCTACTGCATCAATCACAGTCTCTCAGCGTTGTTCTGCTCTGTTCTGGAAGCTAAATTGCAATTTACATTTCTATGGGAAAAGCTGAAAATAAATCCAAAGAAGTTGAAAATCCTAAAGGCACAAACACAGGTTTTGCTCTAGAAACGACTAAAATCGGAATTATTTTCATCTGATGATTCTTCCACATAACAAGTTTAATTGAGTTTAATTAAATAATTTAAGTTCTGGTCCGCTAACAAAACCTAGACGCAGACGCATGGACGGACGGAGGTCATTTTACTTGTGAAGATAAAGTTATAATTTTGTTTTTGATGTTACAGGAACGGATTGACAAAGAGGGTTGCCCCTATATAAATGTCACTTCCCGTAATGTCAACAGCATTTATACATTATAACATGTAACATACATTATAACAAGAAACAAATTACAATTACAGAATGTGTAATTTCAGCAATTAACAAAATCTATGTACATATACTTTCGAAAACATTTGCATGCTTACACATACATATATGTGTTTCCCTCAATTACTGAAATCCTTTGATTAATCCAATACATACAGAATCCACAACAATTCAGTGTTACCAGAAAGAACCATTTTGAAAATAGATAAGTGATGTATCTTCACGATTACTGCTGCACAAACAGGGTAGATCGTTTGAGATATGTCTTTCAAATTAATATTTGTAATCATTGCATCTTAAACGGAACCTACAGCGAACAATTTGACAAAAAACGCTTCCACAATCAAGATCGAATCCAGACCAAAATCAGATCAAATCCAATCACGTATTCAAACTGGGAAGTTATTTTTCCAGTAAATATTGTTTTCAGATTGTATCATATTGATGGTATTTGGTAAAGCTGTCCAAAGACATACTGGTAAAACTTAAGAATTATTTAGAATAAGCAGATGTTTTAAACTCAGTAAAATGGTGCTTTGCCAGGATTTTTGTGTAAATCGATATTTCCATCTTGCTCGACCAATGTACCTGTATCAGTTCCCCTACTACAATACCCCGATATGACTCTCTTAAGCTTGTTTTATTACATGCAATAAAGTGACATTAGTATCTTACAACCAATGATATCGACATGGTCTCTTTCCAATAATCCTTAAACTGGTTTAACAACCAATCCTTGTACATCAACACACTCTCCTTATTACCACAATGTCTACTCGAAAATGTCATGGAACTCCGCTTCCATGAACTCTTCTCGTTCAATATGAAAGGTTCCAAATGCATAAGTAGGATATATATATATATGCAATAGCTATATATTTCCGTTCAATTTTCATCAACATATAACCAAATCGTTGCTGTATATAATTCTGTGTAATAATTATGACTGTATTCAATATTTTATATATCTATTCAACACTATCCTCGTGCCGGATTGTTTTGTTTTGTTATGATGTATGCAAATTTGACAATAAATATCAATCGCCGCTGATCTTTGCTGCGATACAGCCGAACCGTCGTAAATCAATAACTCGCTCCAAAAAGCTTTACGTATATTTTGTTTGATAGATGAACAACATTTATGAAGGTTTATTGATTTTCAAAAACAAATTATGAATAAAAGCACACCCTCTTTTAGGGTCTAGCTTTGTGTTTATGGAAAACCAAAACATGTTTTTGAGAATTCCCCAAAAGAAAAAAACCCACAGGAACTCATTCTCTTCCCCCAGAGTTTATACTCCCTTCAGATTTTCGATCTTACCCTCTGTTGTTTTACGCTTGAGCAATCAGCGACACCGTTGTAAAAGTAACATTTGCCAATGACATCATAATGATAAAATAAACGTAAGGCCAACGTTGTCTCGTTTTCCTGTGTTTTCTGTGTTTTCCTCGAAATATGCTTTTTGATTTTGTGAAAACTATTGATCATAAAAACACTTATAAATACTAAACAAGATCAAATCAGAGACAAATTCCAAAAACAGTTCATTTGCGTTATTTACATCAGACATATTCGAATGACATATGCTAATGAGCAAGACCTTTCAGAGTATAATGCCTAGAATTCTGAAGTCACCCGGTCGACATGGCGACTTAAAGATGAGTTTTCATTGGTTAAGAAGCAGGGATACGGTATGAGATTTCTCTTTCCACCGCTAGGGGACTTTGGTTCTGCTCTCGATTTCAAGCGAAAAACAACAGAGGGTAGGATCGAAATTCTGAAGGGAATAACCTCTTTTGGAAGAGAATGACAGGAACTCGATATCGTAATCAAAACGTAGGTTAATCGTTGGTAAACAAAATACCTACTCCCTATATAATACTCTATGTGATATTGGGGGTAGTTATTTTTACCTACCTTTCACCTACGTTTTAATTACGATATCGAGTTCCTGTGAAAATGCAATGGTTGTCTTTCGAGTTTTAGAAACAAAAACACACACATGTTCCATGGGGGTATTTTAAAGGATTTCTACAGTGTTTTTCAATATTCCCCAAATGTTTGGACAAATGTAAACATAAAGAAACACACAGAGATATATTATACGTAAAATATACGTCATTGTCACAACAAAAAATTTTCGTTTCGACTCGTAGACACTATTTGAACATTAACATTTTTGAAGATTGAAATCTACAACTTTCAAAATTATGAATGACCGAAATAAATTTCTGAATGTAGGGCTACTTTACATGTACCGCATTTAAAAAAAAGGTACTGGAAATGTTGTAGGGTTATTTATAGCGAATGTATTCGGGGTCTTTATCTGAAACCACCCTTATCATTTTATTCTTCATTTTCAGAAATAGTGTAATTTCCCACTTACTTCTTTGAATCTCGTAAGTTATTCATAAACCTGAAAGACTGGACATCTAAAAATAGTGACTATTTTACCTATGTAGATCTACAATGTTTTTGGGAATGAGATATCTCACGTAGCGAATATGAAATCACTAGAAATCTATAATATTCAATAGCTTATGAGTTATTTTATTTTGAGTGAAGATAATATAGCGATACATACACATTTATTTTCAGATAGTTGGCTAGATAAGTTGTGACATGACGATAAGTTACCGCTCATTACAGAAACTGCAACGGCCATAACGTTTTTATGAATATTTTTTTATAAATCATGCAGGTATCCGAGTACCTGTATTAACAACTGTTAAAAATTTGTAGCCTGGCATATTGATTTTCCTTTTCAAATAATAAATGCCGTATTTCTGTGAACATATAGGTGAAAACATTTGATTAATATAAGATATTTATATTTACGGTGCCAATAGTCAGCCTCACCATGATAAAACTGCATACCGTATTTCCTCTAATACAACCCGGGCCTCTAATATACACTGGCCCAAAAAAGAAACGCATAACAGAAAAATCAGAGTTTATTGTCATGTGTTTACAGCATAATTGCACACTAAATATGGAATGTACAACCAATTTTTTCACAGCATTAAATGCATGTCTCCTCCACTAAATGCAGTCATTTAATCCTCCTGTGGACGTCTGTGATTGTGACATCACTGTGACGAAGTCAGTACCGGGTGCTACCACCACGAGCATGGATCACTGCTCTGCATCGCCTGGGAATGGATTGAATGAGTCGTCGAATCTGGCGTTGTGGAATTCTTCCCCACTCATCCAGCAGTGCGTGGGTCAGTTCTTGAAGCGTCTGCGGTGGATGTTGTCGATGTCGTACCCGTCTATCCAACAAATCCCACAAATGCTCGATTGGGTTCAAGTCTGGAGATTTGGAGGGCCATGGCAGTACATTCACATTGCTGTTGGCAAGATAATCCATGGTAACACGCGCAGTATGCGGTCTGGCATTGTCCTGTTGAAAAATTTCACGTCTGACGTCAATTGCGGGAAGAAGGTGATGTTGCAGGATTTCGTCTCGATAGCGTACAGCAGTTAAATTTCCTTGCACGTGAACCAAATTTGTCCTTCCATTAAAGGATATGCTTGCCCACACCATTACACTCCCTCCACCGTATGCATCGATTGCACGGATACAGTCTTGAGTGTAACGTTCATTTCTCCGTCTATAGACCCTCATCCTACTATCGTGGCGATAGAGCATGAACCGCAGCATGAACCGCGACTCATCGCTGAACCAGATTCTTCTCCAATGCACTAGAGTCCATGGGCGAACGTTTCTGCTCCATCGCAGACGTGCACGACGATGATGGCGTTGCAAAGATGTCGCTGTATATGGTCGCATAGGACGTATCCCATGTTGACGAAGGCGATTGATGATGGTCTGCGCTGATACTCTACGAAGTCCAGGAATGTTGTTGGCTGTGTAGGTGGCACTGACTGTCCTGTTGCGAAGATGCATCACCCGGATGTGTCGGTCCTGCGCCGGAGTTGTCACCCTTGGCCTGCCGGATCTCGGTCGATCTCTCGTGGAGTTGTGGCCTATTTAGCGGTGCCAGAGACGAGATATGGTACTCTGAGTAACGTTGAAGTGCCTGGCTACTGCTGACTGACTTTCGCCAGTTTCTAGACGTCCAATGGCCTGGTTTCTGCACTCTTCATTAAGTCTTGGCATCTTTAGAGTCGTGTATACAGAGCATCTGAGAGTGATTCGCAATGGGACTACCCAGGTTTTATACCCATCGGTATCAAGCCTAAGTACCCGTATTTGCACGTGCAACATGCTTTAGGATTTTTCTCTATGAACATTTTTTCAGGTTGGATTCAAGCTGCTGCGTTTTGGCGGCAATTCACAAATTTGTGTGTCCAAGTGCAAGAAATTGTTGTAAAAACTATAGTCTAACTTTAGCAGTAACTTTTACAAAATTTCAAGCCTTAATTTTAAAAATATCATACTTTGAAAAACACATTTTCGCTATGCGTTTCTTTTTTGGGCCAGTATATAACCCGGGCCTCCAATACAACCCGGGGGTAAGGGGCGCTGAATTAAAATAATCCGGGTCTCCAATAGAACCCGGGTCTCTATTAGAACCCCGGTTTTACGTAACAACTGAACACTCTGTGTTGCAATATAAAATAGTTATACATTCGTTTTGAGGGGAAATAGGCGTATTAGTGTGACCGTGTGAGATTCCACATAACATGTCCATGGTTACATAGATATATCCGTCTTGTTCAGTTAATTCTCCTTTTACAATGCAAGTTGATAACCAACAAAGTTCACACCAACTGTATAAAGCTTGGATTAATGAGAGTGTGGGGTAAATCCCCGTCCATCTATAGACAAAGTGAATTTCAGCAGAAATGCCACAAGATATGTAGTACTAGATCACTAATTTGACCTTTCCAATAAGTCATCCCAAGAAGGATATAAACGCAGATTCAGGTAGGAAAAAAATATAACCCGGCCTCCAGTACAACCCGGGCCTCTAATATAACCCGGGGGTAAGGGGGTGCTAAAGGAAATAGAACCCCGGCCGGGGTTGTATTAGAGGAAATCGGTTGGTCCTATGTATGATAGTACTTAACATTTGCTGACGTCTAAACAACCGTCAAATCATTTACGTTGAAATTATATAATCTAGCTGAGATTAATTCTGACACGGTAAAAAATATTTGAAAAAAATCGGAACGGATTACCAACGCCTTATGCATGGTCGCCTAGAGTCGTACGGTAGTCGCTGTCACAATGCTTTATTGTTTATCAAATAGAAGAAAAGGCTTGAAATACACTTGATTGTTGAAGTGTGATTCTTTGTCATTTTGCTTTTTCAAACTACGACCTTCTTAAGCTCATCAATTGCTTTTTCCACAACGCCCGGTCGCGAGGTAACGCTCTTTCCCATTAGCATCAAGTTGCCCGTAGTCAAGGGCGGATAACTCTAAACGTCAAAACTGGAAAATGGTCAAGTACGTGTACATGCACAGATTCTTATCATAAAATAAGTTCTGGTAAAGTCAATATACAAGTTTTCAGCTTGATTAGGAATCCTCTCAACAAAAAAGATCATTTGAATTTAATGCATGTCATCATAAAGATACTGTGATTATTTGTTTTTTAATCCAATCGATCACCATGTTGATTTTCAGAACTATGTATAATTATTAGTTATTAATCAAATTACTGTGATTTCTTTCAGAAACGATGGAACTACGCTACGCGTTCGGTTTCAATTTTAAATTTACTCGCTATCAATCCAGTATAACATGTCTCTGATTTTCAAACACAGTAGGTTTTATCTCCTAACTATACATTTGTAACAAGGAATATCAGGGGCGTGATAATCCGGTGTTTAAATAGTTCGATTTCGGAGTGAGAATACAACAGCTGGCTTGACATAATTCTCTTTTAGAAAGCTGTTGTGCGTGTAGTAACGTTTGATTGCAAAGCTATGATAAGTGTCAATGTAACACCATACAAGGTATCACTATACTCACTATATCGCTTCTGCTTCTTGTTGAAATGATATCCATGGTCTCCCTGTCTTGATCATTGATAGTCCTGTTTGTCCTTTTAGGCTGGATTCTTTTTGAGTCGACTTCCAAAGAGTATATTTCATCTGTTTTTAACTTTAAGTCCATCGTTAATGTTGAATGTTAATATTGTTAATGAGTAAAACATGGTAGTGTTTTTTTTTTAAAAACAGCTCCCTTGGAACGACTGCAATATATTTCAAGAATATTTCTTTGGAGAGTTGAGAATATATAGGACTGAGTGTTAATTGTTTCGGAAAATGCCAATATTACATGTACAGATGTCAATCTTTTAACATAATTTTAAATTATAGGAACAAAAGCCATCGTCGTATATATTTCTCGCGTGCTTGAAATGTGATACTTAGTCGAGAACAATTTCATGCCAACGCTACAATTATTGTTTATTTGTCTTACATCAATTGACTTTGATTTAAATATTGTAAAGAAGATGAGATCACCATCAAGGAACGTGGACATGCGATGCCTAAACTTGGAAGTGCTTGCTTCGCAAACAATGTTTCTTTCAGCATCAAACTTTGTCACCCTGATTGTGAATGTGCCGTCGATTTTTTCAATCCAAGCAAAAAGTGAAAATTTGGACGTCCCACTCAGTGACATTGGTTCTATGGATCCAGGACGGGTGTGGTTTAATATTTTATTTTTTGATGTGATGTTAATACATTCCAAGTGACTTCTTCTCCATGCATGCAGGATCCAGCAGATCATAGAACCTTGTGCATTTAGATGATGATGTGTCCTGCGTTCTAGTTTATACCACTTTTTCTCGTGTCTGTCCATCAACGTGTTGTATATTTCAATGTAATATTCACGTCTTTTAAGAACGATAAAAAGAAGTTTATCCTTGTGCATAGTGAGTTCCTTAGGAAAGCACCGGGGAATTAGTGTCTTAAAAGAATCAACGTTCATGATTTGACTAAAAAGTCCTATTTCTTCGGTCCAATAAAGGTTATTTGTTTTTTCTTCATAAACCATTGAGGCGATTATGCGTGTTGCCTTTACTGTAGTCTTCTTCTTTATATCTGTTGTCATTGATATGTTCAGAACTTCTTTGGCCTTACGGTCAACCGTAAGAAACCACGTGGGACGTTTCGGTTTTGTAACTGTCTGTTTGCTCTTGTTCGTTAGGGCCATAACGTAGTTCTTGACCAGTAGTGTATTGACCTTCCTTCCATCCTCTTCGTACAAATTCCCAGAATCAAGATCTCCAAGGACACATCCCGGGGTACTTATGCATCCAACAGCGCACCGAATAGCTGTTATACAAGTGATATTGGTCAAATACAGATGGTGTGATGTTTTCAGAGATACGTCTTTGTGGTGTGTGAATGTCAATGTTCTTATCTGCTCAATGGCTGTACAGGCAAAATCGCCCAGAAATACAATGTATATCATACGAACCAGCCTTAAAAGCCAAGGATAGATTAGACCAGCCATAACTATGGTTATTTATGTAAAGTTCTGTCTTCCTAGCCTCCCTTTCACAACGGCGTCTGTATACAGCATTAGGATGTTTTATCTGTGAACATCTGCTTGCAATATTCTTGACATTTACTGTTACTAATGTATGCAAGTCCTAGCTTAATTGTGAATGTGATTTTTACATAATGAGCCATAGTTTGTTCAACGTCTTTGTCTCAGAGTTATAAATATAGATTATATGAGGAGCAGTAATATCCTTATAAATAAACAGAGATCCCTGATTAACTGTTTTAGTCCTTTATTGTTTGCTTCACTTGTAATATTTATATTAATGGTGAACCAGTTAAAATGTTAAATATAATTCATTCTCCTTAGTTGAACATTAATTGCCAAATATTTCCCTCTAATTGGGTAATTTTCGATCTAATATCCCCCTAATGTTTCAATGTATCAATCATGCACTAATGAGTGGAATACCACGCAAAATAACTCACTTTCAACTGATCTCAATTCTCTTATTACTCCACGAAATTCTTCCATCCTAACATCTGTTGCTTATGGAACAGCTATTACAATGGTTAGTTTTATTTTATACCAAGTGGTTTGTATGAGAACAAATGAGTGGCAAACAGATTCTATATTTACATCGCAAAATTGAAACTGTAAAACCTGTCTTTGTAGGGTACAATCAAACGTCTTGATGTAGAATCTACCGTGACTGAAGGTGATGCGAGAGGAATAGAATGATTTCATATTTAAGTTGTTAAGTACATTGACAAAGTTTTAAACCGAACTGTTCTTCTTTCGAACTTTGATTACAAAGAAATATGGTATGGTATGACAGGATCAGAGCGGAAGACTTGTTCAAAAGTACCACAAACAGACTATCCTGTTAGAGTGCAGCTTGGTACTCACAGTAATAATCCAGAGGGGACATAACATGCGCGCTCAGCGTTGACGTTATTGAACATGCCCCCGCAATAATTCTAGGTGACAAATCGGGACTCTAGGAAAATTAGGTCAGTTATTATCAAAATGGATTTTGGTTTCCGATTCTGGAATGAAAAATCATGTACTGAATTAGTACAAAAGCGCTCATTAGGTCTTCAAGACGAAAGTCTGAAGACCTATTGTTGTTATCGTGTTTTTTTATTATTATTCCGACGATTTTGTTCCATGTTTTCCCGAAAAACGACTCGTCCGATCTGCATGAAATTTTCAGGAAAGATAGCCCGTGTCTCAACTTAGATTTTATTCTTGAGTTATCTCCCCTTGAAGTTGAATCTTCAAACCTTAATAGCTCGAAAACGTATCAAGATATTTTCATAAAATTTTCACCAAAATGTGGGCAATAACATTCCCCATCGATAAGGCCGGTTTTGGCTATAATAATAGAGTTTTGCTATTTCGCAAAAACTGAAAATTTTGCGCACTTTCGCGATTTCTAGGGTACGCGTCTTCAAAAATCTTCTTCTAAACCACGGCAATAGATACAGCATCAACCCTTGCTCTATTTTTAACGGTTAAGGAGCTACAGCAATTTGAAAATTGAACTTTTTGAAAAACTTATTTTTAGGGCTCGCACTCAAAGGGACATAACTCTGTTAGAAATGAAGTTATGTCATTGTGTGATATCTGGATCACAGACCAGATTTAATCAGCCACTCTCTACAATGCCATTTAAGTTTAAAATTATGAATTTAGAAAAGTAAGTATGAAAGTATAACCTCATTTAGGAAAATTGAGCCGACTACAGATATTACTTATCAAATTATCGGCATATAGATGACACGTGATTCCCTATGTAAATAAATGTCAAGGAATAATTGTTTGAAGAGAGTTCATTGTAATTTATATTGATAAGATGTATCATTGTTTTGAATAGCTCACGAATCTATCACCTCGGATACACATTTTCCGTACATGCATACTTGATGCAAATCATCGGCAGCAGCTTTAAAATGGATTAATAGTGTTGTTATATAATTCAACACAAATAAATACTTATTGATTTGCATTGTCAGTTATTCAATACTGATTATGCAGATGTTTACCATTAATTACTTGGATTCAATAAGGATTACCTTTGTAAAAATCAATTTAAAAATATATTCAATACATTATGCTTCTGTGGCTGATTTCATTGCTGTTAATCACTTGAACACTATGGATATTATTTGTTGACATTCTGTTATTCACAATTTATGAATACATTTCTTATTTCACTAATAAAATCTTGCAGAAACAATTCAAGTTTGATTATAAGTTTAAAGTTTCACTTTAATTCGCATTATTCACAATAATTTAAAGTTTCAGAATAATTCATATATATATATATATATCTATATATATATGTTGTTTAATTAGCAGCTCCAAAATAGTCGGAGCTGCTATCAGGGTTTGCGCAGTTTCCATCGCCGCCGCCGCCGCCGCGTTTTGTATTGGCTATAACTATTTTCCTATTAGGTTTTGATAACTCATATACATAACTTCTTACGTATACCCCTGGGGAATTTGTTTGACATGTTAACATTCAAGGTCTAAGGTCTAAAAAAAATCCTTGTAAACACGATAACTTGAAAAATATTTGTGCCATCAGGCTCTTCTTTGTTGTCTATCAACTATGGATAAAGGCCAAGATTTGAAAAGGTTTTCGCTAACATCCGTCAAAGGTCAAGGTCAAAGCGAGGTCAAAACTTAAACAAGGTTTTTATGAATATGCCGTATTTTAACTATGAACACTTTGAGTCATTGCATGATTGTTATACGTGATGAAAAGTGATATTGATTAAGGCCACGTTAATCCTTTGATCAAATTTTGAAAGAAGAAATAGGTTGTGAAAAGTTACCCCAGTGATGATAATTAATAACTCGAATAATGAACAAATTTTTGTTAAAAATAATTCCCATTCTAATGATGCTGACGAGAAGGCGGAACAGGGAAAGGCGAGACCCTAAGTTTCGGAGCTGCTCTGCTTTTGCGGTGTCCCGCAAACGCTAATCTAGTTTTCTAAGGATCAGAGGAAAATGGAAAATGTGAAAAATGAGGTATGAGGCTAAACATCCTCTTGATTCTGAGCAAATAAAGTATCTTGAAAATATTGAGATTGTGTTTGTGTATACATGTTGTCTATTCCTGCAACATACAATTTGCATCTTATATATTCATGAATAGCATACATTTTTAAACTCTAAAATAAACATTATTTTAAAGTATGGTATATGACTACTAAGTATCAGATTATTATATCATGACCTACACAGTTTTATTGTGATAACTATCATATGTATGTTGTTAAAGTTAATGTGTATAATCAGGGAATATGTATAATTCCAAGAAATTTCAGGGAATATACATGAATATACATGTCACTGAGTGAGTCAGGGAATATACATAATGCCTGAAACTTTACATATTAACTGTAAATTATATAAATTCATATTTAGATTTCGCCGATTTAGTTATGTTCATGAAGTATTGAATTGTAACTATAAATTGATATCTGGTGATACATAAAAGTACAGGTACAAAATTAGAAATCCCAAACCCCTCTACTTACAAGTGGTGTTAAAACTCAAACCCCTCACCTTACAAGTGGTGTTAAAACTCAAACCCCTCACCTTACAAGTGGTGTTCAATCTCAAAACCCCTCACCTAACTAGTGGTGTTAAATCCCAAAACCCCTCACCTTACAAGTGGTGTTAAAACTCGAACCCCTCACTTTACAAGTAGTGTTAAAACTCAAACCCACCACCTTACAAGTGGTTTTAAAACGCAAACCCCCTCATCTTACAAGTGGTGTTAAATCTCAAACCCACCACCTTACAACTGGTGCTAAATCTCAAACCTCCTCAGAAAGTAGAATATCTATGTCTGTTGTTCAAATCATATTATATTTTACTTTTTTGGGTATTGATAGGAATGTCTTCCGAGTGTTGTGGATACTATTTATTGTATTCAGCTCAAGAGAGGATCACGTTTGGTATTTTAATTTACCTGTAGTACTCCATCCTAATGTTGAAGAGTAAAATATCTTTTTGGAAATTAAACAGTTTACCAGTAGCACCTTCAACAGATTTCAAGTATACTCTTTTGGGAAAACATCTTGTGAGAGCTGAACAAACATAGAAATGTCATCTGCTCTTGAACAACTTTAAACTCGTTTCACAGACAATATTTCGTTCAGTTCCGTACGTCCGTCACGTTTCTTGTTACCACGATATTTCATGAACCGCTCGACCTAGAGTATTCAAATTTGGTGGCACTCTTCATGTGGGGAATACGCAGGCACAAGTCGATTTGGGTGACCTTGACCTCATTTTCAAGGTCACTATGAGACTGATCACTTTAAAATGTTCTTAGCCTGATATAATAAAAATTGAATTTGAATCAAACATGTAATGGTGATTATTCGGTGCAAGCTGTGTGTCAATCCTTTCAGCTCATTTCTTAATTGCGGCGGGGAAAATGGTCACGTTTGTGACAATTACTTGTTATACATTATCTTCATATCATATGTTACTTATTTAGTTTCTTGTTTAAACAGAATGAAATAATATACATTGACTTATCAGGGGGTAAAACAATGACAAGTATTAAGCGTTTTGTATTGTTGATGACATTGCTCAGTTCTGAAACTTCCACAATAACAACAAATTATCAACTTTTTAATTAAACCGATTTCTTTGTTCAGTATTTGACATTTTCTTCTCGCGATTGTGTGTTAATCATTTATCATTAATGTTTACTGACGAAATTGGCGATATAGCTTTTAGGCAGATACAATTGTTTGCGTTGCAGGAACAATCAATGACAACAAAATATATACTGGGACAAGGTAAACCGATGCATTTTTATGCCACTAACATAATATAATTATTTATTATATCGTCTACCGTTCTAATGTCAACGATCTAAGGGGAGTAACTCTTGGACAATTACGTGGATAGAAATCCGGACCGCTGTTTGGCTGGAGAGTGTCTTCTGCCATGTTTCGTCAGTAAATAGTAAAGTTGATAGAAGAATAGACGTTAAGATAGGACAAAATATGACGTAATCATTTCCGGTGTATACGCCATTTTGAATGACGTCAAGGGGGGGGGGGGGGGGGGGGGGGGCTCAGGTGACCTTGAGGTGACCTTGGAATTTTAGGTCATGGGATCTATTATGATACATTTTTCATTTCTGTGATTATGTCATATGAATGACGTCAATGTGGGGGGACTCAGGTGACCTTAAAGTGACCTTGAAATGTGTGGTCATGTGATCCATTATAAAACCATTTTTATTCCTGTTTTTCTACCGCTTTGAATAGAAATAGTCATTCATTGAGATCTTCCCGCTAATCCATTTCAGACGATCTGCAGTTGACCTGAGATAGATCCTGTGATGATACGGAAATAAACGAGTGGTCACTCAAGTACTCAAGTATTTTATTACAGTCAATGAGTTCCGCTCCGCTGCATGTGTGTGTCTATGTGCGGTTGAAGTGCTCAAGGTAGCGTGTGTCTCATCCATCAAGCTCGGGACGGTAGATTTGACAGGTGTCATCAATACAAATACAAATATTTACCTATTTTGATTAAGAGCTGACTTTAATAAATTATCTGTCTGTTTGGCTGTCTGTCTGTCATGACATGACTCGGATTAGGAATGTTTTGAATTCATATCTATATGCTTGAGTGAACGCATGGCGTTTACAAGATGTACATATCCATGGGTGAGCAGTGGACTGGCTACTTGTCACCCCATGTCACGGTAGACTGAGCAAGCAGGGCACGTGGCCTGTTCATGCTTGAGTGAACTTTAGACAGGAAATTTAGACAAGTCTTCACCTCAACATGGTTATGAGAAGTGAGAGTCCTTTTTTAATCCCCCTCACACCAGGGAGTATAGTATATTTTTGACAGGGGGGATTAAAGGATTAAAGGAGTGATTGATTAATGAGTTTTTTTTAATCCCCTCACACCAGGGGTAAAGAATATTTTCGACAGGGGGGATTAACACAGCTGTTTAAGCCGTGCCTAGGCCTGACTCTTTAGTGAACAAGCTGCTGATAGCGACAGGAGCAATGAGTCATGGTTTGCGCATGCGCACTAACTGTTGCTAAGGCTGGAATCATTATTTAAAGATGGCGTCGACCCTTAGCAACCTTCCCCACCTCGAGTTTATTCTCCCTGTTTCTCTCTTGTAGCGATGTGTTTGTTAACATAGATGATGTTATCTTAACACTTAACCTTGTGGCAAACCCTAAATGAAGATTAATGACTGTCTGGAGGAATCTCGACAAGGGAGGTTAGATTAAACAGACACAGGGGAAATTCCTGAAACCTGAACTATTGTTTATATTTAATGTCTCATAGTTATCTCAGTTTCGTTTTCTGGAGGAAAATGTTTATGTTTTCGTGAAGCCATAATTACCCTCTGTCAGATAAAACTAACAGAAAGCACTCAAGTAAGGCTAGTTTTCACATGAATCTGTCACCAATACCAGATAGTGCGGTAGAGGGGGAATGGCTCCACAGAGCTTGGAGAAAGCTGTAGTCACATTTGCTTGAAGGGCTTATTTAAAGTGTATTCTTAATGGAATAAGTGAATATGTAATTGTGGCTGGAAGTTGCATTCATAATGGATACAATTAATGACAGATTCTTGGAGAAATTACTGTGCCGATTATGTGCTGGGAGACTTACACAATGTGGTGAACAGAGTAAGCCCTATATGAAGTCCAGTGACAGACTGTATCATGTCTATGGTATAGATGTGCTATCTAATGAAATATTCCACCCGAAACTTCTCTGTGCAACATGTTATAACATGACCTTTACTAACAAACAAAGAACAATTAAGGATATAATCAAGGGGGATAAATTTGCGAATGTTTGGTACAATTTAAAAACCAAAGTAAAGGGGGCAGGCCGAAAAGGTTTATAAAGAAGACACGCGATGAAGAGTCAAATGAAGGATTAGAAAGCATCCCAAACGTTTTATCCTTGGGACAAAACGGTGACACAACATATTACACCACACCGACCCATGAAAGTATAAAGAAACTCAAACTTCCCCATTCCAGTTCGTTGACAGCTCACTTGAACTGAAGGCTAGTCACTGTATAAATAAACCACTGATGAAACCACTTTTGAAATTTGAAGAAAAGTTGCAAACACATTTTGTTTAGAGAATATTAAATACAAGCAGTAATCAAGGAACTTTAGAAAACGCTGTGTATGAAGGATGAAGTCTGACAAATTGAAATACCGGATAATTCTAAGTGAACATTCCAGTTTAACTTGTGCGCTGTCCATTCTACCAGTCCCACTAACACATGTGAATAAATTATAAGGACTATTCCAATTGCTACGCATTTAGGGGCACTGATGAATCACATTAATAAAACTTTAACATTACAATGTATAATTTGTAATTAAGAACTTTGGAAATCCTACCTGGGAAAATTATATAGTACATAATGGAGTCTAAATCTCATACAAGTTTTATGTTGACATTTCATCATCTGTGCATAAACACTAACCATATATAAAGCATGTGTGTGGATACAGATACAGTGAATGGATTTAGCAGTTTCGAAAAAGTGAGTCCAAACCTCTTGTTATATTTAATCGAAAACATTTGCTTGAGTACGATTACAATGTTGCATTAGTAGAATTAGATACTAAACTCAATGTACATATACATAACATTGCTTAAACAACTACAGAAAGACCCATAAAGGCGACATGTAAATTGGCAAAATATTAAAATACTGAAGTTCGAAAATGTATGGAATGTCAACGTTTTCACTGAATTAACACTTTTAATATGTACACTTGTTCAAATGTAAGTATATAGCAATGTTGTATTTGACTTAATTGATAAAATAGCAAATCTCATAGTTCTTCCAAGGACCATGCACCCAACACGCGCAGGTGTTTAAGAACATGTACGATCTAAATCTGAGCTAAGGAATGTACAGGCAGACCGCTCTGCCTTATCTCACACAGCCTTCCCGGTTCGGTCCGCTACACTGTGTGTATCAACTAAAGAGGCCAGTGCTAAACAGCTGTGTTAAAGGATTAAAGAAGTGATTGATTAATGAGTTTTGTATAATCCTTTGTGTTACAGGTGGGGATTGAGGTCAAGTCACCATGTTATAAAAAGCCTAACTTTTACAACACTTCAACAGTTGTCCACTAACACAACCAAGATGAACAGTGCCGACATGAGTTCCAAAGATGTGCCTGTGACTACCCTTCAAGACCGCCGATGTCATTTAGGTCTTGGCGACAATGTGTTTGCAACAGCAAAGACATGGAACGATGCTGTATACATAGACATCAGAAAGTATGATGTGTATGTGAATGGCAAGTCATACCCTGGTATTATGCTGACTCTCAAACACTGGCTTGAACTTCCTGGAGTGTTCAATCACTTACAGGAGAATTGCAAGACGGGTGGTCATTCACACGTGGGAGCAAATGTGTATGCAACATTAGAAGACCAAGGTGTGGATCTTAGACAATGGGAACAAGATGATGCTGGTAAACTAGTTCCAACCTCAAAGGGTATTCTACTATCTCAAGACCAGTGGAAACGACTGAGAGATTGTTGTGATGTGATGTCAGACTTTGTTTCCGAACTTAAAGAGATGGTATCAAAAGGGTCAGAGAAGAGAAAGTCATTGGACAATGAGTCAGCATCCGTTCAACCAGTCAGGAAGAAACAGGAGACCCAGTCTAACGACAACAATGAAGGTGAAAATGAAAAGCAGCAGGTGCTATCTGCAGTAGTCTCAACAATTGAAGAAAAGAAAGAAGAGGCGGAGTGGGAAAAAGACTTACGTTTAATCCGTGAAGACATGGAGCGTGACTACAAGAAGTTTGACCAACAGATGGAATGTCTAATTCCAGGATATGGTAGCTTGGTCCAGGGGAAGAAGCCTGGTCGTCATCCAATAGGATATGTTGAAACCACAACATCTGATGGAAGACCACAATGGGAGGTTGCAACACCTTTCAATACATCAATTGAGTCACCACCAATGTACCTTGATTTAGTATCACCACCATTTTCTGATGCTGATGATTATGATGAAGCTGATGATGGTGACCTTGGTTTAGATGAACATTTTCACCAGGGTCAAATGGAGCATTTGCAATGTTCGAAATGTAACCCCAATGACTACATAAACTGGTGAAGTTCATTATACTTCTAGACATTGAACTGATAATACGTGTTTTTTTTATTCACTCTGATACTATGGATGTGTGGAGATATGAGACTGTTGTTGCCGATTGTAGTGGATCATTACATACAGAAACTGATTGGACCTCGTTTGAGAAGAGACTGGATTCGTTCAAGGACTGGCCAATTCAAATGAAGCAAAAGCCTAGAGATTTGGCTCAAGCAGGTCTTATTTATCAGCATAGAGGAGACTCATGTATTTGTTTCAAATGTGGTATTCGCCTCGAAGAATGGATGTCTACTGATGACCCCTGGATGGAACACCAAAATTGGTCCCCAGACTGTGACTATTTACGTATGGTTGGGGTAATATGGAGAAAGGAGACGGATCCAAGAACCTATTGGATATAAACTTTACTGTGACTTTCTTTTAGGGCAGAAAATTGATGTAAGCAATCAGTTCTATAGTATTCCATACTATAATTCAACAATATCTGTATAAATATTGTAATTATGTCATTATCTATGTAGTATGAATAAAACTCTAGAGCTTACAACAAGTGTATGTTGTATATATACGTCAGAACAATTAAAGTTTTGTAGTGAGATGGCACCATGGGAAGACTACTTACACGATATTTATTATGATCCAAAACATCCTGGTAGTTATGCTGGACCCAAGAAGTTATACGAAGCTGTGAAAGAGGAGGGTCGGTTTAAGATTGGTCTTTATCGCATCAAGAAATGGCTGAAAGGTCAGGAAACATACACTATGACTCATCAAGTGAGAAGAAAGTTTCCAAAAAATGAGTATGTGGTCGAAGGTATAGATAGTCACTGGCAATCAGACCTGATGAATATGGTCAGTTTAGCTAAATACAATGATGGTGTCAAATATGTGTTAGTCATAATAGATTTATTTTCACGTTTCCTATGGACCTTTCCAATAAAGTCTACAAAAGGTCAAGAAGTCGTGACAGCTCTGAGAGAGTTCTGGAAGACACAAGGTCGTCGCCCTAGTATCTTTCAATCTGATATGGGATCTGAATTTAAGAATCAATGGGTTAAATCCTTTTTGAAAAAGCACAAGGTAACCCAATTGTTTACATTGAATTAGACAAAATCCCCTTTTGCTGAGAGAGTGATCAAAACGATTAAAATGCGTTTGTATAGATACATGCTGAAAAACTTTACATATAGATACATAGATATCCTACCTAAAGTTGTAAAAAGTTATAATGGTTCTGTTCATCGTATGATAGGTCAATCTCCTGATAGTGTGAATACAACTAATGAAGGAGAAGTGAGGTTATCACAGTATTTGATCAAAGACCAAGCACCAGAAAAAAACCAGAAAGAATGTAAAACGAAAATTTACATTCAAAGTTGGTGATAAAGTTCGAATAAGTCATTTGAAAGGAAAATTTGATAGGGAGTATCAAGAGAAATGGTCAGGTGAAATCTTTACCATTACCAGACGTTATTGGTCTCAAGGCAATGATCTATACAAATTGAAAGATTGGGGTGGTGACCCTATTAAAGGTTCTTTTTATGCAGCTGAACTTCAGTCTGTCACTGAAAATCCTGAATATAGGATTCAAGACATAATCAAAAAGAGAACCCGTAACAAAAGGAAAGAAGTGTTAGTAAAATGGTTACATTGGCCTAAGAAATACAACTCTTGGATTCCAGAGAAAGATATGAGGCAGTATCAAACCGTATAAAAGAAGATCATAATCCATATTCATAAGGATGGAGGAAACCATTGAGTCACAACCTCTTTCAAGCAGTAGATCGAATGAAAGCTGGAGTTTACTTGGGAAAACAGTGGTAAAAAACGAAACAGTATTTTTCTCACAAATCATCATTATTTATATTGTGGTCATTACTTGTATTGTAAATTTGTCCTTAGAAAACGGAAATTCAAATTTGTGGACGGCATTACTCAGTAGTAGTCTTGGCTATCTTTTACCGAATCCTAAAATTAAATCTCAAAAGTGACAATGGATAAATACATTATTTTAAGAAGTAGTGACAGTAAAGATAGATATCCCGACAACAAGCCATATTACTTTAGAGTTCAATTGAATGAATCAATACAATTTGATCATCAGTGGATGATCGCTCTCACTGAAATTAGTTTCGGCAGTGTGACAAGAAAAAAAACATCCAAAGAGATTTATGTACATTCTTCTATCTGTGATTCATCTTATGTGGGAGAAAATCAAGAACCTTTACTCAGACGATTATGTTTAAACAAAGGAAAATCCTTTACTTTCAATAGATATCAATATGTACCCATCAAAGTACGTGATCTCACCAGCATTGATATCAACATTACTGACGAAGAAGGTCAACCAGCTATATTTTTAATTGGTACAGTCACAGTGACTCTTCGCTTGAAACCACGTTCTAAATGGTTCTAACATGGCACGTTATATATTGAGACATTATGATTTTCTGCAGAGTTCTGTTTCATGACTATGAATATACCATACAAGAAGTAACGGATATGAATGGTGAACAGGTGTTAGCCATTGTCGCCATAGCTCGACGTTTATTAGATGCTCGTATAGTTGTGACAATGAGTGAAAGAAAATATTTTCAACCCAATCCCAATAATAACTATTTGACTATACTAACACGTTTGGCGGACCCTGTCACCACAGATGATGTACGAAAACGACTTTTCATTGAAAATACACCATTGATTGCATTCATTTTAAAATATATGGATGAAGTGAGACAGGAAGCTTTGATTATGTCAGAGGTGTGGGCCCGAGCTACGGGTTAGTCAAAAGTATATAAAAGATCAACATTATGCTTAACTCATTTGCTTAAGAACACTCAGGAAGGACGCATCAACATGAGTCAGTATAAACTATTTGTGCCAGACACAGAGAAATGGACTCGCTATTACATGTTGCAAGTCCAGGGTAAATTGAAACCATATAGTTTTGTGACAAGAGGTGGTGAACGGCAGGGTATAATGTCTGTTGACAGAACACTGGAGCTTTATGATCCGGAATGGCCTAAAATTTTGGAAGAGAGGAAACGAAAAGAACAGGCACTGACCATGCCTTATTCTGAGCAACCCAAAATTAACTTTGTCTCCCCTACACAAGTCGTGGAGCAAGCAGAAGCTCAGGAAAAAAGAGTAAAGGCAAATTTAAAACAGTTAACGGAAATCAAAGTGAGAGGAGGTCCAAGGAAACGAATGAAAACAAGTTTTTAACCATTTACAAGTGATATAAAATGCCCCAATGAAGGAACTTCTATTTAGTTGGATATCAAACACTGAGCTGTCAACATGTTCTCCTGTCAAGTGTGTTTCAAGACATATTCTAGGCCAGATAGTCTAAAGCGTCATATGACTATCAAACATGAACAACTGCAACCACAACCACCACCACCACCACCACCACAACAACAACAACAACATGAACAACTGCAACCACAACCACCACCACAACAACAACAACAACAACCACTAAAACAACAACACCAACAACAACAACAAGAGGTTTCGTTACGTCACCCCTTCACCATGACCGTCTCCGGGCCAACATCATCTGGAAAATCGTATCTTGTTCGACATATTTTGGAAAGCCTCAAGATTAAACCTTACCCTCAACGGATTGTATGGCTTTATCGTCGCTGGCAGCCTCTTTACGATGACATTCTACAATCCGTGTATCCTCCTGTAGAGTTTGTTCAAGGTATTCCCATAGATTTGGACCAAGACTACTTTTTTGACACAGGTGTAAGAAATGTCGTCGTTCTTGACGATCTCATGTCGACAGCGAGTAAAGATCCCAAAATAACTGACTTGTTTACAGAAGGTTCCCATCATCGCAACCTTTCTGTCATCGCCATCAACCAAAATTTATTTTTCAGCAAAAACCCAACGCAACGAAGGAATTTGCATTATTTAATATTGTTTAAAAATCCAGTAGACCAACAACCTGTTATGAACTTGGGTCGTCAAATGTATCCAGCTCGATCTCAACATTTCATGCAAACATTTGAAGAGGCTACGAGCGAACCCTATGGCCATCTTTTAATCGATTTAAAACCTGATACACCAGCAGACGAAAGACTTCGTCCTAATGGCTGTAACGTGAGTAGTTTGGAAAACCATCCTCAGAAAGAGTCTACCCTCCAAAGTGTGCAGACGTGTGCCGAATATCTCTGCGATATGCCTTCTTGTGATAGTTGTGGAATAGTCTTCCAATCTACTATGGACCTCATGAAACACAGAAAAACCTGGTGTCCTGGGAATGAAAGTTCTAGCCATGGTCCACCTCCCGGAATTGCCAATGAGCCAACGAAACGAAAGCTTGATGACGCCTTTCCCCCAAAGAAATCTCTAGAAAGCTGTTGTTATTGTGGACAGGTGTTTCTAAATAGTATTTGTTTACAGAAACATCTCCACGATAAGCAATGCCCAGAAGTGGAAAAGGATGATGAAAATGAAGGTGATGATGACATTGACACTTTTACCAAGGGTATCCAGAAACAAAATCAACAAGCTAATCTCGAAAAGCAAGGTATAATACAAATGTATAAGCGTGCATGCGAGATCAATGAAGACTTTTTGGATCAAAAGAGAGAACTTTATTTGAAAAGAGGTCTGTCTGAAGAAATGATAGATGACAAACTGAAGAAGTTAAAATGGAGAGCTTTTAAAGAAATGTATGCAAGATTTTTTACCCATCTGTATCATTTGCAATGGGGGCCAATGACACAAGGAATATTGAAGGAGGCGCAAGACACTAATGCTATATATCACAGTGTGTTTTCCAAACTGTACAAATATAAATCTTGGGTAGAAGACTTGATCGAAGATGATGACGACATGATGTCTGATGAAGAGAGTGAAATATCGGAGGATGAAGAAGTTCAGTAGACAAATTCACACGTGTACAGGCGGCAACAGGATGATTCTCCGACCTGTTGTCACCTTAATAGACGGGGACAATAAAAAAATAATATGGACAATGAAATGTTATGTTTTCTTTGTAAAAGATATGTTGCCCAGGAAGCCAATTAAATATAAATAGCATACCATTCATATTCCTGACTTAACTCATATATTCACAAATTACTCTACCTTATTGGTTATAATTCTCTGTGAATGGCATGTGAAAATGAACAATGGCTGAAATATGAGTACTATAGCTGTGCAAAGTTAATGACACATTAAATGAATAGTTTAGTTTCAGTTTATTTTTTCATAGTTGAATTGATGTGCAATGTATCCAGTGATTAGAAAAAGTTTAAATTATGATTAGCTATGAAGTAGTAATCTCCAAATCTCAAACACAATTTTTTTTTATTTCCTCAATTCACTTACAAGAGGGCTCTTGACTAAAAAAAAAACCTGAACTTTCTGCGTAAACTCTTTCAATGATGTCACAATCCCTTGTTGACAGTACACAGCACTGTGTATTTAAAAGAATCCATTTCTGAATATAAGAACGCATTATGTAATAAAGGAAATGACCACTGACTGTCGCCCTCCCCATAGCCATGTAGCAAGCTGACTGCATTCAGTTGTAACAATGGATAGACTTGCTTATTGTCTTTCCTTGTTAGATCAAATTTTGTACACTTTTCCAAAAACTCTGTTTAATGAATATATATCCTACACATACAGCTAAAATCTGTCATATTGAGTTTGTCATATGATACATTTCAACCTCAATTCATTTCGCTTAAATAATCATAGAAATTACGCTATTTGCACATTGTAACCAATTCGAAATAACTGTCACTCGTTATTGAAGCATGACCGGTCACTTGCGATGTTATATCCTGTCCACTTCCGTTGGTATTTCCGTGGGGCTACTTACCAAATGGTCAATCACTTCTTTAATCCTTTAATCCCCCTGTCGAAAATATACTTTACCCCTGGTGTGAGGGGATTAAAAAAAACTCATTAATCAATCACTCCTTTAATCCTTTAACCCCCCCTGTCAAAAATATACTATACTCCCTGGTGTGAGGGGGATTAAAAAAGGACTCTCACTTCTCATAACCATGTTGAGGTGAAGACTTGTCTAAACTTCCTGTCTAAAGTTCACTCAAGCATGAACAGGCCACGTGCCCTGCTTGCTCAGTCTACCGTGACATGGGGTGACAAGTAGCCAGTCCACTGCTCACCCATGGATATGTACATCTTGTAAACGCCATGCGTTCACTCAAGCATATAGATATGAATTCAAAACATTCCTAATCCGAGTCATGTCATGACAGACAGACAGCCAAACAGACAGATAATTTATTAAAGTCAGCTCTTAATCAAAATAGGTAAATATTTGTATTTGTATTGATGACACCTGTCAAATCTACCGTCCCGAGCTTGATGGATGAGACACACGCTACCTTGAGCACTTCAACCGCACATAGACACACACATGCAGCGGAGCGGAACTCATTGACTGTAATAAAATACTTGAGTACTTGAGTGACCACTCGTTTATTTCCGTATCATCACAGGATCTATCTCAGGTCAACTGCAGATCGTCTGAAATGGATTAGCGGGAAGATCTCAATGAATGACTATTTCTATTCAAAGCGGTAGAAAAACAGGAATTAAAATTGTGTTATAATGGATCATATGACCACACATTTCAAGGTGACCTAAAGGTCACCTGAGTCCCCCCACATTGACGTCATTCAAAATGGAAGGAACACAGAAATGAAAAATGTATCATAATAGATCCCATGACCTAAAATTCCAAGGTCACCTCAAGGTCACCTGAGCCCCCCTTGACGTCATTCAAAATGGCGTATACACCGGAAATGATTACGTCATATTTTGTCCTATCTTAACGTCTATTCTTCTGTTGATCAACCAAACGCACATTTTTACTTGTTTTTCCAGGTAATTATTTATTACACTTTATTACATCCAATGGTGTGTACACTTTCATGCCACGTGTTTAAGAACACAAATATATATAGGTTTTGTAATGTAAAGCTCTTTTACGGTAAAGTTTGACATTTAACTTCAAAGCTGTTTCGCGGTGGAATTGCCGCCACTTATATATCTGAAGTATCATTGTTTGAGTAAATAAAGTATTAAATGTATTTTTATACTGTATTGTTACCTTTCGCTCACGTGTAAATCATTTATTCACATTGTAATTGTAGTTTTGACATATTTTGCTGAACCTGAAAGAGTTAAGCAAGGACGCCTCTGTAAAATATGTATACTGTACATTTTTAGTATAAAAGGAAGATAATCGGTGTTTGAATATGAATGCGTTTTTGCTAGAAGTCAAAATATAAAGTTGTTAGATCATTCGGTTAAGAAATTCATTTCCGATATTTTCCTTATCATTTAATAAAACAACAACAATAAAATAAACAGTAAAGTTGATCATCCAAACTCTCATCTTCCCTCGTTTTTCCAGGTGGGTCACGTATACTGTTGAATCAATTATAATTACCACATTAATCATATTATTTAACAGTTTTATAACAACATTACACAATAATCAAACTTGCGATATGTATGACATCTTTTTCAAATTAAACTTTTTCCTTTCAAGGATAATGTATTTAGATACTTCTGACCCCCTCTTTGGGTAGCACAGACACATCCTGTGCTTCACATGTAGCAATTGCATGCTGGATATCCTTATCTGCCTCTGACTGAGGCACATCGACATAAGGAGAGTATCCGTTTTGCATATTGTTCTCGAAGGGGGTTTTGCATGGGGCGTGAAGTATGACCTTTTGAAATAGAGAAACAGAAATGACTTGAGTAACATCTAAGGAGAGAAGAAGTTTGATGTAGCATGTCATACATTCGAGAATCCCATGAATAACTGAAATCATTTACCGAAATTAGTTCTACAATGCATTCCAGAAACGAACAGTTAAATAATTCAGAAGTTGTGCCAAAGTGAACTGGATGGAACAATATAACCTCATCGAAAATTTTCCCTACTGATAAAACTTTAAATCAATGGTTTAAATAAGCATTCGTTAAAATAGTTTAATAGAGACATATTCATTGTGATAAATATATGGTTTGTATATACCATTTGACAATGGTTATCAATGCATGGTACGATTCAATACCTACATACCTTTAAAGTTGTCCGGGAAAGCAAAATTATTCTTTGGAATATACGATATAATGAGAGCAAGAAACAAGAAAAGCGATTGTATTGATAATTTTTCAAGATTAAAAAAAATAACAGGGTTACTTCACTACACTGTCTGAACTTGCTGCTTTCGATCTCAAACTAATTGATCTAAACACAATAACATCAGTTTCAATCTATTTTAATAAACCCACTATAAGCAATCCCATCGACATGCATTCGTATATAAGGTGACGGAATTATCAAAATGAATGTCCTTAATTACTAATGAAATAACCCTGAAACGTCTTACGCGCTTCAGAGATCATTTATGCTTTTTAGCCTTTCTGTAGCGATACGGCGAACTGTTTTAACATTAGCACCGTAACTACTCATTTTCATGACAGTAACCTAAAGTCTTGTTGATTCCCTATACCAAGACGAATTCAACAAAAGTAATTTAACTTCGATTCATGTAAAGTACGGACTGTAATCAGTAAAAACATTACTCACCGAAGCAGGAGAACATTCTTCTGACGCCATTGTTTTATGTGTGCATTTCCGGCATCGACCGAGAATTCACGGAAATAGCCGATGTCGTTTCCGATAGGGATGTGTCCTTCCGACATCAGAGTCATTGTTTCTGTAATTACCGTGAATTCACCGATATTGCTGCGATTGTTTCGAGAAAAGAAGCATTTTCTTCCCTAATGGACGCATTTTTTTCAAATTTGAATGGATTTTCTTCAAAATTTACGCATTTCCTTCAATTACTTAGGGGGGCCTTGAGAGGTAGATTTGTAGGTCTCATGCGAATTTGAGAGGTCAAACAGCAAAATGGTTGAACATCGATAATAATGGTCGATACTTGTCCCTTATTTAAAACTCTACACTAAGTGTTGAGGTATTGCTACATGAGTCAGAACTACCTTAGAGCGGCCAGTTTAATGTTTACACCTTAAAATGACCAATCGATGGGAAATGAACTCATATGGCGTAACAGAGCAAAGTAAATTCGTTTTATAACTCTTTTTATTGGTTCAGGAGTATTATTTGGCCATTGGTAACACTTACTTTATATTTATATTTCAATAAAAATGCTATTCTTGTGTCAGCCATGATGTCATTTATACATGATAAGTTCACTTATATTACATAATGACCGACATTATAAAAATATACGATACGATAATATACAATTTGAGTACATGTATAATAAACGCCACTGTTGATTGTATTTCAACAGTAATGTAAATCTGTATCCGCATTTAATGTTACCCACCATACATTATAATAATAATAATAATAGCATACGTACAGTGCATATGCGTGTATATCTGTGTGCAATACATGCTAAAAGCCCATAAGGAAATAGAAGGGGAACGGAATTAAATTGGAAAGGCAGTCTTTAGAAATGAGTCTTTAGTTATTTAGAATTGGACAGTTCCTGACAATCACGCTGGTGTGGCAATTGATTCCGCAAAGGAGCGGTTTTTGTCCGTAGGTGGTTGATGTGTAGGCATAAGAATATTATTGTCCTGAGAGCACAGTGTTTCGGGTGGTCTGTGAAGAATAAGAGGATCAGTGACTATGAAGGGACAGAAGCAGAGAAGCTTTAACAGAATCAGGTATTCAATCGGCAGCCAGTGTTTTTCTCAACGTTAACTCTACAAAACAACACAACGTATAAAATGAATAAAAACGTTCATCATCTTATGCTATGACGAAAGTAAAAACAAAATTGTCTTTTAGATCGATACAACATTATTTTAATTAAATGAACATGCAATAATAACGTATTTCTTTGGAGTCAAACAAACCAACGACCAAATCATGTGAATTAATAATTATATTAATATAAGTACTGTCTGACATCTAATGATGAATACTATTTAAATCCACAATAAAACAACATCAATGGGAATGTCTTTTGTATTTCACACTTGGATTACCTTTATTATCATTGTCTAGACAATGGCTCTTCTGATACAAATTCAAACACTTCATAATCATTGTTGATAATGTTTCTGTAGGATATCGTTGCTGCAAGTATATGAAAACCTATTAGCAAACCAAACTAAAGTGAATTATGGATGAATGTATTAACAATGATATTCATCACTCTCTAATAACGTTCCGGATGTAACATTTTATTGGTTTTACAGTGTTATTTTAAAAAATGTTACATTGCTTCGATGATTAAAGCTGCACTGAATTTCAACATAGTAACACCCATGGTTCGCTAGTTCCAGCCGATGATCGCAAGTTTCACCGCAATGCATAACCACATTGCGTTGCAGGCTTTCTTCCTGCAATTATACTAGCAGCCGTGATATAAGTGAAATACTCTTGCATCTTACAAACTCAACTTACCTCGATGCTTTAAGGACCATGGGCATGACAAGGATGACATTCATGTTTTCTTCTGTGTTATGTTAGGGAAATGATAGCAGGCAAATGAAGTGTTCTGTCAATAAGCTCCACCGTTCCCAGCTTAAGTTTCATATACAATAATCCATGAGCAAGGTCACAACATACCTACATCTGATAACCTGGATGAGATAAATGCAGTGGCGTATCCAGGAATTTTGAAAGATGGCGTCCGGAAAATGCTGGGAGAATGTTCAGTCTTTCCTTGCAGCTTTGATTCTAAGCTTGTTACTTACCTTTGGTTAATAATTTAATATACAACCATTGTGCAACTTCCATTATAATTTATTTATACTATGCCAACGGTGGACTTGTATAACTAATAGTAAAGAAGTCTTGATTGGGAACTCCATGACCATGGGTCAGTATTTTAAATTGAGTCTACAAGAATACGAACACATAAAAAATAAAAAAATAACCTATTAAAACCAACATTGAATAAACTTGAATTTTATCAATGGAACTTATGAATATTCTATATTACAATTGTTGCATTTTTTTACAGTCAAATAGCCTTTCTCGAAAATTTGAATGTCAATATTTCCCCTCTCATTTATTTAGAAGTCAGTATGACAGGACATCCCTGAAGAAGTAATAGAAATAACAACATGTCAAACGTGTGATCGTTTTTTTAAAAACATTTTGGCATGTGAGCAATTACCCATCAGAAACATGTAATGACAGAATGTAAATTAATCAATTTTCTTTCTTTAGTTGTCATGAGGCTTTGTACTTGAATATATTTGTAATAAGGAATCATGAACAGGAATATGGCTATCACTCGAATGCTACTCACGTCACTGTTTTATTTGAAGTACTACACAACAGCTGTAATTCATCTTACATACAGAAGATGCGCCAAAAAACACAATTAGATGGCGTTGTGAGTATGATCTACTGTAAGTTGTTTTTATTAACAATGCTAACACAAAGAAAGTGTTGCTCCGACCGAATAACCACTCAACAGATTAACGTTTTTGCAGAAACTGAAGTTTAAAAATCCATTCAAATAACGTAGTTCACAAATATAACATAGATCCATTTGTGGCATAGTCTTGTACTATTTCAGGACAAGTCTATCGCGCGTTTTGATTCCAATCGCACAACATTTTTCTTTGGGAATTTTGGGTGAGAGACACCATTGCTGATCACTTAACCATCATGATTTATAGCCTGTGTACGACCACAGAGGAGGGCACTATTCAACTGCAAGTAGGTTAAGTATGGTTATGGTTTGGTATAGGTTTTAAATTATGAGAAATGTGAAACACTGGGTGATATAAAGTATATGACACATAACAGTATTCTTCATAGTGTACGTTCTGCATTCAGTACTTGAACAGATACATTTGAAATTGGTTATACCTCATTTCAATGAAAATGTACTGCGGTAACATTATTATATTATTTTATTCTGGTTATCTGTTGAGTACAGTAAGTGAATTATAATATTACAGTCTTAGTATTGTACAATTTCTCTTTCATTCACTTTGAATGCCGATAATTGAAATGAATTGATTAATGGTCACAAGTGGGCCAGAAAGTAGACATCTTAGTGGTGATCTTGAATATGGTAATGAGTTATGTCAAGTGTAAATGATCGTTCCTGTGCGAAGATCAACCGTTTCATTCGATTATATATTACTAATAGTTATTCACGATTCGCCGTATTTTGTAGTAGCATATGTAATTGTGAGATGCATAATTATATTGACAGAAAATAACTTATTAGAGTTTACACTAATGATGACCGAAGTTGGGTTAAAGAGACTTCAACTTCTCTGCCCATGACACAAAGAATCAAAGAAAGTAAAATTTACATTTAGAATTCGTTGACTGGAACGTGGTTCGATGTGTTCAAATGATGTTTCCAGATCGATCTTTGTTAAGTGATATCTATGTGTATTATATGAGGAGCAATGAAATACTGGGATTTATCAGTGAACTAAACTACAAGTTACAGTGAAGATAACTTATACTTTCACTGCGACCAGTGACTGATATTTGGACGTCATAATACAATGGTCTGACGCAGAGAATTGGCTTATGACGTCACACTGTTACTGTGGTGACGGGCTGTTCCTAGTGTGAGAACGACCCTTTTCAGACGTAATTACAAGGATAACATCATGTAATAAATAGAATATCCGTCAATTCTTGACAAATACCATGTTTATCTCGTCTCGTGAGGTAGAAAAGTTATCTAGATCAGGTCTTTGTTGTTTAGAATATATGATTATTAACATATATAAGTTGGAGACAATGTACCTTATCACAATGCCAAGGTTGTGTTTTTGTTAGGACAGCGTACAACACGAAGCTATGTCTACACTCAACAGCAGAAGAAACGTCAACACAGGTTGAGTACAGTAAGTGAATTATAATATTACAGTCTTAGTATTGTACTTCACTCAACAGCAGAAGAAACGTCAACACATTTTCAACAGTGTACAAACGAAATACCGCTGCCAGAGAAAATCCATTTTGAATGCTTTTTATAGGGACATGGTTTGTAAAGAGGTACCCGCAATTTAATGCATCGGAATATAATACATTAATGTCTGTTTAAAAACACTTGGGGGTGTTGAAATCCTTTTTTCAGAGTGATGTTTGACCATAATGTTTGGCATTTAACTTTAAAACTCGTGAAATAATGAAATTAAATTAGTAATTAGACATAAATAACTTTCTTGGAATTAAATTTGTTGACTCGCCTTAAGTGTAGGACGTAAAAAACAAGCCAAAACAGGCCTTTTTACTCTCCTATCTCGTATAGTTAAATAGATTTGAAACAACGATTTCTTAAAACGTGTGTTTCTCAGAAATATGAAGAGATATTGTTTTGAATGTTCAAATGTAGTTTCTTTTCATTCTGAAGACATAACATATCTCTGTTTCAGTCGCGTTTATCACTGGTGGGTGGATTTATCGTGTACTTGGTGACGTTTCTTTTGCGGTTGAGTGTAAAGGAGACGTTCAATTAATGTTGATCATGTACGTCTATCAAGGTATACGTGTGAGTTTATTAGCATCGGCTTTGCTGTCTAGGCAGAGTAATAGGCTGTAATATTACTCTCCACTACCTGTCCTTTGTAAGTGCTTGAATGTAATGGTCTGGATATTGCGAATACCATTTCTCTAACAAAGGTACTGAAAACTAGCATATACTATTTTTAGTCATTTTTATTATGTATTTCTTTCCTTGTAACAAATGCATTGCATTGCATTGCATTGAACACATATTTACTGGAATTACAAAGTAAATGTATCGAGATTTGCTGTTTTATTGAAAAGTGCAAATGGCGAAAATATCTGATTTAGATCTATGGGCACTGATGAGATAAGTCATGCAATCTTCAACTGAAATAAACCATCTCTGGCAACATCTTATGCATAAGCAATGTATGTCAGAGTTTGGTTGTCAGGAAAGTGACACCCAATTACCTGATACATCTGGTTATGTAGTCTACATTTACATTTAAATCAAACACTTGTCAAACCTTTCGAATATATAAATGTACAACGTGTGCATGTCAGTGAGAGAAAGTATATGCCCACCAAATATAGTCCTATCAATAACACATTGTTAAATATGTTTTGTGATCTTTGTTTATTATATCGAGTTGTGTCCAAACATAATCTGATGTTTAAGTCTAGGATAGTGTATTTCCTTTCAAACAACACTGAACATGAACCTGTGGTTAAATTTCTGTTTATTTTCAGCGGGCAGAGTTTCTAGTATTTTGTAAATCATAATTCAAATATCCTGTCACTTCATACGCTTCTTAGCCTTTCCGTTACGGTAACTTTACAATTTACAATTTGCAATTTGAATTATGAACAAATGCTTTTATCAATATTTAAACTCTACTAATAGTTGACCTCTACTCTATACGACAGGTCAACACTGGTTTCTTAGAATAGTTTCTAACCTGAGGTATCTGTCCAAGGAATCTGGTTAATCTTATTCTGAATACTTGACACGTCATCCGTGTAATGAAATAAGACTGTAATAAGATTGACATTGTCACTATGGGCCACCTATTCACTGCCTTAAGTGACGTGTTTCTAGTCACGCGATGCTTAAACCATAAAGTGTGGTCCTGCCCGACTCAGTGTATATACTGACCATCATCTATGTGTCTCTTCTGTTTGAAGGAATCATTCATCTCGACATCTATATACATCCTTTCAAAAGTCATACTGTAATGTAGGTGAACTTTCTGTAATTTTCTTGATAATTTTATGATGATTAAATTAAATTGTTCTAAAACCCGTGATACGTCTAGGTATTTAATCTATATTTGTTACATCAGCGATCTACACATGTTTAAGGTTTTCCTTGTTTGTAGAGATCAAAACGATTGTTGTAAAACATATCCAGATTGTATGCATTAACATTGATAAGTTTAGACATTTAAGTTTGCTCATCCACTAACTGTATTGCTGCCGGGGAAAGTAGATATTGAATGTAAGCAAATGTTTGGTCAAATAAAGTAGTCCACAGAATTGCGATCATCAGATACACATGGGGTGCTGAGATCGCTCTTTTAAATGGGCTTTTGTCTGTAAGATAAGACGTATGTTTAAGAAACATGAACAGATCTGATAATCTTCAATTTGTTCAACTAAGTTAGCCCCGAGACACGACGCAAATAATTTTCAGTCGTATTTAGCACTCGTTGATTTTATTTTGTATGTTTCTTTTTTGGATAACTTTTCTGAAGTTTCACCTTAGATTAGGAAATAGTCATGTTATTTGGGAATTTTGACATTGGAAGGATCAGTTTGTGAATTACAGTGAGACCCCGTGAATCTAACCTAGTATCCTTTGATATTAAAATATATCCACATGAGTTTATAACGCTACACGCAGCTAAGGTTATCTTAGTTTTATCAACGACTGTTGATATATTTAAGACACGAGGGCTTGGTTTTATATATCATAGAAAAATGTTTATATTATATGAACAAGAAAATGTTATAAAATCGTTTTTAAGGCGTCACAGCATAATGATGCCCCATTTTTGGCAAACATAAAGTAATGTCATCGGTGAGAGAATTGCCATATCATATCCATTCTCTTCAAGTTAATTCAAAAGAACTTCCTCACCTCAGCTAAACAATAACGATGCACAATTTATTAGTGTCCTTTTTATTTCACACCTCATTAAACGTTATTGTCATTGTCTAGACTGCGTGGATCCTTATCAAAATACCAATAATTCATCGGCTTTTCTTCTATTTAGTACAGTAATCTGTAAACTGCATAATGTTATACCTTGTACAAAACATGTAATACTAATGATGAGTGAATATCAACTTTAACGTGTCTTGGTGTTTATTTTAACTTACTGTGATTGTGTTCTGATACTAAAGCTTAAGTTACGGTTATGTATATTAGAATACATTGAATTATCTCTTCACAATCAATCTTATCCTTTCCTTTAATCACCTTTCGAATATCCAATTCAACCCTAACACTTGCATGTGTTTTATTACCCATTTGGTAGAAAATATCCATTGTTTCACAGACGACTTACCGGCTTTCGTTGCCTATGACATCATGAAACAATTGAAAAATAGACGGGGTCCCGTTCCTGGATATTTCCAGCCGAATAAAATGGAATAGAATGGGTAAAAACGAAATAATAACACTCGAACTCGCTATTGCTCGGCTAGTACAAAACCCCACAAAAAAAGTCATAAGACATTATTATTAATGTTAATAACTCTTTGACTCTTAATTTCCATATATGTTTAGATTAACGACGTCAATTAACTTGTTATATTAACCCAAAATACGTATACAAAATGCCTATCTATAAATTTAATTATGTAAATTATGCCTATTCAAATTGATAATTGGCCAGCGATAGCATTTCAAAGTTACATTTTCGAAAAATTCCAAATACCTTATGTACATTAAAATCTTTTATTTTGTTAGAAAACCAGGAAATTTAAGTTACCATTATGTACATCATATATATTATCTTGTCAACCTTTCGTGTTTTATTTATTTCAAATTGAGTAAAATTCATATATAAAATGTGTTCCTTTACAAATGTTTCTATTCCAACTAACATACAGTTACTCAGTCGTCGACTTGTCAAAGCAAATATCAGTCTTAGGTTTTTATTTGAAGCACATCATTACTTACTCCTACAAATATCAATTTAACGTTTGTATAAATATTCCTAATATGGCAGTTGAGTGTTCATCATCACTCAATATTCAATCTCAATCTCATTAGGTACTCAATTTCCGATAAACTACAATTCCACAACTCGATATCCCTAGTGTATTATGCTGAGATCAATCTATTCACAGTAAAAGTTTGTAGGGCAATTTCCAAGTAGTAAAGATAGTCTGATAAATCAGGCCTTCTTCTGTTCAAATGGTCACATAAAGACCAATGCCTTTTTTAAATAGTGAACGTATTAAACACTATACTATTGGAAGGATTTCGTTCATGTATTATATATTGGAACCCTTTCAGTAATTAAGGTTTATATCGTAAATTTGAATTGACACAGATGTAATTTTATCCATGCGCTATATTATTTTAATGAATTTAAATGTCCTTCTCATCATGATTAGTTTATATATTGTAAAACGGAATGAAATACACTTAACTCAATTGGGGGTTAAATGGTTCTAATCTTCCTCCAACATCGTCTTTAAAAAAATAGTATGATCAACTGACACATGTTAAATGCACGTGTCCTTGTTATAACAGCAGTTAAAATATTGAGATGAGTAGAATGTTGTCTTTTCTGGGTTGTTCTTCTTAACTCAAAACTTCATGATGCCTTGCACTCACTATCATAAATAGGTCTGACAGCCTATATGGTAGCATTTTGATTTTCTATCCATATTTCATTCAATATCTACACAAACCGAAATTGGCCAATGAAAACTGTGCCAATGAACTTGATGTACAAAGTAGAGATTATTGTTAATGGAAGGGACAACGAAATCGAAGTTTGATAAGACCTTTCAAAAAGCCAAAGAATGATCAACAGACTGTTGTTTTTTGTAGGAAAAGATAGGTTTCAGTAAACCGCACGTTAAAATAGCTTGTTTGTCTTTCAACAGGTTTTAGTATCGGTATCCCCCCCTTGTAGTTTCTTTATTTAAAACTGAAGCACTAGAGTCGATTTTAAAAAAATATTTCTTAATCGATTTTCTTCAATGTCAAATTTATCAGACAAATGACAAATGATCAACGATATAATTTACAACGAACCAGTGAAAAACAAACGTTACAGACATCCCAGGATCTTAAAAATATATCAACATAGCAAAGTATTGTTAATGGTCAAGCTCTTGTTAATAATTGTGACTTATAATATAATTGAATGTATTTTAGTTCTGTAAACATCATGGTCAACTGTTGCACAATATTTTGACAGTACATACTTGGCCAAAAATACGTATGCACAGAATCAAATGCATCACTTCAACATTGTGTAATGTATAATATTTCTCTCAAATTCCGATAATGACTTGTCTATCTCTAAACCATAATACCATCTGTGTGGTGTGCAGTTATTCTATCTCGTTTACTTTGAACGCCGATAATCAAAGGGAATTGATCAATTGTCACAGGACACTAGACATCTTAATAGCGATCTGGATGATGGTAATGAGTTATGTCAAGTGTAAGTGATCTCTTACTGTGCTTCTGTTCATGATTATTTAATTTTAATAGCTTCTTAAACCTTATTTGAATTGCAGACTGCAAATAGCAAACTAACGGTTTTCATTATACTCAAAGTATTAATTTCAAAATCAGAGGGAATTAATTCTGCATGTCCCTTTAAAATGCGAATTACCACATACAAAGTAGTTAAATTGTCCGCAAGGCAAGTGTGTTAACGCCTGTAGCTCAAACAACTGCAATCTCAAGAACTATATACCAGTTGATGGTTTCGTTTTTTCAGGTGACAGGTAATCTTTATACATGAACACATTGTTAGTGTTTCATTAAGATTATAATTGCATTATAGAACAATTATTACATACCGGTACTTGAAACTTTCGAACACTGTTGGATGCCGGTTAGTGTAATCTTATCTAACGACATTATCTAAGACTCATGATCATTTCTATTAAATCTGTTTCTATGTCGAAAGTTTCTCTGTACAAACATGATACTAATTTTTTAGATATTATTAAGTAATGATTGTGCAAAACGATAGATTGATTGGATCTCTTTCCCTATAGCTATACGTTTTCCATAACTGGCAAAGTCGTCCTGTATTCCTATTAGAATAGTTCATGCGTCTAAAGGGTAATGTAATACGACAGTAATTGAGTCAGTGTAAACGCCGAGGTTCGCATATTTACTGCTTGATGAAGCACTTTTTTCCAGTCACGCGATGATTTAATCAAGCACCTTGGTCCTGCCAGACAATTTGGACCAACACCTATATGACATTTCTGATTATGATAATTATGCATTCTCTCATGTATTGGACATAATTCGAAATAAGGAAGTTGCATTACGAAAACATATCAAAATAACTCCTTACTTCACATATTTAAGTAATAAAATAGTAATTGGATCTTTATTAACGGTAGAGGTTAGTGAGGCGCCTTTAATTAGTTTTCAGGTGATTATTAAATCATACACACCAGTTCCATCGAGACACTGTGTAATTGCATTCGTCTGATTTCTTACATAGACAATTTTCATGGGACTAATGATGCACACTGCCTGCATCGTATACATGGTTACCGGGCGTGTTTGTACTAGTTTAGATAGTCTGATTAGATAATATATAATATAACACTACTACATGGTTATAAATGTTTTAATTTGCATCCATCGAAAGACAAAACGTATAGTTGAAATACATATTTCAGTAACCCGTTCTCCTCACATCATGAAGAAAAGAGAGTTGCAATTGATAAATTTCAAGGTCATCCATTACATTACCTGAAAGAGTTTACTCGTCATTGGTTTCTTTACAATATAGATGTATACCATTTTGTTATTTCTTACATTTCACCTGATGATGGAGTAAGTATATACTCCGAAACGTCTTTTATATTCCCATTTAAGAAGCTGTTATCCCGAAAATTTCCTTGTTCTAATGTCAAGTAATCATAACTACAGCCGTGTACATGGAGGTCTTTTTTCAGAATTTGTCAAACGGCAAATACTAACTGAAACTTTATCACTATTTCTTTTGATTATGATTCAATAATCGTAATTATAATCAAAAGTAAAGAATCACACCATTAAATCAAATTATACTGTAAGAAAACCAAATTTGCTCAGAAACCTCTTTTATCCAGACACATATTCAACATTCGTTTTTCCACAAAAAATTGTAGTTATACACTAATACTAATCGAAAACAATTGATATAATTATATTTCATTTTCATTGAGAACACTAAAACATAATGACTTGAGATGTCTGGATAACTGAAATCACGAGTGTACCCTATCTAATTAAAACATTAATTATTCAAAATGCTCAATGATCACAACGTATCATCATTCAGTTTCCTATAGTATATACCAACAAGGTTAAATATCTGTAAAACCATTTTATATGGACGTACTTTCCAACCTAGGGTGAAGATCGGGGTTTGGCTGCCGGACAAATTAGAAGACGGAAAGCTAATAACTGCTTAACAACACCTATGTGCACGAGGTCCTGGATTTTCGAAGATTTGCATAATATTTTACTTGTTTATCACGGTATCTCACGTATACCACGGCTGCTAGTGTTATGGCAGGGAGAAAGCCAAGAAGGCTGGAACCAGAGAACTATGGGTGGCACTATGCTGAAATTCAGTGTAGCATTGCATTCTTCACTTCATAAAAAATTGCCATGCCCCTCGGTATTAGAACCGGGAACCTCTTGATCCGAAGCCGAACGCTCTAACCACTGCGCTCTCCCGCCCCTAACATTCATTAATTAAACATTTAGTTATATTTATATTCTTGTGCGAGTGGTAAACATTCTTTCAGATACATTTGGGCTGATTGAGGATTGCTTTTGTAATTGCTGTCATATAAAGTTAAAACCTTGTACAATAGATAACATTTGACAATTGGATTTGGACCTTACAATGCTTTTGTCTTACACAATTTGCATAGGGTAAACCTATCTGTCAAATTATGTTACATCAGTGTGATATTTTAACGGAAAGAACAAATGGTATTCCCTTGCTGACATGCCAATTTGGTATGTTTTAGAATTTTAAAAAACGGTTTGACACAAGTTAAATTAAAATGGAAATGGAAACGGGGTAAAAGAGATTTACATTTAAATTGTGTGTCACTCCTGCAAACAGCTAATGCGTAAATTGCATTGTTTTTGCATAAGGAGTAACTATAAGTCATTTGACGATGGCATGACTCACCTCATCGGGGTTTTATTTAGATTGAATTCAATTGTAAAAGTGTAAAAATACAAAAGTATCCATAAAATCTAACAAATTACAAATACACAATTTACTTCACTTCATCTAGATCATGCTCAAGGCTTATGTCGTCACTGATTTCCATTCAAAGTTGGACATGCTGTTTCATTCCCTTTGAATCTGGATTCAGAAATAAGTAAACTACTTGACAATCAGGATTAAAGAGATTAACATCAGCAATTATATATTTATGTGCACAGAAACACACTCTACCTAACATATGATGCTCACCATACTCAATGAGCCTTGTGTATGACCTCAATGGTAAAATATTATTCCAGCATAGGTTTCAGCGACACAGCTGTTATCACCAGAAGAGGGAACAAGAAAAGCTTTTTAAAAGGCAAGGTTGGAGGCATCTTTTTAAGGCTAGAAAATAGTATAAAAATAGAGCCATGGCTCTGTAGCTCATCAAGGTTTGTATTGTTTGATGTTGAAGACTCACACTTTTCTCAAGTACAATCACTTGACATGACCATGTAATGTTCCAACTTCCAAACGCAAAGTATCACTCATGCCGGTCTCCATTACATTTTCCAATGTAAGTGCATAACTTCTACACAATTCCTGCGTTTGATCTTGAAGAGAAGGTGACTTCCAATTTAAATGGTGTAGACATAATCTCCATATCATGACACAAAATGATAAAATATTTCGTGATACTTTTTCTTTTGCTCTATAGTTACCGGTATTATTCTTAAATGTCAACATGTAGAGAACTATAACACGAAGCCCTCACTAGAGATGGGACGAAGAAATCGTGCTCACTTATGGTAACATTTTGCGACAACAATTTAATACTGTGAATAAGTCTCAACTTTCAAAGCATAGGTTTATCAATAAACTAACGGAAAGCACTTAAATTTACCGCAATGTATTTCTAACGGGCCGTTTTACGACATGCCGCATGTCGTTACCGTCACCTATATTCGCGGTAAAACTTTTATTACCTGTGTTATTTCAATTACATACATATCTCCAGTAAGTGATGAATAAAACTCGCTTTGTATAATTAACTGATAGTTGTTCTTCCACCAAGCACTCTTAGATTAATAGTATATTCAATAATAATTACACGATAGTTACACTTGAATTGATTAAAACTGCCGTGACATCAGGTTTTTACTTTTATGTTGGTAATTTAAAAAATAATGTTTTAGTGATGGAAAACTTTCGGTGACCCCCTTTTATTATTTCTGAATTGGTTTGTTTATTCTGTCTTGGTTTAAGCCACCACAACGGCTATCTCTGCCACCTTGACATTTGATTCGGTCAGCGAGCCGATCATTGATCGTGCGCACTGGCTATAAGTCGGTTTACATTACATCGAGCATACCCCAAGTTAGCGGGGAGGCAATTTGAGAGAATTGTGCACTTTAAGTCACATATAGTACAGTGTACATCCTGGTTCTCTGGCCTTCGTTCTCGCTACTCTGCAGAACGAAGGCCCAGGAACCAGGATATTGACTACTCTAGGTCAAATGAATCTCAAGTTCATGTATGGCTGACAAGTAGACGGGATTGCTGATGATTTGAAACATAATACCGTAGTAAAGTCGAAGAAATTATATGCAGGTGTTGTAATGTTCTTTTACATCTATAGTTTCACTCTGCGGTTCAAATCTGCCTATTCATAGGTGCTGTCAACATTTCTGGGATTAATAACCGATTTTAAAAGGTGAGTTTTAGCTGTTTTTCGTGAGCGGGGATATTGGCTTGACAGTTTGGAGGTAGCGATTTACGGATTTTTCTTTTCACATTTGAAATAATTGTCCGACTGTGGCCATATATAGCTTAATATAAATAAAATGAGTATTATAATGATATTAGACCAAAAGACGTACATATAATAAATACAGCAAGTGATCTTAAAGATGTCAAACTATTCAATGAAGGTTTATTTTGTTACTTGACTGTATCATAAAGTATATGTTGAAACCTCATTTAAATAATAAAAGACAATCATTTAAACAAACTACTTGCATGTTTCTCTTCTTTAACATATGTGATTACATTGAGTTTCATCAAGAGACTGAGCATAGCCTTTCATTCCAAACACTGAAACTGCAATCCCAGCCTTGTGTTTATAACCCCTGCCCTAGTTAATATGTTAACTAGTAAGATGTTTAATCATTGTGGTGAGTACGATTTCATGAATTAACTTATGAATGAGATTCATGATAAGTCTTATTGTAATTTCATGAATGGATTCACTTTCGTTTTATGAATGAATAAAATAGTCCAGGCAGTGTCAAAGTTCATCGTTAGCCAATCAAATTACTTGAAGGTGTTTTGACACATATATGTGGCATAAGGGATTGTTGTGAAATACCTTTACTCAGTAACATAGTTGGCATAGCCGTCTTGTATTTCTATTTGGAACCTTCATGCATCTAAAGGGTAATGTAATAAGACAGTAATTGAATCTGTGTAAATGTTGAGGTTCGCATATTTCCTGCTTGATGAAACACCTTTTCCAGTCACGCGATGATTTAATCAAGCACGTTGGTCCTGCCAGACACTCTGGACAGAGAATGTAAGGCCATTTCTTATTTAGGTAATTATATATTCTCACATTTACTGGACATTATTCAAAATAAGGAAGTTGTATTACTGATACAGGTCCATTTTACTTCTGACTCCACACATCAAGTTGATTGAATAAGCGAGTAATTGGATCTTTGTCAGCGCTAGAGTTTAGTGAGGCGCCTTTAGTTTTCAGGTGATGATTAAACCATACACACCGGTTCCAACGAGACACTGAATAATCGCATTGGTCTGATTTCTTACATAGGCATTTCTCCTGTTAAAGCATCTGAAGACGACCTTAGATGAACTAGTATAGTATAAGCCCGCTGACTGCACGATTTTCGTACCAGATTGTTCTATTTTAGATACTGATCCCAGATATACAATATAGTAATACTACATGGTTTAATGTATTAATGTAAATACACCCATCGTCTGAACAAAGTTATTTTTGAAAGAAAAACAAAGGTGATGCCATTAATGCAGATTAAGATAATTCAATATTATAATTCTGAATCCTACATCTTAACTAGTTTACACTGAGCCAGCTGAAAAATAACTGGATGGGGGATAACTATGATCACTGAAACATTGTTCTTTGTTGGTATCTGTTGACAGTTTTAAACTGATGTTAGGCCCCTGAAGGATATCTAAGGAGGATTAATAGCATACATCGCCTGGTCAAACACTCCTGCCCATACTGTGCTATCAGAGCCTTTAGCAATTTTAAGTTCAGCAGTTCAAACTGATAAGATGTGGTTAAACATAATTATGTATGGTCAAGGCCATTGTGTATATTTCAGTACTGTATCAATATCATGGAGTATCCAAATACTACTTTTACTTTTATACTATTTGTATCAACTTCAGTATTTCCATGTACAGTAAGTTTAATACATCCAGTATTAATTGATTAGAATAGGAACACCTGGAATCAAGAATGTGTGTCCTATGTTTTCCTCACACAGTAAGTGGACAATTGAAGGGGTGCATTCAAGAAGGGCACTTGTTCTATGTATATAACATAGCACATGTGCCCTTCTTGAATGTACCCCTTCAATTAACGCTGAGGTTAAATATTAAAAATGTTTACTATTATATATTATTACTTCACCCTAATAATTACTATTTTGGAAAAGTAGAAAAAATGGAGAAACATAAAGGTAATCCATTGCTTAGAAGGAACCATCAACCATTATGCTGTATTGTGTGATATATGTCTTGTATACACGCATTACTGATTTATGGAATGTGTAATGGTGTACAAGACATTGATTCATTAACGTGTCTTTCATTGAAAAAGTTTTGAGCACAATAATCACTTTACTCTTTTTCCAATGAGCATAAAGGATTCTGCAGTCATAACTGCAAAATACATAAGGACTTTCAGTTGGACATGTGCAGTGTTTAAGGTAAATGTTATATCGTCTAATTCGCCCGAATTTAAACAAAAAAAAGAAAGTAATTTCGTTGACTCAAGTATTGGATGGATAAGACCAATATATGATATGAACGCCAGCAACTCTAGTCCTCACCCAGACATTGTCAGGCACATTTCTTAAAATAAATTGTTCACTTTTGCAATAGTTGATATCCATGACGTAAGAGTGATGTATAATAACAGCTGTATCATTCAAGTTGGCATTTGCCGGAGAGAAAAAACTCAATTTGTGGCTCAGCATTTGAAGAGCAGAAATAAAATATAAATCAAGTTGTTATTCGCGAGAAAAATAAATTCACTTAGGAATTAAGAGAAGAAATTCCACATTGTTCCAAATTAATATATGTTTTCTATTTGCAAGCTATGTTGTTCAGTTAATGTTTTCGTGCTTAAAAATACGTCGTTTTTACTATTGTGAGTTGTCGCAGCCTAAACATTTGCTAAAATTCATTTGGATACAACAGTGCATTAACTCCATTGTTTATTTTGTAGCCTATTTACTTCTCCCGAAACACAGTCGCAGTGAGCATGTCCAATAACTAAGATACATTATTAAGTCAGGAGAAATCAGGCGCCTATTTGACTATATTACACAACTATGTGTCAATATATTTGACTGTTCTGTAATTGGATATGCATATTTGATGCGATACAATTATGCCACATTTTCGAATTTGTATTGTTCATTTCCTCTCAAATGTCAACAAAGCCTTCACACACAGCAACTGCAACTGAAAGCCGTCATCGTACTTTACCTAGTTGTCAACCAAGTGTGTACAGCACATATTATATATTATTCAAGTCCTTCAAGGAATTCCTCTTAGCAGCAAGCAAAATCATTTCCAACTCATTGAAAATGAAAAACAAAATGCCAATCCTTCAACACGCATATTTGCTTCAAAACGTCTTTAACAATTCGTAGTTGGAATCATTTTGTCGAAAAGTCATTTTCTTTTAGATTCAACGTATCTCAGAATGAAACGGAGTTAGTTTATGTTTATATATAATGTTGTGGAGTAACGATTAGTACTAGCATTACTTCAACAGTGCTGCAGGCGAACACAGCATCATTAAGCACATCGAATGATGGTTGTTGAATTTTTAAAAATATTGTAATGATAGAGTTCTAAATCCTCTTAAAAGGCATTTGTCAAATGTGGAATCCTTTATCTGCATTCACAGCTATTAAGGGATTTAACTGTCATTAGAAATCAGTTTTGAAACAAAGTAATTCTATGCGCAATCCCTTTGTGAAAATAATCAGTACTATTGTTTCTGCTCTCATCATATTTCTTTGTTCGGTTCGGAGATTCATTTTATCGTGTTGAGCATGTACAATCAATCACAAGAAAACGGTACCACATTGATCATTCTTCCAACACCTGCGAGAACTATTAGTTTAAATTATACAGATAATGATGGTGTTGAAGAATGAAACTTGCACAGCCTTTTCAAATTTTCTTTATACCATGTTGACTAAACAACGATAATCAATCATACAAAACTTGCAATAGTTAGTATTCGTTCAAACTGACAACTGACGATACGAAGATCATTATCACAGATCTGCCAATTTCTCTTCGAAACATGGCAACAAGTACATTTGAAGACGTAAAGTTAATAACTGATTCACACATCTGAGCATGCAAAATCCTGAAGTATTAGTGATTAATCCATGATCATGACGTCACTCAATTGTGTTATCAGTTGATTATTATTTAGGAATCTACTGGTCATTGACTGTCCCAGTCAGGAGGGGTGTTAGGTTTAGACATTTTCAGTAATTGCACATTTTTCGAGACTGACTTTTTTCTTGACGTATAGGATAGAATCTCAAAATATCTAGACAACTATAGACAAATAAATTATTGTAATGCATGAACCTGGAATCGAACATGCAACCCTTCAATTGGTATATCAGCGATTCTAACCACTAGGCCACAAGTCGCTGTTAAAAAAAGAGGATTGTTTGTCAGTAAGAATCCCGCGTTCTATTCAATGCACGGGAGGCATGAAAAGGCAAATTTTTAGCTGTCAATCACATCGCTTCGCGTGGAAGTTTTGCGCTGCACGTGCGTGGAAGAATCCATTTCATGAGGGTCGCAGCTACTTGTACCATATCCGATGAATGAGCACCGAAATTTGTAAAATAATTGATTTTAGTGTCCCATAATTGAAATTTAATGTTTCAAATGTAAAATGATCACATATGCATGTTTCGTGACGTCATACATATATTAAGATGGAGAATGCATTCGGAGCAGTGGATTCGTTAAAAATAATCAACTCGCCCCTTCGGGGCTCGTTGATTATTTTTAACGACTCCACAGCTCCTCATGCATTCTCCATTACGTAACATACAATTTTACTTCTTTAATACAAGAAAATAAAAGACAATAATGTAAAGGAATATATTTGTATTTCTTATTACACTGGCACTTAAAATATTTTATTTTCTATGAAATAATCAGCTTTCTCTTTGATCGCATTATCTGTATTATACGTTAATGTATATTTAAAGACCTTCGTGATTCCATTTGGGCTTAGTGAGAGTTTCTGTTTGAATTGTTGTTAAGATTAGAAAAGAACTCTTACACAAGATAACTTGACAACAACCTCAGGTGAACATATACCGCAATTGAAGTTGGGTATACAATTTTTACCGTACATAGCTTTTATTATACATAACATTTGCAGAGTGAGAAAAGGTCTTTCAAATTAAGTAACTTCAATTTATAACATGACGAGCAATGAACTATTGGGATTTATCATTGCAATAAACTGTCTATCAAGCTACAGTGGAAATAACTTATATTTTCACTGCGACCAGTGACTGATATAATTTGCTGTCATAAAACATCGGTCTGAGGCAGTGAATTGGCTTATGACGTCACAGTGTTACTGTGGTGAGGTGGGCTGTTCCTAGGGACCGCTCGGTGTGAAGACGTCTTTTTTCGGACCTAATTACCTGGATTATTTCATATAAAAAATTGAATATCCGTCAATTATTGACAAATACCATGTTTATCTCATCTCGTGAGGTAGAACAATTATATATCTTCACTCGTGACTCGTTGAATCTGTTTCAGATGGTCATTTCTTGTTTTATATTGATGAGATACACTTACTTTTATGATTTTATTTTTTAAATTTCCACTTGTTATATTTTGGAAGAAGTTCAATTTTCTTTCCTGTCAGCCTTACACTAATGTACATTCTTACTGTGCTTACAGGGGTGTGCTTCCATGTACCTCATGTTCATTATGATGAATTGATTTCAAAAATAGAGTTGAAATTGATGGTTATGGTAGTTGTGTATTATGTTATCCCTTCAATTTCAAGTTATTCTTACTCCTACTTTTCCAAATCTACCTTTTTACATGAAGAGACTTGTCCTACCCTTTCCACAAACACTTTAATCTTATATTGCATAGCTTATCAATCATCAGTTGTGCAGACTCTTTTCTCTATAAGTAAAACAGTCGGTAGTATTAGTGAGCCATGCTCACCTTCTTGCTTGTTTCTAGTTATTTCACAGATATTATCTTATCTGAAAGTGCTGAACGACTGCCAAGAGCAAGAAAAAGCATGCTAATTTTCATTTCTACTTTTTCTTATTAAAGTTGCTGTTCATTTCCCTTTGAATCTGTTTCAGATAATCAGTTCTTGTTAAATATTTATGGAGTACACTTACTGACCTGAGTAAGTAACTTGTTGTGCATTACATTATCAAGTATATATGCACATATGAATGTAAAGTTGAACTGTATCCTGGCTATTTGGCCTCCACAAAGGAAATATTTGAACTACTTTGCACACATTATTAAACAGATTTGTATCAACACTTATATATTTATGGACACAGGAGAAACCTTTATCACACATATGATGCTCACCAAGTCCCGTGTGTGACCTAAATGTTAAGTGTTATTCTGTCTTCGTAGGTTTCAGCCAGACAGCTGTTATCACCAGAAGAGGGAATAAGAGCTTCATCAAATCGAGTCAACACTTGAGGGCTCAAATACAGAAACGTGTGATGCATCTTTTGTCTATTGGGAAGTGAAAAGCACGGCTCGATGATGGCATTCACCACTCGAAATTACTTCATCATCCGAAATTAGTCCATTTAGTACACCTCTCAATGTACATATAATTACTTTGAAATCATCCTTGCACTTATTTTTTTAATGTGTGTCAATTAATATAAACAGGAACTCTAATTGATTCCTGAATTACTATCAAATTATGTTTCTGTTTTTAATAATGTATTCAAATGGAATATTTTACAAGCCAAGATTGCACTTAATGGGCTTCAATAAGACGAAAACCCTTTATGATAATACATCTTTTTCAATCAACTGCCGGGGAAATTGTTTCCTACTGACTGTTCATTTCACAATGCAGACATGATGGAAATGGATTTGTATGTTAATAGACATTGACGAGGTCTGACAAGTCCATGTTTGATTAACAGTCTTCCCATCGCGCTACACTTATAGCATACTCAAGTGACATTTTGTCTGCAAGGCACAGGCACCCATGATTACGTCTAAGATGGCGTATTAGGATTTAACTGGTAACTAACGGAAACAGTCAATTAAACAGTCAGTTAAACATGTTTACGTATTCCAAGACAGCAGTGTCATTACTGGTAAATATTTGGTACTAACAGCTCGTCCAAGTATATTGTAAATTTCTTTCAAATCACAAATAGGTGTTAGGTCTTGACCCTTCACCATGGTCACTTAATCTACAATTTATATTCCCTATTGGCTGAGAAGTTTGTACACAATAATTCAGCTCTCAGGGGATTTTTTGTTATGGGGACGAAACTAGGTTTTAGGTCATGGCCCATGTGACCTTTCGTTTGGGACATAAGGTAACCAAACAATTTATATCCATTATCTAAAGAGTCTGCATGTACATACGATTTCAATTCTCCAGAGCGAGTGGTATCTCTCAGGCTAAATTACTAAAATGAGCTGGTATGTAACAGCAAATTTAATGTAATAACCATTCTTGTGTTGCACATTAATTCGGATATGATTGTTGTTGGTCCCCTCAAGAAACCTAAGTCTACAATCTACATCAGATGGTTGAATGTTTTAGGTAATGCGTATATATTAATATGTTGCAGCAATGCCAACGTAAACACTAACTTAGCATTTATCTACAAAGCGGCTAGGTCTCATTTAGCGAATTAATGTTCTGTCAACGTACGTTTCACAGTAAGGCAGCTACAATCACAGGGACCATAGGAGGTTCATCTAAAGGCTGGTTAACACTGTGCCGAATTTGACAAAAGATGGAAACACGAATTTGAAAATGTTCAAATTCGCAAACGATTGTAAGCATTCGGGCCATTCGAAAACGCATCTTAAGCATTTGTTTGGTCATCGGCGGAGTTCTTCTCTGTTCTGCAGCAATATCGGGAGATAGAGCAAAATATTTGACATGTTAGTTTCGTGGTGTATTCGTGTGCTCATCGTGCCCTTCATATGTCTATCAAGATGACATCGCATGAATGCACACGGTGATTATACCATGTCGCATCGACTAGATTATGAGGGCATTTATTACATCAGAAGATTTATGTCAATAAGAGATATGTAATGATATATCGATTACACATAATAAAATGTTCAATATATGTATCATCACAATGAGTATGCAATATATAGTACCTTTTTATTATATGACGAGCAGTGAAATACTGGGATTTATCAGTGAAATAAACTATCTATCAAGCTACAGTGAAAATAACTTATATTTTCACTACGAACGGTGACTGATATAATTTGACGTCATAAAACAATGGTCTCGCGCGGCGATTTGGTTTATGACGTCACAGTGTTACTGTGGTGACGGGCTGTTCCTTGCGAACGCTTGGCGTGAAAACGACCCTTTTTGGATGTAATTACAAGGATAATATCATATAATAAATAGAATATCCGTCAATTCTTGACAAATACCATGTTTATCTCATCTCGTGAGGTAGAAAAGTTATATATGTTCACTCGTGGCTGCGCCACTCGTGAAAATATATCCTTTCTACCTCACTCGATGAGATAAACATGGTATTAGTCAAGAAAAGACAGATATCCTCTATATATTTACCAATTAAGTATACATGCATCTCGATATTGCATCTGTACTATAAACAAACTCATTACGTTCATGTATATAATCATGCATTATATTAAACAAGGAATGTATTCATATAGATATCGTATATATATATATATAAATAAATAAATAAATATATGTGTGTGTGTAAGTATTGAATATATTCTTACTTTAGTTCCATCGTGATAGCATCGTAATGCTAAATGATGGTTATACAAAGGTATCACAAGAATTATAGACAGTCGCGTTGCCTTCTTATGACAATCGGGAACAATTTTTTTGGCGATGGTATCGATGGACAGACGATGATAGTACGATAATGACAAGAAGTAACAAGATTGCATCTCAATGGCCGTCCGACGGCAGAGATTGAGACACGTGCTAACCACGAAAATGAAGATTCGCATGCGAAGGCGAACAGAGAATTGAAAGGGTCACGTGATTTTCTGCTGTCATGGCAACTAACGCTAGATTGGTTTCAGCAACTTTATTGACTATATGTTTGCGTACTCAGTAGTCATCCTAATTATATATTTAACTCATAAGCTTACCCAGAGTGGTAATGGGATAGTGGGGATTCAGCGGTTCGAAAATTTTAAAGATGTTATTTTTTTTTTAAATTAGACAAAAACTTTCTCAAATTTTTAAAACTTCAAAAATGTTGTATGTAAATTTGATATGTACCACCTTGCATCAACTTCCATATTTATAATAAAACATGTTTTTAAATGCTTTTCCATGGTATATAATTGGGTAATCAGAGTTAAAGGAGAAAGTGTGGTTAACTCATTTCGGTAATCCCTTGTTTTCATAGCAGTAATCAGATTTATGCTTTCTCTGCTATATTAAAACAAAGTCTATATTACGCTGTCCCAGTTATTTGAAATAAAGCTTTCCCTGGCCGACATCGAGAGGCCAACCGTCACAACAACATAGTTATATAATGTGGATGTCATGTGACGCTCGTATCGCCAAGCTCATCTTCGCATTCTCATCGCATACTCGTCGAACTCTTCATACGACGTCGTGTCGCCATTATGCTGCAATCGTGTTGTATTCGTACAGACTGTACAAGGTTAGGCCAATGCGATGTACAAGCCGATATTCGCATTGCATTTGCATTGTAGTCATGTGTTACGTCGTACTACATCGTGGTTCATCGTATTGCCTTCTGAGTGCATCATACCTGCTCCGGATTTTGATTTATTTTTTACCAAAACCCTAACCGAATTCGTGCAAAAGGAGAATTGTCTAATTCGTGTTTTATCTTTTGTCATATTCGGGACAGTGTGTGAACCGGCCTTAATGGATTCAACACTTGAAGTGTCAAGCACAGAAATGTGTGGCGCATGTTTTGTCTATCTGTTGTCTGTAAGTACCTGACTCCGATAGAACTCGTCACTGAGAATCACTTCATCAGGAATGTTTCCATTTAGTACAAACAGTTCATAGAAGCCGCCTCATTACTCAAATATTAAGAATGGTTCTAGTTTGAAACCCTTCTAAGGTCATTTGAGGCGTGACTTTACCACATTTAACTTAACTTATCATAACTTATGAGTTATGAACATTTGAGTAGCTGGTGACATATATTTATATGTCAGCTTCCGGGGGAAACAACATAACTATATATGTACTAAATATGAAATTTCTGATATTTTGGTAGATCAAAGTTTATTCGCACAAAAGTGTTTTTCATTCTGATACAAATTCAAATTATCTTGGCTCTAGACATTTCTAGTAGTAACAATACTACAGTTATACTACTGCTTCGTTAATGTTGTATTACATAATGCAAGTATTTACTTTACGATGCTTAAATGGGCCTCCCATTTTCATGATTTTGGTTAAAAAATAATTTCAATCACCTTTACTAACCCAAACTTACCAACTGAATTACACCACCTAATGCCTAACATACCACATGTAGGCACGATTTACAGCTTATCATCCCTGAATTACTTTTTGAGAGCTGACAAGATGATCCCAGTTCTTCCATCAATCACGTCAATACAGAAACGAATTTGACATACCCACTATCACAGTTACTTTTGGTTACTGCAGAATACACACACAAGTGTGATTAAACATTTTCACTTCAGTCTCTAATGGCAGTAATATTGCCAATATTATTAGTAAAGGATAACTAACTCACTTAGTCATCAAGATAGTTACAATAGTTGAAATACATTATCCATTGCAATTGTAACTTTCATATCCTTAAAACATCTTGACAAGATGAGTGTTTGCCATGAATTCAATCTAAAATGACTTGCCATAATCGATTATCTCAAGAGAGTGCACATGAACTTGATGTCATTTAACAAACTGTTTACAGTACTCCCAAACTATTTTGGTGATCACGTTGCGTAAATTAACCTAGAATTCGCTATGGATTTTCAGCAATGAGGTAATTCAAGGCGACCAACATAATCCGTCTTCAGATAGCTTAAGTAACATTTGCCAACGTCAGTTCGACGAGCTAATAGGCATTGATCAGAGCAATTTGACATGGTAGTTAAGAAACAACGGATGAGAACGATGTTTTCAAACATAACATTTAATGAACCGACAATACTTTTCAATCCGTACAAATAACGTACATTTAGGTTGGAATAACTCCATCGGTTAAAAGTAACATTTCGATCACGGTTGTCTCACAGGATCAGGAGAGGAAATAATCCTTTTTGTGCAGGTGTGCTAAAAATGCAATATTAAAATCTTGTCCATTACTTTGAATGTTAATTCGACGAGCATAAATTTGTTTACCTATGGATGTCAAATATTTACTACTGAAGCATGGATAGTGCACCGATTAAGGGGGTAACATTGGAAAACAGTTATAAAAAAGACCAATATCTTTTCAATTAATTAGTGACAATAATACATATTAACATACAACACATCTAAATTATGGTTTCGAACATCTTTATGTTCATTTACATTAACTCAATCTTTGTTTACAGCGCAATGTAGAACGGGTGCGCGCAGTGCTTAGCGTGTTAGGCTTCGGATCAATAGGTCCTGGATTCGAATTTTGCCAGGAACAGGGCAACGTTGTCTGCTATGAACTGTTCTACATCAGTACGTTTTAGTACCATGGCACAATGGAGGTCAGCGAAGTATCAGCGGTGATTCGCTTTCTCCCTGTATTATTCCTAGCAGCCGTGATATAAGTACTACTAGCAGCCGTGATATAAGTGCACCCGGCGTTAATCATCTCAACTCAGCTCTTTGCGTTTGAGCTTCGACTGGGCAGTGCCTTTATCCAGTCAGGCTAAACGTGTCTCAGAGCTATTTTGTCAATAAGTTATTTCTGGAATCCATTACAAGAACCCAAACACAATAATGTCATGATAGTTAGTAAAAGAGACCCTTCATGGAAAACAAACATAATCTAATCTTGAAGCATCACCTTCAAGAAATCTTTCAGAGTAAGGTGTCAGAAAAACAGTAATGGGAATTGATCAGCTCCTCTGGGCAACGTCTAAGGAATCTGGGAAAACTCAAATAAAATGGATTGTATTTGAACTGACGAGTCTGAAAAGATGCAGGCGTCCTTGGAAGAGGTCACTTAAATGGTATTATACTTTTCAGCATTATCGTTAAAAATATAAACAGATATTATTCTTAATCTTTCATTTTATTATAAACAGAAACAGTTCCAATTTTGATCGAATCTATTATTTTCCCGGGTAAAACAGAAGACAATTGACGTGTCCCAAATTGATAAATTACACTGGAGGTTTCCTTTTTTGTGAATTGATTTTGATTTTCAGACGTAACTTTTCTGTGGGTCACAATCTCTTATTGTAAGCTCATTGTACACAGGAAATGGTGATTTGGCTAATAACATCACATTCAGGAAAAGATTAAAAACGCAAGCTTAAATATTAATATACAAATATACTCATGGACAAAGTTAGGCACCCCCACGTTTTTTTCACCAGCAAACTTTATCTGATAAGAAAGCAGACAGTGTGACATTAAACGTAACCCTATTTTCAAAATCAGTTTAAGAATGCAAAATTTCACTAAGAGAACATTTCGCTTCTTTGGGATACTTGCATTTATAAAACAATGTGATACTTTGGTCTTCAAAACCATATTACGTTATACGGAGGAATGTAAGTGAATATTGCTTCTGTAATATGAGTAATTCCATGTTTTCACGTCTGCCCTTTAGTCACAAGTCACTAGTTACATCACTATGAGACTTCAAAATCACAAAAATTTTGAAAAAATACAATTTCAATTAAATTGGCCTAATGACGGAATCTGGTGAGTGTTAACTGTTATGATCACTCGAAAACTAAAGAAGCCTGTGATTAACGGGGAAAAAAACGAAAACAATTTTTTTTCAAATTCTGACAAATCTCACCAATTATAATATCGTCGTTAAGGACATTAAAAGAAGGACTTAAGTTCGATAAGGGAATATATGTCCAAAATTAAAAAAATTAGAGTTACTTAAATATTCATATTTCATGAAATTTTAACTGAAATCAATGAAACATATTTGGAAGCATTTTGAAGCAATTTCAACAACCCCATTTGTGTTTAAAAATACATTAAAATATCTACCATATCTAGGTGAATCAAATTTGATTACGTTACAAAACAAACGCTTATAATTAGCAAAGACATTCAAAATAGACTTTCACCGGCCAAAGTATATTTGTTTTTAAGAATGGAAAGGTGGTGACAGTGCTTTTACTGTATAGCGAGGGATATTGCTTCACCGAGGTTTCAATCTGATAACAGTAATATATGAAAAGGGCCATTCTAAATGTAGCGATATGTAAACGAGAGACAACATAAATGTTTGCCAGTAATCAGAATACACATGGCATACACTAATACAAATTTGAAAAAACTTATAAAGAATCAGACACATATGTGAAAATAGTATTGCTAAAATATGTGCTACGTTTGTTGTCGTAAAATAATCACTTTTGCAGGTAACGGCACTCTATATTTGTCTATCTAATCGAACTAGCATCTCGCAACTATAAATTGTTTACGAGGTAAATGCACATTTCATTCAAGCACGTTCACTGTTCCACAATATCAAACAGTTTTCGTTTTTCAAATATGTAAATATGCGATTATCTCCCAACAAATCTTACATCCCTCGTTGAAGACATGTACTTAACTTATTTATCATGTCGTTTTTTTTAATTATTTGTGTGTTACTAGAGTAGTATCAGGTAATGAGTGTTCATGTTCAATGTTACCTAGATGAACGTCGTCTTTTGTTCTTAATGCAAGATAACATCACTGATCACACCCAGTAATACGCTACTGCGGGAGGTTTGCTATGGTCACGACAACGGCTCACATTGGTTAGGTCAATGTTTGCGATGTTGTGTTACCTAGGAAATTGTGTAAGGCAAGCTATACTATTACTTTCTTTGAGATATAGATATCGTTATTTCGAAAAAATATTAATTAAGGATTAATTTGATCTGATAAAACTTACCAAATGAAGCGGGAATTATGAATATATTCAATGTTATATGGTAAGGCATGGCATGCAGTGGAAGAAATGACTTTTTAATTGTCAAAACAACATACATACAACTAATGTTGCCAAACCGTGGGGATTCCCAGTGCCGAGTTCACACCGTCTGTCTATGATGTGTACAACTTGTTGCTCTTGTTTGTAATTTAACATAAAGGATAAGGTTACACATTCAAAAGTGCAGAATTATGCGATTCGTTTGCAAATATGTTGTCTTGCCAATGACAGCGCATTTAATCTCAGCAGGTGAAGTACAGGTTCCAGTTGTCATCTCTTTCAAGGGAGTTATTCTTTAGCGGATTAGCAGGGACGACACAGGATCCATCCACGACGTTGTAATAGAAGAATGTGCATGGATAAGGGCGATGAAGACATATGGCGAGGCAATGGGTTGGGCTGAGGGTCGAACCCATTTGAAGGTTGGACTTCACCACTGTCCGTGATCGTCTTGCCATGGTCCACTGTCGAAATTTTGGAGCTAAAATGAAATGGGAAATGGTAAAACGAAAATCCTGCCTGAAAATTCAATATGCATTAGTTTTGTCATGTTTGAATTGTCTTTAAAGCATTTCGTTAAAACAAGATAATTTCATGTATTACTTTAATATAGCTTTTAAACTTGTTGCAATGTAATAATCTATCAAACAGACAAACACACACCATTGACGGCCTGTCCAATAACGTCCACCTCACAAAGTGTCATGTCCGAACGACCTTTCAGTCTGATGTACCTAGCAGTTGTGTTGTTAGGACAGTCGATGGCCACCGAATAGCCAGTAGGTCCAGATTTATATCCACAGGGTCTGCTGGGTGATGGACAGATGTAAGGGTCGCCCATGAATCCTCTCACGTACAGACTGGTCAATCGATCTGCGCAATGAAGACCATCTTTGATAATCTCACGGGTTTACATTCTGACGTATTGTGGATTCATTTACAGTTCTGATATTTATTAGGTCAGGTGCATACTCAAGGAATTGGACAGAATCTTGGCCGATTTTGTTTCAAGTCATGTGCCTAAACAGGGAAAATTGAGCGAAAATCTCAAAAGTCTTCTACCATTGATAATTCCAATTCTTCAGTACAGCGTCTTAGCCGAAACTCCCGTCGAGGACGACGAGCTCGATTGTGAAGACTTGTCTGATCTGCTACGATCAGATGACATTACCAGCTAATACGTGTTTGAATAATCACCAAATATGAACCTGATACTATTCATAAAGAAAATTCGTACTAATGCGGAAAATGCAATTGAAAAAAAATAACATTTACCAAAGAAAAGGTTTTATGTGAAATAATGCGAGGTGATTTGGGGTTCAACATTCAGGTGTGACATAGCGAATCACTGGGTCTTGACCCAAAGCCGATCGCACTAACCACTATCACGTCCCCGATATAGAATGAACTATTCATCCAAAATGTAAGCGAAAACCTTTCGATATCAAGCATAATTATGCTGCATTGATGTAAGCAAACTTTTCATTGGTTCATAGGTCCAATCTCGTTTTCTTACATGAACGAAAGCTGGTGATAGTACAGGTTTTTTTTTTAGCTAATTGGAAGTCATATATACCCTTCTACTTGGGACTTTTCATCAGGAAATTCGTTCTCAACTTCTAAAATCGGCGTTGCCATTAGAACCACAAATGAAAATTCGAAACGCCTATCCTGCATGTACATTTAGATAATCACCAACATTCAATACATGCCGCCATTCCAAGGACGTAGTCGAAAGTGTCAAAATAAATATGGGACAGGGAACCATAGTAGATACAAACTATGTGAACATCCCGATTTTGACATTTTAGAGATTGCAAAGACATCAGAGACACACATGTATATGCGTTATGTTACCATTGATACATATACATCAGTTCACACCAGTTACTTACATAGAAGTAATATATTTTCTCTGTTGTAAATAGTAACTCTGTTAATGACGAAGGTACCTAGCAGGTCGACAGTCCACCAGGTGTCAACCTTACCGAGGTGTGAACAAGAATTTAAATCCAGACGTTGGTTGTAGTTTCCATCTACAGCCATTTCACTGGTGTAAGTCTTGTAAACAGATCCTTGGCTTGTTGGCTTCCCCCTGGCTATGCTGTCCGAGATTGAACATGGAATCATCCCTGTAGATGAAAAATGATAAACATAGATTATTGTGCGAAATCTCTACTCGATACCCTTGACCAAACTTTGGCTCGACCACCCAATCAGCGGTAAATTGCTCAGTTAACGTACCAATCAAAAGATGTCAACCTGACACAACTCCGAATCGTTGAAAACCACTAATTCCATCTTACAAAATGTTCGTTCGATAGTGTTGTGTTCGCAGGGTTGTTCTATGACATGAGTATACTCTGGGTTATCGAGAATGGTGAACTGCAGGCTAAGGCCAACAAAATCAAACTCACGCCTCAAGGCTTTTTTTCTAAGTTTAAACAAAAGAAAAGGGGCAGATAACTGTAAATCTTTAGCCTCATAAAAAAATGGACATTGAAAATGTCACTCGTTTATGTTGAAATGAAGTGTAGGGGTGAGCGTTTGACTATTTGGAATAGTAACACATATACAATAATGTTTGTGCTAGTTTGTATAAAATATAATTTATTTCTTCATTCGAAAATTATGTCGCTAATGGCTGCAATACTGCCGAAGCGGCGTTAAGCAATAACTCACTCACTCACTCACTCATTCGAAAATAAAATGTCGTCAAAAATGTCGTCATCGCATCATTTTTGTCAGCATGTAAAGACCAGAAACATTTGTATTAATTTTGTGGGCCTAAAAGTGACGGCCAATCAACACGAATTTACTAACAGAACTAATCAGTTCATCGGAAAGGGAGTGGGCATGTCACTTGGTATTTCCCTGCAACTAATTACACAATCATCGTAGTTAGTAAATAGTGCATGTTCTCGCTTTTTAGCATCTGAAAGTTTATCCCTGTTAAAAAAGTATGCGTTCTTTATACAAACGACAGGCAGAAAATCTATGATATCAAGCATTCCCAGAGAAGCAACTAAAGTGTGTCATTGTGTATAAACGTGTGTGTAAATTTGCAGTTGGCTGACGGAAGGTTTTGAACATATGTAGATTCATTCAACGTTGTAAAGTGATTGTTTTCACAGAAAAACAGCACATTTATCTGTTAGACGATTTTATTATTACAATCGGAATGTCAGTACCATAAAGGTTTCTTCCTGTGTTTTTGTTCTGAATATGGTGTCGCCTCTGCTTGATTATGTAACATTATGAATCCTGAGTAAAAGGCTGCAATTTATAATCGCCTGCCGTGAATAAATACTGAGTTAAACTCTGGCAAATGTACACGAACTGTAGTGATTATGCTATTTAGCGACGAGTAATTAGCCTACAACCAAACGACCCAAGGTATTGTAGTCGCATACAAATATACTAATGAATTATGATGATTTTCCTCCAGTGCACTTGATTTAGACATGGGGAATGCTGAGATATTGTCCGTTTTTTTCATGATGCACTGCATCTACTACAAGTACATTGTATGTAACAAGTGCAATGCAAAAATGTGACGCAATATTAATTTCGAAAACAGAACTTTAATGCTGACAATTTCCAAATGCACGTCTTCATTATGCATGCATGAACAGTTAAATTATTCTGTGTCTGGTTGACTTTGTTAGTATGCAAACGAGTTACTTTGAAACAAACCCTTTCATTTCAATACATCATGCGGTTTTTAATCAACCGACACAAGACTCTGGGAATTAATATATACATCAAAGAAACCTACGATTCGGGTGATGACATCGCATTAACGTTTATAGTATAAACGTCTTTATAATCCGAAAATCATATTAAAATAATGTTAATAATTCAATCTGTCGGAAATGTTTTGAAATATCACTCACGGGGTGACACCAAAGTCAATGGAGTGTAGAAGAACTTGTCATTTTTCAGCGGGGAGACCAAACACTTAACATAATTAAAATATACGAAATGCATGTACTTACCCATGATTATTAACAGCAGCGTGGACTTCATAACTGAAAAATTCACATCTAACTGATTTAACACAGCAGCGGTTCAATGATCAATTCTAGTTCCATTTCAGTTAGCATTTCACGGATATCTTTAGCCTCGTCGAATAATATTCAACCTTATCTTTAGTGCGTTTAAATACGTGTTTGGTGAATCAAGATATTTTGAAAGAATTCGCAAACGAGTAGAGTTAGTTTACATGACATTTTACCAAGTTGTATACGTTACAGACTCAGATTTCTAAAGGAATTTACTCGGAATTCTCTTCTCATTTTTTGACTGTATTGATCAAAGACCTGTATTGCGATGTAAATTGTAATGTTAATTGAAAGACGCAGTTTGTTATAAAAGTGACGTAAATTGTAATAACAGTTACTTGCGGTAAAATGTAATCAATATTTACGTAAATTGTAAATTGCTGTCCCTCGGGATTTCTAATATTCAAACACTCATGTCATAAAAATAGTATGTCATAAGCAGCCTATATATTTTTTTGCAAAGCACTATTTAGCACAATGTTTACAGATAATTAACCGCTCATCCTGGAAAAACTAAGTTTAGAAACTTTTTAATAATCTATCACCCCATGTGTGTGTTTAACACCGACTAAAATAAGAGTATTATACCCTGATGAATGGAACTATGCATACCTTTACGACAATACACACTTTCTAATATATATTTTTATCTTATAACATAGCCTGTTGTGATTTTTGAAAGCAAATACGAGGGGCGTTCAATAAATAATTCCCCTGATAGAGTTCTACTTTACTTGAAGGAACGAAACTTGGTACAGTTTTTAGTCTCTCTCTACATAGGCACCACGCAGTGTGACACATATATCCCATCGCTTGATGCAGCCTTCTAGGTGTCAAAAGCCAGGACTTGACCTCATTAATGAGGTTTTCATCATCAGGGAAACGAGTTCATTTTAAAAATGACTATGTTTGGGAAGAGAAAGAAATCAGATGGTGCAAGGTCAGGAGACTACAGTGGGTGAGGAAGTATTTCATAGCCGCAGACCTGCGCTTCCGTCTGAGCTACACGTGAGCTTATAGCGTCTCTCGGTTTTCCGCAGACATGCGCTTCCGTCTGAGCTACACGTGAGCATACATCGTCTTTCGGTTTTGATAGCTTTCTCTGCAATGTTATTACAATCATGCCAACAGTTTGCTGCATTATACAATTCACGTCGTTATTACAAGTTGTGGCCATTTCTTTACACAGTCTAACACAGAATGATTTGCATATTTCTTTATTTTGTCTGCCACGCCAACTTTTGAATCTAGCATAACAGCAGCGCCATCAAACTTCACTGACACAAGGTGTGGTCCATTATAATCGGGGTCGACAAGATTCTCATAGGTAAAGCCCAGTGTTGATACAGCAGACTGAATTTCAAGCACACACTCAGAATGACAGTGAGCAAATGGTACGTATCGTAGGAGCATGACATGAAACTGGTTCCCCAGACTGACTCGCATATCTAATGAATACAGTTTCCTGTTCAATTACAACACTGTCAGTATTCCCATCACTCAAAATTATAACAACGTTGACATTCTCTAGAACCAGCTATAGCATGTATGACGGAACGTACACAAACATCGTTTAGATATTTGGTTCCCACATTATTGTCTAGAGATTCTAGTAATGAAAGATTTGCTTCAACGTCAGCAAATGCTTACCTATATATTAACCTGTCAATACTTTTATAAGTGTATCATTAGACTTGAATGTTTTTACAATTATTTTTTAAAAAGTAGATTCACATGCCCTTAATTCTATTTGTACTCGAAGAAGTGTCTGTATACATCTTTCACACATATTATACATCCAATGACTTTTCTCCAACATCGGATATAACCTACGGATTTCCCCGAAGTGGGAAATGACATACACAAGGTGTGTGCTAAGACATAATCATAGACAATTACAATTTTTAAACATTTTTATTAAGTTATATGCACATAATATATAATATTCCATTTCTTTACGTCACTGAGAAACCATTACATTTTGCACATTCCCTTGGGAAATACAATGACATTGGAGCGATTCAATATACACCCGATTTCCGTAATCTTTCATCTCACACTTTTCACAGATTCGTGTGTCTTTCTGAACAAACAAAGATTTCTCTATGCACGAACACGAGCATGCTAATCCTGTAAAAGAGCAAACCAAAAGTGTAATTTTCTTTATCGAGTCTGGGCCATGTTCCGTGACTGTGCACAGCTTTAAGAAGTTTATAATTTGGAAAAATATCTTTGACATGTCAAACCGTAACTGTGTGTGGCAGATTCAACGTGAGTGCATTAAGATTCTTTAAAGTGTTTGCCAAACGCAAACAAGGGAAATGCACTTCAAACAGACATTGATTTGAAATCAAACTACCGTATTCAATGAATGTAATGGATTTATAATTGGTTGTCTTTCTTTAAGTATAGTTTAACCATTCAGTCTGGGATGTGTCTTCAATAATCTGTAGTTGATGTTTAAATACCTGTGCATTGACCTTTTATTTTTACAAATACATAAATTTCAGAAGTAAAAGTAATACCATGCATGATATATGTCTCTATCTACACTCAACCGCAAAAGAAACGTCACCATAGAGAATACAAGATAATTCAAGTCAAGAGTGGTAACCGTGACTGAACCAGATATTCACCATATAATTATTCACCATTCATATAATGCGGGGGGAAATAGTCATTGGCTCAGTCTGACCGTCCGTGATCACATCGTTTCCGGAGCAGTACTTGAAAACTACTTGGCCAGTCCTCACCAAATTTGGCATACAGCTTCCCCATATCAAATTCAAATCAAATTCAAATTCTGCATTTTATGAATGGTTAAGTTAAATGCCAAACATTGCCATAAACTATTTCCCAAAATCAGTTTCAGCACCCCTGTTGTACTTATACATATATCAAAATATAGGTATTGGATTCTGATGTATGAAATTGTGGGTACTTCTTCACAAACCATGCCCCTATAAAAAGTACTCAAAATCGACTTTTTCCGGCAAGTTGTGTGTAGATATGCCATTGAAGGCGTGTCTTGGACTCTATAAACAATTGTAACTATCAATATAGTTTGGTTTAACCAAATTGTGTTCCATATTTATCTGGCAGGAAAGGCCCGATTGGCTTATGGCATGTTGTCCGTCCGACAATCCCTCCGTCTGTAAACTTTTCGCTTTTCGTCTTCGTCTCCAGGACCACTGGGTCTAGGAAGCTGGAATTATTTGTACAGACTCCTTGGTCAATGGGGATTCTGTATTGTAGACTTGGTGACTCAGTGGCCCCAAATACATGTACATGTAAGGGCCTCAAATGCCATTATCTAAAATAATTATTTTCATCTTCTCCAGAACGAAAGTCACAGGGGTCACTACCTCATCTTCTTCTCCAGTACCAAAAGGTCTCCAAAGCTGAAATGTTGTGTATAGATTCCTTGCCCAATGGGGATTCTAACCCTGCTACATACGACATCAAATATAGGTCACATAGGTCATGACCTGAAAAAACTATTTTCATCTTCATCTTAAATCTTCAAGTGTGTTTTTATTCGTTGGGGATTTTATCTCTGGCCTCAACAAAGATAGGTCAGAGGGGTAAGGACCTTAAAACCAATTTCATCTTCTCCATTTAAAGTTTATTTGTTGTACCTCTCATCTAGAAGTTCACATTCATAATTAGTTACTGTAATATAAAACCCGATGAGCCACAGAGCCAGGGGCTCTATTTTTTCTAATTTTATACTACTGATTCAACCACACTTAGCATAACAAAACAAGTCTGACATGGCCAACCTTCATCCCCTTCTTGTGCAAATATAAAAAAGAACACATTATCAATATTAGGTAAGTATTGAGACTGCTCTGATACTCTTTTATTGATTCGCCGTTGTCAGCATGGTAGCAAAGGTAGAGTAGTTAAATTAACATTGCACTTTATTAAGCAGCATGTAATAGTAAGTTGCATTTTTTTCTAACATCATTACATATCTTCGATATGATTGTCGGTCATGACAGTGATGTTGCAGACAGACACGGTTTGGGGAGTAAACCCTGCAGGATCAATGCAGTCCCCTCAAGTACCGACAGTTGTTGGTTTCTTGTGTCTCTCTCGGGGGGAGGGGGGTATGGTTGATAGCACAGTTGTTAGCGCTTTGGGTCTCTGTTGTGGAGAACTGTTCTGAAACTGTAAGGTTTGAGTGCATTGCTTCACCGAGTGTCAGCGCAGTACCACCCATGGTTGGCTAGTTCCAGCTGATGCTCGCAAGTGTTCCTGCAATACATGACCACTCGTTGCAATAATACTTGCAACCGTGATATACATGAAACTGCTGCCCCAAATCACTTCACTTCACTACATCTAAATTAAGTAAATCACGCCACTGTACTATTTCAACAACACCGTTTACTTCCCTCAGATAATCAACAAATGAAATAACAGCCACACATCGGTATTGATCAACCTTCTTTTAAAACATGTTATAAACAAGTGTGTATATTATACTGGCATTACGAGTAATACAATATTGAAGACATTGTGTACAATTTAAGGATTTCAGATGAAAGAATGATCTAGGTTACAAATTTCATACCCAATGTATCTGTGGTATCAGAATAAATAAGATATACATATTTCCAAACATGTATTTTGTATCCTACATTTACAACAATTAACTTCAGTTTACCTGTCCTCCTATCCGCTATAAATCTTCTGCCTATTTTACCCGACTAACCTCAAACTTTCCCCTTCAATAGCAGTATTCAAAAGAGCACTAAAGACCCACCTTTTCCAGACAAATTTCAACTGTTAACGAAGACATCATGACTCTGCCTTGTCTATATGTACAGTTTGTAGCGCTTGTGAACAAACTTTGCGATGCAGCTGTAGCTGTAGTTGTTCTGTCACTTCGCATCCTTACATTAAGTTTTAATTGTTACAACATATGCAAAGCATTCTTCCAAAAATATAACATCATTTAAGAAAGACATTCTGTCAAGTTTACTTTATTTCCCAGAGGTATAAAATGATTTATTGCACTTTTATGAAATTTTGGAATTTTATGTTGAGAAGTAATATTCGATTTGTTACATAGTCAAAATGGCCAATTCCTCTGGGGAAATAAGACAAAACTCATTCTCTCATCATCAAGTTGAAAGATTATTGTCTTATTCTTCCCTTTCTCATTATGCGTTCCCTGTCTTGAATTCTAAATATTGAATAGAGAATCTTAGCTCGCATACAATCAACTACATTTTCACAAAACAATATGGCCCGAAAGTTCAAAACAGGTATTGAGGCAGTTTAAGCTAGTCCGGATCTAAATCTAAATCAACATTGTTTGTTACTTACAGCTATTGCTCCAATATTTCAGTGCTATGCATAGCCACGGTGCTGTTGCGACCTTTCTCCCTGCAATAATAATAGCAGCATTGATATTAAAGACATAATCTTGAAAGCAGCGTTACACAACAACACATCACCTCACCTCGCCTTCTTTGAGACATACCATGTCCATTAGGATACTTATTGCAGCACTATAAAAGAAAAACATTCCGATTCTTGATTTCTGTTGAATTCGATATCAATACATTGATCACATGTCAAACTTAGTTTGTACAAACTTATGACCCTTGAAATACTTTAGTGGCTCATAACCTTCACTTATCATGTAGTAGATGCCTTATTTATAATGGTATATACAAACAATTACATACAATCAGACAAAACATAATATTAATAATGTTAGCTCTCAACATTTAAAAAGGTATTCCCTTTTCACATTATGGATGACTGGTTCTTGATGTATAACTAATTATTGTAAAAATTGTATAAAGTATTGTTAATATTACAGAATATTATAAGAATAATAATAAAGTGTTTAAAATGTTCGATAGCTATTATTCATAAACGGTACATCTTTGAAACTGTCCTTGTTGATATAGAAAATCTACATTTATTACAAATAAGGTGAATTTGATACGGTCATTATGTATGAACATTCTTGTCAAAACCAGAATGCTTCTTTTCATCGACATCACAATACTTTATGTCAAGTACATTGTGGCTAAAGATTATAATTCCCAGTTGAATCCGCAACCTTGTCAAACAATATGGTCGAATGGAATTCCCATGGTATCGACTGACTGTCACATGCAGTCTTTGATACTTTTGAGATCACAGAAGCCTATGTGGACTTTGGCGCCATTATTGACATGATATAATATGACTGACCTGAGTGGTTCATTTCATATTTCATACTACGGGAATACATAGATTACTTTCCCTTTATGATTATCTGCCAGGAGCTGAGATGTCCGAGGTTAGCACCAGACGGTTCTGACATAAGATAAATCCGCTTAAGAAAAAAGAATGTCAAATAAGACTCAATACATTCTTACGTTTTTCGTTTGAGAGAACTCTCTGAGTGACATATATTGATTGACAGCATTGACACAAATACTGATAACAGTTTCACAGGTAAAATATTCTATATAATATATTAGGCCATTCATGAATCCCTATCCCCTGTCTTGTATAGATTGGCCGAAAATATTCATGCCGTCCAACATCAATATTGTGCGTGAATATCTATAACTAAACCCTTTAGCATAACAGCACATGGGAACACACAAGGTGTAATTAATAAGTCTGTCTTTGAGTACCTTATTCCTCGATGCTAATTTTCTCCTTATATGTCCTCTCTTTGGACACTGAGGCAAATGTATGTTCACAACCGTACGGAATGTCGGGTTCTGTACAATGACAGACTGTTTTAGCGCTTCACTCCTAAACGAGGTTTCATTACAAATCAACCAACATTACACTGTATATTTTACTGCCATATTCCATGACAAAATCACTCATCAAGTTAGAGCATGTTTACAATTGTCATGTGATGGTCAAGCTTTAAAATGTTTACTTCAAGTATTTCAAACGCAAGTCTTTGGAAACTGAAATTAAACATTATCGATGAAGACAATTGAAGCTTTATTTCACAGCATCATGAAACTTAATTGACCTAGACGTAATCAATATAGTTCAAGGTAAAAGTGCAAATATAATGATGAAATATTTGATGAATTACATCAATTAATCTAAATTGGCCTGTTGCAAGTCCAAGACGTCAGGGAGGAGATCAATTATACGAGAGGGGTCATGGCTGTTTAAGACTGATACTAGTAATTTTAGGGCAATGCTGGTAATAGATTATGAATAATTAACCGGAATAAAATAGTTTGGCACCTGTCACCATAAACAACATGATCAATCGCTTCCTGACTTCCTTCCACGAGATGCTAACTTAATAACATTTAAATACACAGTGTGAATATCGAGTGGGAGGGAGGAAGTTCTACCTCCTGTCTCATTAAGATAATAGCGAAATCATAATAACTAGTAGACAGCTTAATATACCGTATACATCGACAGCTTGACATGCCAATATAACTATTCATTTGCACGTTCAATGTCATTTTTTTTTCTATTATGAAGTTAAATTTCTTACAATTTCAGCAACTTAGTGAGTACTTGTAATTTACAAATGGATCGAATGATCAACATTTCACATCTAACAATCTGCGACACACTCCACAGGGAACAGGTTATATACACATTGTCGTAATCTCCAAACTACATGCAGATACTCGTACTATAATTTGTATTTTTATTATTGCCACCAATTTCACTTCACATAATATAACTTTGTGACACATTTTACCTTTACATGGATGGTTGAACAGATCAAAACAGTCCTAATATATTAACACCAGACTAGTTTTTGTGAAGGAGAAATAAAATCAGAGTTTCTACGTGGAATACAGTGTACAGAGTAAAAGAGACATTTTCCCTATTCCAAAGAGAAAGAGGAATTTCATTTCGCATATTTCCCGTAGGAAATGCGAATGACAAAAGTAAAGCAGATATACTATATATTATGTCTAGGACTTCACTACGATGTAGTGTAGATTCACTATTATGTTCCGTCGTCATGGGAGTCATTCTACATGTTATTAACGAGTAAATGATGTTGAATCTTTGATTCGTACTTTTTGTCTGCGACCAGCCTTTACCAACTCCTGTGGTATGAATACCATTTGGAAATCCGCATATCTATCACAGGACAAAAAGTGGTTGAATCAATTTGCCGGATTCTACACTGCCGGATTCGGTAGAATCTGGAAGGATCCGGCAAGCAGATTCCAATTTTTGTCCTGTGCATGTTACTGTTGGCTTCACGATTTAGTGATATAAGATATATAAGTAATGTTTGTAATGCAGATATCCACAACGAATGCAGATATATTTGATATCGTTATTTAATCTGATGAATTCTTCAATTCTCTTATCGTAATCTACATACATTATTTTGGTTTAAAAAGTAGTATAGATAATAAATGAATAGTATTTGACCAAGCTGGTTAACAGTTAGAAATGTAAGAGAGACACCTTTACAATCGACTTTTTAACTGTGTATTGCAAATCTATTACGTTTAAATGTGAAATATGCATAATCATATGTTATAGCCTATCCCTTCTATAACAAATTTATTAATTAACATCAAAGAGCTTTCAAAATACAGTATATTTGTACTAAAACATACCCATGCAAGTAGTCACGTCAATTAAAGACATGTTAAATCAAAGTTGGAAATCATAACTGCGCAGGCATTAACAGAATGCACTTGACGGCCCCAGAAAAAAACAAGTCAGACATTTCACGTTCCTCAGTGACGTTTCATGTCAAGTTCCCATTTTGTTTTCAATTGAAGGCGCTGTGCATAAATAATCCCAATTAATCACCCATGATTTATACAGATGTTATCAGTGTTAAAACAAGTGTTGTAACACATGCAATGGAATTAATTAACTACCGCACAATGACCTTGTTTCGTAAGGGAATGTCCGAAATGATGTAGTTTGGATATATATCTTTTTGGTTGACATAATCTCTTGAGATACTGGTTGTTGAATGTTTGTAATTTTGTTTCCATTATTGACATGAAGACGTGATGGATGACATCCGTATGATGTTAATATGTGACTTGGGGATGGGTAATGTTACTAAAGAAAGTTGGACTAAAGAAGTTGAATAAGGAAGTACTGCCAATGTTACATGCTAAAGATATACAAAGTTCTTTGCATAATACATGATATGTGTGTTTAGGGTAATGTTAAGACAAATGTTGACCCCGAAGCCTAATCACTTATTGCTTGCAAAATAGAAATAAATGATACCTCTAGTTTTGCATTTATTAAATAACTCATCCTTCTTATTCACAAAGAGCCGATGATTTTAACCTGAATTGCAAACCCCCCGGTAAATGGACGCTAAATTATGATTCCATAGGCAAAATGTATCCTTAATTGTAAACATGTACCAATTATTCTTTCTGAAACTGGCATGTTCTTACCCTCCAATTGAGGTGCTTATCAATATTTCCGTAGTAATTAACTTGTTCATGTTTGACAACAACAAATTCATGCTGTTGTTTGTTAAGTGTTGATTTCTGCCTTTTATATTAACTCAGCTCGTTAGTTTCATAATATTTGATTTATTATTACAAAGATTTAAAATAGAACAAATCTTGTGCGAGCAATAGAACATCCTGATGTGTTGCAAAACGTTGGATGAGCAATGAACGACGCTGCTTCAAATTTACAACTGGTGTATTCCCTTAAACGTTTAGCAAACTTAAGTTCTTACCTTTAATATGGACAGAACGCATTACATTGGGATTCGTATTTTGACTGGATAGAAATAAGAACGATGGTCTGTATTTATGTTTTCACCACTAGGGATGTGTTAAAAACCAATGATATCAATGAATTCAAACAGGGGTTGCGTGAGAAAATATTACTTCAGTATCTTCTCTGGAGAACCAACATGCTGATTAATGTTATTTACCTGTCATGATTGACAATTTACTCTTAATGAGCTCATTGAAGGTGATTTCCAAAGATCAGATCATGTTTGTTTTCATGAAGTGTTTAGTTATCTAACAATCAATACAAACTGGTGTTTGGATTCCCGTACTGCAGTCTAAAATAGTTCATTGATCGTATGGCATTACTGTCGTAAAGCCTTTAAGTTGGACATGATGAAAGTCAAACTAGTACGTTGCTTTTACTCTGTGGGGATATCCATTTAAATTACTAACCATTTAAAACTGCTTCACATAATGGTAGGACATTTGGAGGAACTAATATGTGCATAAATTTTACCAATTTATGTCAATTTGTATACACGGTCATGTTGCCAAATGCCTGACCGTCGCAGTCATTTAATAAAATGGTTGAAACATTGAAGCATTTGGAAAAATGACATCTTGACTGTAACATTTTGTAACTGACTGTTACATTTAAATTGGAGGGCCCTGATACCTTATCACTTTGGTATTATAAACAACTACCCTCACTATATTGTAACATGTGCATTGAATGTAAGGCCATTTTTATTTACCATGCATTGTCCCATATATTCAAATGTTAACGTGAAAAACGATTGTATGTGTATAGAGATTAGTGTTCCTAAAGTCCGAATGAAAACAGTTTTACTACATAGCGCTTGGGGCTAAATGACATTTGAATTTGATATTGATCAATTGTATTATCAAATATATGTAATTCAAGTTGATCAATGCAATAACGACAACACCTCATTGATCTTTAGTATTATTTTTAATTAAACATGTTTTGCTGACGGTTTGTAAATTGTATCGAATTATTCATTTGCATTTTTTTCACTCTCTCTTCCATTTCTTATGTTATTTCATGTTCTTTCTATGAACAATGTATATGTTAAAGGACAACTCACACATTCGTTCATTTAGTTTTTCTTAATTTTTAATCTGAAACGAACGCCAATCATTTGACGATCAAAGTTTGCCAATTTGAGTAACGTAATACCCACAACGACAGATTATGCTCACCCGAATTGTATCTGGTAGTATAGCTAGTCAACTACATTTACAAGAAGGATGGTTTCTTTGTTTCAGACAATAACATATGATGTTAATGATTAGACGGATTTAACTGTTTTGACAGCGTCTCTCTTTCAAAGCTATGGAATCTCACGATGCTATTACATGAAAACGTTCTTAGATGCAACTTATTTATAAGCAAGCATGTTGATTGTCTCAATTTGAGACATACTATTTTTTTTATTTAATGTATCATTATGAAATAACGTTATTTAGTATGCAGTAAAACATGCATGGAAAATAAACGTTTGACGGAATGAATATGTTCTAAGATTTAGCATATGTTCAATTCCAAAGGAATAAAGTGTCTAATACAAATCTAAGATTATTACTTAGTATAAATTGCTAATGTAGTGAAATTGTCATACATAGATTATTGATGCTTATCTGTGCTACTGAAAATAATATTTAATGTTGAAAGTGTATGTTCATACAAGGATGGATCTCATTTGCTGGGACACTGTCCCATATTGTGTTCGATGCAAATGTTCGACAGTAATATTATATTGACATCCGTTAGCGAGAGTCTTTAAGAGCATCACTATGTAGCTTCAGTTCTACCATATGTATCTGTAAGTGTACTAAATGTCTCATTGGTTAATGTGTATCATTATAATTAACTTGTAAATTCATATATGTTACCTCCTGTATTATGAAAACTTATGTACTATGGTTGAAGAATATTAACTTGAATGTGATGTTCTTTTATTATGACATTTGATTCGTTTCACAAGATAAGATCATTTGAGTGTGGGGAGTAGTTAGTAGGTTGTAGTTAAACTGCCTATTTCTTCCTGTTGCTCTTTGGGTTGATTAAAGTCATAACAGTCAGCACTATCCAGTATAGGTTGCACAAAATTACTTTTTTTTTATATAATACGCAGTGTTTCTGATCAATACCCATCAGTTTGTCACTGACAATTTACTCTGAATGAAGCTCGTTGAAGATGATGGAGGTGAAAAGATGATCTTGGCTTTCATGAAGTGTCTAGTTATCTAACAAAGCATTGGACATTATGTTTGGATTGATGCAATGAAGCAGCGGCATTGGGACAGTCGAACACGATGCAGATGTTATGCGATAATTGTTATTGGGGATCAGAAAGAGCATGTTAAATTTACAATCAATTTGCATATTTGTGGACATGTGTACTTGTTTCCTATATTTAGACAGGTGTAATATCACATCACCATAAACGGCAGTCAGCGTAATACAATGTTCATTAACAACCTGTGTTAAATAAAATCCAAACAGATACACAGTGTCACCATTCACTCATTGTATTTTAAGTACATGGTCACTTATAACAAATTTACATGACCAGTTACTTGTAAGCTTCTTCACCACGAAAAGCTCTAAAACGCTGAAATGTTGTGCAAAGACTCCTTCGCCAATTGGTGCTCTAAGTTGTGAATTTGGTGTATATTGGTCATAGGTGCCACGAATTGAAAACTTCTACATTCTGAAACGTATTTAGTTTATCGTTAAACGCTTGATAGCCTGGTGAGCTACGGAGCCAGTGGTTCTATTTTTTAAAGTGAAATATCAAAAAAGTCCAGACTTTACATTAGTTTAATCTACTGGAGGGTAACGGTACACTATTGGAGGCAATACAACGTCATATCAAGATGGGATATATTTTTACACAACTTTGTTTTAAATGATTACTATAATGTTTGTTTATACATGTTACATAGTACATATTTATATTTAACACTAAGTTAACTAAAAATCGTAATGTAAGCCATAATATATGTCTACCTCTGTTTACAAAATGGTTCTTGTGTATAGGCCCTTAACAGGGAATGTTTCATTATATTACAACAAATTGCCCACCAGACAATCAATCCCTCTTTATGTTTAGTTCAAGCCATAACTACTGTGTTAACCCGTAATTTCTAATGCATGGAAAGAATCGTGATAGATATTATATCCATGACCTACATAGCTATTATACTTTTAGAACTATGTCTATCCTTGTATCTGAAGAAGAATGTATATGGACAATGTGGTCAATTAATTATAAATTTCATATTTCAGGTTACGTTTTTAAAAACAATTCGTATATTAACTTGGAAACTAACAATGATAAGTTTCAATACTATAGCAAATTAAGTCTACTGAAATGAGTTTAATCAAAACATCAAAACTGTTTAATCCATTAGGCCTTATAATGTTTTAACATAGAATATATAATATTTTTATTACAACCTTATTTTGCATTCATAAGCTATTTTTATTTATTCTGTAATTCTGAGGAGTGTCCAATTATTATAATAATCTTCAAATGCAAAATAACAATATGGCAAACACTTTTTTTGATGGGATTCATGACAGTCTTATGGACTCTTGTAATGTCATGCCTCAGGGATGACTGCAAACGTCTGTTTTCATTCGTTTCCTAAAACGGTATCGAAAACGTGTCTGTAAGCGATTTGAAATCACTTCGTGGTGTTTACGTATTACTGTCGGATTGAGAAACATGAGAAACATGTGATTTTGAACAGCAATTCCGAAATGGAAAAGGAAACCCGAGTATTCTATGGTTAATTCTCTCTGCTCCAGCACAGTTATTGCACACTTTAACGGATCTAACGACCTCAAACATCTTTGGTTTGTCTTCGCCAAAGTAAATAACGAACCATCCAAACTTTACTTTGCTACATTTGGGACCACAATATCTGCAATAGTGCATTTACCTGCACATTTCGTTTGAACGAGTACCTTGCGGCATTCGCATAGCAATATTAGGCATATAATTAATATTGAATAGAATTTATACAATTTGTTTTCTCATGTCCTGCCATGTCGTTCATCTCAACATAGTCTTTAACGATGTGATACACTTAAACAGATGCAAGTGACATCCAATTAAAGAACGATATACATGTACATGGCAGTCATTTTTGATCATCATTCAAAATACCTTTGTGAGGAACAGATACATTGGACGTGATATGTACAAGAGTGTTGTGGAACATGTTTATTCAGTAATTCTAATGATAACAATTCCAAATGTGAAACTTGTGTTTGCAGACATATTTCTTTAATTATTATTTCAAATATTCTGATTTCACATTCTGCACATGTATTAGGTCAGTGTTTGATTTTGAATGAAAACAAGTAAATATAATTATATTTGGTATCTAGAGAGACAAAATACAATTTTAGGAAAATACTGTTCTATGTCACTTTAATATAAGACTAGAGGTTGCAAGGATACTTGATCTGCAAGGAAAGACCTACGACGTGCCATATTATATAATGTGTGGACCACTGACTACGTCAACATGTGAGAATTGTTTCGGAGTGTTGAATGTATGGAGTTCTTCCATTAAATGTGCATCCATTGTGTTTCATAAAATGTTATCAGGCTTTAATACGTCCCGACTCACCATATGTGCTGTTTAATTTACAGTGCAAATAAATTCACTCGGCTTGCATATTCATCCCGAACCACCAAATATTTCATAACTACTAGTTTCCAATAAAATTCGAGTAACATCATTATGCAAGTGCAGAAACCGAAACTACACGCCCATTTACTTACACAGTAGTTATATGACATATTAAACATGATCAAACCAAATTTATCAGCTTGTCTGTTATAAATACGATTCCAAAATTACGTTTAACTCACGCCACACGCGGTACATTGTTCGGTTTTCGATCAGCAATCACTACTTTTACCTTCATATCGTCAATATACTAAGCAATTTTTGGCAAAAGTCAGTACTTCCCGATAACATAACACAATTTATAACGTTCAGCGTATGTGACCCCAAACAACCCAATGGATCTACCTTTAAATGAAAACAACACACATTCACTTAGGTATAAATAATCCCAATTAATCACCCATGATTTATACAGAGGGTATCAATGTTTAAAAAAAGTGTTGTAACACATGCGGTGTTATTTTAAAAAAAAGAGTCATGGGCTCTGTAAATCATCAAGACTTCATTGATTTATTATCTAAGGTTGAATATATCTAGGTTATCTCAAATAATACATTGTTAACAAGCAAAACATAGGTTTTTAGATCATGACCCTTGTGACCCACATTTGGAGTCCACCAATCCTACAATTAAGAATCATTTTTGACCAAAGAGTCTCTACACAACATTTCACCTTTCTAGGGCTTTACATTTTTGAGATAAAGATGAAAATCGGTTTTGAGGTCATGACCTGTGACCTAGATTTGGGTCACAGCGTCACGAAATCTAGAATTTAGAATCCCCATTGATCAAGGATTCTGCACACAACGTTTCAGCTCTCTAGACCTTTTGGAACATGAGGAGAATATGAAAATAGTTGTGTTAATGACGTGGCCCCTGTGAACCCATTTGCTGTCACGGGGTCAATAGATCTACAATTTAGAATCCCCATTGGCAACGGAGTCTGCACACAACTTTTCAGAACAAACGTGAGAAGATCTTAAAGCCAACTATCTACTAATCTGTCAGCCAAATGCTGTTGTTAATCACTTCGTACTAAAGGGAAATAAAGTAACAAAGAAAGTCGTTAAAAAACAATACGTTTGTTGAAGTTTATTGCATTTTTAAAATTTAGAATAGTGAATATGTATACACTAACAAGCGTTTGAAAGGGAGCAACATAATATCTTTCCCAAATTAAATTGATTACATAATGCTTTAATTGCTTAAAGGATGTTATGACGCATATTTGAATCTGAGTATAATAGTTTCAGATTTGACATTATAAACATCATATATAGTGCGTTGTCAATAACAACAAGTTACACGTTTGTTTTGTACTTAAAAAGATTAACATGGTCGGGTTCGTTAATAGGGATATAATTCTGTATTGCGGTAAAGGTACATACTTATTGGTTTGTGATACTTTATAACTTTAGTAAGTTTAATAAGCCATTCAAAGTAGAAAAGTACACAATGCAAAAAGAAAAAAAGAAATAATGGAGTTTATTTATGTCAATGATGAGCAATTGTTTTTTGACGTATTTCCCAAGGGACTAGCACAATTTTATTGTGTAACTGAAAGCAAAACAGTGCTTAAAACTTTGTAAAGTGCAATCAAACATGTGGCTGAGAGAAAATCCCAATCTCTACTTCTGTCTGGTAGTGTTAACCAAGCCATTTAACCAACCATTTTGTAAATCACTTCATACACCAAAAATATGTTCAACGAGCATATGCAAATATTGTGATTATCGGAAAGAGAATGTATTGTGTACATTTAAAACAAGGAATGCCTTTTAAGAGACACCGATTGAGCCACTTTAGTTTTATGTATTTCTGATAGTTTTCATGAATTAAATTGTGCTGTCTAGTCCGAATACAATAGTAATGCTGAAAGGCAGATAAGGACGAGTGGTAGACTAGATCGAGACTGGAACTATATTTCAAGAGACTAACATGCATGACCTTTAAACAGGTTTTACGATAAAGGTTCGAATTCGGGTTGAGGGAATCTACAGTTTCAGAATGTTTATTTTGTAGCTAATATAAGTCCTTTAAAATAGTCTGTGGATACACAGACATACATCGATACTTACTACCCTCTCGAAGTCACTTATTATTTTGAGGTAAGTGATTATACAGAAATGAAATATTTCTATGTTAACATAGCATGAATAAAATTCATAAACTTACGTATGATCTACAATTAGTAGCTGTTCTTTGGAGATAATGATGGTACTGGTGATACATGTAGCGTATTATTTCATTCGTTCATCTAGAGCCTAACACAATGCTGAAAACTATCATAATGTGCTTATCTAAAATGCAGATATCTGAAGATGAAGTAGTGTCAATAAATATATATGTTTTGTGTGTTGAACTAGTACCTCTAGTTCAAAGATTTATGAAGACGATTTTGGAAGACGTCATGATTTAATTTTTTTCCAAGTTGATATTGAGTACAAGAGATACTATGCTGTAACAAAATATAATCTCACTTTTCGGGGGTAACTTATATAATATATATATATATATATATATATATATATATATATATATATATATATATATATATATATATATATATGTTGGCAAATGTAGCAAACTAATGCTCTCTCCTACACTTTCAGAGACACGTGTGGTTATTAATTAGGTTGCATATGGTAAATACAAATTTTACGCTCATTTGCAAAAAAGTCATAATGTTTGCAACGTAGCATTTGATTTGTTGTAGAGTGTTTAAATCACAATGTTCTTGAAAGGTAATGTAATGTCATGCTTCAGGGATGATTCTCTTTACATTGGATCCTGCAATCGTACGAGAAACGTGTACACGTTATTGGAATAGTAGTTTTACTGTACATAGTACATACTTATTACTGTTAAGAAGTAAGATATGAGAGAATTATAATTGGTCATAAGAACACGGAAGTGACACCAATATATGCAGCTTAGCCATTGGGGTTTTACAACGATTACCAAGTTAAGTCAAGTTAATACATTCAATGAAGAAACAAATAGAGAAGGAATCAGAAATTAACGAAGTCTGAATTAATGTATCTCTGCACCTGTCCATCTGGAATTCAAGACGTACACAAATTGAAAATATTCGAAAATGCAATTGATTATGTTATTTGATAAAAGTAACTTATTTCTTGCTGCAATAATTTAAAATGTGGTTAAACTTTTTTGATATTGCAGCAAGAAATAAAGCATTTGTTTTGTAATGATAACAATTGCGTTCAATGGATTGTTGTTTTTACCTTTAAAACAAACACAATGTTCCTCATTGAGATCAAATTTTCCTTCAAAATGATTTTCAAGCCTTTTCTGAAAATGTTCTCCATATGCTTTCTGCATATTGTCAATCATATAACACATGTAATTATAAGATGGTTTCAACCGGTTCATTACATAAAGAACAAGCAGGCGATTCTACATATCCCATCTTGAACATTTGTACTCAGGATATTATGGATGATATATAAATGAAACCATCTTTATTGACTGCTTTGTGTGCATCATTTTGCCATTTGATTAATATTTTTCCATTCTGTATCAGTTTATTCCTTCTGGAATTGTTCTTCCCATTTCATGAATGTTTTGAATTTTGAAAATTTTGGATCAATAAAGTTTTATAAAATGCTGAACAAACTTGATGGTTGCTTATTTTAGAAATATTAAAAGGCAAAAAGGGCCTTGAGATGTCTTTAGCATTGGATTTATTATGGCGTAAGAAAAGACGACATTGATTTCATAATTCCCTCATAGGTCAAGAGATCTGTTCTGATGTTATATATTTTCACAAAATCTGTATATTCAAACATTCTTCCATCTTCATCAAACATGTTTACTATATATGTAAAACAATTTTTATTCCATTGCTGGATATATATTTTTTTCCCTCCCAATGTTGATATTGCTGTTGTACCTAATGGATTTTGTCACTTCTGCTATCGTTATAAAATTTGTGGACCTGAAGGTGAGAACTTCTTTCCAAAACTTATTTGAAATGTTATGAATAACCTTCTTTATGATATAGTACGAATCTGCTAGATACAGTATCTTTATATCCATACGAATATGCTCTTATTTGCACCTCCCCTAGTGACGTCAACATGCATCAAGGGAACCTTCTTGTAGGCTTATCCATTTATGAAACTGCATTGAATTACTCTAACAAACAAAATGTTTCGTATTTCGGATGTTTGAAGTGATTTACAAATGGCTTGGTTAACACACAGTAGGAGACATTTAATCAGTTGAGATATTCTCATAGCCACACGTTTTATTGCACTTTCCGAAGTTTTAAAGTTTAACGCGCAGCTGTAATCTTCCACTAGCTTTGCACTTGAATGTCTCTCATACAACCCAATTGTGTAACTCCCTTGGGAAATTCAATGAAGAACTATTGCTCATCATTGAAATAAAGAAACTCGATAAACCATGTTTTCTTTCTGCATTATGTACATGTCTACTTTGAACGCCTACCGGTATTTAAACTTATTAAAGATCAAAATTCATCACCAAGACATAAGATTGAAATCGTAATTATCACAGAGCAGAATTACGTACCCATATATATATATTTGTTTGTTTGTTTGTTATTTGTTTGGTGTTTGTTCAAGTTTTCAGTCAGTAAATATTCAAATGGTAGTTCAAAGAATAACTAACTAATATATATATATATATATATATATATATATATATATATATATACACACACACATACATACAATATATCCCTACTCACGGGCACGACCATGTTAATAATGGATAAGTGCAAATTAAACATGTAATTTGTCAGATCGATTTTAGATTTTATTTAAGCGCAAGAACAAAACGTTTGAAATGGGCGAAAATCAACTATTAAATGTCCAATATGAAACTATTAGTTGCAGATGCAACCTTGCAGCAAAACTCGAATATTGAATAATTAATTTAGGTGAGGCAAGAGAATCTGTCACTCACCATATGTGTTTGTTTGTTTGTAAATTATTCATTATTCACAGAAATTCAATTGTTTCATGCTTAAGGAACTTCGACATTGCATTTGCAGATTGAACATGTTATATATATAATAGCCTATAAAACTTTCCTTTCATTTAATCAAAAGTGCACAAATTACTCCAACAAACTTTTTGTTTTATTGGAGTGACTTTCCTTGAAGAGTTACTTTATTCCCCAAAGTATGAAGTGATATATAAAAACTTGGCTCACAAGATCTTTTCATGTTTTTGTTCTTTAATTAATTTATCAAGTTTCATGATGATATGTAATCTTCCATTTGTTTGGCAGTAAACTGTGACTGTCACACAATCAAATACTGTAACCCCTTGGGAAATAAGACCAAAACTATTGTCTTATCGTAGGTAAAAAAAAAAGAAACATAATTGTTGCAATCTTTGTTTTTGTGTAGTTCTCTGTTCTGAAACACACGAAGAGCCAACAGTTGTAGTACAGTGGTGGACCTTTCCTCAACACACAGTCTGTGTCCATGCAGGAACATGACCATGTTAATATTGTTAACGAGCAAAACAAAACAATATTCTATATCAATTCTAAGCCTTACTCCGTGACCGTGCACATATTTAAGAAGTTTATAATTTGGAAAAATGTCCTTAAATGACAAACCTGATACAAAATTTGGACAGATTGAATGCGTTTGCATAACATTTCTGTAAAAGAAATTACCAAGCTCCAAAAAATGTATTTACATCACATTAGAAATTACTTTAAGAGTCAAACTTACATGTAAATTGCGATGCAGACCTGTGTTTTAGAGCTACTTGGACCTTAAGTCAATATTCAATTTAAATTTGAGAATTTTAAGTTGTTATGAATGCAATGAACACCACAAAGTTTTGATAATGTCATTGAAGGCATCTTTCAGTTTCATACGTTTGTAATTGTCAATTATTTTGACATTTAATAATTGCATATGCATATTTATTAAACAGAGTGTCGCCTTTTTCCTTCTAATGGAAAAAAGTCCATTCAGACAACAGGTAGCAACGATTTACCCATTTTGAAGGTGTCTGGTCCCACACCCTCAAATACCACACATTCCGAGATGTTCCCGGCCGATAAAGTATCCTTGAAATCGAATCAAGTATCCTTGAAATCGAAGTCCTACAAAACATTTAATCACATGTTTGACAAAGACTTACCTAATAACAGGAAAATACATGCGATTTAAATATGATCAGACTTATCTAGCATTCAATTATGTCTGCAAACATAAGTTGTTCATTTTGCATTTAATTTTGAAAATGAATAAATATAAATGTTCAGCAACCATGTTATTGTTGTCCAGTTCGCTTCCATCTGTTCCTTTCTAAGGTATTTGAATGTGGGTGGATGTACAATGTATTTTTGAGCTGCTGAAGGTTGGTATGGAAGACATGGTTGAACATGAGAAAACACATTGAATTAATTATATTAAATTATTAATTATTAGTGCTGAGGAATGGTGAATGCCCCAAGGGACTCGTTCCTAAAAAGCACAAGAGATTGTACTATTGCTTCCAGTGTGTTCCAAGATAAAGCAAAACAAGCAGACAGAGTCGGCCATATCCCCCGCCATGTAGGAATTTTGAATATATTTATGCATGTTTAATATATAATGCATTTACTTTCTTGAAAATTGTTATAACTCATAAATCATAAGTGATAGTTCTAACCTGAACACGTTGATAGTCTGATTGAACTCAGTTTTACAATTACCAGTGTGTCCTAGAAATAAATGTTTTTGCCCATTTTTGCACATTGACCAGCCATATTTGTTCTATCAAGTTTCATCGAGCTTGGTCTTATTGCCTTGAGTTTTGTTTCGGAAACAACACAATTTTTAGATGCATTTCCAAAGAAACGGCAAAGCAAAAGATCAATGAGTGAGTGAGTTATTGCTTAACGCCGCTTCGGCAATATCGCAGCCATTGGCGGCGAGCAAAAGATCAAAGAAGTAGAAAACTAACACAAAGACACAATGACAAGGTTCATTGAGGTTGGTCTCATGTGTTTGAGTAATAGTTTGGAAAAAAATTCAAAGATGAGTATTAATGGAAAACTTGGAAACGGCAAAATCAATTCGATGAAGTTGAAAACGCAACAAGGTACAATGACACATGATGATTGTTCCATATTCTAAGTTTCATCTAGACTACTTGGTTGATACCTGTACAAACTTTCAGCAAAATATATTGAATAGTTTTGAAGTTTGAGGCCGGAATATAGTTTTCCCTCTTGGTTCTAAGTCCAGACTGTTTGCAGTCGTAAAAAAAATTAAAAAATATTCTCAAATTTCTATATAGCAAAAGGCACATCTAGACTACTTGGTTGATACCTGTACAAAGTTTCAGCAAAATATATTGAATAGTTTTGAAGTTTGAGGCCGGAATATAGTTTTCCCTCTTGGTTCGAAGTCCAGACTGTTTGCATTCGTAAAAAAAATTAAAAAATATTCTCAAATTTCTATATAGCAAAAGGCACATCTAGACCACTTGGTTGATACCTGTACAAAGTTTCAGTAAAATATATTGAATAGTTTTCCCTCTTCTTGGTTCTAAGTCCAGACTGTTTGCATTCGTAAACATTTTTTTTTTAAATTCTAAAATTTCGATATAGCAAAAGGCACATCTAGACTACTTGGTTGATACCTGTACAAAGTTTCAGCAAAATATATTGAATAGTTTTGAAGTTTGAGGCCGGAATGGAAAAGCCCGGACGCACAGACGGACAGACGGACGGACGGAGCTCATTTCTATATCCCCCGCCAACTTCGTTGTGGCGGGGGATAATTACAGAAATTATGTTAGGTAGTTATCTTTCAGCAAACCTGTAAAAATAGCAGTGGTAGATCAGATTGAATTTACCATCTAATACCCATGATTCCTTTTCCATTACAGAATTGATGTTCAAAATCACATTAAGGTTGACTCCTTGTTGCTCAATCCGACAGTGATATGGAAACACCTTGTAATGCTATCAAATCTCTTACAGTCATGCTTTCGATACCGTTTTAGGAAACGAATGGAACAAAAGTGTCGTACATCATCCGTGAGGCATGACACTGCACGAGCAAGTAAAATTGTTCTGATTCCAGTCAAAGAAGTGCTTTCCATATCAGAAATTTTTATTTTCCAATATTTCAAAACTAATTACTCATTTCTAATAACATATAAGAACTATTTTGTCAAAATATCGAAATTTCAAAAGCAGCTGTGTTAGCTGCGCTTTGCGACGCTTACAAACAACAAATTACGTATATATGTTAATGCGTTTCCATGTTGTTAAAATGTAGTGAGTGAATGAATGGTGACTATTCAATTGTATTACCCTTAACAAAGAAGGACTTACGCAAATCCCCGTACCTTACCTCTGTACAGAGTCAATTTGTTAATACTGGTTGTTGTATTTAATTTTATTTGGTTTTTAATGAGCTTTACAATAGCATAAAATATACTAGTTATGGTAACACTATATCACACCTCTTTAATTATAGGAAAACGTATACAACGTTACATTTGCACAGGTTTAACAAATATGTACATTTGATTGTACATTTCACAAGCTCTTTCTGTTCCACAATAACAATAATCTTTGTTCTTGAGTTGCGTCGTGTGCGTGTTCGTCTGTCCCTATGACATCGAGCTTAACTACCCTTAAATACTGAACCAATGATACATGTTAAGACTACATTGCATCAATCCAAACACAATTTTCAATGATTTGTTAGATAACTGGACACTCCATGAAAAAAATGATCTAATCACGCCCATCATCTTCAACGAGCTCCATTCAGAGTAAATTGTCAAAAATTGACAAACTGATGGATATTGATCAACAACACTGCGGCCGATAGACGGTATATAGTTGTGTAACCTCAAACGGATACACTGACAGTTTTGACAAGTTTGAAAGGATACTTGCTTCAATCAACGCAAAGGGAAATGAAAAAATAGGCAATCTAACTATAAAATTCGAATGTTCTATCTGTTAAGATGTTTTGGATTTTTTGGTAAAAAATCGAATGTCTTAATAATTTACAAACAGTTGATTATAGTTAATATATGTTGTTTTCTGAATGAGAGCGACTAACAGGAAATTGTCTTATAAATAGCTTTCTGTCATGTTTCCCTGTACAATTTGTTTCAATGCAACATATACATGTATTATATGCAACAGTTTTGTTCTTATCCAAAGGCTTACCTTACACAACCACCAGGCAAGTGGAAAACTCCTCGTCCACGTGCATCAAAAAGATGTTTTATCGAATTCATATCAATATACATTGCAGGCCAAATCAGCACACAGACATTGCTGTTGTTGATCTGAATGTAAATGTATATGTGTCATTATCCCAAATATGGAAATATATTTAAAAAGTGTATCCAAAATTCAAGACAATACAAGCATTTACTATCACAGAAGGTCACCTCTGCGGAACTGTGACTTCGGCTGGGAAGAAGATTTGGCAAATAAGTAAATTTGAATTCTGATAACGAAATGGTTTAACAAGATCCCCAGAAAAGGTAGCCTGTATCCGTCAATATATTAAAGGTATATTACCACTGAAACATCAAAACCCTGGTTTATTATATACAATATAACATATGACTACTGAGAAGGTAGGTTTTCTCGAACTAATTATTATTTGTGTTCATTCATTCAGACTTAGTGCCAACTCTTCCACCTTCCACAACAAGTTTAATATTATCCAATTTAGTTTAAAGTTTAAGCAACATCACGAGCAAATAACTAACAATATTAAATTGTTGGAATCCCAGTTGACATATACGTAGAACATTTCGAGGTATCGCTTTGAATCGGGACTCGTAATAGAGACTCTTATAAGCTAACTCATGTCTGCAACAGCTACTTCAAACAAGTCGTTTGTAGACTTGTATTAATATTAATATCACATCTGTATTCATGCACACAATTACTCAATTTTGTAATTCAGGTTATATATATTATAGATACCACTATTTATTTTACAATTAATAATTGCTAAATTTCACGAAAGTCATCATATAAGGACTTTTTAAAATTCGAATTTCACGTCCCAGGTGAAGAAGGAGATTGGTAGGAAGTGGTGAGGTGAGGTGAATTTGGGTTTAACGCCGCTTTCAAGAGTATTTCACTTATATCGCGGCTGCTAGTATTATGGCAGGGAGAAAGCCGAAAGTTGCCGTGCCACTGGCGGGATTCGAACCCCGGACCTCTTGATCCGAAGCCGAACGCGCTAACCACTGCGCTATCCCGGCCCCTTGGTAGGAAGAGGGAAATGATGAAGACAAGAGGGGTCCCTGTCCCCCTGCCCTGACAGATGTGGAGCAGAGGGTAAGAAATGTGCTCACACCTCAATATAATCATTTGGTTAAATGATCAACATTTTTGTGTATGTGTGTTAGTGCCAACTCAACTTGAAATGTTAGGTTCTTAAATTGTGTATGTGTGTTAGTGCCAACTCAACTTGAAATGTTAGGTTCTTAAAGTTTGCGCATTGGAATATATTATACAATAATTTACAACTATTATAGAATATAACACAATTGCAAATACAATTCCAAAATTACAATTTAAAATCATGAGATCATGTACAATTACAATGGAAGTACAAACACATTTACCTCAAACACTGGTAAGTTAAATATTTAAAAGTGGTACAAAAAACAGAGCACTTATAACATTTCATAACGTTTATCAATACAGGTGGTTAGCATTATACCTGATTACACATTGGAGGGAATTGATGGAGGGTTGGAGACAATCATTTCTCATCATTTCTCATCATTTCTCATCGAAATTGCCGATTGTGAAGGTATATCAAAAATACAATACTAAAATACTGTAAGTACAATGAAGTAGGGGTAACAATTGACCTTGATTGGATAATTAATTGTAATATGCCGTCAACACTGTGTAATAATGATTCAAACGAACGATTAAATTAAAATAGAAATTTCTTTGAAATTAAAATATATAAATCCTTTGAAGGCTTTCATATCAGTATTTAAAATATGTTCAATCAGCCTAGGTTATCAGGGGCGTAGCTAGGCCAAAATGACTGTGTAGGCAACGTTTGAGGGCGCGAAGCGCCCGAGAAATCTAGGGGGGTCTAGGGGCATCCCCCCCAAGAAAATTTTAATAAATGATGTTAAAAGACGTGATTTCCTGTGTTTTCCAGCTAATGATCACATATATTTTAAAGATGAATAATGTCCCAAACTGTTAACCATACCCATAATTGTTTTCCTAATTGTCAAACATGTGATTGCCACCCCATTACTTTTTTTATATAATATCATATTTTACCCAAAAAAATACAATTCAATAATTATACAAAAAGTTTATTACACAAAACATTATGTCATAACTTTACAGAGCTTATAGAGCTGTGTTCATAATAGTTATCTCAGAAATCATGTCTACGGACAAGACCACACACTATAATCACTGTCTGCCAAGAAGATGTTAGTACAGAAAATATCACGTAGTTTACAATAAAATGTGTACAATGTAATAGATTTCGCCGCATTCACAGCAGCTTACATCTTAATCAATTGTGATTTCAAGATGACAAATTTCCCCATTTTGATTTCCTCAATACATAATCAGTGAACTGTAACCAAACTAATCTCTAACAATGCGTCTTTTATCGAGTTTCATGAAGCTATTGTAATACCACCGTACATCGATGCTGCGCGAAGACTGTAATGGCAATGTCTTATTGGAGCATGTCAGAAATCTACAGGTTCATCATGTTCATTTCTGGAAGAGAAGCAGGAGTCGACGGGATTTAAGTCCTGCAAATTTTGCGATGATGTCATCAATGTCAATTGAACAGTCCTTGTGTCCATGAATAAGACAAAGGCTGCTGAATTTGTCCTGTCTCATTGTCGAGCGCAAATAGGTTTTTACACGATGCATCATTGAGAAAGATCTCTCAGCGGTTGATGTAGTGACTGGCATGGTCAGCAGTGTGGCAAGCATGCTGTAGACATTTGGGTACAGGTCTTGATTCGTCATTTGTAATGTTTCCAGAATACGTTCAGGTTTTGGGTCCAGCTGACTGCATTTTGTGACCCACCTCTCGACTTCATTTTCTGCTCCTTCAATTTGATAATGGGTTAGCATTTGACGCTGCACCTCTGGCGTCATCATGTGTATTTTGGAGGGAATCAAGTACTGCGCTAGAAAGCGACCTTCTGGAGCGACAAGCCGATCCTCTAACTGTGACAGTAAATGATCCACAAACGGCAAGTACAGAGCTCTCTTGTAGTACTGTGCTGGTGTTTCAGCTGGGACGTTGATCCTCTGTCTTTGTCTACCAGCTAAGCGTGGGATCTTGGCCTCGACATCATGATTCTCTCCAATTGCAACCGCCTTCTCGAACAGCTCCGTCCACACGTCCTCATCATCACGTTCGCCTCGTAGTATGGTCATCACAACTTTTGCCTCATCAACTGCTGCCACTAGGTCCAGCGACTTCTTTTGTAGAACCTTTGAAAGAGCAACTGTCGATTGAAGAACATGTTCAGCAGTGACCAAGCCTATAATGAAGTCAAACCTGAGAATGTTGTTGAGATGACTGGAAGCTTTACTGTCGCCAATGTCCTTGAGGTTATCCAATGCATCAACGACTACATCAAAACAACTCAGGAATGTGTATAGAGCATCAGCTCTTGCTGACCACCTTGTCTCACAAAGGGTGCGCAGCTTTTCCCTTTGGTTCATCTCATGTGGAGTTGAGTTAAGACTTTCCTTAAATCGATCCATCCGTTTTGCGGAATATGAGAAGGCAAAATTTATTTCCTGTACGGTGCTCATCATGTTTCTGACTAACTGCTCTGACGATGCGTGAACAATAGCCAAATTTAAACAATGTGCGTGACAATGTACATACAGAGCTCCAGGCAGCAATGCTTGCACCCTTGCTTGCACACCACGATGAATTCCGCGCATGTTAGATGGGCCATCATATCCCTGGCCTTTCATCTTAGTAATGTCGATACCATAGTTCTCTAAAGCTGACAGGAAATTCTGCGCCAAAGCCTCGCCAGTCGTGCTATCAGCTCTGGTGAATCCAAGTAGATCTTCTCTAACTTCAATGTTGCCTTCCGTTTGAGAATGTAGATATCGGACACATATGGCCACCTGTTCTTCAGTTGCTGAATCAGTTGCCTCATCAGCAATTAGCGAAAAGCACGGAGCTTGGTTACAGTTCTTCACAATACCATCACGGATTTGACAGGCAAGAAGATCAATCAATTCGTTTTGAATTTGAGGTGACAAATATTTAGCCCTGGGATCTCCTGGTCTCTTGAGATGCTCTGCAAGAATTGGATCTGTTTTCGCTCTGTATTGTAACAGAGCAATGAAGTTGCTGTCGTCCTCTGTGTGTCCACGTAATGGAATATTCTGGCGACCGCATAAGAGAAGTGTCTCGACGATTGAACGCAAAACCACTCGATTTCTCTCTATGTCGATCTGCGATTGTGTATTGAGATGTTGTTCAATTGGGTGTTGTTTCCCATCAATTACAGACACAAAATTGTCGGCTTGTACCACACAACCATGGTGTTCGCTACCATCTTTCAAGTGACGTGTGATGATAGTTGACAGGTTTTTCCAATCAGTTACTGGTGAAGATGAAAACGTGGTTTGCTTGTTGTATTTTGAACCAAAAAGGTAGCAAGGTGCGCAAATTGCCTTTTTGCCTATATGGCAGCTACGCCCCTGGTTATATTAATCAATCAAGTTCACGTTTCATCAGCTATTTTTCACCCAGTTGGTGAGTCAACACCAATGACCCTCAACAGACCTGCATATTCTTGGAAGAGAAACGTTCAATCAGGTAATAACTATTATTTTTACTTATCAATTTTATGTACTTTTTTAAATCTATGATTAAATAACAACATTCTACATATTTCATGTCACATATTAAACAAGAGTCATCAGAAGATGACATATCCCACCGGTCCAACATAATTTGTACAACACATCGTTGACAGATAGTTGTATATCTATTACTTCAGTTAGTGGGTAATACACATGCTGAGATACAGATATGATGAAGGGTTTTGGAGTTCAGCTCCTGAGCAGACCTATCTCTGAACAAAGTCAAAATGAAACACGTTTCTATGAAAACAGAAAAAAAAACATTTCAGAAATCTTGGATTTATGCGTTACTACAACACAGTAATCATTCAAATCCACAATAATTATTATGACTCCTTGTGATGTTAATAAAAAGACATTCATGCCACTTATGTGAATAGACTGGAAAAGTAACAAACATAGCATGAACTCATTATCAAATCCCTATAACATAGCATGAACTCATTGTCAAATCCCTACGATAACATAGCATGAACTCTTTATCAAAGCCCTACGATATCATAGCATGGACTCATTATCAAAGCCCTACGATAACATAGCATGAACTCATTATGAAATCCCTATGGTAGGCTCACTCCTCTTCCTAGGGTCTGGAATGGACAAATACAACTCTCAAGTCATATGACATGTTTGGACTCGAACCTCTTACTTCCCAAACAATTTTGGGCTACTGGTTTCTCTTGACATGTTACAGAATTTTCTCTTTAGTGTTTCCAAATGCCTTTTCCTGCAATTTTTTGTCTATTGCAATCATACAGTCTTCCCGTGATAGGCATGTTTTTGAAATTTTGGCTTCAAAATATTCTGAGATATATTTCTTTACTTCAAACTCTTCCTTCCCAGTCAACCTAAATCTTGTCGACTTTCGCTTTCTGACAAGGTGCTCATCATCAAAATCATCATCCGCATCTACATCTACAGACTATTCCTGGTCCACTGAAGCTTGTGTTGTGCTGTTTTCCTCAGTTCTGTAAAAAAAAGTTGTATATCATCATTGTATCATCTTTCTCCTAGAGAAAGTATCCATAACAACTATTTTTAAAGTTCCTCTTCATAAAATGTTGACCTGACTTAGATCGAAGGTTTTTATAAAAAAAAATCGTATTACCGGTATAACAATTACCATGTACAGAATTACTTATTATCCCCGCCGCGCGTTTGGCGCGAAGCGGGGGATATAGTATTCGGCTGCGTCCGTCCGTACGAAATGGAATAACTCAAATAATATTCACTGGATTATTTTCCTATTTTGCATATGGGTTCATCATGGGAAGAGTAATGTTCATACAGAGGTTTGTGACCTTGACCTTCATTTCAAGGTCACAACGAAACGTTGTCATGTTATCCTTGTCAGCGCGATATCTCAAGAACCATTCGCTGGATTCTCTTCATATCTTACACATAGCTTCTCCAAGTAAAGACGAGCTGATTAGATTTGGTGACCTTGACATAATTCTCAAGGTCAAAGTGGAACTTTGAATTTTTCGACATAATGTACATGTAAAGCTTGTCAGCGGGATATCTCAAGAACTATTTACCAGAATTTCATCATATCTTACACAAAGCACCTCCTAGGGAAGACGACGAGCTGATTAGAGTTTGGTAACCTTGACATTATTCTGAAGGTCACAGTTGAACTTTGAATTTTTCGACATGTTTGCCAGACGATTTTGGTGATCTTTACATTATTTTTCAATTTCGAAGTATTTATTTGCGGCGGGGGATTATGTCACCTTAGTGACAACTACTTGTTATGAGAAAATTAGATCACATGTGTATTTTACCATCAAAGTCAATTTCCGATAGCTTTTTGCGAACAAGGTTGTGCTCCTGAATGATCATCAACTTGACAACAACAATCCTTTCAATGAGACCGGTAGTTTGTCCGTAGTATTCCTCATGAACTCGATGGGTGTGTCCGAGGTGATTGCAGATCCATTTTCTGGAGTTCATGGTCGCTCAGACTCAAAACCTTCAATAATATTATTGCTGGTAAATTGTTTTTGAAAAATGACAAAATAACTGTTTGGTGATTTAATCTTGCTATATTAGTTTTTGTGGTGGTGGAGATGTGGAGTAGAATCTGTTTCATGAGTAAGTTATTGCATTGTCATGGTCATATTGAATTGTTAGAACAGTTAGAACAACCGCAGAAGAAAATGGGCAAAACGAGTAATTAGTAGCAATAATTTTTCAAAGGACATACAAAATAGAGCCATGGGCTCTGCAGGGTTAGAACTTAACCTAAATTTGCCCTTCAGGCTAGTAACTTAAACATATCACTAGCCCACAAACACAAGTGGTCCGAGAAATTGGAAGATATGAAAATCAATTGTCCACTGTTATTTTCAATATTAATAATAAAATAGTCGTACACTGTAACAACACTCGTCATAACAGTCTTATTGTCAATTATAATTCTCTAAAATAATCATAAAATGAATAGCATTTAATAAGTCTGATTCTTCAAAAGCTGTGGCTTTGTTGATGTCTTTTTCAATTGAGAGTGTTGCTGAAAGTAGGCCATGAACATGTGTTAGTGCAGGATAACTTTGTACTCGGTGTTCTCAACCAAATAGAGATTATCCCTGTTCTCACCCATATGAAGGTTCTCGGTTTTCTCATCCGTATGGCGGCTGTGTGTTTTCTCATCCGTATGGCGGTTCTGTGTGTTTTCATCCGCATGGAGGTTCTCGGTGTTATGATGACAGGCAAATGTCACGTCTTCCTCATATTTGTGAAGCAGTTCCTTTCTCCTCCTTTGTAACTTCTCTGGAATACAGCATTGGTCATTGTAAATTACAAGGCATATGCGTAACTATTGTATTAAGAGAATTGACAATATAATAAGTGATACTAAGACCAGTTCTTCCCAGTTGAAATTGTTGTCATATGACATGAGGCAAAATCCTGTTAAATTATTAAAGAAATATAGCTTTATCTTTAAAATGTTATAATATTTCAATTAAGATTTAGAGCATAGAGGTCTAGCTCTTCATCAAATTTGGTCTAGCAAGCATGAATACAGTCAAGCATAGGACGAAGAAAGGAACACTCGGTCAAAGTGTACAATAACAGCAACAACAACTGTCAATCAAAAGTGAACAGACTTACATCAAGAAACACATTGTTTTGTTTGAATGGCTTTCATTGAAGTGTTACTTGATCTCCTGGTCTCTTGAGATGCTCTGCAAGAATTGGATCTGTTTTCGCTCTGTATTGTAACAGAGCAATGAAGTTGCTGTCGTCCTCTGTGTGTCCACGTAATGGAATATTCTGGCGACCGCATAAGAGAAGTGTCTCGACGATTGAACGCAAAACCACTCGATTTCTCTCTATGTCGATCTGCGATTGTGTATTGAGTTGTTGTTCAATTGGGTGTTGTTTCCCATCAATTACAGACACAAAATTGTCGGCTTGTACCACACAACCATGGTGTTCGCTACCATCTTTCAAGTGACGTGTGATGATAGTTGACAGGTTTTTCCAATCAGTTAACGTGGTTTGCTTGTTGTATTTTGAACCAAAAAGGTAGCAAGGTGCGCAAATTGCCTGTTTGCCTATATGGCAGCTACGCCCCTGGTTATATTAATCAGTCAAGTTCACGTTTCATCAGCTATTTTTCACCCAGTTGGTGAGTCAACACCAATGACCCTCAACAGACCTGCATATTCTTGGAAGAGAAAAGTTCAATCAGGTAATAACTATTATTTTTACTTATCAATTTTATGTTCTTTTTTAAATCTATGATTAAATAACAACATTCTACATATTTCATGTCACATATTAAACAAGAGTCATCAGAAGATGACATATCCCACCGGTCCAACATAATTTGTACAACACATCGTTGACAGATAGTTGTATATCTATTACTTCAGTTAGTGGGTAATACACATGCTGAGATACAGATATGATGAAGGGTTTTGGAGTTCAGCTCCTGAGCAGACCTATCTCTGAACAAAGTCAAAATGAAACACGTTTCTATGAAAACAGAAAAAAAAACATTTCAGAAATCTTGGATTTATGCGTTACTACAACACAGTAATCATTCAAATCCACAATAATTATTATGACTCCTTGTGATGTTAATAAAAAAACATTCATGCCACTTATGTGAATAGACTGGAAAAGTAACAAACATAGCATGAACTCATTATCAAATCCCTATAACATAGCATGAACTCATTGTCAAATCCCTACGATAACATAGCATGAACTCATTATCAAAGCCCTACGATATCATAGCATGGACTCATTATCAAAGCCCTACGATAACATAGCATGAACTCATTATGAAATCCCTATGGTAGGCTCACTCCTCTTCCTAGGGTCTGGAATGGACAAATACAACTCTCAAGTCATATGATAGCATGTTTGGACTCGAAGCTCTTACTTCCCAAACAATTTTGGGCTACTGGTTTCTCTTGACATGTTACAGAATTTTCTCTTTATTGTTTCCAAATGCCTTTTCCTGCAATTTTTTGTCTATTGCAATCATACAGTCTTCCCGTGATAGGCAAGTTTTGGAAATTTTGGCTTCAAAATATTCTGATATATTTCTTTACTTCAAACTCTTCCTTCCCAGTCAACCTAAATCTTGTCGACTTTCGCTTTCTGACAAGGTGCTCATCATCAAAATCATCATCCGCATCTACATCTACAGACTCTTCCTGGTCCACTGAAGCTTATGTTGTGCTGTTTTCCTCAGTTCTGTAAAAAAAGTTGCATATCATTATTGTATCATCTCTCTCCTAAAGAAACTATCCATAACAACTATTTTTAAAGTTCCTCTTCATAAAATGTTGACCTGACTTAGATCGAAGGTTTTTATAAAAAAAAATTGTATTACCGGTATAACAATTACCATGTACAGAATTACTTTTTATCCCCCGCCGCGCGTTTGGCGCGAAGCAGGGGATATAGTATTCGGCTGCGTCCGTCCGTACGAAATGGAATAACTCAAATACTATTCACTGGATTCTTTTCCTATTTTGCATATGGGTTCATCACGGGAAGAGTAATGTTCATACAGAGGTTTGTGACCTTGACCTTCATTTCAAGGTCACAACGAAACGTTGTCATGTTATCCTTGTCAGCACGATATCTCAAGAACCATTCGCTGGATTCTCTTCATATCTTACACATAGCTTCTCCAAGGTAAGACGACGAGCTGATTAGATTTTGGTGACCGTGACATTATTCTCAAAGTCAAAGTGGAACTTTGAATTTTTCGACATAATGTACATGTTAAGCTTGTCAGCGGGATATCTCAAGAACTATTTACCAGAATTTCATCATATCTTACACAAAGCACCTCCTAGGGAAGACGACGAGCTGATTAGAGTTTGGTAACCTTGACATTATTCTCAAGGTCATAGTGGAACTTTGAATTTTTCGACATAATGTACATGTAAAGCTGACTGATATCTCAAGAACTATTCACCAGAATTTCATCATATCTTACACAAAGCACCTCCTAGGGAAGAAGACGGGCTGATTAGATTTTGGTGACCTTGACATTATTCTGCAGGTCACAGTTGAACTTTGAATTTTTCGACATGTTTGACAGACGATTTTGGTGATCTTTACATTATTTTTCAATTTCGAAGTATTTATTTGCGGCGGGGGATTATGTCACCTTAGTGACAACTACTTGTTATGAGAAAATTAGATCACATGTGTATTTTACCATCAAAGTCAATTTCCGATAGCTTTTTGCGAACAAGGTTGTGCTCCTGAATGATCATCAACTTGACAACAACAATCCTTTCAATGAGACCGGTAGTTTGTCCGTAGTATTCCTCATGAACTCGATGGGTGTGTCCGAGGTGATTGCAGATCCATTTTCTGGAGTTCATGGTCGCTCAGACTCAAAACCTACAATAATATTATTGCTGGTAAATTGTTTTTGAAAAATGACAAAATAACTGTTTGGTGATTTAATCTTGCTATATTAGTTTTTGTGGTGGTGGAGATGTGGAGTAGAATCTGTTTCATGAGTAAGTTATTGCATTGTCATGGTCATATTGAATTGTTAGAACAGTTAGAACAACCGCAGAAGAAAATGGGCAAAACGAGTAATTAGTAGCATTAATTTTTTAAAGGACATAAAAAATAGAGCCATGGGCTCTGCAGGGTTAGAACTTAACCTAAATTTGCCCTTCAGGCTAGTAACTTAAAAATATCACTAGCCCACAAACACAAGTGGTCCGAGAAATTGGAAGATATGAAAATCAATTGTCCACTGTTATTTTCAATATTAATAATAAAATAGTCGTACACTGTAACAACACTCGTCATAACAGTCTTATTGTCAATTATAATTCTCTAAAATAATCATAAAATGAATAGCATTTAATAAGTCTGATTCTTCAAAAGCTGTGGCTTTGTTGATGTCTTTTTCAATTGAGAGTGTTGCTGAAAGTAGGCCATGAACACGTGTTAGTGCAGGATAACTTTGTACTCGGTGTTCTCAACCAAATAGAGATTATCCCTGTTCTCACCCATATGAAGGTTCTCGGTTTTCTCATCCGTATGGCGGCTGTGTGTTTTCTCATCCGTATGGCGGTTCTGTGTGTTCTCATCCGCATGGAGGTTCTCGGTGTTATGATGACAGGCAAATGTCACGTCTTCCTCATATTTGTGAAGCAGTTCCTTTCTCCTCCTTTGTAACTTCTCTGGAATACAGCATTGGTCATTGTAAATTACAAGGCATATGCGTAACTATTGTATTAAGAGAATTGACAATATAATAAGTGATACTAAGACCAGTTCTTCCCAGTTGAAATTGTTGTCATATGACATGAGGCAAAATCCTGTTAAATTATTAAAGAAATATAGCTTTATCTTTAAAATGTTATAATATTTCAATTAAGATTTAGAGCATAGAGGTCTAGCTCTTCATCAAATTTGGTCTAGCAAGCATGAATACAGTCAAGCATAGGACGAAGAAAGGAACACTCAGTCAAAGTGTACAATAACAGCAACAACAACTGTCAATCAAAAGTGAACAGACTTACATCAAGAAACACATTGTTTTGTTTGAATGGCTTTCATTGAAGTGTTACTTAATTTTCCCTAAGTGTGAAGTGATTAATAGGCGGCTGTTAAGTCTTCTCACGTTTTTTTTTTATCTCTGTAATTAAGTCTTCAAGTCTCATGTGCAGATATAGTCTTCCATTTGTTTGGCAGTTAACTGTGACTGTTACACAATCAAATTCTGTGACCCGCTTTGGGTTGAAACAAAGAACTTTCCTTGTTGAAATCTTTGTCTTTATGCGCAAATTTACATCACATTAGAAATTACTTTTACTATCAAATTAACCTGTTAATTACGATGCATGGATGTAACGCCATTGCCTTTTTCGTAATGTCATCGAAGGCGTCTCTGGCAGTCATACATTTGCAATTTTCAATTATACTGACATGTGAATAATTGCATATGAATATTTAATAAACTAACCATGGCCTATTTTCTTTTAATGGAATGATATTTTGATATTTTGTCAGTATTTTTCATACAATCACATTTGGCTTAATCACGTGTCAAAATACCATATAGGCTCATTTAACTTCAAATCATATCATTCTCCAATTGCCAAATATATAACGATTACTAGTTTTCAGTGGAAATCAAACACCGACCTTGTACATGTGCAGAAGCTGAAATTACACACACTATTTTCATCTATACTAGTTACATTGGATTGATTATATTGAATATTATAATATATGCTTAATAGTGCTGAGGGATGTATCTCATCAGGCCTGAAAAGCTTGATGGACTTATGGCATAACATGGTGTTTCGCTTCTTCTCCAGAACGACTGGGTCTAATGAGCTAAAATTGTGTGTACAGACTCCTTCACCACTGGGGATTCTATATTGTAGATTTGGTGATCTATATTATATGTTATATATTATATGCTTAATAGTGCTGAGGAATAGTGCCCAAGTCTACAGGTATGGATTCGAATCCCGTCTGAGTATACTATTACAGATGTGAGTGTAAGGGTGAGGGTGATCCAAACAAAATTTATGCTGCAAGTTTCAGTTATCATTACTTTTTAAAATATTGATGAATGTATGATAGTATGACTAATGTAGAGCTAGCTACTGATACATTATTCTATGTCAACAATACTTTTACAAAGTAATAATACATAGTGTCAAACAATATCTGTCATGCGAAATGATCTAAAACGATAGAGAAACTTTTCGTTGTTGTTTTCCTTACTCCAGACTGATATTTAGAAACAAGCAATTTCATTAATAATTCATAATAATTCCAAATGAAACGCTACAATTTGATTGTTTACCATGAAAATGCAAGCGAAAAAGAGGAATGTAGATGTAACTGATTTTCAATTATTAAATACCTGATAGGAATAATAATGGAATAATCGTTGATGCCAATCACCACTTAGTACAGGGTAATATCCCTGAGGGATCTGAATGCAGACCGGCGATTGTGAAAAATATTCCAAGGTTAAATTGGACACTTACCAGTTTGCAAAAATAATTTGAACTTCTCAGTCAGCTCCTTTTCAGGATTAGCCGAGACGTGTTCGTTCATAGAAAAACAATGATGAAAGGGATACGAGTTGACTTTCAGATAACATACTTGACTTTTCAGGAATTGATTTCTACAAGTTCCAAGCGTTCTTGAAAATATGATAATTTCACACACATCATACAAGTATTCTTAAGACAAATGAAACAAGGAATGGTTAAATCTTTACAAAACAAATTATAAATGAAATGTATTGTCTCGGTCATAGCAATTTGTTGTATTACAGCAGTTATATTCCTAAATCCTGTTAACAACTGCGATGATGAATGCTATAAGTGATAACAATTGACTGTCTGATAAAAGAGGAAAGCTGTATTTATCAGTATTTATCAGTGATGGTCAGTGATTTATTCACTTTTCTGATGCAATTTACAACATCACGTTCAATGGATCAAAGTTATATTTATATGTTGGAGTCGATAGAACTGTAGATGTGATTCAAATAAGATAGAAATTCATTATGTATGTGTTTCAGACTTGTTTTATCTCCGATGTTATGAATAAATAATGTATTTAATCTCTTTAACAAAATAACATGAACACAAAACAGGTCAGGAGACTGGTTTTACTTACTTCTATATGACAAACGTGACCTAACTGATACCATGGGGATACGGAGATGAACTGTTTTAACGGAAGATCTGACAGGAGCTGACTGGTCTGACATTTGCACCAGACGAGGCTGACAGAAAGATTAATAAGCTGTGGTTGTATGATTGATTCAAAAACCTCTGAGTCAACTGGGACTTATTTTCCCCCATAAAGCACTTTGATAGAATATAGCTGGCACATTTGTAAGCAAATACAACAGCTTCCAGCCAGAAGTATATGTTGTATTCACAAGAACAGTTCACGGGACAAAAAGTGAAAGAATCCGCTTGTCGGATCCTTCCGGAATCTTCCGAATCCTCCCAAAACTCCTCAACCACTTTTTGTCCTGTGGTTCCCTTTAAACAAAAATATTTCAATCAAATATTTAAACATAAAAAACATATAACTCAAGTGAAGTTGATAATGTATGAGTTATCCGACTAGAATCATCATCATCATTATTCACCAAATAGGCTACATAACAATTATGTTTAACTTTCTTTTTCATGTGATACGCTTAGTTAATGCTTACTGCTTTCAAATCAAACTTTGTACTAATGTCCATAAAAAGAAGATTTCTCAGACAATGAAATGTCGGTACCATTTATTTTAGTACATCAGATCATTGAAAGTGATTTAGTTAAATACATTCCTGATAATGCTAAATAAGAGTCCAAGCAGACATTATCACTGAAAATGATTATTTCTGACACTTTCGAAAGGATAATCACTGTTATAAAGCTGTAACAGTCAAAAGTAATGACACCATGCATGTTAAAGCTCGGTGAAATAAACAATATATTCCATGGATGTAACTCTCTTACACTGAGGATAAGCAACTTATGTACCCACGTATAGCAATAACGTGATGAAAATGTGATTTCTCACGCTAGTATGCATTACATTATTATTATAACTAAGGGTTCATAATTCATGTTGTGTGATTTAATGCGGGTTACATCAGCAAATGATTAATGGGGAACCAGCTGCTTCCGTGTGATTATAACATTATTAATACATTTATCTGAACAACAATAAAAGCTTGTAGTAAACTAACAAAGATTTAACGCTGCTTTCAAGATTACTTCGTTATACCACGGCTACTAGTATTATTGCAGGGAGAAAGCCTGCACCATCATGTGGCTAATCTTATGGAATGGTCGTGTTAATACTAGCAACCGCATTGATATTAGACATATTGCACTGAAAGAAATTCAAAATGGAAGTATATAAGAGGGCGTATTGTAAGATAATTCCTTCATAAAGTGTTAACTGGAATAACTTACTTGATTCGTTCCACACAAGGAGGATATATTTAAAGTTCATATAGTTCATATAGTTTGACTGCCCATTTTTCTGTTGCCCCTTGAGGTGATTTAAGCACGTTTCGTTCAAATGTAACAAACAAGTCAGCTAGCGGTATCCATTTGAGGTTACGCAAAGATATGTTATATCATCCGCAGTTTTCCTGATCAATACCGTATTACTTTCGGATTGAGCAACTTTGAGTCTAGCGAACTATGAACAGCAATTCTGAAATTGAAAAGGAATCCTGGGTCAACTTCCCAATGCAAGACAGTAATGCAGACTGGCAAGAGTTATGCCTTGCGTTTGGAAGTTGATTCTGGGTATAAGATGGCAATTTCTTTCTGCTCTAGCACAACTATTGTACATGTCCACGGATCAAGTGACTTTCAAACACTTTCGACATGTCGTCACGAAAGTACATAACTCATCAACTTTAACTTTTATTTTTGATCACCCTCACACTTACATCTGTAAAAGTTTACTTTCCTGGACATTTTCAAGAAAAGGTTCCTGGCATGATTCGAATCCATACCCGAGTTGGGCGAGTATTTTGTCCTTTGTGTGGTCAGGGAGATTGAAATGGAGGGTATGGATTCGAATTTTGGTTGAAATAATTATTTTTGACTTCGTTGTTATGTCGATATCTGACATCTCTTCAACGTTGTGATTTTCGACGTCGATAATAAGTCTATTTGCGACGGCATTTCAACGTCTTCACAATCCAAAACGACTTCAATCCTAACTGCATCCTACTGTTCATTTATTAGCGATCGCAATGGCTTATGAGGCATATATTTCCAATCTTTCTCCTTGATTAATTTATTATATAAAGATATGAAGTCTATGGGCCCTATAGGGGACTTATACATCTAGGGAGTCGTCGGACATATACGAAATTACCATGTTGATATTCTTTGATTTTCCGTTATGAGTAATGTTATTTTAAAACATAAATGTGCATGTACACGTAGTAATGCAAATGTATTTGTGCATATATATTTTTATTTGATTTTATGATTTTAACGAATGATAGGCCTACTGTTACGAATAATTTTAATAGTTAACGGGGAATTTACTTTTAAACAGATATGTAATCTATTTTGTATGCCCATGTATTTTAATCATTTACTTATTTAACATTTGAAACTTTTTTTCTAAAACGTAACAAATATTTGTGAAGCTGTGTACGTTTTCGCGCCAGCACAAAAGCTTATGACGTCATGTGTGCAACGATTACGTCACAAACCAAGTACTTTTGCCGCCATGTTTGACGTCGCCGTATAGAGGGAATCTGTTTATGTTGCGTATTATGGACACTGGTGTCGCCACTTCTCTTTCTGAGGTAAGTTATTGTTCCTGCATTTATGCACACTTTGATCATTAATATTTAATAAAGTCAACTCAATTCTAACACGTCGTCCAAACCAAACCCGCCACACTAGCCTACCACGCAACTCAATCGCATAGCGAAGCGTGTAGTTTACATTTACTGCAGTACAAGTCGGCAGTCTTATTAACACTGCTGAAGAACGAGTAGGAATTTGAATGATTGTGCTACTATTACCTAACCTATCCATAAACTTGATTTTCACTGACTAGAGATTAACGGCATTCTATTTGCAAACCATTTTTGTTGTCGCCTGCCCGGCTTATTGAAACATTGGCAAACTCTTTACAGTGTTGCGTAAAGTGCTCCATGACGTGTCTTTTCACAATGATGCGCGGAGTTCGTATTGTTCACTAAGTGCTGGCTTTGCTAAATTGTTTATATAACATTGCTATTTGCGTCATTTTAACACGATTAAAAAGCGTGTTAAAATTGACATCATGAATATTACTGTGCCACTTATATTTAAACGTTATTTCAATATGATATACAGAGTGATGCAAAAAGTATTCGGACGGTGACGTTAATATCATTTCTAAGATGCCTAGCGGCTAGAACAATCGAAATAAAAGTACTTTATCAGACGATAAAGGTATAGTTTTTGTGATGACGTAACCATTGAATGACGTTTCCGCTCCCCTCGTAATCACATGTGCCCATGGTAACCCAACGAAAGAGGGCAGTTGAAAAGACCGTGTTTTTCTGCAAATGATAATGTCGGACTACCGTCCTCGTACTTTAACTATAATAGTTAAGGGCAAAACTATACTTTATTACAAAACACATTGGGGTACAGGGAACTTTATTTCTTAAACACATGCATGTTAATTTAGTCCACTCTAGGATAAATAATTTTCATAAAATAAGTTCTTGTTGGAATCAATGCCAAAATTGTCAGCTTTATTTGAAATCATCTCTGCTTGAAATATAGGACAATCTAAATAATGTCATCTAGACTCTACATATGTACATTGAATAAAACGTTTTCCATAATAATATGGATCGCCATGTTAAATTTTTCACAACTATCTATATATGTTGATCTAATGTATTGTCATTTCCAAGATAGAAAACAGAAAATTAAACATAAATTATGAAAAAAATTAAATTTCAGTCCATCGTTATCAAAGCAATCACAGTAATTTGTTTAAATTAACTAATAAGTATACATAGTTCTGAAAACATCAACATGATGATCTATTGGATTTAAAAAAAAATTAATGATAGTATCTACATGATGACATGCGTTAAATTCAAATGATCTTCTTGTTGAGATGATTTCTAATCATGCAGAAGAGTTGTATAGTGATTTCAGAACCGGTGACCATGACCCTATGTCGTGACCTTGACCTTAAAAATTCAAGGTCACAGAATCAGTGATCACTTTTCATTTTAGTATCACAATCATGTAATGATTCAAAGTGTTAATAGTTGAAATAAGACATTTTCGCAAAAGCATGCTTAAGTTGTGACCTCGCTATGACCTTGACCTTTGACGGATGTTAGCGAAAACCTTTTCAAATCTTGGCCTTTCTCCATAGTTGATATACACCAAATAACAGCCTGATAGCACAAATATTTTTCAAGTTATCTTGTTTACAAGGAATTTTTTTAGCGATTTCAGAACTCGTGACCTTGACCTTTGACCTTGAATTTGAACATGTCAAAAAAATTCCCCAGGGGTATAAGTAAGAAGTTATGTATATGAGTTCTCAAAACCTTATAGGAAAAAAGTTATAGCCAATACAAAACGCGCCGGCGGCGGCGATGGAAACTGCACAATAACTGATAGCAGCTCCGACTTATTAAGACCCATTTACTAATTAATTAGGCAACTTACCTCATTGTTATTATTGTTGTAATTAATTGTAACACCACTTCAGAATCACTAGATTCTGATAGGAAAGTCGACTTTCCCTATGTTTTAAACTAAATTTGCTGGTGTTGAATATAAATCAATTTTATAAACGCAAGTATTGATCTTATTTATCAAAATTTTTTGATGTCAATGATACAATACACAAACCAATGGCCTGGAAATCTCCCTATCGAAATTTGTCAAATCCACTAAAGTATTCAGTATCAATGGGTGGATTGATTCAATTGTGTCCCTGCCGAACTCTGTCAAATTTTCCAAAATGTCGGGGTAAATCTTTTACAACACAGGTTCGACAGTTATGTATGACCCTGAGTTGAGGGACTGCATAATCATTACTGTACATTTCTGATCGGATGGGGGGCGGGATAGCGCAGTGGTTAGCGCGTTCGGCTTCGGATCAAGAGGTCCGGGGTTCGAATCCCGCCAGGGGGACGGCAACTTTGTCTGCAGTAGAGAACTGTTCTACACGCAGTAAGGTTTGGGTGAATTTCAGCGTAGTATCACCCATGGTTCGCTAGTTCCAGCCGCTGCTCGCAGGTTTCACCGCAGTGCATAGTCACATGGCGTTGCGGGCTTTCTCCCTGCCATAATACTAGCAGCCGCGATATAAGTGAAATACTCTTGGAAGCGGCCTTAAACCCTAACTCACCTCACCTCACCTCACCTTCTGATCGGATGCTTAAAATACATATATTTTTTTTGATTTATCAAATTAAAATTTTTTTGGGTCAGAAGAGAATCAATCGGTCCAAGAACACTGTTCAGCTTTCCTATAATCGCAATGTCTGCATATTTTCATCTACCGGGAGGCTTGTTTGCACCTTGGGAGTCCAATAGGTGGCAATGTAAGCGTTAAGCGCAAGAGCTTCGAAGCATCGCTAGCGGTTTACATTCAGCGGTGAGTTGCGCTGACCAATCACTGCAAGTGCTTGCTTGTTTACAGCGCACCCTGGGACTTCAGTGTTTTATAATCTAATCTAAATAATACATTGTCAACAAGCAAACACAATTATTGGTCATTCAGATAGATTTAAAATTGTGGAGGAATTGATTATACTATTTCACATTTCATTTCGAGATCGTAATTTTGTATTGACCCATTTCATCTTTTGACATTTCCCGAAAAGGTATAACTCTTATTTCACGATGGTGCCCGATGGTATGCCAGTTGGACAGCGGTATGTGGCCGAAGGTACTTAGTCAAAAGACAACGTTTTGATGGGTACTACTTAGCAACGATATCGAGTATGCGGTATATATTCCCATCAAACACGAGCTGTGTTTTAATCCTTGAATAGCAGTCCTGTCTATTCCGCCTTTGTCAAGTCTAAATCTAGTCTTGAAGAACCCAAATAGGGTCACAGGGGTCACTATTTTCATCTTCTGCTCTAGTACCAAGAGCTGAAATGGTGTGTGTCGACTCCTTGGCAAATGGGGATTCTAAATTGTAGACTTTGTATTTGGGGTCAAAGGGATCACGACCTTTAGCTTCATATTCTTCTCTATTCATGCTAGAATAGATACTATGCATAGCCATCATGACGTTGCAGGCTTTCTCACTGCAATAATACTAGCAGCCGTGATATAAGCCTGTCCATCACCTCACCGTTTATTCGCCAGTATCAAAAGTTCTAGAAAGCTGAAATATAAGGTACAGACTCCCTAAGACAATGACAAACTGCCTACCCTCTTTACATTATATGTGTAGAGTAGACAGTCACACAATGTTGTATTTCATCATCTGTACAAAATCCTCCAATCTCTTACAAGTAGGCACTCCTGCAATTGGGATCATAAATTGTCAATTTGGTGACCATGTGACCGTAAATAGGGGTCACCCATGACCTTAAAACCTCTTTTCATCTTCTCCAGTATGAAAGGCTCTAGAAAGCTGAACTGTAATGTAAAATGGTGATTCTAAATTGAAGATTTGGTGACCCAATTTAAAAAATTACAAGTCAGCTTTATTATTTTGACATTTCTAGAATTACATTTCAATTCTGTAAAGTTGAAAACAATTAAGATTGACAGGATTAACATTTTAGTTTTGCAACATTGGACTCGTCTTTTCACAACTTGCATGGTTAAGAACGACATGCAACATTTCACAAATTACAAGACTACATGTTTGGCACACATCCTCATTCCATAGAAATGCCGCAAATTTTGAATTTCTCCCCAAAGCGGAGATCTTCCAATTTTATTTGAATCCCCTTCCAAAAGTGGAATGGATTTCATTACTCTGTCTACATTCGGGAACATTTGCAGCAAGAATGTTGGTTTATATGGTATGACTGATTCCATTTCCTCTTTGATCATAGCCTGTTCTTCTAATGATCGACAGAGAAAAACATGCCTGATTTTTCAGAGATGAGGGATGATTTCAATGTTCTTGTAATGTCGTCCCAAAGTTGGTTGTCAGGATTTCACAAATCCCCTTCAGGAAATGTGACATAAGCGCAGACACAGTTGCTGCTGTAATATCATTGTTAGGGCTGATAGTTGTATCTGTTATACTGTTTTCTTCATCTGTTTGGAGAGGCGAATAGCTATGCTTTGTCCTCCTGCAAATAATGTGAAGGAACTATCATAACAAATGTATCATTTATCATAATATGTGTCATGTAATTCATTATGTACACATCCCATTCCATACAAATGCCGCAACTTTTGAATTTCTCGCCGAAGTGAAGATCTTCCATTCCATGAATTTCATTACTCTGTCTACATTCGGGAACCTATTTGGATGTACATCTTGGTGATCAACCTCGTTGGCTAAGTTACTTGTAATATATTCCAGCTCTTAAGTATCTTAAAGTATCCCTACATGTTATAATATTATGTGCAAATGTTCCTGTATACAAATAGCGAGTTATGGTTGGATGGAAACGCTGTCATGCCATAGGTCAATTCGTCCTTTCAAATACAAGATGACCAGGTTATAAATCAAAACAACACATCACTATACAGTGGTATATGCAGATCACAATACTTTTTTAGAGATGCATGTACTTTTCATCATTAGGAAATCAAAGACAACAATTAACGCTCTCTGCCACCAGAAATGTCTTGACTTTTACCATCTGATCGAAGGTTGAAAGGAAACAAGGATGTTTGTGAACAGTTGGGTTTGAGAAAGCACATATGTTTCTAACCCCCACCCCCTTAAAATAGTTTAAACGATCTTGAATTTTGGGAGTGTAATGCTTTGAGTAGAAACCTAATCTGTCCCAACCACCCTTGTGACCCATTCGCCGCCCCTCTCTCATTTCTTTGGGAGAGATTTTCTTTTGCCCGGCAGTTTACATCCATAACAATAGTATTCATACTTTGATTTTTAGCTAAATTTAATAACTGGAGAGACACTTGGAGGATTGATCTTATCATGTATTGATTTTAAAATTACTTCGATGTCTTGTAAGGATTGTGCTTTTTTCTCTTTCAATCTGGATCATTAGTTCCTGAAATGTCCTTTCCTGTTCCAGTTTCCAGTTCTTTATAATCAAAACTTCAGAGGGCAGGTGAATCGATGATCTGAGAAATAGGCTTCCTTTTGTCTTTATCAAAAGGAAAATAATAAATTAAAACCTTCATTAACAAGTTGAAAACAGCAAAATCGAGTATGAATTAAAAAAACATGTCTTTATGTATTAATATCATTCAAATGTTATGTTTAAATTAATTGTTACAGGTATCTATAACCTGACACTAAACAAAATTATATATTACCTGATCTTCTCTTGAATTTCGGCAACTTTGCCTCTACATGACCTATGTGTAATAAATTTTGATTATCAGTTTTAGTAATGAAGACAATAATGTCAACATACTAATCTGAAGGTTATATTTTGACAGGAGTATTATTTAGCATCAAAATCAATCTTAAAGATTTGTCACTTTAAATAATTATTACTAGCGGAAGTCAACTAGTGGCTGTCACCAGTGGGCCACCTTCTATCAGCTGGACACATTACTAGTGACCCAGTGGGAGACTGGGGCCACTAGTAATTACAAATATCTCATTTATAACAATGTTCAATATTTATGGATCTGGATTATGCGATTAAACAAATGATCATTACCAATATTAGTTCGTTGAATGTAATGTTTGCTGTAAAATGTATACATATAGACACAACCATAACAAGACATCTGAATTAAAATTTTACATGAATTACATATTATTAATATAATTATTTCTACATCAGTAAAGATTTATATTTTTATGTAGTTTAAGTTTATGGAATTAGGAAAGCTGAAAAATAGTTTTCAAGTATATATTGACAATAGTTAATGTTCGGTATTTCAAGTTAGTTGAGTTCAGAATCAGAGCCTGAATCCATGACAGCCCTGGCTTTAAAAAGTTGCACCTTCTTCTCTGCTTACTTCTCTGCAAAACAAAGTGACAAATATGAGGTCAATCAATGGGAAGGAAGCATGCATGGCAAACATGCAACGTGGGAAATGACTCTGAATCATTAACTTAGGAGATAAACCTACTGTGTTTGAAAATCAGAGACATGTCAGGGCTAGAAATTAGCACTAGTCCTTCGGCCCGAGGCTAGTAACAATGACACCAGGCTAGTAAATGTAAGCTTCTACTAGCCCTGTGGGCCTTTAGCAGTTTCTGAATCATTTATGAAATACTCAAAGCATTAATCGAGTACTCCAGTAAATGTAAACCGGGGGTCAAAACTAATTACCTTATCAAATCACTAGCCAGTCGGACAAGTTAATGTCTTTAATTACTGGTCTAATATCCTCGCAATAGGATATTTGTCAGAACAGTGGCCTTACATAGTGATATAAATATGAAACTAGGAAAAAATAACAGGAATAAAAGCAACAGTTTTTATATTAAGAATGAATATTGTGTTTGTATATTAGCTAATACATGGTGAAACTTGTTTTATATAAACACTTGAAAACTGTTATTTTTTTTCTAAATCTAAACATCACAAACATTTTATTGCAGTAGTTGTACGCAAAGGCCTCATTGTCTCCCTGTTGTTAGTGCCCTGCCCTGCCCTGTCCAATTATATTGGCGGACCAGGTCTGTGGTCATTAGAGCCGACATTATCCTTCAAACCATGTACCTATGTGTAGAGCCACCCCAGCTGCTTAGGTATCTAACCTATTCATAAAACATTAATATGAGTTAGTCATATTATAATATACAACTGCAACAAGGCACACGTTAAATAATTAATCAGTCCATTTGGGGTCATGGGGTCACAAAATCTACAATTTAGAATCCCCATTGGCTAAGGAGTCTGCGCACAACTTTTCAGCTCTCTGGACCTTTTGAAACTGGAGAAGAAGATGAAAATAGGTTTTTAAGGATGTGAATCCGATGACCCAAATTGGGGTCATGGGGTCACGAAATTTTACAATTTAGAATCCCCATTACCCAAGGAGTCTGCACACAACTATTCAGCTCTCTAGACCTTTTGGAATTGGAGAAGAAGATGAAAATAGGTTTTTAAGGATGTGAATCCGATGACCCAATTTGGGGTCATGGGGTCACGAAATCTACAATTTAGAATCCCCATTGGCCATGGAGTCTGCAGACAACTTTTCAGCTCTCTAGACCTTTTGAAACTGGAGAAGAAGATGAAAATAGGTTTTTAAGGATGTGACCCCGGTGATCCCATTTGGGGTCACGGGGTCACGAAATCTACAATTTAGAATCCCCATTGGCCAAGGAGTCTGCACACAACTTTTCAGCTCTTCAGACCTTTTGTAACTGGAGAAGATGAAAATAGGTTTTTAAGGATGTGACCCCTGTAACCCCATTTGGGGTCACCAGGTCACGAAATCTACAATTTAGAATCCCCATTACCCAAGGAGTCTGCACACAACTTTTCAGCTCTCTAAACCTTTTGGAACTGGAGAAGAAGATGAAAATAGGTTTTTAAAGATGTGACCCCTGTGACCCCATTTGGGGTCACCGGGTCACGAAATCTACAATTTAGAATCCCCATTACCCAAGGAGTCTGCACACAACTTTTCAGCTCTCTAGACCTTTTGGAACTGGAGAAGGAGATGAAAATAGGTTTTTAAAGATGTGACCTCTGTGACCCCATTTGGGGTCATGGGATCACGAAATCTACAATTTAGAATCCCCATTGGCCAAGGAGTCTGCACATACATTTTCAGCTCTGTGGAGTCTTTGGTTCTGGAGAAGAAGTCGAAAAAGCTAAAAGTTGACGGATGGACGGACACCGGACACCATGCCATGCCATGCCATAAGCCCATCGGGCCTTTCAGGCCTGATGAGCTAAAAAGGTTGAAGGTTATTTGTCATGAAAATGGGCAGTAAAATATACAGTGTAATTATTTATGAGTGGTAATTTTGTAAATGGGACTGCCATTCGTTACATTTATAATCTTAAGTATAAGTATCTAAACCAGTTTGTTATTGTTCAGAACCTGTCATTCATTACAGTGTATTATGCAACTTGTGTCGGATTTATTTCACATTTCAATGTCCAAAGAAAGGAAATATAACGAAAAATTATCTCTTTAGTTTCACATGAGAAATATCGTCCTCCAATGCAGAATTATGAATTACAAATTACGAGTATTAATTTTTAGTAGTTGGCTAGTTGCATACATTTAAGCAAAGTATTAAAGAAGCAGGACAGTATGAATTATTTTATTTCGACAATTTTACAAGACCCTGGCCAAGAGTACAACAGTGTTGAATCCTTTTTTGTGACTTTTGTGTTATTATTGTGATCCAGAAATAACCATTTCACTTTCGACAACGTTTTGAACTTGTTATTGACTAAATTATTGGAATAGGTTTAGTCAACACAATTGCCTAAGCAGTACTACACATAAATGTAGAAAATTTAAACGTTTTACACCAAGCGTTTTCAATTTACCGTTTTTAAAATGTCAACTCATTAACATGTGTGCATCCTAGTGTCCAAGTGTCTTAAGTTTTACTAAACGTGCATAGTTCAGCTGACTGACATCTGTGGCAATTAAATTTCACAACTACCGACACTCTGAGTTTTATTTTGACAGTAAATAAATAATACATGCTCTGTCCGAGATTAAATAAATACTATTGATTGTCTCAAAAGATGTGCCCCCTGTTCATCGAGCTTAACGAGAGACTACATTGCACCAATCCAAACATTGTTTTCTCTGCTTTGTTAAATCACTAGACACTTCATGAAATCCCACATAATCAAATCCTGAAACACCACCATCAACGAGCTCATTCAGAATAAAGTGTCAGTGTTCCGCAACAGTTTAAACGATCACCACAATGTTTGTTTAACCTCTAACTGATGCCACTGAACGATGCTATCTGTTGTGGCACGTTTTGTAGGATAATAGCTTCCATCAATGCTTAGAATGACGAAATATGCATATTTTATTGCAAGAGGCAATGATCTCATGTCCAATGTTTGAAAGTTAAATGATCTTTTTTGGACATTTTATGAAAATAAATTTAAAGAACAGTAACGTCTTGAGTAGATATTCTATTCCTAGGTTAATTGGGATTATACATTGTGCGGGCCACATCATTATACTTTATTATAGCTAATTATGAGTGATAGTAAACAACTTACTTTAAAGTACTTTAAAACCGAATACATGTGTACATGATATTTGCATTAGTTAATCACTGCAGCAATATTTATCAAATATCCAAATATATGTAAAATTATATTAATAAACATCAATAAAACAATGATGGAAAAATCTTCGATCCTTAATGTGTTTAAATGTATCTGTTTTGTTATAATTCCTCAATACTTTTGAAGTGTGTTAATATATTATTAGCTGATGATTTTGACAAAGTCAGGTGAACGTGATGGATACCTGGTCACAGACCCAATTTTAGATGTATAATAAATCACTGTTGCCATATTAAATATTTCTTATTTACTGTTGTTATAGATTAAATCGTAAAGCAGCTTTAAAGTTATAACACAAACAGAAGGTTCTTTTTAAATATAAATATGATTGTTATAAACAGATGCAAATATGTTATTTATGTATTATATTTCACTTACTTCCAATTAAGACGACACTACTTATCAACGAAACATTATTTTAGATTATTCAATTACCGGTATGAAAATTGTGTAGACATTCACAAACATAAAAGTATTTGTTTAGTATCATCCTGATATATGAAGATGCTTACACACTAGCTTGGTTTACACAGTTATAGCCAGGTATCATCTGAGAAGTTCTCTCAACCACATGTTTTATTGCTCTTTACGAATTGTGTTTCTCCCTGGGGTAATGCAACGAAAAACTATTGCCAAATTGTAAAAATAAACAAACTTCATTAACTATTTTGCATCTTTGTTTCCAGTGTGTAGTTTCCTGCTCTGATTAACTACTTTAACTTACTCAGTTTTATGCATCAATCACCATAACTATATTCAAAGGCATACTTATCACAAAGCAAACTTATATGCAATACGCAATTTATATCGTTCCATGAACAAGACCATGTCACTCCAGGGAAGTGCAAATCATAAAATCATAAGTGGCTTATGCAAGCTTAATCGAAAACATTGTTCGAGCTCCAAAACAAAACAAAATGCTCGATAATATCTTATTTATATTACTCCATCATTCCCGATATTATAGATTTGTCTACATAGTCTTTATTCTCCAAAAATACAATTGTTACATGACTTAGGAACTGAAGTAGGACTTGAAACGAACTTATTGTTTTTCTTGCACTTTGCTTCCAATGATTTAAGGCGTTTTAGTGTCTCCGCCGTGAAACATGCTTTTTAATCATCAAAAGTGCAAACGCTAACTTCAGCAAACATATTGTTTTGTTTAAACGACTTTCGTTGAAGTGTTACTTTATGTTCCTGAAGTATGAAGTGATTAACAAAAGCATTTGGTTCACAGAGTAGTTGATGGACGGCCTTGAGATCTTCTCACGTTGTGTACTCTTTGGTTAAGTTTTCAATTTTCATGCACAAATGTAATCTTCCTTTTTTTTGGCAGTTAACTGCAACTTTTTTTATTACCAACTTCTGTGATCACCTTGGGAATAATGGCACAATCTATTGTCTCATCTTAGGTTGAAACAAATAAACTCCATTATTTCAACCCCTGTTTTTGTTTTGGTGTCTTTACTGAAAAACAAATATCACTTGCAACATTGTCGAACACAGAGAAACATCAATTACTGCATAACCATGGACCTTACAATATATGTCTATGCAGGAACAGGACCATGTTTATCTTGTTAAAGAGTAAATCAGGATTGTAAGTTTATTCATCAACTCACGGCCATATTTCGTGACTGTTGACACATTTAAGAAGTTGATGATTTAAAAAAGTTCACAGATTCAACGTGTTTGCTTAACATTTTATAAACCAATTACCAAGCTCAAAATTATTTATTTATTACATGACATTAGAAAAGCTTTAGAGTCAATGTTACTTATAAATTGTAGTACAAACATAATGCTTTAGACCTGGTAAGGCCTTAACTCAATATTCAAATTAAATTTGAGAAATGTTCATGTGTTACATAGAGTTGTTGATTATTAAAGGTGTGTCTCAGATTCATACATCTATAACTGTCTATTATATTGACTAGTCAATAATTGCATATCCATATGTTTATAAACTGATTATGCGTGCAATGATTTGTCCATGTTGATGGTGACAGTGGTCCTACACCTAGTCCTAGTCCTGAATCTTTCATTAAATTTCCTTGAAACCCCAAGTCATGAGATAAAGTTACAAAGAAAGGTTTATTACGGAAACTAGTATTTGGCATTGATTAAAGTTCAAATCATCTCACACTGCAAATTAACAGCTGCCTAATTCATATGAAGGGACTGTTATTATAATATATTAAATTATAATTAAAACATTATGTCTGCAAAATGCAAATATAAGTGTCTCGTTTTGCATCAACTAAATACATAATGGAGAGAAGGAGTTCAGCAACAATATTGCTGTTGTTTATATGACATGAAATGTCATCTGTTTCTGATAAAGAATGAAAGGTGACCAGTAATTATTCATTCGATTCATATTACTTGGAGCTGTTTAACTGCATCAACTCGTCTAAACACAATGTTGAGATGGATGATGTGGCAGAACACATAGAACTTATATGAAGTATTATATATATTTAGTAGTGCTGAGGGATGGTGGCTGACTATGAAGGCGTGGGTTAAGATCCCACAAGGGACTCGTTCCAAAAAAGTACAGGAAAGTACTATTGCAGATACTTTGGTATATTTGGAATCAGACTTAGTTCATGTAAGTTTATTTGTTACTAACTTACTAACGTGAAGACATACCAAATGTATTTGAGGTTATTGGATCGTAAATATGTACAACTAGCTTTGCTAGTTCAAAGAGACTGTTCCATCTTATACTCGGGATTCCTTTTCCATTTCAGAATTGCTGTTCAAAATCACATTAAGTTGGGCTACATGTTTTCAGTCCAACAGTAAAACGCAATAAACGCGTAATGCTATCAACTCACTTAAGACACGTTTCGATACTGTTCTGGCAAACGAATGCAAAAGTTTGCAAACATCTCTTAGGCATGACATTACAAGAACACATAAGATTGCTGTGTTTCCAATCAAAGAAGTGCTTACCAGATGAGAAATTTTGGAATATTTCAAAACTTTTTTGTCACTTCTCATAAAAAAGTAAAGGAAAGTACGTTGACAGATAGTGTGATTCAAAATATACCAAATTAAGTATATATAGGTTTAAAGTGTTAGTTATTTACTTAGGTGAATGCTTGCCTGAGGTCAATGGTACCATTAACTATGCTAGATCAGAGAGGATTTTCCATCTAATACCCATGATTCCTTTTTCCATTTCAGAATTGCTATTCTAAATCGCATTTAGATCGACTCCATGTTTCTCGACCCCTCAGTAATACGTAAACACCATGTAATGCTATCAAATCACTTACAGACACGTTTTCGATACCATTTTAGGAAAGGAATAAAAACATAAGTTTCCAATCATCCCTTTGGCATGACGTTACAAGAGCTTATAAGATTGCTGTGATTTCCATCAGAGACTGTCAGTCAGAGACCAATTACCAACTTCATATAACATTCATGACACAAATTTACAGAATAAATGAAGAGACCTATTGAACATATATTCACTTACCAATCTAACATGTTTTACGTGTTAATGGGCACATGCACAACAGCAATGTGTCCATTGTACATCTATTGAAGATTATATTACAATAATCAGTTACCTTAGTGAAACAAAAAAATATATATCACACCTTTCAAACTAAAGGAAACAATAACACAACAATAAGTATTTCCTTTGCAAAAATATATTAAATATGAAAATGTGATTGTATATTGTATAGTTTCTGAACTTCAATAGCATTAGTAATTGTCTACCAGAGTTGCATCGTGTTCGTTGGTTCCTGTGCCATCAAGCTTAACTACTCTTAATCTGGGCCAGTAATCTATTTTAAAAATACATTGCATCAATTCAAACATAATTTTCAATGCTTTGTTCGATAACTAGACACTCAATGAAAACCAACATCATCTAATCACCTCCATCATCTTCAACGAGCTCCATTCAGAGTACATTGTCAGTGAAATCTGATGGATATTGATCAGGAACACTGTAGACGATATAAAGTAATTTTGTGTAACCTCTACTGGAGAACTCTGACTGTTTTGACAGGTTTGAAAGGATACATGCTTCAATCAACGCAGGGAGCAACCGAAAAAATAGGCAGTCTATATATACTCATTATTCTGAATTTGTGAATTTAATCGTATTATGTGGAACGAGTAAGAATCCATATACTTCTACAAACAGTGAATTCAGTTTACCACAGTTAATATATTGTTGATGGTGGTGTCAACAAGCAAATGTTGTTCATAAAGCTAGACTATGCATTTCCACGTACAAGTTAATGCAACATAATACGTGTAACAATGTTGCTCTAATCTCATTGGGGTTGCAGTTAAAAATTTGGAAAACATGTTTACTTATTTGTTAGTATACTGCAGCCGATGTTCATTCATTTAAACTTCTGAAAGCATATTTATAACATCAAATTCAATTGATAATCACAATCATTTGGTGGGAACTAATCATTTGCTTCTGTACCCCTCTACTCCGGTAGGGTAAAGATGCATTAAAACAACAACAGACGTTATGATATTAAAGGTGCATCCATTGTGTTTCATAAAATTTTATTTGGCTTTAATACGTTCCAACACACCATATGTGCTGTTTACAATACAAATAAATTCACTTAGCTTGCATATTCATCCCCAATCGCCAAACATATCATAATTACTATTTTCAAATTAAAATCGATTAACATCATTATGCATGTGTAGAAACCGAAAGTGAACGTACTATTTACATGCACAGTAGTTATATGACCTATTGAACATTATTAACCCAAATGTGTTACTTTGTCTGGTGTAAATAAGATTTCAAAATTACGTTTGACTCATTGGCGCGCGCCACACGCAGTGCATTGTCCGGTTTTCGATCAGAAATCACTACTTTTACCTTTATATCGTCAATATACTAAGTCGAGTATCATTAAAATGGTTGTTTTCGGTAACAGTTGGTACTTCTCGATAAAATAAGACCATTTATAACGTTTGTCATATTTGACCCCCAACAACACAATGGATGTACCTTTAATCTGAAGTGCCTGAGCGTGAGAAAGGTAAGATATTTCATATGCCACACATTTTGTCTTAAAGGCAATGTAACTGAAATAAAGTGCTCTCACAAAAATATAAACTGACCGGCAAAATATAAAGTATAACTCTCACTCGTTTTCGATTAATTCAATACTGTGAACTGCATTTGATTATGGTACGATACAATAACATCTTTTGGCAGTAGTTTGAATGACTTAGTTGGTGACTGATTTACTTTATAACCAAAATATTATTTTTAAAAGTAAGAAATGAAGTTTACACCAATATGATCCCTACCATGTTCAAAATGTTATATATGATTGCGGGACGAGGCAGATTTATTGATTTTCACACATAATTGTGTTTTATCAAAATTAATTTGGGGGAGTTTTTAAAAAGATGTAACCGCAAAGAGGTATTCTTTGCCTGATTAAATGTTTTAGACTAATTTCCCAAACTAGTCCGCTTTTTAATACGACGTCGAAAACTATACATATGATAAATATAACTGAGAGATATACTTTATTTTGCCTGTCAGTGTAAATAAGTGATAGCAATGGCTACTCCTTAATCCATAAAAAGAGTTCTAAATATAATGTACATGGTTCAGTTAAATCATACGAGTCCATTTCCCATGAAACGACAATATTAATGTGACGCTCAAAGGTAGTTGAAATGATCTGACCGAAGTAGTTACCTAAACATTCAGAGTAGAGTTTTTAGTATGATACATTGATCGAATGCTCAGCCATCTTGCTGTCTGAACTCTCAATTTCTCATGACACCTACAAATCTACTTCTCACACTTAAAAGTCCACATAGTTGTCGCTTAAAACGTCACACCATTTTCTACGACTACAGATATTGATTTATATGGATAAGGCTTATCGGGTTGTGTAATGAGATGCTTTACCCATTAACATGCCAATATATTGTATAAATTTTAATAATAAATTCGAGCAACAATTATGCGCAAAAATGTGATAGAGCGCCCTTAAGTATTGTCCTCCCGCAAGTGTGTCAAATATGTATAGCCATAACGTATCAAAGTCGTTTTCTGGGAAAAAATAAGTCCCAGGTGACTCGGAGGTTTTGAAATCAATCATACAACCATAGCTTATTAATCTTTCTGTCAGCCTCGTCTGGTGCAGATGTCAGACCAGTCAGCTCCTGTCAGATCTTCAGACAAAACAGTTCATCTCCGTATCCCCATGGTATGAGTTAGGGTCACGTTTGTCATATTGGGTCATATAGAAGTAAGTCAAACAATGCTTCTGATCTGTTTTTATATCGTATTATTTTGTATAAAGTAAGAAATACATTATTTATTCATAACGTCAGAGATAAATAACTCAGACATGTTGTCTGTCTTCTTTGATTCGCACCAAGCCCATATAGCTATATCGACTTCAAAATATGCTTATAACAATGATTTATGGGACGTGAGGTTACACATTCAATCAGATAAATGAAATGTCCCTCAATAATGAAATGGTCATTAAGCAGATACTAAAAAAGAAATAACTTTTTAAAACTTTATCAGCGGCAGTGTTTTTCAAGGAGCAAGTATAAACTGGTATTAAGTTGATATCATCATAGTTGATTTAGACATGATCTAGGAATATGGCTGCTGTAGGAATACTATTAAATAATTATAATAATATTTATATGTTACTGTCAATGTGTCAACTTAGTCGTTTTACTAAATATTACAGGCATTTTATCAAGTGATTGTGACCGTCAGGCACTTGGCGAAATGATTGATTTGACATACTGATTGTAACACATATATGTATTGTGTATGGTAAAAAGAATGTATATGTTAGTTCTTCAAATGTCCAATCCTCATTCTAAGCACTTTCTTACAAACGTCCAACAACCAGTTTCTCAACAGATTGTGTAAAAAAAACACCCAATATATCAAAATTACTTCTTTTCGTACATTCACTGAAAGAACAAAGCCATTGTTGTTCTAGAGTTAATTAAGTAAAATCACACCGCCTGTGTTACAACACGTGTTTTAACATTGATATAAATCATTGATGCACGATTTGGATTATTTATGCATAGCGCATAGCGCCCGATTGACAACAAAATTGGATCTTCACATGGAATATCATTGGTGAACATACAATTCCATTTTTTTCTGAGGCCATTAATTACATTCACCTTATGCAGTTATGCCAGGTAACATTGCTTTTGCGCACATCCATATACCTTCCATGTATCCAGCTGTATATAACCTGCTGTTTTCACCATCTCTTCCATATGCTTCATAAAGGTATAAGGATATATACCGAAACGTCGCCTGTACTTCCTTCGTTTGTCAAACAATCAAACTGCAACCTTCCTTCGGGAAATCCAAAGTCTTCTTTCTCTTCATCAGGTTGGAGTTAGGAACATGTATCTTATTTACTTACAACGAAAACTTGGCTTTGTATTATAACTTATATAATTTAACATTGACCTTATTGAATTATGAAACTTTGTTTTATTAAAAAAACAAAACCTGCAAACATTTTATGTGTCAGTAAGTAACATGCCATGTAGTCTAGTCTAGTTTGAGCCAATTGCAATAATTGAACTTAAAATAAAATGCATGATTAGATACCTGTTTTGTTAGTGATAGCAATGCCCAATAATATCTTAGTGATGCATATATTTCGCCGCTTGGTTGTATCTTCCAGATGAGATGAGAAAATGCGATAGTTCCTTACGTCAGGTAATAAAGGTACATTCGATGTGGTCCATTGAGTCAGAACATGCATCCTCTGGGAAAACAAGCAATCTTTGTAAATAAATTGACTTGGCTTTCATCCACATTTATGACCTCATATCATCTTAATGATCCAGTATGACATCAGGATTCACCGAAAACGTCATCTGATTGACTTTAATTGATTTCAAAAGTTTCGCAGTGAAACGATAAAGTATTTAATATAATGATTTTCAAAACGTGATGTAAGATATGACTGCATACGTTTTCTATCATAATATAAGTGCCAGTCAGTGGTCCTTTGTTCTTTATCTCTGTAATGACACAGAACCATAATTTAAAGGAGATAATGCTACTTTTGGAGTATCTTAACATTAAACAACTCAATCCGTTTGTAAAGTACAAGTCACTAAGTATTGTCTAAAACAGTAAGAAGTATAAATTTCATAATGACAAATAACATCAAACGAAAACGTTAGTTAGCTTGCCAAGCTGTCGGTAAGGCATATTGCAGCGTATTTGTCTTATGTCTCTACCAGTTATTGTAATTTTTCCATTATCTTAATGAGACAGGTGGTAGCAGATTATCATTAACCACACGCCCTCCCTCCTCGATATTCATACTATTCAGTTCAAACAGTTATTAAGTCATTATCTAATGGAACCAGGCGGACTGCATTTGATCCTGTTGTTAATGATGACAGGTGAAAAACTGTTTTAATCCGGTCAATAATTCATCTATTGCCAGCAATGCCGTCCAACTATTAGTTTAGCATGGACAGGAATAGAAACAGTCGATGCAATACGGGTATATGAAGACGGTAAAATAGTATTTATTTTGCCTGTGATTATCTGTAGACATCATAAAGCATCTACGACATGGTATAAGCCATGAAATTATGTCAAGGGTCATAGGTGAGTGTAAGTAAGTTTTACATGATACGATGACAACGTTACCTGACAAGTCATGTCAGGTAACATATATAATGTGTATATAGTTTCAGGCGTTATTACCATGTTATCGCTGATTAAATATTGTTATATGATATGATCCATGTGTAATATGAATAAGATTTGATTAGACGCCTGGATATATATGTATGTATGGGGAATACTAATATTGAAATCTTAATCGTGAATAATGATGAAAACACCATGTATGGAAAATTACAATAATATCAAATTTGTTTGTGCAGCAGGAAATATAAAACAGATTAAAAAACATTAGAATAAACACGAATATTTATTATATTTTGTATCATTCTTTATTAATTTAGATATTGTATAGACATTTGCAAACCAAGTAGACATACGTATCAACTAACATGTAATTATGTTATAATTTCACAGAGGCAACATGAAACCTCGCCTGTTGATTTGCAATTCCTCAAGAATGTAATGTTAGACATTTAACATCATCAGTTCCATGTATAAGTGTACTACTGATATCTATTACACCGTCATGTTGGTAAACACGAGCGTAAATTAATTAATTTAGTATCCTCACGGACATACTTGTTACTAGTTACTGTTTATTATATGTTCTTCAAATGTTAAAAACATTTCATTGATTGGCATGAAACCAATATGAATAAATATTTAAATAAACATTGTTGAATTGACCGTTTTGAAGTTAGTAGCCCTTTTTTATAAAAGAAAGTCTGAAGATGCAAATAGCATGACAAAACTGTTTTGGACATATAGTTTTCCTATGTTCAATTATATTTACCATCTTCGTTCATCAATAAACAAACTTGATGTTGGCTGACATTGCAGAACAAAAGAGTATTTGACACATTATTATTGTATGGTTAATTGTCATTGTTCACCGTGGGTAACACTGCCTTATATAATTGTTGGCAAGTACTCAGTACAAATACATTACATGAACTGATTCATATTGTATAAATAAAGTTGCGAGTACGAATCAATCAAAGTATTTTAACATACTCACAGCATCAATATTGATAAACATCGATTTCCCATTGGATATGGTCTAATTATCAGCGTGTAGACTTACACAAACGTAGCATTATATTGGCATGCTTCTATTTGTTATGTATTAACGAAGCATGTGAGAAAATATCACAAGCTTGCAACTTTTTTCTGGGTAGAAAACGATAAATCTTTTAGCATTTTTTTCCAGAAGTAGATAGAAGTAACTTCGTTTTAGTTGAAAAACCTATTTGACATTGCTATAGAAAGCTTAACAAACTTTCATTTTCTTGAAGAATTAGGACAGCTGAAATTACTAGAAATTCACTTCATTTCCTACCTTTTTATAAATAAATTACAACAGAACAGTACTTTATTGATTCCAAATAGGGTTGATTTCCTCCAGCGAATGTTAAAGTTTTAGAAAACTGCGCTCATTTTAGATCACATTACATGAATTTTAGACGTTACTTAAGTGAGTACATGGTTACAAACCACACTTCGAAATAGCATTTGCTAAAAAATCTAGTACCTTGAAATTAATGTTTGCAAAGCTCGAAAAATAAATTGTATTTTGTCTTCTAGCAGCAACATAACACAATATGATCGGATACAAATGACAACTGGTTACCACAGTTAACGCTCATAGTTAGAAATAAAGAATTTGAAATATATTCAAGGAAAGCTTGACTTGGCTAATATGTCCTGCTATGTAAAATGCAAAACAGCACATGTGATCTATAATTGTATATGTATATCTTAGAAATATGCTAATATTACATTAAGGAGTTTCGTGAAAAGGGGACATGGTTAAGTTGTTATTTCGAATTGAATAATCACTATATTCAAATGTATGGTCTTATATACAACACTGCACAACAGTGAAAACAGTTTGAAATGACTTGACACTTGTTTTCAAGCCATTAGATCCCGGCAGTAATCTACAACTCGCAAATGGAGTGTAGATTAATATATCATGTACTGAGTGCATGTATATCTATGAGAGTTATGAAGATATATCTTGCAATTACAAAAAAGAGATGTAGTTTACGTAGATGATTCACTTCTCCCAGTGCATTTTGCAATTAAACTACAGTTAATATTTGCGCACAAGAGGATTGAAACATACATTCTATGCCCACCATGTCATTAAATCATCCTTTGTGCAGTTCCATTTCCTTGATAGCTTACTGGCATATTGCTTTAACTACCAATCCGAGGTCATAATTGCCATTTGAAATGAGGTATCGGGCTCTTGTTTTACTGCCATTTAACTACGTTTGTAGGATTTTAGCATAAATATATTGTCGACATATTGAAAGGGCAAGTATTGACCTTAGTAGAAACTCTATCCAACAATTCTCTTTGAATATTCATTATTGAAGATGGAATTTAGGGAATATTGAGACTTCGAAATGTAGGATTCTTATAGTAATGTATCTTTTTTCAATAATCAAGATTTAAGTGAATATATATCAAAATAAATGTTAAATGTTTTACTTGTTTAAAAGTCAATTCTGACCTTAAAGGGGCAGTAGCAGGTTTTTTGCAATTTTATTTTTTCAAATTTCACATTTATAATGATAGTTCGTGTCATTTTAAATTACTTAAGAGGGTAAAAAATCTTATTTTACAAACCAATTATCCGTAGTGATAATATCGGAGTTGTGTATAAAGCCAAAATTGCATGGCGGCCATTTTATTGTGAACACATTTTATTATTTTGAATGATAAAAACAACTCTCATGGCTAAACGGAACCAGGTACATGAATTTTTTAACTTGATTTTCCGAAGAGAGGAATGTGTTTTACCATTGGTGACATAATTTTTCAAATACATATCATCAACTTATTTGAGCGAAAAAACGTGCTACTGCCCCTTTAAGTTGCCCATCATCTTCCAGTTCAACAGAATACATACATTACATCAATACAATTTTGGACAAACAGATATTTAACAAATGATAATGTTAATCCAAAGAGATAAATATATCACGTTTGCAATTACCAGAATACATACATCACTTAATCATATTCAAAATACATTGCCATAGAACCAATGAATGGTTTTACATGTTATTTCATATGAGCGGGAATCGGCGAGATTTGGCTCATTTTAATTCCCATCCAGTGAATGAAATTTTCTGACATAGGGAGGTACCATGTTGAAGCAAATATTCTTCTTTCGGAAGTGAATGCATCTCAGACTTCATTAATCTACAGTTGAAGAGACAAGTTACACTCATCATTGGTTTGAAAAGATGGTCACGATTTGTCGCCAATAGCAAGTACAACTGGTTATATGCATCATGATTACGATACAGACATAAGGTCAAGGATAATTTACTCACGATCTGGACAAACGGACGGACCGAATGAACAATATTTTCCTCAGTGTACACTGTAGGGTTTGGTATACTGCAGCTATGTAAAACAGCTTTCTGGTTTACCTAAATGGATTACATAGTTAACAGGCAAAATGTGAGCGTGACTCACTAATACCCCCGACTATTAAAGTTTGACATTTTTATTTTACTTGTAGAGAGAGGTGTCTGCATAAACTATGAATGTAATTGCTAATTTGTAATTGTTTGATAAAAGGGTAGGACAAATCTCTTCATGTAAAATAGGTGGTTTTTGGAAAGTAGGAGTAAGAATAATTTGAAAAAGTAGGGATAACATAATTCACTACTGCCATTACCACCGATTTCAACTTTATTTTTAAAATGTATACATCATAATGATTCATTCGAGTGACTTGAAACAACATTGCATGGACGCACAGTCATGTAAGCACAGTGAGGGATATACAGCAGTTTATTGCTGAACGGAAATAAAATTTAACCAGTGGAAATATAAAATAGTAAAATCAACAAGAACACAGAAGTAGCTTTTGATGAAAGTTACATGAACAAGAAAATGATAAAGTCAACAAAAGACAAAACAGAAGCAGCATCATTCATTCTAGCATTCTATGACTCCCAAAAAAAAATCGCCAAAATTTTTTAAAAATCCCAAATCATGTTACATTTCGCACTGCACCTCTCCTAGTGGTGAAGAGGATATGTGCCAAATGTGAAAAGGATGAGATGAGTAGTTTTTACTGTAATCGATCAGACAAAAAATGCTCAGAATATGACTTAGTTAAAAAATATATATAAAAAATCGCCACAAATACACAAATTCAGCAATTCGGTTAAAATTTCGCACTGCACCTTCTAGTGGTGAAGAAGACATGTGCCAATTTTGAAAAGGATGAGATGAATTATTTTTCTTCGGACGGACAGACGGACGGACGGACGGACTGAATCATTGACATTACTGTATACCCCCAGCCGTTGGTCGGGGGTATAATTAAATTATATTCAGACAATATAGAAAACTTATTTTGGAGAGACCACATATGCCTGAGAGGCATTAAACATGCATACAAGAATAAAGAAGACACGTGTTATAAAATCAATTTCATGAAATGAACATTTAAGAAATTCTCCTGGAATAATATATCACATGTATATTACATGAAGTGGCTACAGTATGCCTCTTCTGATACTGTAAACGGGACACGATGAGTACCTTGATAGTTTCAGATAGACAGTTTCAAATGGACGCAACGATAAATGCCAACAGCAAGTAGTTCATCAACTCATATTTAGTCTTCACATGGACCTACTTTGATGCTGGAAGAAGATCGTTGGTGTCTTGTCCATTATCAAAAGTATTTTAGACAAGATAAATCCTTTGAGAAACTGATGCTTATAGATGTAGTAGATGTTGTACATATATAATAGCGTTTTTTCAAAAATATTTCAATATTGCATTGGTCATTAAAGGATGCTCGTGCAGGTTGGCTCCGACACAAACAGTGGACTAGAGATGAGTCAAATTAAATAAGGTTAAAACGAACTTTTGTCTTGTGATTTCTGATAATTTGAAAAACCAACAAAATATACAACGATCTTCCGACTAACTGGCGATTCATAATGTTTTGTGTTATTGTTACAATACATACATATATTAGCTTTATATTAAATTGACAGTTCCCTAATTGTACTGACGTAATTGAACTAAAAAGACAACCACATATACAAAAACAAGTGGTCGATTTTTTTTCCTGAAAGATTTCATTATGCTGAATAATCAATTACAACGAAACTTGTCTTCTTTGTCTTGTGTTTGTTCTTTGGAGTCAAGGTACTGACCAACTTTCGCTTGACTTGTTTTATTTGGTACCGTGGGAATACGGAGATTAACTAGTCTGTCTGCGGATATGACAAGAGAGCCGTCTAATAGCTGTAGCAGACAGATCTGAGGGAAAAAAAAGATTAATAAGCTTCAGGTCTGTGATTATTTGTATTAACCATACTTCAATTTGTGTGCAGTGAGATGCTTTTCAGTATGAATATGGATTTTATGTAAAGGACTTCGAAGGAAATGTCAAATAAATTTGAAAATAAAAGTAAAATGGACCTTTCATATCTTAATATCGTAAAATAATAATAATAATAATAATAATCGACCTTGCTTTGAAATTTAATGAACAAATTCAAAACTGATAAAAGCTTTCCGAAATGGCTGTTTGGTATTCTTACAGAATCAATGATGATAGTTTACATTACATATTATCACATGTATCTCTTTACTGCTGTTCATGAAATTTCACCTAGATCCATATGGGATTACCACGTTCTATGGGTTTCATTTGGCTTCACAAGACAAATGATCAGAAATTCGAAAGTACTTCAAAAACATTATTTTGTTATGATTCAAAATAACGAAATAAGAACGCATTGACAAAACAATAATGAGATGTTCGAGACTTTATATACTCTTATCTGACCAAATGTTATTAATACAATAAGATGGATTTATTTAAAGTATGATCACATCACATATAACAGTAGACTAACATTTAGTCTCAGGATGTTTTTTCTCTTACCAGCAACATTTTACAAACAATTCAAATAGTTAGACCAAATGGAGCCCTAAAGATGCCTTAATTCATAGAGCTGAGTAATCTAGACTTGTTATAATTTTCTAGACTGGGTTGGTCGTCAATTGAATATTTTGCTCTAGGGTCTGGATGACAGACTAATTTAACAGTAGTTATGATAAATACTCATTAAAAAAGAATGCTAACACTAAATATAGCCGCAAGCGGAGATAAACAGATTCAGCACAAACATTGAAGTACCACTTTAATAGGTGGGTACTACATGAACATAAGGAAATAAAGGCTTCTGGGTGATCATTAACATTGTATTTGGCATCAAAGTTTACATCGTGGCCTCATGGCGTCGTGGTAAGCACTCAAGGGAAGTAACTCTCAATAACCAAACGTTATGGACGGCCGCTAAAGGGTAAAAACGTCAAAATTACTTCTTAACACTACACATAACAATCTCAGGAAGATGAGTTGTAGAGTTATATTCCGGAAACGAACATATCAAACAAGGTCCAAATCTAGCGTTTATAACAAAGGTATGTGATTCTTTCTTGCCATTTATTATTCTCAGATGAGAAGGAAAATTACATACATCATCTTACATAGTACGTTACGGGGAACCATATTAGGAGAATGTTAACTTTGTTAATGTCTTTCAGAAAAACTGCTTAGAACTTCATTAAATTCTGACATTTCAGACATGAATTTGAATACCTTGGTGATTTTGATGCTGCTGTCATTCGACAAATGCTAATGTCATGTATAACACTGTCAATATGGTCATATTCGTAAATCAACAAGAGCGATCTATATCAATAATGCAAAGTATACATATTTAAGGTGAGACACATGTACTTGACTACAAACTGTCAAATAGTGTTGACTAAATAACCTAGTCATATTCATATTAACAACTGATCGAACATCATATTTGCTTAATATGAAATTAAGAAGGTCAGGATGTCAGAAATTAATATGAAATTTATCGCAACTAAATACAAGAATATAAAGGAAATGTGACCCTTTAATTGGAGAGTTGAACTATTCTCTCAAGTTACAAAGTAATATTTGACCCGCAAAATGGTGAAAACGTGAACCTTCTGATGTCAACCCATGAACAAACGCAAAGTATATTATCGATTGCAGCCGTCAGATGCTAAATAAACACAATGGCGTGAGGATTATATTGTTTCATTTGGAAATCTTTGATACACAGGAGGCTACCAGCGAGGGGAGTCATTCGAGGTTGCCAAATCATGTTTATGCGTATACATTTTAGTTCCGAATGTCAAAATTCCCTTCGTGTTTTACGGTAAGTAATCTATTATGATGCTGGACCAACGATGTCATGTTCGAGATTCAGAAGATGGTCTTAAATGAATATTCTTACATCTTCAACTGTAAAATTGAATGGCTCAAGATACCAGGTGGATGAGATAAGGTCTGAATGATTAATAGCATATTTGGATAGTATTCAGAATTCAGAATCCACTTTAAAATCGATTTACCTCAATGCAATACAAGTTGAATACAGCGCGTTGTGGTAATAAAGCAGACATGACACCTAATATTAGAAGGCATACATAATGTTTTGTTTTTTTTATTGCTGCAGGTATTGGAACTAACCTATCATTTTATTTCCTGTAACCAATGCGAATGTAGTCATGAGGTTATTGTCATTAAATATATTAAACAACAATTATTAATTAACTATCAATGTTATGACACGTATATGGTATTTACGGCCTAGACCATATGATGCGACAATTGTACTAATACGGGAAAACTTGGCCAATACGAGAAAAACAGGGCCAATACGAGACAACCTGGGCCAATAATAGTCTGAGTATACACAGACGCACATTTGCTGAAGGTCCAAGGCCCTAGCTTCACAACGTTGACCAATGATATCTGTTCACCAATCTTGTTTAAAATTATTATTTTTTATTTCTTTTACCTCAAATGAGCACAACGTGTGTGTTTCGTTCTGAACATGTTAGGCTTTTTACCACTCACAATCTGTCAATGATTTACTGATGTGAGTGTGCTATATTCATGAATAAAATATGGAAATGGACAGAGATTATAGCTAAACTCTCAATGCATTTTCTGGTGAATAAATAGTGAAGCAAAATGCCAGAAAATGTTTTTCAATTCGTTTACAAACACTTCAGTTCTTAACAAGTTTTGAATATATACAGAGATGAATGTGCGTAAAACATACATCAACCATGTTTTTGATTTACTTTATTAGTATTAATTGGCCATGGGTAAGTTCAGTTCTTTTTTAATGAATTTGAACTCCAAATTCAGTGAAAGGGTTTGTAGCTGTTACGTGGAGTTCCTTTTCTTCACAGAGCTTGTGGAAGTTTCTGGTCTGGGCAGATTATAATAGTTTATATGTTTTTCATGAAGTAGATTTATTATTAATATGGCATTTAGAAATGATGTATACTTTGAGCACTGCATTGGATTATGCAGTTATGCCATATGAATTTGGATGTCTGAATCTGTCAACTGATCAGGAAGGTGGAAGGCCTCTCGGTCACAATATAATGAACATTTGTAGAGTTCTATGTAGCTCAGAATTTGCAACCCTTTGTATGTAAGAAAATCTGTATTGCTTACCTAGTTAATTGTGTGTTTTGGCCAATATATCATTGAATAATATAGGCGTTGTTTCTTTTCATATGCTGGTTTCCACTGATAACCTACTTTTGTCATATGCCAAACGTTAAAATTGTTTACTCGTTTTCATCCTCTCTACAGAGAAGATTTTTTTCGTGAGTAATTCATTTGACATTGACATGCTTATACACGTACGAAACTGTAATGTTAATGAAATGTTATTACGACAGAAGACTTTAAAACTTTATTATGATAAAAATAAAAAGAACGGTATTGTATCGAAGATCGTTTGATGAGGTTTATTCATTTAACTTTTAATTTTTAATGAATCGCGCATTACAGTTTATTTTCATTATCAGTTATTATATTCATATTCTCCCAAACCGCACTTTCTTATCTAAGTATTGATATTGGGACAAACAACAATCTCATCAACTTCAAAACTCATAATTGGTTTATACTTGGGTACAGTAATATTTAATTCGGGTCAGTGTTTATACTGCTCATGAAAAAGTGATCAAGCTTTAGCACTGATTTTTATCATACACATTAACATTTGATGATGTAAAATGTTAAAATGTAATATGTTCAGATTGACAGACCTGATGCTCGCATCATAATGTTAGGTGCTAACATTCCAAACGGATAATGGTTTTAGATTATATTACTGGAATACGATCACACTTTGTTGTGTATAGTCAGGATACGAGAACCTTAATAAGAAACATAATATTCTATATCAGGTATCATCTTATTAAACCTCATCCTATTAAATATGAGAATTAACTATCGTTTCAAACCATCTTGGATTCGTTTCGTGTTCTTTAATTCACTTTAACGGGATAACAGTGAGACCTTTGATCCAAAACCTTTTGATGATCATTTTATATTCGACAGCTTCACACATTTGCATATAGTTATTTTGAAGACGTTTATTTCTGGAAAATCCCTCGTGATCATCATACTTGAATATGATGGCTTGTTGATTTTGTCTTATGGTCATAATTAAAAAATATCTTTATTGCCACATTGAAGGAAAGAGCAATATTTCAGTGTTAAGGAGTTCATACCTAAAGACTTGACTACGATTATCCCCCGCTGCACTTTTAACGGATAGCGGGTGATATAGTGTTCACCTGCATCCGTCCTTCCGTACATCCGTACATATGTACGAAATCTAACAACTCAAGTACTATTCATTGGATTCTTTTTATCTTTCCATATAGGTTCACCATAGGTAGATGAATGTTCCTACAGACTGTTGTGACCTTGACCTTATTTCAAGGTCACGAGACCTACTCATTTCTCAGGAACCGTTGACTTGATTCTCCTAGGAAAGATAAAGGGCTGATTAGATTTTGCTGACCTTGACATTATTCTCAAGGTAACCGCATAACTTTGAATTATTTTCTGAATGTATATTTAAAGGGTATGTTTTGTTCCCAATAATTATAAATCAATGATTAAGGTTTAGCAAGTTTGATATGCTTTATTCGTCAATTCATAATTGAGAAATATGTCTTCACAAACATGAATTGTGCTATTACATCAACCTATTGATCGCCTATAAATGTCCCCACCAATAACGTCTTTTCATCAAACTGCATCTAAACAATCTCCATCTGCTTTGAATATTGACAATTCTTCTGGGCTTTGAAACGTCAAGAAAATTAATTTGCTGAATGCAACAATGTGCAAGGACAAGGCAAATTAAACAAAAACCTTATTTACTTATTCAATGAATTTGTATTGTCTGTTTATGCAAATAGGGAATGCTAAATTGACAAACTTAAAACTTTAGTAAGTTTTGTTTTCATTTTTCTGATTGAAACAATTCAAACCTTGCTTGTTGAACTTATTTTATCAATACAAATTCTGAAATGAATTCAATTGTCGAATATAAATTAGTTTTTGTAAGGTTGATTGAGGCTTCCAATTATGTTAAACAATAGCAAGGAGGATTTGTAGCCACCTTTGTAATCATTAATTGCAACTGTTGGTTGGAACTAGGTAAACCTGCACAGAATTATTATTGATAAAATACTGACAGAACAATGGCATTCTAAAACCATTTTATAATACTTGAAATGTACCATCGATCAGATGAATCCTTTCAAATGTGCTATGGAGAAGTACATTCGGATCATTTTCACACAGATTATCCCTTTGTACACATTGTTCAATTGGGAACCATAATATCATTAAAGATTTTCCCATATACACAATGGCACCAATGTAAATCATTGCAGATTTTACTGTTAATGTGTATGTGGTAAGCTGACCATAACACTTCCCCAATCAAATAACCTGAAGATGGCAAGATGTACTTGATATGTAGGTATTACAGTGTCTTTTTCTTGGTATTACATAACAATTAGGGAACCTTTGAATCCTTGCACACCCCAACAGTGTCACTGCTACTGAATATCATTAGTCACAAATGTCATGACAATTCTGGTACCACACTCCAGATATTGAATGTATACCTAATTTACAAAATTTGCAGTAGCGATTGTCACTTAAGGGATCTCATACATCTACGTTATACATACAATTATCTTTTCTGCCTTTTTTAATATATTGACAAGGAAGTTATTATAATATTTAATGGCATCGAACTTGTTCATTTATGTGATGATTCATTGATTCCTCACAGGCACACATATACAGTTGTTATTGTTGTAATAATATCTTACTTCAAATACCAGAGAACAATTTCGCCATAATGTACATGTTTCCAGATCCAAATGTGATGCAGTGTTTGCAATGGACTTAATTGTACTGAAATAATCATAACATTGGTTTTCAGCTACATTCAGAGTCTAGAATCCTACATAGCCCAAGGCACTCCCTACGCATATCGACCAGGTGACAGACTCAAATTTGTTTCCAGATATCTTTAATCGTATCTCAACGTGTAAAACTACAGTAATCAAAGTAAAGAACTGACGTGGTTGGTGACGTGTTTGACTTGGGGCACTTAAGACTTAATAATCAGCAACAAGACCTAGTCAAGAAAAACACACACTGACTGTTAAACACATGTTAACACATGTAAACACATGTTATTTGACTGTTCTAACGTGCCCAACGTACTACTTACAAACGGAGAGAGAGTCATTGGCTCTGTAACTCACTAGGCGTTACTTTGTACATTATATAAGGTTGAACAATATCATTTTCAGAAGTTATTGCCATAGGGTTTGCAATCTGTAATATATAATCTCCATTTTTGCCAAGACATTTGTACACAACGTTTCATCTGTCTAAGGCTTTAAGTTCTAGAAAATAAAGTGTAAATAGGTTTTAAACAAGTTGCCTCTTCGGCCTTTAATAATTAGAAAGAGTTACATCGAGTTACGATGTTTAAATGTTCAGTGTGCGATGTTTCCATGTATATATTAACATCATCATCACTTAAGTAAGTGCTAATGTACATTTATTTGAAAAAAGGTCTGTTCAGATTTCATTTAAACAACCTCAGCGAAACTTTCTTTTGAACTTTCATTTGTCATGTCATATACCTTCTTAATCAATGACTTCCATTGGCAAATTGGAAATGAATTATTCCAGTAGTTCCAGGTCCAGTTCCAGTTCCAGTTATTCCTGTGTACATGGTCATTTAGATGTTTTAGTTAAGCACAACTGGTTGATTTCATTCCATTGTTTAGGAACTCCAATCACATCACATGCGCAATGACATTTGACATGACACTATGAAGATCATAACCTCCAAGTACTGTTAAACTTTGATTATTTATGTAAGGATTCTAGTACAAAACCAAATGTTACTTTGTCATGAAATGCTGTTTGGTGTTTAATTGAGAATAGTTCCTCTGGTATCACCATCTTAAGATGGGTAGCAGTTACTTTAGAAGTCATGTCATATTCAGATAAAGCAGTTTCACTTTCTGTTACATATATTTGACATACGTATAATCCGTTTACATTAATGATATATGTTTATGTTACATGAAGATTAAACTGGATATGTAGCCATAACTTTACTGCTTACAGCATTCATTTATGACATATATTCAAATAGAGCAGTTCCACTTTCCGTTGCTATGGCCACAGGTTTTCATAATTTGACATATGGATAATCTATTAAGATTAAGAGGTACATGTGAAGTGAAAATTACAGTAATCAGAAAGTGTATACATTCCCTACATCCTGCATATGGGTTTCAAATTAGATTCACTTTAACAGTTTCATTAGATTAAAGAAAGTAGACAGACAAGTTACTATAACCTTCATGTTCATGAATCAAACATACAATAACAACACTTCTATATTGCTAAAGTGTATATCTTATATCTTCTCGGAAAACAATGATTGCCTGAAAGCCCATTTATAGCAGTACTGATTCATCCTTGCAAAATCCACTTTTAATTAACCCCACTGAAAGGTAGTGAATTTTTTTTCCCAGAAGCCAAAGAAACTAAAGCATAGATAATTGTATAATTAAAACGTTGCTCATGCTTCCGTATAAAACATACCTTTAGAATCTCACAAGGTGCGATAAGAGAGTCAAATAAGACCTTTTACGACCAAGAATGATCAACGTCAAAGATTAAGTCCATGAAAGTATATTATGATCACATCATCTTCCATTAACTTTCACATTTCATAATTGTATACTTGAAAGCCAAACATTTGTCATTTTTAAAATGCAGCACTACAAGTGTGTTTGAACAGTACCATACCTTGATGCATGGAATTGTGAATAACTCTTTACAAAACAATTGCATTTCAAATACATTAAAAATCTACTTTATCCACAGCAATTTTCTGACAGCAGGAACATTGCCCCACCCGGATATAAGGATAAAAAAAAAGTTATTCATACGAACATTACCATTGGACAATATGGTCGAGTTGTCATAATCAGTCACCATAGTTTCCACGAAACAAGTTGAATAATAAATTGTCTAGGTATGACCAAAACTAATATTTCCAGTCATGAAACACAACATCAGTTATATTTTAGCAAAAACGTGGGCGTAACAGTATTTAAAAGATTAGAAGCTAGCATAAATCTACGCTTGATTATTTTGCAGCATACTACGCATTATGATTTTGCTTGTGTCAAAACAGTACTTGTGCTCCAAAGTGCACGTGTTACTGTTATGAGATTAACAGAGCTATGCGATGCAATTACATTGAATGTTTTGTTTATGAATATATATCTATCCATCCAGTGCTGTATATCGTAGTGCACTGTGCCATTCAACTATAATGGATGTATTAGAAGAAAATAAATCCAAATATACATTGCATGTCTAAAACTGCATTACATTGAACAACTTTTCCCCTGAACAGCAGTTCGGTTACCTTAATAGCTAGCTGGCATATTGCTGCAAATGCTTACTCTATCGCGGAAAGTCGTAAAACTGTAATTGACATTTGAGATGAGATATCAGTCTGTGACTCCTGTTTCATGGCTCTTTAATTACGTTTGGAGAATTTGAGCATAAGTACTGTCTACATCTTGAAAGAGCAACTATTCAACAGTACCCTTGGGAAAAACATCAACATTGATGATGGACATCAGGGGATTGATACTTTGAATTTAAGATGAATTGTTAAAGTGCAATGGCGAATGATTGCGAGGCTGTAGAGGATCCATATGCTCAATATATCCATAAAGACAAAGTTCTAATATAACTGAAATACATTTAATATCCGATTGTAACATGGAGGAAACATGTACATAAAACGTTAACATTCTAATGAAATTTAATCTTTGTAGAGATTTTCAGTTTTGTAAAACGGGTCATTTACTGAAATTACCTTAATGCCTTACACATATTGATCGTACAACCAATACGAATTATAACTCACAATTGAATCCATGAAAAAAAAAACCCAAATAATAAATAATAACGCTTATAAATATTAAGGATTTCTCAATTAAATGATGTCGATACTTATTCAAATGAAAAACTCTCCTAAATCTTACCACTGATGCAATAGAATTTCCCAAGGGTGTTTATGGCTGAATTGACAACGCATTTGACTCTTCTTCCCTCATGTAGACGTTACTCAAGCTGTAAACCTGCTCGTGTAATTAATTTGGTATAATGCAAGAGCGCCAGACTCCTCTCAACCTTCAAAAGTTAACAAGATTATGACTTTCCGAAAAGACTTCGTATTGGCATGATGTCTTAAAGATGTGTTATAGATGTGCCCTGTTGAAATAAACAGTAAAACTTAAACTATGCCATGAACCAACCTGCTTTATTTATAAAAACTATTTGATGAATACCACCTGATTTTAATGTTTAATGTAAAGAAAGTATGGTAAGGAACAACTTTTTTTTAAATAAAACTGATTTGCCAACATCATGACACGTTTCTCAGCCATAACATAACATTAACGGTTGAGATATAATGAAGGTATTTTGCAAGTGAATTTTTTCTCTACCCTTTCTCACATGCTACAAAGTGATCACAAATCGCTAAAAATTGTAAAATAATATCTATTGAGTTCATGTTTTGAAGATAATGTTTACATTCAGTATGTGCCGCACTATATTTCTAAACAGTCGAAATAACCGAAAAAACATGTCAAAAATGAAACGAACGCTTTTCAGCATCAACCGTCTATATTCTTCACGCAATGATGAAGTGGTCATAGGTAAGTAAGTGCCGCTTTTTATTGTGCATTTAAAGTTTGAAAATCAATTGGCTCCTTTTTAATTCTAGCTTTTAGCTCAATATATAGGATAACATCATATAACTCGACAGTAGCTTCTTCAATGTTATCACTGTTTATAGTTATCTAAATTTGTGGAACCATCTTATTTCTTCCTGTCATTAATATTCAATTTCTCTCTCCAAAACACCATATCATGATATGTGCAAATGTGTAAGATAGATAGGGACACTATCGTGTTCTGCATTGTTGCAAAGATAACAAACTGCAGTCAAGCTGCTACCAACCAACAGGATTAAAAAGAAAAAGTCGCATCGAATCATACTCTTTTAAATAAGCTTAACTGTATCGTTACATTTTTGTAAAAAGCTGATGTGTTTACCCTTGTCTATTATATTTCGTGCAGTTGCAGTTTTAACAACTTGAAAACTGACCAGTGATATTTTCAAGAAATTATTCTATTTCCGCTGTGCGATTGTTGGCAGCTATAGACAACATCTTATATCTGCCATTTCATTAAGTCGTAGCAAATGACACACTTGGCATTCTTACAATCAGTAATTACATGGAGTATAGTAGGCCAAACGATTTGCTTGAAAACTGCAATTAAGATAAATGCAATCGATCATTTGTATGGTTAATTCTCTATTGATTTGATTAGGATAGATCACAGGCTTGACTCAAATCCCATTTCCTCTGAATGCCCCAAGTGTACTAGAAATCAGATATATTTCCAAACCCCCCAACTGTAGGTTTATACAATCACTATCAATGAACTATAATACAAGCTGATAGTTACTGCTCTCGAGACTATGCTTACAAAGCAATTACAACAAATGATTAAGATTTCCCATAAATATCATCTTTCCCTCTGTCAGTAATTGCTAATTGCAAAAGACATAAATTACCTTTATATATGGTTCATATTATAGCTACATTGCAATAAACATATAACACGAGCAGTTAATTAACTACGTCATTCCTGAAGGCAATGCAGCATGCCGTTTTTGCTAATTTAAAGTGCCTTCATAAAAAGTAAATAAGTGCTACAAATGGTTAAATTATACTCCTGAATCAAGAAAACGATTTCTAAAACGAAAGTAAGGCCATTTAAGGTGTTCAGATTAAAATGGCCGCTCGAATGATCAAGTGATCTGATTGATGAAGCTAAACCTAAACACTCAGAGTAGAGTTTTGTCACATCTTTTTAAAAAAAGGTCACTTCTAAATGCTTGAACATGTTGATAATGTTAACAAGTAAGTAAATAGTGAGCTTTAAACATTGAGCAAAACTGTTCATGATAACGCAATGACTCAGGAGATTTAATGTCAAAAGTTAGTTTTCCAAATGATGTTGTGAAATCAACTTAAACACGTTTCCAGTCAAATTAAAATCTATTCGTGGAAAATTCAATCTGTAACCATGATTAAAGAAATCACCCTGCCCACCTGAGATATTTACATCAAAGGAGGGATAAGCTTTATAACCAAACTAAGTTACCTATATCTCGAAATGAAAGGAATTAAATTAGATTATTTCTCTTGCAAGTTTTCATCTTTTAATTGATGCAATCACAAACTTCAAAGCCATGATTTGTATTTAACGTTCATATATCAGAACTTGTAACAATTTAGTAATTTAGTAATTTAGTATGTGCAACTGAAAAATTGTTTAAATATATAAATAAAGTTTTTTATTCGTGTTAACATATTCCGTTTTTTTGTTACTTAAAGTGCTTGTAATTGATACTATTTGTAAAAAAAAAACCCATTCGTGTACAGTTAACATACATGTATTAACAATATGAGGCTTTATCATGCATTATGGTGATAAAAATGAATGATATTTCATTGGCCTTATTTCTATATCGTTGGAAGTACTCATTGGAATCCTGATCAATATTAAGTTGTATTAGCGCTTGACTACGATCTGTACGACCATTTAAAACTTGTGATGTGTATAACTCTTCAACTCTTTCTAAAGATGCATGAAGTCTGTGATGCAACCACTGCCGGAAGATTTTGACAATGATCAATATGTGGTATCTTTCTTTGTAATCTTACCTGATTACCTGAAAACATTACAGATTTTGCTCAAATAAATAGCTTGTATAAACATTAAGTAACTATTAATGTAATTTATATCGACAAATATATATTTAAAATGATGTTTCATTCATTTTGATCAAGAACATGTAATTGCAGATATTATACATTTATCACAATGCCCTTTTAACTTACTATCAATATCTATTTGCCCGTAGATTGTGTTGCTGTTGAACAGTGACGAGTTTTTTTATGTTAGAAATTAGGATGAGCAACTAAAAGTCAGTATTATCTTTCCGAAATTATGTTAAGATGGCAGTTTCTCCAACATTATGATGAAAACAGATACATTACTCAAAGTACTTCCTCTGAATTCCATCATCGGTGATGTTGAATTTCCCAAGGGTGGTGTTTGATAGATTTTTTTCCAAGGTTAATAATTGCTCTTTCAAGATGTAGACAGTATTTATGCTCAGATCCTGCAAATATAGTTAAAGAGCAATGAAACAGGAGCCCTAGACTGATACCTCTTCTCAAATGGCTTTATGGATTTTATGACTTTCCAAACTCGCAGAGTAGGCAGTTGCAGGGATATGTCAGTCAGCTTTAAGGTAATGTCACTCCAGGTGGGGACAAGGATGTTCAATGTAATGACATTGTATTTATCATCCAAAACTGGCTCCCACAATAGATTTCGCTTGTGTGAGATTAAGCAGTATCTACTAGCGATATTTACAGTCAAATCGTCATAATCCTAATGTTTATCAATGTTAATGACATCACAAAGCTTTGACATCACTGAGAATACTGCAAACAATGAAGTCACAATGGTGATAACGTAACATTGCTATGATATCATAATGCTTATGATGTCACAATGCTATGACCTCACTGAGATCAATGCTGAAGAAGCAAAATGGCAGTTGTGTGTTTCAACTATGTCATTATTCGGCTAATAATTGTTGAAGAATGATTTTGAATGATAAAATTCGGCAAGCCTCGGATATTTGTAACTTTAATCAACTCGTATTGATATATTTGATATCAGAAGACACTTGGGTGAGATTCTCTATATGTTCAATTTAATGACATTGTATATGTTCGATCGCCATTAGTTTGAAAGCGAGACTATAGATTAATTGTAAATTGCACTGCAAAAAGGAAATCAACGATATACTGCATCGGCTATTTCTTTTATGGAGAAACATACATAAGTGTAATTGCACCTTATACCTTCATTATTCTTAATATAAGGATACATGCACGATATAGACGATATGTTATTGAATAAGCATTTGCTGTTGTTCAACAATCTGATCTGAAATGCTATTTGTAAAATAATTGAGTTTCTCCAAGTATCTCATTATTCACAAACAAGTATCTGTAACATCCATGTTAATGTTTTCAAACTATTTTCATGTTGTGCAGTATTGTCTCAATATTAATCAGTTTTTATATTAAAATACGACACCAAACCTAATCCATGTTCTCTTTGTATTTCCAAGAGTTACTATAAAAGTTACATTCTAAATAAAAAGCCCAAATCTGCCGAAGACAGGTGTGACATTCAGGACAAGTCCTTTGTGTAGCTTCCAAGAATTAGATATTGACAAGTGTGAATGTGTTTTCACTTAAGTAATGTCAATCAATCAAAGTCAGATCAATGTAATGTAATCTGAAATAGGTGAATTTCCTAAGACTGACATTTGCTTCTGAAATCAACCGATTTGAAAATCAACGAGATACTATTCTGAAACTTTGATGTGATATTTAACACTGTAGGAAATGAAGTGACCTTCTTGGTTTTTTAACTTTCCTGATCCTGTACGAAAATAGAAGCTTGATACAGCGATCTGTTAAGCTTTCTATAGCAGTGCAAAACAAGTTTTGAAACTCAAATCAATTTACATTTACCTACTTCTGAAACAAGTCTAAACTGCCTAAAGATTTATCGTTTTGAACCCAGAAAAAGTTGTCAAATTTAAATATTTTCTCCCATGCTTCGTCAATAGGCAACACATATATACACGCAAGATAATCCTGATTGTATCTAAATATAATTATTTTCAATTTAGACATACCAATTTATTTTGCAATCTTTAATTTATGCTTTATATCTTGTACTATTTTCGATTGGGGACCCGTAACGGTGCTATTTATTTGACATTAATCACTCCGTACAATGAACTATGCGCCAACAGCAATATGTATCATTGTTTTGATTTAAATCCGCACTGAACAATGACAGTGTACCATGCGTTAAAAGTATGTATATACTACCTTATTCTGAAATGTGAGTTAAAATCGCGATTTCTCATAAATCGAGATGATAGATAAACCTTACACATTTGGGAAATGGCATGCTTAATACAGTCTGATAATTCTAATGATTTCAGCGGACATCATATGATAGTAATACAGTTTGGGGAATGGCTTTAGTCAGCATTAACTTACAAATGGCTCTAACAGGTATTGCTCACACAAATTCCATATTGATAATGTAAATTTCAGTGTGCTGCAGAGGACCGTTTAAGACACATTAGTGCCATGTATATCGGTGAAAGTTTTCAAACATGATTGAACCACTGGCTAATGTATGAAAAGCATTTGTGCGAGCATTATGTGCTAACAAGTTTTACATTCGTGTAATCCAGTATTAAGTGTAATGAACAAAAGGATACTGTTTTAATGGTCAGAGTAAAGTAAATTTGTCTTGATAGTTCTTAACAAAAGTAGCTATACTGTGTCCAGGATTAACATTTTAGTTTTGCAACATTGGACTCGTCTTTTCACAACTTGCATGGTTAAGAACGACATGCAACATTTCACAAATTACAAGTCTACATGTTTGGCACACATCCCCATTCCATAGAAATGCAGCAACTGTTGAATTTCTCCCCAAAGTGGAGATCTTCCAATTTTATTTGAATCCCCTTCCAAAAGGGGAATGGATTTCATTACTCTGTCTACATTCGGGAACATTAGCAGCAAGAATGTTGGTTTATATGGTATGACTGATTCCATTTCCTCTTTGATTATAGCCTGTTCTTCTATTGATCGACAGACAAAAACATAAGCTGAATTGCCTGATTTTGTTCTGTCGTCCCAAAGTTGGTTGTCAGGATTTCATAAATCCCCTTCAGGAAAGGTGACATAAGCGCAGACACAGTTGCTGCTGTGATATCATTGTTAGCGCTGATAGTTGTATCTGTTATACTGTTTTCTTCATCTGTTTGGAGAGGCGAATAGCTATGCTTTGTCCTCCTGCAAATTATGGGAAGGAACTATCATAAAAAATGTATCCTTTATCATAATATGTGTCATGTAATTCATTATGTACACATCCCATTCCATAGAAATGCCGCAACTTTTGAATTTCTCGCCGAAGTGAAGATATTCCATTCCATGGATTTCATTACTCTGTCCACATTCGAGAACCTATTTGGATGTAAATCTTGGTGATCAACCTCATTGGCTAAGTTACTTGTAATATATTCCAGCTCTTAAGTATCTTAAAGTATCCCTACATTTTATAATAGTATGTGCAAATGTTCCTGTATACAAATAGCGAGTTATGGTTGGATGGAAACGCTGCCATGCCATAAGTCAATTCGTCCTTTCAAATACAAGATGACCAGGTTATAAACCAAAACAACACCTACACTATACAGTGGTATATGCAGGTCACAATACTTTTTCAGAGATGTATGTTCTTTTCATCATTAGACAAACACGGATAATCAAAGACAACAATTAACGCTCTCTGCCACCAGAAATGTCTTGACTTTTACCATCTTATCGAAGGTTGAAAAGAAACAAGGATTTTTGTGAACAGTTGGGTTTGAGAAAGCACATATGTTTCTAACCCCTACCCCCTTAGAATAGTTTAAACGATCTTGAATTTTGGGAGTGTAATGCTTTGAGTAGAAACCTACTCTGTCCCAACCACCCTTGTGACCCCTTCGCCGCCCCCCTCTCATTTCTTTGGGAGAGATTTTCTTTTGCCCGGCAGTTTACATCCATAACAATAGTATTCATACTTTGATTTTTAGCGAAATTTAATAACTGGAGAGACACTTGGAGGATTGATCTTCTCATGTATTGATTTTAAAATTACTTCGAGGTCTTGCAAGGATTGTTTTTTTTTCTCTTTCAATCTGGATCATTAGTTCCTGAAATGTCCTTTCCTGTTCCAGTTTCCAGTTCTTTATAATCAAAACTTCAGAGGGCAGGTGAATCGATGATCTGAGAAATAGGCTTCCCTTTGTCTTTATCAAAAGGAAAATAAGAAATTAAAACCTTCATTAACAAGTTTAAAACAGCAAAATCGAGTATGAATTAAAAAAACATGTCTTTATGTATTAATTAAAATATCATTCAAATGTTATGTTTAAATTAATTGTTACAGGTATCTATAACCTGACACTTAACAAAAGTATATATTACCTGATCTTCTCTTGAATTTCGGCAACTTTGCCTCTACATGATCTATGTGTAATAAATTTTGATTATCAGTTTTAGTAATGAAGACAATAATGTCAAAATACTAATCTGAAGGTTATATTTTGACAGGAGTATTATTTAGCATCAAAATCAATCTTAAAGATTTGTCACTTTAAATAATTATTACTAGCGGAAGTCAACTAGTGGCTGTCACCAGTGGGCCACCTTCTATCAGCTGGACACATTACTAGTGGCCCACTGGTGACAGCCACTAGTTGACTTCCGCTAGTGGCCCACCTTCTATCAGCTGGACAAATTACTAGTGACCCACTGGGAGACTGGGGCCACTAGTAATTACAAATATCTCATTTATAACAATGTTCAATATTTATGGATCTGGATTATGCGATTAAACAAATGATCATTACCAATATTAGTTCGTTGAAAATAATGTTTGCTGTAATATGTATACATATAGACACAGCCATAACAAGACATCTGAGTTAAAATTTTACATGAATTACATATTATAAATATAATTATTTCTAGTACATCAGTAAAGATTTATATTTTTATGTAGTTTAAGTTTATGGAATTAGGAAAGCTGAAAAATAGTGTTCAAGTTTATATTGCCAAAAGTTAATATTTGGTATATCAAGTTAGTTGAGTTCAGAATCAGAACCTGAATCCATGGCAGCCCTGGCTTTAAAAAGTTGCACCATCTTCTCTGCAAAACAAAGTGACAACTAGATTAGCGTTTGCGGGACACCGCAAAAGCAGAGCAGCTCCGAAACTTTGGGTCTCGCCTTTCCCTGTTCCGCCTTCTCGTCAGCATCAATAAAATGGGAATTCTTTTTAACAAAAGTTTGTTCATTATTCGAGTTATTTCTAATCATCACTGGGGTCACTTTTCACAAGTTTGTTCTTAAAACCTATTTCTTCTTTCAAAATTTGATCAAAGGATTAACGTGGCCTTAACCAATATCTCATGACCTTGACCTTTGACCTTCAAGGTCACACCATCAATGATCACTTTTCATCGCGTATAATAATCATGCAATGACTCAAAGTGTTCATAGTTAAAATATGACATATTAACAAAAGCATGCTTAAGTTTCGACCTCACTGTGACCTTGACCTTTGACAGATTTTAGCGAAAACATTTTCAAATATTGGTCTTTCTCCATAGTTCATCTATACCAAATAAGAGCCTAATAGCACAAAAAAAGTTTGAAGTTATCATGTTTACAAGGATTGTTGTAGTGATTTCAGAACTCATGACCTTGACCTTTGACCTTGAATGTGAACATGTCAAAATCATTCACCAGGTGTATAAGAAAGAAATTAAGCTGAGGTGTTAATATCTTCATGGAAAAAAGTTACTTAGTGACCAGTCAGTCAGTCAGTCAGTTAGTCAGCATGACCATATCTCGTGACCTTGACCTTTAAAATTCAAGGTCACACAATCAGTGATCACTTTTCATTGTGTATCACAATCACGTAATGATTCAAAGTGTTAATAGTTGAAATAAGACATTTTCGCAAAAGCCTGCTTAGGTTGTGACCTAGCTATGACCTTGACCTTTGACGGATGTTAGCGAAAACCTTTTCAAATCTTGGCCTTTCTCCATAGTTGATATATACCAAATAAGAGCCTGATACCACAAATATTTTTCAAGTTATCGTGTTTACAAGGATTGTTTTAGCAATTTCAGAACTTGTGACCTTGACCTTTGACCTTGAATATGAACATGTCAAAATAATTCCCCAGTGGCATAAGTAAGAAGTTATGTATATGAGGTGTTGATACCTCCTTGGAAAGAAGTTATTTAGTGATTTCAGAACTGGTGACCATGACCCTATCTCGTGACCTTGACCTTTAAAATTCAAGGTCACACAATCAGTGATCACTTTTCATTGTGTATCACAATCATGTAATGATTCAAAGTGTTAATAGTTGAAATAAGACATTTTCGCAAAAGCGTGCTTAAGTTGTGACCTCGCTTTGACCTTGACCTTTGACGGATGTTAGCGAAAACCTTTTCAAATCTTGGCCTTTCTCCATAGTTGATATACACCAAAGAAGAGCCTGATAGCACAAATATTTTTCAAGTTATCGTGTTTACAAGGATTTTTTTAGCAATTTCAGAACTTGTGACCTTGACCTTTGACCTTGAATATGAACATGTCAAAATAATTCGCCAGGGCCATGAGTAAGAAGTTATGTATATGAGGTGTTGATACCTCCTTGGAAAGAAGTTATTTAGTGATTTCAGAACTGGTGACCATGACCCTATCTCGTGACCTTGACCTTTAAAATTCAAGGTCACACAATCAGTGATCACTATTCATTGTGTATCACAATCATGTAATGATTCAAAGTGTTAATAGTTGAAATAAGACATTTTCGCAAAAGCATGCTTAAGTTGTGACCTCGCTATGACCTTGACCTTTGACGGATGTTAGCGAAAACCTTTTCAAATCTTGGCCTTTCTCCATAGTTGATATACACCAAATAACAGCCTGATAGCACAAATATTTTTCAAGTAATCGTGTTTACAAGGATTTTTTTTAGCGATTTCAGAACTCGTGACCTTGACCTTTGACCTTGAATGTGAACATGGCAAAAAAATTCCCCAGGGGTATAATTAAGAAGTAATATATATGAGTTCTCAAAACCTAATAAGGAAAAAAGTTATAGCCAATACAAAACGCGGCGGCGGCGGCGGCGGCGATGGAAACTGCACAAAAACTGATAGCAGCTCCGACTTAGTCGGAGCTGCTAAATATGAGGTCTATCATTGGGAAGGAAGCATGCATGGCAAACATGCAACGTGGGAAATGACTCTGAATCATTCACTTAGGAGATAAACCTACTATGTTTGAAAATCAGAGACATGTCAGGGCTAGAAATTAGCACTAGTCCTTCGGCCCGAGGCTAGTAACAATGACACCAGGCTAGTGAATATTAGCTTATACTAGCCCTGTAGGCCTTTAGAAGTTTCTGAATCATTTATGAAATACTCAAAGCATTAATCGAGTACTCCAGTAAATGTAAACCGGGGGTCAAAACTAATTACCTTATCAAATCACTAGCCAGTCAGACAAGTTAATGTCTTTAATTACTGGTCTAATATCCTCGCAATAGGACATTTGTCAGAACAGTGGCCTTACATAGTGATATAAATATGAAACTAGGAAAAAATAACAGGAATAAAAGCAACAGTTTTTATATTAAGAATGAATATTGTGTTTGTATATTATCTAATACATGGTGAAACTTGTTTAATAAAAACACTTGAAAACTGTTACTTTTTTTCTAAATCTAAACATCACAAACCTTTTTATTGCAGTAGTTGTACGCAAATGCCTCATTGCCTCCCTGTTGTTAGTGCCCTGCCCTGTCCAAATGTATTGGCGGACCAGGTCTGTGGTCATTAGAGCAGACATTATCCTTCAAACCATGTACCTATGTGTAAAGCCACCCCGGCTAGTTAGGTATCTAACCTATTCATAAAACATTAATAAGAGTTAGTCATATTATAATATACAACTGCAACAAGGCACACGTTAAATAATTAATCAGTCCATTTGGGGTCATGGGGTCACAAAATCTACAATTTAGAATCCCCATTGGCTAAGGAGTCTGCGCACAACTTTTCAGCTCTCTGGACCTTTTGAAACTGGAGAAGAAGATGAAAATAGGTTTTTAAGGATGTGAATCCGATGCCCCAAATTGGGGTCATGGGGTCACGAAATCTACAATTTAGAATCCCCATTACCCAAGGAGTCTGCACACAACTATTCAGCTCTCTAGACCTTTTGGAACTGGAGAAGAAGATGAAAATAGGTTTTTAAGGATGTGAATCCGATGACCCAATTTGGGGTCATGGGGTCACGAAATCTACAATTTAGAATCCCGATTGGCCATGGAGTCTGCAGACAACTTTTCAGCTCTCTAGACCTTTTGAAACTGGAGAAGAAGATGAAAATAGGTTTTTAAGGATGTGACCCCGGTGATCCCATTTGGGGTCACGGGGTCACGAAATCTACAATTTAGAATCCCCATTGGCCAAGGAGTCTGCACACAACTTTTCAGCTCTTCAGACCTTTTGTAACTGGAGAAGATGAAAATAGGTTTTTAAGGATGCGACCCCTTTGACCCAATTTGGGGTCACGGGATCAACAATTTAGAATCCCCATTACCCAAGGAGTCTGCACACAACTTTTCAGCTCTCTAAACCTTTTGGAACTGGAGAAGAAGATGAAAATAGGTTTTTAAAGATGTGACCCCTGTGACCCCATTTGGTGTCACCGGGTCACGAAATCTACAATTCAGAATCCCCATTACCCAAGGAGTCTGCACACAACTTTTCAGCTCTCTAGACCTTTTGGAACTGGAGAAGAAGATGAAAATAGGTTTTTAAAGATGTGACCTCTGTGACCCCATTTGGGGTCATGGGGTCACGAAATCTACAATTTAGAATCCCCATTGGCCAAGGAGTCTGCACATACATTTTCAGCTCTGTGGAGTCTTTGGTTCTGGAGAAGAAGTCGAAAAAGCTAAAAGTTGACGGAAGGACGGACACCGGACACCATGCCATGCCATGCCATAAGCCCATCGGGCCTTTCAGGCCTGATGAGCTAAAAAGGTTGAAGGTTATTTGTCATGAAAATGGGCAGTAAAATATACAGTGTAATTATTTATGAGTGGTAATTTTGTAAATGGGACTGCCATTCGTTACATTTATAATCTTAAGTATAAGTATCTAAACCAGTTTGTTATTGTTCAGAACCTGTCATTCATTACAGTGTATTATGCAACTTGTGTCGGATTTATTTCACATTTCAATGTCCAAAGAAAGGAAATATAACGAAAAATTATCTCTTTAGTTTCACATGAGAAATATCGTCCTCCAATGCAGAATTATGAATTACAAATTACGAGTATTAATTTTTAGTAGTTGGCTAGTTGCATACATTTAAGCAAAGTATTAAAGAAGCAGGACAGTATGAATTATTTTATTTAGACAATTTTACAAGACCCTGGCCTAGAGTACAACAGTGTTGAATCCTTTTTTGTGACTTTTGTGTTATTATTGTGATCCAGAAATAACCATTTCACTTTCGACTTGTTATTGACTAAATTATTGGAATAGGTTTAGTCAACACAATTGCTCAAGCAGTACTACACATAAATGTAGAAAATTTAAACGTTTTACACCAAGCGTTTTCAATTTACCGTTTTTAAAATGTCAACTCATTAACATGTGTGCATCCTAGTGTCCAAGTGTCTTAAGTTTTACTAAACGTGCATAGTTCAGCTGACTGACATCTGTGGCAATTAAATTTCACAACTACCGACACTCTGAGTTTTATTTTGACAGTAAATAAATAATACATGCTCTGTCCGAGATTAAATAAATACTATTGATTGTCTCAAAAGATGTGCCCCCTGTTCATCGAGCTTAACGACTCTTAAAACGTGAATCAATAACCTATTTTGAGACTACATTGCACCAATCCAAACATTGTTTTCTCTGCTTTGTTAAATCACTAGACACTTCATGAAATCCCACATAATCAAATCCTGAAACACCACCATCAACGAGCTCATTCAGAATAAAGTGTCAGTGTTCCGCAACAGTTTAAACGATCACCACAATGTTTGTTTAACCTCTAACTGATGCCACTGAAATATGCTATCTGTTGTGGCACGTTTTGTAGGATAATAGCTTCCATCAATGCTTAGAATGACGAAATATGCATATTCTACTGCAAGAGGCAATGATCTCATGTCCAATGTTTGAAAGTTAAATGATCTTTTTTTTTGACATTTTATGAAAATAAATTCAAAACACAGTAAAGTCTTGAGTAGATATTCTATTCCTAGGTTAATTGGGATTATACATTGTGCGGGCCACATCATTATACTTTATTATAGCTAATTATGAGTGATAGTAAACAACTTACTTTAATATACTAAAATATTTCAAAATATGGAGAAAAAAAAAACAAAAAAAAAACTTACTTTAATGTACTTAATGTACCGAATACATGTGTACATGATATTAGCATTAATTAATCACTGCAACAATAGTTATCAAATATCCAAATATATGTAAAATTATATTAATAAATATCAATAAAACAATGATGGAAAAACCTTCGATCCTTAATGTGTTTAAATGTATATGTTTTGTTATAATCCCTCAATACTTATGAAGTGTGTTAATATATTATTAGCTGATGATTTTGACAAAGTCACGTGAACGTGATGGATTTCCTGGTCACATACACAATTTTAGATATATAATAAATCACTGTTGCCATATTAAATATTTCTTATTTACTGTTGTTATAGATTAAATCGTAAAGCAGCTTTAAAGTTATAACACAAATAGAAGGTTCTTTTTTAAATATAAATATGATTGTTATAAACAGATGCAAATATGTTATTTATGTATTATATTTCACTTACTTCCAATTAAGACGACACTAATTATCAACGAAACATTATTTTAGATTATTCAATTACCGGTATGAAAATTGTGTAGACATTCACAAACATAAAAGTATTTGTTTAGTATCATCCTGATCTATGAAGACGCTTACACAATAGCTTGGTTTATACAGTTATAGCCAGGTATCATCTGAGAAGTTCTCTCAACCACATGTTTTATTGCTCTTTACGAATTGTGTTTCTCCCTGGGGTAATGCAACGAAAAACTATTGCCAAATTGTAAAAATAAACAAACTTCATTAACTATTTTTCATCTTTGTTTGCAGTGTGTAGTTTCCTGCTCTGATTAACTACTTAAATTTACTCAGTTTTATGCATCAATCACCATAACTATATTTAAAGGCATACTTATCACAAAGCAAACTTATATGCAATACGCAATTTATATCGTTCCATGAACAAGACCATGTCACTCCAGGGAAGTGCAAATCATAAAATCATCAGTGGCTTATGCAAGCTTAATCGAAAACATTGTTCGAGCTCCAAAACAAAACAAAACGCTCGATAATATCTTATTTATATTACTCCATCATTCCCGATATTATAGATGTGTCTACATAGTCTTTATTCTCCAAAAATACAATTGTTACATGACTCTGGAACTGAAGTAGGACTTGAAACGAACTTATTGTTTTTCTTGCACTTTGCATCTAATGATTTAAGGCGTTTTAGTGTCTCCGCCGTGAAACATGCTTTTTAATCATCAAAAGTGCAAACGCTAACTTCAGCAAACATATTGTTTTGTTTAAACGACTTTCGTTGAAGTGTTACTTTATGTTCCTGAAGTATGAAGTGATTAACAAAAACATTTGGTTCACAGAGTAGTTGATGGACGGCCTTGAGATCTTCTCACGTTGTGTACTCTTTGGTTAAGTTTTCAATTTTCATGCACAAATGTAATCTTCCTTTTGTTTGGCAGTTAACTTTGACTTTTTTATTACCAACTTCTGTGATCACCTTGGGAATAATTGCACAATCTATTGTCTCATCTTAGGTTGAAACAAATAAACTCCATTATTTCAACCCCTGTTTTTGTTTTGGTCTCTGTACTGAAAAACAAATATCACTTGCAACATTGTCGAACAAAGAGAAACATCAATTACTGCATAACCATGGACCTTACAATATATGTCTATGCAGGAACAGGACCATGTTTATCCTGTTAAAGAGTAAATCAGGATTGTAAGTTTATTCATCAACTCACGGCCATATTTCGTGACTGTTGACACATTTAAGAAGTTGATGATTTTAAAAAGTTCACAGATTCAACGTGTTTGCATAACATTGTATAAACCAATTACCAAGCTCAACATTATTTATTTATTACATGACATTAGAAAAGATTTAGAGTCAATGTTACTTATAAATTGTAATACAAACATAATGTTTTCGACCTGGTAAGGCCTTAACTCAATATTCAAATTAAATTTGAGAAATGTTCATTTGTTACATAGAGTTGTTGATTATTAAAGGTGTGTCTCAGATTCATACATCTATAACTGTCTATTATATTGACTAGTCAATAATTGCATATCCATATGTTTATAAACTGATTATGCGTGCAATGATTTGTCCATGTTGATGGTGACAGTGGTCCTACACCTAGTCCTAGTCCTGAATCTTTCATTAAATTTCCTTGAAACCCCAAGTCATGTGATAAAGTTACAAAGAAAGGTTTATTACGGAAACTAGTATTTGGCATTGATTGAAGTTCAAATCAGCTCACACTGCAAAATAACAGCTGCCTAATTCATATGAAGGGACTGTTATTATAATATATTAAATTATAATTAAAACATCATGTCTGCAAAATGCAAATATAAGTGTCTCGTTTTTCATCAACTAAATACATAATGGAGAGAAGGAGTTCAGCAACAATATTGCTGTTGTTTATATGTCATGAAATGTCATCTGTTTCTGATAAAGAATGAAAGGTGACCAGTAATTATTCATTCGATTCATATTACTTGGAGCTGTTTAACTGCATCAACTCGTCTAAACGCAATGTTGAGATGGATGATGTGGCAGAACAAATAGAACTTATATGAAGTATTATATATATTTAGTAGTGCTGAGGGATGGTGGCTGACTATGAAGGCGTGGGTTAAGATCCCACAAGGGACTCGTTCCTAAAATGTACAGGAAAGTACTATTGCAGATACTTTGGTATATTTGGAATCAGACTTAGTTCATGTAAGTTTATTTGTTACTAACTTACTAACGTGAAGACATACCAAATGTATTTGAGGTTATTGGATCGTAAATATGTACAACTAGCTTTGCTAGTTCAAAGAGACTGTTCCATCTTATACTCAGGATTCCTTTTCCATTTCAGAATTGCTGTTCAAAATCACATTAAGTTGGGCTACATGTTTTCAGTCCAACAGTAAAACGCAATAAACGCGTAATGCTATCAACTCACTTAAGACACGTTTCGATACTGTTCTGGGAAACGAATGCAAAAGTTTGCAAACATCTCTTAGGCATGACATTACAAGAACACATAAGATTGCTGTGTTTCCAATCAAAGAAGTGCTTACCAGATGAGAAATTTTGGAATATTTCAAAACTTTTGTGTCACTTCTCATAAAAAAGTAAAGGAAAGTACGTTGACAGATAGTGTGATTCAAAATATACCAAATTAAGTATATATAGGTTTAAAGTGTTAGTTATTTACTTAGGTGAATGCTTGCCTGAGGTCAATGGTACCATTAACTATGCTAGATCAGAGAGGATTTTCCATCTAATACCCATGATTCCTTTTTCCATTTCAGAATTGCTATTCTAAATCGCATTTAGATCGACTCCATGTTTCTCGACCCCTCAGTAATACGTAAACACCATGTAATGCTATCAAATCACTTACAGACACGTTTTCGATACCATTTTAGGAAAGGAATAAAAACATAAGTTTCCAATCATCCCTTTGGCATGACGTTACAAGAGCTTATAAGATTGCTGTGATTTCCATCAGAGACTGTCAGTCCGAGACCAATTACCAACTTCATATAACATTCATGACACAAATTTACAGAATAAATGAAGAGACCTATTGAACATATATTCACTTACCAATCTAACATGTTTTACGTGTTAATGGGCACATGCACAACAGCAATGTGTCCATTGTACATCTATTGAAGATTATATTACAATAATCAGTTACCTTAGTGAAACAAACAAATATATATCACACCTTTCAAACTAAAGGAAACAATAACACAACAATAAGTATTTCCTTTGCAAAAATATATTAAATATGAAAATGTGATTGTATATTGTATAGTTTCTGAACTTCAATAGCATTAGTAATTGTCTACCAGAGTTGCATCGTGTTCGTTGGTTCCTGTGCCATCAAGCTTAACTACTCTTAATCTGGGCCAGTAATCTATTTTAAAAATACATTGCATCAATTCAAACATAATTTTCAATGCTTTGTTCGATAACTAGACAATCAATGAAAACCAACATCATCTAATCACCTCCATCATCTTCAACGAGCTCCATTCAGAGTACATTGTCAGTGAAATCTGATGGATATTGATCAGGAACACTGTAGACGATATAAAGTAAGTTTGTGTAACCTCTACTGGAGAACTCTGACTGTTTTGACAGGTTTGAAAGGATACATGCTTCAATCAACGCAGGGAGCAAACGAAAAAATAGGCAGTCTATATATACTCATTATTCTGAATTTGTGAATTTAATCGTATTATGTGGAACGAGTAAGAATCCATATACTTCTACAAACAGTGAATTCAGTTTACCACAGTTAATATATTGTTGATGGTGGTGTCAACAAGCAAATGTTGTTCATAAAGCTAGACTATGTATTTCCACGTACAAGTTAATGCAACATAATACGTGTAACAATTTTGCTCTAATCTCATTGGGGTTGCAGTTAAAAATTTGGAAAACATGTTTACTTATTTGTTAGTATACTGCAGCCGATGTTCATTCATTTAAACTTCTGAAAGCATATTTATAACATCAAATTCAATTGATAATCACAATCATTTGGTGGAAACTAATCATTTGCTTCTGTACCCCTCTACTCCGGTAGGGTAAAGATGCATTAAAACAACAACAGACGTTATGATATTAATCTGAAGTGCCTGAGCGTGAGAAAGGTAAGATATTTCATATGCCACACATTTTGTCTTAAAGGCAATGTAACTGAAATAAAGTGCTCTCACAAAAATATAAACTGACCGGCAAAATATAAAGTATAACTCTCACTCGTTTTCGATTAATTCAATACTGTGAACAAATTAGTTGCATTTGATTATGGTACGATACAATAACATCTTTTGGCAGTAGTTTGAATGACTTAGTTGGTGACTGATTTACTTTATAACCAAAATATTATTTTTACAAGTAAGAAATGAAGTTTACACCAATATGATCCCTACCATGTTCAAAATGTTATATATGATTGCGGGGCGAGGCAGATTTATTGATTTTCACACATAATTGTGTTTTATCAAAATTAATTTGGGGGAGTTTTTAAAAAGATGTAACCGCAAAGAGGTATTCTTTGCCTGATTAAATGTTTTAGACTAATTTCCCAAACTAGTCCGCTTTTTAATACGACGTCGAAAACTATACATATGATAAATATAACTGAGAGATATACTTTATTTTGCCTGTCAGTGTAAATAAGTGATAGCAATGGCTACTCCTTAATCCATTAAAAGAGTTCTAAATATAATGTACATGGTTCAGTTAAACCATACGAGTCCATTTCCCATGAAACGACAATATTAATGTGACGCTCAAAGGTAGTTGAAATGATCTGACCGAAGTAGTTACCTAAACATTCAGAGTAGAGTTTTTAGTATGATACATTGATCGAATGCTCAGCCATCTTGCTGTCTGAACTCTCAATTTCTCATGACACCTACAAATCTACTTCTCACACTTAAAAGTCCACATAGTTGTCGCTTAAAACGTCACACCATTTTCTACGACTACAGATATTGATTTATATGGATAAGGCTTATCGGGTTGTGTAATGAGATGCTTTACCCATTAACATGCCAATATATTGTATAAATTTTAATAATAAATTCGAGCAACAATTATGCGCAAAAATGTGATAGAGCGCCCTTAAGTATTGTCCTCCCGCAAGTGTGTCAAATATGTATAGCCATAACGTATCAAAGTCGTTTTCTGGGAAAAAATAAGTCCCAGGTGACTCGGAGGTTTTGAAATCAATCATACAACCACAGCTTATTAATCTTTCTGTCAGCCTCGTCTGGTGCAGATGTCAGACCAGTCAGCTCCTGTCAGATCTTCAGACAAAACAGTTCATCTCCGTATCCCCATGGTATGAGTTAGGTCACGTTTGTCATATTGGGTCATATAGAAGTAAGTCAAACAAGGCTTCTGATCTGTTTTTATATCGTATTATTTTGTATAAAGTAAGAAATACATTATTTATTCATAACGTCAGAGATAAACAACTCAGACATGTTGTCTGTCTTCTTTGATTCGCACCAAGCCCATATAGCTATATCGACTTCAAAATATGCTTATAACAATGATTTATGGGACGTGAGGTTACACATTCAATCAGATAAATGAAATGTCCCTCAATAATGAAATTGTCATTAAGCAGATACTAAAAAAGAAATAACTTTTTAAAACTTTATCAGCGGTAGTGTTTTTCAAGGAGCAAGTATAAACTGGTATTAAGTTGATATCATCATAGTTGATTTAGACATGATCTAGGAATATGGCTGCTGTAGGAATACTATTAAATAATTATAATAATATTTATATGTTACTGTCAATCTGTCAACTTTGTCGTTTTACTAAATATTACAGGCATTTTATCAAGTGATTGTGACCGTCAGGCACTTGGCGAAATGATTGATTTGACATACTGATTGTAACACATATATGTATTGTGTATGGTAAAAAGAATGTATATGTTAGTTCTTCAAATGTCCAATCCTCATTCTAAGCACTTTCTTACAAACGTCCAACAACCAGTTTCACAACAGATTGTGTAAAAAAACACCCAATATATCAAAATTACTTCTTTTCGTACATTCACCGAAAGAACAAAGCCATTGTTGTTCTAGAGTTAATTAAGTAAAATCACACCGCCTGTGTTACAACACGTGTTTTAACATTGATATAAATCATTGATGCACGATTTGGATTATTTATGCATAGCGCATAGCGCCCGATTGACAACAAAATTGGATCTTCACATGGAATATCATTGGTGAACATACAATTCCATTTTTTTCTGAGGCCATTAATTACATTCACCTTATGCAGTTATGCCAGGTAACATTGCTTTTGCGCACATCCATATACCTTCCATGTATCCTGTATATAACCTGCTGTTTTCACCATCTCTTCCATATGCTTCATAAAGGTATAAGGATATATACCGAAACGTCGCCTGTACTTCCTTCGTTCGTCAAACAATCAAACTGCAACCTTCCTTCGGGAAATCCAAAGTCTTCTTTCTCTTCATCAGGTTGGAGTTAGGAACATGTATCTTATTTACTTACAACGAAAACTTGGCTTTGTATTATAACTTATATAATTTAACATTGACCTTATTGAATTATGAAACTTTGTTTTATTAAAAAAACAAAACCTGCAAACATTTTATGTGTCAGTAAGTAACATGCCATGTAGTCTAGTCTAGTTTGAGCCAATTGCAATAATTGAACTTAAAATAAAATGCATGATTAGATACCTGTTTTGTTAGTGATAGCAATGCCCAATAATATCTTAGTGATGCATATATTTCGCCGCTTGGTTGTATCTTCCAGATGAGATGAGAAAATGCGATAGTTCCTTACGTCAGGTAATAAAGGTACATTCGATGTGGTCCATTGAGTCAGAACATGCATCCTCTGGGAAAACAAGCAATCTTTGTAAATAAATTGACTTGGCTTTCATCCACATTTATGACCTCATATCATCTTAATGATCCAGTATGACATCAGGATTCACCGAAAACGTCATCTGATTGACTTTAATTGATTTCAAAAGTTTCGCAGTGAAACGATAAAGTATTTAATATAATGATTTTCAAAACGTGATGTAAGATATGACTGCATACGTTTTCTATCATAATATAAGTGCCAGTCAGTGGTCCTTTGTTCTTTATCTCTGTAATGACATAGAACCATAATTTAAAGGAGATAATGCTACTTTTGGAGTATCTTAACATTAAACAACTCAATCCGTTTGTAAAGTACAAGTCACTAAGTATTGTCTAAAACAGTAAGAAGTATACATTTCATAATGACAAATAACATCAAACGAAAACGTTAGTTAGCTTGCCAAGCTGTCGGTAAGGTATATTGCAGCGTATTTGTCTTAGGCTCTACCAGTTATTGTAATTTTTCCATTATCTTAATGAGACAGGTGGTAGCAGATTATCATTAACCACACGCCCTCCCTCCTCGATATTCATACTATTCAGTTCAAACAGTTATTAAGTCATTATCTAATGGAACCAGGCGGACTGCATTTGATCCTGTTGTTAATGATGACAGGTGAAAAACTGTTTTAATCCGGTCAATAATTCATCTATTGCCAGCAATGCCGTCCAACTATTAGTTTAGCATGGACAGGAATAGAAACAGTCGATGCAATACGGGTATATGAAAACGGTAAAATAGTATATATTTTGCCTGTGATTATCTGTAGACATCATAAAGCATCTACGACATGGTATAAGAAGGTTATAAGCCATGAAATTATGTCAAGGGTCATAGGTGAGTGTAAGTAAGTTTTACATGATACGATGACAACGTTACCTGACAAGTCATGTCAGGTAACATATATAATGTGTATATAGTTTCAGGCGTTATTACCATGTTATCGCTGATTAAATATTGTTATATGATATGATCCATGTGTAATATGAATAAGATTTGATTAGACGCCTGGATATATATGTATGTATGGGGAATACTAATATTGAAATCTTAATCGTGAATAATGATGAAAACACCATGTATGGAAAATTACAATAATATCAAATTTGTTTGTGCAGCAGGAAATATAAAACAGATTAAAAAAACATTAGAATAAACACGAATATTATATTTTGTATCATTCTTTATTAATTTAGATATTGTATAGACATTTGCAAACCAAGTAGACATACGTATCAACTAACATGTAATTATGTTATAATTTCACAGAGGCAACATGAAACCTCGCCTGTTGATTTGCAATTCCTCAAGAATGTAATGTCAGACATTAAACATCATCAGTTCCATGTATAAGTGTACTGCTGATATCTATTACATCGTCATGTTAGTAAACACGAGCGTAAATTAATTAATTTAGTGTCCTCACATACATACTTGTTACCAGTTACAGTTTATTATACGTTCTTCAAATATTCAAAACATTTCATTGATTGGCATGAAACCAATATGAATAAATATTTAAATAAACATTATTGAATTGACCGTTTTGAGTTTGTGGCCCCTTTGTATAAAAGAAAGTCTGAAGATGCAAATAACATGGCAAAACTCTTTTGGACATTAAGTTTTCCTTTGTTCAATTCTATTTACCATCTTAGTTCAACAATAAACAAACATGATGTTGGCTTACATTGCAGAAAAAAATAGTATTTGACACATTTTTATTGTTTGGTTAATTGTCAATGGTCACCGTGGGTAACAATACCTTATATAATTGTTGGCAAGTACTCAGTTCAAAAACATTACATGAACTGATTCATATTGAATAAATAATCAATAAAAGTATTTTAACATACTCACATCATCAATATTGATAAACATCGATTTCCCATTGGACATGGTCTAATTATCAGCGTGTAGACTTATACAAACGTAGCATTATATTGGCATGCTTCTATTTGTTATGTATAAACGAAGCATGTGAGAAAATATCACAAGCTTGCAAATTTTTTCTGGGTATAAAACTATAAATCGTTTAGCAATTTAAACTTGTTTCAGACGTAGATAGAAGTAACTTCGTTTTACTTGAAAAACCTGTTTGACATTGCTATAGGAAGCTTAACAATCTTTCATTTTCTTGAAAAATTAGGACATCTGAAATTACTAGAAATTCACTTCATTTCCTACATTTCCAGAACAGTACTTTATTGATTCCAAATAGGGTTGATTTCCTCCAGCGAATGTTAAAGTTTTAGAAAACTGCGCTCATTTTAGATCACATTACATGAATTTTAGACGTTACCTAAGTGAGTACAAGGTTACAAACTACACTTCGAAATAGCATTTGTTAAAGTTCTAGTACCTTGAAACTACACGTATGCAAAGCTCGAAAAGTAAATTTCCTTTTGTCTTCTAGCAGCGACATAACAAAATATGATCGGATACAAATAACAACGGGTTACCACAGTTAACCCTCATAGTTAGAAATTAAGAATTTGAAATTTATTCAAGGAAAGCTGGACTTGGCTAATATGTCCTGCCATATAAAATGTAAAACAATCTCTTATTGTATATGTATATCTTAGAAATTATGCTAATATTACATTAAGGAGTTTCGTGAAAAGGGGGCATGGTTAAGTTGTTATTTCGAATTGAATAATCACTATATTCATGTGTATGGTCTTGAAATGACTTGACACTTGTTTTCAAGCCATTGGATCCCTGCAGTAATCTACAACTGTGTGGTGTAGAGTGTAGAGTAATATATCATGTACTGAGTGCATGTATATCTATGAGAGTTATGAAGATATATTTTGCAATTACAAAAAAGAGATGTAGTTTACGTAGATGATTCACTTCTCCAAGTGCATTTCCGAATTAAACTACAGTTAATATTTGCGCACAAAAGGATTGAAAACATACATTCTATGCCAACTATGTCATTAAATTAAAAATCCTTTGTGCAGTTCCATTACCTTGATAGCTTGCTGGCATATTGCTTTAACTACCAACCCGAGTTCATAATTGCCATTTGAAAGGAGGTATCGGGCTCTTGTTTTACTGCCATTTAACTACGTTTGTAGGATTTTAACATAAGTATATTGTCGACATATTGAAAGGGCAAGTATTGACCTTAGTAGAAACTCTATCCAACAATTCTCTTTGGATATTCATCATTATTGAAGATGGAATTTAGGGTAATATTGAGACTTCGAATCGTAAGTAGGATTCTTATAGTAAAATATTACCCATATGGGAAGACGGACACAGGGTAGTATTTTTCCTGTAAGTCACATGGGAGTTACACCTTTTTCTGGCTTTTGATTGGCTGTTGCAGAAAAATAAGAATTTAATTGGTTGCCGGAACTACTTGATTCATCTTTCTTACTTTTCCCGACTAGTAACTTTAGAAACTGTCTTCTGCATTTTAACATGTTTTATTTGTTTCCCGCAGTTGAAATTAGCGTTTTCGTACATGTGCCGACGCATCAAATGTCGGAGGAAGCAGTTAAATTGTCCGATATTTAAATTTAAATTGGCGATTACTGCTAGACTGTATAACCACGGAAAGCTTCAAGAGCGACGGCGATCGTTCGAATGTAATGACGTCATAGGCGCGAGCGGTTATGACGTCACAGTGTCGATTGTAACGTCACAGGGCTTTTCGGTTTGAGCCGACTTGTTTTTGAGCTTCGCACACCTCTTGATATGGATGTTGCAATAACTTATATGTATAATCATGGATTGATAGAAATTGGCAGGAATACAAAACTTTCAACTAAAGTCACATCTTTCTTTTATTGTGAAAGACATTTTCGCAGGGGACATTTTAATCGTGCGGAGTAAACAAGGATAGGTACGTAAGAGGTGAATCCACGTCACACGCGTATGGATATGGGGATTCATCTCCTTCTCGGGTCCTTTTAGAGAAGCTATTGGCTTTTAATATTCGCGTTTTTACTTTAATTTGTCATATGGGTAATATAAACAATAACCAACTCGTGACGGGGAATGACAGATTATCTTTCCCTCGTTATATCAATTGTGTGTAACTCTCTCGCCAAGGCTCGAGAATTACTCAAATGATATAACTCGGGAAAGATAATCTGTCATTCCCCGTCACTCGTTAGTTATTGTCTAAGTATCTGTTTTCAATAATCAAGATTTAAGTGAATATATATCAAAATACATCTTACACGTTTCACTTGCTTAAAAGTCAATTCTGATCTTTAGTTGCCCATCATCTTCCAGTTACAGAATACATACATTATACATACATGATACTAAGCAAACAATGTTAATCCAAAGAGATAAGTGTACACTGTTGGGTTTGTTATTCAGCAGCCATGTAAAACAGCTTTCGGGTTTACCTAAATGGAATACATAGTTAACAAGCAAAAAATGTGAGCGTGGCTCACTAATACTCCCGACCATTAAAGTTTGACATTTTTATTTTCCTTGTAGGGAGGTGTCTGCATAAACTATGAATGTAAGTGCTAATTTGTACTTGTTTGTGAAAAGGGTAGGACAAATATCGTCATGTAAAATAGGTGTTTTTTGGAAAGTAGGAGTAAGAATAACTTGAAAAGGTAGGGATAACATAATTCACTACTGCCATTACCACCGATATCAACTTTATTTTTTAAATATATTCATCATAATGATTCGTTCACTCGAGTGACTTGAAACAACATGTACATGGAAGCACACTCATGTAAGCACAGTGAGGGATATACAGCAGTTCATTGCTGAAAGGAAATAAAAGTTAACTTTTTACAAAATATAACCAGTTGAAATATAAAATAGTAAAATCAAGAAGAACATAGAAGTAGCTTCTGATTAAAGTTACATGAACAAGAAAAATGACAACACAGAAGCAGCTTCATTCATTCTAGCTCCGAATATGACTAAAAAATCGCCAAAAATTAAAAAAGACACCAAATCATGTGACATTTCGCGCTGCACCTCTCCGAGTGGTGATGAGGATATGTGCCAAATGTGAAAAGGATGAGATGAATAGTTTTTTCTGTAATCGATCGGACAAAAAATTGTTCGGACAGACGGACGGACGGAATCATTGGCATTACTGGATACCCCAAACCGTTGGTCGGGGGTATAATTAAGTATTATTATAGTATATTATTACATGAAGTGGCTACAGTATGCCTCTTCTGATACTGTAAACGGGACACGATGAGTACCTTGATAGTTTCAGATAGACAGTTTCAAATGTTAAATGCCAACAGCAAGTAGTTCATCAACTCATATTCAGTCTTCACATGGACCTACTTTGATGCTGGAAGAAGATCGTTGGTGTCTTGTCCATTATCAAAAGTATTTTAGACAAGATAACTCCTTTGAGAAACTGATGCTTATAGATGTAGTAGATGTTGTACATATATAATAGCGTTTTTTCAAAGACATTTCAATATTGCATTGGTCATTAAAGGATGCTCGTGCAGGTTGGCTCCGACACAAACAGTGGACTAGAGATGACTCAAATTAAATAAGGTTAAAACAAACTGATAATTTGAAAAACCAACAAAATATACAACGATCTTCCGACCAACTGGCGATTCGTACATTTTTTTATTATTGTTACAATACATGTATATATTAGCTTTATATTAAATTGACAGTTCCCTCATTGTACTTAAGTAATTAAACTAAAGACAACCACATATATAAACACAAGTGGTCGATTTTTTTTCCTGAAATATTTCATTATGCTGAATAATCAATTACAACGAAACTTGTCTTCTTTATCTTGTGTTTGTTCTTTGGAGTCAAGGTACTGACCAATTTTCGCTTGACTTGTTTTATTTGGTACTGTGGGAATACGGAGATTAACTAGTCTGTCTGCGGATATGACAGGAGAGCCGTCTAATAGCTGTACCAGACAGATCTGAGGAAAAAAAGATTAATAAGCTTCAGGTCTGTGATTATTTTTATTAACCATACTTCAATGCATGTGCAGAGAGATGCTTTGACAGCATGAATATGGATTTGATGTAAAGGACTTCGAAGGAAATGTCAAATAAATTTGAAAATAAAAGTAAAATGGACCTATCATATCTTGATATCGTAATATAATAATAATAATCGACCTTGCTTTGAAATTTAATGAAAAAATTCAAAACTGATATCAGCTTTCCGAACTGGCTGTTTGGTATTCTTTACAGAATCAATAATTATGACATATTATCACATGTATCTGTTTACTGCTGTTCGTGAAATTTCACTTAGACCCATATAGGATTACCACGTTCTATTGGTATCATTTGGCTTCACAAGACAAATGAACAGAAATTCGAAACAACTTCAAAAATGTTATTTTTTCACGATCAAAATAACGAAATAAACATTAACAAAACAATAATGAGACATTCGAAACTTTATATACTCTTATCTGACAAAACGTTATTAATACAATAAATTGGATTTATTTCAAGTATGATCACATCACATATAACAGTAGACTAACATTTAGTCTCAGAATGTTTTTTTCTTACCAGCAACATTTTACAAACAATTCAAATAGTTATACCAAATGGAGCCCTAAAGATGCCTGAATTCCTAGAGCTGAGTAATCTAGAATTGCTATAATTTTCTAGACTGGGTTTGTCGTCAATTGAATATGTTGCTCTAGGGTCTGGATGACAGAATAATGTAACAGTAGTTATGATTAATACTCATTAATAAAGAATGCTAACACTAAATAAAGTCGTAAGCAGAGATAAACAGATTCAGCACAAAAATTGAAGAACCACTTTAATAGGTGGGTAATACACATTACAATCTCAGGAAGATGAGTTTTGGAGTTATATTCCGGAAACGAACATATCAAACAAGGTCCAAATCTAGCGTTTATAACAAAGGTATGTGATTCTTTCTTGTCATTTATTATTCTCAGATGAGAAGGAAAATTACATACATCATCTTACATAGTACGTTACGGGGAACCATATTAGGAGAATGTTAACTTTGTTAATGTCTTTCAGAAAAACTGCTTAGTATTTCATTAAATTCTGACATTTCAGACATGAATTTGAATACCTTGGTGATTTTGATGCTGCTGTCATTCGACAAATGCTAATGTCATGTATAACATTGTCAATATGGTCATATTCGTAAATCAACAAGAGTGATCTATATCAATAATGCGAAGTATACATATTTAAGGTGAGACACATGTACTTGACTACAAACTGTCAAATAGTGTTGACTAAATAACCTAGTCATATTCATGTTAACAACTGATCGAACATCATATTTGGTCAGGTCAGGATGTCAGAAATTAATATGAAATTTATCGCAACTAAATACAAGAATATAAAGGATATGTGACCCTTCAATTGGAGAGTTGAACTATTCTCTCAAGTTTTCAAAGTAATATTTGACCCGCAAAATGGTGAAAACGTGAACCTTCTGATGTCAACCCATGAACAAACGCAAAACATATTATCGATTGCAGCCGTCAGATGCTAAATAAACACAATGGCGTGAGGATTATTGTTTCATTTGGAAATCTTTGATACACAGGAGGCTATCAGCGAGGGGAGTCATTCGAGGTTGCCAAATCATGTTTATACGTATACATTTTAGTTCCGAATGTCAAAATTCCCTTCGTGTTTTACAGTAAGTAATCTATTATGATGCTGGACCAACGATGTCATGTTCGAGATTCAGAAGATGGTCTTAAATGAATATTCTTACATCTTCAACTGTCAAATTAAAAGGTTCAAGATACCAGGTGAATGAGACAAGGTCTGAATGATTAATAGCATATTTGGATAGTATTCAGAATTCAGAATCCACTTTAAAATCGATTTACCTCAATGCAATACAAGTTGAATACAGCACGTTGTGGTAATAAAGCAGACATGACACTTAATATTAGAAGGCATACATAATTTATTTATTTTTTATTGCTGCAGGTATTGGAACTAACCTATCAATTTATTTCCTGTAACCAATGCGAATGTAGTCATGAGGTTATTGTCATTAAATATATTAAACAACAATTATTAATTAACTATCAATGTTATGACACGTATATGGTATTTACGGCCTAGACCATATGATGCGACAAGTGTACCAATACGGGAAAATTGGGCCAATACGAGAAAAACAGGGCCAATACGAGACAACCTGGGCCAATAATAGTCTGAGCATACGCAGACGCACATTTGGTGAAGGTCCAAAGCTCTAGCTTCACAACGTTGACCAATGATATCTGTTCACCAATCTTGTTTAAAATTATTATTTTTTATTTCTTTTACCTCAAATGAGCACAACGTGTGTGTTTCGTTCTGAACATGTTAGGCTTTTTACCACTCACAATCTGTCAATGATTTACTGATGTGAGTGTGCTATATTCATGAATAAAATATGGAAATGGACAGAGATTATAGCTAAACTCTCAATGCATTTTCTGGTGAATAAATAGTGAAGCAAAATGCCAGAAAATGTTTTTCAATTCGTTTACAAACACTTCAGTTCTTAACAAGTTTTGAATATATACAGAGATGAATGTGCGTTAAACATACTTCAACCATGTTTTTGTTTTACTTTATTAGTATTAATTAGGTAAGTTCAGTTCTTTTTTAATGAATTTGAACTCCAAATTCAGTGAAAGGGTTTGTAGCTGTTAAGTGGAGTTCCTTTTCTTCACAGAGCTTGTGGAAGTTTCTGGTCTGGGCAGATGATAATAGTTTATATGTTTTTCATTCAGTAGATTTATTATTAATATGGCATTTAGAAATGATGTATACTTTGAGCACTGCATTGGATTCTGCAGTTATGCCATATGAATTTGGATGTCTGAATCTGTCAACTGATCAGGAAGGTGGAAGGCCTCTCGGTCACAATATAATGAACATTTGTAGACTTCTATGTAGCTCAGAATTTGCAACCCTTTGTGTGTAAGAAAATCTGTATTGCTTACCTAGTTAATTGTGTGTTTTGGCCAATATATCATTGAATAATATAGGCGGTGTTTCTTTTCATATGCTGGTTTCCACTGATAACTTACTTTTGTCACATCCTCTCTACAGAGAACATTTATTTCGTGACTACTTCGTTTGACATTGAAATGCTTATACACGTACGAAACTGTAATGTTAATGAAATGTTATTAAGACAGAAGACAGCTTTAAAACTTTATTATGATAAAAATAAACAGAACGGTATTTGATTGAAGATCGTTTGATGAGGTTTAATCATTTAAATTGTAATATTTAATGAATCGCACATTACAGTTTATTTTCATTATCAGTTATTATATACATATAATCCCAAACCGCACTTTATTATCTAAGTATTGATAATGGGACAAACAACAATCTCATCAACTTCAAAACTCATAATTGGTTTATACTTGGGTACAGTAATATTTAATACGGGTCAGTGTTTATACTGCTCATAAAAACGTGATCAAGCTTGAGCACTGATTTTTATCATTCACATTAACATTTGATGATGTAAAATGTTAAATTGCTTCAACTATGTTCAGATTGACAGACCTGATGCTCGCATCATACTGTTAGGTGCTAACATTCCAAACGGATAATGGTTTTAGATTATATTACTGGAATACGATCACACTGTGTTATGTATAGTCAGGATACGAGAACCTTCATAAGAAACATAATATTCTATATGAGGTATCATCTTATTAAACCTCATCCTATTAAAAATGAGAATTAACTATCGTTTCAAACCATCATGGATTCGTTTCGTGTTCTTTAATTCACTTTAACGGGATAACAGTGAGACCTTTGATCCAATACCGTTTGATAATCATTTTATATTCGACAGCTTCACACATTTGCATGTAGTTATTTTGAGGACGTTTGTTTCTGGAAAATCCCCCGTGATCATCATACTTGAATATGATGGCTTGTTGATTTTGTCTTATGTTCATTATTCAAAAATATCTTTATTGCCACATTGAAGGAAAGAGCAATATTTCAGTGTTAAGGAGTTCATACCTAAAGACGTGACTATGATTATTCCCCGCCGCGCTTTTAACGGAACGCGGGAGATAGAGTGTCACCTGCATCCGTCCATATGTACGAAACCGAACAACTCAAGTACTATTCATTGGATTCGTTTTATCTTTTCCATATAGGTTCACCATAGGTAGTTGAATGTTCCTACAGACTGTTGTGACCTTGACCTTATTTTAAGGTCACAGCGAGACTTAGTCATTTCTCAAGAACCGTTGACTTGATTCTCCAAGGAAAGATAAAGGGCTGATTAGATTTTTTTTCTTTTTTTTTTTGAATGTATATTTAAAGGGTATGTTTTGTTCCCAATAATTATAAATCAATGATTGAGGTTTAGCAAGTTTGATATGCTTTATTCGTCAATTCATAATTGAGAAATATGTCTTCACAAACATGAATTGTGCTATTACATGTATCTATTGATCGCCTATAAATGTCCCCATCAATCACGTCTTTTCATCAAACTGCATCTAAACAATCTCCATCTGCTTTGAATATTGACAATTCTTTTGGGCTTTGAAACGTCAAGAAAATTAATTTGCTGAATGCAATAATGTGCAAGGACAAGGCAAATGAAACAGAAACCTTAATTACTTATTCAATGAATTTGTATTGTCTGTTTATGCAAATACGTGAATGTATTTGTGTGAAATAGGGAATGCTAAATTTACAAAATTAAAACTTTAGTTAGTTTTGTTTTCGTTATTCTGATTGAAACAATTCAAACCTTGCTTGTTGAACTTATTTTATCAATACAAATTCTGAATTGAATTCAATTGTCGAATATAAATTAGTTTGTTTTAAGGTTTATTGAGGTATCCAATTATGTTAAACAATAGCAAGGAGGAGTTGTGGTCCACGTCACCGTTGTAATCATTAATTGCAACTGTTGGTTGGAACTAGGCAAACTTGCACAGAATTAATATTGATAAAATACTGGCAGAACAATGGCATTCTAAAACCATTTTATAATACTTGAAATGTAACATCGATCAGATGAATCCTTTCAAATGTGCTATGGAGAAGTACATTCGGATCATTTTCACACAGAGTATCCCTTTGTACACATTGTTCAATTGGGAACCATAATATCGTTAAAGATTTTCCCATATACACAATGGCGCCAATGTAAATCATTGCAGATTTTCCTGTAAATGTGTATGTGGTAAGCTGACCATAAAACTTCCCCAATCAAATAACCTGAAGATGGCAACATGTACTTGATATGTAGGTATTACAGTGTCTTTTTCTTGGTATAACATAATAATTAGGGAACCTTTGAATCCTTGCACACCCCAACAGTGTCACTGCTACTGAATATCATTAGTCACAAATGTCAGACAATTCTGGTACCACACTCAAGATATTGAATGTGTACTTAATTTACACAATTTGCAGTAGCGAATGTCACTTAAGGGATCTCATACATCTACGTTAAACATACAATTATCTTTTCTGCCTTTTTTTAATATATTGACAAGGAAGTCATTATAATATTTAATGGCATCGAACTTGTTCATTTATGTGATGATTCATTGATTCCTCACAGGCACACATATACAGTTGTTATTGTTGTAATACTATCTTACTTCAAATACCAGAGAACAATTTCGCCATAATGTACATGTTTCCAGATCCAAATGTGATGCAGTGTTTGTAATAGACTTAGTTGTACTGACATAATCATAACATTGGTTTTCAGCTACATTCAGAGTCTAGAATCCTACATAGCCCAAGGCATTCCCTACGCATATCGACCAGGTGACAGACTCGAATGTGTTTCCAGATATTTAATCGACTGTTCTAACGTGCCCAACGTACTACTTACAAACGGAGAGAGAGAGTCATTGGCTCTGTAACTCACTAGGCGTTACTTTATACATTATATAAGGTTGAACAATATCATTTTCAGAAGTTATTGCCATAGGGTTTGCAATCTTTAATTTATAATTTCCATTTTTGCCAAAACATTTGTACACAACGTTTCATCTGTCTAAGGCTTTTAGTTCTAGAAAATAAAGTGTAAATAGGTTTCAAACAAGTTGCCTCTTCGGCCTTAAATAATTAGAACGAGTTCCATCGAGTTACGATGTTTAAATGTTCAGTTTGCGATGTTTCCATGTATATATTAACATCATCATCACTTAAGTAAGTGCTAATGTACATTTATTTGAAAAAAGGTCTGTTCAGATTTCATTTAAACAACCTCAGCGAAACTTTCTATTGAACTTTCATTTGTCATGTCATATACCTTTTTAATCAATGACTTCCATTGGCAAATTGGGGATGAATTATTCCAGTAGTTCCAGTTCAAGTTCCAGTTCCAGTTATTCCTGTGTACATGGTCATTTAGATGTTTTAGTTAAGGACAACTGGTTGATTTCATTCCATTGTTTAGGAACTCCAATCACATCACATGCGCAATGACATTTGACATGACACTATAAAGATCATAACCTTCAAGTACTGTTAAACTTTGATTATTTATGTAAGGATTCTAGTACAAAACCAAATGTTACTTTGTCATGAAATGCTGTTTGGTGTTTAATTGAGAATAGTTCCTCTGGTATCACCATCTTAAGATGGGTAGCAGTTACTTTAGAAGTCATGTAATATTCAGATAAAGCAGTTTCACTTTCTGTTACATATATTTGACATACGTATAATCCGTTTACATTAATGATATCTTTATATGTTACATGAAGATTCAACTGGATATGTAGCCATAACTTTACTGCTTACAGCATTCATTTATGACATATATTCAAATAGAGCAGTTCCACTTTCCGTTGCTATGGCCACAGGTTTTCATAATGTGACATATGGATAATCTATTCAGATTTAGAGGTACATGTGAAGTGAAAATTACAGTAATCAGAAAGTGTATACATTCCCTTCATCGTGCATATGGGTTTCAAATTAGATTCACTTTAACAGTTTCATTAGATTAAAGAAAGTAGACAGACAAGTTACTATAACCTTCATGTTCATGAATCAAACATACAATAACAACACTTCTATATTGCTAAAGTGTATATCTTATATCTTCTCGGAAAACAATGATAAACATGTAGATTGCCTGAAAGCCCATTTATAGCAGTACTGATTCATCCTTGCAAAATCCACTTTTAATTAACCCCACTGAAAGGTAGTGAACATTTTTTCCCAGAAGCCAAATAAACTAAAGCATAGATAATTGTATAATTAAAACGTTGCTCATGCTTCCGTATAAAACATACCTTTAGAATCTCACAAGGTGCGATAAGAGAGTCAAATAAGAATGATCAACGTCAACGATAAAGTCCATGAAAGTATATTATGATCACATCATCTTACATTAACTTTCACATTTCATAATTGTATACTTAAAAGCCAAACATTTGTCATTTTTAAAATGCAGCACTACGTGTGTGTTTGAACAGTACCATACCTTGATGCATGGAATTGTGTATAACTCTTTACAAAACAATTGCATTTCAAATACATTAAAAATCGACTTCATCCATAGCAATTTTCTGACAGCAGGAACATTGCCCCACCCGGATATAAGGATAAAAAAAAAGAAGAAAAAAAGTTATTCATACGAACATTACCATTGGACAATATGGTCGAGTTGTCATAATCAGTCATCATAGTTTCCACGAAACAAGTTGAATAATAAATTGTCTAGGTATGACCAAAACTAATATTTCCAGTCATGAAACACAACATCAGTTATATTGTAGCAAAAACGTGGGCGTAACAGTATTTAAAAGATTGGAAGCTAGCAGAAATCTACGCTTGATTATTTTGCAGCATACTATGCATTATGATTTTGCTTGTGTCAAAACAGTACTTGTGCTCCAAAGTGCACGTGTTACTGTTATGAGATTAACAGAGCTATGCGATGCAATTACATTGACTGTTTTGTTTATAAATATATATCTATCCATCCAGTGCTGTATATCGTAGTGCACTGTGGCATTCAACTATAATGGATGTATTAGAAGAAAAGAAATCCAAATATACATTGCATGTCTAAAACTGCATTACATTGAACAACTTTTCCCCCGAACAGCAGTTCGATTACCTTAATAGCTAGCTGGCATATTGCTGCAAATGCTTACTCTATCGCGGAAGGTCGTAAAACTGTAATTGACATTTGAGATGAGATATCAGTCTGTGACTCTAGTTTCATGCCTCTTTAATTACGTTTGGAGAATTTGAGCATGAGTATTGTCTACATCTTGAAAGAGCAAGTATTCAACAACACCCTTGGGAAAGACATCAACTTTGATGATGGAAATCAGGGGATTGATACTTTGAATTTAAGAGGAATTGTTAAAGTGCAATGGCGAATGATTGCGAGGCTGTAGAGGATCCATATGCTCAATATATCCATAAAGACAAAGTTCTAATATAACTGAAATACATTTAATATCAGATTGTAAAATGGAGGAAACATGTACATAAAACGTTAACATTCTAATGAAATTTAATCTTTGTAGAGATTTTCAGTTTTGTAAAACGGGTCATTTACTGAAATTACCTTAATGCCTTACACATATTGATCGTACAACCAATACGAATTATAACTCACAATTGAATCCATGAAAACAAAACCCAAATAATACATAATAACGCTCATAAATATTAAGGATTTCTCAATTAAATGATGTCGATACTTATTCAAATGAAAAACTCTCCTAAATCTTACCACTGATGCAATAGAATTTCCCAAGGGTGTTTATCGCTGAATTGACAACGCATTTGACTCTTCTTCCCTCATGTAGACGTTACTGAAGCTGTAAACCTGCTCGTGTAATTAATTTGGTATAATGCAAGAGCGCCAGACTCCTCTCAACCTTCAAAAGTTAACAAGATTATGACTTTCCGAAAAGACTTCGTATTGGCATGATGTCTTAAATATGTCTTATAGATGTGCCCTGTTGAAATAAACAGTAAAACTTAAACTATGCCATGAACCCACCTGCTTTATTTATAAAAACTATTTGATGAATACCTCCTGATTTTAATGTTTAATGTAAAGAAAGTATGGTAAGGAACAACTTTTTTTTAAATAAACCTGATTTGCCAACATCATGACACGTTTCTCAGCCATAACATAACATTAACGGTTGAGATATAATGAAGGTATTTTGCAAGTGAATTTTTTCTCTACCCTTTCTCAAATGCTACAAAGTGATCACAAATCGCTAAAAATTGTAAAATAATATCTATTGAGTTCATGTTTTGAAGATAATGTTTACATTCAGTATGTGCCGCACTATATTTCTAAACAGTCGAAATAACCGAAAAAACATGTCAAAAATGAAACGAACGCTTTTCAGCATCAACCGTCTATATTCTTCACGCAATGATGAAGTGGTCATAGGTAAGTAAGTGCCGCTTTTTATTATATACCCATGTAAACTTAAGATAGTAATATAGGGGTGCAATACGGTTCCCGTGGTCGATTTCCGTATTGCACGGTGAATTCCGTATTGCACGGCTGACGGTTCTACTTTCTTTAAACTTCGGCACTTCTCGGAATTTTCCGTACTTTTCAATGTTTACCCAATTAAATCTCCTGAATTTATGTTTTGATAATACTGCTAGTATTTGTTCAGTTGATTAAAGTATCAGCATGGATTTGGCCTAATATTAACAGCACAAGCAGGGACAATGTTGCTCAAATTATAATTAACAAGGCAGAAAAGCGTAAAGTAGAAGGGGAATCGAAAGCATTGCCGAAAGATTCGCTAGCGATGCTGCGTCACAGTGACGTCACAACCGTTTACTATTGTGACGTCATAACCATGGTTACGTCATTCGAAAGAAGCACGACGCACGGAAGCCTGAATGTTGTTTCTTATTTTCAGTTCTTTGCAATTAAATGATAATAAAGCAAATTTGATGGTTAAATGATGTTACCACACTGAAGAAAATTTCACTTACAGCTCTTTTGGGCTGACAAATGAGAAAATAAAGATATTATTCCTCCGCTTCCATGACATCGTCTCGTTCAATACAAACGATCCAAATGCACAAGTATGATGTTCTATATATTTATTGTGCATTTAAAGTTTGAAAATCAATTGGCTCCTTTTTAATTCTAGCTTTTAGCTCAATATATAGGATAACATCATGTAACTCGACAGTAGCTTCTTCAATGTTATCACTGTTTATAGTTATCTAAATTTGTGGAACCATCTTATTTCTTCCTGTCATTAATATTTAATTTCTCTCTCCAAAACACCATATCATGATATGTGCAAATGTGTAAGATAGATAGGGACACTATCGTGTTCTGCATTGTTGCAAAGATAACAAACTGCAGTCAAGCTGCTACCAACCAACAGGATTAAAAAGAAAGTGTCGCATCGAATCATACTCTTTTAAATAAGCTTAACTGTATCGTTACATTTTTGTAAAAAGCTGATGTGTTTACCCTTGTCTATCATATTTCGTGCAGTTGTAGTTTTAACAACTTGAAAACTGACCAGTGATATTTTCAAGATATTATTCTATTTCCGCTGTGCGATTGTTGGCAGCTATAGACAACATCTTATATCTGCCATTTCATTAAGTCGTAGCAAATGACACACTTGGCATTCTTACAGTCAGTAATTACATGGAGTATAGTAGGCCAAACGATTTGCTTGAAAACTGCAATTAAGATAAATGCAATCGATCATTTGTATGGTTAATTCTCTATTGATTTGATTAGGATAGATCACAGGCTTGACTCAAATCCCATTTCCTCTGAATGCCCCAAGTGTACTAGAAATCAGATATATTTCCAAACCCCCCAACTGTAGGTTTATACAATCACTATCAATGAACTATAATACAAGCTGATAGTTACTGCTCTCGAGACTATGCTTACAAAGCAATTACAACAAATGATTAAGATTTCCCATAAATATCATCTTTCCCTCTGTCAGTAATTGCTAATTGCAAAAGACATAAATTACCTTTATATATGGTTCATATTATAGCTACATTGCAATAAACATATAACACGAGCAGTTAATTAACTACGTCATTCCTGAAGGCAATGCAGCATGCCGTTTTTGCTGATTTAAAGTGCCTTCATAAAAAGTAAATAAGTGTTACAAATGGTTAAATTATACTCCTGAATCAAGAAAACGATTTCTAAAACGAAAGTAAGGCCATTTAAGGTGTTCAGATTAAAATGGCCGCTCGAATGATCAAGTGATCTGATTGATGAAGCTAAACCTAAACACTCAGAGTAGAGTTTTGTCACATCTTTTTAAAAAAAGGTCACTTCTAAATGCTTGAACATGTTGATAATGTTAACAAGTAAGTAAATAGTGAGCTTTAAACATTGAGCAAAACTGTTCATGATTGCGCAATGACTCAGGAGATTTAATGTCAAAAGTTAGTTTTCCAAATGATGTTGTGAAATCAACTTAAACACGTTTCCAGTCAAATTAAAATCTATTCGTGGAAAATTCAATCTGTAACCATGATTAAAGAAATCACCCTGCCCACCTGAGATATTTACATCAAAGGAGGGATAAGCTTTATAACCAAACTAAGTTACCTATATCTGGAAATGAAAGGAATTAAATTAGATTATTTCTCGTGCAAGTTTTCATCTTTTAATTGATGCAATCACAAACTTCAAAGCCATGATTTTTATTTAACGTTCATATATCAGAACTTGTAACAATTTAGTAATTTAGTAATTTAGTATGTGCACCTGAAAAATTGTTTAAATATATAAATAAAGTGTTTTATTCGTGTTAACATATTCCGTTTTTTTGTTACTTAAAGTGCTTGTAATTGATACTATTTGTAAAAAAAATCCCATTCGTGTACAGTTAACATACATGTATTAACAATATTAGGCTTTATCATGCATTATGGTGATAAAAATGAATGATATTTCATTGGCCTTATTTCTATATCGTTGGAAGTACTCATTGGAATCCTGATCAATATTAAGTTGTATTAGCTCTTGACTACGATCTGTACGACCATTTAAAACTTGTGATGTGTATAACTCTTCAACTCTTTCTAAAGATGCATGAAGTCTGTGATGCAACCACTGCCGGAAGATTTTGACAATGATCAATATGTGGTATCTTTCTTTGTAATCTTACCTGATTACCTGAAAACATTACAGATTTTGCTCAAATAAATAGCTTGTATAAACATTAAGTAACTATTAATGTAATTTATATCGACACATATATATTTAAAATGATGTTTTATTCATTTTGATCAAGAACATGTAATTGCAGATATTATACATTTATCACAATGCCCTTTTAACTTACTATCAATATCTATTTGCCCGTAGATTGTGTTGCTGTTGAACAGTGACGAGTTTTTTTATGTTAGAAATTAGGATGAGCAACTAAAAGTCAGTATTATCTTTCCGAAATTATGTTAAGATGGCAGTTTCTCCAACATTATGATGAAAACAGATACATTACTCAAAGTACTTCCTCTGAATTCCATCATCGATGATGTTGAATTTCCCAAGGGTGGTGTTTGATAGATTTTTTTCCAAGGTTAATAATTGCTCTTTCAAGATGTAGACATTATTATGCTCAGATCCTGCAAATTTAGTTAAAGAGCAATGAAACAGGAGCCCTAGACAGATACCTCCTCTCAAATGGCTTTATGGATTTTATGACTTTCCAAACTTGCAGAGTAGGCAGTTGCAGGGATATGTCAGTCAGTTTTAAGGTAATGTCACTCCAGGTGGGGACAAGGATGTTCAATGTAATGACATTGTATTTATCATCCAAAACTGGCTCCCACAATATATTTCGCTTGTGTGAGATTAAGCAATATCTACTAGCGATATTTACAGTCAAATCGTCATAATCCTAATGTTTATCAATGTTAATGACATCACAAAGCTTTGGCATCACTGAGAATCCTGCAAACAATGACGTCACAATGGTGATGACGTAACATTGCTATGATATCATAATGCTTATGATGTCACAATGCTATGACCTCACTGAAATCAATGCTGAAGAAGCAAAATGGCAGTTGTGTGTTTCAGCTATGTCATTCTTCGGCTAATAATTGTTGAAGAATGATTTTGAATGATAAAATTCGGCAAGCCTCGGATATTTGTAACTTTAATCAACTCGTGTTGATATATTTGATATCAGAAGACACTTGGGTGAGTTTCTCTATATGTTCAATTTAATGACATTGTATATGTTAAATCCTCATTGGATTGAAAGCGTGACTATATATTAATTGTAAATTGCACTGCAAAAAGGAAACCAATCTACGATATACTGCATCGGCTATTTCTTTTATGGAGAAACATACATTAGTGTAATTGCACGGTATACCTTCATTATTCTTAATATAAGGATACATGCACGATGTAGACGATATGTTATTGAATAAGCATTTGCTGTTGTGAAACAATCTGATCTGAAATGCTATTTATAAAATAATTGAGTTTCTCCAAGTATCTCATTATTCACAAACAAGTATCTGTAACATCCATGTTAATGTTTTCAAACTATTTTCATGTTGTGCAGTATTGTCTTAATAACAATCAGTTTTTATATTAAAGTACGACACCAAACCTAATCCATGTTCTCTTTGTATTTCCAAGTGTTACTATAAAAGTTACATTCTATATAAAAAGCCAAAATCTGCCGAAGACAGGTGTAACATTCAGGACAATATCTTTGTGTAGCTTCAAAGAATTAGATATTGACAAGTGTGAATGTGTTTTCACTTAAGTAATGTCAATCAATCAAAGTCAAATCAATGTAATGTAATCTGAAATAAGTGAATTTCCTAAGACTGACATTTGTTCCTTAAAACAAACCAATTGAAAATCAACGAACTACTATTCTGAAACTTTTGATGTGATATTTAACACTGTAGGAAATGAAGTGAACTTCTTGGTTTTTTAACTGTCCTGGTCCTGTACGAAAATAGAAGCTTGATACAGCGATCTGTTAAGCTTTCTATAGCAGTGCAAAACAAGTTTTGAAACTCAAATCAATTTACATTTACCTACTTCTGAATCAAGCCTAAACTGCCTAACGATTTATCGTTTTGCACCCAGAAAAAGTTGCCAAATTGAAATATTTTCTCCCATGCTTCGTCAATAGGCAACGCATATATACATGCCAAGATAATCCTGCTTTTATCTAAATATAATTATTTTCAATTTAGACATACCGATTTTTTTTCTTGCAATCTTTATGCTCTATATATTGTACTATTTACGATTTGGGACCCGTAACGGTGGTTATATATTTGACATTAATCACTCCTTACAATGAACTATGCCCCAACAGTTATATGTATCATTGTTTTGATTTAAATCCGCACTGAACAATGACAGTGATCCATGCATTAAAAGTATGTATATACTACCTTATTCTGAAATGTGAGTAAACATCGCGATTTCTCATAAATAGGGATGATAGATAAACCTTACAAATTTGGGAAATGGCATGCTTATAATTAATACAGTCTGATAATTCTAATGATTTCAGCGGACATCATCTGACAGTAATACAGTTTGGGGAATGGCTTTAGTCAGCATTAACTTACAAATGGCTCCAACAGGTATTGTTCACACAAATTCCATATTGATAATGTAAATTTCAGTGTGCTGCAGAGGACCGTTTAAGACACATTAGTGCCATGTATATCGGTGAAAGTTTACAAACATGATTGAACCAATGGCTAATGTATGAAAAGCATTTGTGCGAGCATTATGTGCTAACAAGTTTTACATTCATGTAATCCAGTATAAAGTGTAATGAACAAAAGGATACTGTTTTAATGGTCAGAGTAAAGTAAATTTGGCTTGATAGTTCTTAAGTGAGTAGCTATACTGTGTCCAGAGTTACCATAGTTGTGATTACTTAATATATATCATTAGTGCAAATATGTTTGAATGAGGTTCCCTAAAAAGTTTTTCCCAACTTTACCTCTCACATATTAGCTGATCATTTTGTTACTTTTTGAATATAAAAAGAGATACGTCATTGTTGGAGATTCCTCTGGTTTAAGGGCACAGCATTATGAACAGCTCATGAACAACTTAGATGTAATTTAGTTAATATATGTCAAGGTAACATGATGTGTTCAGGTACAATTATAATGGTGATCTGTGGAGAAAAAGCATATCAATGATAAAGATTGGTTATGTTGCAAGTCCAACAAGTCAGAAAATAGGTGACAGTGAATATTTGATTACTCAGTTTGCAGACGATACCTCTTTAACACTAGATGGGACTGAAGCATGCCTTCAAGCAACATTACGAACATTAACAGAATACGCCTCCTTTTCAGGTCTTAAAATTAATACAAGCAAAACCCAAGTTATCTGGATAGGTTCTTTAAAGCACTCAAAAAAGACAATATGCAAAGATTACAAACTTGATTGGTCTAGAACAGATTTTACTATCCTTGGCATAACTTTCACACATAACTTGGCAGAAATGGTAGAGAGAAACTATAAAGATAAACTAAAACAAATTAGGACAACGATGAACCAGTGGCTTGGAAGAGATCTTACCCCACTTGGGAGAACAACAGTTTTGAAAAGTCTTATTCTACCTAAACTTAATCATATCTTTACAACACTTTCAAACCCAAGTGAAAATATATTAAAAGAGCTCGAAAAGCTAGCATTTAGTTTCATTTGGAAAGGTAAACCTGATAAAATTAAACGTACAATAATAACTAGAAGCTTCAAAGAGGGTGGGATTAGAGTTCCAGATATAAGAAATACAATCATTTCGCAAAAGATAAGTTGGGTTAAAAGGCTCTTCGATTCTGAAAGTAACTCAAAATTAAAGAAACTTTTCTATATTAACGTATCGCCAATGCACAGAGATTTTTATCAATACACTGAATCATCCCTCATTGAGAAAGTCTGTACTCCAAGAACAAACGATTTTTGGAAAGATGTTTTAAAGGCATGGGGATGCTTTAACAAACAAATGGGGAATACCGTCAACACTCAATCTGACATCTTATCCCAACCAATATGGAATAACGACAATGTTAGAATAAACAACAAGTCTATAAATAATAAGAATATGTCAAAATCCGGTATTTACCTGATAAATGATATAATCAAAAGTGACGGTAAATTTCTAAATTACCTAGAAATGACTGGAATATACAAATGCAAGACAAATTTCCTAGAATATACTGGCATTACCCAAGCAATTAAAGCATATTTTTTAAAATACAAAATCAAAATAGAAAAAAAACTAGAAATGCCACTTGTCCCATACTTTATTAAAAATATAGCTACTAAGAAAAAGGGATGTCGCAGCTTTTATGATATATTACAAAAGACAGAAAACACTATGACAGAATGCAAGTACAGAAAAAAGTGGGAATTAGATCTTGAATGTTCAATTAATGAAAGCGAATGGAATAACATCAATGAAATACCCTTCATGTCTAATCTAAATTCCAAAACAAAATGGTTTCAATATTCCATACTTCATAGAATTTTGCCGACAAATGATCTTCTGCAAAAGATGAAATTAAAAGATGAAAATAAATGCAGTTTTTGTAATAAAGAGAAAGAAACCATAGTTCATCTATTTTTTGATTGTCAAATTGTTAAAAACTTATGGAACAAAGTTAAAGAATGGATAGAGACGTACACTGAAGCGAACATAAAGTTTTCCAAACGAAACATTTTTCTTGGATACCCCGAATACAGAAACAGGGTATTGAACATGATAATTACAAATGTGAAATACACCATTTTCAAAGCAAAACAATTTGGTTTGAAACCAAGCTTCACATACATTCAAAACGATCTGAAGAAAATATATAACATTGATAAATACAACTGTTATTCGAATTGCAACTACTCAAGATATATGAAATTTTGGTCATCCTGCCATTTACTATTCAAAGACTAATCACTTCTTCTTTATATGCCTTTGTTACCATTGTAATTGAAAACTTGATACAACCTGTGCATACTTGCTTGCAAATTAAAATTCGCCTACATGTAAATGTTGCTGTGTAAAATGTCACTTCTTGATAGTTTGAACCTAAATGTATATGTACCTCAAAAAGAAATAAAATAATAAAAAAAAAAGTCAGATTGGAAACCATTTATACAAGAGGCATCGTGGCTGTTTGGGATTTTACCCGCAAGGAGGGTATGAACAATTAACGTGAATGAAGTATGGTTTGGCACATGTCAACATTAACCAAATACACATGCAGCCACCTGTTTCCTTGAGATAAAAGTGTAATTAATTGTTGGGAAACTTGGAGGGATGCACTTTGAAATAAAACTGCTTTATATGTTAGTTTTCATCTGCTACCATTTGCCTTCTTGAGATGAGAAATATTTGGTAGAAATCTAACACAGAAATATCCTTTATTGACAGAATGACTGACCATAAACGTACAAATCTAACTATTTAATTTATGTTATGTTTCAATTCCATTTTGTTATTTAACAAGTTTTTACAAAGTGAATGATGATTCACTGCCCCATACTGAGAAATGATTTGATAGAATGATGGTGTCATGGTTACATGTATCTGAAATTATCTTCTAACGGCATGCATACCTTTAGTTAAGGTAATAATGCTTGTTGCTGGTTGCACAAAGTGTTATATATAAATATCCATATTGTTTAAAATTCATGAAATGTATATCACTGTATATCTATTATGAGCAATGACTAATCTACACAATAGACAGAAAAACTAATAGTACAGAGCGTCAGCTCAAACGATTATAAGCCACCAAAAGAGAGGTGAAACGATTATTTTAAATAATATTGTTGTGTCATTACAAATACAGATAACGAAAGATAAATACTGAGCATGAATGAAACTAGCTAATGACAGAACGCAAGTGCAGTTTGTTAAATTTAGTAATGCATTTTTAAAAACAATAAATGCTTTATTAGTGTCTACTTTTACACTTTCCTGAATTCTAGTTGATCTTTTGAAATATTTAATCAAACGCGACACTTCTGTTTGAAGAAATACCTTTCGAGTTTCTGCAAATAGACATAATTTCAAAAGAAAAGTTGTTTTCCAGCTGATTGAAATTGACTTTAAGCCAACCTGCACGAACATCCTTGAAAAGAGTTTTTGTCTTGTTCAAATAGAGTTATTTACATCAAAGGAACAACTTGCAAAATAATCAACTCAATTCGTTATTCTTAAAGCTAAACAAAAAACACCATTTAAATACGTCATCAAGACATGAACAAAACATAATTTTGCTGTTAATTTTACGACAAACATTGTTCTGAGGTACACATATAATGTAAGTTATTATTTCATGTTTCCTATATGCTGCAACATATTAAGCTCAATTGACTCGACAAGTTCCTAACACCAAACATAATTCTTTCCCATATGTGAAAATGAAAACATAAATCAAGTTTATCACAAATTCAATTTTGAAATGTTTTTTGAAACTAGCACCAATGTATTTTAAGAAACATTATGTGATACTGTATCTATCAGAATCAGTACCATTAGCAAAATAACATCAGGCAAGACACAGTGAATACAGTGAATACAGTGAATACAGTTTTAAAATAGGACAGTTCATTTTATTCCCATCTTCAGAGTTGAAAATGTCTACAACAATCTAAATCAATAAACACTGATTCAGAATATATTAAATTGATATTCGAACTTGTTTGTATGATTGAATGATTGTCTGATGTATTATCCTTGATTAAGATTACAATATAAGTATTCCTCATATATACGTATGTCTACGGGATCTAATCAAATCTTACTCATCATATATTATAACATTTGAGGTGAGGTGAGATGAGTTGGGGTTTAACGCCGCTTTCAAGAGTATTTCACTTATATCGCGGCTGCTAGTATTATGGCAGGGAGAAAGCCCGCAACGCCATGTGGTTATGCATTGCGGTGAAACCTGCGAGCATCGGCTGGAACTAGCGAACCATGGGTGGTACTGCACTGAAATTCAGTGTAGCATTGCACCCAAACCTGACTGCGTGTAGAACAGTTCTCTACTGCAGACAAAGTTGCCGTGCCCCTGGCCTCAGACCTCGAACCCCAGACCTCTTGATCCGAAGCCGAACGCGCTATCCCGCCCCCTATAACATTTGATCAGAGATAACATGATTAAGGTGACTGAACTACAGTCATGTCCTTTCTGATCGTTTGTCGTTTAGTAGTAATGAGACATGAAGTTGATACCTGACATTTCTTGCAAAATACAATATCATCATCATATCAGACCATATTTCAAACTTACTTTACACATAGTAACAAACTCGAAATACTGTCTTATCTTATAACCTTTACAAATGTATATATATTATCTTGTCGTTGATGTCTTAAGTATAATTTTTACATAAACACAAATGATCACAGACAAACATACTATTTGGCACAGCGAAAAAGGTGACTTTCTACAGCGAAAGGAAATTTGTATGTTAATTGGGACATCTAAGGCGAGTTTGATACAGTAATTTTGTACCTGGAGATTTTCTTGTCAAAACCAGGTTGTTGCGTTCCTTCACAACAAAATACCGCATGTCAAGTGAACTGTGGGTAAAGACTTTAATTCCTCGGTAGAATCGAAATCCCTTCTAAATAACATGGTGAAATGAATACGTTGAATGCACTTGTCATAGTATTTCACTTGAAGTGTATTGACAGTTTTCTTTTTGAAATCACAGAAGAAGTAAGCCCTTAGTATATTGGGCCCCTATTAACTTGACATGATATGATATGACAGACCTGAGTGGTTCTTGTCATACCATGGTAATAAAGGGATAAGTTCTGTATATACATATTTGACTGGAGCTAGTGATTCGGTGGTTATCAACAGATTGTTCCGACAGGAAGATTAATAAGCTTAAGATGTAGGACTGTTTTGAATAACCTTAACATAACCAAATGGTACCTTTTTCGTTTGAGAGGTCTCTTTTGAATGACAGATAATGATTGACATATTGACACAGATATATATTCGAATAGCGATGTTACAGTTGGTACAAATATTGCTGACCTAAGTGTTTCCTCCCATTATACAAACTATGTGATTGATATTCTAAGATCGTCTGTGTCCTTATCAAATGTATCAAAATGTAAATTGTTGACACTGTATTATTTTGAATGTAAGTGCTTTGTTTGTATATTGTTGTATGTCCTAATAAAGTGTAAAATAAGAATTGATGTTTACAAAACAAATTTCGTTTCGGGTTGATAAAGATCTAGAAATATGTGCATGTGATGCACTGTGATCTCCCCCACTCCAACTTTCAATCCAACCTAGTCAGATTATGTTAAATATCTAGGAGTCTGTTGGAATTCACACCTCTCCGTGGAGAAACAGGTTGCTCAAATCAGTCGCCCCTATTACTATCACCTCAGATCTATCAGCAACATCCGCCACTTGATAACCACAGAAGCTACAAAGGTACTTGTCAACGGCCTTATAACATCAAGGCTCGACTATAGCAACAATCTACTTCATGACATCAGTGGAAAACTACTGTCAAAGCTACAGGTGTTGCAAAATTCTGCAGCACGAGTCATCAGGAAAACACCAAGACCAGTGCTTCTGCACAACCTATAGATCCCCCCATAATACCAGCCCGGACTATCTGACTGAACTTTTGACCCTGTACACTCCGGCACGTACTCTCCGAACAAGTGATGGCAATCTCCTCCAGGTCCAAAAATAAACATTTGACTCCAGATCCCTCTCCAGAAGTGCCCCTGTCCTCTGGAATTTACTTCTATTAGAGCTGAAAATGTGCCCAACCTTTGACTCCTTCAAATCAAGTCTGAAGACCTATATGTTCTCCCAGCCCCATAGTACCATCTTGGCCCACTGAACACTTGGATTGTTTTTAACTTTTATATGTTGTAGCTCCTTGAGCAGGCATCTCTGTCAGGATTGTGCGCATTAGAAATGCACTATTAATATTATTATTATTATGCCAGAGACAATCCAAAACGGACAATCCAAAAAGGTTAATCTATTAGAATGAATGAACTTGAGTCCCTCTTCTGGTCTCTATGTTGAAATTGTTTTCATGGATTGGCACGATTCAATCTTTATGTTTAAATACATACCATTAAATAATACTAAATAGCTTTTGACATGGAGGTCGGAAAAGCTTCCTAATCTCCATATGGACTAAGTTCAAATTGTTTCCATTGAAACCAGAAAAGATTTTAAAACATCACAATAATTAAAGTAGCAAAAAGGCACCATTCCAACACTAGGTCTTACCACAAACCAAGTTTTAAATAAACTAATAATCCATAGATTTTGAAAACAACCCTATCTAACATACACTTAGTTCAAACTGTTTCAATAGCAAACACTACCAATATAAAATCAAAATAACCTAAGTAAAAGAGGCACCACTCAAACACTAGATCTAATCACACACCAAGTTCCATAAACAAAAGAACTGCATACATTTTGAGATAGAGGCCGGAAAAGGTCCCTACCCCCACATGCACGAGTTCAAACGGTTTCCATGGAAACCAGATAAAACATAACATTCAGAATAACCCAAGTAGCAAATAGCACCAATCAAAACCTCATATAAAGTTTGGTTTAAACAAATATTGAAAAGTTTTTTAAATATGGCCTGGAAACAAAAGCATTTCGAAAGGACGGAATAACGGAGGGATGGAATCACGGAAGGAGGCGAAAACATTATGTCTCCCGCAAAGCTTTGCTAGGGAAATACTTATCAATATTGATATATAATATATAACTTTTCATTCTATGAATCAGTGTCGCCTGTCTTTTTTAGTTTAGCTAACACGTCAACAATATTTACATCAATATTTATAACTGAAACTTACAGCATAACAGAACATGGGAACACAAGAAACATAAATGATACTTTTATCAATTTAACAATAATCGATTACATGTAGTAGAGTAGCATAGACTCGCTTGAAAACTGTGCAATTAAATGAAGTGATTTCTATGGTTCATTATCTATTGATTTCATTAGGAATCCTATTTACTGTGAATCCCCATAGTGTACTGGGAATCTGATCTATTCCAACCTAAACTGTCACTATCAATGAACTTTAATTAAAGCTGACAGTTACTGCACTAGAGACTATACTAAGCAATTGTAATATATGATTAACATTTCCCATCATAAATACTTATCTTACCCTTGCACATTTCCAAGAAATATAGGACCTTTATATGTTGATCTTGCCATCTTGTTACAATTAGACAAATATATTTATTTTAAGCAATGCTTCAAAATAGTTTATAATATGTTAAACGTTGTTACACAAGCTTCAGGTTTGACAATGAATCATGTTACATGCATGTTAATGAGCCAGGTGGTAGCAGATTATCATTAAACACCGTCGATATACACACTATGCATTTGAAACAGTTATTTAGTTATTATTTTAAGAAAAGGTGGAGAGCATTTGACCATCATGTTATTGGAGCCATACTATGATCCGTTAAACAATTCATGTTATCACCAATACCCTTACAATTGCAAGTATCACTCTCACCCATGTATAAATGATTTCCTCTCTAACCTCGTGGACATGCAACACAACAAATAATGGTAAATTGATTTAATTCCTTTTAGAAACATCAGATCAATCAGAAACATCAAAAACACAAAATCATCAAGTGACAGTTATCTTTAAACTGCGAAAATATTATTAAGCTACATGTAGGTTTTTTTCATTCACGCCTAATCATTGACATTACCTTTCTTTCGAACTTGGCAAATCTGATGAAGGGTTTCTTTTGTAACCATTGGAAGCTCCATGACGGCAATGACAAGTTACTCTGAAATAACTCCTTGAAATTGATGTTTGAAATTAGATTATGTTTGTCTTACTTGAACTGCCTCTTTCTCTAACTCTCCATGCTTACTTGTGTCAATGCAATGCTGGCTTCAATATCGTATTGATTCCTTGCAAATTACAGTATTCAAGACGACGATTGACTTAAACATGATTGCATCAAAATTGAAGAATGCAACTCTGTTGAGACAAACCATGAACCAATCTGATTTAAAACAATTATTGTTGGCTTATGTGTGTTGTATTTCAGATGCAAATTCCATATGTTGAATGCACAAGTCGCTTCACTGTCCATGTAAATCAAACATATATCACTTCAGCAGAGGTTTGAATGTCTTACAATAACTATACTTCTAGTAAATAGTACACTCTTTATAATCGCAAGGGCATTTCAATGTAACTCACTTGGTATTTTCTGTTGATCTATTCCAATCAAAACTTACCATGTGAAAGGAAAGCAGTATCCGTTGTAACTCCTGTATGTGTTGAATGCACAAGTCTTCTCACTGTCCATGTAAATCAAACATAAATCACTTCAGCAGAGGTTTGAATTTCTTACAATAACTATACTTCTAGTAAATAGTACACTCTTTATAATCGCAAGGGCATTTCAATGTAACGCACTTGGTATTTTCTGTTGATCTATTCCAATCAAAACTTACCATGTGAAAGGAAAGCAGTATCCGTTGTAACTCCTGTAGTTTGTTAAGCTTTCATTTCACAGCCATTAGTATCCCACCGTTATGTAATAACGTGGGATATAGTCATCACCCCGTCCGTCCGTCCGTCTGTCCGTTCGTAATCATTTCATTATATCTTTCTGAAACTGTCCATGTGTATTACCCACCAACTGAAGTGGTCCCTTTTGATATTTTCAGATTTCTGAAAATTTTATTTTTGGTCGTTTCCATATATGTTGAAGTTGGACTTTGTTCAGAGACAGGTTCGTTTCCGGTGCACAGCTCCAAAACCGTTCATCATATCTTCCTGAAACTTTGCATGTGTATTACCCACTAACTGAAGTGGTGCCTTTTGATATTTTAGATTTTTTCTGAAATTTGTTTTTTCTGTTTCCATTGAAACATGAGAGGGATGTTGGTTGTTGTAGATTTTGACTGCTTCTGGAGCAGAAGTCTAAAACATACCTGAAACTCAGCATCTGTAATACCCACTAACTGAAGTACGGTAGTAGATACACAAGTATCTGTCAAAGATGTGTTTTACAAATTGTGTGGAACCGGTGGGATATGTCATCTTCTGATGACTCTTGTACTCTATATTCATTGAATATGCTCAAACAAATGCTCAAATACGATTTTATAGAATTTATCCATAAAGGTTTCGCGAAATATATGTAAGTTTAATTTTGTATTTTGGAGAATAAAACATTTCTATTAATCCTATTTTAATAATTTCTAGTGATTTTATTTTTCATGAAATAAAATATATTCGAACATTTATCAGGCATCAATTACATAACTTACATAAGAAACCTCTTCGTGTCATTTTCATGAATGGGATAGAAAAAAACAACACCTTATTTCATTAATTTTCTAGAATATTATGGCAAACGTGTTAAATGCTTGTGCTTAGAAGTGCATGCTGACTTGTTTTTCATTAAACATAGTAAGCATGCCGCCCATCGGGATTGGATCGTAAACCTTAAATGAACAGAAAAATTAAGGCTGCAAATTGTCCGCATGAACTAATCTCATTTGTATCGTGTGAAATCAGTGAAAGTGTAGGCGTTTTATGAAAAGGAAGTTTGTAGACGCTGCATGAGCGACAAGACGCTATTAGAATAGATACACACATGTACTGATTAAAGTATTGCCATTATATATTATATAATTTACATATATAGTGGTCTCTAAGTACCTAAATTACAACTTTATTTTTCATAAATAACATGCATTGAAGGTCCAAACTGCATGATTTTGTTTTGCAACAAGACGGTAATTCCATTTGAGTGTCTCCAAGGTAGGTCAAAAGGCTGCTATTTCATTTTATAATGAATACAGACAGAAGAAGAAGCGTCTGAAATATGCATGAAATATATAACTTAAGGTCAAATTTCTGGCCAGCAATGTTAGATAGCATTAAAGAATAGTGTTTGCATTATGTAAATATAGTCAACATTTTCGAAAAAGAAAGTCGTCCTTTCTGAAATGGTTCATTTAATGGAATGAAATTAATCAATCTCAATTGTTAAGTTTCGTATAGAATTTATTCAAGATTTATTTCTTGAAAAAACAGGCTTGTGTCTTAAAACATTTATCAAATATCAAATGAACGTTACAGGAATGTAACATAATGGACGGTTAAATCAGTCTTAATAAATTTAGTTTTAATAATATCTTATTAATGCCAAATTAGGTCAAACATGATTATTAAGTTTTGAGCAGAGAAAGACAAATGCATTGAGATGCTTTGTGAACCAATATTCAGTATATTTGCACAGGCAATCATATGATAAAAATGGTGTAAAAGGAATTATTAAAACTGAAGAAATATAGCTTATTCTTGACACTTTCATGGTATATTTCAAACTGCCTGCACAACAAAAACGCTATTCGAGATTGTCCCACTGAATTGAGGTCATTTGCATCAAGGAACGAATTAGTTTGTATTTTGAAGACTTCAAAGATAAAACATCGAATACGTATTTCAATACATGACAAGTTTTAATCACTTGCACCTCTATGATTTGCTTTGGGTAACAGACATGAACTCATTGAAGGCGTCTCTCAAACTCTCAAACAGGCGAAGTGTAAATGGACTTGACTTAAATTGAATTCCATATAGATAATTTAGAAACTGACGTATCTGTCTTTATTCATCATAGAACTGAATACTCAGCCTAATGACTTCTTTGAGAGACATGTAACGTTAACGCGTTGTGAACGTAATACATGTAGTTTCCTTGTCACATTAGAGTGAGTCATTATGCAAAAATAATGTTGTTTCCTTTTATTTCGTTGACTTTTGCAAGGGACGTGTTTTTAAGAGGATAATGTTGCTATTTAGGTTTTGTGGAAACACTATATATGTTGATGACACCAACGCATATTAAAGTTGACATTTGAAGAGCGTTCTCAATGCTCATGAGCTGTCATTAAGACACTGGTAAATAGATGCATTTGATATAATGCCTACACATTCACTGTTATGCTCAATTCGTGACTTAGTTTTAGTTTCCCTTTCAGGCTAATTATTTACAATCTCAATTGCCTGCAACTTGTTTACTACATGTAGGTTTGATGTAAAACCAAAGCGGGATTTAACTCTTCGCACTTGAACTGTGAGCAAATTTGCAATAAAATTCTCGGAAACTATTGAAATGAGGGGAATGTCTATCCCCTCTCATTCATGACATTACAGAAGTTGACAGGATTATTGTTGGTTCCATCACAACTTAAAAGAACACATCAGGGAAATATTCTTTACTAAATCAGCATACTTTACGCTTACTGTACAACTGCTTGTTCATGCAAATGAATGTGGTATTTATTGCAACAAATGCATATCAGTCACATTTCGCAAAACATAAACATCACAATTACAATTATTTCACGACAAAATAAAATCACCTGTAATGACGAAAGTGGATTCATTGTAGATAGATTGATTCTATTCAGATTTCATGAAAATAAGTTCAAACTGTTTTTCTTTCATTGAGATATATATATTCGATTATAATAGATCAAACAGAACTGGTCCAACGATTGATGTTGAAATGCGCTTGCCACTACAATCGTATTATACAATATTTGTGTTCTATACACAATTTATTTTTTCGGATAGGTATTATTTGCATTTAAACACTTGATCATGTTTATAAACATATTTACATTCGTTATTTTTTATATTACAACGTTATTTTTATCGCATATGAAAATTGAGACTGAAATGCATCATACATAAACCTAGAAGATATTAATGTTTTACATAATTTATTCCTTTAATTGCCCCGAAAGAGTTGCATTTGTCCGTGTTGATGTTGCCATGTCAATTGCTGTCTTGAATACTGTAATTCCCACAGGATCAATAAACTATTTTAGACTGTTTTGCTTGTACACAAACACTCTTATGCACTGGCATGGATAGTTGGAAACGAGGCAATACATGAAAAACGAACATAATCTCATTTCAAAATTCAATTTCATGATATTTCAGAGTAAATTGTCATTGCCTTTGTGGAGTTTGCAATGGTTTTAAAAGAAAGAGTTCATCAAAGTTGACACTCTTGAAAGAACGTTAGTATCAACTTATAATGAATGGACAAGAGCAGGCATTTTTAAGTGAAAAATATTTGCTCAGTTTGAAGTAATTTGTCACTTGACTTCGACACTTAAATTCGACATAATGTGCCCAGTGAACGTGAATTTACATATATACTGTATGTAAATGGATATATGCCTATGACTCAATAACATACAGATACGAGATTAGACAACATACAGATACGAGATTAGACGAGACAACAGTTTACTTCTTTATTTACACCTTAAAATAGCTTCTTCAAAGTTTAAACACTTAAGCAGCTAAAATACAAATCACGTACACCATTAATGTGACGTTTTCTCTTTAATCATCAACGTTTGAATTCGTTTATCTAAACTGCATAAAACATTCTTTAAGATACGTTTTGATTCAAGCAGTCATGAATTAAAAAAGGTTTGTTCAGGCATAGATGTGACAATCTCAAATACAATATTTGACCACATAAAAGATTCAATGTGACACCCAGATATTTCAGATTGTTTATATGCTCCAAAGTGTATGACGGTTTAACTTCTCTACTGTCTTTAATTTTATTTTGTTGATTTGTACTTTTGGTATGTTAAATGCAATTTGATTGATGCTTTGTATTCTTATTTACAGTATTTGGATTATATCTACAATTTTAGTAGTTACAATTACATAATTGTGTAGACACTTCACAATCATGTTCGACATAAAATATCATCGTAAATATTATCGTAAATTAGAACAAAATATTTATTTATTTTCGTTGCTCAGATTTACTGAAAAGATTTTAGTTGAGTGGTTACCTTCCTCCATTCCCCTTTGAAGTTTCAAATAAAACTCTGCCTTATACATGCATGTTTAAGTGGATATTATGTTCCATTATAAAATCTGCACTATTTTGTGAGGTACTGTTGAAGGGTTGAATATGAAATAATGACGATAAAGAAGGATTTTGAAATATGCTAAAGCCACGTTTATGTTTCATCATCGAAAATTGAGAGGGATCTGTGTAGTACTTTCATTCCGAGGATCAACCCAGTCAGTCTCGTGTACAACTAAGATAATGCAATTTCAGAAACTTTTGTGAGAGCATGCGAGTTTATACAAACGTTTCGCATCAATAGCATTACATCGAATCGTGAGGAAAGTTTTATATTTTTTCACTACCACAGACGTAAAAACATGGTATTACAGATGCTAAACGTTGGAACTTGTTTTGCAACTAATCGTTTTATAGCATGAACTGTTTGTAACATATTCCTGAAGATTGTATATAGAGAGGACGGGATATTTACAATTGATCAACTTCTTTATAACAATGACGACGTTTTGGTATTTGTCGTTGTACCATTATTTAATTTTGTTTCAGTATTATGTCAAGAGCGCAGGTGGATGTAGTTGATCTTTAGGTCTTGTTACCCTCAACAACTCACGAGGTTTACATCTTCCTGGATGTGACATGTGACAAATTATTCAATAAATTATAAGAAAAGGTATTGATGAATTAACAATTGGAGGAAGAAAAAATAATTTTTACTAACACTCACGAACCTACTCTTGGAATAGACATCTAAATATTCATTAAATTTGAATTTTTTATTTCCGTGTTTAAATTTAATGAGAACATTATTCATACAATCTGTCCCTAAACAAGATGCTTAATCAGTGTCGTCCCTGGAGATTACATGAACAGAATAACGAATTGCAGTCAAATTAGACCAGGTTCTCTTCCCCCTTAAATCTTTCGGCTCTATTTGAGCATTTAGATCATACAAGATGAATTCGCTTACGATGGAATGCTATCTGTTGTTTAGTTCCCTTTATCATCTTCAACTTTGAATTTTAAACCTTAATTACTTAAGCATATTTAATTTGTATGATTTCAGCAAGAATGTCGATATTTTTTGTAGTGTTTTGATATCAAGCAGACATGATATTCCTAAAAAAAATTATTTATCTCAAAGCCCCTTGATCTCAGAGTCGAAACTCTTGCATGTAAATTGCAATTGTATATAATCATTTCATAGTTCTTTGGCAAATATGTTATTATAGAAATGTTACGGTAGCACTCTCTCTTTGACCATTTCAATTACTGTCAATGTTTTTTATGGTTAAGCATATTTTTACGCATAATACAATGGAAGAACATTATTACTCTGAAGCACTCTGCGCGACCTTATAGGTCTGTGCTCCCTCGTGTAAGGTACCCAGTGACACAGCTGGGTGGACTGTGCAATGTGGATAAAGTCTTGCCCGGGGGTACAACACAGTATGAGACCCAGGTCAGTAATTGTTAGTTATTCCACCGAGGTTCGAACCCGGGCCGTATGCATGAGATGCCAGCATGCTAACCACAACACCACTGTGCACCATGTATGTGAATTGAGTTAGATACTCCAAAGTGCCAGCGCTTATTGTGAGAGTGAGCATCCGTGGCACGGATGTTTCTGCATGTAATGGTCTTCAGATACCTCACAAATATTCACAGCACTTTCAAATGGAAATAGTGTTATACATATAACCTGGGTCGTTCAACTTTTAAGAATTTTTTCTTTTTTCTTTTCTTTTTTAGAATAGAATAACAAATACAAGTTATTATCGTAGTTATATGGCTTCATGTTTGGTAATGTAGTTGTCAAAATACATAGGTATAACTGCTTTGTATTATAATGACAGATCTCTAATTGTACTGACGTGATTGAACTAAAATATTATAATAAATACAGTAAAGTTGTGTCAAGACAAGGAACATACTTTCACATGACGTGTTTGTTTGACTCCTTTGATACCTTTGGAACACGGATATTAAGTAGAGTTCTTTTTTAAATGTTTTATTAAAAGAAAATGATGTGACAGAAGAGCGGAACATCACCAATACTCTCTAATTAGTTATTGTTTAAAGATATACATACTTGAATAAGTAAGGTGTTGAATACAAATCTATTTAGAATTGTAAATAGTATTTGAGAGTTTCGAACTTTCCATTTAGGTGCCTTTTAAATAAAACGTTGAGGGAATTTAATCTCTGCAAATACACTACATAAGATATGCGCATTGTTGCTTAAGTTATACAAGTATAATATAATTCAGAAAGGTTTAAAAATTGTAAGTTAGAACTGATAATGGAAATTTAACAACAAATCGCATTCCATCGAAAGCCAATCCATGTTGTAGATCTAAATGCTGAAATAGGGAGGAAAGATTTAAGGGGAAGGAAATGTCTAAATGACTGCAATTCGTCATTTTGTTCATGTAGTCTCCAGGGACGACACTGATTAAGCATCTTGTTTAGGGACAGATTGTATGAATAATATTCTCATTGATTATAGAGAGAAATAAAACATGTTCAAATTAAATGAATATTTAGATATCTATTCAAAGAGTAGATTAGTGATTATGTGTGAAAATTCATCTTTCTTCTTCTAATTTTCAATTAATCAATACCTTTTCTTATAATGAATTGTATAATCTGACAAATGTGGCATCAGAGAGTATGGAAACCTCATGAGCACGTCAAAAGATCAACGCCATACACTTGCACCCTTGCATTAATAACGAATTTTATTTTTTAAAGGTGGGAAACTATGATTAGGATAATTAGGATCTTATAAAGTGTACAAATAAGCATTAAGCCAATTATTTTGGTTAGAAATGACTACTTAAATGAAATTTATCACGATGCAGATTAGGAAATCCAAATTTATGTGTCTTTTGAACAAACATCATGAATATGGTGCATGTGATACTAGATATGAAATAACTTTACTGAACTTCAATTCTGTTGTAATTTACTATTGTAAGTTGCTATGAAAGATGGTAAACTATGGTCTGAAATGTGGTCTCTTATCTTTATGTTAGTGAGTTGTTAGCATAAATCTTGATTTAACCATTAAAAGACATTGTTTATTAAATTGTATTACTCGTCTTACAACTGATGATCTCCATAAATTATTGAAATCTATCCATACTTATATAATAAAATCTGATCGATTTGAAACTTTATGAGCACTTTGATATTGATTGCTAAAGAAATGAATTTATATTCAATCATTACCATTATCTTTGAAGCTGATCCATGTATATGATATGTTCAAACCAATCTGTATTTATTTACGAAGATATAACTGCACTGGAGCGGCCTTTAAATAAGTTCATTGGAGCTTGGCCTATCCATTCATGTATTTTTCATGAATAAAATATGTTTAAAACGTATTACTCGTCTGTTGAAGATAAAATAGTTATGGAACTCGTGAATGGTATCGGTATCTAACTTGCGTCCGCTCATCATATACCAAACCACTCACTCGTTTCATACATATGTTATTCAACGGGACATCGTTTAATATTCTCTATTTAAGTCGAATGTTCACATCAAGTCGAAGTTAATGCATTTAGAATTTGGCGAAGAAATATTATCTTCAAACAGAGCAAATATAATTCAGCTGAAATGCTTATTCTTGTTCATTCTCTCTTCTCGATTGGCACTAACTTTCTTTCAAACGTTCATTTCATGAACCCTTGATTTTATGTCCATTTTAAGCAGCACAAAGGAAGTGTCAATTTACTCTGAAAGTTCGGTGACATTTATTTTCGAAATTAGATTATGTTTACTTTTCATGCATTCCCACGTTTTCTCACTAGCCATTGAAAACTGTGTTTGTCAACACGCTCAATAGTTTAAATAGCTTATTGATCCTGTTCCTATTGGAATAACAGTATTTAAGGACAATTGGAGGTAGTGTTATCCCAAATATAACCATGTTATATTTCTTCACTAGCTAAATGGCAAGACATTTTTGTTCTATACATTCTGAAAATCTTTTCCAAAAGCTTTTACTTAATCTACAGTCCCACAATAAATGATATATAGAATTTGGCTCAGCTTTACAGAAAGTACATACATTGTTGTCAAGAATATTCATCTTGTATGTGTATTTATTGACGCATTTCAATACCGATCATTTGACCGTTTCTATTTTATCTATCATAATCTATTTTTTAATGAAATCTTAAACGAATCAAGTCTGTATTTAGGGAATCGTCCTTTTTCATAACGAGTGATAATAACTGTTTCTATAACAGGACATTGATCACACTTTAGCATGTAGCTGCGTTTAAAGTTAGTGGAATAGTGATATGTTTTAATATCAGAGAAAACCTAATTCCCTGACATGTTCTTTTATATTTTGACAGAAGCCAAACAAATCCCCTTAGCTCCTGTTATGTCAAGAATGAGAGTTGATAGAAATTCCCGTCATTTCATTAATTTCCTAGAATTGTATGGCAAACGTGTTCACAGTACAAGTGCCAAGAATTACGTGCTGATTCAGTATTACGTTAAACATAGTGAACATGCAGGTCGCTGAGTGGGACTCTAAATAACAAGCCTGAAATTGAAAGTCAAACGTGATCATCACATGGTCAGCTTCAATTTATCTCATTTTTCCCGAATTAAGAACGAAAGAATCAGTGAATGTGGAGGCGTTTTATTCAAAGAATCTACGTAGCAGTTTCTAAATTACATTATACGAGCATTCGGAACGCTGTTCAAATATTAACTTTTATAAACGTTGTTGTAATTTACATATAAAGTATTGTCGAAAAGTATTTAATTCTATAAATACCATACACTAATTATCATATGAACGGAAACTAATGATATTTGCATAGTGTTTCCCCGTATCTGCTAAGGCAATTACATGTATTACGTTTAAAATGTTACATGTCCTTTAACGAAATCTTTAGGCTGAGTATTTCATTGTGCGATGTTTAAAAACAAAAATGCCAGCTTCTGAATTATGTATATGGAATTCAATGAAAGTGAAGTACATTTACAATTACAACTGCATGAGAGTCTTAGAGACACCTTCAATGAGTTTGTGTATGCCATCCAAAGCAAGTCATATTGGTGCTTGTGATTTAAAATTGTCAGTGTTATGTACTGTAGGACATATTGGCAATAATTTACAAGTTCACCCTTGGTGTAAATAAATTCATTTTAGCCCGACAACGTAAAGGGAGTTTTGTAGTTAGAATCTGACGAGTCAATTTCAAGGTGGAAATTCAAGTTTTCTCTTGTGGTTTTTAAACACAAAACATACCTTTGAAATGTATACTGCGATTTGCTCATTTTGAAGTTTGGACTTGCAGCACAACCTTTATCAAATCGAATATAATCGATATATTCATATTTATATGTATTGAATTTCAAAACGCCAGTGAGTAATTAGCAATTAGCTCTTAACCAACAGCCTTATAGACAGTACAGTTAAGTGACACAATTGAATGACCCTTTTCTACCTCAAAATGTTCCAAAACCTTGTCAATACACAGAAATTACTAAATATACAACGTTACTTTCGATTTTGATATTGTACTTTTTATACAGTATGTAATTGTTTCTTGAAACATAAATACACAATTATTGCATGGAATCCCAAGACAGAATATAATTTATTCTCGCACAAAAATCGAATCCTTAAAAATGGTAATATTTTTTTGTTCTAATACAGCTAGTTTTCAGGTTATCCCGGACCTGATAATGTTGTGTATTAAATCATCCAAATCGTTTGTTGAGATAAATGCATATCTGATGCATTTTAGAATCAACCATATATGTGTTAACAATATATTCTACAAACAGCTCATGTTCATACAAACAACAAATATACATTCATCGTCAATTAGATCTACAAACATTAATAAAATGTAATTGTTTCCTGATAGATCTATTCGAAATGTGGAAAAGCAACACACTTGGAAATTCTCACTCAACAAATTTAATCATTTGAAAACTGGTACTGACTCTCTATAATATCTTCTTACAGAAGCTCAAACTGAAAGCACCATATAAATCATCTGTCGTTGTTCACGAATGTCTATTCCGAAACTGCATGACCACTTTTAAACTGCATTTATACAATGTTTGGCCGGCAGTGTACCGATTTAAATTACTCAAGTCTCTTTATTAACTTATTGCAAGGCATCAAAAGTGGTTCACTTGTAATGATACCCACTAACTCTTGTTCCTCAAATAGAATAAATTGTGAATTGAATTAAATAATCAATGTGAAAGTGAGCATCTGTGGCACAGACTTTTCTACATAGGAAGCTCTTCAGATGAAATATGGAAATATGGAAATAGTTTTACATATAACCTTTGTCTTAAACTTTAAACGATTTTCAGTTTTTAAGTACTCTTCATTGTGTTTAATAAAATAACAAATACAAATTGTTATCGTAGTTATATGGCTTATTGGTGATTCATGTATGGCAATGCATTTCTTTATTAACAGATCCCCGAATGTACTGACATACATTGAACTAAAGATATAAAACAGAAATAGACACATTGTGTGCTTTGAAGACACGTAACAAGTTTCACATGATCTGTTTTGTTTGGTTCCCTTGATAACATGGATATATGGAGATGTTGGATACGAATCTATCAAATTTAAGTGCCACCATATCATTTATATAATTACATATTTGATAAGTAATATAAGATGGCAACAGGCAATTGCTGTAAACCTTTAGGCTTTTAGGCACCAGGAATACCATGTACATGTATGCTTCATAACAAAATACACTGCATAAAATATTGATTTTTGCAGTTGAACACACGAGATGTACTAAAGTGACTGTGTTCATTTGTTGTTCGAATTTGAGAGACAATACAGAATTAACAAATATTATTCCATTATAAACATTATTCAAGTTGTATGATCTAAATGCTCAAAGAGAGCAGCCGGATTGCACTGCAGGAGGAGAGAACCAGGTCTAAATGACTGTAATTCATCATTCTGTTCTTTTGGACTCAAGGGACTAATTAAGCATCATTAAGGACACATTGTAGGACATATTTCCTACTGATCATCAACTGAAATGGAACATGCTGAAATGTCATGAATATTTATATATGTATTCCATAGGTTTCTGATTCTGTGTAGAAATAAATCTGTCCTATTCGAATTGCTAATTAACCTACACTCTGTTTATACATCTACTTTGGTGTATAATCTGGCATGTGTCACTTCATAAGTGATATGTACCACGGGAGTTGTTGAGGTTAACTACATCTAATGATCAATTCCATACTCTTATGCCCTCGAGATAATACCAACATTGATACGAAAAAGGTGAGATTGCCAATGGTACACCGATCTGTACCGATGTGTCACTATCGTTGAAAAAAGTGAATCATCAAAGAATATCCTGTTTTCTATGTTTACCAACTTCTAGAAATGCCTGTCAAACAATGAATGCTATACACTCATTAGTTAGAAAATCGCTCTAATGTTAAGCATATGTAAAAACATGCCTTCACAGTCAGGGGTGAGAAGATCGGAAACAATAGAACCAACTCATCAACTCATGCAATTATTCGATTTTACACTGATGTGAAACGTGTGGCTGTTGATTTTCTAAATAAAAGTACACAGAAGATCCTTTCCCAATTATGATGAAACATAAACCTGCCTTGAGCATTATCTAAAATCCTTCTATATCAGCAATTATCTCATATTTAATTCTACTTTAGAACCTCTGGAAATTTATATATGCGGATTTATCTATTATCAAATAGAATATCCGATAAATTGCAAAGGATAAATATATAAGGAAGAATTTTATGTGAAACTTCAAAGTTGTCTTTATGAAGGTATGACCATAATCACTCAACTGAAATATGTTCAGTAAATTTGAGCAACTAATTCAAAACAAACTAAAAATGAAAATGTTCTGATTTACGATTATCGAAATTAATGTAAACATGATATTTTATCACAGAACGATGTGAACTTTCTTAACAATAATTATGATATATAAATTATGATATTATGATCAATTATGATAAATATATGATAAATTTATTGTAAATGTCTGAAGGAGAATTGATATGTGTTCACAGAAATGCTTCATATGCCCTTAATATATATGCTCATGTATTTAACACATCAAAAGTAAATGTCAAATCAAAAAGGAAAGTGAAGACAGTAAAGAGGTAAACCTATTATATAATTTGGAGAATAGATCTCAGTTCATATGCACTTATCATCACATACAGCATATATTAAAATAACTCAAACTTAATAATGTGTTGACCAAATATTAAATTTCAGATTGTCAATCTTATTAATAAATTATTACACATTCAGGAACAGGTAATCAATGGTAAACAAACAACGAAACTCACTGTTTACTTGAAAACAAATCAATATCATTTATCGATTTTTAAATCGAAGCAGTAATTGCTGTTTTTTGTTCGTTAGTCCTGTTTTTAAGCAAATATGTTCACGATTGGCATAAGGCTGTTATTACATTCAGGATTAGACATAAACATGTGGGATGTTATAGCTGAATTTCTTCTTCAGTTTGAATGCATTGTCAAATACATATTAAAACTGTCAGATTTCATTATTCAGCTAAAAATGCTTGCCCCTGTTTTACCGAGTGATTGCCATTAACTTTATTTCAATCGTGTCACTTTTGGCGAACTCTCTTTTAGATCCGTTTGAAGCTCCACAAAAGCAATGACAATTTTCTCTGAAAGATCTATTTACACTTGATGTTTGAAATTAGATTATGTTTTGTTATCCCGAATTGCTTCGTTTTGAAATTTCCCATGCATAACTGTGTTTGTGTACATGCAAAACAGTCTAAAATAAGTTATTCATCCTTTTATATTTATTTAATTATAGTTTTAAAGACAACTATCGACTTAAACATGATTGCATCGAAACTGACAAATGCAACTACGTCGGGGCAATGAAGGATATAATTTATATAAAAAAAAGTTAATATTTTGTTTATGTTCAGCCGCCTTTGTGATAATATGTTTCAAGGGTCGACTGTACAAATCGCAAATCTAGTTATTAACATGAACAGGTGTTTAAATGTAAATAAAACGATCGCATCAGATAAGGTTAAATTGCGTATAGAGCACACCAATTGTATACAAAGTAAAACATATACTTCTTGTGAACGGGATGCTGCAGTTCTGTTTAAACCATTTGACCGTTTATATTTGATCTCTTAAATTGATTTTGTATTGAATTTTAGAAAAATCATTTTTTTTCTGTTTGTCCGTCTGTTTTGACAATTGAGTGATCATAATTTGTATATCATGACATTGGTCATAATGTGTACTTAAATATGATAATTACATGTATATCCCACATGTCAATGATATATGAGCAGACTTTAAAAAAAGTATTAGGATAAGTAGAAACATGTCTTTTTTGCATTAGTTTCTAAAAACTCTGTATTGGAACATGGAACATGGAAGTTGAACATAAGCAGCAAATGTATGGTTGCTCCCCATAATATTAAGCTGTAATTCTGATGCTTATATTTTGTGAGATATTCAGTGTAAGCCAACCTAAAATTCTGTTACATTCTCATTGATTGTAATATATACTACATTCAGTTGAATAAAACATTAGCCGTAAAGTAACAGTAAGGTATGCTGATATAGCATAGTAAAAGTTATTCCCTGATATATGTATATGCTGATGGACGCCACAACGATCCAGTTAGCTTCTGTAATATCAGGAATGAGAGGAGATAGAAATTCCCCTCAGTTCATTAAGTTCGAGGAATTATATGGCAAATGTGTTCACCGTTCAAATGCCAAGACTTATATGCTGATTCGGCACTACCTTAAACCTACACGAGTGAACATTTACCGTGATGGGATTGTAAATTACAAGCCTGAAGTGGAAAAATCAGTTGGTAACATAGTAAGTTTCAGCTTATTTCATTTATCACAAATTACGCACGAAAACATCAGTGAATGTGTAGGCGTTTTATTAAAATGATCAAGTTTTCTATTGACACTTCATGAGGATTCGGAATGCTGCTCAAATATCAGCATTAATAACCGTTAAACTTTATTCTCCGTTAATGCCACGCACTAATCATCATACGAAATGAAACTTTATCATTTTTGCATAATGATTCACCTTATGTGGCAAGGCAAGTACGTGTATTACGTTTAAAACGTTAAATGTATCTTAAAGACGGCATTTCCCTGAGTATTCCATTTCATGATAACTAAAGAAAGAAAAGCCATCTCCTGAATTATGCATATGGAAGTCAAAATAAGTGGAGTCAATTTACAATTACAACTGTATGAGGGTCTGAGAGACGCCTTCAATGAGTTTGGTTATCTTACCCAAAGCAACTGATAATGGTGAATGTGATTTAAGATTTACCGAAGTACGAACGATTTGCTTCCTTATGTAACTGGTTTCAATTGTGAAAGGAAATCTCTATTCAGCTCTTTGTTGAGCAGACACTTTTGAATATTCTTTGAGGTCTGTCAGGAATTAATTTGCCATCGGCAATAATCGGCTATATTTCTTATTTCATACCAACTGCAGAGAATCGAAATGACATTGGACCAAAAGATAATTGCTATTTCAAAGGATCGTAGGCAATCGGGCCATTCGTAAACGCGTCTTAGTTTTCACGTGTGAATGTCATACATGTATGAAAGGTCATATGTAAGGTCATAGTGTTTATGTTGTCCTAAGGAATTCAAACCTTAGCTGAAATGACAGTTACAAGTGTTTGAATTTTGATAAAATAGAGTGGGGAGTTCAGCATATTCAAATATGGAAATTGCATCTGAAATAAACAATACAACTAGAATAGTTTTATATCAGATGTTTCATGGTTTGTCTCAACAGAGTTGCATTCATCTTGTTGAAGTTGAAGTCAATCGTCATCTTGAAAACTGTAATTCCCATGAAATCAATACGATGTTAAAGACTGCTTTGCATGTACACAAACACAATTATGCATGGAGAGTTAAAAAAGAGGCAATTCACGAAAGACAAACATAATCTAATTTCAAACATCAATTTCAAGGAGGTATTCCAGAGAAACTTGTCATTCCCGTCATGGAGCTTCCAATGGATGCACAAGAAACAGTTCATCAGATTTGACAAATTTAAAAGGAAGTTTGAGTCAAACATTAAGTGAGAATAAAGGAAAACAAGCATCTTTAGATGAAAAATATGTGCTTGATTTAAAGAAGCTATCACTTGATGATATGCTTTTTCTAAAATACTTTAAATTCGATGTCCGAGAACTTTAGAAATATGATACGTGTTAATGATGAAATTATGAAACATGCACATGAGTCATCAACATAATCAGGATATTTAAATATTCATTGAGTCTAAGATTGTCTTATTTCAATGTGTAATACATGGGAAAATTAGTCATACAGTATGAAGACTTTCATAAGTTGCGTTTCTTATTTTGTTCATAAATGTCTCACTTTCCAGGTACTGGGTGCCGCTAACAAGATGGTTAATCAGCGTAGTCATTGGATGACACAGGAACATAATGATGAATTGCAGTCATTATAGAGCAATATATCCTATCCTGCAATCTTTTATGTACATTATATACTGTTCTGTGCATTATAAAACGTGCAGTTTTTTCAAAATAAGGAAAAGTATCTTATGCTGAAATAATATCCAGTGTGTAATTTATGTTTTGTTATTCTAACAACAAATTGAACAATCCAATAATATAACATTTAAAGGAGAATATTTATATTCTGTTATAATAAAATATACTTTTAAAAACATATTCAATACAGGTGTAGAACTTCTGCCAAATTCTCGTGATGATGATTAAGGGCCCAATGTGCTTTTAAATGCAATTTGAACTTGTGCAAACACTCCCATGAAGTTGTTTGATGCAAAGCCCCTGTCTTTGTTAATGTTGATTTGACGTTATGACGTAATTTTGATGGTTCAATGGGTCGCATTTTGGTAAAACTTGGTAACACCTAAACTAAAGGTAGTGCATTTTGTTCGGCACCACATTAACAGTCCTTGCAAACTGTTCAACATGCAATCGGTCATTAGCCAAGTTTCCGACAATTTCAGGGGTTTTTTTGCCAAGCATTAACTTCTTAAACATTGAGGCTGGATTCCTTTTCACAGAGCTAGTCTCGGATTACAGCACGAGTAATTTACCAGTTTCATTCAGAGCATGTTACCATGACAACATGTGACGTGCATTTTCGCCAACTGATACTCTTTGACTTTTCAATGGTAATCATCTGTACTCTACAGTACCAATAGCTCAACATGTTCTCTGACACTTACTCATGATATGACAAACATAAACTACAATCATTAAAACGCGCGTTTCTTTTGCTGTTCAGTGTACTTATATCACCAAATGTATTGCATGTAGACAACGCTGTCAACGCACTGACGACTGTTCCTCTTACGTATTTGATGAAGTACAGTTGACGTGTCGACTTATTGTCAATAATTCAACCTTGAATCTCAGGAGCACTACTGAAAGATAAGTCTCTGAGCCGACGACCCAAACTTCACCAAAGAGAGGTAATTATAATCTCAGTTGACACATCCTCTGGCATCATTTTTCTTTCTTTTTCTCACAACACACCACGCTTGATAACATTAAATATTACTTGACACAAAGCATTATCCTCATTTTATTTCATTAAAAAATAAAAACATTCGAGTGTTTTGATTCGCTAATGTCGGGACTCCGTGAGTCATTCATGAACTGAACGTGAATCCATTCATGAGCTTTGCATTACGTACATCATTCTGAATTTTTGTAGGAAATCGTATTTACCACAATGATTGATTTTGCTGAATAGTGAAGAAACAAGGAACAGCTTACTTATCAGTACTTAAGCATGAATAAACAAGAATAAGAATTTGAATGCAGCATGTGTCTGGACAGTGGTAACCCAAGGCTGTAAGTTTCCAATACTCCTGGGACATTTACCATTTCAGCGACGTCTTGGTATTGACTTGGAGATTGAATAGTTTGCAGCTTATACATTTGTTTTCAGTGAGGCTAAGTACAGTATCGAATCCGATAGTTCTGAAAACGGCATTACACTCATAGTACCATTTAGATAATAGCTCGTGACCACATCGAATTGCAGTAATCTTCAGTCATTTTATTATTTGAATAAAACACAGCGCAAAAGCATTGCTTGGTTTCTGGGACCCAGATTAAGAAAGCTAAGCTGGAAATAAGACTGGCAGTATACTATACCGGAGAAGAAACGCAACTATACAAAATACAAACAAATGTGCAAATGCTAAGTTTTAAACAACGGAATTGATTTGGTTTCAAGACTTCAAGACTTCAAGATCTTTAAGCAGTGAGAAAATCGTTATATTCCTTATTAAGTATTCGATCTGTGAGAAGAAAAAACACTTTATAGACCATATCCTGTGTATTCATATTAAAGATTATTCAATTTCCTATCCGTATGTTATATGATTATGCATGGAAGCGGCAGTGAGGTGAAAAATAATGAGATGATATTTAGACTTCATAATTATAATTAAATTAAAGCTGATTTAATTGACTTTCGCATAATTACATTAAGAACTTGACAACTCTTAGTCATGTTCGGACTTCCAATGGTATACGTATCCATATATGGATCATGTATTTGCTATAGATGATATATACATGTACAGCGTGCATTATTTATAAGACAACCATCTATCATACAGCATGTGTCTATACAGATTCCATCTATTATAAAACCTTTATAGATTTAACAACAGTCTTCTACTATACAACATTCGTCAATTATACAATATTCCCCGTCATTATTTATAAAGGCTATCCATGTCATACTATGTTTACGGCAGTTGTGCATGAATAACAGTATATTCCTCGCTCTTTCGCTGGAAATACTTATATTCAGGCACTTGTGTCGTAAACATACTATGACACAGCCACTCATATAATATCCTCTTTATTCATTATTCGTATATCATACATCATTTTTATATACAGCCCTCATATATACATTATTCAGAAATTGTGTATTATTAATATATATACGACATTCATCCATTATTTAAATACCTATCTGTTGACAAGACCGTCTATGCCTTGCCTCCTCATGCAGGGTGCTAATCCAACCTGAACACAGACGAAACTTCGAAATATTGCTGGGATGGTAAATTCCCTATCAGGGGCTAGTAACGTGTTGGTCCCGTGACGTCACTCCCCTAAAACCTCGCTCTCTTTGTTGCAGGCCAAGACAGACGTGTGTTTGTATTGGTCTCGTCTTCAGTGTTCTTTAGCGTTTTATTCGCTGCTTTTCCTAACCTAAGTACTTTAATATGTGTTTCTTAGCAAAATACCCTTGGTAGACTGCTATTTGTTCGGTTTGGTTGTGTGGTGAGTTGCTCGGTTGTCATGTTCTAGGCTCTGACTTACTTTTGTGCGCTTAGTGCATGTTGCTTCTGCCCCTCTCTTCTGAGTGTTGGCTGATGTGTCTTTGTTTCACATCTTCTAGTGAGTAGAGGGGCAGGGTTTTTCGCTACTCCGTCCTAAGGAACTTGATCCGAGCACCCCGAAAAAGAAGAAGTCCCAGCTTGACAAGCCTGGTTCAAGCTTGAACTTTTCTTGCCGTCAGTGAAGGACATGGTCACTGGTGACTTCACTCCTGGACGCATCCTTGGGTTCTGGTGGTACGCATCCCTCTGCTCCCTGGGCCTGACAAGAGTCCTGACCACTGGTGTCAAGTCTTTGAAGATGGCTCCATGTCAGATTCGTGCTTCCGTCCACCTCACTTCGCTAAATGTCGAGTCAAGGTGGTTTCGCCCACCTGCCACCCACCGTGTCTCTGGGAGCCCGTCCCGATCCCCTTTTGGAAGGATCTGCTCCTTAGCAGGCCAAGCGGAAGCTTTCATGATAACCTTCAGGTGTTCTGCCGTCATGCTTGGCTTGTATTAAGGACGGGGCCAAGGAAGAGTGGCTACTCCAAATGTTTCGCCAACGCTATAGCCTCTTCTCACAAGAATACCACTAGCAAGCTTTGTAACTTCCAATGGCAGGCTTTCGATTCTTTTTGTGACCAAGTTTTGTTCCGGTTGAAGTCTCCATCCCTCACGTTGTGCAGTACCTGGTGGATCTACGCAACACCAGGCATCTCAAGGCATCGTCCATCAACATATTTCACCTATTCATTCTGTTCTCTGGAAGAGGTAGCCAGGTGTGCACATATCTTCAAGAACTCGTTAAGACCTTCCAATCCATGGATGGAAGGCGTTTTTTAAAGCTCCGCTGTGGTACTCAACCACCGCCGGTCTGAGAGGTACGAACCGCAAACCAATGTTCCCCTCCTCCCTCTCACCATCAATGTCATCCTTTGGTGGCCATGGTCTTCTTAGTTTTTAGGTCAGGGAGAGGGGGTTAGCTCTGATTGGCTTAGTGTACCTCAGGTCCAGCTGTCATCGATGCTTACTAGGCCGCTGACTTGCCGCATTCTTCTCTCTCCAACCCTCATGAATGATTGATGATCAGGGTGCAATATGCGGAGGACTCTGTGACACTTTAACTTAACTTTAGAGAATATAGAAACAATATTCATTAAAACAATACTGGCTATCACTTAACTGTATATATAAAACACAAAGGATGAAACTGGTTTGGATTCTCGACCTGTTTCACACTATTCAGTGATCATTATGGGATATTAATGACGTTGTCTTTCAATGACGTCACAGAACAAAGGGCGCGTTACTCAACTAATCTGTGACGTCATATGTGTACATTCATCACATACATATGATGATAACCAGTTTGGAAATAAATACATGTGCAGTATTACAAGATATTTATGCTGTTTAATCGTGGTTTAAAGACTGTGATGAAATTGTATTCTTTGATTTTTCTCTTACGTCTATGTCTACATGCAGTAGTTTTTATTACCAATTACGTCAATTGTCTGAAATTCGGTGTCTGTGACTTGTTAACAGAAATATTAATCAGCATAGGAAGATACACATGCTCTGTTTGTTATTCTCGACGCCGTGCCCCTTTAAGTTTTGTGACACGCATGTCATGGTCTCCCGTACTTGGAATAAATTGACACTTTTGAAAGAATATTCTGTTCCTTATATATAAATACGGGCAAGTACCAAAATTAGGTTGTTCACACCTACTAATTGATTTGTCATCCTGGCTTGACTGATTTAGCCTTAGTAAAATATTTTTTTAAAATCCGACTCTGCCTTTTACATTTTGATAAAGGATACGTGTGAAAGTTGATCTTTTAAGGTATCACACTTCTGTAAGGGTTGGAGCGTTTCATTTAGTTTGGTGAATATTTGGAGAATAGTGTGAAACAGGTCAGGAATCCAGACCATTTTCAGACTTTGAATTGTATGCTTTTAGTACTTTAACTATGAAGAAGATTACTTGTTTTAATGTATATATATATATATATATATATATATATATATATCAATCAATTTCATATGTCGGTTAAAACATACCACATACGTTATGCATTGTGCTGTAAGATTCAGAGTCTTATATATATATATATATATATAGTGGCGGTTAACAGAAGGACTAACGCCGATATCTTCCTACTTTCTTCCCATTTGATAAAATGTATACATTGTAAATATTTTGCGTTTGAGCAAATGTACACATGTACAAGAGGTTCCTCTGAGTATATTTTATGTGCACGCCTAGGTGCTTGCGAATAATTATATGAGGCGGAACAGAGGTATGGTATTGTTAGCCGTTACTAAAAAAGACTTCCAAGCTGTACGTTCAGGGTTTCCACTCGGCGTATATACTCTGGGTCTTACAGCACAATGCATAACGTATGTGATATGTTTTAACCGACATATGAAATTGATGGCCAAAGCCTTACTATATCTTACATCACCAGACATCATATGACATACAGCACACATTACACTTCAAACGTTTTACATGAAATATCATACAACATTCAGCATTCACATTCTTCAACATATCACAAGATTTCCATTTAATTTACCCAAACGTCAGGTGTAAGATTCAATATAACCAACAGACATACACACAGCCGCAAAAGAAACGTCACCACATGTTCAACTGTGTAATAAACGAAATACTGCTACTGGAGAAAGTCGAGTTTGAATGTTTTTCATAGGGCCATGATTTGTAAAGAGGTACTTGCAAGTCTTCATTACTGCCTTGATGTTGTCGACATACATAACCTTCATGGACTTCATTTCGTTGACGCGTCCTTAGTGTATGACGTCATAAAACAAGGGTAAAAAGCCCCTTTTGCCTCTCCAATCTCGTCTTATTAAGGAGATTCGAAAACGATGATTTCTAAAACCTGTGTTTTTTTGGAGATATGAACATATATACTAATTTAAAATTTAAACTTAAGTTGGCGTGTTTATCACCAGTGAATTGAATTATCTTGCATTTGGTATGGTGACATTTCTTTTGCTGTTGAATGTAAAACAAGTCACTCAAGCGCTGTCTTGCTTTGCCCTTTAATGGTCAGCACCACACTCATTGGTAGCAATTTATAAATTGATACTAACAGTTTACATTAATGCTTTCTACAATTTCTAACAAAATAACATCAAACTGGCCCTGTATACAAAGGAATAGTTCGGTTGCACGGAATAGAAGCTTGTGACGTGGTTTCACTAGTATATGTAATGCCTTACGTACATATCCTTGTTTATTAAAGCATTCACCATCTTCCTCAAACCTGAATGATATACCAGTCAATTTCACAAAAAAGTGTAAATTTCATATCTCAGCTATTTTCTGAAAAATGTTAGATATTGTTACGCTATTAGTTTGTCAAAATAATAAAGACACATTTCCTCTGCTCAGTAAATCAATTTATCAAAGATATGTCCATAAATAAATATTTTATAGCATTATTAATTTCGAAGTCTAGAAAAATGTCTGTCCCAAATTCAAAAATGACATTTTAGGACATTATTTAAATGATAAATGAAATGAAAATTCACATTTTATGATGTTCTCATACAAACTTACAGGCAAACCAACTGGACCATAGTCACCAAAACAAATTTTTGTTTTACTTTTAATTTACATTTTAGTCCGTCCCAAGTTTCTATGTCAGTTCTGTTACCGTGATGAATCATGTGCAAAAACGATAATTCCCTTGATGCCAACAATGATGCAACTTCCTATCATGGGCCTCCTCATACCTGACTTGCCATTGGATGTCAGTTTGAGAGCAATGTTAGTGGTTTAATTGAGAAAATTAACTTCAGTTAGTTAGCATACCTTGTCTGTGAATGTTATTGTCAAATCTGTTACCATGAATAAAACATATGTAACAACTTCTTATCAAACCAGTAGTAATTCCGCATTAAAGCAAATTAAGGCATCAGTCACGTGAGTCATCGGATATGGTTAAAAACAGGAGCGATCATTATTTCAGAACTGATAAATGGGAAATAGTCAAAACTATTACCGTTTACTATTAACAGATTGGACATAAGTGGTAACAGTTCTGACATCTCACTGTTTTTCACTCAAACTAAGGCTAAAATCTTTATAATCTTACAATGTTTATATATTTCCTTGATATTCAAACGTTCATTTTGGTAAGACAATGAGTATATTTGAGGATAATTCTTTCGGTAACACTTTTGACATAATGAAGTTCATGTAACATCTTTGACATTTTGTGATATTGCAACACATAATTGTCCTACAATGAAATATTATAACGTGCTGTGGTTCTGAGCAAGTAAGAGTTTGTCGCTTTTTAATCACCTGCTAACAAAAGCCATGAATTTAAAACATTATCATAAATAGATAATTAAAAATCGGTAACAGTTCTGACATCTCACTGCTTATCATTCAAACTAAGGCTTAGTGTTTTTTAATGAACTAATGTTCCTCTACTAATATGTACCTAATACGTATCTACTAAAACTAAACTATTGTGAATGCTTCTTTACAAAACATGTACCTATCAAAGACAATAAAATCGATTTTCTCCAACTGAAGTGTTTAGTTTGTTTCTCTTTTGAAAATTAGTTTCTATTGATCTTCTGTATACTTTCAAGTATACAGAATTGTAAACTGTTAAATATGTTTTTCAAAAGAGTTTGTAAACGTTCAAGTTTTATGGAACGACTGAATATTTATATATATGACTTTATATTTGGCAGATTTATTGAAATGTGTGATCTGATTAATTGGTTTTGTTTGAAATATCTGCACTGTACAAACTTTACAAAGAAGCAAAGTTTAGGTGAATCATGTTAATGCAACTGGTAGCTCGAATAGTACATTGAGTATATACAGTTAACAGTAGGGAAACACACCACTAAATTGCTGTGTATGTCTCCAAACTGACTGAACGTCTTCTACTTATCAATTTTTAAAGGAGGAACATATCTAACAGTCTACATGACGTAGACTAAATGTAGCTGAAAACAGTGGGTAGTTTTGCTTAATACTTGTCCATTCATACTTATTCATGTAAGTTTTTCTTCTTTCAGATCTCTATCATAGTGGACACTTTATATTTGAACAACGGAAAATAATGGTTATATTTCCAAAGGAACAAAACTCTGTGATACTGTGCTATTTTCTCTATGACCTTTGTGCCAAAAATGTTTACATTTGAAAATACTATTTTGAATATCTAATTTAATAAATGTTGTCGCTGCTAATGGCTGCAATATTGCCACAGTCGCTCAGGCGGTGAACAAGTTGTGATCATAAGCAGGTTAGAAACAAGGAATACTATAAATCTAGTAGTCCCAGTTATTAAGAAATGTATTTTTCAATTCAAAATGCATATCTCTTTTAAATAAATTGCAAGATGATTTTGACAGAGTTTGAATTGTCAAACTCTCTGACAGATATTGACAAACAGTGCCTGCTGTTTTATCAAACACACAATTGGACAGTAAAGCATCATTTCTATAAAAAAAAGGCTAAAATATATGGCATATATGACAGCCTATTTGCGACATATATATTGCTTAATGAAAAGGCATGCACTTTTGAAAATTAACATTTATTTCCAGGAGTATGTATGTAGTCAGTAGTGTTCAACCTTTAACATCATGTTTTGGATTGGAGAAAGTAACCTCAACTGAGATAGAATGTCCTCATGATATATGTCATAAGTTCATAAGCTCATATTTCTCTTTTCTGATAATTGTGTTTGGGTCATGTAATTAGTTGGTAGTCGTTCACATGAAACCAATATTGGTGTTCAGCGTGTCAAGACATCTCACTGCACATGGGTGCCAATGTGGTTATTCAAAATAATCATACACTTGAAGCTTATTAATCTTTTGTGTCAGATCCGGCTGGTGCAGATATCAGACTGCTCTCCTGTCAGATCCTCAGACTAAGCACTTTATCTCCATATCCCCATGGTATCAAGGGGACGTATCATATCAAGGCATGGGCAAGTAAGTCACCATCGGGACTCGAAAGCACAGAAACCACAAGGACACTTTCCCTTAATTCATCATCCATCATCACATTAATATCAAGAAAATTTGAAGACACGTGTACCCATAAGGAGCTACATCGGTCCAAACATCGATTACAACAATCCATCGGTTATACTGTTAAAATATTGTAGGGATATTACTTACAATGGTACATTTCTCATCTAAATGTGCGTCATGTCAATATATTTAAGGTATTTAAAGACCCCCATAGTCTATGCCACTGATGCATACTTTTACAATTGGTGTTGACATTCTATATTATTATCTTCTTCAAGTCACATTTCATTTTGTTTGAGGATACATAAGACAGACTTGATTTTCCTAACAAATGAATCAAATTTGATGGTATGAATTTACTGTACCAAAGAATTCATTCAAGGTGAGACAGTAGAATGCCCTATTAAATCGATGGAAGTATATTTAATCTGCCTCTAGAAATACACCTTGGACTTTCTTGTAAGTAACCTGTAAATATAGCCGATTGATTTATGATGTGGAGCATCCAATATCAGCATCTGTAAAGAAACATTACACAGTTTTCTTACAATTCTAATTGATCAATAGTTGGCAATCGTGGAACATATAGTGTATTTATGTAATATAGAAAAGGTGTATAATGGCATACATGTTAGGTAGCTACTAGAGATGTATTTGATACACAGTTAAAGTTTGTGTTGATGATGAACAAAGAAAGTGTTAGAATTCCATCGTCATATTTGGATACATTGTAATTTCCAATAGTACAGTTAATATGTCATAAGACATGAATTTCCCAAGTATACACGTACATAAAACTGATTAAAATACATCATTTGACTTGAAACAACAGGTACATGGCAATACCTCTCTAAGCACATTGAGGGATATACAGCAGTGTAAGGCTGAACGAAATGAAAATTTAACTTTTTCCAAAATATAACCACAAATGTAAAAATGTAAAATTAACAATTACACAGAAGTAGCTTTTGATGTCACTTTCTTGACAAAGAAAATGATCAATTTAACAAATGATAACATAGAAGTAGCTTTTAACGAATCTTGCAATATACATGATGAATTTTAATTAAATCAAAAATAAATTAAAAAAATCGCCAAAAATTAATATATTCATCAAATCGTGGAAAACTTTGCTCTGCACATATCCTAGTGGTGAAGAAGAGATGTTCCAAATTTTAAAAGGATTAGATACATAGTTTGGGTGTAATCGATTGGACATCCTAGCTCTGAGTATGACTAAAGCCCTGTTTATACGGCGAACTTTGCACATATGCAAAATTGCTTATGGTAGTAAAATACACACGTGAGTAAAAGTAAATTTGTTATGCGTTCATATGTGTTTAATGTCTGCCTAAGCAAATGGGCTTCCAACTTTTTTAATATATGAATAGAGAATTCCTAAAACATACCAATAGATATTTATAAGATGTAAACTAAATAAATGACATTAATTCATATCTGTCAACATTGTTTTGACTATTTCGCCCTAATTATATAATGAAAATCGGATAGTCAGATGGATTTCGAAGGTCATCGCGTGCAAGAAGGAGATAATACTATAAATATAGAATTTGAAAAACAATATTAAGAGTTTCTAAAGTTATCTAATATATTTTCTCAACCTGTGTGAAGTCACTATGTCTGTAAACGACGAACTTTTACTAGAAAAGTGAAAATACCATATTTACTCACGGTAGTAAACAATTTCACCTGCCCCTGACTAGGTGCAAATTTGCTTACGGTAGTGAACAATTTGCTTACGGTAGTAAAATATACATATGTGCAAATGCGTCCATACGGCAAAGTTTGCCCATATGAGCAAATTTGCATATGTGTAATGTGTTTTACTCATATGCAAACGCTCGCCGTATAAACAGGGCTTAAGTAACAACATATAAAAAACTGACAACAATTACAAAAAGTGGGGAAGAAGACATGTGCTAAATTTACAAAGAGATGAATAGTTTGTCTTAAATCGATGACAAATAATGTATTAGGATGCAAAGACGGCTTAATGGAAGAACCGGAAGGATGGGCGGACGAACCAAATCCGAAAACCTAATGGTTTTACTAGATACCACCAATAACAGTTGGTCGGGGGTATAACAATACTCATAGTTTTCCATCAAGAAATATACAGTCCATATATTGATAATATTATAGTACAATGATAAATAAACATTTATCCTTTTAATAATAATGTAAAAAGAACGGTACGATGCTTAAAACAAAATAAAAAGTGAACCCCAGGTAACAAGCATTGTGCTACATTTAATGATCGTAATGTCAACATTGATTTCTTGTATCTTTCATAAAACCGTAACACCGTCAACATAACATATTGGGAGACTTCAAAGACCATAAAGTGGCGCAATATATTGCTCTTATTGCTTGTTTTATGTGAGATGAAATTACAAATGTTTCAAGATCAGATTTTTAAAATTTATTTAAACGAATTAAAAACAGAATTCTTTGTATTTCTTTACATACACCATCAATTGAATTTTATGTGATTGGTGATACGCATTTTTTAATAAATGTTCTTTTGATCTAAAATTTCTCAAAAGCAGTAAATACAATAGTATCTACACTGTCGACACATTCCGATAAAGAAGTTTTAAACCAGAAGAACGTGTCCATCATATCCATCTAAAATGTCAATCATTTGCATTGAGGAAGAATTTGATTTTGAACAAAAACAATATTCATTTACATTATTTATTATAAATAAAAAGTGACAAGTTGAAGTTTTTAAACGGAAAATGATGAAATGTTTCACACGTTTGTTTAATATGGACATGTGTCTCACCGTGGGTTTGTTTTGTGGTTTATCTAATTACATGCCGAATTGTTTGTGACATAAAATCAATAAATCCATTGTGGTTTTCCTCGAACAACACTAGTATGTGCCCAAAGCTAGTTGTTTAATGTCAATGTACAGTGTAGCATAGTTTTGCAAACTGAAACAAATTTCATTGCTTAGGAGCAATTTCTTATTGACCCTTCACTATATTGCAGTGTTTCTATAGCACGAGATGTCATAAACTTCAACATTATCTGGATATCATGGTCTTCCTGACAAAACGCCATTGGATGAATATCATTTGTCAACACAATCATTTATTATGTGTGTTTATCAAATTTACTGTTTCTACAGGTATTCTGTTTTGACGTTTATTGTCTCTAAACAAATAAGGCAATTATGTCATTTTATGATGAGCAAAGAAAGAAAGATCAGTTTCTGAATTTCTTTTTTGGAATGCATTTAATGTCAAATTACAAATGTATGTGAATCCGGGAGACGCCTACATAGAGTGGGTGTATTGTATCCAATGGCAACTGTCAGTGTAATGTACCTTGAATAAAAGATATACATGTTGGCTACAGATTGATAAACGACAATGATCGATATAGTTTCAAGTATTCTGTCCGCATTAATACCAAAATAGTCAACGTTATCTTAAAAACGTTGTTGAATTCCAGATTATTTTACAAATTACGAAAAAGATATATTTAATGTTAATTATATTTCTTTAAATACATTTCAGGGACACAGCATAGCATTTACCAAAATATAAAATACCAATACAGAAAAACGTGTATTTAATATGATGCATGCCTGAGAAAATATATATTCATTTTGGGAAAATGTACACACATAACTTCAGATATAAGTGTTGAAGAAGTATATTCCCTGTGTTGTTGTTTTTTTGCGATTTCTCTGCCCTGTATTTAATTTAAACCTTATCTCATCATTTAAGCATGTGCTGATAAACAGTTGAAGGCTATCTGCGTTTCACATATGGTAAGTTATGAATATAGAATTCACCCAACGTAATCCAACTATGTGTTATCATTAATGTGTGAGATTAGTAAAGTGTTTGTCCCCAAAGAGGTGCACTTGTCAGTTTCAACTTAATTATCGTTACGTTGATGGTCGTATTAAATAATGTAATTCCAATGGGAAAATATTGAAGAATACTTCATATGTACAAACAGAAACTATGCATGGATGTTTCGAAAACGAGACATTTATGAAAAACAAACAAATTCTAATTTCAAACATCAAGGAGGTATTTCAGAGTAACCGTCATTGAGCTTCAAATGAATACAAAAGAAACTGTTCATCCCATTTGACAAGTTTAAAAGAAGTTTGTGCCAAACATTAAGAACGAAGAAAATCAAGCATCTTTAGCTTTAACACTTGATCATATATTTTTTCAAAATTCTAAACACTTCAACTTCAACTTCAAATATATGATGCGTGTTAATGATGAAATAATGATATATGGACCTGAAGGATCAAAATAATCACAGTTTATGTTCTCTACTTACACCTAATAATATTTTAAATGCCAAACATTTTGGCCAAAAATCATTTTGATAAAGCAAATGAATTAGCTTGTTTAGAAGTGTATATGTAATTGAATAGACACACAAGATAAAAGTATCATACTCTGATGTATGAAACTGTTAGGACCTCTTTACAACGCACGTGTCTTATTTAATGTCTGCAACAGCAGTTTTTCGTTATAAACTCTCTTAAAAATGTGGAGATTTTTCTGTTGTCCATGGGGAAAAGTACTTAAAAACGGCATCCTTTTAGATTCCATTTACTTATGTGTATTCATCACAGAGATTATGAAAGTGCTCGTTTTAAGTAATCACTAATTGGCGAAGTTTATTTCAACCATCAAAGTATTAGCGCATTTATTATTCACCATCGTCGGGATATTTCAATATTCATTGACTGTAAGATTGCCCTATTTCCGTGTGTAATAAATTGGAAAATTAGTCATATAAAATGAAGAAACCTTTCTTCCCTTTTCTCCTTTGTTCACAAATGTTTCACTTTCCAGCTATTGGGTGCCGCTAAAAAGATGGTTAATCAGTGAAGTACTTCGAGGCCACAAGAACAGGCATGATGAATTGCAGTCGTTATAGAGCAATATATCTTCTCCTGCAATCCTGTCTGTCATAAGTACCTTATGATGGAATGTGTACTTTCCTTTTTTATATTTTCTATTCTAACAACGAATTGTACAATATATTAATACAACCTTAATATGTTAAATTGAATTAATGATGTTGAAATATATATTGTGTTTTTAACGGTTTTATACACAAATAACTTAATCAAACACCACCTCATATTTTCAGATTTATGTGACTATGCCCAACCATTGTGAAAATCTTGTGAAATTAATATATGCTGTTATTATATGAAAGTGCATCATCTTAGCTAAAGAAAAAGACAACACGGAATACAATGTGTAACATGGTTTTACTTGAACACTCACTCCTGCACAACTATTGCTCTGTGAACTTCAAAAACGCCGAAAATGTTTGTTAAACAGTTGGATAATGTCCTTTGTTGTCTTAAGGAAACAGATGACCATTACGTTATTAATAACGGGTGTATCTGCCACGTGCCCGGATGATTGCTTCAACTATCCTCCACATGCTTGTGCGGAGTCTCTTGATTCGCTGCAGAGGTAACACCGGCCACTCATGATGTACAGCTGCTTCTAAACAGACTAAATCCTGTACTGGTGGGTCAATTGCTTGCACTCGGCGTCCAATCTTATCCCAAATGTGTTCCAGTGGATTGATATCCGGGCTCATGGCAGACCATGGAAGTTTAGATACTGCATTGTTCTTTAGAAAATCAACCACATGACGAGAACGGTGAGGCCTAGCGTTAGTATTCGTGAATACAGGACAAATGACCAATGGATGATTGTCAAAATGTGTCACAAGAACATTGTGATTACCTCTCACAGTCACCAAATCAAGCTTACAAATGTGAGAGATGCAATCCCAGACCATTACTGATCCACCAACGAATGGGACTGATGCTTGGATGTTTTTTGGTGCACATGCTGTAGTTTGACGATATTTCTGGACAAGACGGCTTATCACAATGTGGTGAATGTTCAACTGTCGTCCATTAGCTCTTCAACACATTCGGGTGGAACTCATCCATTAATTTACCATCTTTTTGCTTCAGTGAGTCTCCTTCGAGACATGTTCAGAGGTAATGACACAATCATTTGAAAATTTCCAAGATTTATACTGATTTCAAGAACGATTTAAAACTGCAATTTAAGAAATTCGTGGGTGGTGTGCTTCACATGCATTGTGGGGTGTGTTTGTGCGATTGACCTCACAGAAAACCCGAACACTGTTGAGAGGAAATGCAGTTCCATACCAATTACCATCTAAGAAAACATATGTGTGTATACTGTGTAAATTTGTATCACTGAAAATATTAGGTGGTGCTTAATTAAGTTCTTTGTGTATATTTAAGTTTTATTTCCAGACACATCTCGAAGCAGGATTGAACTTGAATCTAACCTTATATGAACTTTTTATATTTAAATTTTAATCATCTACGATTATTCTAATCAACATCATAGCCAGTGACTTATTTTCACACAATATTATGTAAGATGTATAAATAAAAAATGCTTCAATGTAAGTGTCAATGTTGATATAAAATTTGCTAAAATGCAGGAATTCAAATATCGGTGGTTCCGTTAGCAATGGTGTCGTCAGTGTTAACTTCATCGGCTTTAAGGACAATGGTACTCTCAATTTCACCAGCTAAAATAGCTTCAGAACTGCATGTAACTCATTTCCAAGAATCATTGCCGTCAGGGTGTCAAAGAGCCTATTTTGGCCAAGAAACTGTCGCTACAGCTAAAACTAACCCTTGAAAACATTCACATTCCTCAAATTCTGGTGGCATTAATATGAAGTTTTTTTTAACTCGCTGAGTTGCGTTATGTAAAATGTCAACGTTAAAAATAAATGAGTGTTTTGAAATTAAATAACTTTTATTGACGGATTATCTCCTTGACATATTGTTGGTGTTCAGTGAGATGATGTTATGCGTCCATGGGAAGAGCTCTCTCTCTCAGCACATTTATGTGAATACGTGAATACGAGTAAATTACATAGTTCATTAATTAAGAGCGTGTAATAAATAAAATACTAAACTCCGTCCCGTTTAATAAGATATTTATGAAACTCATGGATGGCATAAGCATCTAACATGCGTTAGCTTGTTAGATAGAAACCATCCACTCGTTTCATGAATATGTTATGAAATGTGACGTCGTTTCGTATTCTCTATTTATGCATGTGAAACATGAGTTGACAAACACGGTTTGAAAGTGTGCGTTTCACAAGAGGAAAATGCATATGAAATGCATCATACTTAATCCAAATAGCTATGAACATGTTTATGTTAGATATTTCATTGTTTCTCCCTAAAAAGGCGCATTCGTTTTCAATGCAATCATTTTTAAAGCGATCGTCCTCTTGAATATTGTAATTCCCCTAGGATCAATAAGCTATCGTAGACTACTTTGCATGTACACAAACACAATTACATGCATGCATGGATATTTAGAAAACGAGACAATTTATGAAAAACAAACAAAATCTAATTTCAAACATCAATTTCAAGGAGTAGTTTTTCATTGCTGTCATGGAGCTTCCTCGGATATAAAAGAAAGAGGTAATCAGATTTGACAAGTTTGAAAGAGTTTGAAAGAAAGTTAGTGTCAATGAAAGAAAGCAAACGTTCTTCTCTAAATGTTATTTGCTCAGCTGTAAAGAAAACTGTCACTTGATTATGACGTGTTTCTTAAAGCTAAACGTTTTAACTTCGACTTGGAATGCCAACTGAATTTGAGTTAAGATAAATAATCCATGTTAATAATGACACAATGAAATATGCATATAAATCATGAACAAAATCACAGACCACTTCCTTCCCTTATATGTACTGTTATTTCTTTAAAAATAGATACTTATATAACTTTAATAATGTCATATTTGCATATCACATACAACGGTGTCACTTTTACAGCAGTTAACAGATATTTTGAAATCACTTCATTTTATATTCCATTTACTGAGTGTATTAAACATCCAGATTTAGAAAGTGTTTCACTTTAAGTAATCATTTACTGAAAAAGTTTATTTCAATCATCAAAGCTTTACATCTGAAATCTATTTGTGCAAATGTCCAAAACACATTATTTGTCCAGTTTATGTTTTCTTACCATATATAGTTTTTATGTCCTCTTTGACAAACATACTATGCATGGTACTTTACTACATATTTATTTTCATTTAATAATCCTACTAATGGAAGCCTATGAGATAACTCTATGTCCGTGTTATACAAAGGGAAAATCATTCACAAATGTCTTCACAATTTTTATAAGCATATTATACATAAGTTCTACAATGAAACTGTATCTTTATTTTGTTCAGGTGTTATCATGCTTTTCATTTGTGGTGGAAATATTGTTATTTAAAACTAAACATGTCGGATCAATGTTTAGTGTTTGTGGTAATTAAAGAGTCCTTGCAGAAAGAGATCATCTTATAAAAGGTGATATTTACAGGACAACTAATAACAACGCTATAATAAATGCTTTCTTCAGTGAATTACAGTACACCTCCCTATGATTGATATAGGTTAATAAACATATCTTTCTCTTTTCGTAATATTCTGGTTTGGTCATGCAATTCGTAGTCCTTGACATGAAACCAATATTCATGCTCATCGTGGCAAGACATGTCTATGAAATGAGGTTATTGAACACAATCAAACACCTGAATCCAATTACTCTTTTGTGTCAGATCCGTCTGGTGCAGATATCAGACTGCTCTCCTGTCAGATTCTCAGACCGAGTACTTACTATCGGTATCAATGAAGTTTATAACAAAAAAGCCATGTGAAAGTTAGACTCTAAAGCAAACAATCACGGCATTAACTTTTCCCTGTAATTCATCAATCTTTCTTTTGTATCATTAGTTTCTGTTACAACGTCGTCATATAACAAATATAAAACATATGGTGACGTATGTATCGAAATCATCATTCAGCAATGGAATGTAATGTTATTTAGTTAAATGCAGTACAATAAGGGGACTATCACTTTAATACTACCAAAACAAATATACGTAGGTATTTTGAAATTAGAAAAGAAGGCAACACATTACTTAAATGAATCATACCATTACAAGTTGTTTTGTACGTTCTACTATAACTTTTCCACGAAGAGTACTTACAAGTGGCAAAAGTGTGTTTATAAGACCCATGTTATCATTATGTCTATATCTAAAACTACTTCATGTTGATCTATTTAAGGTATATCAAGATCTTCATATTCAGATGGAGAGTGTAGCACTGATGCATACCTTTACAAATAGTGTTGCCATTCTGGATTATCTAATTCTGTTCTCATGACTTCGTGTGTTTCTTAAAAATAGAGCCATGGGCTCTGTAGCTCACTCGGCTTTAAATACTTTAACTAATTCAACTTTTCAGGTCTCTAGGCCTTTTGGAACTGCAGAAGAAGATGAAAATTGGTTTTTAAGGTTGTGACCCCTGTGACCCCAATTGTGGTCACGGGGTCAGCAAATCTACAATTTAGAAACCCCATTGGCCAAGGAGTCTGCACACAACTTTTCAGCTCCCTAGACCTTTTGGAACTGGAGAAGAAGATGAACATAGGTTTTTGGGGTTGTGACCCCTGTGACCCCATTTGAGGTCACGAGCTCATGAAATCTTCCATTTAAATCCCCATTAGCCAAGGAGTCTGCACACACAATTTCAGCTCCCTAGACCAAGTGGTTCTGGAGAAGAAGATGAAAATGCGAAAAGTTTCAGACGGACGGACGCCGGACACCATGCCATGCCATAACCCCATTGGGCCTTTCAGGCCAGATGAGCTAAAAATCAAATAATTGTGATGGTACTATTTGACTGTTTAAAAAAAGACCGACCTATCAAATTGATCTCCTTACACTTGATTTGTCTTAAGATACACTTGCGATTAAATTAATTTTTAATTTAATTTGATTTAATTAATTAATTCGTTACTATAGCCAACTGACCTGTGATCTAGAACATCCAAACACAGCGTCTGTAAAGAACAACATATAAAGTCATTACAAGAGTGTAAGATTCCAATCAGATCTGTATTCCACACTTCTAATTGATCAATAAGGGACCATATAGTGTTTATAGAGGTTAAAACCAGGTCATTATGAAATGCATCTTACGTAACTATTAAATATATTTTTGACAGACGTGTAGAAGATAGTGTTGATGATGGAACACGATTTAATGTAACCATTTGAAATTATTGTTTTCATTTCTTTTCGATGTAAACATATCCTTATATATATATATATGTAGCATTAGATCATTAGGTTTGAGTGAATAGTTGCCATAAACACAGATGTACATCAACTGAGCAAAAAATGAAAACTTGACATTTAGTTTCTCTGGCACAAAAAAATAATATGTGTTTTAAATCAATTAATTGCATTCGTATGTTGAGCAAGAATCAATTATTGGTTATTATCAGAAGACAGAACTGCGTCAGAACTGCTGTAATGGGGCCTAGCGGTGTCTTGCCAGGGCCGTGTCTATGCATGAACGGAAGGAGGACAGGTTGCAAAATCTTATCCCTGTCCTGGACAGCATTTAAGTTCCCTTGAACAACAGCCAGTAGAGAACGATCGTGTGCACAGAAAGACCCCCAAACCATGACGCTGCCGCCACCAAATCGGTCAAATTCACGTACGCAAACTTGAGAGTGGCGTTCAATCTTTTCTGCGCTACATACAGGCCCTGCCATCAGTTGAATCGAGAATCGTCACTATAAACAATAGAATTCCACTGTCGTTGAGTTAACCTTAAAGTGCCTTGTGGCCCACGCAAGATGGTTACGGCGATGAAGAGGTGTAAGAATAGGTCCTCTATAGGGTCTCCATGCGTGAAGTCCAGCGGCACGCAAGCGATTTCCGACAGTTTGTGGGGTTACCCTTCCACCAAACATCTCCCTACTTGTGGAAGTTGCAGTTACAAATCGGTTGCGAAGATGAATAAACGTAATTGCTGCAACTTCCCGGAGTGACGTCACACGTGACGCTCCTGGCCGCGGGCGGTCTGCAACTGTTCCCATTTGATACACTCTCATTCTGAGATTTAAAATTGTTTGTCGTGAACAGTTGAAGGCTCTTGCCACACTGACCCCATACTGACCAGCATGGATTCTCGCCATAGCGGTTCTTCATTTGTATGACGCGGCATTGCGAAAATGTCATAAAAATAAACTTTCAATTTCATTTTCCAAATAAATTTCAATGTGCTTACCCAGTTCATGCTAACATGCATCGATTGTTTTTGTGTTTGCACGTGCATTCACAGTTTTCCGATTGTTGTGTTCACAAATTCCTCACATTAAAGGAGTCAAAACGAATACTTTCACTACAAATATTTCAATGAACGGACAGAAACGATTTCATAAATTTACCTATGTCAAGTTTTCAATTTTGCTAAGTTTATTATGTGGATGTCAGTAATTTACTGCCAATACAGGAAGATCAATATATGGAGTCAACTTCATGAATTAAAAATAAGCCTTTTGAATAATACACACGTACAAGTTATCCAGATTTGTAAATTGATATGATTAGCAAAACAGTATGTAAAGTATAAGTAAATTCACTGTCTGAATAGGATCATTGGTTGTCTTGACTGTAAATCATATTTGGCAATCGTGAAGAAGATCGATGTAATGGTTTTCCATGAAGTGTCTGCATTTACTTTTTGCACAAGACCAAATTTAAGTTGAATAAAGTTATTGATGTCTTGAATAAATCATTGGGTATGTTGTTGTGCACAACATGGAAATAACACTTTTGACAAATTCAATGTATGTTTTCAGTGTGACTGAAATTATTCCTCAATGCAAATCTCTAGAAAGAAAGTATAAAATGGTCTATGGGACATACACTAAATGTAGCTGAAAAAGGTGGGTAACTTCTGGTTACATAAGTGTGTCCATTAATATCATCCATGACTCATGTATGCTTTCTTTTTTTCAGAAGTTTATCATATTGAGAATTTCTATTGGGATAATGAAAACTGAAATGTTACAATGTTCAAAAATTATAAACAGGAATATGTCCCCAAATATATACACTGTCGACCAAAAGAAACGCCTACTTGATTTTCCTTAAAATGAAACATGAAATCATTTCTGAAATATAATTAATTGTGGTCTCCACTTTATGTTGAAGCAATAAGTGATATCCATTGAAGTCCAATGAAATCGTGGAAAACTGTGATTCCAGTCAATAACATTCATGAAAACCACGCCCAATGAAGACTGCTATTTTCGGTTGATTCACTTGCGCACCGCAACCACGTACATCTGTAACATCATCACTGCTTTAATGCAAATGTGTGCCTGTATTGTTGCTTGTGGTTGTATGAAAATATGTTTAAAATGTTTTTTTTTGATCAAGCACTGATCGAAAACTGAATTATTTCATTTTCATTTCAACAATCGCCATTCTTTTGTGTCATGAACTTCTGAAATTCAAATATATTATGTAGAAATGATGCAAGTTCATAATGCTACAATATTGTTAAACTGTTCATTATAGTTCTTACGATATCTGATAAGATATTTGGTAGGCGTTTTTTTTGGCCGACAGAACCAAACGTTGTCAATAACGACTTTTCTTCATAAGAAGCATGATAGAAAATACAAATATATGCCTAGCTGATTTTGTTTCATGATGTATTTGACAATTCTTAATGGGCAAATTATAAGAGGATTAACGGATTTTGAAGTTTTGAATGACTAAAATATCAGTGTCTTACAGATATTTGTGGAATAAAGCAAACATTATACCTTTAAACCGCTGAACATTTAACATTATAAACAACAATAATTTGAGTCAATAATTCAAAAATACAATTGTAATTGTGTGTGTATAAAAAGGTTATTCTATGAATTTTTACAAAAACGATACGCATTCTTCTTTATATACATGTAGTACCTACTCAAATTAGTTGATAGCCAGCCTTATACATGTATGTGGCAGTCTTTTCATATTGATTGCCGATACAAGTCTGTACACTACTAAGAAGATTATTGAATGAAGACAACAACTATTTCATTGCTATGACACTCTTTTAAAGGAGATACTGCTTCTTGCATCGACGTATTTTCACCATTTATACAATTTCATGTTTTCTGTCTTGCTGGGTCATTCTTCATTTTGGGGTGATTTGAACACAGCTATTGTTAGCTATAATCGGACACTATGTCCATCCCAGGTTGAAACAAAGAGTGATATCGTAATATCCATATGGTAGGGTTCGCTATGATTGATAACAAATCTAAGTTGATATACTTATATTTCTCCCTTTCTTGATAATTCCGGATGGGTCATTATTTGTATGAAGCCAATCGTCATGCTTAAAGTGTCAAGGCATCTCACTGCTTATGAAATTTGTTTTTTGAAAATAGTCATACACCTGAAGCTAATTGATCATTTGTGTCAGATCCGTCTGGTGCAGAAATCAGACTATTTTCCTGTCTGATCCTCAAACTAAGGACTAATCTCTACATTCCCATAATATCAAGGAAACATTAGGACATGTCATGTGAAAGTAAGGCCGTATTATGCATCAGTATTAAAGCACACACATTTAACTTAAAAGTCTGAGCAACCTGATGTCCTTATTACAGTTACTGTACAATAGTCATTACTTCTGAAATACATTTAAATATAGATGCATATTGTGTAACCCAAGTTTAACAATGTACATTTTAAGCAAAAGTACCTAGTTAATGCACTAGAAGCGTACATGACTTGAAAATGTCAAAATATTGCCCTATGAACACAACAGGACAGTATTTATTGGATGCATATACGATGTAAAACTTAAAAACCAAATCCTTGGTAAAGTTATTCTCAGCCGATCACTGCTGGTGTGTGACAAGGGTGTCTGTTACTGCCAATATAGTTTCTTAAGTACTAAGGTGAGCTTGCTAATACTGTGATCGCTGAATATACCCATGGAATATGTATTGATTGAGATATAAACGAAGTATATCTCCTATTAGTTACTTTGGTATTACACTATGCACAGATAATAAAATCTATTAATAACATAAGATTGATATGTGATCTCATTTTTTTGCCTAATTGGGATTAACGGTAACTATTGATAAAAGGAAAACAGTTGTATTCATAAATTATGGAAAGTAATCAAAAATAAAAAAAATGAAAGAAATATGTATCTACGTGACATATAATATTGGGTACAAATAATTAAATTGCCAGAAAATCCTTTTGTAAAACATGATTTAATAGGCCCTAAAATTTCGATTGGCAAGGTTTTAAAATATTCTACAAGTTGTGCCCGACTTGCAATATTTTCGTATGGTTTTGCACATATTTGTTGATTCTGTTAAACTATTACTATAGTTACTATATTGAAATCGTGTAGGGAGGACATATGGAAAACTAAAATCATCTAAACTGCATTGCGCCCTTTCTAAAATCCGATGTTCATCTTCTGAACTATAAATAGTATCATATAGATGCTCCATTTACAATAATCAAATAATTAAGGTAATAATAATAACTATCAAAGCTGCAGGTACATATAGTACCATGACTGCGAGTATCAGCACACTACTCACATGATCCACTGTAGAACAATCAATATAGTTGTTTAATATATTAATCTGCACAAGCAATGTGTCAAGAAGACGTTTTACAAAACACATACATACTTTATAACGTATATTCAGAATCGAGTACAGGTACAGCCTTCTGTGAAACTCATTGAAGGGAGAGACGGTGGCCGTGGCGATGAAGATGAATCACCACAAGTGTTATTTTCAACTGCTATTTGGCATTCCTATTCTAATTCCATTTGTAAAAGAGGTAAGTAAATGCAGACACAGAAAACTAAGTTTGTATTATACGTGAAATGTGTCGAAATCTGGTTCAATTCACATAACCAAACACAAATAAATGTTTTGTCTCCTCAACAAGGAAGTATTATGGTTCATGTTGCTTAAATCTGTATATCAAAGCGTCCATGCTTCCATACGTTGTTTCTGAGCCAGAAAATATTTTCACGGAGCATTATTTTTACAAATATTAACCTCGGTTCCAAATCTTTTAACATTGCAACAACTATTGTTGAACGCTTGTTCTAATTATTGAGCAATCATTTCCATGTGCCAACAGTTTCAATGCACATTCTGAGAATGGGCAAATACCCTTAAAATTGGTTTACCCCTTGCATTTTTAATTATTTTATGGTATAAAACAACGTTTATGACTGATTTGTTGGATGATATCAGGTAATAGATTTGATCACAGAATGAGTGATGAAATAATAATTGGATACTTATAATAATTGGATACTTATATAGCGCCTTTCCACGCCCTCAGGTATGCTCAAAGCGCTACAATTATTACCCTGAAGGAATTGTACTTTCAGAGCTGCTACTAAGCGCGTCGTCAGTACTTCCCTATTATACTGGAATTCACCTGTGAAATAAGATATCAGATATTTTCATTGTGACCAAAGACGATGTAGTATACCTTCAATTTTTAGTAGCCGTAACTAGTCAGCAAAATGAAACTGTAAAGGAATTATTTCAGGATGTCTAATAACTTTTAATAATATATCATCGTTAAACGTGTAAAATATCGACTTTGATTTGACGAACCCCATTAGGGTATCCTCTATTGATTTGTTATCTCAAATTTGACACCATTGTTGTACTCTTATCCTGATGACGTAGGAGCACGTGTCGATGTGTTAAAATTGGTCGATGTGACAAACGTTGATGAAACAAATGCCATAACGGGCGGAAATCTCTGGCATAAGTCAGACGAAGTCGAGGACGTCCAGGAATGAGTTTAGAGGTCAGATTTCGACTGTTTCTGTTGTCATTACACTGTCGGTGTATCTCTAGCCTGCCCTAGGGTAAACATGATACATAATTCGACCCTAAACTATACTCACGTGCACAATCAACGTCCCCACATCTTTAACAGAGAACACAAACTACTGCTTTCAGAGAAAGTAGATTTTGAATGTATTCGATAGAAACATGTTGAGTACATATACGTACTCACAAATTAATACATCAGAGCATGATTCTTTTTATTATCATGTTCGTTCAACCACACTTGCTGTGATTTAATCGATGTTTCAAAGGGGTTTTCTGGACATAATGTTTGGTATTTAAAGTCAACGTTTATGAAATATGAAAATTATGTCAATATGTCATAATACGTTCATGGATTACACGGATTCCCGAACGTTGGTTGGTTGAAAGCGCGGTCATGTGATCAAAATTTCAAGGTTCATTATCCATGAACTCTTGGAAAAACGTTCATACTCGTGTGAACGCTTTCAGGTCGTGTGAACGTTCGACGGTAGCCTTCTGTTGGCCTAGCGTTCTTTCCTGATTGACCGTGTTGTTGTTAGCAAATGTCAAACGGTTAACATTTACCGAATTATTTGATTGAAAAACATAATCTCAATATCATACTATAACTTCTTTATTATTAAAATAAATAAAACATTTCAATAAAATATTGCGCATAACTGTTTGCTGTTGAAGACAACGAGTCACAAGGCGTATTCTAGAACTGAAAGACATTCACGATGGCTGGCTGAATACAAATTATGCAATCTAGATAAGCAAATACTCACAATCTAACCATTATGAACTAACAGGATTCGGTTTTGAGCAGTCGTAGTAATGAAATATGTATTTTCCGATTGTTGTTTACATAATATTGACGAGGATACAACAACAAATGGCGTCCTCCATGCCATGACGTCATTCAAAGGACGGATAACTCTGAACTCATGTCCCTGGCATATTAGATTTTATTACGCTTCACAAAGCATGTTGAGTGTCACAGGTTTCATCAAACATGTAATGACGAACAATAACGTAAGAAATTATGAGAATTGAATGTCAGTTTGTGTGTTTGCACTGGAAAATGAACGATGTCAAAGCGGTATTCAAACTCTCACGTGAACTTGCTCGCAAGCTCGCCTCGTTCACGGTCAACATAAATTACTCGCTTGAACTTAAGTTGTTGCGCTCCTTAATTTCAAAGCCCTTTAAACTCTCTTATCTCGCCTAGTGAAGGATATTTGAAAATGACACTTGGTTTTCCAAGAACTATGAACTGATATTGTTTTGAATTTTCAAACTTAGTTTTGTTAGGTTCTGAAGACATGATGTAACTTTGTCTGGGTTGTATGTATCGACCATGGGTTGAAATATCTTGTTTTAATATGGGACGTATCTTTTGCATGTTAGTTAATTTGCTTTTTTCACCAATTGTTTTGCAGATTTCGTGTGAGAATAGTACAATTCAGCCCTTTGGTCCAAAACTCTGTAGAGATCGTTGTCAACGTTCTAACGACTGCTCCTCTCACATATTTGATGACGTACAGCTGGAATGTCTGCTCGTAGTCAACGCATCAATGTTGCCCCTCAGTAGTACTGCTGGAAGAAAAACCTCTGCACCTAAGAGATATAAAGGTAATTTTAATCTCAGTTAACATATCCTGTCATCAGCTTTCCTCGTCTTGTTGAAGGGTGAAAAAACGAGGGATAGCATACTTAATATCATTACTTGAGTATGAAACACAACATAACTTGAATGCAGCATGTGAATGTGGTCCACGTTTTGTTTCTGACATAAATGTTGCATTGCTCGCAGCTCATACATTTGTTATCATTTAGCATTTGTATTTTAAAAGTACAGTGCTCAATACGGTAGTTCTGAAAAGGGAGAAACACACATAGTTCCGTAAATTTGGCAGAAAAAATATTGACCATGATGTTAGTTCACCAATAGAATTTCAATTGTCTTCAGTCTATTTATACAATGGAATTTGGTTTCAAGTCTTTCACAATACATCTCTAAGCAGTGAGAAATTGCATCCTTATTCCTTATTCAGATTTGCTTATTCTTCGTTACTTCTTTCATGAGCAGAAAAAAAAGGGGGCGGGATAGCGCAGTGGTTAGCGCGTTCGGCCTCGGATCAAGAGGTCCGGGGTTCGAATCCCGCCAGGGGCACGGCAACTTTGTCTCCAGTAGAGAACTGTTCTACACGCAGTCAGGTTTGGGTGCAATGCTACACTGAATTTCAGTGCAGCACCACCCATGGTTCGCTAGTTCCAGCCGATGCTCGCAGGTTTCACCGCAATGCATAGCCACATGGCGTTGCGGGCTTTCTCCCTGCCATAATACTAGCAGCCGCGATATAAGTGAAATACTCTTGAAAGCGGCGTTAAACACCAACTCACTCACTCACTCACTCATGAGCAGAAAGGTCACTATGTAGACCATACCTAGTATATCACTTAGTCTATTCATATTAAGGATTATTAAATTTTCTATCTGTATCTGATATGGATTTGCGTACCGTCACATGAAAAATAAGGAGATGGTGTTTTGACTGTGTGGTAACATAGACTTAGACGATTACAAGTGAAAAGTGAATATTTATCTTCAAATAATTAAGAGAAAGCTGACTATCGCAACATGGAGTGAAAAAGATCGTGAACAATATTAGTTATTTTCTGACTCCAAAGAGCACGTATATCCATCATGCATCAATTCCTAGACACTCATCTATTATACGCGCCACATAAACAGCTTCCATCCATTATAAATCTTCATATATTATACAACACTCTTTTATTATACAGTATTCTTCATCTATACAACCTTACCCTTTAATATCAAGGGGAAAGCAATTAGATTGAGGTTCATTTTTTCTTGTGATGTGCTGGGCCACAATATCACTTTTTCATGGTGATGTGACAACATAGTAAAGGTTATGACGTCACGATTCTTCATTGACGTTCTTTGTAGCCTATGCTCCTAAAATGTGTGACTTCGGAAATAAACATAACATTTTATTCAGCATTAATAAACAATCTTGTCTTCATCATCACATCATTTATATATAAAGCATTTAAGTATGATGTGGATACAGTTGTCCAATAAAGAAAGTACCAAGTTTCGCGAAACTCACGCGAAACTTTCGCGAAAATCTCGCGTGAGTTTCGCGAAAGTTTCGCGTGTTTTCATTTCCAATGTCTTTGAAAAACATTTTCCCGTGGATGTGTGGTATTAATGCTTGAGATGGGGGAGAGGCTAGATGTAGGAGACGTGTGGTATGCTTTTTCAAAAGCATAATACTTTGTGATACTTTTGTGAAGTTTTACAAGAATCAACATACATAAAACGATCATGTAGGATTATAGTATTGTAGGACGAAATACAATAGGGGGATGGCTCTAGATTGACCGATTGTAATGAGGTTTCTTACACTGGTCATGGGACAAATGAAAAAGAGGCGTGTCAATATATGCATTGTATCAGCAACTGTAATTTCAGGGTCAAATATTATATCATTACTATAGTCTGATTGAATGTGTTTCATTGCCGTAACAGATATATTACCTTGTTTAATTGCCGATTGATCATAAGAAACTGAATTCTCGTACACATGTGATAATTTCATGTCTAATACATTTTAAATACATTTGATATGCCAGATGTTTTACAACAGCGTAGTAAAGGGTTTAAAAAGTGTTACGACAGTGACATGTTCAAATTTCAATGTATATGGTATATCAAATGTCTATGAGCGCGGGTTATGCTGTCATATTTGAATAGGTAACATAATTAACTCATTAACGCCGACAGCTCAACGCCTGGTCCGCCAGGTCCACTAGCACCTGGGTGCAGCGAGATCAATTAGACTTCGTCACCTCTGATTTAGCGAGAGCGAGTGGCATGTCATAAACATGACTGATTGTCTGTTGTGTCTTGATAGCGATCAAAAGTATACAGGAAATGGGTGATACGGAACTATTGTAAATGATATAACATTAACATATCCGATGTTGAATTTATTTGCTGCTTGTTAGTTATATATTGTCAGATCTTACAGATGAACAATAATGATATACATGTGCTGTGATAAGTTTGCCAAACTTAAAATCTTGTAAGATATCTATTTAATCAATGTGTAAACGTGAATGTCTTTATTTACCTGAATTTATATTTATTCTTGGTCTGAATCACTTGTAACTGTTTGTCACTTAGTATAGTTACATGTTTTTAAAATTTGGATAATTTGTATGTATTAGATGAGACAAAAATACTTTTATTATAACAGTGTGAAAGTTTTCATTTTACAATTAGGGAATTTAGGGAAAAAAGTATTATTGAACACTAAAATAATGCCAGCAAGTTTATTAATATGTTTAAAGCGCGTATTATTTATATCTACCACCGACAGTGAACACAAAAGAACACGTTATAGAAGAAGAAGAGAAGAAAGAAGAAACGTATTTTATTTCGGTGTCACGTGCATACATACATTTCACATATGGCATAATAAAACAATATTCACACGATATAAACAATATTGCACCCCGTCTACAAAGGCCTATGAGACACCATATTACTTTGTTCATATTAAAATATGGACGGATATAAAAAATTGCATATACATGGATGGAGTTAATATTAAAATTAAGTGAGGCGCAACCTCCGTCTGTACATGTTATATATTAAGGCAGCCAGTGGCTTACATAACCTACTGCTAAGTAATGAATATACAGCCTGGTCAGTCGGATTGAGATGTAGAAAGGAAGGGTCAGCCTTAAATCTGAGTAAAAATTACAAACAGCGAGAAAGTGAATTTCATCCTCTATACAGTTACTGTTACAGAATTTACATAATCTTTGATCAAGAGGTACATGTACTTTAGGATGGGAAAACCTACCTAATTCTATTTCTAAGGGAAGCATGCCACATCGTAATTTACTGAGTATACTGAGGTGTGAACACTGAAAAGAAGCAGAAACATAATATTCAGTATTCAGGGAATGTTTAAATAAGCGGGACGTCCGCAACTTATTGCCATTACACTGACCATTATCATTCCATAGATGAAATAACCAATCATCTCTATCCTTATTCATCCTTATAAACTTGTGATTATTGAGAAGCCTGTCACAGAGAGGTACACGTGATTTGCGATGGTCGCCAGCATGAAAGGAAAATACTGAAAGCGAGGACTAACGAAACAGATAAATGATGTTTATATACTTGAATATATTTGAAATATATAAAACTATTTTCATCGCTCAACATACATCGTATTTGAAGTAAATGCGCAAGATATCATTGACATTCGTTGCTCAAACATGATTGCATAAAACGCTACATACAGGGCGAAGAAGATTGTCCAATAATATACTTGTTTTACATCGGTCACGCCCCTGTCACCTGTCATTCAATTAGGGTATGTCTCCGTCTGATTTGTAATCCCTAGACTGTTATTTCAAGGTCAAATATGTTATTTCTATACTCTAATTGAATGTGTATTCGCGTAAGTATCAATCCCGTTACTAAACAACATCTTGCATTTATTGCCAATGAATCAACAGAAATCACTAATTACACCGGATGTATTGTTATATGAGATACACAAGCTGACACTTCATCTACTGAACTCAAAATACAATTGAAACATATTGGATGGTTTACGGGTAATCAATAAGTTATTCCGTTATGCTCACTTGCATTCATTCCATGTATGTTTTGTCTATGTAATAGATACGTGCAGTAAGCGATTTCAAAACATACATGTAACAAATCCATTTAGAGATCTACAGTGCCTCTATGACTGCAATGAGTGTTCACTCGCTACGAACGTGAAAAGAATGGGTTTTCTGCAATAAAACAGTGGGAACGCATATATGCGTCACTCGCTGAATCAGGGATGCTTTCCGCCGACGTATATGTGCGACTTTCGCTGGATAAGAGCTGATTTAGCTGACGCATATATGCGTCACTCGCTGTGAGGAGCTAATTAATTTGTCGCATATGTGCGGCTCTCGGCCTTAATGAGTTAACTATTAATATGAAAATAGATTCTTACAATTTAATAAGTTCAGCCAAACAGCGTAAAAATACATTAGAAATCATTCCTTATAAAGTGTATCAAAATCATGACTATGTAAAGTAACTTTGTTCTTTTTATCCGACATGTGTTTACTAAATGGTGAGTATTTACTATAAAGTGGGTTTCAATAAGTCGTATAATTCATACTTAAGCGACTCTCTATGGAAAGTTTATCCAAATGAGTGGTTGTACAAAAATGTAGGAATGAGTTTCATGTGATCAAAGTTGTAGTGATAAACATAAACGACTGAATGAATGGTGCAAGCTTTCAAATAAGGCATGTAAACGTCAATCGCTGTGTGTAACTGTAAGGAGCTTATTGATTTATGAAGCAAACAATGTATATGCATTTTCTTCATAATGGAGGTGGGCGATGTCTGAAAAAGGAAAGAGTATCAGTCAGTGGCATGTGGCTTACCTCCCTTAAATGTGGACGTTATGTGTATTGCATGAAATGCAATTGGATAATCTCTTTTGATTTGATTAACACTTGCCGTGTGTTGGCACGTAGCAAGTCGGCAATCAAATCACGAACGAGTATCTAAATGCAATTAAGTCAATACATCAAACAACTACGTTATGCAATGGAGCTGCAAACCAAAGCTCGTCCAAATGAGATAAGAGTGCCGTAAATACAGTAAAGTTCTATGCGTATCTGCATATGGAACTACACTGTACTACAACTATAGTTTCGAGTCATGCTTAACAGTTGATACATGTTCTTGGTAACACATTAATAACCGGAAACAGACAATGTTTGGCAGTTCAGTGACTCATACACTAAACTAAAACATTGAATTTACTGCCGGTAGTGTTGCGATGGTCATCCTGGAGGAGGTTAGAACCGACGGTGACACGATGCATACTAGAACAACACACGAATATCACACGACTATAATACGAAATCTACACGACGTCGTGTAATCGTCGTGTGACGTTCGTATGAGCACACGATGGGTACTGGAAGGCCTTCCGAACCAACCACGTGACATGATATCAAACTCCACGTGACCGTTGCAGAATCACACATTTCTCGTAGATGTGATGTTCTGAATATACGTTAATTGTGATTACTTATGCATTCAGTGCCTTAAGTAAGAGTAACTTTTAGTGATAAAAACAATACGCGAAGGATGTCAATCTGCAATTATGGTGTGTTGGTTTAAACAGACAGACATATTCTCTATTAGAAACTCACCGCAACATTTCAGTTAAATTACATTCAAGATATTGATAATACATTAAAACAATGAAGACCCACCCTGTAAATAAAGGCTATGAGAGAGTTTATACATGTTATACAATTGATATGATGATACACAAGATATAAGATAAAATATGACGTTTAAATAAATACTAAAGCTAAAATAAATGAAAATGCATTCATAAATATGTGGATAAAAAGGTACCAGATATGCAAAAAAATAAGTGCAATTAGAACATCACAAATGTTGCTTTACAGGTAGTGAAGCACAGATGTTTTACCTGGAAAACAACATTTCAACTTTAGCACATATATACATGTACAGCTGCTTAACAAATGTGTAATTCACACTTTGAATGCTACAGGTGAAATATCTATTCAATCAGAAAGTGTTTCGTTATCAATATGAATACTTTTACTGTTCTAGTGGTTAAATGATATCTGAAAGACTGTTACTATTTGTTAAATGGTGTGGCATATTTTAAAAATAATACTTTATCTTCACTTAAACCAACAGTGTCAATTATTGCGAAAATTCTGAATGTCAGGCCTCCAATTTAAATTTAAATTTCCGGATTATCTGTAAACCATCACAAAGTTTATTTTAAAATCATTTATTACTCACTGTGTGTCTCTACACATGTATTATATCATCTGGTAATGCAAAGGTAATATTCTATCGTACCTCTTACGGTGTCAGGTTTGGAATTCTTTTTGGAAGTCAACGCAAACATAAGCATAAGAATTAAACCAATGATAAGTTTAAATAACAATAAGAGGGCAATATTTGAGCAACCTACATCTCTAGTTTACGACGCGGGAGTATACCATGAGAGGATGTGAAAAAATAAATGACCGGGATTTAGTTTTGCAAGGTTTCAATTCAAGGGTAAGTTTACATACAATAAGAATATCCAACCTGTAATATCTGTGAAAGACCATATACGGTTTGGTAGACCAAAACGCTTAATGCTGCAAGAATAGATTTCAGAAACGAGAGGTTTTACATGTTTGCTTTTCTGAAAATTGTATAGATGAGAATGACCAACCTATTGTGTATAAAAAGAATCTTAAGACAATTAAAATATTTTAGACAGTTGTGCCACGTTCCTTAACGAAATCAACACATGAAGACAGCACCTAGAAAATAGCAACTTCTCTGGTAAAAGGAATGTTCAAACTTTGTGCGCAAGAATGGGACAGAGTTCTCTGTTGGAATGAATCCAGTTTCAGGAGTTTCTTTAAGCAAATGTTAGTGAAACAGTCTTTCTAATCAATACATTTACTAACATTTAGCTCTCCAGTCAGCTATAGAGCACCTACCACAGACTCACATTTTCACTATGGTAACCAAACGGTGACCCCAACATTCATATAGATCAAGAGCATATGGTCATTGGAATAAAAAAAATAAGTGGTTTTGTGGAAACCATCTGCATCTTTATAAATACTAATATTCTATTGAATTAGATAAACTTATTAAGCAGCTGTAAAACTTTTGTTTGATTTTCATTGAAAACTGTTAATCATTATACATTTGTCATTTATTGATGAATATGCAATCCGAGAGAGATGATTTGAACATTGATCAGCGCATAGTGTTTTTTTAAGTAACATAACCAATGTCCCTTTAAAGGGGCAGTAGCACGTTTTTTCGCTGAAATAAGTTGATGAAATGTTTTTGAAAAATAATGTCACTAATGGTAAAACACCCTTCCCTCTTCGGAAAATCAAGTTAAAAAATTAGTGTACATGGTTCCGTAAAGCCATGGGAATAGTTTTTGTCATACAAAATAATAAATTGTGTTCACAATAAAATGGCCGCCATGCAATTTTTGCTTTATACGCAATACCGTTATTACCACTACGGATAATTGGTTTGTGTAATATGATGTTTTACCTTCTGAAGTAAATATAAATAACATAAACTATCATTGTAAATGGAAAATTTGAAAAAATAAAATTTGCCAAAAACGTGCTACAGCGCCTTTTAGGGATTAAAACGACGGTCAATATCAAAATGTGAACTGTATAACGAAATCGGCTGACGTTTTTAACTCAGTAATTATTGGTAGATGTTTTCACTATGTGAGATCAGTGAACGTTCGTTCACTAATTATTGAGTGATTGATTTATTGATTGCTGTTAAGTTGTTTAACGAGCAAATTATTAGTTGTTATAATTAACTATTACATGTACTTGTACTATTTTATTATGGGATACATTATTCAGATGCTGGTTTTATAGGTGCACGCCTGTGAAAGACTGGGGCCCGCCACCGTGTTGCAATCTAGTACCATTCACGATAACAATAATTGGCAACGCGAGGGTAACACGAGGGTAACCCGCAGGTCTCACGACGTCGTGTAACCATCTAGTAGACCATCGTCAGCATTCGCATGAGCATCGAGTGCCGTTTGAGCCGAAGTTAATCCGAATATTATTCGATGGTTACACGATGTGTACACGATGACCATGCGATGGACCCGATGTCTACACGAAAGGTACACGAAGGGATATGTTTGTGTGACCATCCGCCAATTTTTTGACATGCCAAAAAATATAAGCTCACACACGAAGTTGTTCCCGGACCCCAAGAAACCCCCAAGATGGTCATACGATGACACATGACGGTCACACGGACATCCCGATTTAGAGCCGAAGTCGACAAAATTGGAAATTATTGACATTCGTATGATGTCCGGGATGTTAGCTCCGGCAATGTGTGACACCCGCATTAGTGAAGTTACAAAATTACCTGGAATGAGGCACTAAATGGAGATGACAACAGAACTACGAACATATAAGACTTTTAAACATGCATATGGATTCGAATAAATATATCAATGTCAACATGCCATGGACACATCGAAGTGAGAGAGGTATTAAGAGCCTGTTTACCAATCCATTTCTTTTTCAAATAAATATTGTTTAAACCCAACATCGAAGTGCGCGAGTTAAATTTAGATGCTTTGTGGAACCCCTGATAAAAGAGACTCGCCGATATGAGAGCATCTCTTAGTGAAGTTACAAAATGGAGAAGATAACAGAAAACTACGAACATGAAGACTTTTAAACATGTCTATGGATGCGAATAAATATATCAATGTCAACATGCCGTGGACACATCGAAGTGAGAGAGGTATTAAGATAGGTTGTTAGCCTGTTTACCAATCCATTTCTTTGAGAGAGAGAGAGAGAGAGAGAGAGAGAGAGAGAGAGAGAGAGAGAGAGAGAGAGAGAGAGAGAGAGAGAGAGAGAGAGAGAGAGAGAGAGAGAGAGAGAGAGAGAGAGAGAGAGAGAGAGAGAGAGAGAGAGAGAGAGAGAGAGAGAGAGAGAGAGAGAGAGAGAGAGTTTTGATCTAACTTATTAACTGATTAAAGATATAATATGTATTTATTTATTTATGTATGTATTTACTTCTGGGAGTTCAACTGCTATGAAGAGAGCACACCCGCGCCCTGCACGTGCTTTGCGCTCGCTACCCACGCCGTGAGCTGCATGCGCTATCTGCCTCGTGGAGTTCACATGATTGTCACTGTGGAAAATACATCATTGTTCTCGTGGGCCTTTATATCCGAGTTGTAAAAGGCGCCAGTTTAGTAAGCGGGTGGTGCAGGGTTCGAAACCAGGGATTCAAAACTTATGTTTGTGATTTGTGATTTTTCAAAAATGTGATATTTTGTGATGGTATTTATTCGAAGAAGGACTTCGAATCAAAGTTTTTCAAAACGTGTATAATTCCCAATCAAAATAAATTTCCTATAGATTCGAGAGAAAGCCCCGGGCATTCCTAGAGAAAGCCCTGGGCATTCCTAGAGAAAGCCCTGGGCATTCTTGGAGAACGCCCGGCAAACTGACAAAAGAGGTTTACCCGGTAAAAGTAGAACCTAATAGAACAATAGAGTGACGTCACTAGAGGTTTATAAGTACTTGGAAACTATATAACTTCGAAAAACGCCTATTATATAAACAAATATGTATTAAAACAGAATAAATATATATTTTCATCACAATTTAAGTATGACTAATGTTAGATTTAGTTGCCAAGTACTGTTTGCCAACTTAAACGTGATTTTATCAATATGCCCCAGGATTTAGCTTGCAGTGTTTACCTATGTGATCTCAGCAGAGGGGGTATACCCCAGGATTGGTTATATCCCAGGAATTAAAGTGTTTGCCAATTATTGAAATGTGATTTTAACAGAATGCAGATATCTCAGTAGTTTACCATTTGGAATATGATTCTAACAGATTGACTTATATATTTACAATGATATACAATGTATTGAGATGATTAAATCAACTAAAAAAATGTGAAATGTGTATCTCCAAAAGTGAAGTACAGTACTTAACATTTCATCATGGAAGTCATTGCAACCACACAAAGGTGGTTTGAAGCTTGTGTTAGACGGCCATATGTACACTAAACATGCAAGCCGCAAATCAAATTGTTTGGAAGTATACATTGTTTTATGCCAATAAAAGAATGAAAAAAAACCGCACAATATAAGTTTTTAGTACTTTTTTTCCGATGACTCTTTTTCCTACGTAGATTCAGGAGTTGTTAACCGATACTTTTTTTCCGATGACTTTTTATCCGAACACCATAACTTGTACTCGTTTACATACAAGCTTAAAACTGATATCACCGTCAACATAAACGACCCATTCTTCACTTTGCTTTCACTTGAAAACTCTAATTTTTCATACGTCCACCCGAAAATCTCTCCGACCACATACAAAGAATTATGATTTTTTAAAATCTAATTAATCTATGTTAATTCAATGATATCTAAGCCTTAAGAGCAATTACAAGTAATAACGCGTGTGGTTTTGATGTTGTGTAAAGGATAGTATTAAAGAATTGTTGTGATCTTCATGAGACTTAACAATTCCTGTTAATTGTGGCATTGATGTGTATATCACATGTTATCATCAATTCTGTCCTGTATATTGCATTCCAAATACACAGACCTGTCACATAACATCGTACCGTTGTCTCTCGTTAGGTAATTTATGACGTGTCTTTGTTAAGTCGCCACACGCGGCCGCTGTTAGGCGATTTGGGTAATTAGTCAGCTATCTTCGTCTGGATCTCAATCGAAGAATAAGAAGTTATACTTATCCTTATGTTTTTTTTTTATTTCAACAATTAAATTGTGGTTCGTTTAGGAGGAAAACTATTTATTTCCACAATATTAACAGAAATGGTTATATGAATGCCTCTCCTGGGACAAAAAAAGCTAATGTAACCTATAATTAATTTTATAAATTTCAGAAGTACAAATGTGGGTTTAAATAGAAAGGTTTATGGTAATGTCGCTTTGCGACCAAGGTAATCTACGTTTATGTATGCTGCTGGTTTGGGGTGTAAACTGAGCAGGCCTCGAATTTGGATAGGAGGTAAGTTACTTGTTAATTAGTGATACAGTATCATCATAAAATCGAGCTCTCTATGATATTCGGAGTTTTCAGTGAATTCACCTTCTTCACAATGTTTATCAGTTTATATCCTGATTCTTCCAGTGTTCCAGGAAGTTCTTGTGTATCTATTTCAATTTGTTGACTTGATGTTTTGATTTATAGTATCGTTAAGCACCGAGCGAATTATTAAACACAAAAATTGTATTCATACATTTTTTTAGGTTTGCAAATGTTAATTATTGGTATTAATTTATACGATCCAGCGAATATGTACATGCCAGTTTTCGAGTTTATTGTTAGTATTCAATACTATTAGGATATAAACCAGCTCGCTATTCCCATTGTTCATGTTTATAAAGATTCAAATGTACTTTACCACTACTGTGGGGAACGAGGAATATAAACTTGAGTTGAATACATAATAAAATATATTCCCTTATTGCGAATTAACAGGTATTGTCTATATAGAAAGTTATTGCTTGTACTATTTATCTAATATATGTATACTTTATTTAAGTCTCACAAACACAAGTACATTTTAAATACAATACATTTTACAACAGTATAATACCCTGTGTCGAGCCAAAAACTCGCTTATGAGACATTAAAAGCTTATGAGACACTAAAAGCTAAATACTTCATTACATAAGTGCTAAAATCATGCCATTTCTAAATGTATATATATCTAAATGGCACGTATTCCTGAAATCATGTCAATGATATTTCTCGTCGTTTAAACTCACGTGAAATTGAATAAGCTAAAATATTTATAAATTATAAATAAAAAATTGTGAATATCATTTATGTAACACAATAGACAATTACACTTTAAGACATCGCTATCCTTGATGGATGAATGTATTCTCAGAACTAAGTATTCTCAGAACTATACTGTAATGCCGGAAAATTCTGTAATTAAACGTCAATACACAGTGTAAACAGGTGCAAATGTCATCTCCTGGCGACTTTTTATTGCATAAGGCTGGTTCATTTCCGTGGATTAGAATATCTAACGAGTGTAAAAACAAAATAGGTTGACTGTGTGAGCGTGCATGGTCAAGTGGTCTTAAACTACAGATGAGAAGTGCTTTTACAACCACGTGGCTATTACTTCTTATCCCCACACATAGAGGTTATTCCTAGCTACCCGGCCCTGGATTAATTAATCCTGTCTATTTGGGATTAGGATTAGCGTAGTCAGTCTCGGTGATGGAGAGAGATTATATACAGGAAATCTTAAATCAAAGAAAACGTTTAATAGAATTTAGCTTAGATAGTATGGATTGATGGTTTGATATTTGTTTCAAATCAATTTATTTTAAGTATGTGGATACTTTTATTTATTATACATTTTCCATATGTTGCAATATAAAACAAATAAATTACACATACATCTCTGAACTTTTAAGTGTTATATTTTTAAGGAACCATATTAAATGATATGATACAATATTTGTAGAGCACGTACACTCACATGACAGCTTGAACATAGATTGATTATTTGCTTTATCATCGACCGATCGGTTTATTTCTTAATTAATTGTCCTTAGAATGCAGATCTCAGATATGACCTATTTAAAAAGTTTGTATATTTAACTCAAATTTCACCCATTTATCAGATATTGAAAAAGCTGTATTCCTTCTACAAATGGAAAAACATTGTTCATCCACTGACCGCTTTAGTTAGTTGTTTGTTTAAAGGTAAGATTTCATCTCAATGATCAATTATATCTTTCTTGTCCTCCAAAATGTCTGATATATTTGTATTTTAATCTTACAACTAGTATATTCATTGTTCTGTGTGTCTCATTGGTCATATGGCCTGATGTTTGTATATTATTCTATGTTTAAAACTGTCGCTGTACCCGTTTTATATCACTAATCGTGAGACAATAATAAAAATCTCTCTCTCTTCTCTTTCTCAGTGCAGTGCAGCGTCGGTTAAAATGTCGTTCTGCCTTTATAATGCTGAGTATCCAGCAAGGATACAACGACTCAAATATTTTAAAGTCTTTTGGTAGGACGCGGCCGGGAATCGGGTGATGATCTTAAACTCAACAACCAAATTGGAGTTATGGTCATCAACTTCTTGTCTACGTTAGAAGCATTGTCTGTCTGTCTGTATGTATGTATGTATGTATGTATGTATGTCAAGGACTCTACCAACTGAGTTACACACATCATAAAGACACGTGGCTGAATGAATAAAATAAACAACAATAATAGAATACTATAAGTACATGGATGATAGATTTCTAGAAGTGAGAACATGTTTTTTGACACGTGTAATGTATAAATATACTAACACCAGGATATATGGTCATTAAGATACACAAAACAATTTGTATACCAGATATATATCATATGATAAACTAAAGAAGAGATATCGGCCGTTTATAAAAGCCTTTTCAGTTACATGCCATGAGTGCCGGCGCTTACTGTCGGCAGTGTTATTTTTTATCATTGAGACAATAAATTACGCCAATACATACGTCTAACCTAAGTGGCCAGTGAATTAACAACATTTTCCATATATAAAATAAATGCAGCTTGTTCAATGTCTGATATCTGGGTGAACCTTGGGTATAAAATACTCATGTTTTGAAATAGGTAATATCGCAGATCTGATCCTTTTACTAGAAAGTAAACACCACATTCGACAACTTGGCGACTAAAGTGACTGCAAATTCAAACTACAATAGGTAATCCTAAATATTTATTGGCCTTTGAGAACGGATTGTATAGTATCATTAATAACAAAGTGAAGTATGTATAATAATGTCTTACAACACTTACAATACGTTTGCGTTGGAACAGTTGATATTTAAAGTTATTTCTTTTACAGAAATACGAATCAGTTCCAATAATTACTTGTTTGTTACATGGTGGCACTTGGTCCTGTGCATAGCTCAATTGACGGCTATCGTTGAAGTGTAGCACGAATGGGTGGGTTACCCGCTGCATTGCTGGATGAACCGAGAGTTTGTAGGGTTCATTCCTTGCCCGACACAGAGACATGAGTTCTGAAAAACGTGCCTCTGTTCCCCCTACCAGTACCATATGGTACCTGGTATGGACGTGAAGGCAATATGAGTGATAACCTTTAGAATCGCCTCAAATTGCAGTTAGGTTGGATACTCCCAGTGAGATGAGAATGAAAAAGAAACGATGTTAGTCTTTACATTAGGGCACTAATGTGTTTGCGCTTCGAACATGCCCTTCGTGGCGTTGACTTCAGTCTGTCTATAAATAATTTTTACATTGTACCGGAGTTTGTTATATCATGAACATTCATCTCATTGCTATATGTAGATTGTCTGATTGAATATCCATTCACATGTATACCAATGCCGTGACTGATTTATTTGTTTCCATTGAGTTGATATGTTTAAGAACATTTTGCACCTGCCTTAAATGAACTGGTAAATTGATGTTCATGTAGAACCATGAATATACAATGTACAAACATGTAAACAAATAAAATGGAAACAAATCTGAAAATTGTACACTTGCACTTCCGTGTGTTATTATCTCTACATCTTCGCGAAACACACGCGAAACACACGCAAAACTTTCGCGTGAGTTCCGCGTGTGTTTCGCGTGAGTTTCGCGAAACGGGGTAACTTAATTGATTGGATAACTGTATGTGTATATTCGTCAAGATGTTGATCTGTTTTTGTGTTTTCGTCGAGATGTTCATGAACATGTGAGAATAATCATCTTTCATGCCTGTCAAATACACTGACGGGCATAGAACATTTCCCCTTGTTTTAGATTTAGGTGAATACACAATAACAAAGTCAATGAGAGTTTTGAACATTTCTTGACAATGCTTGACAATGCGGCAAATTGAGTCATTAATACCCTCCACATATACATTCATCGATGAGAGTTTGAGCCGGCTGCAGTCGATTGATTGGTGTTGTCGACTCATAATCGCCTTTCAAGGTGGTCCCACAAATGTTCAATAGGTGAATGGTCTGGAGATTGAGCTGACCATGGCATGACGTTGACATTGTTGACATTAGGGAAGTTATGAACCATCCTAGCAACCTGTGATGGAGTATATTGTGTTGGAAGAGTACTGCATGTTGTTATTGTTGCTTAAATAGTTGCACAACTGGTCTCAGTACCTAGTCGATGTTACGCTGGACCGTCAGATTGCCATTCACAACGACAAGATCAGTCGTTTGGTCGCCACAAATGCCAGCCAACACCACCATAAGGTTCCAACTCCTGGATACAACATTTGGCCGTTGTTTCACTGCCTGCCTATACAACCTCACTCTTCCATCAGCTCTTGATATTGTTAGTTGGCTTTCAACAGAAAAAAATCACTCGACGCCAGTCTCTTAGCTGATCATCCATACTTGAGTGGCCCAACGTAGTCTCAGTCTGATGGTAACAATAAATGCCCCCTTCCCTCTGATGATCTGAACTACAAAAGGATGGATACTCTGTCAGAACAGAGAAAATGACGAAAAACATGGAAAAGCAAAGTGAGGAGTGGTAGTGATTTTATCGATATATCTCAATATCTGTGCTGGAATTAACTCAAAGCGTACATACTCAAAGATAAGATAATACACCATAGAGATATGCAAATACATGTTTATCATTTCTTTTATTAAGAGAATCATTTCTTTAAGTAAATGGGTATATTTTGAGCATATTTTGTGATATCAGACGGCATGCCGTCTAATAAAAACGTAATTCTGGACGGCATGCCATCTTTAAATAATTTGGACGGCATGCCGTCTTTATTGTCAGAAGGGAGACATCATTATTCGAAATTTATATTATAAATATATTTTTATGAATAAATGACGGCTTTCCGTCTCTTTACACAAAGACAGTATTCCGTCTAAAACTTTGTCTTATAAAGATGGCATGCCGTCAAAAACATATTTTCTTAAAAAGATGGCATGCCGTCTTAAACTATTGTCTTATCGTGTTTTAAGACTTTTTCCCATTGGAATCTGTGATCTCAACCAAGGACCACAGGTAAAAAAATCAACATGTGTCGTCTTCTTCGTTGACAGCTTGGCAGATTGGGATTATAAATTGTAGATCTTGTGTGGCCCCAAAATATGTCTTGGCAAATAGGGGATATAAATTGTCGATTTAGAAAATGTAAGGTTTCAACCTCATATATTGTTTTATCTAAGGTCTGATCAGTTTTAGAACTCAACCTACTTTCAGACGGTCGTATTTTTCCTGACAAAATAGACTCTTAATGATTAAGACGGAAACAGTGTCTAAGTCAGTTAAAACCTATGAAGAGAAATCTTCGTGAAAAAGAAGGGGCTCGCTCGCTACACTCGCTCCGCTTCTTCTTAATCACGAAGATTCTCTTCATACTAGGTTCTAACTATTACATAGAGCCAAGTATGTTTGGGCAGTCTTAATAGTATTTTAGTTAAAATAATTGAAAATTATCTTAACCTCGTTTTATGGTACTGTGAAACAAGTTCTCCACAATCGAATAAATAGAGATTCAGATGTCATAATGTTTTTACAACACGAAAGGCTGTAACATTATTTTGTCCCGACGAAGAGCAAGGGAAACATGGTTTAAACATATTTATTTCCAAAAGAAAAGGAACCGGATTTGTAAACAAGCTTGAAAAGCTTATGTTGATACCGCTCCGGGATACAGCAATTAAAGAAGAACACGTCATGATGAATGTACAAAATGGAAAGAATTTACAAAACAATCGTTGTCAGAAAATATGTATGTACAAAATGGAAAGAATTTACAAAACAGTCATTGCCAGAAATTATGCGTCAGTACAAGATTTTTAATCAAATCTGCCAGTTAAATTTATAAAAGAGTGGACTGAAATTAAAAGTTCTTTGTTAACAGTTTTGGTTGCATTTTCATTACCGAAGAGGACTGATTTGAGGTTAAAACCATTGTTATAAAAGTACATATTTTGTCTTATATCGCTATAGGAAGGACATACAAAAAAGTAATGAATAGAGTCTTCATAAGTATGGCCACAAGCGCAGGATGATGTTGGAGATATAAAACGTTTGTATTTGTGTGCATTAAGATCACTACATTCAAGTCTAATACGAGAATGAATTTTTTGACAAAATCTGCTACCACTGTTTAAATCAAAATGACAGTAGGTATTATTCTTATTTTGAATGGCAATTTTGAAATTGATAGGGACTGTATTTCCCTCTGTTCAATAGGTAATGAAGTCCATAATTTGACAGTATCTGGAAGAAAAGACCTTGCATAATTTGTAGTTTTAGAGTGTTTGGTCTGAATATTCGAAGCATTGCGTAGATTATAATTAGATGCCTCTGCTAATGTCGGAGGTACAAGGTTACTTAAATAACTCGGGGCAATGTTATTGACCATTTTATAGAACATAGTCATTTTCTGTACATATCTTCTTTCACAAAGTGGATGACAGTTGGTTTCTTCATAAATCTTATGATGGCTGGTACCGCGAAGAGCACCACAAACGGTTCTTAGAGCATCAAGATTGAGTTTTTCGAGTATATCTGCTTGCTGTTTTGTACAGTTGTCCCATACATGACTACAGTAATCAAAAATTGGTAATATGAACTGCTTATACATTGTTTCTAAGGTTTTTCGGTTAAGACGGTATTTGAGGCTTCTGAGACAATTTACCATGGGCCCACATTTTTAAGCAATGTTGTTTATATGTGCATTCCAGGAACAATCGTGCTGTAGTATAAGGCCTAAATGTTTATGGCTTTGAACGGATGTAATGACATCATTATTCCTGGTGAGATTCGGCATTTGAATTGGTTGTGATTTTCGGGTAAAGCGTATTGACTCTGTCTTATTTGGATTAAACGATACTTGCCATTTTTCCGCCCATTCAGCTATTCGTTGTAGATCCTCGTTCATATTAACTGCAGTTTCCTCGGGATCACCAATTATCGCATTTAAAGAAGTATCATCCGCAAAAAGTCGTATATTACTACCTATTCCTTCAACTATGTCATTTATATATACAATGAATAAGAGGGGTCCTAAGACTCAGCCTTGGGGAACACCAAGAGTGCTCTTGTTTGATCTAAAACCATTTATTACAACGCTTTGTCTTCTATTCTCAAGATAACTCTCAAACCACTTTAAAAGATCACCTTTTATGCCATATGCTTTAAGTTTATATATAATACCCTTGTGCCAAACCCTATCGAAGGCTTTACTAACATCGCAAAATACTGCTCTGATTTCTTTACCATTATCTACTGCGCCGGCAATGAAATCATAAAGATACGTTAGTTGATTAACAGTTGAATCTCCTGTTGTAAATCCGGATTGTAGATTTGAAAGTATGCCATTATCCCAAAAATAATTGAAGACATTTTTAAAAACGCATTTTTCAAAAACCTTTGCCAAGCAGCTGGTCAGTGCAACCGGTCTATAGTTGGAACAGTCATTGGTATTACCCCTTTCCAAACTTGCGGGGAAAATCTTTTCATGAAGTGATTGATTAAACACATCGGTTAGGGGTGAAGCCAGTAATCGGGCATTCATTTTTAGGAACCTATTACTAATTCCGTCTCGGCCGATTGCTTTTGTAGTGTTCAGAGAGGAAAGAATGTCAAAAACTTCATTAGGGTAAAAAAATAGCTCACACAGCGATTTATCAGTATAGGATACATTTTCATCAATATTTCTATCTGGATAACTGACTTTTGTTTGATTTGTGAAATAATCATTCATTATATTTGCAATTTCAGCGCTATCATCATAATATTCATCGTTATGGAGAACAGGCGCCACCAAATTTTTGTTCCATGCTTTTCATTAATTAGTGTATCAATTTTATCTGTGTATGACTGTTTTGCCGTTCTGACGGATGTTATAGTTTTGTTTCTGTATAATCTGAATTTTGCCCAATCGGAAGGGAAATTGCGCCGTTTAGCAATTTTATGTATGCGAATGCGTTTTCTGATTAATCTCCGAGTGTTACTGTTCATCCATGAAGCATCGTTTGGTCTGATAGTAACAATCTTATTAGGGACATGGTTATCGCATAAATTTATAATCTTATCGGTTAAATGATCTGCTACTTGATTAATATCATGGGTGGCAAGTATTGTATTCCAATTAAAGGTACTAAGTTCATCAGAGATGGCTTCAATGTCAGCTAAGTTGTAATCATAGATTTTTCTTTTGAAAGAAACTGTTTTTGCTATGTTTTCCTTTAAAGTAACGTACACAGGGCAATGGTCACTACATATAGGATCAAGTACACCAGATTCTAGTACAGAAGCAGTATGTGAAACAAAAATAAGATCAATCAAGGTACTAGAAGTAGGGGTGATCCTTGTAGGGTCAGTTATTATTTGAGATAACCCATTTATAAGTTTGAATTGATTAATTCTGTTGGAATTTGTTGTAAGAAGATCTTCATTAAAGTCACCAGTCACAATTGTTATCACTCCAAGATCGACTGCATTACTGATAGATTCTTCAATCAAGTCCCAATAAACACCACTTTTATCTGCCCTATAAAATGTTCCGATGAGATAGGTCCGTTGTTTAACCCATAGAGCTTCAAGTGCAGGCATATCTAAGCTATTCATACACTCAAAAGCTAAGTAGTTCTTGATATATACCGCTACGCCTCCACCCCAACCCTGTCTGTCTTTCCGTAATGGTAAATGGAAACCAGGAATGTTTATATTCATGCTATCAATACCATGATGTAACCATGATTCTGTTATGCAAATGATATCATATGATTCAAGTTCGGCCTGGAGTATATTTAACTTATCTCTAACGCTCCGCGCATTTAAATGTATAACTTTGAGGTTGGGGTTTTGAAATGGCCCAGGATGTGGGTGAACATCTCCGCAGATTAAAAGTAAAAGGATTATAAACAGGGAAGTATGGTTGCTATAAACTCATAATATCGAAAATGTATAACACCGTTTTCTAAATTTAAAGGCAGTTTTGCTTTGAATATGACATACAAATGAACCCAACGCCTGTCTATATTGCATTATATCAATCATTATCAAACATTAAGATGAAGATCTTTTGCTGGGTGGGTTCATATAAACTTTTGCGATGACAAAATGTGCTGAAAAATGTATGTACAAAGTACACTAGTAACGACAAGTAACTTAGTGTGACTGTAACACTGAGTAGTGTTATAAACGTGACAAGAAAAACAATGTACTTTTTTTAGTTCAAATAAGGTTTTTCACAACAGTTGTCAACAAAATAACAAACAAAAAACAAAAGAAATGAAATACCACAGGATGAAGACTTCATCTGCAGAAAGAAACGAAAAGCAGAAATAATCCCTCATGGATAATAGACGTCTGAGAATAACTTAACTTAATGTAGTTTGTAGTATATATATATATTCTGCACACTTTGCAGAGAGTAATTGTATAAAGTACATGTCCTGCATTAAGTTCAATAAGGTTGAGATCACCAATTAACTTTCAAACGACAAAGACATATATATTCAATTTATTTCCGGTACTGAAAGGCCACAGGCCTGTAGTACAATACATTTACATCATTGAAAATACACGCACGTGTAAAACACATGAAGATGATACTAGTTATTTGTAACTTATATTGTTTTTTGACATATATTCTGTTCTAAATAACATTGCATGATAAATGAACATCGACAAATTTTGAAGAAGTGCATTATTTTTGGTATTCAATATTTCTGTGAATTTATAAATGTTTGGATGGACAATATAATATGTTTTAATATACAATTTTCTCAGGGAATCATAAACAGGGCAGATTAAAACAAAGTGATATTCATCTTCTATTTCATTAAGATCACAAAGTCTGCATATTCGATGTTCTATTTGGACTGAGTTGAATCGTCCACTTTCTACAAATAAATCATGTGAAGAACATCTCAGTCTGCTTAAAGCTGTCCTAAACGATTTTACATTTACACATGAAAGATAGATTTCCGTTTCAAGAGTATATTTAAACATTTTGTAATAAAAACATTTACTAGAAAGTGATATCTTTTCCAGCCATTCTTGTAAATGTATGTCTTTTAATCTGCTTGTTAGTTCAAAAATAAACTTAGCATCTGATTCAACATATTGGTTTATCCATACGAAACCGAAGCCTTTTGAGAATAGAAATTTTCTAACAGAAGTCACCCAGTTCTTTTGCCCATTTTTATCATATAACATCATCATATTATAGCATTTTTTTTAAAGTCGATATGAAGGCATATTCAATAGTTTCAACCAATACTTTATCGCTTTAATATTTGTAAATAGCTGTATTGGATATCTACCACATTCACCATAAACCATGATATTAGGAGTATTGTATTTAACACCAAGAAACCTTTTACAGGCTTTCAATTGTACTTTTTCGATATCTTTGTAATAATCAAAACCCCATATTTCAGCCCCATATGATAAAATAGACTTTATTTTGGCATCGAATATCTTAAAATATGAACTTATATTTAGATCTCCCAGTACATTAAGTTGCTTAAAGATGCCAATCATTACCTTTTGTGCTTGTATGGAAGCGTAATTAACATGCATTGTCCAAGATAAACAATTACTAAACAATAATCCCAAATATTTGTATGAACTAGCAGAGTCTAACTCTTTACCTTTAAACCACCATTTTTCTTTCTTTGATAAACGCCCTCCCTTCTTGAACACTACTACTTTGGTTTTGGTTCTATTTACTGTTAACTTGAACTTGAATAACTCTCTAGTTCTCTGATGATTCTTTGTAAACGTGCTACACAACTAGAGAATAGCACGATATCGTCAGCAAAAAAGCAATAAGAAAATATGTACTATATCTGGATGTAGTTGTATCCCATACTCACAATTACTCTCAATTTGGGTTACCAATCCATTTATGAAAAATAAGAATAGAAATGGACTTAGTATACAACCTTGTCTTACCCCCAGCTGTAGTTCAAAACAATTCGATAATTCATTGTTATTTTTAACGCAGGCTTTAACATTTTCGTACATATTATGGATCAGTTTTCTCATTTTTGGACTAAGGCCATGGTTATTAAAAAGAGACCATAATTTGTCTCTATCTCCTTAATCAAAATCTTTTTCAAAATCAACAAAGAGAGCATACAGTTTACCACCCTTGATGTTGAAATATTTTTGTATAATACTTTGCAAAATAAAAATATTGTCAGTAGTATATCCATTCCTAAATCCTGCCTGAGATTCATTGAGTTTATCCATTGCCTCTCCCCATGATACTAGTCTTTTGTTAATGATAGCAGTAAAAACCTTGCTAAAAATACTCAAGAGTGTAATGCCTCTATAGTTGTTTGGATTATCCTTGCTGCCTGTTTTATGGATCGGAACGATAATGCCAACTGACCAATTAGTTGGAAATGTGCCCTTTTCTAATATAATATTGAATAATAATTCTTAATACGGTACTATAATATCTGCCGAATTCTTAATAAGATCTGGTGTTATGTCATCAATACCTGGTGACTTATTGGGCTTTAATCGTTTTATGCTGTTTAATATCTCATCCCTACTAATTGGGGAATCAAGGATGTCTTCTGATATCTCCATGTTAGGATCTGATGACGCTTGTGTATTTACATCGTCTCCGAAAGTATCGGCGCTATTCCCATAATCAGTTTTGAATTTAAAAAGGTTTCTAAAATGTTCAAACCAGTCACTCATACAAATATTGTTTTTCGCTACAGTAGAAGTGTTCAACTTTTTCAGTTCATCCCAAAACTTTTTCGAGTCCGATATGCTATTTTCTATATCTACCTGCTTTTTTCTAAAGTAATCAAGTCTCTTCTGCTTACACACTGCGTTATAATCATTTCTTATCTGACAATATTCTTCGAATGATTTCTTATCTTTCCATTTTCTAAACTTGTTAAGAAGCTTACAACGTTTTATTTTTAGCTTCTCACATTCTTCATCATACCATTTGTTAGGTTTCTATTTGAGGTACTTACGGTTCTTTTCATATTTTCCGCACCTAAACAGAGTGCGTCAGTAACATATTTAATACTGTCATCAATATTCGTAAATGCGTACTCAAGCGATTTATCAAATAGTGATTGAACATCATCTGATAGGAGATTTTCTCTAAAGTCTTCTGCTTTATCGTTATCCCAGACAAATCTTACAGGTTTATTTGGATTGTTCACATATTCGTCATAAGATCGTACATCCTTGGACTTCAACGCTAATGTTATTGGTAGATGGTCTGACTCGGTACGAGACTGTACACTAAAAGCATCAACAAAGTCAAATAATAGTGATGATGAAATAAAATAATCTATGAGGCTTGTACCATTAGCACCTATAAAGGTAAAATCTCCAATTTCATTATCACTACCACACCGTCCATTCATAATGTGAACATTCAAGGTAGAACATAAATCTGATAAGGTTTTACCAAAGTTGTTTACAACTCTATCGGCGGAAAAACGTTTAAGGCTAAAGAAATCGGTTAAAAGGTCCCAATGCGAGTCATTTTGATTTTCTGTGTATTCTAATAAATCATCATCTACAAAGTCAGGTTTTGTGCCAGTTCGAGCATTACAATCACCGCCACAGAGGATATAAACATCTGGTAGATGGGTCAAAATATCTAATAACGAGTCTTGAAATACGATTATACCATTTTTGCTGTGTGGAGACAATTTATCGTACCAAGTCGAGCCTTCCGGTTGAATATATGCGCACGAGTATTACATATCTTTATCAAGGCCAAGTAATGCACGATCAAATAATATAAAAATAGCATTTTGTGTTATTTTCGTCCATTTTCTATATTTGGAAAACTGGTTACGTATTAACACTAATATTCCCCCGGAAGGTCTTCCACAGGTAGATATTTTATCTGCGTTTTTTACATGCACCTGGAAATCAGGAAAACATTCTCTATATCTTCATCATTACACCACGTTTCACTGACTCCGACAACATCAAAAGAGTTCACATATTCAGTAAAGTCATTATCAGATAGTTTATGTGTTATACCACCAACATTCCAAAACATAAAGTTCACACAATCTGCTGTCTCCCATTCACTTGCATTGTTTGCGTCTGCGTGTTCTGTTTGTGTCCTATCGTTAGTAACATGACTAGGCTGAATACTCTGGCCTTGGCCCCACCCCTACATTTAGTGGCCCCTTCGAGGGGGGCGCGACTCCGACCTGTGGCCCCGGCGGGAACCTCGACTACCAGGTCTACCCTGCTGTAAGGCGCCTCTTCTATAGCGAGGGGGATAGCGGTCACGGGTGGGTTCAGGTGGCGACTGGCTGTGAGTAGGTTCAGGTAGCGACTGGCTGTGAGTGGGTTCTGGGGTACCTGGGATTTCTCTTGGGGCCTGCATTAGCTTGTTACCCTTAAAATAGAAGTGAGTGTCGGGGTGTTCACTACGTTGTCGTTGTAGTTCCTGTCGTTGGTAAATAGTGAAGTCATTAGCAATCCCCACCCCCTGGTCTTTCAAAACACTCCTCATCTTAACCGAATGCCACTTGTCCTCCCAATGACACACGCGAACTATAATGGGCCGGGTCCTGTCATTCCGTTTACTAGACATTCTGTGTGCCCTCTCTATATCCCTCGGAACTAACGGTGGAAGTTATTTCACTACCCTGGCCTTGTTAAGAATAGTTAAAACTTTCTCTTTCTCTTTATAGGATAATAATCTTGTGTACCTATCCCAAACAATAACACTGTATGTTTGCAACGAAACAATTTCGTGGTAATAACTGCCCATGACATCTCATGTATGTCTGCGCAACTGCCTAATTTCATTATCACAAGCCAACTCACATACAACTTTGGTAAGAGAGGAAATTTCGTAAATCGACTATGTGCGTGAAAGAGAAAGTTACACGTGGGTTTGCTGGGAGGTCGTGCTGAGCGTGCGGGACACTTTGTTGCCATGTTATTGTATTTTTTAACTTACTATTCATGGCTGCTTCGACATCGTTTTGTTTGCTGCTGTAGCTATTATTTGATGTAGAATCAGATAACTCTTGTCATAATTACAATCCAACTTACATACAACGTTCGTATGAGAGGAAATCGCATTAATCCACTTATTGCCTGTGTAAGAGAAATTTACACGTGCGGTTTGCTGGGAACTCGTATTAAGCATGCGGGACACTTGTTGTCAAGTACATGTTATTTCCGGCTTAGTTTGCATGCTTCTAGCATGTATTTTGCTGCTGTAGCTATTATTAGATTAGAATCAGATAAAGAAGAAAACATGAATGGAGAGCGTGAGTGAACAACAAGTGTAGTTGGTTGCGAATGTGTAACATCAATTGGAAGATGTTTGAGAGTTTACAGTGTAACATCACTACCTACTCATTGTCAGCACAAGAAGAGATGGAAGCATGAAGATCTACAAACATGTTACAGCCTACATAATGTTACTGGCACGAGTGTTGTAAAACAACATGACATCCAAGAGAGTGTGTAAATGTCTCTAACTATATATGTTAATTATCGATACCATTTAGGCATTTATTACAAATAATAGAAAGGTATCAGCATCATCAATGGTGAATTTAATCTTGTCAACACATATAGAAACCTTTCTTACAACGTTACTATTGAACGGCTGGACTATCAAAACGCTTATGATGCAGGCTATTTTCAAACAACATAATTCAAACTTAAAGATCACTGTTGTTATGTAATAACTCGATTTTCACAGACAAACATATTACATATTTCGATGTAAAATGTTAATGCTGTGACAATCTTCCTCATTTAACATCAAACGTTTGTATAAGATGGAAGATGAATTGGCACTTTCACACTGATCACAAATACGTTCGAGGAACTGTGGGATCGAACCTGCAACCTGTATAAGTTTGCATAGAAGTATTATTTTTGTCACTTTAAAGGAACTATAGCACGCCGTTCTAACTAAAAATATATTACTCTCACGAAAAGAAACATAAACAGTGTAACCAATGGCTAAATAAGACCCCTGAAACAATTAAAAAATTATATAACGAATGTTTCCCGGCCCTTTCATTTTAAGGAATTCACACTAAATTGCCTGCCCGAAAGTATTTAAAGCATTCTGCCTGATTAAGCTATACCTATAAGAGCCATTGTGTATGTTAATTGACATTTCCTTTTTTTGTTATTGAAATATATACTCTTAGTTTTTCACAAATTTACTTTTTTCGATCCAAAATAAGTATGATACGTTTCAAGTTTACATAAAGATCAAGTCTATTATTTTCAAGCGCGAAACATTGTGGTTTACTCCCAAATAAACATAAAAATAACAAAAAATACAAGAGACAGTTTATTAGTATTTAAAAAAATATAAATATACGTTTTTGGCGTTTATTTATTTACCATTTATTTCAATTTTGTAGTTTTTACAGATATTATATCTGTCATAGTTTGCTGGTATAATCACAATAAAATACATTTAACAAGTAAAATGTCAATAATTATATATGAAAAACGAGCTTCATATGGATTGACATTGTGGCGACTTGTAAAATTGATAAGCAAACACGCCTCGGAAATGTTGCTGGGTGGTCCTGTTTTTATACAGAAAAGGAAAAGCTGTTAATGCGACGTTAGATTCTATTGACACCCGTTAATTAATCTAAGGCTTACTTATCTTTAAAACCAAATTTCATTGGATTGTCGTGATTTGAAAATTATGTGTCATAGTTTTGTAGATTTCCCTAGCGATTGATACACATAAACATAATGTTATAGTTAAAACACTAACATACTCAATGGCTCTTTAATACTCAGAGTGGAATTAAAATATGGCATGATGGAATGGCCAACCATCTTGCTTTCAACCTCTCCAAATTGCATGAAACCAAGCAAACTACTACTCACAATGAAGAGTTCCACAAAATTGTCGCTTTTCAGATCGCACCATTTTAAACCAATACGGATAAACATTTTTCTACTGATACGGCTTATTGGGTCAGGTAATGAGATGTTTTACCCTCTAAACGTAATATATTGTATAAACTTTAATTAAAAAAAATGACACGATGGAGCAAAAAATGTATGCAAATAAACGCGCTGCAGTAACTTTAAATGGAAGTGAAAATTGTTATAAACACAGTATATTGTATTGTGTTTTTTTTTTTTTTTTTTTTATGTAAGCTGACGATATTGACATTGACAGTACCAACTTGTACATTTCCACGTGCATCACGATTAGTTAATGCTTTTTCTGACAAGGACACGTCTCTTTTACCCTAATATGTAAAACAAACGAGAACTAAAAATAAAACTAAAATGTTGTCAATTCTGTTTGTGGTTTGATGTAGTGTTGAGATTGGGTTCAAATGAGACAAACCATCGAGCACGTGAAACATGAAAACCTCGGTCTCGTGATTCACGTGCGCGAGGTCCCTAACTGGAACACCTCGGTTTCAGATGGTAACTCACAAGTAAGCTCAATATAGCCATGCTGTTATATTTTTAAATATGAGACAGCATGCTGTCTTAATTTTTTAACATTTGACACAATGAACTCTCCCTGAATCATTAAGACGGGATACCGTCTAATACGTATTATAGACGGGATGCCATCTTTATAAGACAATAATTTTTTCGACGGTATGCCGTCCCATTATAACGAGAGGGAAAGCCGACATGTCCCTGACTACTGAGGAATAGTTTTAACACGATTTGTTTTGATGAGCGGGAATAGAAGTTATGTAATATTGACACAATTGTTACATATTCTGGTCTCATTACTTGTTTGTCATGCCAGAATTTTTTAATTCATTTATGATAGTTTTAACTGTTAAATGTTTTACTTTAAGGATTGTTTTGAAAGGAGTTACAGTATTTTACGTAACATGCACAATTATTGAAATGTGAAATGAAATTAAACAAATTATTGTATTGCAGCAATATCACATACTCTATTCTTTGGTAACTGTAGCTATTTGCACAGGTGGAGAGATGTCTACGATGAAAGTGCCTCAATGCCCTTCCCTTGGTGTGGCAGCTTTACACAGGGCCTGTGAATGTGGCGATAAAGAGGAGGTGAAGAGACTCGTGAATCAGGGAATGGTTGACGTCAACTGTCGTGGAAAAAATGGGATGACGGCTATTATGATAGCAGCATGGTATGCTCGTGGGAACATTTTTAATTTTCTAATTACGAAAAAATCTGATCTCTTAGCGCATTCTATTGGTGATAAGAATGTTCTACATTATGCATGCGAGGGTGGAAACGCTATCATTGTGTTGAGTCTGTTGACTGACGATAAATTTGACATAGAGTGTAAAACCAACAAAGGAAGCACTCCATTGATGCTCGCAGTAACTCAATGTAAAATACCAGTTGCTAAATTGTTGACGTCTAGAGGTGCTGATGTTAAGACATTCGATATGTTTGAGGGATCCATTCGTGCAGGTCGTTGTTGTGATAGATATGTTGAAGTATGTTCTATCGCTAAACAACATGGATCACAGTAAAAAAGGTTAATCACCCCCTTCTTTTTTTTGATAGGGGTATGTTTCAGAGACCAATTATAGCAAAACTAAAGGTCCCACATGGGAAAAACGAATTCCAGGACAAGTGTAATTAATTGTTTTATTCGTTGACATTTTTGTTTAATCTTCAGAGATTTCAAATGACCAAAAACAGGAAACAAAAATTGACTGAAAAATTGTGAAAAACACAGACTCGTTAATGTATTGTCATTTCAAGTTTGACGGCTGAACATGATGAAGAAATAATACTGAATAACCCGTGCCATTGTCTTAGGAACGATTTAGTGTCAATATCGTGTGCTGCCACCACGTGCCTGAAGTACTGCTGCCAGTCTTCTGGGCATACCCCTGACAAGGTTCTTTAATTCTTCCATGGGGATTTGCTGCCACTCATCGTGAAGTGCGGCCTTCAGTTATCTTAGATTGTGTGGAGCAGTGTTCCTTCTCTGTAGACGTCGACCAATCATGTCCCAAACATGCTGGATGGGATTCAAATCTGGATACAATGCTGGCCAGGGGATACGAGAAACAGCATTGTTCTCCAGATGTCTAGTCACAGCTCGTGAACGGTGAGGCCGAGCATTATCATCCATGAACAGGGGTCGAGTTGCAAGTCTGTGATCATAAAAATGGTCAATCACAACTGGATCCAACACTTCTGCAATGTAGCGGGCGCCGGTAAGTGTGCCTTGAATTGTCACCAAATCCAACTTGCAATCAACAGAAAAGCAACCCCACACCATAACGGATCCCCCACCATATGGAACCCTTGGAAGAATGTTCCTTGGTGTGTATCGACTGTTCTTGACTCTCCAAACTCTGATTCGCCCGTCAACGGTATGGAGGAGGACCAGTGGATACGTCTCCATGACCTCAGGTTCCAACGCTGCCGGTCACCACACCACATCCTAAGATCCCGTTTATGACTTTAAGTAAGGTTTGGACGTCTCATGACACGTCGAGACCTTAAACCTGCTGCTTTGAGGCGGTTCCTCTCCGTCTGATTGCTGATACGTCTATAGGGTAGCCAGGCTTGTTTCAAGACGGTACTTGACGCAAACGTTTGACTTTGTTGATGACGCAAAAGGTTCCTGTCCTCTTGCAATGTGGTAGCTCGGGGCCTTCCGGAACGTGGTCGATCGAGAACATGGTTAGTTTGGGCATGTTTCCTCACTAAACGACTGATGACTGAATAGTGGTAACCAGTTCTTCTCCCAATTTCCTTGTACGAGAAACCTGCTAAATGCTGTCCAATAATTTGCCATCTCGTAGCCTCGGACAATCTCCTTCGTGGCATTGTTCATGAATTTTGTGTATTGAACTGACATTGAAGCCGTAAAAGGCGTTTATTTAGCCATGGTAAGTCGAAGGGTGAAACTGCATCTTGCTGAAATCATGAGTTGCATGATATGCATCCAGAATACCATATTTGGCCTGCCTATCGAATTGAATAACATGATCATAAAATCCAAAATGGTATACAACTTTATATTTGGAGGTGCTTAACTTTTTTTACTGTGTATAGAATATCAAGATCAATATGGTAGAACCCCTCTCATGTCAGCGGTTATGTATTGTGGAGTGGAATATATTCAATATGTACATGAACAGAGGGCTAATGTGACACACACAGATACAAATGGATGTAATGTGTTTCACCTGGCCTGTTATTATGGTAAATTAGAAATTGTTAAGTACCTACTTACATTGAATGAACTGACGGGCTTTGAGAGTAGGAAAAAACAAACGTGGAGTAACACCTGTTTTTTATGGCAAATGCAAAAGGCAATAGTGTTATTGTGATGTATTTGGGAATGAACGAAATGTTAAAGGGGCAGTAGCACGTTTTTTGCAAAATTTATTTTTTTCAAATTTCCTATTTATAATGATAGTTTGTACCATTTAAATGTACTTTAGAAGGTAAAACATCTTATTACACAAACCAATTATCCGTAGTAGTAATAACGGGGTTACGTATAAAGCAAAAATTGCATGGCGGCCATTTTATTTAGTATTTCGAATGACAAAAACGATTCCCATGGCTTTACTGAGCCTTGTACATTAATTTTTAGCTTATTTTTCCAAAGAGAGAAGAGTGTTTTACGATTGGTGAAATTATTTATCAAAAACATTTCATCGACTTATTTGAGCGAAAAAACGTTCTACTGCCACTTTAAAGGAACTCTGACACCTGAAAACGAAAATTGCAATTATGTATTATGTGTTAGCTATCAATCTTCAGAAAATGTATATATTTCATGATTTATGAGATTACGATTTTTGATCATAAAATGAGATTAAACATCATTTCAATGAAATAATGCTACATTGAGCAAAAATTATGAATTGAGTATAAATGAGTAATTATGAATTATTTACTGTACATTATAGTTCCGCTGAACGGACACATCCGATCATTCGAATGGGTATCATCTGCGGAGTAGCGGGGGAGGTTTTTGCAGTCGATTTTCGAGTTAGAATAGCTTTCTTACGGGTGACATATGGTAGAACACATCGGGTTTTGTGGAGAATTGTATAATGGATACGCACGTGTGTTTATTTGTGAATGTCATAATTTAATGGTGTAAAGTGTTTACCTAATGTTGAATGGACCCTTAGATGGGTAATATGTCTGTCCTTGCTCCTTTAATTTGTTTGATATAGGGGGTAGGTTTTGTTTTTATCCATGTTTAACATACGTTTTGATTACATGTAGCACATCAACGTGTGCATTTTCAAGCGGGGGCGGGGTAGCGCGTTCGGCTTCAAGAGGTCCCCGGTTCCAATCTGTCTGCAGTAGAGAAGTGTTCTACACGCAGTTAGGTTTTGGTGCAATGCTACAATGAATTTCAGCGTAGTACCACCCATGCCTCGCTAGTTCCAGCCGATACTCGCAGGTTTCACCGCAATGCATATCCACATGGCGTTACAGGCTTTCTCCCTGCCACAATACTAGCAGCCGCAATTTAAGTGAAATACTCTTGAAAGCGGCGATAAACCCCACCTCACCTCACCGCATGTTCATGCTAAATTAATTTATTGCAAACAAATCTAGAAGTGTGTACATTGATTCTTACCAATATTGATACATATTTGTAATGTAATGTAAGTATTATGTTCATGCTGAAGCTAGAAAGATACGTATGTGTCTCTATTTCAACAACATACGCTCGTTATAATGATATCTCTTATCCATTTCGCACATGGATCAGACTAACTCCATAGTTGTGATATTTCGTTATCATTATAAACACCAGGTACCGGCGTGTTTTGATAAATAATATTCATGCCATTGCATCAATAGAAATAAGCATTAAAGGCAGACTCCAATGTCCAATGACAAAATTCCCGACTTTAAATTTCTGAAATCGGCCCATATATTACTTTTTGATTACACCGTGTAATTAGTACCGACAAACGATTCACTGAAATCACTGACGCGTATCTATTGGGTTTGACTACAGTCAGACTCCCAGTCCGCTTGGATATCCGCTTTCATGATATTTCAACATGTGTTAGCACCTTTTTAACTGTATATTTATCCTAATAATCCTCATCAAAACAACTCAGATCGTCGATATACCGATATCTAATTCGCTAATTCCGCAAATGACAATTGCATGTTTTTTGGTATTAACATGTGATTTAGTCAATGTCAAATGCCCAATGATCTGATGTTAGTGTAGTGACGATTCATTACAAAGCTAATTAACGTACTTGGTTACATACACATTGTTTTAAAACCAGGTCATACAAGTTGTCTTAATAATCAATTGCAAGTGTATATAGTATGCTCATTTGATTCGATATAAAATGTACATAGATGTAACAATCTGCCATTCTGTACCAGAATGCATTTCAGTGCATCTTTAAGTGTGCATTACGCGATTGAACTAAGCATCCAGACACTTCCTAAGATCTTACTTTTAGTTTTGTTCCTTGCCTCATTGTGCTAAGATGTGCTAGAATTTACTGTGGATGAGGATGTGGTTGGCAATAAAATATGACTAGGGTAATATGTAATATAAATCCGTTCAGAAATGTTAACTCTCAGCTCTAATTTGATTATATGTGTCGAGCCTACTTCCATGCGTAATGTGTAAAGATATGACTCAAAGCGATTCCTTAAACTAGTCTCTATGTATGTGGAGTATTATCATATATCACAAGCAAACAAGCTGATGTCTTGGAGCAAACACAAAATATGTTGCTCGTCTTCATAAAAGATCATCATGAATCACCAATTGGATTATTGTCACTTATTGGTTACATCGATGAGTGCAACCTTTTAATTCTTTGGGGACTATTCAACTTTGGGTATAACAAAGCATACACATTCCGTCAAATCAAACACAATATGTCACGGTTTATCAATATCTGAAAAGTATAATTTAAACGTGAATGAAACAAATATGCACATCTCCCCCAAAACATGTATATGTAAAGGACATTGTACATATAAATGATAAACAAATGAGGTGATGATATACTTTTTATCCGTCAAACATGTCCTTTTCCGATTCACTACTATATTATCTTATCATATTCTTATTCAACTAGCAAATACCACAATTATAAATCTCCAAATATCCTCAAAAGGAAAATCATGAAGATAGTATCGTCTTTGTAATAAAACAAACAAAACCTTTGACTTCGATTTTCACATACTAACATGCTAACATGAGCGAGTATAATATAATTATATAACACTTTGCATGCAGATTAAACATTTGTTTATTTTGTTTTGCAGCTCACTTTATGTACATGTACATGGACTTAAATTTCAATGTGTCAACTGATACAATGAATGATTCGGTTTTGAGTTGTGCTCAAAGTCAAGTTTTAGAAAGGTTGACTTTAAAGGTGCTGCAGAACTTTTTTTTGCATAGTTTGTTTTCTCAAATTCCTTATTTATAATTAAAATGTATACAGTATATTGTTATTTTAGAACGTAAAATATATCATTACACGATGGTTGTGTGAGACTCAGTGTGAAAGGTAGATTTGTAGGTCTCACGCGAATTTGAGAGATCAGACAGCAAGATGGTTGATCATTCCATCAATGTAACATATCTAAAACTCTACTTTGAGTGTTAGGTATCACTACGTCAGTCAGAACACTCGAACTACCTTCGAGGGATCATTTTAATGTGAAGACTTTAAAATGGCCACTCGTAGGGAAATCGACTAGCATGGCTTACCCGAACAATGTCCATTCGTTTTAGAACTCTTTTTATCGATTTGGGAATAGTGTTTAGCCGTTGGTAACACCTATTTACCTCACTAAGAAAAACGTGCTACAGCGCCTTTCATGTCTTGTTTTCAGATGTAATCAGTTGAAACTCTATAATGAAACGAATTTGAAGTTTATCATTTTTGAAGAATTATGGAATAATGACTTCAGGAAATATGTAATAGATAATACGTAATTGTGTACAGAGAAAAGTAGGACTTTTTGAGTTTATCTATGTTACTCATTATGTTTTAGATGTTGTCATAATAAAGGTACAAAATGTCTTTATGTGTTCATTTTTGTAGAGCGAAAGAGAACCTCTCGTTTAAAGGATAAGTTAGTTTTGTAATGAAATGATCAGCACTTATGGGATAGAATGTGACAATTTATATCATGGCATGCTGTCTTTATATTTGTGTTTAGCAGATACCCATTGCAATTACCACACAATTAAGTAAACAGTTTTCAAAAACGAAGGTGAATTCATGGATATTCAGTGATTTGTGACGAATAGCCAGCCATTTGGATGTACGTTTGATCATATTAATTCGTTCGAAATGTATACCCAAAATATCCAACGTGTAACATTGCAGAGAATTGAGGTGAAGTGATTTAGGATTTAACAGCAAGTTCAAGTTATCACAGCCGCTAGTATTATTGCAGGAAGCAATCCAACAACATCACTGTGTCTATACATTGTAGGGCTGTGCAATATTACCGGTAAACCGATATGTACCGGTTCTAAAACGTGCGATACGAATACCGCGATATGTGTGAAATTCTGCAATATATTGGGTCATGAAGAGTTACCTCCCTTGAATTATCTGCCCTTGGTTTCCCTAGCAACAAAATGGCGGACGGCTCTGTCGTGTTGTATGAAATTATATCAAACAAACGTGCTAAAAGTGAAGTCTGGAAGTATTTTGGTCTAAAGAAACGTGAATCTGATGGTAAATTTGCGGAAAATATTTGCCGTATGCAATAAGTGCAATGTTGATGTGAAATGTAGTGGGGGAACAAACAATTTGAGTTCGCACATACGTGTTCATCACAAAGATCTGAACTGCGCCATGCCTTCACAGTCTCAGACAACAATCTTGAAACGGGAGCCAGGTGTTAGAAAAGGCGTTTCGTCACAAGTTCTCTGCATTCCACCACGTCAACAGCAGACAATCACACACGTGTTTGAAAAAAAGAAAGAGTACCCGGGCACACAAGGCACTCGCTATCACAAACAAAGTAGCAAGATTCATAGTGAAAGGGTTTCGGCCCTACTCGATCGTCGACAATCATGAATTCCGAGAATTATTGTCTGAATTAGATCCAAAATACCACTGTCCCTCACGTTATACTTTTGCTCAAAAAATCATCCCACAGATGTACGAAGAGACAAAAAGATCAATTCTTGTACAACTAAATGAAGCTGAACAGGTATGTTGTTTGGAACACTTGAACTGAGGCATTACTTTATTATATTGTTCCCATTAAATTTTCATTGAATTTCTGCAATTGAATTTATTTTACATTACAAGATAATTGAAAATATAATTATATTATAAGAAATTAAGATTTAAGAAAATAAAACAATATTTGAAAACTAAAATATATAGTACATTACTACAGTAGTGAAATTATGAAATAGTTTATGCAATCATTATGCATTATATTCATAAATTATAAAAAGTAATCAAAATTGAAACAAATAAAGAAATATTTATCTACTTGACATAAAATATTGGGTACAAATAATTAAATTGCCAGATAATCCTTATGTAAAACATTGTTTAATAGACCCTAACATTTCGATTGGCAAGGTTTTAAAACATTCTACAAGTTGTGCCCGACTTGCAATATTTTTGTATGGTTTTGCACATATTTGTTGGTTGTGTTAAACTATTACTATAGTTACTATATTGAAATTGAGTAGGAAGGAAATGTGGAAAAATAAAATTATCTAAACTGCATTGCGCCCTTTCTAAAATCCGATGTTCATCTTCTGATCTAGTATCACATAGATGCTCCATTTACAATAATCAAATAATTACAGTATTAATAATAACTATCAAAGCCGCAGGTACAGATAGTACCATGACTGCGAGTATCAGCACACTACTCACATGATCCACTGTAGAACAATCAATATAGTTGTTTAATATATTAATCTGCACAAGCAATGTGTCAAGAAGACGTTTTACAAAACACATACATACTTTATAACGTATATTCAGAATCGAGTACAGGTACAGCCTTCTGTGAAACTCATTGAAGGGAGAGACGGTGGCCGTAGTCGGTGAAGATGAATCACCACAAGTGTTATTTTCAACTGCTTTTTTGCATTCCTTTTCTAATTCCACTTGTAAAAGAGGTAAGTAAATGCAGACACACACAACTAAGTTTGTATTATCCGTGAAATGTGTCAAATTCCGGTTCAATTGACATAACCAAACATAAATAAATGTTTTTCTTCTCAACAAGGAGGTATCATGGTTCATGTTGGTTAAATCTGTATGTAAAAGCGTCCATGCTTCCATACGTTGTTTCTTAGCAAATACAGATATTAACCTCGGTTCCAAATCTTTAATATTGCAACAACTATTGCTCAACGCTTATTGAGCAATCATTTCCAGGTGCAAACAGTTTCAATGTACATTCTGAGAATAGGTTAATACCCTTAAAATTGTTTAACCATTTGCATTTTATAATTTTACATTTATGAGTAAATGTCAATTTTTATACTTACCTGGTTGAAAAACCAACGCCCGTTAGTTCCCGCCCTTCCTCCCCTCTTGGGTGTGGGTTTGGTGCTCCCTTACACTAGGGAATGATGACGTCACCGATGTCACATGACTCGAGCGCCACCTATACCGAGTGCCGTCCCTTTTGTTTTGCGGGAGAAAACAAGTGTTTATTGTACAAACAATGTGAACAACTGAATTGTGTACACACAAGCGCGTAGGACGTTCACCCCCTCTTGGGGGTGCCCGTGAGTAGTGGTCAGTGAACACTTGCTCAGACTGCCACGGCGATGTTACAATGGAAAGCCGTCGAGTCTAACACCGCTCTAATCTCCTGTTGATTGGATCGAGGCAGAGGAGGGAGATTGGCCACTTCGGAGGCGCCAATGTCTGCTGACCGCAGATAAACAGAATGCCTTCCTGTCAAACTCCTTGTGTTGCGACATAGCAAGAGCAAACGCAACCTTGTTCTTATAGAGTTCGGAGCTGACTTACATAACTGTCCACGACAGCAAGAGGCAGGGAAGGCGAGGGCGGACGCCAATGCGGACGCTCGCAAGGTGTACCCTCACAAACTAACACAACTCAGGCAGGCAGCGTAGCGAGACACTGACCATCAAATAGAAGGCTAGCAAGAGTAACACTCACTCGCAAGACAATCCACCAAGGCGAACGCTCGCAAGGCGTACCTTCACATGCTGACACAACTCATCAGGCAGACAGCGAGGCGAGACGCTGACCCTCAAATTGAAAGCTAGCGAGAGTAACAATCACTCGCAAGGAAAACCCACCCAAGGTGGACGCTTGCAAGGCATACCCTCGTTGTGATATGCTGAGCCTCAATAGAAAGCTCCCATGAGTAACACTTACTCGCAAGGTGTACACTCACATGCTAATAAAACTCTCGAGATAGGCAGCGTAACAACGCTGATCCTCAAATAGAAAGCTAGCGAGCGTAACAATCACTCGCTTGGAAACTTGCAAGGCGTACACTCACTCGCAAGGAAACTGGCAAGGCGTACACTCACATGCTACCACAAACCACAAGGCAGACGGTGTAGCGAGACGCTGACCCTCAAATGGAAAACTAGCGAGAGTAACACGGGCGCTCGTAAGGCATACCCCCACATGCTAACACAACTCACAAGGCAGACAGCGTAGCGAGACGCTGACCCTTGAGTTGAAAGCTAGCCGGATTAACACTCGCAAGGCAACCACCCCAGAGGCGGACGCTAGCAAGGCGTACCCTCACGCGCTAACACAACTCAATAGACAGGCGAGAGAGACCTCCCATGCTAACCTAATCATAAGGCAGTCAGCGTAGCGAGACACTGACCCTCATGTTGAAAGCTAATGAGAGTGACCCTCGCAAGGCAACGCAGACGCTCGCCAGGCGGAGGTCGTGTCCCAATACGCTAAAGCAAACTGTGGCCCACCCATCAAGTGGCAGCGTAACGAGACGCTAAGTCATAACGATAGGCGAAGATAGGGCTGGCAAGAGCATCATTCAGATGAGACCGACCCGGGGAAATAACACTTGCGTGTTGCAGGGCGGACCCCAACCTACTGACACAAGCTTCGATCAACCTCCGCAAAACGGAGAATCAGTCGCAAGGTTGGTTGACTGACAGGCGAAGGTTCGCGAGCAAGACGCTAACACGCAAGGAAGCCCAACACTGAGGTCAACACTCGCAAGGCGGAGAGCGAACACTCACACACGAGCATAACCTGCCAAGCGGGTCAAGGCATGACTAACCAGCGATTGTGAGTGAGACAGACAGTGAACCCCAAAGCGTAACTCAATTTGTTAACTCGAGACGGCAAATGAATGAACACCTATTCACAGACGAGTTCACGCTTGACAAATGTACGCCTGTACAATCAGATGAGTTGACTCTCACTCGCGAATGACCTAATGCTTGGCGAATGCTCGTTCACACGCGAATGCTCGCACGGCGAAGGGCGTGCCCCGACCCATTCGCTTACCCACCAGGTAGGCGAAAAGCATGGCAAATCGAAGGCTAGCAAGAGCCAATGCCAACCCGCGGGGGAGCAGACACACAACAGGCGAGAGACCAGCGACAGCCAGTCAAGCAATAGACTCGTGTCACGACCCCCACGGCCTGCAACTGCAGCCCAATCACAGGCAGGCAGGCAGTCTGGCTCGCCAGACCCTGTGCTCGCTCAACAGATAAGGGAATGATGATGTCACTGATGTCACATGACTCGATCGCTACCTATACCGAGTGGCGTCCCTTTTTATTTTGTGTGATTTATGTTGTGGAACACTTCAGGGGGAAGCGTGGGCAATGTTGGTTTTTCAAACCTGATAAGTATGTAAAAAATGTATTTGTTGGATGATATCAAGTAATAGATTTGATCACAGAATAAATAATGACAAGATATCGGATATTTTCATTGTGACCAATGAAGATGTAGTTAATCTTCAATTGTGAGTAGCCTTAACTACTCTTCACTATGAAACTGTAAAGGAATTATTTCGGGATGTCTTATAACTTTTAATAATATATTATCCTTAAACGGGTAGAATATCGACTCTGCCAAAACTTGAAAACAGAACCTTGAATTTGACGAACCACATTAAGTATCCTCCATTGATTTGTTAATTCAAATTTGACACCATTGTTGTACTCTTATAAATATTGCGAAGCTGAACAGTCCCCTGATGGCGTAGGACCATGTGTCGATGTGTTAAACTTTGTCGTCTGAGAGGTCAGCTTGCACGCTAGCATATAACATCATGTAAACCACTTCTTAAGAAAGTCTAACATTTATCATTTGCCCCCATTTCCGACTGATAATCGTTGATGAAGCAAATGCCATTATAGGCGGAAATCTCTGGCATTAGTCAGACGAAGTCGAGGACGTCCAGGAATGTGTCAGAGGTCAGATTTCGTATGTTTCTGTTGTCATTACACTGTCACTGTATCTCTAGCCTGCCCTAGGGTAAACATAATGATACATAATTTGACCCTAAACTATACTCACGTGCAAAATCAACGCCTCCACCACCTTTAACAGGGAACACAAACTAATGCGTAGACTTTGAATGTATTCGATAGAAACATGTCGAGTACATAAAAGTACTCACAAATTAATACATCAGAGCATGATTATTTAATTATCATGTTCGTTCACACTTGCGGTGCTGAAATTGATGTTTCAAAGGGGTTTTCTGGAAATAATGTTTGGTATTTAAGTTAAACGTTTGTGAAATATGAAAATTATGTCAATATATCATAATCATAAATTACCCGCTTGAACTTAAGTTGTTGACGCTAATTAATTACAAAGCCCTTTAAACATTCTTATCTCGCTAAGTGAAGGATATTTGAAAATGACCCTTTGTTTTCAAGGAACTATGAACTGATATTATTTTGAATTTTCAAAATTAGTTTTGTTAGGTTCTGAAGACATGATGTAACTTTGTCTGAGTTGTATGTATCGATCATGGGTTGAAATATCTTGTTTTAATATGGGACGTTTCTTTTGCACGTGAGTTTATATGCTTGTTTCTCCAATTGTTTTGCAGATTTCGTGTGAGAATAGTATAATTCAGCCCTTTGGTCCCAAACTCTGTAGAGATCGTTGTCAACGTACTAACGACTGCTCCTCTCACATATTTGATGACGTACAGATGGCATGTCGGCTCATTGTCAATGCATCAATGTTGACCCTCAGTAGTACTTCTGGAAGAAAAACTTCTGCACCTAAAAAAGATAAACGTAATTTTAATCTCAGTTAACATATCCTTTGTCATCAGCTTTCATCGTCTTGTTCACAACACTCATCACTTGACATTCAATATAACGTAACAACACTTAACCCTCATGTTACTTCAAAAAGGATTTAATAAATACAATTCGACATTATCATCGACTGATGCCATTGTCGGGAACGCGATTGATGATTGATTTGACTGAAGGGTGAACAAACAAGGGATAGCATACTAAATACCTTTACTTGAGAATGAAAAATAAGAAACACAACAGAACTTGAATGCAACATTTGCTTTGTGAGTGTGGTAAACATGGCTGTAATGTTTAAATACTGTACACTGCATGCCTCCTGAGAGACACACTATTTCGCCGATTGGCCCACGTTTTGGTACTGACGTAAATGTTGCATTGCTCGCAGCTCATACATTTGTTATCATTTAGCATTTGTATTTTAAAAGTACAGTGCTCAGAACGGTAGTTCTGAAAAGGGAGTAAAACACATAGTTCCGTAAAGTTGGCAGAAAAAGTATTGACCATGATGTTAGTTCACCAATAGAAGTTCACTTGTCTTCAGTCTGTTTATGTTTTGGATTGCCACGACATACGTTATTCAATATCTCGGTTTTGGCTATTTTATGGAATGTAATTCATTCCGTTACTGATTAAACTTGGCCATATGATAAATCCAAATCTTCGCAGTGATATGACATTATTTCCATCTTGACCAATGAATGTCCTGATGCGTACACATTTGTGAGTCGCATTTCTTGGACTATTTTAATTGCTTATAAACGACTAGAAATATATGAGTCAAACTTGTATAATTCGAACTTTTATACAATGGAATTTGGTTTCAAGTATTTCACAATACATCTCTAAGCAGTGAGAAAATGCATCCTTATTCCTTATTCAGTAGAGGATTTACTTATTCTTAGTTACTTCTTTCATGAGCAGAAAGGACACTATGTAGACCCTACCTAGTATATTGCTTAGTCTATTCATATTAAAGATTATTAAATTTTCTATCTGTATCTGATATGATTTTGCATACCATCACATGAAAAATAAGGAGATGGTGTTTTGACTGTGAGGTAACGTAGACTTAGAGGATTACAAATGAGTGAAAAGTGAACATTTATCTTCAAATAATTAAGAGAAAGATGACTATCGCATAATGGAGTTAAAAATATCTTGAAAACTATTAGATGTGTTCTGACTCCAAAGAGCACCGTATATCCATCATGCATCAATTATAAGACACTCATCTATTATACGCGCCACATAAACAGCTTCCATCCATTATAAATCTTCATACTCGTATTATACAACACTCTTCTATTATACAGTATTCTTCATCTATACAACCTTACCCTTTAATCCCAAGGGGAAAGCAATTATATTGAGGTTAATGTTTTCTTGTGATGCGCTGGGGCACAATATCACTTTGTCATGGTGATGTGACAACATAATAAATGCTATGACGTCACGATTCTTCTATGACGTTCTTTGTAGCCAATGCTCCTAAAATTTGTGACTTCGGTAATAAATAGAACATTTTATTCAGCATTAATAAACAATCTAGTCTTCATCATCACATCATTTATATATAAAGCATTTAAGTATGATGTGGATATGTGTATATTCGTTAAGATGTTGATCTGTGTTTGTGTTTTCGTCGAGATGTTCATGAACATGTGAGGATAATCATGTCTGTCAAATACACTGACGGGCATAGAACATTTCCCCTTGTTTTAGATTTAGGCGAATACAAAATAACAAAGTCAATGAGAGTTTTGAAAATTTCTTGACAATGCTTGACAATGCGGCAAATTGAGTCACTAATACCGTCCACATATATATCGATCGAAGAGAGTTTGAGCCGGCTGCAGTCGATGGATTGGTGTTGTCGACTCATAATTGCCTTTCAAGGTGGTCCCACAAATGTTCAATAGGTGAATGGTCTGGAGATTGAGCTGGCCATGGCATGACTTTGACATTGTTGACATTAGGGAAGTTATGAACCATCCTAGCAACATGTGATGGAGTATATTGTGTTGGAAGAGGACTCCATGTTGTTATCGTTGCATAAATAGTTGCACAACTGGTCTCAGTACCTGGTCGATGTAACGTTGGACCGTCAGATTGCCATTCACAATGACAAGATAAGTCTTTTGGTCGCCACAAATGCCAGCCCGCATCATTACACTCCCACCACCTTAAGGTTCCAACTCCTGGATACAACATTTGGCCGTTGTTTCACTGCCTGCCTATACACCCTCATTCTTCCATCAGCTCTTGATATTGTTAGTTGGCTTTCAACAGAAAAAAATCACTCGACGCCAGTCTCTTAGCTGATCATCCATACTTGAGTGGCCCAACGTAGTCTCAGTCGCTGATGTCTGATGGTCAGTGCCTATCCCCGATATGATTGGAATGATCTGATACTTCTAGCAACTGTCCTGTGACTGAGGGGTGACCCAATGTCGTTGCCGCTGATGACGTCACCGTCAGGAAGCGATTCCCAGGATGCAACGTCCTCAGGTACTGGACTTTCCCCGTTGTCGTTATCTGGAGTTTTCCCGTCCGTGGTTTGTGTGAGGTCTGCAAGGATGAAGATTCCGGAAAGTTGAAACAGAGCAGCAGAACATTCTTAGAACAGGATAATTTGTAGCTCCAAATTGCGGCATTTCAATGGTCTTTTCTCTCTCTGCTGTCATTAACGTGGCATTCTTTTGTGTTGTCAGTAATGTCCTGGGAGTTTACACAGAGCTTAATTCATGGGACTTCCAAGGCGATTCCAATATGCTTTTTTCGAGAGTGTGGGCATGGGTTTTATTTTGCTGAAATATTATGTTTTATTCAGAAATACAAAACATTCATATGTCCGGGTTGTTTTTGTCCTGCTCCCCTGTATTGTGGTGTGTTTACCCGTAATGTGAAATTGATGACTAAAGCTGTAATAATAGTGGTTAATTTGTTTATTGTTTACCATCGCTTTCATCACACATCATATGCCACTCATAACACACCAGAACACAATATGGCACACATTACACACGCGTTATAGATGTCATATCACACAACATTTTCTTTCTTCAAAATTACAGAGTTCCATTTGATTTACCCAAACGTCAGGTGTCACATTCACTGTGACAAACACAAAACAAAATCACTGAAGCACTGTCTTGCTTGCCAGTATCAGACTCAGTGGTAGCAATTTATGAATTGGTGTTGTTAGTTTACATTAATGTTTTCTACAATTTATAACCAAAAAACATCAAACTGGCCCTGGAGACTGAGGAATAGTTTTAACATGATTTGTTTTGATTAGCGGAAATAGAAGTTATGTAATATTGACACAATTGTTACATATTCTGGTCTCATTACTTGTTTGTCATGCCATAATTTTTAAATTCATTTATGATAGTTTTAACTGTTAAATGTTTTACTTTAAGGATTGTTTTGAAATGAGTTACAGTTTTTTATGTAACATGCACAATTATCGAAATGTGAAATGAAATTAAACAAGTTATTGTATTGCAGCAATACAACATACTCTATTCTTTGATAACTGTAGCTATTCGCACAGGTGGAGAGATGTCTACGATGAAAGTGCCTCAATGCCCGTCCCTTGGTGTGGCAGCTTTACACAGGGCCTGTGAATGTGGCGATATAGAGGTGGTGAAGAGGCTCGTGAATCAGGGAATGGTTGACGTCAACTGTCGTGGGGAAGATGAGATGACGGCTATTTTGATGGCAGCATGGAATGCTTACGAGAACATTTTTAATTTTCTAATTAAGGAAAAATCAGATCTCTTAGCGCATTCTAATGGTGATATGAGTGTTCTGCATTATGCATGCGCGGGTGGAAACACAAACATTCTGTTGAGTCTGTTGACTGACCATAAGATGGACATAGAGTGTAAAACCAACAAAGGAAGCACTCCATTGATGCTCGCAGTAACTGCATGTAAAATACCAGTTGCTAAATTGTTGACGGCTAGAGGTGCTGATGTTAAGACAGTCGATAAGTATAATGGATCCATTCTGCATCGTGCGGGTCGTTGTTGTCATATAGATATGTTGAAGTATGTTCTATCGCTAAACAACATGGATCTAGAATATCGAGATCAATATGGTAGAACGCCTCTCATGTCAGCGGTTATGCATTGTGGATGGGAATATATTCAATATTTACATCAACAGAGGGCTGACACACACAGATACAAATGGATGTAATGTGTTTCACCTGGCCTGTTTTTATGATAAATTAGAAATTGTTAAGTACCTACTTACATTGAATGAACTGAGGGGCTTTGTGAGTAGGAAAAACAAACTTGGAGTAACACCTGTTTTCATCGCACGTGCAAAAGGCTATAATGACATTGTGATGTACTTCGGAATGTACGAAATGTTAAAGGAACTCTAACTCCTGAAAACAAAAATTGCAATAATGTATTATGTGTTAGCTATCAATCTTCAGAAAATGCATATATTTCATGATTTATGAGTTTTTTTTAATCATATAATGAGATTAAAAATCATTTCAATGAAGTAATGCTACAGTGAGCAAAAATTATGAAGTGAGTATCAATGAGTAATTATAGATTATTTACTGTACATTATAGTTCCGTTGAACAGACATCAGATCATTCGAATGGGTGTCATCTGCGGAGAAGCGTTCACGGGGAGGTTTTTGCAGTCGATTTTCGAGATAGAATAGCTATCTTACGGGTGACATATGGTAGAACACATCGGGTTTTTAGGTTTGGGTGCAATGCTACACTGAATTTCAGCGTAGTATTACCCATGGTTTGCTAGTTTCAGCCGACGCTCGCAGGTTTCACCGCAATGCATAGCTATATGCGGTCTTTCTCTCTGCCACAATACTAGCAGCCGCGATATAAAAGATTAATAAAAGATCATCAGTAATCATCAATTGGATTATTGCCACTTATTGGTTACATCGATGAATGCAACCTTTTAATTCTTTGGGGACTATTCACGTTTGGGTGTAACAAAGCACACAAATTCAGTCAAATCAAACACAATATGTCGCGATCTATCAATATCTGAAAAGTATAATCAAAACGTGAATGTAAACAAACATGCACATCTCCTCCAAAACATGTATAAAAGAGAATTGTAAAGGACATTGTACATATTATTAAACAAATGAGGTGATGATATACTGTTTATCCTTTAAACATGTCCTTTTCTGGTTCACTACTAAATTATCTTATCATTTTCTTATTCAACTAGCAATTATCACAATTATAAATCTTCTTAACAACTTTGAGTCCAAATATCCTCAAAAGGAAAACAAATGAAGATAGTTTTGACTTCGATTTTCACATACTTCTCCACTGTGAAAAATGTTAACATCAGCGAGTAAAATATAATTATATAGCACTTTGCATGCAGATTAAACATTTGGTTATTTTGTTATGCAGCTCACTTTATGTACATGTACATTGACTTAAATTTCAATTTGTCAACTGATACAATAAATTCTCGGTTTTGAGTTGTGCTCAAAGTGAAAATGTAGGTAGGTTGACTTTAAAGGCGCTGCAGCACGTTTTTTGCATAGTTTGTTTTCTCAAATTCCAAATTTATTATTAAAATTTATACAGTATATTGTTATTTTAGAACGTAAAACATATCATCATTACATGATGTTTGTGGGAGACTCAGTGTGAAAGGTAGATTTGTAGGTCTCACGCGAATTTGAGAGATCAGACAGCAAGATGGTTGATCATTCCATCAATGTAACATATCTAAAACTCTCGGTTGAGTGTTAGGTATCACTACGTCAGTCAGATCACTCGAACTACTTTCGAGCGACCATTTTAATGTGAAGACATTAAAATGGCCACTCCTATTGAAATGGAGTCGCATGACTGATCCGAACAGGAATAGTATTTAGTCGTTGGTAACACGTATTTACCTCACTAAGAAAAACGTGCTACAGCGCCTTTAATGTCTTGTTTTCAGATATAATCAGTTGAAACTCTATAATGAAACGAATTTGAAGTTTATTATTTTTGAAGAATTATGGAATAATTACTTCCGGAAATATGTAATAGAAAATACGTAATTGTGTACAGAGAAAAAGAAGTCAAGTGCTGACAGTTTTGGATTCAGAAAGAATAAGGCATTTTTTGGAAGGAATCCAAATAATATGTTTCTAGGAGTAAATTGGAGCAAGTAGGAGTTTTTGAGTTAATCTATATTACTCATCATGTTTTAGATGTTGTCATAATAAAGGTACAAAATGTCTTCATGTGTTCATTATTGTAGAGCGAAAGAGAACCTCTCGTTAAAAGGATAAGTTAGTTTTGCAATGAAATTATCAGCACTTATGTGATAGAATGTGACAATTAATATCATGACATGATGTCTTGAAATTTAAGTTTAGCAGATACCCATTGCAATTCCACACAATTAAGTTAACAGTTTCAAAAACGAAGGTGAATTCATGCATATTCAGTGATTTGTGACAAATAGCCATTTGGATTTACGTTTGATCATATTAATTCGTTCGAAATGTATACCGAAAATATCCAACGTGTAACATTGCAGAGAATTGAGGTGAAGTGATTTGGGATTTAACAGCAAGTTCAAGTTATCACAGCTGCTAATGTATTGCAGGAAGCAATCCAACAGCATAACTGTGTCTATGCATTGGGTCAAGGGTTTGAGCCAGAGAACCAAGGGTTGTACTGCGCTGAAATACAGTGTAGCATTGCCCCCGACTGCACGTAGAAAATCCTCTAAAGCAGGAAAATGAGCCATTGACCTTTTGCTCCGAACACAAATTGCAAATCAATGTGTTGTCCCGCCCCCAAGACTGTAAAGGAGTAAACTGCAGGTGGACGGACACATGCCGGATTTGTCTTATATTAGATAAACTTATGTTTTGTACTCAATAAATGAGTTTACAGTATACAGATAGTATCTGAACTGATAGTCCAGAAAGTATCAATCACGGGACCAGAAATGATGGAATACGTCCTGCAATTTGGGGAGGATTCAGAGATCCACCTGTCGGATTCCACCTATTTTTGTCCTTTGAAAGCTTCATGTCTAGATAGTATTAAGACTGCATGTGCCGACATCATCAAGGCTGAAATCCACACCGTCCAGATAGTATCACGACTGCATGTGCCGACAGCATCAAGGCTGAAATCCACACCGTCCAGATAGTATCAAGACTGCATGTGCCGACAGCATCAAGGCTGAAATCCACACCGTCCAGATAGTATCAAGACTGCATGTGCCGACAGCATCAAGGCTACAAATCCACATCGTCCAGATATTATCAAGACTGCATGTGCCGACAGCATCAAGGCTGCAAATCCAGGTAGCATAAGGACTGCAAGTCCACATAGTCAAGATAGTATCCAGGGCCCGGATTCACAAAGCTTCTTAGAATTTTCTTAAGCCTTAAGAATTCTTAAATCCGTTAAGAATTCTTAGTTTCCAAAACAACATTCTTAACTTTTAAGAAATTCTTAGAAATAACGTGTTTTTCTTAATTTTTTTCTTAACTTTAAGAAACCTCATGAGGTGTCTTAACTCCTTAAGAAAATTGAAGGGGTGCATTCAAGAAGGGCACATGTGCTATGTTAAATATATAGAACATGTGCCCTTCTTGAATGCACCCCTTCAATTCTTAAATCAAACAAAATGGATGCCAGCAGAGCCTGTGCCGTCCTCACTGGTAACTTATCATTGCTTTTGTAGGTTCATTTATGAACAAATTGCAAATTGAGAGTCATTTAAATCCATTGTGGACATGTGACAGATCATCTGGCATATTTAAGTGATTGAAATGTCACTTGAAATAGTTTTGGCAATAACAAGTGTTGTCAAATGAGAAACTGCAAGTTTTTAGGGCCTAGACCTGAACAATATCATAATATAAACATGTCATTCTCAATTCATTTGCCCGACTGCTGTATGTACAATATGGCAAAGACAACGCACATGTCATCGGAAACGCTTCAACCTGTAAATTATTTTAAAATGTTCCTTGACTAATTATCATATGAACATCAAATGCAAAATATCTGAAAGTTTGACAGGTTTACTCACTATTATAATTACCATTGACAGGATTAATATGATTTATTCATAAGACAACAGAGATCATAACAATCACGAAACTCGGCTTCGGTGCAGTGAATGAATCTGCATTCGCAGATTAGAGTTACCCCCCTTTCGGAAGTGTCAAAATCTGTATCAATAGTCAAACGAATTTGACAACTTACAAAATAATTAAGTGAACAGATTTCCAATGTTAAACATGTATGTATGTATCAAGGGATCTTGTATGACTATTGTTTAAAAAAAATTTAGTGAGATAATACAAAAATCGTACTAATTTTATTTCTTTTTCAAATACATATAAAAAATAATAATAATGAAATTTCAATTTTAAAAATCAGTGTTCATGTCACTTCTTTTTATTATGTTTTAAATGTGTATTTTATATTTCTAAATGTGTTCACAATCCACAAAATAAGCTTCTTTTCTCAAAGAGTTAAAATATTATGAAAAAATCACTTGGATTCTATATCAGCCTTTCATACATTTGAAATTAACTCACTTGCTGAACTACAATTGTCAAACTGATTATAAATTTGAAATGTTGCAAATTATATTTCATAAATCTGATAATGGGGTTCATATTATGCAGGTACTAATTTTTATTTTTTCAAGTTCACAAACATAACAAAGTACCGATGTGAAATTGGTCACAAGCTAGAATTAAAAGCTTTAATTCAGTCAAAGCAGTGGTAAACAGTCATCATTTAAATAGGCCTACCCATCATTTCAAAATTTGATTCAATGATTATAATAAGATACAGAACTCCAAGTGTATATATAATCTAAATACATATATAGGTAGAAAGCTCTGATAAGAAATCAACAAAACATCCAAAGATAGGAAAGGTATCAAAGGTCATTTATATCATGTATCTTATTCAGATATGCTCAACTCATCTTAAAAGTATAAGCTATTTGTCCACTTGATATATGACATACATGTAGATCATAATTTTTGTTTGATTTTACCAGGAAATTAGAAATTTGTAAAAGAATGCCTAAACTGAATTGATGTGATATAGTTAACAAGGTATAATTAATGCAAAATAATAGTTTATTAGTCAAGTGTCCAATATTATGGAAAAGTAACTAACTTATTTAGTTTTAATTCAATATATCATTGTCTTTCTGACAAAATCTGTTTTGAAAAAAAAGAAATGCTTTTCTCATTGGCTTTGCTGTTATACTTAGTAACTATACTTGTATCCAAGTAAAGTTCATTAATCTTTCCTTTTGCAAAAAATATTTAAAGTATTTGTCATTAGGCAATTTATATGAAAAATATGAAATCCAAATACTGTCAAAAAGTTGTAAACATACATCAAAATACCAATGGTTGTATATATGTTTTGAAAAGTTTGAATATGAATTGAAATTTGTCCAAAAATAAACTGTGAATGTATAACTACCCATATATTGAAAAAAAAATTACTTTAGGTTATAACAGTTGTATTTTAAAAAGATCAATTTGGATTGGTGAAGATTAGAAACTTTAAAATTATTAAAGAAAAAAATATTAAGGTTGTTCAAGGTGTTTTTAATCTAAGCTAAATTCAGAACTTGCAAAGCATGAAAAAGAGATTTATTAATATTTATTTGCTTATATTTACTTGCCTCATGTCTTCTACTTTACAGTCAAGATCTGTACATGTATATCATGTGTAATGATAATGTCAGCAGACATACCTACACACACAATTTTGAAAATACCTTCAAGTTTGACAGGTTAATTCTCCATCCTTGATTCATCAAGAATAATCTTCACATTTATTGTATACATGTATGTAAAATAACATTTTCTTGATAATTTATTTTCAAAAAGAACTTATAAGTTCTAAAGTAAATTTTAATTATAAGTCATCTTTTGTCAACACGTGTGTGATTATTGATGTGAAGTGATATTTAGAGATGCGGTGATAATGTTTTTTTAACCGAACATTATTTGTGAGTATATATCTTGGACCAATATAATACAATCCAATGAAGTTCACATATTGATATATTTAATGTATCCAAAGAATTTTGAAATGTGAATTTTAATAAAAAGTGAAAGGTATAATTTTTTACTTAACTTTACAAATTTAGTGAAACTTTCACTATCAATTCAATATCAGATATAATACATTTATTTTTACCTTATGGTTTCAAATCTACAAGTTTTTATTAAATATTGAAATACCAAAATTCAAATAAATGTATGTGTTCTTAGTACAACGGGGTTTTTTTTTATTTTATAGTTAAATCTAAATAATTTTAATGACTTTTTCTCTCTTTCACTTTTGAATTTTTAAACTGAACAAATATACTGCATATTGTTGTGTTTACATTAATTACTAATCAAATTACTTAATTTCAAGGCATTGAGATAATGTATATAAATATGAATCTAATTACAGTAGTAAAAATATTTCTGTTTGTATTTTTCTTGAAAATTCTAGTTGGATATACTTTGAGTCGAGAGGATCTTGGCTACCGATTAATTGATTGAAATAAAAACTTAAATTAATGTGCGAAAGAGATGCGTGTCAGGGGTCATTTTACCTTTCATTCAGCAATTATCATGACAGGAAGAAAAGTTGGTAAGTCTTGGTATCTTCATTTTACTTCAGTTATCCACCTTCAAACATGTTTTGCTGTTGTTTCATCAACATATTTAATATGATTTATTACAATTGATCCACACTGTTCTCTTCATGCAGACAGATGCAATTTTTTTTACCTCATTCTGAGGAGAGCATACATCTGTTACTATAAATAGATAAGGGGATTTCCTAAACGTCATAAAACAACCACTAAAAAAACTTTTTCAGGTACTACCCTTCCCACAATGCAAGTTGATTTCTTTTTAGTTAATTCTTAGAATGTTTAAAATTTTACTGCTAAGAATTTCTCTTAAATGGACTTAAGAAGCAAATTCCCAGCTAACAAAATAACGTTATGAGGACGTTGTCACAACTTTACATTTACGTCCCGAAAACGTCAGCATATAACGTCCCCCGAACGTCCCCCGTGTGGAGTCGAAATAACGTCCCCACAACGTTATTTTGGACATTCACAGGACCAAAAAATAACGTCCCCGCAACGTCTAAGTAAAACGTTTCCATAACGTTATCACACAACGTCCTCGGAACGTCCGCCGTGTGGAGTCGAAATAACGTCCCCACAACGTTATTTTGGACTTTCAATAGACCAAAAAATAACGTTCCCACAACGTCCCAGTATTAAACAGTCCCTACAACGTTATCTTATTGAAGGTTTCGACATTTGACCAAATTACACATTTAAGCACAATTGTGTTTGACTGCATATACCTTATTTGCTGTAATATATACGCCGCTCTCTAAAGAATGCCGGGTGTTTCATGATAGTGAAATAACGTAATCCCTTAAAAAGCAATTGAATTTTGTAACAGAGCTAGGCTTCGGAGTAAAGGTGCGATAGATACAAAGTTAGAGTATCTATTACAGCAAATATGGTATATTATATTTCTGGCCAGCTGTACCAAATACGAGATAGTTATCAACCAAACTTGAACAAAACAAAAATAGACAGTGACAGTTTCCATAAAATTATATTCACCTGTAAAAAGAAAATACAAGCAAAAACGAGATTCTTCATGTCTTCAATGCACATGTTTCTTCATTTCATCAGCGAAGCAGCATTCGGTAAAAGAAAAATAGAAATAAATTTTAAATAGATAAAACATTAAAACAATAGTGTCTATATTATAAACTCCGTATGAAATGCATTACTATTGAATTATTATATACAAAGGTTGTTTATGTAATTTATGTAATGTAACAATCTCATTAAAATCAATCTCTGATTTGTTTCTAAGGCTAGACCTACAGGCTATATTTCGGTTGTCACACATCCAAGCGCTGACGGAATCCCGTAGAGCTCCGTGTTCGCCGGAAGTTGTTACTTTCCCGTTGGAAATGAATGCTTTTAGATTTCTGAAAGCGAACACGGGGCACAACTGGATTCCGTATCTTGGATGAGTGACAAGCCAAACTTTTAAAGCCTGAGTTAACCGTGGGAACGAATTATAAATATGATTTTAATGAAATTTGTAATGGAATTGTTTTTTAATTGTTGGAATTATGTTATGTCGGAAAGGACAGGTCAGATATAAAGTATAAGTGCATATCATTAGTTTGTAAATACCTGAGAACAGTATTGGCCCCCTCTGTTTGGACGGAGCATGCTAGAAGACCCTGCCTCTCCTAAATCCAGTTCGACTCTCTCATCTGTCTCTAGCAGTCACTGTTGAAAGAGAATGTATTAATTTTATATGTATGTTAAATTTCAAATTTTATATTGTTTGTATATAATTACCTTTTATTAATCAGTTGATTAGTTTTCGAATGACACTTCTTTAAGTCATATGTACAACCTGTGATTCCAATGTCCCATTGTCGGCCATTTTAAATCTAATCGGTATGTTGTATATGTGTTGTTTGAGAAGAGGTATGTTTCTTAATACTTGTCAGAAATTATTATGGACATTATGTAATGATAAATTATGTAATTATGTAAATTATGAGATGATTTTTTGGTAAAGATTTCATAATAAATCGACAAACAATAGACTCATGAACATTATTTTTGTAACAACTAATTAATACGTCTTTATTACTCAACCGTGGTGAGATCACTCATTAGATAACACTGAGTTTGTTACACACGTGTGATACCACCGCGTGCTGCCGTAACGTCATAATCGGCGCGTGACGTCATAGTCGTTTTTGGTTGACGTCACAATGTTAGCCGAGCGACTGCAATAGCAGGTGACCTATTTGCAAGTGAGCGTCACTAACAACGATTTTCTTGCAATTCAGCGCTACTTACATCATTGAGTAATAAATAAAAACACTAAACTCGGTCCCGTTTGATAACATGTTTATGAAACTCGTGAATGGCATCGGTATTTTAACCATTCACTCGTTTAATAAACATGTTATCAAACGGGACATCGTTTAGTATTCTATATATATCTATGGGGATTACGTTACATGTACGTAATAATACATCCTCGGTTACCAAGGGTTTTATATATGCTCCGTTACTCTCCACTATAGTAACGGAGCTTATATAAAACCCTGGGTTACCGAGGATGGTAATAATATGGCCACCCGCTGTATATATAGATAAGTCTATCTTGTCAAGAATGTACAGTACCTGGCCAAAAGTGAGTCATCAAAACTTAAATTCCCATATACTTTCATGTCAATTAACCGTTGCGATAATAATTTACATTGGTTAATTATTGGCTGAATTGCTTACAAAAGGTGTCTACAAGTTAAGAAATCATCTCTGCTGCATAACCATAATTTCCATTATATATTCGGATGACAATTAAAAAAACTGCCGCTATTTAAACAAAAATGGCGGTCTATGAAGCAGCGGTATGACAAGCTGTACAGGTGTCGCTTCATCAGTTGTCATTCAAAGACTAATCAACGGGGTAATTAAGTTTGTATAGCAGATATGATCTCCTTGCTGTGTACAATAAGTAAAAATAAAAAGGACTTCTCAGTGTAAATTATCCTTCCAATGGTTAAATCTATGGGAGTTCAGCTTTGATGACTCTCTTTTGGCCAGGTACTGTAGACTGGTGTATGAAACTATATATTGTTATTGCTAAAAGTATATACAGTAGTGACATGCCAGCCATATTCGTACATTGCCGTTATCAGAGTTCATATATTTAGTGTAGCATAAATACAAGTGTTTAAAATATATATTTTCGTCTGATCCGGTTTGTGAATCCGGGCCCAGAGAAACACAGTGTTAAAACATGTATGAATATATCGTAAAATCATGGTATATGGTATAGTATAGTATGTCACTGCAATGTATGGCAAGGTGTGGTATGGTATGGTATTGTTTGCAATGGTATGGTATGGTATGGGATGGTATGGTATGATATAGTATGGTGTGATATGGAATATATTTTTTGTAAACAGCGACGGTGTTAACTCATATAAACTGAATGAGTGTATAACAAAACATGTCATGTGAAAGTTAATCAGTTTCATCTAAAGCAGGTTTAAAATATATATTTTCGTCTGATCCGGTTAACATTTTTTTTCAGGAATTATCTTGGATACCGTCTCACTATTTCTGTTAAAACATTAAATGTTTAATCCACGCAACGATAGCAAATTGATAGCATATGGTTGTGAAAACTGTCTACATGGTGGTCTATAATAAGAAATAATTCTATGTACAATTGTAGATAGATTAAGTTAAATAGACTCCAGGAAATTTAATTTAAATCAACTTGTCTATTTCAAATTCAGTTGCGAATATATCCGACACGGCACTGTTGATCAAATGCAAAAACCCATATGCATTTACAAATATTTCTTGAAAGCAATTGAATTTTCAAATATATACCATTGACAAGGAATTAAAGACACAGGATAATTCCTGTACGCACAAGTTAATTCTGCTTAATTCTATGTCGGTCTCACTCTACTAAATTAGGCTACTGTACAATACACTATTTTCACCCGATATGTGGCGTTGTTCATGAACTCATTTTGGAAATTTAATCAAATATACATGCCATAAGTTAATGGACGGTGACGTGATTTCCATAGACTTGCATGTTAATTTAGTCCAGGATAAATAACTTTCATAGATGCAATTTTTGTCTGATTAAATTCACATTTATCGAGGTTGTGAGGAATCATCTTGGCTGCAACCTCGTAATTTATATTTAATTTTCCGTTTTCTATCCAGGGATTACAGTACTTTCAACAAAATATACTGCAGTATATGGAAAACGTTTTTATTTAATGTACATGTGCAGGTGAATCGGATGAATCTATGTGAAATTGAAGTCAGAAAATGTAATTTATAGTATGTACTTCAAGCTGAAATGATTTCAAATAAAGCTTTGAAATGTGAGATTGATACAACGAGAACTTATGAAAATTATTTATCCTGGACTAAATTAACATGTAAGTCTATGGAAAAACGTCACTGTCCGTTAACTTATGGCACGGCACTGTTGAATTACAGTGAAGCTATCAGCATATGGAATCAAGGGCCATTAATCCAGTTACTTTGACGCATTGCAACAATCAAAATAAACAACGGAACTGAACAAAGCTTGCAGCCAGTGAACTCACAAACAGCTGATCGAACAATTTGGAACTCCGCGCAACACTTGTGACGGAAGACACGTCATCAAGCATGTTATGCCATGTCGTAACCCTGTAAAGAGTTCGGCTGTGTTTCTGAAACCGGGCGTGACAGTAAAACTGGGCCACTGGCATGCCTAAAATATTCGTCTATTGTTCAATCAATGTAATCACACTAAGCAGATATATTCTACTAAGAGAGTAGATGCAAATTTCATCATATTTATCGTAAATACAGTAGAGCCGTGATGCATAATATATAATATTCAGCACACGCTATGCAATGTGCGAGGACTGTCTTGCAGACGTTTGGGTTGATCAGCTGTCAAGGTATTTGTGACAAATATCATAGAGTATTTGGTCGCCCGTGTTTAATGTTAATATTGAATAGTGTTTATATGTAGGTAGATAACTTTACTTACTTGTAGTAATGAAGAGGCGCGCCAGTGAAGATAACACGCCATAAAATATTCCCATCGACGTCAAACATGGCGGCGAAAGTACGCGAAAGTGACGTCATCGTGGCATATGACGTCATATACATTTTCGTTGGCGCGAAAACGTTCGCAGCTTTTTTAATGCAAAACATTTTAGTAATATTTGGTACCATAATAAAATGTAGGCCTATTAACATTTTAAAAAAAATTCATTTATACTGCTTATAAATCGTAACTGAATAAATATTGCTTGAAATATATGATTGTATTTTCAATTTTGACATTAACATCATACGAGTCGAGGTCAAAACGTGTTCAGAATGTATTTCACTTATAATCATTGGGGTATTTATATACTAAATCAAGTATAAAGATTGATTAAAAAATATAAGAGGATGTAATCAATGTAGGATGTAGTCAAACGTCCTTACAACGTTGTGAGGACGTTATGCACCTAACTTGTTGGACGTTGTGGGGACGTCCGCAAGACGTCATATGTAACATTGTCAAACACATGTTGCAAAATAACGTTCTGAGAACTACAATTAATTTAATTAATCATAAAACCAACAACCATGACATGAATTTAGGTAATATACTTTCAAACTTCGAACAAGTATTTAAAAAAGTATAAACACACAGAAACATAGAACAAACTGTAAATTAATGAATATTTTAGATAAAACGTCCTTACATCGTTATGTAAACGTTGAGTTTGGATTTGAAAACTACGTTGCCAGGACGTCCTAATAACGTAACGTGTGACGTTGTGTCTTGGTAGTGGAATGACGTTATGACGAACGTTTTCATAACGTCCTAGTTACGAAATTTCCTGACGTTACCAAACCAGGACGTAAAAATAACGTTGTGAGAACGTCGCGTGTTAGCTGGGTTAATATTTTTCTTAGATTTAAGAATTCTTAAGAAATCTTAAGTATAAAACTAAGAAAATTCTAAGAAGCTTTGTGAATCCGGGCCCAGAGAAACACAGTGTATATCGTAAAATCATGGTATATGGTATAGTATAGTATGTCACTGCAATGTATGACAAGGTGTGGTATGGTATGGTATTGTATGCAATGGTATGGTATGGTATGGTATGGGATGGTATGGTATGATATAGTATGGTGTGATATGTAATATATTTTTGTAAACAGCGACGGTGTTAACTCATATAAACTGAATGAGTGTATAACAAAACATGTCATGTGAAAGTTAATCAGTTTCATCTAAAGCAGGTCTAAAACACGCAAAAACGACATGTTTCACTGTTATTCATCATTCTTTCTTTTAATTAAAGTTTTGGTCCATCATCATAATTCATACCAACACTATATTATGCAGACATGTGTAAATATCATATTCCTCATTCAGTAGTTACATTTTTTCTCATCATTGGCCGGATTCTTTTTTAATGTTAATGTTAACTGTCTGATTTAACTTTTTCCCATTTCAATAACGTCATTATAATCAGATATCAATCTAATAATAAAAACGGTATATTCTAAAATAAGTGAACAAGACAAAACAAGTTATGCCTATACCTTAAAGGTACCACCATACCTTCATATGCAGGCCACGTTCACAATTAGTGTTGACATTCTGGATTATCTAACTCAATTTACAATTATTTCTGTTTGTGTAACACGGGTTTGTGACGTTACAAAATAAACCATTGTATGTATTGTATTGTAAGTTGAGACGGCAAATGTCCTATTAAATTGTTCTCTATACGTTTTATCTGTATTATGAAAGAGCACCTGAAACCTTCTCGTACAACAATTGTAACCGTAGTCAATTGATTTGCCATCTGCGGCTTTCAATTTCTGGAGACATTATAAAGAGTCATTACCATTTCCAATGCGATTGTCAGACAATGGGGTACCGGTAGAGTTCTTCAAATATGCTCCCTCTAATTGTATAGAATTTTGTTTCATGCTATGTTATCCAGATTACCCTGATGCAGGACAGAGGGAATCATTATTCCTTTACATTAGTAAGGTGCCAGAAATTATCAATCTAATTACAGACCAATTACAAGGTGGTTTCCAGCGAGGTTTTCAAACGTGTAATAATATCTTTATATTGGATTCTATTGTCACCAAGTATTTATCGCTTCATAAGGACAGGGTGTATTGCGCCTCAATAGATCTGAAAGCCGCCTTTGATTCTGAATGTAGAAGTGGTTTACTGTACACACTTTGGCTTGCTAATATTAAAGGTAGAACTTTTAGATTGATAAAGAATATGTATTTTTTGATAAAGTCGTCCGTACTTCTTAAAGATGATCTTACATATATTTTGGACTGCCTTTTTAGTGTCAGACAAGGTTGTCAGTTGTCCCCGTGTATCGAAATTGGTATTTTACACATATTTATGTTCTTGTTTGCAGACGACATGACAGTATATATGGTTCGGTCACTTGAGTACAAAGGGGATTAGATAGGCTTAATGAATATTGTAACAAATGGCAGCTTGAATTATATGTGGATAAGACTAAGGTTATGGTGTTCAGGAAGGCAGACAGACTAAGGAAATATTATAAGTTTTTCTTCAATGGTTTACGGTTTGAGATGGTCCCATCATACACGCATTTAGGTGTTCAACTCTCTCTTGTACAAACTCTTGGTCAGTAACGGAGCAGATTTTAGCTCAGCAAGCGCTAAAAGTTATTTGTGTTATCAGATCTAGCGTACACAACTTATTTAGACTTCCATATAATTTATGGCTTGACATCTTTGACGTCAACATTTCTTATGTACGGCACTGAAATATGAGCTTTTCATTCTTCACCTTGTACATCTAGGGTCCACTATTATTTTTGCAAACTAATTCTACATCTTGGTCGATCAATACCTAATATAATTGACAGAGGAGAATTGGGACGCCATTCCTTACGGGTGAATCAGTTTCGTTAAAATCATTAAATTTTGGACAATGTTGTTATACCAACGAGATAACGTAATCTTTAAGAAAGCTTATGACTACCAATATTCTCTTGCTGAAAGCGGACGCAATTGTTGGGCACTTAGGATAAAACAGGTACTATTTTCTTATGGCTTTGGTTACACTTGGGTTTATCAGGATGTTGGTTGTTATAAATTTTGTATATCGCTTTTCAAGGAGAGGTGCATATCCATTGATCACCAGGAATGATTAGAAATAGTTATCGCAACCTAGAACTCTATTCATATTTTAAATCTTCTGTATCATTTGAACCTTATCTGTCATCAATTACACCGCCAGTATATCATATATTTGTGTAAATTTCGTTGCTCCAACCATTGTCGTTTATTTGAACAAGGTCGCAAATCTAATCTACCTCGTCATGAACGACGTTGTCCATTTTGCATTACTCCCTGTATAGAGTTCGAATATCACTTTCGTATAATCTGTCCTTTTTATGACAGTTTGAGGAAATCTATTCACCCAACTGACTATATAGAATACCCTTTATCCTCAAAACGTATGCAGATTCTTAAACTCTAAGGATTCTAAAGTACTGACATGTTTAGTTAAATAGTATTCCTAGGAAAAAGCTTTTTCAGTAAATCTGTGTAAGTTTGAAATAAGATTTTAATTTGCTACAGTAGGCATATTCAATGTCTCTCTGCATGTGGTGCTCCATGTACGTGTTATCGTGCTATTATATGCAATTTATAATGGTCCGGTGGCCCCCTTACAGTAATAAACACACATTCTCTGTCAGACTCCAATTTGTTTTTATCACTCTTATAGACGGTCAATAGTCAACAATCAGGGAATAATATTAGTTTGTTGTAACTCTTTTTGTAGAAGTAATTAAATGTTTGGTAGATAACTAGCAATGAAGTATTTGACATTTTAAAAGGTGGTGTTATTGATGTATCAACGTGGCTATTCTTATTATATATTTTGCCTTGGAATATTGTATTATTCCCTAACAGTTATACACTAAATTGGTGTTTAAATATAAATTTCCAAAGAAAACACGTACATGTATGTAAATAAAGAGTTGGTTCCCATTTTAGGTAGTAGATTTCAGAGCAGAAGTACCAGTTCCACAAATACATATCTATTGAGTGTTCGATGTGATCAAGAATCAATAGAATTATGCGATTACATAAAACTGATTCACTAGGGCCTGATACATTATTGATATTTCAATAAACAGCCGTTTGTCAAGGGGTTTGTACTCGTTCTACAGTAATATTCTACAGGATACTTGGTGTTATCAAGATTTTCAAGAGTTGGGAATTTTCAAATAACATTGATGGAATTAATAATTTGGACGACAGTTAATATAAATTACTTGTTACACTATTGGAGGCATTATATATCAACGTATTACTGTGAAGTTACAGAGCGACATCTTATACCTAGGTCAAAGACGTAATCCAAATAAGTCTCCTACTTAATCAAATGAATCAAATGAATTCCCAATTTCCAGCTGCGCATACAAGCTGTTTCGAATCCCAAGGGTGTTGCTGAATACTTGCTTTTTCAAGATGTAGACAATACTCAAGCTCAAATCCTACAAACGTAATTATAGAGCAATGAAATAGGAGCCCTAGACTGATACCTCCTCTGAAATGCCTATTACAGTTTTATGACTTTCCGCACAGATTATGCATTAGCAGCTAAATGCCAACCAGCACTTAAGGTAATAGAACTGCTTCTAGGGCAAAAAGCCGTTCCATTCATTCAGGGTATATTTTTATTCCTCTTGGAAAAGGAAATAATCTGCAAGATACATTTGATGTGTGGACACATGGATAAGGACGTGTATGTGTCATAATCTCGATTTCGTAATTCAGTCATTCTCAGTATATTATATACAACCATGTCGTGACAAAACAATCTGATATTACATGTTATGCTGCAAAATAATTAAGTAATTTGTTGTAGATATATTCGCCAACAATATATATAATTAAGGTAGGGAGAAGGATTTGATTCAGTGTGATTGATTTCATACACGGATAAAGCAAGTTATTTGTCAAATGATATAACATATTATTAACGTATGTTAGTTTTTCATTAATGAAAGATAGATTAACTACCATATAAACATTAAAAAAGGTTTAAAATTGCTTTCACGTTTTACTGGTTGAAGAGTCCTTGGATAACCAGGATTGCTAACGCTGTGCCCCACACGTAGGCTACATAGGCTGCCCGTTGAAACTTATTTTCATTTTCTTTTCAAGAAGTAAAAGACAGATGAAATGGAGATTATAACTTGGAGATTTATTAACCCTCCGACAACTACATATGAAATTGGAAATGTTCAAACTTAAATAATGTATTAAGTAAAGCCTTATGAGTTACAGAGCCAAAGACTAAAGTTTTCGTGTGTTTGGGAAGGTAAAATGAATCAAATACATGTTGTTTCATCCTCTGGTCAAAAGCAGTTGTTAACTCTCAGTACTCGTTTTTCCTGACTGGTTCGTGTTGCTGAATGTTAAGACTCCAATGCCCCAAGCCAAACAAGGCACACACCGCGTCAGCATTTCAGCTCGATTACTGTAGTTGTACACTTAGAGGTTTGTTTAAAGATATCAGATAACAAGTTCGAATCTGTCACCTAATCGATATGCGTGTGGAATGTCTTAGGCCGTGTTGTGTTCTGGGCACTGAATGTAACTGAATACCAATGTTATTATTATTTCAGCACATCTAAGTCTTCCACAAACACTGCAACAATTTTAGATCTGGAAACATGTACCTATGACGGAATACAGTTTCTATGGTAGTTGAAATAAAATAATACAACAATAACATTATGAGACAGTAAATATGTGGCAGTGAGGAATCATTCTTTACAATTCAAATGCATTTAGGATTGCATGGAATATAATAACAAATACCATTGCAGTAATCTAAATCATACGTTATCGGAATAAATGATTTGTAGGTCAAGTATTACCTTGAAATACATTAACTTAAATAATAATATTCTAAAATGTTCGTTTTTTAGTTCGTTGTTTACTATGCTTATATTCAATCACTTTATTAGTTCCATAATTCCTCTCCTGAAGATTGTCACAACCAAAACGTCTCATAGGGATTATTCATGATTCATTATGTACAGGAATAAATCAGACAATTTTATTATTTTTAACAATGACTTTTTTAATAATATCAATATCATAAACATTATGGGTTAAAATAAGTGAAGTTATGTTTAACGTTAGTCTATTAAAACGGGTTCATTAGTTGACATTGACCATTGCATAACTACATATTTGACACACCTTGTGTAGAGAAGCGGATCGTTACAACATTCTCTTACTCTTTTATTTGATTATCGTTGATGATATATTGATTATCATTGATAATACATTCCAACTGCTAAACAGATTGTTTATTCTGTCATGCAATATACTGACAACTGCTATGTTGCAATATAAAATCAATTTCAAAATCGGTTTGTCTTTATTCAAATTAACAAACGTTATAACAGTTTATATGTACATTTGACGTATATTGTTAAATTACTTAGTATTTAAATTGCAACAGTATTGATAATATGTAACAGGAAAAGACATTCATCACTGATATAACTAAAAGACTGCAAGACCACTTTCTTATCCCGGTCAATTGTTGACTGCCTCATAAGTCTAATGTCATGTTAAGGTCCATTTGTATGTGTAGGATATTTGTACAGGCACAGTGAAACAATGAAAGGGAAGTCGATCCTGTTTATGTAGATATAACTACATGAGGAATATTGGCAATTGTTGTTATCAAACCTACACGAACTATCATATTAGCATATGACCACCTTTATATATGTTCCGTTAACGTTTTCAGAAAAGAATTGGGATATGCACATGGTGTTTTATACATCATTTCAATATATTTCTGAACAACTCATTCAGTATTTGAGAAATGTTTGTAACAGTTGCATTTCGATTATATTAGTCATTTGTTTTTACATTTGATCGACAAATTAATCATTAGAGCCAATATTGGAACATATATTACCAATCCCATGATAAACCTCTCTCTTTGTTATTGATTGACAATTATAACTGACTGTATACATAGAGCATAGCGTCACAGAATAATTAGATTCCCTTATAACCACTAAATATTGAATTATCCATTGGAATGGAGTATCTAATATAATTCTGTAAGTGGGCATAATATTTACAAATACAGCGTTCCCTGAATACCGATAACTCGTCTTCAATGCAAACAAAACTAGATATAAGATAAACAGCATGTTTATTGAAAATATTGATATTGGCAGACATATACATTACCTTATTCGATGGGAGGGATTTTGTAATATACACATACATACCTTGACATAATACTTACATTTTCGTTGCATTTACGCATCATTAAATACAGGGTACATTTCTGTCGAGATGAATTTATCAAGGGGAATAGCAATATTAAACAATAATATTTATAAATATCGATACACAGATCCTCATTGTTCGAACTTGGTATTCAGGTCAGCAGAGAAGAATTATTTTTTTACGAAAACAGTAAACTCATTATTGTGCATTCTTTTTTCCTAAATATATAGAGACGAACCGAACTTTGGATGAGGTTCACATACCCATTTTATTCGGGTTGCTGTTAATCTTATAAAAATGTCGCAACAAGGATAATAGCATGCATATATGACATGCATGAAATCGAAACAGCACCGAATGAGCATATTATATTCACTGAAATCAATTCATTAACTATAACTGGTCACAGTTGCAGTATCAGCAGGACAATGACAACTCATGTACAGTGATCTCACCAATAACTTCATTTATCATATAATGGAGGGTGTTATCTATGCAATAAAGCAATCTGATAAATTTGGTATCCAAATCTGATAAATATGCAAAACAGGTCAAAGGTCAAATACACGAACTACTTTTGCAGAATATTCCACTTTTTTCGTGCGAATCCTAAAACTGTTTACGTATCATTGAAAAGCGTAACCGGGAGTTTACCAGAGTATTTCCGCTTGAAAGAATGGATATTCGAAAATACGAAATCATCTTGTATGCTACACTGTGCAATCATAGTGTTAACAAAGTCAAGATAATTGTAGATTTGTTTTAAAAAATCATTCAAAATTCCAATGCGCTATCCAACAGCATCAGCAAGTAGCTGCAGTGTCCCGTGTACAAAATGAATCTTGATGTGTCAATGTGTGACCTACTGACGCGCCTCGTTGATCGCACTAGCATTTTGGCAGTTCTTGAGGGCTGAGCATACGGTATTAGGTACATTAATAGGTACTTATTGTCATAAACAAAGGAAACAACCCCACCTCATAAATAATTACCGTTTAGGTGCGAAAGATACTGTTATTCAGCAATCCGAATCTACCCGGCAACGCAGCTTCCAAAACGTTGAAACTAGAGTTACTTCCCTTGTTTTAGGAACGTGACCAAATTATTTATGAGTGTTTTAGATAGATGCTTATGAACTGATTGAAAATATCTCCATGAACAAGAAACCAGGGACCAACTGTTGATTTTTTAAAGAATCGCGCACATGTGTTTTTTTAAAATTGTTTTAATTAAAAATTATTTAAGGCACTTCACAGCCGATGTCGTGACCATCACTTTGATGTACCGTCTGTGATATTACTCCGCTAAAACGAGGTCAATTCTCTTTCCACTTTTACTACAAAAACACGCTTAATATAAAAGATAATGTATTATGCTCGCCAAAGGCTCACATAATAAATGTTTTATTCCAAAAATATGATATTAATGATACGGAAACACACTTGGTTAATAATCTCTATATCAACAATGTCTTTGTCGGCTTAATTAGTTTTATGATTGACAGTTCTCATTGAAGGGACCAAGGAGACATTTTATCTGAATTAATAAAATTGTTGACTGTTAAGTCATTGATTTGTACATATTTATTATCCCAGGAGTAGTCCCGCAGTAGTTAGACTCGGATTGTCAACTGTGACATCTTGTTTCGTTAAATTCATCATATTGACAAGAATTCACATTGCCACGTCATAGTAAAAAAACATTTTTTTTGAAAAGCATGCAACGGTGGTGAAAAGTTTGAATAGTATAATCAAAACAAACAAAAAATACTTCTGGGCAAGAGTCATCAGAGTCATCATTTGATTGGCATGGTATTGTGTCCATGTTCATTGTGCAGTGGTTGAAATAAAAATAATTGTTTTGTTACATATGGTGATATGATTTTTCACTCTATAATATCTTTGGTGGGGAAGGATAAAACGCAATGAACGTCATAAACGAAAGGTTTATCAATGGACGTATACCGGGAAAGAATACGATAATCCATCACCAACCGAGGCAGCTCAATTTACTCCATTGTTACATTATAGGTACACACAAGTACATTGCCATATATTTTTGTTTATTTTATGGACACGTTTTGTGACCAGATTGTTGTGTAGAACACAACTCCAGTTAAAATCAGTAAAGAGTGATATTGGCATCATTACGTAAAGGTTTAATGAACTCATGGTTCTCAATTGAACTAATTTGCAGTTTCTACATGCGATAAGCTCTATTGATCTGATTCCTAAACAAATAGATTGTTATTCATCAAATAACTAAAGTATTTCACCATAGCACACTAGGAATCGGTTGACCATGTACATTTAAAAGTATCATTACATGGTTATTGAAGGCCAATGCTCTGCCAGCATTTAACAGTACAAATACGTCCTATAAATAAATCAAACCAACCGTTACTAAAATTAGTAATTATAATGGTGATGTGGACTGCAATTCTCCCTTGCAATTGGTAAACACTTTTGGGAGCCTCAATCAAGCTTGCCAAATCTGTAATCGACCATTGAATCGACCAATGATATTGATTAATAAACAAGCAAATATATGGCATTTGGATTGTTGTGATCAGAAGTATGAAAACACACTTTACAAATACAATATATCATCTCCTAAATACGGATACGTCATAAAAGACGCATGCTGAGATTATGTAGTCTGTCAAATGAATAGCATCATTACCTTTACATGCAAACTAATCTTTAATTAATGCAATTTCTCTTTAATCGCAACGTTCACACATTTGTTTTTAGAAGGACACGTTAATTCCATGGTAAATATCATCCTGAGTCATCATGTTCCGATCTTCATGGGTAAAATATGATAAACTGTCACATAGCAGGATAATAATAATAATACACATATAGACTATGAAGACGAAACGACATGTGAACATAGATTGCTTTCAATAATAGCGTTTTAATTGTTATATTGATGAAGATTGGATTCCCAAACGAGTTCAACATATTTTTCTAATCAGAAATAAGGAGAAACTACTGAAAATTGAATAATAATCCAAGTATTGAGTATTTGTTTGTGTATAGTGAGCTCCTTAAACTGATTCAAATTCGCGCCATAAGGTATGAACTACAGATGTTGCCCTTTCCTTCAAAGTGACGAAACGAAATGATATTTTTCAATTGTGGATAATACAAAATCTATATCGTCATAATATCCAAGTATGATGATCACTGGGGCTATTCAAAAGTTAACCATCTTCAAAGAACTTTATGCTCATGTGTGAAGCTGTAGAACAGAAATGATTATCAAAAGGTTTTTGATCAAAGGTGATAGTGATTTACAGAACATGAAACGAATACGAATCATGGTTTGACAAGAGCGTTCATTCTCAATGTCTAAAAAAACATATATGCTTAAATTATATTGACACTTTTTTACTGTATTTGAGAATAATTGTGAACGTCTATTCAAATGTTATCCGATTGTAATATGAATATTCCTAAATATATTTACTTCAAATTTGATGCACACAAAATCCTGCCATATGATCTACTTACTAATATAATCTATACCTAAAATGTGAACAATGTATGTTCACACACATACAAAATAAGCATGTTCATTATTGCCCGTGGACAGTTTTCCAAAAAGCTATAGAAAAAGTGCAAACAAGTTTTAAAAAAAAAATTATTGGGGTTGGTATATATGCTGCAAATAAGGCTATTCTTTGGGAATTGAACGATACTGTTTATTCATAAAAACACAGATTAAAGTACATCTATATGATATGCTTAAGTTGCAAGATGAAAATTGTAAAATAATTTGGGTTTCTCACGTTCGTGAGATGTTATTTATAAGTGGTTATAGCTATATATGGATTGTTGAAAATGGTGGTATCTTCATTTAAAAGACGATTGGTTGATATGTATATACAATATTGGAAACAAAATATTGAATGGTCATCTTATTTGACACATTATTCTTATATAAAGAATATATTCAATGTGAAGAATATCTCCATAACTGGAAAATAGAAACTTAAATAGATGGATGTGTAGATATGATCGTCCTAGCACAATATTGGTCATGTGAAAACTATGTATTTCTTCAATTGTACCATTGGCCATGCGGCCATAAATACGAAATAAATTTGTTCTTATGAATTGTGTCATATCCATCCCAAATAGTGTTTGTATTCAATAGATTCTAAAGAACATTCCTCAATTGAAATATAAGCACCTGGCGGCATTATGAGAACACCAGGTCTGTCAATCAGAGAATATATAAAACAATTTAACATTAAACATCATCATATTCTAATGTGAATGATAAAATCAATCCGAAAGTCTTGTTACGCTCACCTGAAAAAAACATTATCAGTATAAACGTTGACTTAAATGAAATACATAGATAGATGGTATAGAATAACATTGAAGGTTCAAGGTGATAGACAGTTGCCCAATGAGCATGACCAACATACGAAAATGGCTTGCATAATAACTGAACGTTTCGTGTAAAGTGAAAATCACTAAATAATTCAATTAATACAGTTAGACCTAATCATTAAACCACATTCTATCAAAGACCGTTACTGTTGTTTTATATCACAAAGTTATTGTGATATACTTGTCTTAACCACAGTTCAGAATGTATGGAGTGTTTGGTAACATTTGGACGCATTTCAGTGTCAAATAAATCAATAATGTAGAGAGTATGTGAGTTGTAAAATAGATTAAAACGAGATTAAAATGAAGGTTGATATATGTTTCACACATAATCAATTTGTTTGTATTCAGAAATGTTTGATTTTCTATTACTGAAGTATTTGTTTTATTTGATGCAAAAAATAATCAGGCATTTTACAATAAGTAAAACTACATTATTCATTCATTAGAAAAATCCTTGCCGTCATCTCCTTCAAATATTTCCATATTTAAACCACTTCAATAAATCACGTACACTAAGCACATACTATGATAAGTATAATGTAAAATATATGTTCATCACGAATCTAAACTTGTGCAGGTTCCTAGTTAAGGAAATAAAAGAGGTTATTGGCTATTTGAAATCGATTTCAAACATTCGGCATGTGTTCTTCGTAACTGGTCTCGTTACTGATCATTAAGTCTTCAGTGCCTTAGGCCACACAGTCTCAAGAGAGGAAGTCACCAACCACGTCAACACTTCAGTTTGATTACTGTGGTTGTGCACCTGGAGCTATGTTTAATGACATCAAATACGAAATACGAGGCAGTCTCTTGATTAACACAGGTACATGTAGTGCTGACTAGGATTAAAGAGGATTCCATGTGAAGATGTTACAGTATTATATAATCATAGATCAATATTTCACCACACTTGTACATTGAGTGTTTTGATGAACAGTTATAAAAAAATTATTCATATTCAGTAGTGTACTTTAATACATGATTCACTAGTACATGATGGACAGTTATCATTCACGGTTCACTAGTTTTATGATTATTAGTTCTCATTAATGTAACCATTGTGCACTTATCTGCATAATATTGTGGTGTGCAGTCATCGATAAATAAAATCAGTTCGATTTTACATTACCATTCTCCTTAACAGCAGTTTACTAAAACAACGAGTTCAGATATGTGTATTGCATCTTAAGCTTTGCATTTGGTTGAAGGGAGTATGTCGATGGGCATAGTGCATATAGTCATCTTTTAGGTACGTGCACTTCGTTTGTGAGCAAGTGTACAAGTTGTCCCAACACCACCTCGACATGAAAATACGAGTTTGACTCATGTGTACACTTAAACATCTGCACATTTTGCATGTATAACATGGACGTTTTAGGAGAAACGAAAAACGGTTTGTATAACATATTTAAACATAATATTCATTTAGATCTATATGCATAATTACAAAAACCCAATTATTTATAAAACATATTTGAATATATTCCGAGGGGTAAGCGTGCCTTTGTCATAACATCCTTTATTTTCATCTGCCATTTTGCATAATACGGTAAGGAAATCCATTAATAACATGGATATACTTATGTTAATTATCAATATTATTAATTATATACATTTTACATCGTCATGTGCTGTGCATGTGGCACCATACAGTTAGAAACAAGCCAGGGTATCCTAATTTACGTACAAAATGACAGCAAAATTGGTGAATAACACCATCTGATGTTTACAGCTGGAGAATGTTTACAATAGTAATGTGTAATGTCACTTAGACGTTTAGAGGATAAAAATTGGCAGTTTCTTGTTCGACTCTTCCAAGTAAATTACTATTTTTTATGAGGCTTCTACTTTTGTTCTCATTTGATGTTTCTTATGACACACATAACTACAATATATTTTATCAGTGAAAATTTAATCTGTTGTAAGCATCCACTAAGGGAGAGTACCAGGAACGGTTCTATTCCTGCAAAATCAAAATTGTGTTTTATATTAGCTGTGATGATGCAACATGGTCATTAAAGAAGTGTTTTCATTCAGACCAACCCGTATAAACTTAACAAAAGTACAAAAGAAAGTACATGATTCATTTGGTATTAGCATATCATGATTTTCAATTACCAATATATTATGTTTTCGACGTAGTCTAAAACTGAAAAGTGCAGGCGTTAAGTCATCTTCGTGGCTTTTACATTATTGTTTTTAAACTGGAGGTTTGTCTCAAATCATCGTAATGCAAGTTCGCCATTCAGCCATTGATGACCTTGACATGACCCGGATATCCCATATTCCGCTTCCCGGACTTTCTAGCGAGAACATAGGCCGCAGTACAGCCGGATAAATTATATGTAGGTGTTGTAATATGTGTTTGTATCTGTAGTTTCACTCTGCGGTTCGAACCTGCCGATTCATAGGTTCTGTCAACATTGCTGGAATTAATAAACGATTTTAAAAGGTGAGTTTTCGCTGAATTTCGTGAGCGTCGAAATCAGCTTGCAACTGTGGAGGTTGCGACATACGGACTGTTTTGTCGCTTAGCTTTTGAAATAATGATAGGATTGTGACCATTTATAGCTCATTTTGTAGGGAAATCATTTAGCTTTCGTGCCGTAGTCATCGACTGTGCCATAACAATAGTTTTAATGCGAAATATGAGTTTGAATGAGCATGTGGTGGTTTCGTCGTTACAACCCTTTCCTTTTATATAGCAATAGGGTAAGGTCTATTTAGGTATATGTCCTCCAAACGCTGTTTCTAAGCGATACACGGCCCTGTGGTTTTGTTTAGATTGGTAAGAAATTTGATACAGAATACCATTGAGTTAGTGAGTGAGTGAGTTGGGGTTTAAAGCCGCTTTCAAGAGTATTTCACTGTGCTATCCCGCCCCGAATACCATTGAGCCAACCGTGAAGCATGAAAGAAACATTTTATTACTCGCTAAATATATAAATATGTCTTAACATAATTAGTCATAGTAGTACATCTATGAATAGTTTAATGTTATCGAGTTTTACCATGTTCGGCTTCAATCAGTTTAACAAACACCTTAGTCATAAAATTATGACATGTACATTATGAATTAATTAAAATTTCATCCAGGTTTAATGTGATTGGAATAATATTTCATTCTCCATTTCTTCTCTTCCAGTAGTGCTGAAACATTCTCTAATCAAATATTCTCAAGACATTTTTCAAACATATTATCATAACAAGATAAAAAAAACCCCATAACAACATAAATAAGGACTTGATTAATTTCCACTGTCCATACTTAATATTACATTCGTCCAATTTACACTTTTCATCCCGTTTAAAACCGAAAATAGACAGAAGGTTTTTTTAGAGACGAGAGTTTGATAAACAGTTTTGATTAATTTAATTTCCTGGAGGGAATTTGATTTAAATAGGAATCCATGTCAGTGAAAGAAAAAAGTGTGATATTGAACTGCCTGTAGAGAATTGCCCTGAACTTCCTGTAGCATGATCTCACAATATGGTGAATAAGCGTAACCAATGGCAAAATTATAGTCTTGAATCAATAAAAAGTGTTCCAAAACGAATGTACACTGGTCGGCTACGCGAGCCCATTTCGCTTCGATGTGAACACCTTAAAATGGCCACTCGAAGATAGTTCGCAATGAAGTTTCACACCACCGTCGCTTTATATGTCGCATCATGTTCTTCCGATATGCATAAAGCGTGCTCTATGAATATTGCTTATGAAATGACGTACCGTTCACATAACACTATTTTGTATCAACTTTAATAATAAATGCCAAGTTTGCGGGGAAAAAAACATGCAAAAAACGTTCTATAACGCCTTTACAATACTTGTGACAAGGAATAATCCTTATGCATGCCTTCTTCTATCTGTTGTCAGGTGTGCTTCATCGCAAGAAATTAACGTTAAGATGCATGGACTTAGGTTTAACATGGACAGTTATATAAGAATTGATTATCTTTATCAATGATTCAATTCAATATTAACTATTCAGGTTATATCCCTTCTAGTCTTGAAGGGTTTGCTGTGCTCCTCCATTGTTTTGTTAGACGTTACCTTGTAAACGGCGAGGCAATAACGTATTTGAAGGGCGTTTACAAGGGACACACACAAGAACAGGAAGATTTCTGGATAACCACTTTTTAATGTGAAAATACACAACGTTTCGGAATGTATACCTACACCGTCATCAGGTGAGATCGAATGACATCAGCATCAAAAGCATTAGATCCAAATTAATTTCTGAAATATCATTAACAAGGTAAAGTAAATATAACTCTAATATGCTTCTCACTAATTTACTATTTCAGATGAGATCATCCTCGCTTACCCAGGGTTTTATATATGCTCCGTTACTCTCCACTATATCACAGTGGAGAGTAACAGAGAGTAACAGGGTTACTGAGGATGAGATGAGGTATATCATATTTCTTCTCGCTTTGCAAAAAGGAGTTACAGTTCTTCTTTATTTCCTTAAGTTAAGTTCAGGTGCAGGTCGCCACTGCATTGACACAGGAAAATTAGGAAAATGCGGCAAGGCTTAAATTAGCCAGTGATAGAGACTGGAGAAAGTTATGTTTTGCAGAGGGAAGTTTGTCAAGTATATAAAGATTAAATACTTTGAAAATATAACTGTAACATCAATGAAGAAATAATAATTTACAACCTTCAAAATGATAATTAATTAGTTTTATATCCCCCTGAAACTATGTTAAAGATGGCTTGATTTTGTGTAAGTCATTGTGTAATAACGAACCGCTATATGATGTATTTCCTACGTACGTTGGCAAAAGGCCTATTGATTGATTTGCAAATGCATAGTGCAGATCCTGATTCCTGTGAGAAATACAATCGATTGCCTATTACGAATTTAAAATCAGACCATCATCTTATCACTGTTCTGCCACCAAATTACTGCTGGGTGGACAGAGACAAGTCTTAAAATGTGTCATTTACCCAGGGGACTGTGAATAAACTATTTAAACCATCCGATTATCCAGATAAGGTATCTGATTACCCAGAAAAGGTATATGATTACCCAGATAAGGAATCTCATTATCCAGGTAGGTATCAACTACCACATCCGGTGATGAATCAGTGTAACTGAACGCAATGCTGATTAACAAAGTACTTTTGTATACTACTCAGTAATATTGGTTTAGGATATGCAATAAACGTTGTTTTATTATTATCATTAACTGTATTTCTAAAGCACTTCAGTAAGGTGAGGTGAGGAGAAACGCCGCTCTCAAGAGTATTTCACTTATATCACGGCTGCTAGTATTATTGCAGGGAAAAAACCCGCAACACCTTGTGGCTATGCATTGTGGTGAAACCTGCAAGCATCGGCTGGAACTAGCAAACCATACTGCACTAGCCGTAGTTACTTTGCTGTCTTATGTGTGGATTGTATAAGTTCATGTAAGTTCCAGTAAACAATAGAAGATTTAAAATGTAGATCATAAATCATGAACTATCATAGAACAAATTCAATCCTTTCAGTCATTGCCTAGATCCTTATATATAGGGCCATCTGCTCCATGAAGTCTCCTTTACAATCTGAAAGCAATGGTACCCTTAATGATTAAAATCAAACGGTTTCGTGGCAATGCGTGTTCCTGAAGCATCTAGGGAGTAGAATCAACATTAAACTATGACAGTGGAGGTTATTCATGACATGACTTAGATATTGGGTTGTTTCTACATAGCTATACTATTAACTAATTATCTATTTTATGACCTTGGGTATCTATTGTTAATTCGTTATTGTCATGGTATTGATATGGGCCTATGAAGAAGTATTAAGAAACAATACATTGGATATGTGTTAAAGTCAATGTAAAACAGAACGGATGTTTCTATAGTGTTAGGGATCTATGCGAATCTGAATGCAAGGCCAATTGGACATAACCCACAATTCTGTGCGCTACCTCAACCCGAAAGCAATTCAGAGGCAATGTAGTCCCGAGTGGAGTGGCTTTTTCTCTTACTTGTAAACATTGTGTGTCACATGTGATGGTTCAAATGAAAGGTCTTATACTGTTGTATGTGTTGGGTATTTTTCTTGGTCTTGGATGTACTGCTATGATGTTGGTGTGAACAGGCAATTTGACCTTGAATTGAAGATGGGGCGTCACGGACAGACCTTGAAGAGAGGGTGACCGAAAATGCCACGAAACCTATGCTAAATTTTGGCCTAAAACGTTGGTTATGAGATATAAGGAAGTGACTGTATTAGAAAGACAATAATGATAGAACTACCTGAAATTAATTCCGGACTGGGGACAATTGTCTAACCTCCTTTTGATAAGTCAGATGCCACCATAGGCGATTAGCTATTGAGGAACCCCTTTTCCCAAAATAGCGCCATTAAAACAAAGTTCAATACTTCATAACTATTATTTCTAGTAACATATTATGATAACAAAGAATTAAGTGATTGTTTCGCAAAAGGGAGTATCCAGCAGTGCAAATCACCCCCATCTCAGTTTGAAATGTATAAACAATTTCACTGCAATGACGTCATTATATTTATAATATGAACCTTTTTCCTTTCTTAATGAAACTATTTAAAGTTAAGATGTTTACTGTAATGGGGGAGGGTGTTGTGGGGGTTATGGCATTGGTTGACATGCTCGGTTATGGATCAATAGGTCCATGGTTCGATTCCCGTCGGAGGCCTGCGTGAAATGCCATACAGCATTTAAGTGCAGTACCATGGTTCACTGGTTCCATCTAATGCTCGAAGGTTTAATCATAATGCATAGCTGAATGAACAATGCGGTTGCTGGCTTCCTCCCTGCAATACTACTAAACTCCGTAATATAAGTGAATACTCCTGAAAGCAGCTCAAACTCATCTCACCTCACCCCATCTCACCTTAATTTGATAATTCATTCCAGTTTTTCAGTGTATCACCAAGCTTCAAAGATCCTTTTTAAAGTATTTCCATAGTCTGATAATACAAAATAATTGATGACATGATTACGTCATATTGTAAATTTTCATTGTCCTCGCTTAAGGTTGTATTTTTTCATTTAACATTTTTTTAGAGAAGCTTAAAACAGAAATCAATGTGGCAGATCAGATGACAGATGTTTTTGATTATGAGTTTGATAAACAATTTCGAGGTGATGTATGATCGAGGAACAATCTGAAATTAAACAACCAATCAAAGCTTTAACAATGGCATGCTGAACAGTTTGTAACAGATTTGCTACATGCATGTTAATTCACAAAAGGCAAACAATCAAATATGGAATTTGATATGCCGAAATATTTTTGTCATTTACTCCTCTGATCTCTCATAAATCATTGATGATCGTTGTTTATTTTAATCTGGGATAATCGTTTTATTTAGTTATTTAAAACAGGATTTTGGACATTGAAGCATTCTCGGGACAAAAAGTGTGGGAATCCGCTTGCCGGATTCATGAGGATACGCCAATTTTTGGGAGAATCCGGATGGATCCGGCAAATGGACACCACCACTTTTTGTCCTGTGGTTAATATTAAGATGATTCACATTACAAATTTTTTTAGATTACGCTTAATGATTTTAGGTATTTCATTCCCTCAAATATATAATTATTTATTACCAACAATTGCAATGATATCAGGGTTAGCCACAGCACAATACCATCTTGCAGGTGTGACACGATGTCATTAAAATGTTGATATTTATGTAATGCCCTTAATTGTATGGCCCTTTAACAATTAGAACACTACATTCGTATCTTTTCATACACTATCAGGTCATTTACAACATACTTAGCTCATTTGGTCCGAATGACCCAACTGGCTTATTACATAGCATAGTGTCCGTCCATCCGTCCGTCCCTGAACGTTTTGCTTTTTATACTTCTTCGCCAGAAGGCAAATAGCTCGGACATTTGTGTGTAACCATTGAGGATAACAAAGTATTGTCAACTGCAAACGATCATTTTTATAGTTATGATAACATTTTGAAAGGCAGATTTGTTTATTAATCTTCATTGGCGAAGGCGTTTACAACAATATATTAGCTTCAGTAGCTACCTATATCAATCACTGATTTGTTGATTGTTCAGATTGTATCAACACCAACACCAAGTCGAGATGTTTAGAAAATAATTATGATTATGACATTTAGACATGTTTGACCTGATATTTACAATAACAAATCAGCACATTTTGGTATGTTCAATATAGATGTTTAAGAAAAGCTACCCTTTCCATAATAAGATAAGTTACATGTTACAACCGAATGTAAAGTATCAAGAAATAGTATGGGACTATTTCAGTGAACTATAGATATATACAGTTCTGTTCGACAGCGGCATCTGAATGTCATTAACAGTCAGCGAATGACACCATACACTTACCACTTCACCAGCGTATCCTGTTTTAAGGCAGAAATGACAGCAAAACTGGTGAATAACACAAATTGGTGTTTGCAGATGGAGAAAGTTTACAACAGTAATCACATAATGTCACTTACAGGTTTAGAAACAAAAATGGGCGATTTGGTGTTGGACCCTTCCACAAACCTTACAATTATCTCTGTAAGCAAAGCCACAATTGTATATTTATGAATAATACTATCTGTGTTTATGTAACATAGTCGTGACAGAAACATTTTCTTTCCAACCAACAGGCGAAAAATATGTTCAACCATGATGTGACGTATAGAGATAACGGTGGTTTGCAAAACGGTGTTATAACTTTTATCAAGAAATATGTTCTCATAACAACTGGTCAAGGAACTTTTCTTCTCTGATTGTGTGCAAGTCGGTTAATAGGTGTAATTCTTCCGAAAACGACGTTAAACCACAAGTCTAGCTAACTTTACTTCTGTATGTATTCATTCATTAATGTAAAAGTATCAATACGACGGGACGTTGAGATATACATCATATCATTGACAACCACAAAACAAATAAGAGTTTAAAACCACTTCAGTCAGTGCATATCTGTTATGGCATCAGCCCAATGCTATAAATGTCCTCAGCAATATGAAATCAACGACACCCTCGCTGGCTATAATTAAACTGTTCCGTGGTGATGCGTGTTCCTGAAACTCGAGGGAGTAGAATCAGCAATGAAATATGACAGTGGGGATATTCATCAAATGGATTGAATATGGGAGCGTCTCCACAGAGCTATAACAATATTTAACCTTCGGCCTATTTCGATTGACCTAGGTCACCCATTGTTGATTTATGTCATCGTTAAACTAGGAATATGCTCCTGGGTTCGGAAACACTGCTGTGATAATATGACCACATCTAGGGTGATTGTTTAAGTTTCGTTTTATTACTAAAATACCTCGGAGGACTTCCTACAGTATAGAAAGTTTGAAAGTTTGTTTTGTATTATGTGAATAGAATTTCTAACTGACAATTCAGTGAATGGACCAAACTTATTATTTATATTATTACCACATATAATTGCTGCATCGTTTACTTTTTTTAACTAATGTTTGGCGTATGTAAGGAGTATATGGTCGAAGCTTGTAATATCAGGTTTCATATAAATAAATTATCATTGGATTACAACAGTTCTGCTACAAATATAATCGGACAATTAGTGTTGCATTCCATGTCAAATACTAGGTGCTTGAATTATTAGAAGCTTATATATATCATTGGATATTAAAGAAAATTGAGCGTCACACCATATCCATCATCTAAGTTTGCTTCAAAATTAAAAACACACCACATTGGCTACTATATAGAATATAACTGTTGAACTATGTTTGCAGAGGAAATACAATATTTAACTTCTTGAAATAAGAATTAATGCATTTAAATGTATTCCGTGATATTTCATCTGAATAGAAATTCAAATATATGGTTGATTATTAATCAGGATCGAGAGAAAAATAAAATAATGATTGTCGAAACCCAACATCTGAGAACTCATATTTCACTTAGTTGTTCGACATAAAGTCTCTTAACAATTAATAACCAATGGTAATTAGTAACATTTGTAATGAAAACATGCACTCTTATTTTGAAAGAATGTGTCAAATGCAACGTTTTGCTATATGAATAGAAAAGAACATCAGAACAGCAACTTGAACTACTTCAAGATAAGCAGTGTGTTTACACCAACATCACCAAATTTATCCTATTTCTTTATAATTATAGGCCACTCCTTTCTTACAACATATAAGTTGTATACATATTGATATCTATTGTTCAGGGATTTGATGCAGAAAAACCACTGAATTAGCTGTCTATTATTTATTTTATAATATTGACAGGACAAAAAAGGGTGGAATCCAACTTGCTGGGTCCTTTCAGATACTTCCAGATCCGCCTAATTTAGGCCGGTTACGGATTAATCTAGAAGGATTTGGCAAGCGGATTCCACCATTTGTGTCCTGTCAATATTATAAAATTGACATATTTACGTAGTACCACACCTATTCTTAAATGATTTTATGAGAGTTCTAATCTCACATTCAGATTCAGTTGAATAACGACCTCAGTTAACAGTCATGAAATTCTAAATGAATTAGAAGTTCTCAAACGTATAATGTGATATGAATAATATTACATTTTTCATCTCACTTCTTCAAGTGGCTGTGAAACATTCTGTAATCAAATATTCTAATTCAGTTTTCCAAACAAACCAGATAATACAAAATCATTAAAACGTAAATAAGGGGCGTGATTAATTTACATTGCCCTTGCTTAATATAACGTGTGTTCAATACATTTTTTCAGTCATTTTAAAACCAAAAAAAGATTACCAATGTTTAAACAAGAAGATGTGAGTTTTATATATGAGAGTAAAATCGACAGTTTTGATTGATTGAATTTTTTGGATGGGATATCAATTAAATAGGAATCCATGTCATTGAGAGAATGAAAATATATTCATTTGACATTGTAAACTAAACTGAATTCACATAAACATGATGTATTAGGCAATCAATTTCACATGAAACAAGAGACCTCGAGCCTTTGGGTTTATTTAGCACCCGACGGCTGCATTCAATATTATTTCCGCTTTTCAAGGGTTACCATCAGTACAGCTGCTGAACAAAAGTGTTTTACATTGCTATGTTTACATGACTCTAGACATGGATTCCTGGACACTTCGACAGGTGTCTTTTTAGACAAAATACCAAAATATATTTATCAATTTTCAAAGCTCCTTTCTTGAAATGGGCATTCCCCTGGCAGCTGTTTTACCAATAATTTCCCATTGACTCTCAATAGAGTTCATGTTTTGGGAATGCCAAGGCTATGCTAATTATGGTATGTTCCGGACAGCCAAAAATGAACATTCACTCATGTAAAAATGAGCAAGGGTTTTTATTTTGGTGAAAAATGATTTTCATCAGAACTACAAGACATGTACATCGTGTTTTAAGTCATTGATGATCACATTCTGATATTTCTGGGAATTAATGAATACCAACCAGCTTCTAAGATTCAAGGTGCCATTTTCTGACAATATTCCCAAAAATGGGATTGGGGGGTGGGTGTTTTGTAGTCGCCTCTGAACAATAACTTCGCTATCTCATACTTTGGAGACTTTATATTTACATCGTACGATTATTACACAAATATTTGAAAACTGTTTTGTCGGCGAAAGGAACATGGTTCCAATCCTGCCCCCTGTAATAGCTGAGTGCTCTTCTCCATTCTTCAGCCATTCAAATTAGGTTTTCAGCACGGGACGTAGCATTTAAACCCTAACTGTCGTAGATGTATTGAGATTGACATGTGAATGATCGGCAAACCATACCTTTTTCATTCCCTTTTACTCCTCAGAATGTCAGGACTTCAGAGCTGTTCATGTACATTTATTTCGTATCCATCGGTGTTCTCCATGAGTTCTGCAGATCTTCTTGCATCAAAAACATCTTCTGTGGCATGAATGTTTAAAAAAACTTCTTCATACCATGATTTGTGACCATGCAATTGTATATTTCGATCATTACTTTTGTACTTCTGCCAATTTCATTCCGCTATGCCTGACGATGACAATCCAGGTACTTTCACTAAAAGATAAATTTCGTCGCTTCAACATATTCACTGCAACATATGTCATCATATCAACCAGCTGTCTGAGACAAGTGTGCCAATGGAAGCAGTTAAATTATTCATTGACAATATAAGTTCTTAGAATTTACAGACATCAAGTTATGAAGCTTTTATCAGAATCTTTGTCAAGTTTAATAACTTCATATTGGATTAAATAATGAATATATATATATATATATATATATATATATATATATATATATATATATATATATGTCATTCAAAAGCACTTTCTGTGTGAAAGAAATATGCAATGTTTATGTTTCAAAACATTTTAAAGTTCATAAGTTAAAAAGAAATGACCCCACGGAGACGGACTATTGATACCTATAGTCTTCATATATGTAACTTTAGCACTAATTTCAATACAATCAGAGTCTAACTTAATATCTGCATAGTATCAATAATGTCCAAACTTCAATTGCATTAAACATGATTTGACTACCATATTATGAAAAGAAAAGAACATGTTTATAATTTATTTTGGAAGAGAATGAAACAAATGTTGCGTGTGTTGCGAATGTAACAAACTGTTGTTCAGCACCTGTAGATCATGTTTTGTGAATTGCGTTTGCTGTATTGTCCGATGTTTCGACTGGACACTAACATGTAAACGTTTAGAGAACATTCAGTACACCAATGAAAGAGGTAATGTCCTTTACATTCAAGCATGTAGTCGACTGAACGTTCACCTTTCCTTCTCAATTTCATTTCGAAGAATGATGTGAAATGCTGCAGCACCATTATGAGCTGTTAACACAGTTTTAGAAATCCACAAATAAATATATGTATTTTTCTTGTCTGTACGTTTTTTTTTCAGTTAACATTATTGATATTGTTCATTATTATAGTTGAAGTCAATTTACCCTGAAGAACTAACTGTCTGAAGCTTAATATTACAACACGAATCCATATCAATCTATGCTTTAAATATATTGACATTATGTGAAAGATAGTGACAGTGATTATATGTTAGCATTTGTCGTATGACATCAGCATCAAAAGCAACATGCTTTCCAAGTTGATGTCTGAAATGGAAATGGAAAAGTATGCAAATAACAGAACGAGATTTGAAAATAAAGATAATAATCTTCTAATTTGCATGTGCTTCTCAAATTTACTATAACTATTCCCATTTGATAAGTACTTACAAGAAAAAAGTTACATATCTTCGTTAAGAAGCCCACCATAAGCAACATTATGTTGCAACGCGAATGTGTACGTCACACATTTATAACTCCCCTCTACAATCTGAAGGCAATGGCACCTTCAATGACTATAATCAAACGCCGTCGTGGTAATGCGTGTTCCTGAAGCATCAAGGGACTAGAATCAACATTGACATATGGCAGTGGAGGTTATTCATGACATTACGTTGATATTGGGTTGTTATTATTGGGTAATATGTGTGCGGATCTCAATTACAATCGTTTTAGGAAAATTCAGAAGACATACCGTGCACTTAGCTATTTTGTAACCCGTTTTTACAAATACCGTCATCAAATATAAGCAATTACTTGATACACATTTATTCTAAGGACATTTATAAAGAGATAAGTGATTGATTCGCAAAATTTAGTATCCAAGATTGCAAAAACACCTATCACAGTATGAAATCTGTGAACACTGTCCCTGCCATGAGTTTTGTAGCCATAACGTAAGTTATATATTTATGACATGGACCTTTTTCTATATCAAGTGTGAAACAGTGGATTTAGTGTTCCATGTTTTCCCTTCCAGTGTTTCAGTGTTCTTATCATCAAACGTCACAGATCATTTGTAACATATTTCCATAAACCGATAATACAAACTCATTGTGGACATGAATACGTCATATTTCCATTGCTCTTGCTTAAGATTGTATTCTTCGTTTCACCTTTTTACAGAACATAGATTGGCATTCTGCAAAGCAGATATGACATATGTTTTTAGACGTGAGTTTTACTAACAGTTCTGATTGAATTAATTTGCTTCAGGGAATTTCAAGTCATTTCAGTGAAAGAAATAATACTTTGCCATGAAAAGAAAATCCTTTTTTTGCGATTGTTAAATAATAATTCATTTACAAACATGTCAACTTTTTTATATCTAAAACTTTAATCATAGTAACATAGTTCATCACTTTCATAAGATCGCGTGTGCGTTTCAATGGTAACACGCTTCTATTTTAGCCAATTAAGTATCAGTTCATAATATGTACAAATATTAACAATTGCATTTTTCAATGACGTCGATGTCCGTTGAAACTTTCACATTGAGTTGTGGTTACATTTAGTCTTGATTGGGGTTGAAATGGCTGATCGTTGTCAAAAGTTCACATTTATAGTACCTCACGTCAACATACCCTTGGCAGACGTCATCATGTACGTTTATTCCTCGGAATAGGGTGATTATTTATTACCTGTTCATTATCACTATCATCATCCATGTTAAACATCAACATTAGCTCTAAAAAACAACAATTACAACTAGCGTATGGCGTGATGGTGAGTAGTTCCTTATGCAAAATGTATTTTAATGATGTGGAAATGTAAAGCTATAGATTATTTGCATGTTTGGAGTTTGTAATACATGATTGATGAAATGCTTTCTCGTGACATGAAATTCTAGATGTAGCTCTTTATTTACAGAAGCAATCATTAGAAATTCACCCGGCAGTCATTGATTACACTTAATCATTTGGACGAACCTACCACTATAAGGGGCGAGATTTGGTTACTTTCTGTAATGAGAAAATGTAAATCGTTTTCTTTGTTAATTTATATTTACACAACGTTATATTTAACATTTTAATTTGAGACTCATGATATGATATGGGTAAATAAACATTTGATTCAAAATGTCTTGGTTATTGGGAACAAAAATTGTATGTCTAGTCTATTTGAACTCGTGTCAAAGGTTTTGTTAAAATCTTTTATATATCAGACCCTGGACTATGTTCATTGAAGCATTTCTAATTACACCTCTTCAGCATACAGACTGCTCCCACAATAAGTTCAGATATTCTAAACTGTCTTACAATGTTTTACGATATGGAAAGGTTGACTATTGTCAAACTTGTATCTATCACAACTGCCAGTGTTTCATGATATTTTATAGTTTTTAATTGTTTATTAGATCGTAATATAGATTGGACGCAATATTTAATATTAAATAAACAGCTGCGTTTAATTGATATAGGTTTCAAGTTACTTTCAACCGTATCCAGGTTTCATGCTTATGGTTATTCAACAGCCGCATGAATTTCAAATCCCATTTGTTCCTGCTTTTGAAGTACAAGATAAGATGTCCAGAGTGCTAATGAACAATTAAAAAAAAGAATTTGGGAAGAAAATGTTTTACAAATATTTCTACTGGATAAATGCCATCTTTTCTTAAATAGACCCAATGCTAACCTCAAGGTCATTGCAGCGTGATATATTTCATGCAATAGATGCCGTTAGATGTTCTCTGTATACACTACTAAGGTAATTGGATTAACAATTTCACAATGGTATGCTGAAAAGATTTTCTACATCCATGTTAATTTAAAAAAGAAAAACAGTCAAACATGGAACGTGATATACCAAAACGTGATTATAATGTATTCTTCTCTCACATATTATTTCTGGTTGCTGCTTCTTTTTATCTGGGATAATTGTTAAGATTACTTGGTAATTAGGAAAAATATTTATTTGCATTGAAGCATTAATATTTAGTCTTGTTAAGCATCAAATTCCAATAACTTATCGAGCTGCTATTTTCTCTTTTGATTTCTGTCCAATTAACTGACTTTAATGATAGGAGAATATTTGGTTATTAGAATCCTGGCCATTTTATGGCAATGGTTGTTTTACAACCAACACTTTAATCATGTCAACTCAGTAACGCCTTGTCTGAATTTACTGAGGCAAAACATGCGGATTTTACAAGTGATTTTAGTGATGTTCTCAAAGAGATGATCCGTCTAATTAAACAATAAATCGACTCTCAGGACAAAAAATGGTGGAATCCGCTTGCCTGATCCTTCCGGACCTGCTGCAGAATAAGCGGACACGGGAGGAACCGGATATATTCGGCAAAGCGGATTCAACCACTCTTTTGTCCTGTGCCTATTAATTGGTATATTAATAAATTGTAAAATGTCGAATCAACTAGCTAGTACTCCAAGGCAAAAAATTACGTCATCACAGTCTTAACAGAGTAAAAACGTAATGCCACCACCAGAGAAAGTGTTTGGCATTAACTATGACATCATGTCATTGAATATGTAACTTGGGTTAATAAGAAATGTTGCTGTCAGTATCTTTCTATATTTAGGCCTCAAATTTACTGAAGCATCATTACTTTTGGACGTAAAATTGCAAGCAAAATGTTATTTTTTTTACTCTTCTGAATTGCCTAGTTAAAAGGGCAGTAGCACGTCTTTCACCTTAAACATGTCGATGAAATATATTTTTCTTAAAATGTCACCAATAGTAAAACACCCTTCGGAAAATCAAGTTAAGTGAGTTTACATGGTTCAGTAAAGCCATGGGAATAGGTTTTGTAATTCGAAATAATAAAATGTGTTCATAATAAAATGCATCCAACAATGTGCTACACCCCCTTTAAGACGACAACAAAATGACGGTGTAAAGTGGCGGCAAAAGGGATATATTTTAGAAACATGAACAGACAATATTTCAAAATCATGAAATGTAATGGAGTTGGATTCTAGAGACATGACGAAATTTTGATTGGTTTAAACATATTTTATTCATTAAGAAAAGGATTGGGAACAAGTTATCCAACTTAAAATACCCTCTCCTTAGCATATACAAAATTGATTTACATATATACAAGCAAAATGACAGATAGTGAACAAGAGAAGAGTAAAATAGACGAAGAGAAATAGGATAACATTATAAATCTAAACAAATCGTTTTGTGTCACAGATATAATTTTGGACTAAATTAAATAAACGTGTATTTCGATCTAATGATAGGTCTGCACTGCCCTCGAGCACAAGTTTAAGGTCAATTGAAACACATGCTGGTACAGTAATACGCTTTAGTGTGGATACAAGCACTTCTCTCTGTTTGTTATAGAATGTACATTGAAACATAAAATGGTAAGCATTCTCAAGGTGGTAATCACATGTACAGTTTGCATTTAGTCTAATTCGAACCTTGTATAAATCATAATTCAACGAGCTTACAATATATCGCAACTTAGTATGAATTATATTCAATTTTCTTTTTTCCACATGAATAGTACTGTGGTGGAGACGCTTGCTGATGAGTTATACTTGATTTAAATCTTGAAACTGTTCTAGACTGACGATGGGTGGTTGGTAGAACGTTCCAAGAACATATTGTTGATGGGAAGAAGGATTTGTTTGAATGCTTCAGTCTTGAATAAGGAGTAGATACATTTTGGGAGTTACGTAAGTTATAATTGGATTTAAAACCTACATTCTTAGGAAGAAGATCAGCAAGGTATTGAGGAGCTAATCCATTATTAATTTTATACATCAAACATAGCTTTCTTTTTCTCCGACGTTCTTGTAACGTTTCCCAACCAGTTTCAAAATACAGAAATGTGTGTGATGTATACTTTGGTAAACCAGTAACTATTCTTGCTGCTTGTAGTTGAATTTGATCTAACCTGTTTGTTAATTCAAGAGTACACCCGTCCCAGACTTCGCATGCGTATTCAAGATGTGGTCTAATAAACATTACATATATTGTATTTAGGGTTTCTTTGCATAGTAAATATTTTAACAGTCTCAAGGAGCATACCATTTTTGATACATGTTTTATAATAACATCAATATGGTCTGCCCATTTCCCATTACTCGCTAACGTTACTCCTAAATGTTTATGTGTCTCAACCATGTTATGTCAACACCATCAAAAGATAGCTGTAGCCTATTAATATTTTAGAGAAAACACAATAGCTTCAGTCTTGTCTGGGTTGTACTTAATAACCCATTTGTTACCCCACATATTCAATTTACATAAGTTATAGTTTAGTTTTCCTTCTAAGAGTTTATAATCTAATGAAGAATAACCTAACGATGAGTCATCAGCAAAAAGTCGAGTTAAACAATCTAATTCATCAGCAATATCATTGATATAAACAATGGATAACAATGGGCCAAGCACTGAACATCAGCGTCGAGTACTTTCGATTTAGAGATGACTCCATTTACAAACACGATTTGACTGCGATCAGTTATGTAACTAGCTAACTAGCCCAATAACTGACCTTTTACACCATATTTTTAAAGTTTCAACAATAAACCTTTATGCCAAACTCGATCAAATGCTTTAGATACATCACAAAAAAACATACAATAATGCTCGTTTTTGTCAAGTGATTCACAAATTTGATGATATATTTCAATTAATTGATGTACAGTTGAATGTCCAGGTTGGAACCCAGACTGATATTTATAAATAAGGTTATTTGAAGGAAAATAATTGAATAAATGTTTGAAAACAACTCTTTCAAAAAGTTTACCAACACAGCTGATACGAGATATGGGTCTATAATTCGATGCTAAGGTTGGATCTCCTTTTTTGAATAGAGGCATAACATTTGCAACTTTCCACTCAGATGGATACACACACGATTGTAATGACATATTGAATAATAAGCATAGTACGTGACTAACTGAGGATACAACATTTTTCAAGAGCTGATGGCTTATTCTGTCAGGTCCAGAAGCCTTGTTCACATGTAAACAGTTTATAATATCTTCAATTTTCCCTTTAGTTACTGTAAGGGTGTCAAATACAACACTTGTTCTTTTTCTGAAGCTTGGAAGACGTGTATTGTGATTATCTAATGTTGAAATTGATTGGAAATACTCATTCAATCTTTCTGCTTTTTCAAAATCAGAAAAACAAGTTGGATTTTCTTGAGAGGAGGTATGCAGTTATTCGATCCAGATTGCTTTACTATGAAGGTAATTGTTTCCAATAAGAACTTTACCTTTCAACATACGAGTCAAAAAGCACGTTATCCACATTTGCATACAAAGTTTCTTTTGCATAGTACTTCATATAATTTACTTTCTGTCGCTGTTTTGTGAATTTCATGATATCAGAAAAATTCTTAGTTCTATTCGCCTTTTTACGTTATCTGTCTCTTTTCCTGCACTTTCTTCTTAAATTTGAATCAAACCAGGGTTTGTCATTTGGTCTTATCGATACTTTCTTTATGGGAATGCATGCTTTTATAAATGAATTTAATTTATTATAGAATGTATCACATGCTTCATTGACACCATCACAATTTGAAAATAGTTCAGTCCAGTTTGTTTGATTTATGCGCTCATTCAACAATGTATAATCACCTTGATTATAACATAATATATCTCTAATATATGCCATTTTAGTATTGACAGAAGTGGTAATTGTTATGTAAGTACCTTTGTGATCACTTATTGCACTATTAAACTCTGTAACACCGCAATCAGTGTTATTGACATCTTCACTGATTATAATTGGATCTAGAAGAGTACTAGATTTATGTGTTACCCTTGTAGGTTCTTTAATAATATTTCTCAAATTCTTACTCAACATAAAATCAGTTAGGTGTTTACCTCTACAAAATAGAAGATCAGCATTGAAATCACCAAATAAAATAATTCGACTAGTGATATCTAATGCACTTTCAATACTAGTGTCCAGTCGTGCCCAAAATTCAAGTGAACTGTATTCGGGTCTATAAGCTAAACATATGATAAGTGGTTTTGCGGGTTGGTGTATTTTAATCCAAATTGTTCCATCATATATATTCTCTAGTTCATACATTCTTTTATATGCTAGGTTCTCTCTAATGTAAATTACAACACCCCAACTAAATGAGTTTCTGTCTTTCCAAATTGGGTCATGGCAACCCGTCCATTTTATCGAATCATTATCAATATTCCTATATAAGTGTGTTTCCTAGAAGCCAACGATATGGTTGTCCGATAGATACTCGCGTAGATAATCTAGCTTATTTCTTACGCTTCTGGTATTAAGGTGAAATAATGTTAAACTTTTATCATGAATCTCGTGCGGCCGCGGGCCTGGATTGGACTCAATATCACCAGCAAGCTGGAGTAACAATAGGTTTGTTACGTTAGTGTTACTGACTTGACTCTGTAATACAATTCTGATGAAATACAAAATAAAAGATTATTGTTACATACGTTGAATATTCCGTTCAGTTCCTCCGTACATATTTGTTAAGGTCCTCCTTACACTGAACTACTCTGACGGCTCCTTCAAGCCGAATTATCACGAATAGCCACTAATAGGTGATTGTAAAAATTAGTAAACATTCAGCAAAATTCGTAAACAACCATGTCACTTGTACGAAATGTAAAAGAACATTCGTAGTTTTTCATTCTGACACCCTACGAAACAAATATGAATTATTTACGAATTGTTAACGAATTGTTAATATTTAAATTATACGAAATAATTAAGAAACAGTTGCGAATACATTACAAATTTTCACGAATAATCACGAATAGTTTACGATAGTTCATGACTATTCGGCGGTTGCAACCCATCAAACTATCATGGAGGTGCAAATAAGAGCACATGTTGCTCTGACACTGGAATTCGAACTTGAATATCAACATCATATTGAAGTAGCTATGAATATGAGGAGACAGCTGTTGGTAAACAGAAAAGGACGAATTAAGTAAATTGTGACATGTTTCTAATCGGGAGTAATTAATTATTAGTTTGTCCGTCCTAATTCGCCACATTTGTAAATGATTCGTAGATGATTTCCGGTGAAACAATCCAAATTATCAACAACAAATTTCCAAGAACTTGTTTACGAACTACACGTATTAGTTACGAATAGAATACGAAGTGAACATTTTTGAACTAATCAAAATGTGTTCAAAAATGCCTCGAATTGGAAGAATCACGCGAATGAACTACGAATCCTTTACGAATTTCAAGAATTAATTGTCTACGAATGTTCACGAATGTGAACAAATTATCTATCATGATAATTCATGACGATTCGGCTCGTAGTGGAATAAAGGCACACATGTAAATGACATAAATATGTTTAATAAGTACACGTAGAAATACATTTTAATGATAACAACTAAAGGTCTCCAATCTTCACAACAAAATCAATGTTTGTGGATTTTGTTTTGCAGAATAACAAAATACTCGGACTTTGTGAATTTTTGTTGTTGTTCCTGGATAGCAAAATCACAAATGAATCTTTGTACTAGCTTAACATGGTCCTAATGGATAATAGTTGTAAGTGGATTGATCTGCAGCAACATTTGTTTGACTATCATCGAGTGTCATAACCGAACGAGGAACGAGAACGAGGATTTTAAAACACAAAAAAAGGTTTCCATGTAAATACTCTATTAATAATTCAATGTTATAAATCAGACCCTATTTTCAATAATGATAAGTCGTGGAGGACCAATGACCCTTTCATATGTTTAATGTTATATGCATGAGAAACATCGTAATCATTCTACTGTAATTTCCAATCTTCAATTGTTTTGATTTAAAATATTCAAAGTAACAGTTATTATGTGTAAACACAAACATTGGTTCTTAGGAATTATTAGAATTTTGTTATGGGAGGTTTCATTACTGAGTATGAATTTGAATTGCCAAATTTGATTAAGAAAAATAGCTTTTGCAAAATTGAATTAACAATAAAAGAATCAGTTAGCACAACGATCAAATTTGAAAGTGCTTTGGCAGTTAGATTGTCTTTATATTGTTCTTCCAGGAAATTAATATTCTTAAAACATTTAATTAAGTCTCAATTGCGAGGATGTGCACAAGATGTTTAGCAAATTACAATTCTGCTCAATTGCTCTCAAACACAAACATATTATTTATATGAATCATACAACAATGGCCCTGCACCTGGCATGATGACTTCAGTCAAACTCCTCTTGGATTTCAATCAATAATAGCATTAAAGTACAAACGGTACGTCATTAATACAAACAGTATTCCAATAGTACAAATGGTGCAGGTATGGTGACAATATTATGCCCTGATTCCAAGTATTATTCCCTGTAATTCTGTCCTCGCTTTTGTTTCAAACTGGCTGCTGCTCGCTTGGTTGCTCGAGTTAAAAGGAAGCCCATGTGGTTTTTCCAAAGGGAGGTTACTCTCCTCTTGGGTGAGAGCTCGGTGGTTGAGCGGTAGAGTGCCTAACGCCTCATAGGCACTAGCGTGTCTAACCTCCCACTTAAATAAATTTGTTTCACACAAGTTTTCACAAATTATATTAAGTGTGAATGTCACATGAAAAATAACATGAAATGTATATATGGCAAAATATGGGCGCAGCTTTATTTACTGAAACATAAATGCGAAAGTCGCGAAGCAGACAATGTAGTAAGTGTCTTTGCGTCCGAGGATTATTAGGCTACACATCGTGACGCAATGGATAACTGTTCATCATGACCAAATGGGCCGGAAAATATCATGACCAAATGGGCCGGAAAATAATATCATGACCAAATGGGCCGGAAAGTAAATATCATGACCAAATGGGCCGGACAACAGTACATCACGACCAGTTAAGGCCGGAAAGGATGAGATTATTCGGCGGCTCCTCGCTCCCGCGAGAGGCCAGGTTCATTCCATCCTGAGCTGCGACAAACACTACCTTCCTCTGTGGATCAGTCACGACATGAGGAGTAGATAGCACAGCAAGGGTTAAGTTCCGGTCCAGTTTTCATGATCAAACTTGTTGTGCCTGCCACGACCTCCGCCACTGAGCTTGGTCTATAGCAAGCTCATTCCCCTAAAATGCAACAAAGAATAACTTATCGTTAGCATAACTATTAAAGACGTTCCTAACAATTGTCCATGTCCAGAAACATTTAAAATCAAATAACCTTTCCATCTTAATAAAGAAAGGTAATGGTGTTATGACTGTGTGAATAGTTTTGGTTTATGGTGATAATGCTATTTGCTATATAACCTTATAGATGAATGATGTAATAAAATACAAATATTTTCACTGAAGAATTATCTTCCTTTGCCAAATGTTTATTCATAAATATTGAACTTCAACACCAAATATCTCAGAAAATAGGTCCCTGACATATATGTTTATGAGTCTTCAGCAGTACATTTTCATATTTGAATTGTTGATTGTTTTCATATTTGAATCGTTTGTAATTTGTTTATATTCTTGAACAATACTCATTGAAATAATAATTAGAATACCTAAGAATTAAATTTTCGTTTGGCATTTAATTACTAAGCGACACTATCAAACGGAATGTAAGTGACAGTAGCCCTCCGTGAACTGACAACGTGCGTTTGTTTGTAGGACATAACAAGAGTTACGTTCCTTGATTTTCAGGGGGCGTGGTCAATTCGTCCAACTTTGGGCTCAAAATAGACTTAGGGATTCCCCATCTGGGACAGCGGCAAGGGAGGTCTTGTTTATTCGCAAATACCTCTCGTCCTCGGAAAACATCGGCAATGTTCGGGAAACTTCCAAATATGGTCAATGCGAAATCGTGTAGAGATGTGATTTGGAACATTGCAATCGTAACTATGTAAGTCGTGTCAGTCTCGAAATGCTAAAGTCCGTTTTACAAAGCTGACTTTGCAACTCCTCATTTTCCTTTTTTAATTTGTAAAACGTAACTTGTAACATTACACTATGTGTATATTATTTAGATTTAGATTTCTAGCATTACATTTCAACTTTGTAAAGTTGAGAATAGAAAGATAAGATTGACAGGATTAACATGTTAGTTTCGCATGGTTGGACTTGTCTTTTCGAGACTTGTATGGTTGAGAACGACATGTTAAACTTTACAAGTTACAAGTAAACATGTCTTCATTTTTGGCACAAATCCCCTTCCATATTACTGTGCCACTTATATTTAAACGTTATTTCAATATGATATACAGAGTGACGTTTATTCCATACACATACATGCTAGGATAAATAATTTTCATTAAATAAGTTCTTGTTGGATCAATGTCAGAATTTTCAGCTTTATTTGAAATCATCTCAGCTTTAAATACATAATTTAAATGACATTTTCCGAGGACAATCTAACTAATGTCATCCGATTTACCTACATGTTGAATAAAACATTTTCCATAGATCGCCACGTTAAATGTTTCACAACTATATTATATACGAGGGGCGTTCAATAAGTGTTGCAAGCGGGGCATTGGTGTTCACATAAACCGTGTCAGCTTATAGCAGGTGTTACTATAGTCAAAACATAACATTGACACATGTCAAAACAATTTCTAGACATAACAATTTTTTAGATATAATAGCTGCGCTGACCTAGGGGTCTCCATAATCATGGATTCTTTTAAACATGAACAACGCGCTGTGATCAAGTTCCTTACTAAAGAGGGATGAAAAGCTACAGAAATACATAATCGTATGTGTAATGTGATGGGTAAGGATGCTCCTAACTCTTCAAGAGTTTGTCGCTGGTCTCTTCAGTTCAAGCGGGGCAGGGAGTCCTTAGACGATGACCCACGGTCAGGCAGGCCATCTGAAGTCACCCGACCGGAAGTTATTGCCGCTATCGAAAGACGAATTTTAGCTGACCGCCGTGTTAAAGTTTCTGAACTGTCTTTGGAATTCCAGATATCAGTTGGAAGTGTTGAAAAAATAATTCATGACCATCTTGGTATGTCCAAGGTATCTGCAAGATGGGTACCCAGAAACCTCACAGCACAAGATCGCCAGAAAAGAACCGAAAGTTGCATGGAGCTCCTGGATCCTTTTAATGCGGATGAAGCCAGCTTTTTGTCTCGTCTGGTGACAGGTGACGAAACCTGGATCCACCACTGGGACCCGGAAACTAAACTGGAATCCAAGCAATGGAAGCACCCGAGTTCACCGCCTCCCCTGAAGTTTCGCACTCAACCATCAGCTGGCAAGGTTATGGCGACAATCTTTTGGGATGCAAAAGGCATATTATTAATTGATTACTTGCCAACCAAAACTACAATGAATGGTCAATATTATGCCAACCTAATGTAAGAATTGCGAAAGACAATTCGACAGAAACGCCGTGGAATGTTGACACGTGGTGTTCTGATTTTGCATGACAACGCTCCAGTCAACAAGTCAAGAGTTGCACAGGCCGCTATACGTGATTGTGGATTCGAACAGCTTAACCACCCACCCTACAGCCCAGACCTAGCCCCCAGTGACTACTTCCTGTTCAGAAACCTGAAATCCGCCCTACGTGGAAGGCACTTCCGGGATGACGAAGACGTCAAAGCTGCCACAGAGGCGTGGTTAGGGGGGCAAACGGAAGACTTCTACAAAAGCGGCATCAAAAGTCTTAAAGAGAAATGGAATAAGTGTATTGAGGTGAAGGGTAACTATATTGAAAAATAAAAGTAAAAAATTGACTACGCGAGTTGGTTTTATATTGAAGTTGCAACACTTATTGAACGCCCCTCGTATGTTGACCTAATGTACTGTCATTTTCAAGATAGAAAATTCCATCGTTTATCAAAGAAATCACAGTAATTTGATTAAATTAACTAATAAGTATACATAGTTCTGAAAACATCAACATGATGATCGATTTGAATTTTTTTTAAAAATTAATGACAGAATCTATATGATGACATGCGTTAAATTCAAATGATCTTCTTGTTGAGATGATTTCTAATCAAGCTGAAAAGTTGTATACTGATTCCAACAGAACTTATTTCATGAAAATTATCTGCGCATGTACAGGTAATTGACATGTATTATGCTAATATATTGATAAACTGAAAGTGATTCATATATAATTATTTATAGGAGCTGGTATCGGTGGAAGTTCAGTTATTGTGTTGACAAATTAATTGTTTTCCTGACTATACAACTTGTTCCTTGAAATATGTAGATGTGTTGAACATTAGATTAATGTGCCTTTGTAAATTAATCTCTATAAATAATTGTGTTAAAGAAGTATGACTTATGTTTGTAGTGATTTATTAAATGCTCACATTTCTGTTTTTAGTCAACAGCTTGAGAAGGGGTAAGATGGGGAGGAGACAATGGCAGACGGGGGATTAGCTGGATTATCTATCAGGCTTCACCCAGAGGTCAATCTTTTCTCAGGTATACACTTATTCATCATGCATCATGTATTTTCCGACATAAAACGATTAAGACTCAGTAACGGTCCATAAATATTTAACACATAGAATTCAGATAGTTACAGTGATAATGATGAGTAAGATGATTATTTTTGAAAAATGGATACATTTAAATATTTGATGAAGCGTCGACATAGATAATACATTGATTTTCTTTCCCTTTTTCATTTGTGTAAGTTGTCTTTTTCTTTTTCCAGAAAGCTGATGAATGGTGCTGTGATGAAACGTAGAACGCGCCGTTGAAGACACAAATAAACGCGTATTCTTGTTATTTAAAGGCAGAATAAACAATTATGTAATCTTAATCCCTAGCTGTCTGTTGTTTCTTGTTCATTTTTGATTGCTTTGACCAATCACTTGTTGCTACAGCTAACCCGGAATATATAATATCTATCTTTTAGAGATACTAACTTTTAGAATTGAGATTATTTTTTAGAGATTGCTACTGCTCAGAAAGAACGTCATTTATCGACGTTGAAATGACGTTGTGTTATGGTTGCATATGAAATTTGCGGCGACGTCGCTGTATTGTCGTTGAATCGACGTCTTTACAACGTTTTTGATACGACGTTGCATCAACGTTGGTGTAACGTCGTATCAACGTAGATGCAACGTCGAACCAACGTTATTGCAACGTCGAATCTACGTTACGTCGCCGTAAATTTTATATGCAACCTTCTGATAAAATCATGTTACAAAATAATTACAGTTTAACATTACCCCAAATACTACATCTTTTCATGTATTGGTTCTTCAATAATGACAATCAACATAGTTATAAAAAGTCATAATACGGCATTTATTGAATCCTAAATCAATGTGTTTGTATAATGTCACTCGTTGTCTTATACCATAAAATAAGAGTCCCATATACATATCAAAAGGCAGCGTGATCATTATCCATGGGCGTCATCTCATAAAAGTAATGAAAGAGAACATTATTCATTCCAGAAGGTTAATCATCAATGTTTTTTATGAGTGATGGAATGGCCAATATTACATCGGGAGACTTTGCTGACTAAACATTAAAGGTGCATCCATTGTGTTTCATAAAATTATATTTGGCTTTCATACGTTCCAACAGACCATATGTGCTGTTGACAATACAAAGAAATTCACTCAGCTTGCATATTCATCCCCAATCGCCAAATATATCATAATTACTAGTTTCCAATTAAAATCGAGTAACATCATTATGCATGTGCAGAAATCGAAAGTGCACGTCCTATTTACATGTACAGTAGTTATATGACCTATTATTATCAACTAATTTTTAAAAAAAATTGTTTGGTTTAAATAAGACTCAAAAATGTCGTTTGTCTCATTGGCACTCACCAGACGCGGTGCATTGTCCGGTTTTCAATCAGAAATCGATACTTTTACCTTCATATCGTCATAATACTAAGTCGAGTTTAATCAAAATTGGTAGTTTTCAGTCGGTACTTCTCGATTAAGCAAGCCCATTTATAACGTTTGGCATATTTTTTTACCCCCAACAACACAATGGATGTACCTTTAAGTTAGATGGCAATAAGTAGTTTGGTACTTTTTCATAACCTTTCACAATCATTTTCGTTTTTTCTACCGTTCGTTCTTTTTGGAAACGATCAACTATAAAAGAAGAGAATATGTTAAAGCTACCTGTCAGAAAAAAACTCATGGATGGGAGAACATTTATTATCTACATGTATTAAGACAAGCAATCACACAAAAATGCTGATGGGCAATTGGAAATCGACTTGTACTTTGGAGACGCCAATAGCAATTTATTCTCAACATGTTATAAGATGGTAACTGGGGTAGTCACTTTGCTGAATTTTGCTGACAGGTAGCTTTAACATATTCTCTGTTTAATGATTCATTCAGAATACAGATAGGTGGTTTCCCTAAAGCGGGGTTTCTGTTTACTGCTTCCGGGAGTAAAATGTGACTAATTTCAATTGAAACTTGTGAAAGCGATTGCCAGTGATTCGGCTGTCCTAAAGTATAACTTAACATTTTGAGGTTTTCAAAAGTAGAAGTTGACGATTTGATGATAATCTCATCACTCATAAATCGTTGATAGCCGTTTTCCTACGTAAAAACATTTTAGATGGTAATTTTTTAAAAGGCATTTTGCATTGATGAGCGAATAACACATCAAGTATTTAGATGTGTCATATGATGAATCCATTAGTAACTAATATAGATCCATTCTCCATGTATCAACGCTCTCATCTATCAGCCTCTATTGAATTTTCACTTGTTTTATGGATAGGAGATCCATTTGTGGTGAGCATATGGGCAGTTTATATGTATTTTATAGCTAATGGATTGTGTTAGCATTGTATTATGCAATGATAGCTACTTAAAAACGCATTGATTTAAGTGATCAAGAATTCACTTGATAGAATATGGTTCTTATAAATATTGCAGGAACAATTCCTTTAAAATTATAATGTGTCTGAAGATCCTTACATAGAAATGAGGACTGAAGAGATCATATTCAGATAATGCATTGCTTTACGTGTTTTGTAGTTAGCAGCATCAATGAAACCAAATAACTTTAATACTATGCTTCCCCGGTGAACATTTCTTAGCTCGATTTAGCAATACTACTGAACATAATTGTATTATTTGCATTTGACAAAGTACAATGTATGTTATTGGTAAATGCATTATATATATGCGGTCAAATATATATTTATTGATCAAAATAAATGTGTTGTATTAAGGACAGAATGCTGTTAAATGCTTCATCTTTACTGATAAGCCTAATATCGGACACATACATGTATGTAATGCCCTATCCATTAATGTATACATGTATCCCATCGTTTAGGTATTTCTCCCAATCCACCTAATGAAAGAGTAAACATATACTCTGAATCGCCATAGAAGTTATTGGTTCCTGTTTTCTTATACAGGTCACTTAATATCATTCAAATAGTTGCACAGTATAGTTTCCTCCAAAATGCATGTTTTATTTGTTCCAATGTTATTCTGTAAAATAGGTCTCTCTTCCTTTTGCAAAAAGAGTAACAACCTTTTTCTCGAATAACATCTGTATACAGAAATGAATCAGATTTTGAATGCAGAAAGCTTGGAGAAATCGACGTCTCTTATTACAAAATTCAATTCTAACTGTTTCTGGTTTGCATTAAAAGTCTTGATAGATAAGATAACGGACAATAAACTTATATTTCTGACATTTACTCTAGATATTGATAATGTAAATAATGTGAAGTTTGTGTACAAGTTTGTGATTAATTATTTGTGTATGTATCATGTATATAACCTCTGTTTTTATCATCTCTCCCATATGCTTCATAACAGTATAAGGATCTATACCGAAACGTCGCTATTGTTAATAAAGAAGTTGATCATCAATAAATATTTGTCTTCTATATTTTTTCAATACATTAGATGGAGTCTTTACATACCTTTACATACCAATAAGCATCAAACGATTTGGTTTAAACATATGTTATTCTATAAGAAAATGATTAGGAACAAGTTATCTTAGAATACATTCCCCTTGATATGTACATTGTTGCAGTTTTGTGACAGAGAGACATAATTGACAGCAGTGAAAGAAGAATAAAACATAATAGAGAAAACTGAGATAACGTTATACAAATCTCTTTGTGAAAACCGGTACATGTATTATTCCTCGATTAATAATAAAATGCATAACACATGACATACATGTATGTGTATCAACACACAGAGTCCCTTTAACAATATATATGTATACAGAGATATATTCAAACTGAAAATAAACTTAAACTTTGGGATACATTAAACATCCATTTGAACACAAGATGTGATACAAAATCACCATGTGTCGACTTCTGAAGATTCATCCCCTAGTAGTAACTTCCTACAAGGAAATATTAGAAAAAAATATAGTATATTCATATGTAATCCCTTGGCAACTCAGTTGTTTTCTGTTTATTGGAATTCGAGGTACATATGTAAACATGATCACCTTTTCACCGTTTGTCCTCGTATAACTTATAGCTTATAACAGAACACGCAGAACCAAGAAAACAACTTGCGTTTTTCCCTAACTAGTTGATTACCTTAAATAGTTTCCTCATGATCGGATGTAATTAATTTGCCTTTTGAAAATTAGGTACAAAAACGCAAGAACTAGCAGGCAATTAAGTGTTTTTGCTAAAACAAATTCCCCTGGAAATTTAAGTCTAATTGAAGCTCATCAGGCTTGAAAGGCCCAATGAGTTTTTGGAATTGCACAGTTCCCGTCCATCCTTTCTCCCATACTTACCGCATTGTCGGCTTTCCCTCAATAACCTACTGAGATGTAATGTTTTTTCTTGAAAACTATGATGCTCTTTATTTCATCAAACATTCCTACGCACACTCGCATTAACCATTACCCATTTATACACCATCACATATTTCCATCACCAAATCTCCTATCATAATAATTATCTGTTATCCATTGAGAATGTGGGTTTTTCCATGTGAATTATGTTATAATCAACAGAAGGAGTGTAATGTAATGTTTACGGTAATGCCTGTAAGATGTATCAAAAGCCTTAAGTACAATACAAATACATAATTTGAGATTTCTCCACTCATAATAATAATAATAATAATTGCATACTTATATTGCGCCTTTTCATCACCCTAAGGTATGCTCAAAGCGCTACAATTATTACCCTGAAGGAATTGTACTTTCAGAGCTGTTTCTAAGCGCTTCATCAGTACTTCCCATAGTCAGGTACCCATTTGTACAGCTGGGTAGACTGAGTGCAATGTGAATTAAGTGCCTTGTCCAAGGACACAACACAGTATTCGACCCATGTCACAAATCTTTGGTGTCTCCACCGGGATTTGAACCCGGGTCGTCGGCGTGAGAGGCCAGCGTACTAACCACTACACCACCGTGCTCCAAAGTGGTCATTCCAGATCAAAACAAGAAACTCTTCTTCTCTTTTGTTGCTATAATCAAATAACGATCTTCAAATACAACTTGTTGTTTTTCGCATTGGCAGTAACCATATAAAATTATTGATCTAACTTCACTCCTGCCACCTCTGATACCCTCCCTTTGTTTTTTATTTTGAATGTGAGCGTGGGCGTTGATTGTTCCCATCTTTCTTAAATATTTATGTGTCATTGTAAATTGAGAGATTAATCAACACCAGAAGGGCCAAAAAACATCTTGATGTGCTGTCAAGTTGATGCCTTTTTCGTTTCTCTTCAACAACAATCAAACTAATGTATAGTTTGAATTGAGAATCAACCGAACCAACACTATTTCCAAATATACATTTTAAGATGTGTTGTTCTTCTAACAGTAAGGCTAAGTATTTTGCCTTATCAAATTACTTCAAAACAACTAATTTAATCTTTGTTGTGATCGATGTTCCAAGTAAAATGATAGTTAACGTTGTCATTTTATGTTGTCTTTTTAAAATATTAATGATCACTCTTAATTTGTTTTTCCCTTATATTGTATTTAGAGGATAATGTATAGATACATATGATTCGTGGTTTCGTTTTAACGACCAATCTTATTGAAAACGTGGTTATGTAAAAGCGATTTTCTTAAAAGGCATTTAGAGGTGAAAGACATAATCCACGTGCTGAAGGAGTAAGCATATACTCCAAAACACCAAACATCCATCGCCCGTTAAAGTCAGCATGAAAACCTTAATTTGATATACAAGTTGGAGAAAAAATATTTTCGTCATTTGTAAACACATTCATTAATTAACTTGATTATACAATGAACACCCTCTGTAATATAAGTGATATTTAGTGAACTAAATATGTGAAGTAAATATTCATGACTAAAGTTTCATGTATATTAGCCATAGCAATATTGAACTCATAACAAACGCATCATAAAATCAGTGAATTGTAAAATGTTTAACCTTGAAAGATGAATGAGAGTAATGTAAACTCGAATAAAACTATGAATAATGGATGTCCTTTTAAGAACATTAAGGACGCGTTGCTTGATCAATCCCTCTAATATGAAGAGATATTGGATTCACATGAAAATAACAGTGTACATAGAACATAGACACGAAGCAGTCAGAGCCTAGAATTAAGAGCCACTAGAATCGACTTATTTACATGCAAATAATTACATAATTGCTTTAACATTGTAAATATTATTAGCAAGGTTCACTTTATAAGCCAGTTGAAATCAAAAGACATAGGATTACTTCATAAATTCAATTAAAACAGAAGTGTTTATTTGTTTTCGCTCCCAAAGGCGTTAATGACGTTCAAGCTTTTGGCATATCACGTTCTTGTGTTCGATCACATGTCATTTCTGAATTAACCTCAAATTACCAAATCTGTTTCCAAACTGCCCATTATCAGTCCTGATACAAAGTGTGCCTCGAGATATATGTAGCCTTTCCCAACTCCTGCTGAAAATATCTAACTGCATCTTTTGCTTGTCTTCATCAAATTATAATTCAGTTTCCAATTCACATCAGCAGTCGCTCTGCAGTTGCTCGCTGACAGCTAAATGCAGCAAGTAACAAATGTATCTGTTCATGGAGAAGCAATTTACTACAAGCTTTAAACATCGTGTTTTAATGTGCAGGCAGATGAACAGATATAGTCACACGTTGCCACATTCCACAATTATATCTGGCTGGTTGATAGATCGTCACCTCAGTGTTTTATAGCAACTGATTGCTTTTTATACGTGCTTAGTTTTGTCATATTTTCCAACTAAATAATGCAATTAGATGTAAATGTAAAGACGTTGAATATTGTTATTTATCAGACATTCATTGATTTGCTAGTTCAGTAATCCTGGAAAAATATTCTAACCCACCACAGTATCATTATATTATCTCTACTGTTTTAAAACCACGAACCGATCCTTTATAATATAATATAAGCTTAGAAAAATCTGGGGAAAAGTGGTGGAACAAGTCCAAATGTGACCCTCAATGTCAATGGTTCACTGTCGCTTTCGAAAACTAACGGTTTTGTTATACACTCAATTGTGTCAAATTATGTATTAAGTCAAAGCTCTAAGTGGAGGGGGCGGGAGAGCGCAGTGGTTAGCGCGTTTGGCTTCGGATCAAGAGGCCCGAGGTTCGAATCCCGCCAGGGGCACGCCAACTTTGTCTGCAGTAGAGTACTGTACTACACGCAGTAATGTTTGGGAGCAAAGCTACACTGAATATCAGCGTAGTACCTGCCATGGTTCGCTAGTTCCAGTCGATGCTAGCAGGTTTCACCACAATGCATAGTCACATGGCGTTGCAGGCTTTCTCCCTGCCAGAAATACTCTTGAAAGCGGCGATAAACCCCAACTCACCTAACCTCACCTCTACGTGGAATGTCTGCATTGGTTTCTGCAATTGTTGATGTGTACAAAGAAGACACACTTTGTAACACAGACTTTATCTAAAGCTTCTCTTTTAGCGCCTCATTTGTGTAAGCGTTTTCTCTGACTCTCTGGATTGTGTAAGAGAGACATTGATATAATCAACGAAATAATTCTGAACTCAATCATTAATTTGAAGTTTTTATTCATACAAAAGTCAGTGTGATGTATATTTAAAATTATTTTCAAAATTATAGTTAATTTTCTCATATAGCCTACATGAAGGTAGTTGATGCACTGGTGGTCTAAGCCAAGTCAGATTATGTTAATACTCTCCTCACACATCATAATATTTTATACACATTTCAAAAACGAAACGCAAAAACCAACTGGCAATGGCAATTTTGTTGTATTCAAATACATGTAAAACAAAGGACAATGTTGATACATTACTGAAACCTGGTACAACAACGCATTGCTTGCAATCTTCCGATTGCTAATTTTTGTTGGCAGTATTTAGACGTCCCAATTTCAAGGTCAGTACTCGCTTAAATCTTGAGTGAAATAACGAGATGCACCTGTGTGTTTATAGTCGTTGAGCTCATGGTTTGCATGTGCAAGTCAGAAATTGCGACTTTCGGTTGTGTTCCATGATAGGCATGCCCATCATGACAATCAGGATCAATACATACATTCAAAATCATGTTGGTTTGCGTTTGTTCAAGCTTAAAGATAATAAACAACAATAATTTTAATTTTCAGATTTTGTTTTGTGTTTCTTTTTTTGAAGAGTGTATGTTGAGTACCTGAAGAGTGTAGGCTACATCATGTTTTTGTTTAAAGAGAAGAATCGTATTTGATCCTACAGTATAACATTTTAGTGAGTAAACTAGAAGTTTCAAATACAATGAATATTTTCAAGATACAGACGAATGTGACAGTAACATTGTATATAATATGTATGCCATTGTGGGGCATCATAAAATATTGGGTTACATTTATTTATTTGCATAGTTACAGTGTTTAATTGTGAGTTTAAATTCATTTTAATAAGTGTCAAATCCATGTAAAATAATAATCAAGTGTACTTATATATAAAGACTAATGTGACTTTACATGTATGACACTCTGTGTGTCAAAAATCAAGATCTCTAAGCAAATGCCAACTGACGTACTCATTTCAAAAGAGTTACATTACGTTTATTTTTGTTATGATGTACACTTAAGTATTGAGTAATTCTGACAACCATAGAAATTATCATATTTCAGTGTGACACTTGAAATAACGGCTCACTTTACAAGTGAATATAAGCTGACAGAAATGTGCTTGTATTGCAAGTATCTGGCATATTTAGGGTTTAAGCCCTTTTTTCTATTGAATGTGCTTTTTTATCCCCCGTATAATAGCAGTTTTGAGTTTTGACTTTGTGTAACACATAATAAAGTGACATTTGGTATTACAATATGGGAGGTTCAATTGAATTTTAACGCATTTCTAAAAAAATAATTGAAACATATTTAAATTCAAAACCACAAATGATGCACAAACAGTGGATGGAACATTTACAGCTTTATACATTAAGGATGAATATTAACATCGGTGATACTGTGTGGTATCATAGGGTTGGTGGACACCTAATAGATGACATGTTTGACATATTATTTTACATTTCATTTGCATGTATTAGTTTAGATTTAGATAGATCATCACAATCGTTATCAATCCTACATTTATGAATACTAAATGTCACTTTACCAGTAATAACGACTGTGGAAAGTAGCAGAATCAAATATCTAGAATTTGTTAACAGTAATCGATTGAGTGAGCCTTCATTTTGCGAGTTGACCTCAGTTTGACCTGACTGCTTTGGTTGTAATGGTCTGTAAGTGAATGGTGTGTCTTTCTGAGTATAATGCATTGGCAGTATTGCTAACCAGATAGAGACGATGCTTTCAAGTGTGATTCTTATTTCACCTAACGAAATAATTTACTAGCCCCTTAGCTTTCATTCATTTTATGAAAGTAACAGATGTCCAGTGATAATACAATGAGCATCACCACGTCGTATAGTTATTACTACACAAGAGTAAGCTTATATGATGGAATTTACTATAGAAATGCTGCAATATTGTATTTAAATAATAATGTTTACTCTTCTGACATGTGACAAGTGACTATTTAATATTAATCAATAAAAAAAAGAACCACTGTCTGTAAGTCATCGGACATTTGCACACTACATCTAGTTGTTAGACTACATTACTTTTTTTTAAAAATAATTAAAAGTATAATTATAAGCTTTATTTTGAGTGTAGACTTAGTTGGTTCATGTCAACATAACTCTCCGTTCCTTAAGAGAAATGCGCCTATACACTACTCTTGAAGTATTTAAGAATTTACTTCAAAATTTATTGAAGCTCAAAGCGGATTTACGCCAAGTTTGCACAGGTTTTTTTAAGTTTATACCTCTATGAACTTAATACATTTTGAAGTAAATACTTATAAATAAATATACTCGTACCTGATGTTTTGAAAAGGTTTCATTGCTACAATTATACAAATTTGCAACAATTGGAGCTGTACTATTTATGCGTATGAAGACACCAAATATTAGCCCCGCCTACAACGTGTTCATGAGGCAATGAAAATGCACAACGCAACTAGCAATGAACCTGACGTCATGGGGGCGTGGTTAAATGTGATGTGACGTCACGAAATTAATTGTATGCAGGTATGAACTGAATCTCTGTGACAGTGTTCAGCGAATCAAATCCACGCAAATCAATTGCTATTTATTTGTTACAATGTAATCGAACGTGGCATTTTGGAATTATGTTAAGAATGAATAATTACACTTTGAATTAGAGGCGATGTTTTTCAAGATGTTGAGGGAAAGAAACAGGAGTATCAGTTATGTACAAGTTATTAATTGTGTTTTGGAAATTAAAAAAAAAGTATTGGACCGGCTCTACATTTTTAAAATAGTTGTTTTATAATCATCACCATTTTGAGTGGGAAAATATCAGTGCTGTTTGTAGATTATGGAGTGTATACCTGACACGGATAAGTACCTACTGTGGATATAAAGGATTACTTATTGGACATTCAATATTAATATTTATTCATATCAATAAATCGGATTCCTTATATCAATATAACTCATTCTGTTGCTTTGTCCCGAATTCAAATAATGTTGTAAAAGAAAAATCTTTTTATCATCATGATTTAACGAAACTGTTGTGTCTTGTCTTGTTTGTATAATAAATATCTGACTTATATTACTGCTCTGTTATTCTAAAAATGTGTATTTACATTCGGTAAACTGTTAAAATGTTGAATTTCATCATTTATCATTTCTGAGATTATGCAATCAAAATACGATGAAACTAGATTAAAAGCGACGAATATATTTTTTAACTCTTCCACAGTGTTGACTGAAAATAATTTGCATTCGAACTCAATTCTTCTCTGAAGCAAAACATTCAATAAAAGCATTTGACATGAAGCAGAGACAGTTTAAAGCAATTTCTTTTACAGCTCAAATCGTATCAATTTCATGCCATCTGAATCCATAACAAAATCATTCTCTCGTAGTGTCTTACATTACTCAATATGACAGAAAACATTTGAAAGAAAAAACATTTGACATATCAGTCTTGTGAAATGACTTTGGAGATGCAAATATGAAGAGGTGAAATATGGCATTTTATTACAGTCAGCATGCATACTATGAAATGAAGTTTTTATGTGTTTGTTCCTGAACACAATTATATTCAACGATATTTGCATTAGCATATACTTACTGTATAACTGTACATGATTAATGTTCTCGCATAACAGTTGAGCAATACATCGTTTTTCAAAGCTGGAAAGGACTTGCAGATCAAAACAATGATTAACTGACTCAATGCATCTGTCGCCACCAGCTTACACAATGAGCATTTCGATCTCTTGTTATTAACTCTCAATACCTCACACTTAAAACTATGACTATGTTAACATAATCACACATAGTTCCAAGTAGCCTTTGTTTTAATACATTCTGTGCTTGTATATCAGGTCAATACAAGAACAAATTGAGGAAATCAATCAACGTAATTGTAAACGCTATGGGATGGAATCAGTTTTGTCTTCGATCCCTTGTGTCTCCCCCTCTCATAAACTACTTGAATATCTAGGATATGTGGATTGGTTTCAAATGCCAAATTCTAGCATGAATAGAACACTTCTCATAAGAAGATTTATATATAGTTTGTGTCATTCATATATGTTATTCTAATTGTTTCACATATCATCTATAACAATTTGATACATAATACAAATAAATACAAAGAAAATGGTGCAACATATACTGCAACTGTTTTGTGAAACTGGTCAGTGTGAGAGGTTGATCTGATCTGTTTCATGCGACTCCGGGAGTGTAGGCAGCAAGCTAATTGACCATTCCATTATGGTGTCATATTTTAAATTCTACCCGTTTAGCTTTATAAATCGCTACATCAGTCAGATTGCACTTGAAGTATTTTTGGGTGGCCATATTAGTAAAATTATTATTTAAAATGGTATGAACAATTTAAAATTTCCTTGCTTGCACTTAGGACATGGTTAAATGCTTATTTAACAATCTGGTAATGGCTCAAATTAGGTCATTCTTACAATGGCAGGACAATCACAACTTCAAATTCCAAGTGTTATGAATATGCTTTTTAAAAACTATTTATCAAGAGATGGAGGTTTACTTTTGGTTGGTCGTACAAGTATTTGGCAGAAGTGGTGAGTATGAGTTCTTCTATGTATAGTATAAGTTAAAGAATGCAATTGAAATATGACAAATCCTGAAAGATTAAATACTTAAAACTTGTTCATGACAAGAATGTATTCAAAAGTATGAGTTTTGACGATTGTCATGCATTGAGAATGTGGAATTTTACAAAAGAAAGTCATTTAAAAATTGCAAACGAGTGTTGAATTCAGCTGTTTAAACTTGCAATCGTTAGTATGCTGATTTAATATGCTATCAAATATGTGTAAACATTGAAGAAAACATCATTAGCAAGTTAATCCTGATCCTTCACGCTATTATGTTGTTATATATCGTTGGTGGTAAACGATCTTTAATCTCTAACTACACAATTACACGTTCTTGTTTAGATGTATGTACTGCATAGCAAACGTATTAATGTACAATGTATATGATCGTTGCAACTCGTATTAAAGTGAAATGTATGATGCATGGGCGCCTGTGGCATACTCATCCTCCATTAGTTTAATGTTTATTTGTCTCAGATATGAAATATAGTTTTCATTGGTTAAATCATTACGTTGGGATTTTGTGACATGCATTAATGAAACCAATCTGGAAAAAAGTTACTGTTAGAGTAAGTTGTTCCTCGACGATATCGAGCCACTTCACTGAAGATATCTTCCCAAAGGAAAGTGCAGACGTGTGAACATCATTGGTACAAGTTCCATCAAGCATGTGTAAATTCCATGATGATTTGCCCCTTAGCGACATCGATGTAAACTATCGATCATAATGTAAGGACATATCGTAGAACACGATTTCTGATCTCAGAGAGAACACTAGTTCTAGGATGCATGATTGAGAGGAAAATGTTGAATTATTTTGATACATGAAAGACGAGTGCATTTATATCCCAAAAATACATAACAAATTTGAATGTTTTTGTATATAAAGTAGAAGGTTTACAACATGATAAAGCATCAACTGTAATGCATTGAAAATTGACATCTCGTCTGTTACCTAACTATCGTAGCAAAATAACATCTGTCGCTACTGCTCATCTAAAATACTCATATTTGCAAAAAAATACTTAACAGATGTAAACAGAAGTGTAACAGCATTCCAAACAATATACGTCATCAAATAAATAGTCATTTTATTATTAAGTATATGTTTAGGTCAACCCATTAATATACTTGAAAGAAAGTATATGAAATCTCCAAAAGGGATATAAAAATCACTGTTGGAATAAATATAACGTGTTTCTGTCATATCTTATATTAATAATAATAATAATAATAACACTTTATTGTCCTCAATAGAACGTACATTGGAAAGTATTGTTGTGCCTTGGCACCCGGGAGCCACAGTACATCGTTGTTCTCTCCTGAGCGCCAAGCAAGGAAGCAACAACTCCCATCTTTTAACGTCTTTTGGTATGACGCGGTCGGGAATCGAACTCCGACCTTCCGGGTGATGAGCAGAGGCTCTACCAACTGAGCTATATCCCCGGGATTAACAGATGCATTAGTTTTGAAGGCCTAGGCACCCATTGTACTATCTGCAACACATCTAAAAAGAAAACCTACATATCGACGACATTGTGACAACACCATCAAGAATCAGTTTAATGTTTCAATTCCAAGCTATATAAGACAAGTATGCTTTCACGTTACCAATTATATTGAAATACTATGCGAATGGCTGTACTTTTGGACAGTATTTCATCATCTCAACTTGCTTTCGGTTAATGCCAGGCCGAGAATAATAAATCATTATCAATCATATATTGAGAAATATTAATATTTTCGATATGAGCACATGTGAATATATCAAGTTTGCCTATCAACCATTGTCTCAGAGCGGTATCCCGTATTTCTTCGTTTGGAACGTGATAAAACAATTGTTTATGAGGTAATTGTAGTTTGCCGTTCCACGCAGAGTGGGACGTTTTCTGGTTACGTTTACACTATTCACAATGGCAATGTATGGCTAATAAACCAATTATCACACTTGTGCACCAAAGGATGTTTACGATACCGATGCTCTCGCTTGGCAAATAAAAACTTCATACCTGTTATGTAAAAGTCATATGACACACCTCCCTTGGTAATAATATCTATCTATGCCAGAACATATTATACATACAAGCGGCTCTGCATAATGTGTAAGTGTGTTAATCGTCAATAGAAAATATCACATATCACATACTTGTATGGTTTCATTACTCAAGAGAAAATAATAGACAGTGTTTGTTTTATCTCACGGTGTTTGCAATAGAACAATTAGTCTATCAACCAGTGTCAGGTAATACTGAGTTCAGTCTGGCACTTTTTAAAAAGAATAATGGTCAGAAGAAATGCTAATAATACTCAATCAATAGGAGGTTATACGATTATGTTCAATGTAAATATGTTTTCAGTGAATGTGTTAAACTAAAAGTGTCTGCCATAACTTGTACAAAGTAGTCTCATTCGAATTGAACCAATTTCATTTTCAGTTGTCCCTTCTATTTTGCGACACTACATGTATTGATTGAGATAGTTTAATGTTGTACTTAACAGTTCCATGATACCATATTGAAGTTCAAAAGAACCGAATGTTCACCAAGGACGGGATTGAATCTGCAAGTTTCAGTTCTGTTACCAAGACACAATGTCACTATTGGACTGTTGCAGGACACTTAACCATTGTATGCTAATACTTTGACCCAAGGCTCAACAGGGGAGATAGCCTATACTTTGTTGCTAGTAATGATAGTGTGGGTCTTTCTTTGGAGAGTTAACCTTTGTATGACATTGTTTTGGGCTGTAATGGCCTTCAACTTGATTAATGTTCCTTACTGATACATTGTCAGCTGATGCCAACGACAAGGTGATGATTTATTTCTGGGGGTCCTTTATAACTTCATGAAATGATTTACTGAAAACAGACATGCTGTGTGCGTTAATTCAATAAGTATAAATAAATTATGAGCATTGTTAACATCAAGATCAACTAATATTCTTGTTTCATGTTCTACTTATTATAGATTTGTAGGTATATTATTTTTATAGAGTGTTTAACTCAGTTGAAATGGGTAAGAAAAATATTGTTATTCTGAGACACTTTAAAAAAATGTATGTTTATATCTAAATGATATCCAGCGATATAAACATCCATCGTCCATGTACTGTAGCATATGTTGTAACGATGTATGTTAAATTTTCGAGTGCCATTTTTCAAATAAGTGTCACTATTCATAACATAAAACTATAACGAAAAACTGGCAGCTCGTTATTGACGCCTGTTAAGAAGAAATCCTGAAGGTAGTATTTGTCATGACACTCTTTACTAAAAAATAACATGTTTGGCTTGTGAAAATAAAGGTGAACCACATTGTAAAGGGAGGCGACCACATGTGCTCACATTGCTGATACACTTTAACCTTCTAGTTGAATAGCATCGACAATGGAAGACAATATTGTTGTTTGATTACATGTCTATACTTTTCATATCAATATTGATTTGGATATTACAGAGCTTTATAATAAATATGAAAGGATTATAATATTATAATTATATATAATGTATGGGGAGAGCGGGGATGGTTCGGACAATTTTCAGACAAATCTTCCTGGACTATTAAATACTAAGATATGAAAGACATGCTACATGCCTCAATAAAGCTTAATATCGTATCTATGTATATGCCTTGAATGAGAGTGGTACCTCTCATAGTAAAATAAGTGTATCAGATGTTGAAAGATGTCCACATTGTCCGAAGCTACCTCACAGGGTGGGGTACATCTGGACACATACTGCTGTTGCTGAAAAATCAGTTTATTGCAATGAAGTAAACATGAAAATGAAATGAATATGAACCAACATCAAGTATAACTGTCAACTACTACTGCAGTTTTCTTCTATTCTTTAACCACAACTTTCATGACAAACGAAAAACGAAATCAGGGATATTATCCTTACAGCACTAAATAATCCTATCCAGCTCTTATACAAATCAATCAACGAATAAAAGAAAATTAAAAAATAGTTACATGTTCTGGAAATTCAATAAAATCGCTTAAAAAAATTATATTGAGGTAATTGCAAAATGTTTCTCTAGGAGAAGGTATGGTTGTGGAAAACAATCTTAACTAATCATACGTCGACGACTCGTTTATCGTAGCAATGTTATGAAGGTGTCGAAAAATGTACGTGTCTGTCATATATGAGTAATACCGAAGCAGATAGTAAATATGCATTGAGCAAAATAAAAAAAATGTCAAAAGCGAAGACTTTGATTAAGTTCCATGTCTGTGAAAGTTAAAAACAATCGCACACATTATAAGGTCCATATTGACGAAGCTACCCCACTGTAACTTTTTTCAGATGAATATAAATTGACCACCAGACAGGAGAGTTTATATGAGAATGAAACTGTCCACACATGATTTGTGCTTATCACTGCATGGAAAAGTTCTATTCCTAAACAAATTATGGTTTTTATGGCAGTGAGAGCATACGTTCTGATAGTCAAAAGTTACATGGGATTTGGTAAAAACGAAAATTGTCTTAGCTGATCAAACTTCACGCTTTCCCAAATTGACGCGATTTTGGCATGGTTGTTGACGTCGCGGGAGTTTCCTCAACTAATGAAAACATATGTTACATTTTCGATTTGGGAGTTAGCGGGGGTGTCCGAACCATGCCACTGTCCAAACCATCCCCGCTCTCCCCTATTAATAAACAAATATTTGTATTACAAACGTTTGAGAAGATTGCATTTGATGTGTAGTTAGTTTCATAACTATTGACACACATAAAACGAAGTAAACAAGTAGATGTAATGTGTTACCACATCCGTCATATCTGACTGAATAGCTTTCACGATATTTTGAGAAAAAGCATATAAGTGATGACAATTTAAAGATAAAGTTTTATTGGAAAATAGTTGAAAGAGACATAAGTTCAATATATGAACAAATCTTTAATTATTGCTATATTGTTCACTTTATTTGATTGAAATAAATACAGTTAAAAGTGTTAAAAATGATAGTTCACGCTACCCTCTCAATTGAAATAGTTGAATTTCCTATGACTCTTAAAGCATGTTAATTAAATAATGTTTTAAGAATTGAACAAAAACATCAAATTCAGTCAGTAATATTCCGTCACGAATGCAACCAGGAATTTAATCCACTCAAACTTTCATGAAATGCTCATCAATAAGACCATTCTATTTGTTTTCAAGATTGCATTTCTATTTTTGATCTAAGGGCGTTTTAACGGTGTCAACTTCCAGTAACTTCAGACAATAAGGGGAAACACATTGGCCGCGGCCGGTTGTGCTACTATCGTAAATATAATCAGAAATCCCGATTTTCAAATGATTCGCTTAATGAACGTTTCAAATACGCAGTTTTTAATCTTCAATTTCGTTTCGTGCTAAATTTGAGGTAATTCGATTTCATCAGAATGTAATTTAAATTTGAAAATATGCCGAATGAAAGCATATACTTCTAGTAGAGTCAAAGCGCCGTTAGTTGGTCATAAATGATCATAATGTACATAGTCTTATCAAGACATGACATGCTTTGAAACCTACATCTGAACGGATAGTGTATTGATTACTACAGAAAATAAATTAACTATTTTTAAAATTAATTGTTAGTCTCGAAAGGCAGAAGCTAGTCGCCAATGGTATTTGCATTATCCTGCGTGAGCATAATATTAAAGTAATGACGTGTATTTAATTCTACATCTTCTGGGATTTTATTATTCATATTATGCACACAGGATTTCCATGAATCACTTTTATTATGAATTATATTTATAATATATTATAATGAAACACAAGCTGCTATTGAGGCTGGACAGGAATTTTAATCCAAAAGAAGGTACCAGGAGTGTATCAAATTGTATGTCACCTTAACACTTAACCACAAAGAACGGTTACCATGTTTTCAACAGAACAGGGCGAAAACAATATACTGCTGTCGGAGAATGTTATTTTTAAATATTTTATATGGAGACATAATTTTTAAAGGGGTACCAACAATTTAATAAATGTGAGTATCATACTTTTTTTTATGTCTATTCAAGTACACATGTGTTGATGAAATCGCTTTTTGTCTTAAAGCTTTTGGCGCATCGTTATTGTAGGACACCATAAAACAAGCAAACAAGCTCTTTTTTACTCTCTTATCTCCTCTTGTTAAGGGGATTCGAAAAAAAATATTTTAGAATTTTTAAAACGTGTGTTTCTGAGAAATATGAACAGATCATGTTTTGAAATTTAAAACTTAGTTTAGATGGCTTCTGCGGAAATGATGTATCTCTGTTTGAGTGATATTTATAACTTGTGGATGAAATTATCTTGTATATTGTATGGTGACGTTTCTTTTGCCGTTGAGTGTATATCAGAACTGAGATCAGTTACCGATCGATCACTGATATGAATAAAACATACATTGATTTCCTTTTTTCCGTTGGCTTACAATTTATACGAATAATGTCATCATTGATGTTGGATTAAATTATTTTGACCTTTTAAGCAGATAAGCACTGATTATATTTTTCTCTGCACACAATTACATGTTCTTTTTCAGAACTCCGCGTACAATACAATGCTTATAACACTTGCATGTATATACCAGGTAAATCTACTTGTTATGTAAACTCGTTCGTACTTGATGTCCGTCTGACATACTCTTCCAACAATATAATTAAAGTTGTCCACACATATGATAAACAAATATATCATTAATAGTACATATGTTATTGGTATGTTGTGAAATGCATGATTAAAATCTCTCTCCAGAAACCTTTTTGAATCAGGTTTTTTTTCTCAGCCAGATTTAGCCTATTCAATAAAAAAAAACAGGTTTCCAATGGAGAGCACACTCGAGCGAACATCACTAGTTCGAGTTCCATCAAGTACGAGTAAATTCCGTGGTAATTTGCCCTGTAGCCGCATCAATGAGACCTGTCGATTCTAATGTAAGGGCATATCGCGGCAACGACCTCTGAATTACTCAATGAGTTGGGTTGGTGAATGGTTATAACATGATCAATAGTATTATTCAAACAGAAACGTAAAATTTATGTTGTGCATGAATAGTGTCTGTAAATCCAAGAATTTCAAAATTGGAAATGCAATTAAATTTAAATGTTTGTTGGTCATATTAAAAGTATGTAATTAGTAAGTTATTTGATTATCTTTTATATCAGGCCTACCAAAGAAAAAAGCGAATTGCAACGAAAAGAATCGAAACGCACACATAAAGAAACGAACTTGAATCATAAATAAGCTATACGGAATGAAAAGACACGAATCTGCTCAGTCACCCAAGCAAAGCAAATTATGACATTTCTCCGATGTGATGAAGGTTGGTTATTTATTTCATGAACATTTTAGTAAACCATTTCCACCCTTAATCCTTAATTCATAAAACATCATAAAATGAGATGTAAGAAGCAGAAAAGGCATTCTAACTTCCCAGTCGAAGGGGTCAAACTTTCATCCGCCATGTTTTAATTAGACAGTGCATGCGTAGTAACAGTGTTGTGCCTCGCGTCTTTCATTTAACAAAGGCTTTCTCAGTACATGCACACTTAGTTTGTATTTCATTTGTTCTCTCCAGACATATTGCTTTCATACAATAAAATTGTGTTAAACTTTGAACAAAGTTAAAGTTTCCTGATCATGGTTGGAATGATGTAGGATACTTACTGTTGCGTGTTCATATCAGATACTTGAGAACCACGACTTACAGTCGCTCAGTTCCCAAGCATATAAAGTAAACAAGTCGGGCGTGATTGTGACTTCTTTATATATCATGGCTGACTGACTACAGGAAATGACAAGGGAGATAACTCTCATACATGACAATGCGTACCACGTAACATCTCCCCTTTTTTGGAATGTACAAACATGTTTTAAGAAAATTGAATTGATGTTAAAAGTTTGAAATACTTTGCACAAAGTTGTTAAAGTCAATCAAATGATTAGGGTCACATCGGTAGCTCAATTGGAGAAAGTCACTAGAATGAAACAACTTTAGAATTAAAAGTTTATCTGTTTTAAACATTTGAAAAATTAAAGATCCAGTTTGCGGACTGTTTTCACTGTCCTTCCAGACCTAGTTTGGTAAGTGGATGGTTGCGGTGTGACGCTGATGGGAGGTTGGTCACAGGTTGACTTCGGTGACTGGTTGTGGGCTGGAGGTGGCTCAGTGGTTGGAGTGGTGTTCTGAGCAACTCTGATCTGGGTTTGTGTCTCGGTATTAGGTAAGGTATCTTCAGTTCTGGATGCCTTCTTTAGACGTAGTTGTTGGCGATTACGTCTATACTCATGACCATCTTGAGTTCGAACTCTGTAGGTTCTGCTTTTCAGTTTTTCTGTAACTTTTGCTTCAGTCCACTCTTTCTTTCCCGTTTGGATTGGCTGCATTCTGACAGTATCACCTGTTTGCAGTGGTTTGAGAGATTTACCTGGATTTAGTGTTTCACGTCTCTCTATCACTGTCATTTTCTTATTTTCCAGATTTTCCTTTTCGTCACTGGGTCTGAGGGATGTGATAGTACTGGGAACTTGTGTTATTGTGTTGCGTCCCATTAAACGCTGTGCTGGACTGGTTTGAAGACCTTCGGTTGGAGTGTTCCTGATGTTTAGTAGACCGAGATATGGATCTTCTTTAGCTGCATGACACTTCTTCATCATACGCTTAGCAATCTTCACTGCTGCCTCAGCTGCACCGTTTGCTTTGCTGTTACCAGGGCTGGAAGTTTCATGTTGGAATCCCCAGGTCTTGCTGAAAGTCTTGAACTTCTCGCCTGTGTACTGTGTTCCACCATCACTGATAACGGTGTTTGGAATTCCATGGCGGGCAAAGTGAGGTTTAATTTTGTTCACTACAGCTTCAGATGTTATCTCTGGTAGATAGTCAATTTCAAAGAAATTACTGTAGTAGTCAGTTATGACAAGATAGTTTCTTCCTTGAAGTGAGAATATATCAGTACCTACAGTATCCCAAGGAAGATCAGGTACTTTGTGCATGTTTAGAGGCTCTTGTGATTGTTTATCACAAAATCTAGCACAAATGTCACAGGTCTCTATGTATTGTCTTATTTCACTAGACATTCTGGGCCAGAAGACTAGATTACGAGCACGCCGAAGACAGGAGTTGAATCCCATGTGACCTACATGCAGCTTTTCCTTGATCTTGGCCCTCAAGGATGTGGGAATGATCACTCTAGAACCACGTAAGATGATTCCGTCTTGTACAGTTAATTCATCTCTATAGCTGAAATATGGTGTGAGTTCTGGTGTCAGCTTCTGCTTGTCGTTTGGCCACCCTTGTACTATCGTAGCCTTTAGTTGTTGAAGTGAGTTGTCATTTGATGATGCCACTCGGATTTCATTCAAGCGTTGCTCAGATATGGACAAGTGTGAAACATTATTGACCGACACAGTTTCAAGATGGGGTATGTCTGGCAGTGGAGCTCTTGACAGTGAATCCGCAACAGGGATCTCTTTACCCGGCTTGAAGGAGAGACTGTAACTGTATTTTTGTGTTCGAAGGAGTAAAGACTGAAGTCTTCTGGGAGCTTTCGAGAGTGGTTTCTTGACGATCCATATGAGAGGCATGTGGTCAGTTACAACGTTGACACAACGTCCAAAGGTATAATGGTGGAAATTTTCCAGACCAAAAGTGACGGCCAACATTTCCTTCTCTATCTGGGCGTACCTTCTTTCACTGTCCGAGAGTGATCTACTGGCGAAAGCAACAGGCTTGCCATTCTGAAGGAGTACAGAACCCAGGCCATATTCACTGGCATCATTCTCAAGAGTCAGCTCCTTTTCAGGATCATAGAAAGCGAGAACTGGAACTTGTGTCACCATTTCTTTGACTCTCTCGTAAGCATCTGATTGGACAGAAGACCATGTCCATGGAACGTCCTGTTTCACGAGATTGCGCATTGGCGCAGTTACTTCTGTCAGGTTTGGCAGAAACTTAGCCAAGTAGTTGATTAAGCCGAGATATCTTCTCAGTTCCTCAACATTGTTTGGAGATTTCATTTCACAGATAGCTCTAACTTTTTCAGGGTCAGTATGAAGTCCTTCCTTGGTGATCCGATGTCCCATGAAAGTGATTTCGCTCATTCGCAGTTGTAGCTTGTTGTGATTCAGTTTGATGCTCTTTTCACGACATCGTTGTAGGAATCCAAGTAGGTTGCGATCATGTTCAGCTGTGTCTCTCCCATGAATCAATACATCGTCTGCGATACAGACGACACCAGGAAGACCCTCCAAGGCAAAGTTTAACTTCTTCTGAAACATTTCAGATGACACTGAAGTACCAAACGGTAGTCGGAGCCAGCGATATCGTCAATAACACGTCTGGAATGTTGTCAGATGACTAGACTCCTCATCAAGCTGGACATGTAGATAACCTGAGGACATATCTGCTTTGGAGAACACCCTCGATTTACTCAGTTCGTGCAGAGTGTCTTCAAGGATTGGTAGGGTATAGTGTTCACGTTGCAGTGCTTTGTTTAGTTCCTGTGGATCTAAACAAATCCTCAAGTCTCCAGACTTTTTAACTACAATAGCTATCTGGTTTACGTTAAGGAGAAAACATGACTCCGAGGTCTTCTGCTCTGAGAATAACCTGAAGGGAGGGATAAAGCCCCAAGGGCGTAAGCCCGAGGGGCTATCCCGACATTGAGGTTATTCTCAGAGCAGAAGACCGAGGAGGAGTGTTTTCTCCAGCTTATAAACCGTCAACTATCAACATTTACGAGTTATAGTATCGGACGCTCAAAGGGCCTAATTCCTCCGCTTAGACCATTTTAAAAGCAGAAGACGAAGGAGAAATGTTTTCTTCCTATTTATAAACGTCAAATGTAAAAATTTACATTTTATAATTTTTTATTCCCAAATCGTGTTTTTATAAAGGGTATGTCGCCCTCGGTTGCGTTATATCGAGGCAAAGAAGGTATGACTATAAATGGAGTAATTCAACTCCATTCATCATCTCGGTCTGCATAGCCGAGCGGTCTAAGGCGCCAGTTTAGAGAGCGAAGGGTGCCAGGTTCGAATCAAGCTATTTCAACTTGGAAATTTTTAACTTTGTATAATTTTCGATAATAATTGCTGCTTTTTGGCTATTGCGTTGCAAGTCTGAAAAATTATTGTGTATTAAGTGCATTTCCAAAAAAACTTTCAAAAAAACCTTAGGTTCAGGTCTTACTTTCAAAAGTAAAACCTCATACCGGGTTATTCTCGGAAGTAAGACCTCATTAGAGGTTATTCCAAGAAAAGAAGATACCTACAAAACAACAGACAGAATCCGACCTAGGTTTATAACCATGGGGTAGGTTCACTCACAGGTGCAATGATTCCAGATTCTTGCATGTGATCTAATTCACTTTTCAACTTGGACCGTAGGGCTACTGGTACTCTGCGGATTGACATGACAACAGGTGTCACCTTAGGGTCTACAGTCAGGTGTACAAGTCCTTCAAAACATCCAAGTTTACCATCAAACACATCGTCGTCAACTGAGACGGTAGCAACCCTCTCAATATTTTCCTCATGTGCAGTTACAAGACCCATTTGTGTAACAGTCTTGATACCTAATAAAGGTGTGAAACTTTCACTCACAACAATGAATTCCACTGAATACTTCTTGTTGTTTGCAGGGTTACGTAGCGATACACACACTGTGCCTAGTGAAGTCACATTTGTATCATTCCACATTTTCAAGTTTTTTGTCGTTGAAGACAGGTTTGACAGTTTGTCCTTAATCAAGGTAGAAGGTATGATATTGACGGATGCACCTGGATCAACAGTGAATATAACATCTTTGCCATCAACAAGCATGCGACACTTCACCGGTTTATCAAAGTTACTGGTAACTGTGTTGATCCATTCATCATCAGAGGACACATCATCCACATGATTGACCTTATCAGATCGCCTGTTCAGACACACAGGTGCGAAGTGATTTTTCTCACTACAGCGAGTGCAAGTTTTATCCCAAGCGGGACAGAGTTCACGTTTCATGATATGAGAATATCCACAGAACTTACAGTTTCTCTCTTTTGGACTATGAAAAAATTTTGATTTGTGAAATCCTGATTTGTCATATCCTTGACTAGCACTAGCACCCTGTTTTTTACTTGATTTCTTACTGTGCTGTCTGTTAGCATGAGTGTGTTGCTTTGATCTCACATGATTAACAGTTTCAGGTCTGAGCATTTTAGACTGTGTTGTAGCATTTTCAGCTGCTTTACAGATGTCAATGCACCTATTCAGATTTAAATCCCATTCCCTAAGCAAAGTTTGTTGTGTTGTATGATCTTTTATACCCAAAACAAGTCTGTCTCTAATAATGGATGGGACACAATTGTTGCAGTAATTGCATGTTTTGACAAGAGAACGAATTGAACTATAAAACGCTTCAAACGATTCTCCCTCTGCTTGAGTCCGTTTGTTGAAGACAAAACGCTCATATGTTTCATTGATTTCGCCTACAGCGAAGTTGTCAAATTTCTGAATTATTTCCTGAACAGTTCTAACATCATCACCTGTTTCAAATTGAAAACCATTGTAAATTTTCAGAGCATCATCACCTAAAGTGTGTAGTAGAAGAGCAACTTGATAGTCTCTGTCATAATCCTGTATTTTGATTAGGATTGTATAATTTGTCCATTTCTGTTTGAAAGTTTTCCATTGTGCGGCAATGTTACCCTCAATAATAAGATGTGAAGGAGGTTTAATACCACTAATTGGACGTGCACGAGCTTGTTCCCCTTCAGCATTACCATCAGCCAAAATGAGATGATAGGTGATAATCAAGATACACTTTATCACACGATATGTCACTCACGAAATTAGGAGACACTGACAAACGCACGTGGTCACTTTGACACGATGTCGACTGAGCGGTAAATGTCAAATTTTCTGATACACAGAAACGTTATTACAGAGAGTGAGATCGACCGACGCTGCAACCATGTTGCGTGTTCATATCAGATACTTGAGAACCACGACTTAGAGTCGCTCAGTTCCCAAGCATATAAAGTAAACAAGTCGGGCGTCATTGTGACTTCTTTATATATCATGGCTGACTGACTATAGGAAATGACAAGGGAGATAACTCTCATACATGACAATGCGTACCACGTAACACTTACCAACTGATACCGTAACCCAAGTATTAGCATTGCAGATCACTTATCATTTGGAAACAAGGCGTATACTTTGTTGCCAGGCATCTATAGAGTTAACCTCAGTTTGACCTGACCTTTTCGATAACAATGACAGTAATTGAATAAATGGATTGCTAAGAATGATACATAATCAATGAATGCTGACCAAAAGGTGATGATTTATTTCTGGTAGGAACTTGAAATTACTAAATGAAATGATTTACTGAACACGAATAAGAAGTGTGCATTCATGTGTAGAATATAAGTGGCAATGTGTGCATTTTATCTCAAAATCTCAATGTCCGTAGGTTATGGAGGTATCGGATTCGATAATCATACCAGTAGAACTTCGCATTAGAGTAAGTTTAAATCCATTATAGAGACAGGGTCTAGACATAGCAAGAAACTCGTAGAACGTAACAAAACCTATAATGTCATTATATTCATACATTTTTAGTATGAAATCTTGATTTCCAGAATGAAATTCTATATCGTTTGAAATTAATTGCTTATCACCTTTGGGAATAACATTAAATTTATGTATGAGAACGCATCAATGTCAAGTATATGTATCATTAAAGATGAGGATGATCAATTAAAGGTGTATTTTTTCTATATTCCGATGCTTTATAGGCCAGATGGGTTTAATTTTTACAGCATGTTATATTTCAGGAGCATGATTGTTAAAAAACATTTTAGCACTTAAATTAGTCTCATATTCACATGAGTGCACTCATATGTCGCATGTGTGCGTTTATTTCAATATAATCAGATTCATTGTTCATACAAAATGAAACTGACAGCTAACTATCGAAGCATGTCTTGAGGTTCTTGTGAGGTAATGCAATTGTTGACGAACACAAATAAAGCTTAGTGAACTATCACACAGAAATCAAAAGTGGCATATTTGTAAGAATGATAATTACATTTGGAATATGAGGGCTCGTATTCGATAGTTTGTAAAAGTGTGTGTTACATTTTGGAAGATGAATTTGTTTGTTTTTTAAACTGTCCAAAAGAATGCATGATAATATGAAGCATTCACAGTGATAACTCAAGTCATTTCTTCAATGTTGATCCATGGTCTATTCCGGCTGTCATGGTCGCCAATAGATACCTTATCGGTTGCAATCTAGTCTTTAATTTGATTATATTTAAACATTTTCAGTATAAAATATCTTGATTTCCAGCATGAAATGATTTATCGTTTGTAATTAATTGTTGTTCACCTTTGGGAATAAGATTAAAGGTATGTATGTGAACGAATCAATGTGAAATATGTGTGTCTTTGATATTGTTCTTCTTCAAAATCTTTATCAAAGGTGTATTTTTTTCTATATGCGGATGCTTTTTTTTATTATATCAAAATAATATTTACTCCTCTCATTTTAAATCCTCTAATGGAATCTAATTTCAAACGTGTTACTACATGTGAATATCAACACTGAACAATATTAGAATATTCGTCTCTATATTGAAATTTAAAATGTCAAAATTGTTCATGCCACCGAGTTCCAAACAAGTCAGTCTTTCGAATGATGAGAGGGATGCTTAACCTAAATAGGACAGATGAGTTTGATTTTTATAGCATTTAGGTTTAAGGGCATGGTTGTTTAAAACAATGTTAGCACTTAAATTAGTCTCATAGTCACACGAGTGCACACATGTTCCGCATGTGGGTTTATTGCAATATAATCAGAATCATTGTGTTAACAAAATGAAACTGACAGCTTCATGTAAATATCGAGGCATGGCATGAGGGTCTTGTAAGATGATGCAATTGTTGACAAAACCAGAAATAAAACAAATAAAAGCTTAGTGACCTATCACACAGAAATAAAAAGTGACATAATGGAATTCTGTAAGGAAAGAATAATAATTACATTTGGAATGTGAGGGGATCGCGTACAATATTTTGTAGAAAAGGAAAAAAGCGTGCGTAACATTTTGGAAGTTCAATGTGTTTGTTTTGGAAACTGTCCATTTAGTAATTGTGTTCTATTGTAGAAATCATTCACAGTGGTAACTCAAGTCATTCTTCAATGATAACCAATGTTTAATTCTGATTCTATTGCAATCAAATTTAGAATATGCCCTTCGTGTTGATGCTTCAAGGAAGTGTATTCAGTATATTCTCCTTATCGTCGGTAAGATCTAAATATCTCAACATGACGATGTACACAATGCAATATGAGTTTTAGTCACGTAGACAGTGTCACTGCTTTGTATTAGGAGATGGTATATGCATATACAATAACGCAGAACCAAACATGCAGCATCCTTAAATTATGTTTGAATATCAAGCATTTTACTATCTGTGTCTGGATCTTGTCAGAAAATATCATTATTTTTCTTGAATCCTAAAAGGGTTAGAATGCATCTTTCTGACTCTTTCTGAGTCTAACCTTCTGAGACTTTTCCCCCAAATAGTTTAAGGTTAAACATGTATATTATATTAATTAGAAGTGAGATAATTCCTATATATTTCCTTAAAGGTAGAATGTCATGCTAGTTGACAGTTATCATTTTCTAAAACCAATTTGACAAACATGTCAACTATTTTGCTTCAAATTCAATATGTCAAATGTTAACTACGAGCAATTTTCATATTCATTTCACAACTGTATTCATTTTGCCATCACTTTTTAATCATCTAATGATCTAAAAACTAATCTGTGATGCTGTATGCTATGAAACACACTTTAAAATAATGTTTGCATATGACGATATTGCCTTGGGTTAACGTTATAATTATCTTTTAAATTTAATTTGTAAAATTATCTATGAATTTTAAAATTAGCTTTGCAAACATATTTCTCTTGGTGTTTGGTTCAACTATCTTATTTCAATTTACGAGGGAGTAAAACCAAGTGTATGTTTGATGCGAGATCATATCTGGATATAACAAGGGGCGGTTCGGTATAGCTCTCGTTCACTGAATTAAATGGAATTGCTTTTGAAATCAGATGTAAGAACCAAATCTGGACAAGCAAAGATGGAGTGTAGAAATGAGGAACTCGACATTAAGGAAAACGTGAGTACAATAGCAGTAATGATTGATAGTTAATGTTTGCTTCTTGAGTGTCTAGAAATTGAACCTTTTAGCATGTGTTAGTTCTCCTATGCCTTCGTTCTCAGTTGTAATTGAAATCATTTAATGAAACTTGGGTGATGTTAATTCTTGATCAGTGTTTAGTATTATGTTCGCCGATTAAGACGTGACACGTCATTTATCCTTACTCTTATATCCGTTGAAAGAGTGTTAATTATAAATACCTAAAGCTCTAAGATGTTTTAGATTTTCAAAATGCCATGACAATTTATATTCACAATGAAACAATTCTTCAGTAAGCTACTATACATATTTGTAAAAAGAGATGTACGTGTAATAATCATTATCTGTACATGATATTGACCAATTAAATTTCTCATTGTACTGTCACTAGCTAATCTGTATTACACAACCCATTTTGGAGCGATGTGTTGATAGCCTGGTAATCGTATCATACTTTGAATATGAATGAAATCCTCAACACATACTGCATGATCATAACTTTACAACCCAAAACATCAAAAGATGAACTAATAAATACAAATATTAACGTTACATACAAAATGTCTAGTTTTTGTACAAAGGGTTTTCATGACTGCAACCAATTGTTGGTTTTGATAATGCAATATGTTCATTCTGTGGAGAGATGAACGGACATCGTTGTCATGTATATTGGGAATGTCAGGAAACCAAACTTTTCTGTAACAAATTGAAGGAATTCATTGGTAGATTTATTGAGTTAAAATTTCCACTCGGTCTTCATCATTTGATTGTATGTGCTGAAAAAAGAAGATTAAGAAATTGTCTTTGAAAGCCATATTCAATGTCAAAAGTTTTATATAAAAACATAATCCATATGCCAAAATATAGCCCAAAAATGGATTGTTTTATTCCATATTTTTACTTGAGTGACAGTGTTCATAAAACATATGACATGACATATAATAGTCTCTGTTCTATCCGCAACACAAATATACCTGTACGTTTAAATTGGGAACAAAGAACATCACAATCATGAATGTATTACAGTAAAAGCATGATCTATACATTATGTTGACCAATTATGTTCTCATTGCATGTCTAATCTTTATTACAGTTCCCTATATGTGAAGATATGAAACAGGCAGGTGGAGAACAACACATTCCAGGGAGAGACACGTGTATAGACTTGGGAGTAGAATCTTCAGAACTCAACATCTGGCAACGTTTATTCAGGAGCATAAATATCCCATGGAGAGTGAACACAGATGATCCACCGGACACTGACGTGAACAATATAGATAAGGTTGCTCGTGTTCTACTGCCCAGCTTGTTTGTTGTGTTTAATATATGCTATTGGTCAACATACCTATATCTCATAAAGGATTGAAATGCTATTTGTTGCATTAATCAACGACTAGATGAAATAATGAAATGAGTATCAATCGAGTTCACTTATTATGTTGTCTTGTAAAAGTGAAGCACTGGAAATAAGCTCTTGAATAAACAAGCATGGGACGAAATATATGTGTTTGTGTCATAGAGATCATGATCCCCGAACATATATGACATGTTATATATCACAGGACAAAGAGTGGTGGAATCCGATTTCTGGATTCTTCCGGTTTCTCCGAAAACTTTGCCGATCCCGAAGAATCCAGAAGGTTCCGGCAAGTGGATTCAACCACTTTTTGTCCAGTGTATATTCTCATTCTCGGTCACTCAGGAGTTAAGGTAGAGGCGTTCTACAATATTTTCCCCATTGACACACAATAAATTTAGTACACACTGTATAGGATCGACAAAAACATCGCAAGGAAGGATGGCGTGATGAGCTACAAAGGGATGGCTATGCTTTATAAGTGACCACATACGATACCATCGTAGTGGTGTTTATTCTTCAGTCTTGGTGAAGAACATAAATGAAGAACATGATCATTATAGTATATGAGTATGGTGGGTTTTATTCAAATGCGTGCCAATTTCTTGAAATATTAGACAATGGAGGGTACTTTATGCGGAAAATATGTCCTCCAAAATGACTCTTCTGGCATTGATATCTCAGCTATCCCGTTAAAGAGTTGAACGTTCTTCTAAATAAAGCTTCCTTTACAATCCTCTAAGCTACCATGCTTTTAGCTGCACAATTTCAGAGACCATGTTCCTCTATAAATAAGATTCTCATTGGTTATCTAACCATTAATTTTCTGGCGGTTAAGTCTGCATTGATTACATCTTTACCATCAACTGAGAAAGGGCTTCATTCTTTTATATATTTATGGGATAGCGTGTTCAATTATTTTAAGCAGTATTTTGTCAAATATTTCAAAATGCTCCAAAATTTACAAGCGCTGTGTGATTTAATTCTTTCACTGATCACCTAAACGGAGCGCAAAAAAGGAAGATGGAGAGGACTTGTCTCAGCTTTGATTTTAATTAGAGAAGTGATGTAAATACTCCGGTTTCAATAAGAACAATCTCTGATTGATGGATGGTTAGGTCGATATGGACTAGAAATATATTTAGAAACTTACCAAGACTTTGCGAGTTCAGAATGTGCTGATATCATGTGATTTGTTGTGTATTTCTCTAATTTATCAAACAAACAAGATGCACTGATGTACCTTGATGAAATCATAGTTTGAAATTATAATGTAAAAAATAAGTACTAATACCCCAGGTCAAGGTGTATAGTTTTTTATGAAAGATGTATATCACTGACCAATGCAACGTTTTCTTAGAACGCAATGTGCAATGTGTCAAGGTCACAAGGTAAAACATAATGATTATCAACACAATGAATTCACATGGGACTTATCATAAGGCACATAACTTACTTATCAAAAAGTGATGACCAAGGTTGAATATTTTCCAAAATTGAAGGTAAACAATTATAAATAGTTGACCATATTTACACATTGTATTCAAAATTATTACCACAACTTACGGCCAGAATCATCCTACTTACATAACTCTATAGAGAAAGGGAAATTGAAATCATAACATAACTGCAGTTTTTACATGACAAATCAACCATTTACTACAGAACTAAACAAGAATCATGTCATGTGTAGTTTTCTTTTGAAAACGATTATCTGATCGATATGAGAATGCAAATGATTAAATTTTTCCTCCAGGCTGACCCTATGGCAAGACAAATACACTTTAGTGACCTTAAGAATAATGCCAATGTCACTCAAAGCTAATCAGCTCTTTGTTTTCCCTAGGAGAAGCTATATGTAAGATATGAACAGAATCCAGTGAACAGTTCTTTAGATGTCCTGCTGACAAGGGTAAAATGACAAAATGAAAGGAAAGTCAAGATCACAAAACTCTGCAACATATGAAACGAATCCAGTGAATATTACTTAAGTTATTACTTAAGTTATAAAGTTTCAACCGACCGACGCACCCTCATACTATAACGAGCGGCGGCGGATAATTAAAATCATGTCATAAGTAGGCTACGTTTGAAAAAATGAGAACGCAAATTATTAACTTATTCCTGCAAGCTCGTCTCTTGACATGACAAAAATATATGTCATGTGTCTGTTCTTCCTAAACTGCTAATTGAGTAAAAAGTGATCAATGCTATCTAGTATCTACATAGTAGTCTTGTGAGAACACTTGATAAGAGAAGTATTTTAGCAAACATATAAATCACCCCTAAATCGGAAATAAATTGAGCTCAGTACATATCGGTCTCTTGACACACATTTAGGCCATTTTCTTTTCTCTATACCACTGACGCCAAAATCACAAACACATGTTTGAAACCATGGGATCTGTTACAATGTAACAGTCATCTGAACTATCATGGATTAATAATGCTAACAAAAAGGTTGAGATAACAGTGCGGATATCTGAGACTTATATGCATAAAACATCCAAAGCCACAGTTTCCCTGTCGAAACGACCTTTTAACATTCTCGTTGAGGAGGAATGATTTACCAATGGCTAAAATAACACATTAATCAGAGAAAAGCAATATTATCATAAATGCAAAAAAATTCTCTTTTTTTCCCATGAAAATAAACCAGTCACAGTTCCTCATTAAAATATTTGGACATTTTATGACCTAGGTCCTGTGCCTTTGTAGATATCATGATGCATTTATAACCCTTTTACTGCTGCAGATTGGACAACACTGTCCCGGAACTGATAAGAAGGAAATTACTATTTTATTGGTTTGACATGACCCGACTGAAAGACAAATAGACTCAATCTGCCAATTCTCCCTCAGGATCTAATTGAGAAAAAAATAGATCAATGTTATCTCCTTGTGATTCTTCAGAAGTTCTCTTCTCCATGCAGTAGGATCATGCAAGCTGTTTAGTCAATATCAATTCAATTGTATAGTGATTATATAATAATTATGAAATAATTGACGGCATGATAGTGACTTAAGAGGTAAAAATTCCCCAATATTCAATATTTAATCTTTAATAGTGACAGCAGTAATCTTACAATTACAATTAAAAAAAACTAAACGAATTGATCAGGTGACTGACAACACTGAGGGGAAAAGTGTAGATACAGTATCAGTATTTAATGCATTATTTCAGCATATTTATTAACAACATAAGTTTAAATGATTTTGTATTCTGAAACAATTGAAAATAATTGTAGTTGTTTAAACGCAAAGCAAAACACCTGCCAGTGCATCAGATTGAAACCAAAGATCTTATTAAACGGTAGGTCACAAATCAATATTATCAACCGCATATCATAGACACAGTTTTCAATTTGTCATCCTACCTAGAGATACTAATTGATAACTAATAAATCAAGTGCATATCTAGAAGAGATCTTCTCAATGCAGAATTATCACGAATAGTAATTGATATTAACATATACTATTTGGTCATTTGTCATAACAATAAACATTAATATAATACAGTCACTTACAAATTGACTTACATATGTGATATTTTAGTTTTCATTGTTCTATAAAAGATGATTGATAATGTAATAACTAAATGAAGATAATCATACTGTAACAGAATTGAAAAACATGTTATCCGTATGTTTTTGTCGATAAACCATTGGCTTGTTTATACATATCTCAATTAACAATCTCACCTATGTTATAACTTTGCATCACTTTGACAAATAAAGATGACATCTTGAATATCTCTGTCACTATACATTCGTTTTATGTATTAATATTACTTTTGAAAAAAGCCTTTTACCGTTTTTGGCAAACCTTATTATATGATTTTAGGACTTACGGCTTCCTTTATATTGCATAAATATGTTTACCCTGTTAACATTACTTTCTGATTTTAAGGACACATGACTAACGGTAATTATAAGTAGCACACAGGTGTTTATAAGTAGAACACAGCGTACCATAAATATGTCCGTAGAAAACCTGTGATTGTTTATTGTTGTACTTAGATCTAAAGTATATGTACACCTTATCTCATAAACATTGCTTCCCACAATCATCCAAACAAAATTCAGCAATTGCAAATCTGTTTCACGATAGGATGTGGACCAGATTATGGATCAAATCAGGTATTTAGTCTGAGAAGTTTATACCTGGGTAAGGCAATGTGTAAGATCAATGCTAGCTCCGTCTCTTTCAATCAAGATAACGCATCATATGTATTTATCAATTCCAACTCAGAAATATAACAGTTGTGTTTCGATATATTTCACCAAAATTAACTATATTGACCATATGGAAGTTTATGGAGAGTAACATTAGTGAAATGAAACCACTAATGTAAAAAACAGTTCCAGTGTATTTTTGCAATTCGAGTGTTATTTTTATGAACCTCAAAATTTACCACATCGCCAGCCCCTTCGGATTAGTCTTTGAAGACTAAGTCAAGAAGAACATATGTTGAGTGTTATATGTGCCAATGATTACTAAGCTTTTCTAAAGAGAGAAGCTCGGACTTGTCATTTTCCCAAAGGTAAATCTAATTAAGGGAGATATAATTCTTAAATCATGAGACACCGATTTGTTTAAAACAGGTATATTAGATGCATAAACATCATTTCCTTACTTGCTATTTTGGGGGGAAAATCCTGTTATAAAACTAGGTTTCTATATTCTTTGACGTTCTAGGGTTATATACCGACAGTAACGTGAACTACAGTATTAAAGTTTACTGTAAACAATATCCCTTTATTATTCAGTTGAATATTCAAACTGAGAATCAGCGACAAAATTATATTTTCTCAAATAAGTAGTTACCTTTATTGATCCAGAATATTCAATGTTTCCCTTAAAGGTACATCGATTGTATTGTTTGGGGTCAAATATGCCAAACGTTATAAATGGTCTTATTTTATCGAGAAGTACCAACTGTTACCAAAAACTACCATTTTAATGTTACTCGACATAGTATATTGACGATATGAAGGTAAAAGTATCGATTTCTGATCGAAAACCGGACAATGCACCGCGTGTTGCGCGCGTCAATGAGTCAAACGTAATTTTGGAATCTTATTTAATTCAGACATGTTAACAAATTTTGGTTGATAATGTTCAATAGGTCATATAACTACTGTGCATGTAAATAGTACGTGCACTTTCGGTTTCAGCACATGCATAATGATGTTACTCGATTGTAATTGGAAACTGGTAATTATGATATGTTTGGCGATTGGGGTTGAATATGCAAGCTGGGTGAATTTGTTTGTAATGTAAACAGCACATATGGTGTGTTGGAACGTATTAAAGCCAAATACATTTTTATGAAACACAATGGATGCATCTTTAAAAGTTCTGGCTTTAGACATTTTAAACGTTAAACATGAAATGGTTTGTTGAATAACATCACATGGTATTTGAAATATCTGATTTGTTTCAGACAGCATGTATAAGGAGCCATGTTTTCAACTGATAATGTCCTTTGCATTTGAACAAACGTATGATCGCAACTTTTGGTATTGATAAATTATTGTATTTTTGTAGGGAAAACTAACGATTAAACTTAGATTTCAACAAAGGAATAAATACGTTTTAAAAAGTATTATATGTTGAAATTTTCCATAATCTAATAAGTTACCAATTTAAATTAAGGTGATACAATATCTAGGATAATAGATTGCTCTTTGTTAATGTTGATCATGCCCTATATGTACCAATGTATCACTATTTTAAACACAGTGTTCATACCCTTGCGATATATTTCAATTATAACCTTGATGTCTTCTTTTTATCGTTCGTTTATAAATTTTCCCCAAAGAAAATTCTGAAATTCTGAAATGTAAATGTCCATGTTTGGCATGGTGAAAGTATGAGAATTCACATGTTATAGTTATATTTAATTGATTAAATCATACAATAAAATAATAAAATTTTAACATTACCCTCATACTACACCTTTTCATGTATTGATTCATGTAATGACAATAAGCATAGTAATACAAAATCATAATAGGGTATTTATTGAATCCCAAGTCAATATATTTTTTATAATGTCAGTCGTGCCGGTTGTCTTATACCATAAAAAGCAGTCCCCATATACATATAAAAAGGCAGTGTGATTAATACGCATTACCCTCCCATAAAAGTAATGAAAGAGAAAATTATTCATTCCAGAACGTGAAAGAAAGTACACATCAGTGTTTTCATGGAATGGTCAATAATTCCTCCGGAGACTTTGCTGACTAATCATTGGTTTAGATGGCAAAAAGTACTTTGGTATTTTTTAATAACCTTTGACAATCATTATGTGTTTTTCTATCGTTCGCTCTCTGGAAATGATCAACTTATTAAAATAAATTACTAATTATATTCAGTGAGAATTCTCCTGATATCGTTTTAAACGTTTAATTGTCAATGTGTCATTATAAAACCCTCAAGTTATCAGTAACATAATAAACACTTCATGTCAATATCATTGAGACAAACAAAAGAATTTGATTGGTTAACTTGTGGATTTGTTTGATAAATAGTGTAATTTTAGAGATAAATAACAGTGTGTGATCTGACTGTTCTAACACAAGTTGAGCACCCAGTAATACAATTGAATTGAAAACACAATTTCACCAGGTTCAATCGACGTTCGTCTATTTGCAAGCATTAAAAAATCACAATCATGTTGGTCCAGTTATAAATGTTTAACTAAACATGGTAAAATCCAATGAATATTTTTAATGGTGTTGTGCAAGCTGTTTGCATGTATATGTGTGCTGACTTCCGCATATATCTAATGACACATTCTTAACTGACAGTGATATGTATGGAAGCGTATTTTTCAAAGTTTAATCTTTGAAGTAAAGTAAATTATGATACAAAATAACGTTACAAAATGACTATCATGTCTACAACTAAACATATTCAACTAGAACTGTACATGTATATGTACAGTTGAAAGAATGTCATACGACTTCTTTATTCACAAACCTTGGCAGACAGACAGATTTATACCCTATTCACTTTAAATCTGTTTATGTTAACAGGCATTTACATATATTGAGATTCATCGTGTCGTAATGTGCCAGTTTAACTAAATTTGAAATTTCAGAACAAAAAAGCACTTTTTTACTTGTTTTATGACATCCTAAAGTAATGTTGCGTCAATAAATGTAAGTCCAAGAAGGTACATTATGCCAACAATATTTTGTAATAACACTACTTCCATAATCATAATATTTAACCTTAAATACATATGCATAACATTATGTCAAGAAAATCCAAACAAGCCATATCAGCACCTCGTGTGTGTTTCAACATAAAATAAGATATTAAGTATCATACTCTAATGAATAAAATCCAGAATATCCCTTTTAAATAGCCACATTAGCATCCGATGTGTGTGTGTTAAAAGATTATATTAAGTATCATACACTCGTAGATGAAATTTGATATACTTATATTTACTAGATAAATCCACAGACATTCAAAATCGACTTTATCTGGCAGAAATATATTTGGTACCGTTTCTGTTGCCCTTATGGATAGATGGCAGAACAGCAACGGGTTTAGAGAGAAGCCAGCATATATACGGAAGCGTATTAGGGCCACATGAAAAAATATTTTTGAAAATATCATCTCCTAATTAGTACTTAATATCTCCTAATTTGGAGTTAATCATAGTACAGTTTTGAGGTTTGAGCTAATTTCTGAAAAGTTGTGATTGTTGCTTCTTTATCGTTGAATTTTCACTAGGAAAATTGTTCTCATCTTAGGAAACAATCCACATGAGGCCTTCCTAGATTTATCAATTATGTATAATTTTCATAAATTAATTCTTTGAAGTAAACTAATTTAGTATACAAAATCACTAGTATGTCTACAACTAAACTGGTTCATCTGACACTAGTTCTAATTGTATATTCAAGTAAAAGTACTTGTTTATTCATAGATTTTGGAAGACAGATAGACAGATACTTTATTCATTTGAGATGATATTTTCTAAAATATTGTTTTCATGTGATCCTAATACGCTTCGCTTCCAAAGATGTGTACTATCAATGCAAAACTGAAGTAGCATTTTGAAACAAATTGATCCATAGGACTCAGTTTGAACAGTTATTATATATTAAGACAAGCAATCCAACAACATTGCTGATGGGCAATTGGAACTAGATTTGTACTTAGGAGATGTCATACAATAGCAATGTATTCTCAATATGTTATAAGATGGTAACTGGGGTAATCACATTAAGTTTAGCTGATAGTCAGCTTTAACATTTTCTGTGCATAATGACTCATTCAGAATACAGATAGGTGGTTTCCCTAAATCGGGATTACCATTTAGTGCTTCCGGTAATGAAATGAGACTAATGCCAAAGGATTCAATGTGATTTACAAGTGAAAGTGGTCGCAAATTAGTTGTCTTTTACGTAAGTCAGTCAAACTGTGTTAGATATTCAGAAGTCGACATTGACGATTTGATGATCAGCCCTCCACTGATAAATCGTTCATTCCGTCTTTTTACGTGAAAACATTTTAGATGGTAATTTTAGAAAAGGAATTTTACATTGATGAGCGAATAACACATTAAGTATTTAGATTTGCTATATTATGAATCCACTAGTAACTAATCGAGATCCATTGAAGAACACTCTCATCTATCATCCTTTATTGATTACTTTCATAGGAATTCCATTTGTGGTGAGAATATTGTCAGTTTATATGCCTTTATAGCTAATGGATGGTATTAGCCATGTATTATGCAATCATAGCCACTTAAAACCCCATTGCTTTCAGTGATTAAGAAACATCTTGATACAATATGGTTCATATAACTATTAATAGCAACAATTTGTTGAAAATATGTTTGAAGAGCGTTTACATGGAAAAGAGCATTGAAAAATAATATTCAGATCATTCATTGTTTAACATTTTTATTGAAACAAGAATTGTTTAACTGTAGTTTTTATTTTATTATTTACTTTATTTTAAATGTGAATTGTATTTATGAGAAATGTGAAACAATTAGGTTGACATTATGCACTTTGGAATTCAGAAATATAAAGATCGATTTATAATTGTTTATAAGTATGAATATGTTGCTTGTATGATAGACCCTTTACCAAACAGCCCGTCGTCAAGGGCAAAACCTGTATCAGCCCGTCGTCAAGGGACTTGAACCTCTAACCCTAAATAAGTACGAGACAAATAGACCTAGATCAAAGTCACGAGGAATTTAGAGTTGTCTCCATTTGCACAGCATACGTTCAACATGGTTGAGATCGCTGAAAACAACGTAGTTATTTGCTGGCCATATTTGTGAGCGTGACAAAATGAGGTAAACTTTGAAGTGATCGAAATGCACACAGAGAAAATGTGAAACCCAAATACCGTAAGTCACATCAGAAAATTCTCTGAGTAAGTAAGGTCTAGGCCCAGTACAGTATGTGTTGTCGTGATAATAATTAGATCTAAGCTATAACGTTTATGAATGTTTAACTTACTTCGGTTGTATTTTGGTAACTGTATATGATAAAGCTTTCGGACTGATATTGGGGTATTGGGCTGATACAGAATGTGATATGAAAACACCCATACAATACGATCTATGTATCCTGTCATGAAAATTAATTTTAACTATTTTTGGTCAAAGTGCCTTTGATCTGTCGAAAATGGAGAGATATCAAATGAAGATATACACGTTTGAAATTTCAAGTTGAAATCAAATTATATCATAGATTATTACTTAGGACTCTGAATACGTGATAATAAGTATTCAATTATTTTATCTTACATCATGTTTCACGTGTACCTCATATTCTTATTTCACTGTTTTTTTACAGGTAAACGTGAACTGAACCAATATGTTTTTGTGTATTCATTGTGTGGACAAAATATCAAATTCCCCTTTTAATTGTATTTTCAAAAATGTTCATGTCATATTGATTTACAATTCAAATAAACAATGACAAAAAGATAGATGAATCAATGGCTTACTTAAGACTCTTGTTTATTAGGTTTCATCTTCAACTGTGTTTGTGGATTAGAAAAGCAATATTAGATTTGTGTTATTTTCAAAGTGGATTGGTGATTTATCAATTTGTGATTTACAATGCATTTGATGAACTCTTACCAGCACAATTTATGTTAAATAATCACATAATTTAACTACATACTACTATCAACCCAACTGTCGAATGTTATTATTATATTAAACAGGCAAGGATCAGGGAACTGGGCAAATGAATATTTGTGACTTTATTATTCAAAAGTTAACTGCATAATAACAATCATTATAAATTTCAGGATAATCACGTTTATGTGTCACATTATCTGCTTTTCATATCCTAAGAACAAAACCATACCACATTATAATTGTTTATCTTTATTTTAAAACTTCAAAAACTTCGTATTTATATAATATAGTGATTTTATATGATCTGATATCTATATAAATCCAAAAGCTTGACGTTAACAATTTGCGTTATGATTTGGAAAACAGTTGTTTTCCGCGTATCATATAAGAACATGTCAAATGTATCAAATGTAACACTATTTAAGGGGTGATAGTTCGACATGAGTGAGTTTTTAATGATGCTTTTAGTTCCATCAACGTTGCCTACTCACAACCTCATTAGTCATTTTAAATTTATTTTACAACATCACATATTTCCATTACTGAATTTCCTTTAATGATAATTACATTGAATCTGTTAAAATATCACTCTTTCTCTTTTTCTCCTCCGAGCATGTAAGATGTTGTTTTCCTCATGTGAATCATATTATTTGCAACAGGAGGAGTGTAATTTAATGTTTATCATAATGTATGTAAGTACAATAAACAAAATAATTTTAGAATTTCTCCACTTATCCAAGACTAAGACAAATTGTGACATAAACCAGAAACCCTTACTAATGATGGTGATTTATTTTGTATTTTGTTCCCAAAATCAAACAATGTTTATTCAAATAGTATTTAATATTTCTCGCGTGGATGGAAACCGTACAGAAATATTGATCCACCTTCACTCCGATTCTATCCCTTTGTCTTTGTTTTGAATGTGAAACGTTTTGGTGGGCGTTGATTGTTCCCATCTGTTGTTAAATATCAATGTGTCATTGTTAATTGAGAGGTTGAGATAACAGAAACGCCAGAAAACATCGTGACGTGCTGTCAAGTTAATGTCTCATTTTCGTTTCTCTTCAACGGCAATTTAAATAAATCTCTAGTTTAAATAGAGAATCAACCGAACCAACACTATGTCCAACTACCAATTTGAAGATGTGTTGTTCTTCTAACAGTTTGTTAAGTAGTTTGCCTTTTGCCTATCTCTTTTATCATGTTATTTCGAAACGACTATTTTAAGTTTCGTTGTGATCGATGATCCAAATAACATAATAGTTAACATTGTCTTTTTATGTTGTCTTTTTAAAATTAATAACCATTCTGTGTTTGTTTTCCTTCAATTTAGTTTGTTAATTTGGAGGATTAAATGTTGGAACTCTACGACCATGTAAAAATAGCACCAGCTTTTTATAAGGCATTTACAAGTTCCACCTGATGAAGGAGTGAGTATATACTTCAAAACACCCAACATCCATCACCCCTTAAATTCAACAAGAAAACCTAAAATTGATATACAAGTCAGATACAAATTATTTCGTCATTTGTTAACACATTAATAATAAATTTGTTTATTTAATCAATTCCCTCTGCCATGATCTATTAGTGATGCCAACAATGGTTACACTTTTTGAATATTCATCATGAAAGTTTCCTGTTTGCCCTGTAACCAATAGCAGCCATAGCATCAAACGCATCATAAAATTTATTTATTTATACTTACCTGTTGACTATACCTACTATGCCTACCCTCTCTCTAGGTATGTTATTTCAACCTTAACACAGACGAAACTTGAACATTTGAGTAGGGGATGCGTAAAATCCCTATCCAAGGGCGGTAAGTATGCATGGTCTTGTGACGTCACCTCCGGAAACCTCACTCTCCGAACAGTCAACAAGGCAAGACAGACCAAGCGGGGAAGATGGGCGGGCCTGGCGTCAACAGGTCTAGTCAACAGGTAAGTATAAATAATTATGTGTAATCAAAAACGTACTATTATTTAAATACCTATATGTTGACTAGACCTGCAATGCCTAGAATCCCATTGCATGGAGGCGGGTCAGTAGATATGTGGTAGAGACGAGATCAGCAACAAGCCCTGAGTGTAAGCTAAACTACGAGTCCTCCACCCTGTGGTGAGGACAAGGCACAGCCCGGGAAATACCATTTCTACCGCTGAGCGAATCGAAGAGACAACCCAGCCACTCAACTTCTGATCAACACACTGCAGGGGGTGTTAAAAGCTAAGCTAAAGAACAAAACAACAGACAAGGAGCAAGCAATGCAAACAAAGTTTATTACAATGAGCATCTAAGCTTCTAAGAAGACTGACCCCTTCTTGGTCTGGTTGGGGGGACCACCTTCGTCTGAGCGAACACTTGTGGACCCAGCCTAGAGATGCCTTCGAGATCTGCTGTGGAGACATCTCGTAGGTAATGGTTGGCGAAAACCTCTGAGGAACGCCAAAAACACCCCGCCATGACGTCCGAAACTGCGATGTTACAGTGGTAAGCCATCGTGGCTGAAACTGCACAGATCTCATGCGGGTTGGAACGCGAAGGAGGAGGCAGGTCAGCGGCCTTGTACACATCAATGACCGCCGACCACAGATACACCCCCAACGTTCGCTTATCTAGCTCCTTGGTGCTCCTCGGCGAGTGAGGCAAGAACAGACGACGCCTGTCATCCCTCAGCCTGCGGGTACGCTGCACGTTCACCCTCAAGGCCCTAACCGGACACAGAGAGAGATCCACCTCTCCTGAGTCAGAACCAAGAACCTTTATAGAGAAAGTCCGACCAGCCTCATCAGCTGCCTGGTTTTTGCAGACAAAGTCGGCAGCTAAACCAAGTAAGGCTGATCCCCGCTCCCTGACCTCAAAGCGAAGAAGGTCCGCCTGCAAAGCATGAATCTCAGAAATCCGAGCTGCGGAGGCCATGGCCACCAGGAAAATGACCTTGATGGTGAGAGGGAGGAGGGGTACGTCGAAGAGCGGTTTGAACGTATCGGAGCGAAGATGGTTGAGCACAATTGTTAAGTCCCACTCAGGAGGACGAAGTTTCGTCCTGCCGTCCACAGAACGGAAGGTTTTAACGAGGCCCTTGAGGACTGACACATCTAACCCTGGCGACCAGAGAGGATAGCAGAAATGTTGGTAATAATTGATGACGCCTTAAGGTGCCTGGTGTTGTGTAGGTACACTAAGTACTCCGCCACCTGAGGAACTGAGGCCTCTGCCGGGATGAAATCCTTCTGAGCACAGAAGGAGCCGAAGGCCTGCCACTGGAAATCATAGTTTCCTAGTGGTCATCCTATGAGAGGTAGCTATGGCATTGGTGATGCACCTTGAGTAACCACTGCTCCTTAGCCCTCTCTTAAAACAAGCCAAGCGTGAAGGCAGAACACCTGAGGGTTCTCGTGCAACCTTCCGCTTGGCCTGCTGAGGAGCAGATCTCTCCGTGGCTGAATCGGAACAGGTTCCTGATGACAGAGCCGCCGGAGAGGAACGAACCACAGTCGGGCTGGCCACCAAGGGGCGACCATAAGAAGACGAAGAACCTGAGTTGTCCCTATCTTGGATGGCGGGCGGCGGAAAAGCATAGGCGTCCATTCCCTCCCACCCTAACGAGAGCGCGTCTAAGCCCATCGCTAGCGAGTCACTGGCGAGACAATACAAGTCAAGTAGATTCAAACCGAAGGCGAATGACTGGCGAAGCCAATGACAGAAGAACCAAGTCACCTGCGAGACGATGCGAGTCAAGTCGATTCAAAACTGAAGGCGAATGACTGGCGAACTGAGTGATTGGCGAAGTGAATCACTGGCGAGGCGAGTCGAGTCGAATGCCAATGGCGAATGACAACTCACAAAAACGACGAAACGATTAAGTGAGGTCACTGACGAGTCGAATGTGAAGCCAACCGAAGCAGACGACGAGCTATCGGCAGATTCACCTAATCTAGAAGACAAAGGGACTGGCGGAAGGTACGACCAAGACTGTGCGAACCGAGCAGTCACCCGACGAAGGCGAGAGAAAAAAAAGACACGAATTGCATGTGCAAAGCATGCAGCCACCCGACAGGTAGCAAACACCTAGCAGATGTCAACAAGGCCCCTTGTAACTCAACACCTACATAAAAACAAGTTCTCTAACCAACCTGTTAACGTCGAACGTAGATTAAGGCGTTGATACTACCTCTTAAATTAATAAGAAGTAGATAGCAAGTTAGCAAAAAAGGCGCTAAAATACCAAGTCTCAGAGCAAAAACACACACGACTGTTTTGCCCTGCAACTGAAAGGAGATTGAGGTTTCCGGTCGTGACATCACGAGACCATGCAGACTTACCGCCCTTGGATAGGGATTTTACGCATCCACTCCACTGTTGAAGTTTTACCTGTGTTAAGGTTGAAATAGCATACATAGAGAGGAGGTAGGCATAGTAGGTCTAGTCAACAGATAGGTATTTAAATAATAAGTGAATTTTAAAATGTTTAACGTTGGAAGATGAATGTGAGTAATCTAAAATCGAATAAAACTATGAATAATGGAATGTCCATTTTAAAAATTACGGAAGCTTTGCGTGATCAATCTCTGTAATATAAAAAGGCCTTGTATATACACATGAAATTAACTATTGAGAACAGTTTTGAAGATGTGTAAAAACAAAACACGAGCAGAAAAACAAGATCTAGAATATATAGCCACTTGAATCTACCTATTTACATGCGAAATATCAAAACATTGCTTCATAAGCAAGTTGTACTCAAAAGACACAATGGTGATTTGATCAACTAAATTAAAACAAAGTTTTATCCGTTGATTTGTTTTCGCTCCCAAAGACGATTGCTGTAAATGACATTCAAGCTTTTGGCATATCACGTTCTTGTGTTAGTCATTTCTGAATTAAACCAAATTACCAAATCTGTTTCCAAACTGCCCATTATCAGTCCTGATACAAAGTATGCCTCGAGATGTATGTAACATTTCCAACTCATGCTGAGAATATCTAACTACATCTTTAACTTGTCTTCTTTTAGTTACATCTCAGTTTCCAATTGACATCAGCAGTCGCTCTGCAATTGCTCGCTGACAGCTAAATGCAGCAAATAACAAATGTATCTGTTCATGGAGAAGCAATTTTCTACAAGCTTTAAACATCGTGTTTTTAATGTACAGGCAGATGAACAGATACAACTGAAACTTTTCAACACTGCGCTGCAATATTCTACATAACATAGTTGATAGATCTTTGACTCAATGTTGGCTTTATTTCTACATAGTGTTGTTACATTTTCGAAATAAATCTATGCAATTGCATATAAATGTAAAGACGTTGTATAGTTTGTTATTTGTCAGACATGCATTGATTTACTAGTTCAGTAATACTGGAACTGCATCATAATATTCTCTCAACTGTTTGAAAATAATGAACCGGTTCCTTATTTAATATATTAAATCTACAAAACCTAAGTGGTGGTGTTCTATACAATCTTGGAAAAAATATCTTAAGATTTGGCCTATACCATCTTGGAATATTTTTATATTCCAAGATGGTATAACAAATCTTAAGATATGTACGGAAATCTTAAGATATGATCAAAACCTGAAACCTCCTGTTCAATCTTGGAATATTTAGATATCTTAAGATTTTTTTGTTCGATCTTGAGATATTGTAATAAAATGACTTTGCAAAATGTTTACATGAATTTATTTTAAGGAAAAAAATTACTTTGATGGAAATATTGACTTTGATTTTTAAAATATTGACTTTGGTGAAAAAAGTGACTTTGGTGGAAAAATTATTTTCTGAAAAAAATTATTTTAGTGGGAGAAAATGACTTTGACGAGAGTGTTGCCTTTGATGAAATAAGTGACTTTGGTGGGAAAAAAATGGTTTAATGAAAATATTGACTTCATTTAAAATATTGACTTTGCTGCCAAAATTTATTTGATTAAAACAGTATCTTTGCTGAAAAAATGATTTGGTGAAAAAAAAAAAACTCTGATGAAAAAACTGACTTTAATGAAAATCTTGACTTTAATGAAAATCTTGACTTTAATGAAAATCTTGACTTCAATGAAAATCTTGACTTTAATGAAAAAAAGAATTGATGAAAATATTTCTCTAATGAAAACAAATTACTTTGATGAAAATATTGACTCTGATGGAAAAAATATTGACTTTGATGGAAAAAATATTGACTTTGATGGAAAAAATATTGACTTTGGTGAAAAAAGTGACTTTGGTGGGAAAATGATGTAATGAAAAAAAATGACTTTGACGAAAATGTTGCCTTTGATGAAAAAAGTGACTTTTGAAGAAAAAATGATTTAATGAAAATATGGACTTGATTGAAAAAATATTGACTTTGGTGAAAAATGACTTTGAAGAAAATATTGAATTTATTTAAAATATTTACTTTGCTAAGAAAGTGTCTGTGCTGAAAAAATTATTTGGTGAAAAAAATAACTTTGATAAAAAAAAAGGACTTTGATGAAAATATTGACTTTGATGAGAAAGTAACTTTAATTTTTTTTAAAGTATACTTTGATGAGAAGAAATTAATTTGGTGAAAAAAATTAGTTTATGAAAATATTGACTTTGATTAAAATAATGACTTTTCTGAAAAAAAAAGCGACTTTGATGAAATAAAATGACTTTGATGAAATAAAATTACTTTGATGAAATAAAATTACTTTGATGAAGAAATGTGCGGCGTTTATATCAGCCGGAGTGGCTTGTTCGCCACTCCATTTTTTTTCATGAAATAAAAAATGTTTAAACAAACAATAGCGGGTTAGCATAAATAAAATATTCTATGTCATATTTACATTCATTTCAATAATAATTTGTGACACTTCTGACAGTCGTACATACTTCAGGATTCCGTTATTTCATTTATGTGGCAGTTTGAATAAAAGCAGGAAATGAATTTATTTAAAGTCGCTATAAGAAGATTAGACCCCAAATAAATACATTTCAACAGGATGATTACATCATAATAATACATAAACAGATTATCGAAATATTGTCATCAAAATAAAAATATTATGTTCAGTTAAAGCGTTTTGTGAAGAGTTAGGTTTCAACGTTGATCCCGAGAAGGCTGCAATGAATGCTGTCAAGAGCATGTCCTCACACACGGTTGCTTCTATCACCACACACATGAAATGTGAAATATCTAAAATATTTGTATTTTATCTAATAAAGATGAAAAACTCCAAGTATGATATGACAAATGCTTTTAGTGCTGTGTTGTGCTGTGACCACTGTTATTACTGTCATTGCTATTCAAATGTATTTCCAATGTGTTATTATTGAATAAAAGTTGTTAAAATACAAGTGTGGGATTTTGTCCTAGTATCTGTGGGATTGGTGTGGGGTTTTGTCAGGTTGGGCTTTAGTCCTATGGGCTTTTGTCAGGGTGGGCTTTTGTCCGTACACCCTAACAGAACAGAACAGAACAGAACAGAATTTTATTCTCATGAATCATACAAAATGATATAGAGAACATACAGTCGTTTCATAAAACACAGCATATATATGTATATAGATTTAAAAAAGAATAAGGACAGTATTAGGTAAATGTGATAACTTGATTAAGAGTGGGTAGTAATCTGATTTCATTAGTGAGATAAATTTGTCAATATGTGGCTTGATACAAAAATAGGTGGGAAGTATTTTCTTGCATTCATATTGTAGATATGCACAGACAGATATATTATTCATATGTCAAGAATTGTCAATCAGTGAAAGGCGACAACTGAGTAATGTCACCCTGTCTAACAGGATGCAACTGTGATTACAACAATTAGCGTGGTGACAGGGCCATAGTTATTATTATTATTATACTGCCCAGCCCTACATTCCCTCAGATGTCAATTCCTTCCCCAATACTTCTGTAAACATCCTCATATTGAAAAATTTATTTATTTAATGAAATGTGATTATTCGCCACTTAACTCTAAAATTGTTCAATTTATCAAAGCTGGACTTTGTACACTGTTTTAGTATGTGTTTAAATGCTGTATGTTCTCTGTGTCACTTTGTGTGATTTTCGAGAATAAAATTTCTGTTCTGTTCTGTTCTGTTCTGTTCTGTTCATAGTGTCCCGACGTAATCACTTCATGCTTCATTATGGCAGTTCACAAAGCTGTTATTTCAGCATATACATATAAATTAATGAGGCATAGCGTTAAAGTAGGGGAAGAGGTGATTCAAATGTGGCATTTGATGATTAAACATTTCACAACCTAGATACACTTTATTTGCCAAGATTGAATGGCCTTTTCTTGACCAGTCAGAGAAAAGCGACAATTATTGAACTAAAATTCTGTGACAACAATGGGATGTACAAAAATAAGCTTTGGGATGGGATTAAATTTTCCTGGCGTAATCACTTAATGATTCGTTATGGCATTTAAAAACTAAGCTGTGATTTTAACATTTATAAAATTTTATTTAACATTTGATTATTGTCAAAAACAGCCCAATCTGTATTCATATTATACACAATGATAGGTTTGTGAAGCCTCTTGCCGCTCTAGTATTAAAAATGTATAATAGGCGAAAACATACAATCAGCACCCTCAATATAAGGTGTCCGGAAAAAAGTCCTCGGAAAAAAATCCTAAATTCAACTAGGAAAAAAAGTCCTATTTTAGATTTTAGGTAACAGAGTATGACAAAATAATAAACTTTTGTTGTAATTCACTTTATTCAGATTCAACAATGCAATAATCATTAGCACTGGTAACACATTGTTTACTGATACAATACATACATGTAATCTCTTTATTCAGATACAACAACATTAATTAGCACTGGTAACACAATGAGTACATGAGTTCTGATTGACTGCTTCACTGGACTTTATTCAGTCTGATGTTCCTAGAAACCCCATTCAGAAATTCAGGGACCCTGACCTAATGTCATTACAGAGTCTTTACACACTTGTCTACAACAGCCTGGAGGAGTTCTTCATAGCAGACCCGGGTCTTGTTTGGTAGGATGGCATACACTGCTGTGAAAAAATCTTGGACTTTCGAGTTGCATGTTTGGTGTACATGTAGCCATCTAAAACCAGCTTTAACCCACCCTTGTTATCTATATAGCCAGTGTTTTCATTTACAATAACCAGAAAAAGGTTGAGTTCATTCACTCCGAAAAAATCACATGAGACTCACATCACATATACTCTTGATTGGTGCTTAATTAATCCCTGATTAATCCTTATTTAATATAACATGTGATTCAATAGATTGAGATAAACTCACATTTTCTTAATTCTTAATTAATCCAAAATGCCTCTTAAAGTAAAGTCTTAAAGTTAATCATCCATATTTAGATATCACAATATCCTTCTTGATACCTCAAGTACAAACATTCATGTTTTCTTAACAATATCTTTGATGTTAATATGTTTTTACAGTAATAGGACTTTTTTCTGGAGGACTTTTTTTACCGGTACTTTTTTTCCTATAATCATATAAAACTATCAAAACATCATTATCTCTTGTACACGTGTAACATTTATTTTTATACATGCATATTTTAGACATGTAGGGCCGGGTGGTACTTTTTTTATTGAATGTATTGTGTTTCTTTTAATGGATATATATATACTGTACCACGTGACAAAGTAATAAAATAATTTTCTCCTTCTTCTTCGATTGTTGCATCGTTTACGACAGATAATTACAGGATATTCCAAGACTGTATAGGCAATTTTTTGGAGGGAGGTTTGTTCACATAAAAAACACGTCATATACTCGGTTGTTATCTTAACATATTAACAAATCTAACATATAGTGTAACAAAATCTGCAGACTTTATGAGTTTCGTATTTGACTATAACACCTTTTGCGACAGACATTCTAAATTCAAGATTGTATAGGTCATTTCTTGGAGGGAGGTTTGTTCACATAACACAGGGTTCATATACTAGGTTGTGAACTTAACATACACATGCAAAGTATGGTATATACAGTGTAAGAATATCTTAAGAATTAATATAAGCATCCTATTTGAATATGACCCAATTTGCGACAGGTATTCACTTGATATTCCAATATTGAATAGGTCATTTCTTGGAGGGAGTTTTGTTCACATAACACAGGGTTTATATACTAGATTGTGATCTTAACATACATATTCAAAGTTTGTTGTATACAGTGTAAGAATATCTTAAGAGTTAATAAAATTTTCCCATATCAGTATTACACCATTTGCGACAGATATTCACTGGATATTCCAAGATTGTATAGGTCATTTCTTGGAGGGAAGTTTGTTCACATAACACAGGGTTCATATACTAGGTTGTGATCTTAACATACATAATATTTTATTTTCAAATAATGATTGTAACCATATTCTCATATTCATATTCATAAATCTAATTCGAATGATTAACTACGTAGGAAAGTGTGGATATTTTGACAAACACATGATCGAGATAACATGGCAATTTATACTGTTGTCCTTACATTTCCTGGTCGATTTATAAACGTGTTAGAACTATCACATCACAATTGAGCTTGTTATTGCAGCATTCTGGTTTAAACATTTTCTTTCACTACGAATGGAATGGCAAACCTGCCTATAAATGGCTTATATTAATACACAAAAACACAATTTGTACACAAAAGCATACACATATGTATAGTATTAGGTAATATAAAGGTGTTTGTTTGATTCGTAGTCAGCTGATACAAGTATGTCAAATGAAGCATAATAATATGAATGAAGTCGTTTTGATGAAATAATGAATTGATGAACTGCCTCAAGGATATTCATATTCGTGTCTTGTGATATTGATTTAGTATACCGTTCAGTACATCCCGTATGGGGATTTCGTATCGTTACTTTATTCAGAAATATAATATACAAAGAAATGGAAGGCATCCTCACAGACATGTGAGCAGGAACAGTCGTGTTAATTAGAAATGAAAAAATGTCAGTCACTGCATCCTCTTCTAAGACGACAGTAAATGATCTGACCGAATCGCGTACATTAATTAATTCAAATAACCAAAAAATGTATAAGTGGTTTGATTAGGTTCTTAAATTGTCCAACAGAGGAAGCATGTGTAATATTTGAAGAAGCTTATTCCACAACTTCATTGTATCTGGCAGGAATGAATGAGCGTAATAAACATATTTATATCGTATTGTCTGAACATTGTCATTATTCCTAAGGTTATAGTTACTGTTGTCAGATACGTTCCCTGGCACGAGAACACATGGATAGTCTGGAACCATGTGGTTAGTCCTTTTATAAATTAAGGTTAATTTGGATTTTCTCTTCTTTTCGCTAAGGAGGGTCTGTTTTGTCTCAGTATATAGTTTCGAGTGACTGGTACCTCTAACAGCACCACGTATTGTGCATAAAGCATCCAAATGAATGTGTTCTAGTTACATGGCTTGTTCATTCGTGCAAATGGCCTAAAGATGGCAGCAATAATCAAATAAAGGCAAACTAAGGATTTGTACATGATTGCAAGGTTGTGCGAGACAAACGGAGCATTCGTTTTAGTGTTTTAACAGATTCCTGTACACCACTTTGTAAAACGTCAAGTGTATTCACAGTACCAACCACCGCAGCACTTACCCCATGAACTGTTTTGATCTGGCAGAGTGATCCATTCATCAATGTTAAGTTCTTCTTTTTGATGATGTGTTTCAATTTGTATTCTTTACTATTGCCTTCGGGATCGTTTAAGAAATAAACGTAGCGTTCTTTCTTTTCGTCACTTAACACGGCAGATTTGACGTTGTCGACATACTTTTCTCTCAGCACCTTTTCGAATGCTTCCTGTCGTGCACACTCCATGTTTGATGTCATGGTTGAATGTGCAGACGGTCCTGGCCATATATAACATATAGGTAAAAATGCTGTATAAACATAAGGTGGGAGAAGACAAGAGTAGAGATTAATCTCCGGAAGTCAATTAAACAAAGCTCTTTCATTTGGTATGGTTGAGAAATTAATGAAACCCAAGCTCGTTTCAAACCGAATAACATCTTATTGATTTAATTGGGTCTTGAATTTTGGAGTGGATTAGCTTTACATAACGTTTAGAAAAAACGTTGGCTAGTTCCTTGCCTATCATACTCTTATTATCAAAATGATCTTGAGAACGTCTTTTTGTTGTAGTCAAAAATATTTACTTTGTATGGTTGCAAGTTTATTATTTTCTTTATTTTGTGTGTGTAAATAGTTATATATTCAAAACTATATATGATTCAAACTCCATATCAGGTGTGTGTGTATACAATATAAATATCTTCACAGATTCTATTGCTGTTTTAATTGTAATAACTTGAAACTTTAATGACGTTCATAGTTTAAATTACAATGCAGTCATAATTCAACACATTTTATTTTACCAGGCGGGTGTGTTGACTTTGTTTAAATTAGAAATTGCTTTGGCCGAACATTATACGTTTTCCTCCTTCCTTGATTCTGACGAGAATTTGCAGAACAGTATATTTTATAAAGTCAAATATATAAGCCGTTATTTTTGGTATGTCCATCTTAACACAAACGTATTAAACTGTTGCATCTTATACCTTTTTGTATTGTGCTTAATTTATAAAACATTGTATGCATAGGAAATAATTCTTGTCATGCCTCATTCACTCATGTACACTTTATTTATCTATTAATGTAATGTAGATGAGTGGTTCAAGTCTGAACAAATCTGTTCTGTTCTGAATTTTTTTTACTGGTGTTCATTTTTCGTAGGTCAGTTCCACTATAACTACAACCCAAAGTTAATCCGTAAAGACAACACATTATAACAACAAACTACATCAAAAGTATTTACCGTTTCTAATTCCGGAAAGACACCCACCCATCTCCATTGTGCTATGTGTTTTTAAGGCATTAATCTCAAATACAAATGAAATGTATAGAACAGACATGTTAACTTCATGAACGTATCATAGGGGATCATAAGGGATAGGCAACATGCGATTATCTGCTCAACTAGCCTGTAATACAAATTAAAATAGTATGTAAATAGTAAGTATTTCTGTCTGAATGATCTCTTCACTTGAAAGCAAGCGTAGTTAATCCGTGTGATAAACTGATAAATTCGAAATGTCATTGTGTCCTATAATTATGATAACATGGCATTAACGAAATATAGCATGCAGTCTCAATGAAATAGATATCAACAGTATCAGAGGTTGAGAGACTCAATTATTAACTGGTGCCGTAATGTTCATTTATACTTTTCCTGTTAACGCTTAAGGAACCTTTAATTGGTGACTTGCGTCTAACTTCACTTCATTTTAGATAAATTGCAAAATATTTTAACTCTCCCGTACGTAGTGTTATGTGACAAAAAGCTGCGTAAAAGATAAGCATCACACTGTACATGCTAAACATGAACAACGAAAGCTTCATAACCGAAGTATCATATACATAATATACCGTTGACACAGCGCAGTGCACAGTACGCGCCGAGAAATACTCTAAGGCTGAGACTTAAGCAAGTGTACCGAGATAATCACGAGACGCATGACGATTGATTAATTATCCCACCTGATTGAAATTCTAAAACGCTATATACGACAGCCTCCACACAACGAAAGCTTCATCGCCGAAATATCATATACATTGTACATATACCGTTGACACAGCGCAGTGCATGGTAAAAGTAATGGTGTACCTACACAGTGCAGTGTGAACCCCATCCATGAGACTAATTAGACAGCTGTAAGAGCCGTACATATCTTAAGATTTGTTATACCATCTTGGAATATAAAAATATTCCAAGATGGTATAGGCCAAATCTTAAGATATTTTTTCTTCCAAGATTGTATAGAACACCGGCACATGGCACAAGGCACAATGGAACCCCAAGGTCAAGGGGCCCCTGTCGCTGTCAAAAATTAACGATTTTGTTATCCACTTAATTGTGTCACGTTATACATTAAATCTAACCTCCAGGTCGATATTACCAGTGTTTGTCAATTCGGGACATCGTATGTGCGTCATTGAAAGACAAACCGTTCAGTGTGATAACATAGAGTGATTTGACTATGTCTGTCTGGAATCTTTAGGTTGTTAAAACATTTCTGTACTGTCCAATGTTTGTACAAACAAGTCAATATGTGCAAATGGAGTGTCAACTGCAGCAAACACATTTAAACTCTGAGTGAAATGTAAGTCATATTTGCAATTATGTTTTTTTATAACTTAAGTTATTAAGTTTTTTAGTGCAATATATGAAACCTGTCATAAATGTTTGAATGATACAAGAAATGTAAGAAATGTTAGAACATCTAAAATCCTAATACAGTAATGGTTAATGTCTCATCACGTTTTCTTTTTCAAATGTGTGTAATTGTACCCTTCAAACATGTTATTTAAACATAACATTTCCAACCTTTTCATTGAATAGATTAATTAATACATCAGTTTAATAGGCGAGAACTATTATTATTGCATTGTAAAAACATTGATTAATCAAATCAACCTGGATATTTGAGAGAGAACTGCCACAAATGCCTCACGGAATTTAATCTAAAAGAACTGTTATTCGAATTCACATGTTCAAGAAATTCACCATCAACTTTGTGCAACACACATTATAGAGTGTCAATTTCCTCATGCATTGGTGTTGTGATCTGGGAGGTTCATTTCAATTTTTAACGCAATTCTGACAAATCAATTGAAAAAAAATTGAAATTCAAAACCACAAATGATGCACCAAACGATGGTTGGACCCTCCATAATTTGCTACATTACGGATGACTTTTAACAACAATTCTACTGAAGTAACATTGGGTTGGTGGACATATTTTATTTGCTATTTTCAATGTTTTTAAACCAGTATCTTCACAATCGTTATCAATTCTTCATTTATGAACCCAAAATGTCACTTTATCAGTGATAGCGGCAGTGGAAGTAGCAGAATCAAAGATCTAGAATGTGTTAACAATAATTGATGGAGTGAGACCTCCCTTGGCGAATTGACCTCAGTTTGACCTGACTGCTTTGGTTGTAATGATCTGTGATTGAATGGTGTGTCTTTCTGAGTATGATACATTGACAGCACTACTAACCAGAGGGAGTCGATTACTTTCAAGTATGATTCTGATATGACTTAACAAAATGATTTACTATTCCCATAGTTTTCATTCATTTTATGAACATAAAATATGCCCAGTGATAAAACAATAAGCATCACGGCGTCATAGTTCATGTTACACTCATCTCGAATGTATATTTATTACTGCACAGGAGTAATAAGTTGTGAAGAAATGTACTATGGAGATGCTGCAAAATAGTATGCAAATATTGTTTACTCTGCTGACATGTGTCAATGTGAAATAAATCTTTGGTTATTTCCTGAATCAAAGAATTAAAGAGAAGAGAGATTAACAATGCTCGCGTTATTTTATAGTACTTGTTTGTTATGAGTCGCAGCTTCTTTCACAAAGCAACCTTTCCTATAGTTAACCTTATTTGCCAATATTTAACATTACACTTAGGTTACCTTAGTGACTTACGATCACCTTAGAGCTTTGTGAAAGGGGGCCCTGATTATTTCTCGATTCAAACTGCATATACATATACAGTCTTATGATTTTCTTCAGTGGAAAGTAGTATTGCAATAACTGAACAATGCTATAGGTGTCATCCTTCGTAAAAGTCAAAGTGAATATTTAATATTACCTAAACAAAACCTACTTTCTGTAAGTCATCGGACTCATGAAGATAATGTCATTTCAGTATAAATGTTCGAAGCAATTGTGTAAATAAATAAAGTTTCTTAAAACCGTTATAAGTGGTTAATACGGATTTCAGTTAATGGTACCTGACGTCATGCAACTGTTCTCTCACTCCATTATTTTAAGTAATGGGCAGTTGCACACTATATCAAATTTTTAGACCTGACATTTCATGTTTTATGTCTGAGTGTAGTTTAAGTAGGTTCATTCATGTAACTATTCGTTCCTTAACAGAAATGCGACTCCGCCCTTGGCGCCTTTCTCCATTAATTTTAAGGAAATGAGAACTCCTCAGGCGTTATCCTATACTTCCTTTCGGCTCCTCGAGTCTTACACAATGTTTTCTTCTGTTATTAGGTTTACAAGTCAGATGAGTGTCACGTCATTGCATGTGTGGTTTTATTAAAGTATTAGAAGAGTCAGTGTTTGAAGGAAAATTCAACAGACAGTTAATTAATTGAAGCATGCATGTGGCTTCTTTAGGGTAATGCATTTGCTGACTTCACAAAATAAGGGAACACATTGAAGTTTGTTGAAGTATTACAATGTAATCGAATGTGACATTTTAGAATTTTTTTAAGAATGAATAATTTACTCTGTGAATTTGAGGCGACGTTTTTCAAATGTTGGGGGGGAAGAAACAGGAGTGTCAGTACAGCTTGATAGGTGATTAATTGTGTATTGAATAAAAACTGTTTTAGAAAAGGTTGTGGAGTGGCACTCCAGATTCGAAATAGTTGTGTTATAATCGTCCCAATTTTGAATGGGAAATTATGAGTGCTTTTTGTCTGTATTTTATCTGTCGGTCCTGTGATTGTTTCTGAAACTCAGAAACTTGGGTTATACCAATACATCAAGTGTGTTGTAGTCATTGTCGATGTTGTAACATCGGCAGTCACCGGCAATCATTGGCACTTTTTGCCGTGATTGACCAACTTCCGTGCGCAGCCATATTGAACTCTTAGGAGAAGACACCGATTGTAAATCGTGTTACCCTTTCGTGGAATATACACTATTCCACGAGTGTCACCCCGTTTTTTCGTGGTGCTAGTTGACGCAATGCGCGAGTAACACGAAATACAACATTGGCGCTGTGACAGTTTTCGCGACTTACGCGGAAATTTCAATTTTCTGTGTGGGCAGCCGACCACATTGTCGTCTGCACTGTCCGCCATTTTGGTTCGTCTGCAAGCGACCCAAGTTTTGAAGACGAGAGATTGTTGTTCACTGCGAGTGAAAAAATCACTCGTATTGAATTATAAGAAGTTTTTCGCGTTTACTGATAAACGTTTAATGCGAGTTTTGTTGACATTGACAGTTCACAGTGAAATTGACTTTTTGCTGTGATCATGTGGGTACAAGTCGAACTTCCTTGGCCCATGTGATCTATATTTAGGTACTTCCGGTTTAGTTTGTTTCCATTTTAATTTTCTTAGTAGGGTAAGATAGTGTAATATTTATTAACTATTTAGGTATTTTTTAATAGCATACACTAGTGGCAGAAGTGTAGGTTATTAATTTTATATATTTTGCATTAATGGCATTAGTGTTAACTATTTTATCGTATTTTATAATATTTAATTTATTTATTGTTAGGCCTAGCCCATATTGTAAAGTAGTGTAGGCCTAAGGTATATCATTATAGCAGTAAGCATACACTGTAGTCACAGTAATGTTAGCAATTTTAATATTAAAGTAAATTGTTTATATTTTAAGGTTAGGCTTATTTTGTAGTTTTGTACAATAATTTGTATTTTTGATAGGATTATTTTGCACTGGTGACAGCAGTATAGTTTATTTCCTTGCATACACTAGAGGCAGTAGTGTATTTATGTGTAGATTTACTTTACACCAGTGGCAGTGGTGTAGGACATTTCTAATTTCCATTCTAAATTACTTCATTGTATTAACTATTTTGGCATTACATTTTGGGAAGTAACTTCTTCATTGTAGAGTTATTATTTTCTCGCTTTATCTATTTGATAAGGAGAAAGAGTTACACCTGGGATAGGGTAACACTTAGTTTAAATTACATTGTAGTTATTCCTGAGATAGGGTAACAAATACAATTCTGCAATTTCTATTTCAAATTTTGAAAGTTAATATTTCACAATCATAAGATTCTAGTTACACCTGGGATAGGGTAACAGTATTGTAAAATGTCCAACAATAAACATGGCTATGTGGCATACCATGTTGACAGTGACAACAACATAGGAGAAGGGAAAGAGGATTTTGAATCGAGGAATGGTTTCATTGACCAATCTCCAGCTGCTTTGAACCCCCAAATGCAAGCTATGTTCAACACTGTGCAACCAATCATGTTGAATCAGACACCAAATATGTTTGGTATGCAGCCACCGACAACCCATCCCAACGTGATCACTACACCGTTTGGGTACCCCCCTCATATTTACGGAGCATACACACCACAAGGGTATGGATATTCTCCACAACATTATGGATACCAGCCTGATGCGTCGGTGATGCAGGGTCACTGTTGTGATCTTGTCTGGATAATTGACCAGCGTTTTGAACTTTCAGCAACAGCACGGTCGCAGTTTGTTGCACTACACCAGGGCCCAAATGAGTCACTGACAGGTTGGGCAAGTCGGGTTCAAATACTTGCTCATCAAGCATTCCATGGCTTCAGAAATGGACACATGACCAAACAGTGTATTTTGAAAATATGCCAAGGGTGCAACGACATTGAAGCTGGTGTGAGGGTGTAGGAGTTGCAGCCAAACACTGTTGAACATGCTGTTTGTGAACTCAAGAGGTACAAGGAAGAATATAGGAAGAGTCAAGGTCTACAAAGACATCATGTGGTCAGCGATAATTTGACCAGCAACAAACTTGCCAGTCTATGCGAGAGACCTAGACCTAGAGAAGATCAGAGGGAACTTCAACAGTCTCCAAGTGTGCATTGTCTCACAGTCTGTGGCCAACAACACGGTGTTGATCAGGCAGCCAAAAACTATGACAATTACAGCAATAGACTGTCGGGTAGCTACATCATTCCCCAAATGAAGGACAGACAAGAAAATGTTCAACAATTTTCACAAATTGATGCATCCTTGGATGATAAGTTGGACAAATTCTCCAAGAAGATGGACACACTCACGGAAAGTATGAACCATCTGGCCGAGAACATTGCCTGTCTAACAAATAAGATAGATCCTCTTGCAGAGAAGATGGACTCCTTGACAGACAAGGTTGACTCCCTGACCAACGCTATGACTGTTCAACAACAATGACCGAGTGGATGCGTCGTCAAGAACTGCAAGAACTGGAAAGGTGTCATAAACAGAACCAGGCAGATAATGTCTCAAATGAGTGTCAACCCAACAATACTCAATTGCAAGCCATTGAGAAAGATTTAAACGGCAAGGGACCAGACAGTTAGGCCTGAGTCCGGTCCAGTCATCAACCAAAGGCCTTTTACGTTTACCGGCTAGGATTAATTCTCCTACTGTTATCAAAATTGACGTGGACAATGTCAGCTCTGCAGATCTGAGGGAAGTTGCTGTCATTGTGGACAGCACAGTTACTTCCCAAGTTTCAACTTTCTCTAAGGATGGTGCACTGTGGCCGGTCACCTCCTCTGTCTACACACAACAGCTTCCCCATAGGGATTGTGCACTGTGGCCGGTCACCCTCTCTAGGATTCAGGACCCACACCCTAAACAGAATGGTGCACTGAGGTCAGTCGCCAACCGACGAGAAGATCAACAGATTCTGTTGTCTCACAATTCTGATCCAGATTGAGATTGTACCCATCGGCATCAGAGAAGAAATAATTAAAAAGCATGGAGCACAGGACTGGGCATCATCATCATAGGCCATCAGACTTTTCTTCTTCCCTTGATGCAGATATTTCCGAGGCGAGGTAGTGACAATGTCCAGCTTGGGATGAGAGACTTGGTCGACCTAGTGAAGACTCATCATCGGTGCCATATGCACACTTGCAGGGTCAGACAATTATTGTGTTCAAGAGAACTATTGTACCGGCCCTGGGATCCTGGTCGAGCTCTGTGTCAAGGGATCTGAAATAGAAACATTGTGTCAGTCATAAATGTATTTTGCAAACAATCTTGCAATCCAACAATACCAAGGTCAACTCAGTATCAAGAGCAGACAGACAGTCATAATCTCCACACATGGATCTTTCTACAGGAGGAGGGGAATGTGGCTGTCATAGTGTATTCAGAAACCGAAGTGTTTGTTTTATGTGTTCCGGGAGCAGTGAGTTACCCTCTGCCGGAAAAGTTTGTAACAGTCAGTATGTCACCGGGAGAAGCGAGTAACGCTCTGCCGTAATTTACTGCGAGCAGTGCGTTACCCTCTGCCAGTAAAAGTATGTGTATCAGTGTAAATTTTTGTGTATATTTAAATTGGAAATTATTGTAATTGCTTTATAATTCTTTCATAAGCAATATCATTTATTTAAGGGCTTAGGTTTTAATTTTAAGGTTAAAACTGCATTTTTTATGAAGCGGTGTGGCACCCAGTTACCGGCAATCATCGGCACTTTCCGCCATGATTGACCGACTTCCGTGCACAGCCATAATGAACTCTTAGGAGAAGACACCGATTGTATATCGTGTTACCATTTCGTGGAATACCCATATATTCCACGAGTGTCACCCCGTTATTTCGTGGTTCTAGGTGCGCCAGTGATACGAAATACAACAGTGTTTAAGTGGCGTCTGTAGATTCATTATATAGACTTTCGAAATATATCCTATTGGGTGAGTTGATGAATAAGGATGAACATGGTAACAACTTGCTGAATGGACTTCATTCCTCACCCTAACTCATAACTTACTTGTTTAATAAGAACACTTTGTTGTGTTTATAGTTTTGTTGAAAGTACAGTTTAATAATGTTAATCATCAGAATATGAATTACATTAACTTAAATGAGTATGTATCTGACAGGGATAAGTACCTACTGTGAAATACAAATTATTGTAAGACAACATACATATATTCCAGTGATTTGGTGATCCTGTAATTTTTCACATATATGAGATTATTGATTGGTAATTCAATATCAATATTTTATTCATATCAATAAATCAGATCCATTATTTCAACATAACTTATGCTGTTGCTTTATCTAATATAGTGATAAAGTAAAATAAACCTGTTTATCATCACGATTTAACAAAAATGTCACGATAACTTGTTTATTGTGTACATATCTGTCTTATTGTACTGCTCTGTCATTGTAGAAAGGTGTATTTACATTCGATAAACTGTTAAAATGTTGAATTTAATCTTAATAATTTCTTGGATTATACCATAAATATATGATGAAACAAATTTTAAAGTTGCTGGATGCTGACGAATATATCTGTTAACTCTTCCACAGTAGCGAAAGACATTTCATTTGCATTCGATCTCATTTCGTCTCTGAGGAAAAAGCAGTTGACATGAACCAGAGACAGGTTAAAGCAATTTCCCTTACAGCTGAAATCATATCAATTTCATGCCATCTGAATCCATAACAAAATCATTCTCTTGTAGTCTTTTACATTACTCAATATGACAGAAAACATTTGATAGTAAAAAATAATTTACAAATCAGTTTTGGTAAATGGCATTGGAGATGCAAATAAGAAGATGTGTAATATGGGCATGTTATAGTTTACAATCAGAGTGCATACAATGAAATAAAGTTTGTATTTGTTTATTCGTGAGCGTGTAAAATAAAACACAAGTAAACTCAATGACATTGGCATTAACAGACAATAGTGTGTATATCTGTACATGAGTATTGTTCTCGCATTACAATTAAACAATACATCTTTTTACAAGGCTGGCATGGACTTAAAAGATCAAAACATTAAAACAATGACTGACTCAATGCATATGTCGAGATTACACCAGATTACAAAATGGTTCGATCATGTATGTTTTCTCTCTCTCTGTTTATTCTCAATAACACACACTTAATACTTTAGCCCTGTTAACATAATCAAACATAGTTCAAAGTGACCTTTGATTCAATATCTTCTGTCTTTGTATTCAGGTAAATACAAGGAACATTGAGGAAATCAAACAACATAAAACTATATGGGAAGAAAATAGTTCTTTCTTCGATCCCTTGTTTCTATCATGATAGACACTTTACAACATTGACTTTAATGACATCAGCAAACAGTCCCTCTATTGCTTTTGCAGTTTAACACGTTGGTTTGTAACATTGTTAAACTGTTTTAAATGTCACGAACATATTCATGCAATCGCCAAAATCATTCAGAAATTTAACCACGAGTTGACGTTTTCAAACAAAGTGAAGTATGATGCTTATTCTAAATTACAACATTGACTTTAATGACATCAGCAAACAGTCCCTCTATTGCTTTTGCTGTTTAACACATCGGTTTGTAACATTGCTAGACTTGTTTAATGTCAGGAACATGTCCATGCAATGTCCAAAATCATTCTGCAATTTAACATAAGTTGTTTTCAGGCAAAATAAAGTTTGACACTTATTCTAAAGTATGTCCCTGTTTCTCATAGCATAACTTTTTAACACACTAAACATAGAATATCTGCCAGTTTACATTCATTTAATTGAAATTATTATTATACTTTGCGTGTCGAATGTCAATAGAAAAAAGGAATATATACATTATCACTGAGTTGATAGCATATTACTGTATCCATGAACGTTAAAATAGGCTTGAACTATTGCTATAATCAATCTATAATGAAGTACTTGAATGTTCTATATGTAGAATGGTTTAAAATGCCACATTGTAGCATGATAGAAAATCACTTCTCATAAGACGACTTATTTTGTATCATTCATATATGTTCTTCTGATTGTTTCTCATTGGAAGTAGTATCATCTATAGCAATTTTATATAGTATTTAAAAAGATATGTACTGTTATAACCCACTACAACAAAACATACAAGCTTCTCCGCATATATCACTATGATGTTTATCTATCCCATGCTGTTTATAATATTGTCTAAGTGAAACCACCGATTTATGGCTGACACTTTATAAGTTTGAAAGAAATGGTATGAATACTATCTTAAAAGTACATACACTTCAAATCAAAGGAGGAATTTTGAATAAATGTTCTAAAGTTTGTAAATGCCACTTTATTTTCATCATTATTGTTTCTGAACGTCTGCTTAATAATTATTTTGAACTGAAAATGTGTAAAACACATCATTCATGATGTTTGCGAGTACGACCATTTGTCCTTTTCCTCATGCATCATTACTTTCAATATGTGAATTTCAGTAGTATATCAAATGATATCGTTATATATTTGCTATTTGATATGGCGACAGTTCCTCTGAAAGTTAAAAATGGAAACATTTGATAGAGATTAAAACTTGTATCCATAAGAAAAACAATTAAGAGTAAAATATGATTTTTGAAAGTAGTTAAATGCATGAACAACGGATAGGTTATAATGAAAGAAAAGGTTTTTCATTTAGGGCAGTTTTATATTGTAGATCACACTACTGCACATCTGTACATCCAAATATGCTAATGGCATCAGTATTTAAAGACACTGTATCACGTTTTATCAATATTATCTTTTCTCAAATGAGCTATTTATTTTAAAGGTTTATACAATATATTGTTAGGTTTTTGTCAAAATGGATTAGTTAAAATTAATATGTTGCCCCCATCCCTGATTTCCGTCAACAGTGTGCATAACAATGAAACAAGACTAAAACTCACCAAGAATGAATGGGCAATCAGGTCAAAACATCAAAGTTGTGAAAGAATAAATCAATGTGTCTTTCAACAGAATGTCCAAAATGACAGGATTCCAGGTCAATGCTAAATAACACTACAGAAACCAATTATCATGTTTGTAAATTTTCTGGTTTGGTAACAGGTTTTCCCTTCCATTGTCGACTTCTGTCAATAAGAAACAATTTACAACATTGACTTTTGTTCAGGTTTGCAAACATACTCTATACAAGCTATTGTTTTAATGCGTCATTTCTGTAACTTTCCTCTCAGCATTATTGATTGTGTCACGATGGTAATGGTACGATGAACAAACTATTTCTGAATAAATCGATGATTTGAAGATGTCTTGGACTCAGAACGTGGTTAGTGTACATCACAACTGACTCTTACTTTCAGACGGTGCTTGTTCATTGCGGGTAGCAGATCCTGCAACTTAGCACATTTTACTAACTTTTGGCGCCATGAGCATGCATTCGTGCGTGGAACTTTGGCGCATTACAAATCTTCAATATTATTATTATTATTATTAAATGCTTGTTTAATATTCTGGTAAAGGCTCAACTTTTGTCACTCTTATAAGACCAGGGTTTCACAACTTCAAATGTAAAGTGTTATGAACATGTATTTTTTTAAATATTAAAAATGGAGGTTTAGTTATTTTTTGGTTGTAAAATTATTCAGCAAAAGTGATGAGTTCATCTATGCATTGTATGAAGTTAAGGAACTCAATTAAAATATGACAGTTCAAATAAAATAAATACTTAAAGCTTTGCCAAAACTTTTGCACGACAAAAAGTTTTGATTTTATTATAATTTGCAAATGAGTTTTGAATTCAGTAGTTTAAACTTGCAGTTGTTGGTATGCTGATTTAATATACTATTAAAAACGTATAAACATTGAAATCATAAGATAGTTTTGAACCTCCACGGTATTGTGTTGTTATACATCGTTGGTTGTAAAGGATGGTTTATCTCTAGTTTCACAATTACACAGTTACAATGATCTTTTTTCAGACGTCAGTAATGCATAACAAACGAATTAATGTACAATGTATATGATCGTTGCAAATCACATGACAGTGAAATCTTATTACTTATATATACTCATTCTTAGAGCATGGGGACTTGGCAATCATCCTACGCTAGTTTTTGTTTATTTGTCTAAGACATGAATATAGTTTTCATTAATTAACATTACGTTTGGATTTCGTAACACGCATTAATGAAACCAGTGTGTAAAAAATATTAGTGTCAGAGTTCCTCGGCGATATCTAGCCACTTCAGGATATCGAGCCACTTCACTGAAGATATCTTCCCAAAGGAGAGTGTAGACGAGCAAAGATCAATGGTTCAAGTTCCATCAAGTATGTGTAAATTCCGTGGTGATATGCCCAGAAACGACATCAATGTAACTTGTTGATCCGAATGTAAGGACATATTGTAAGAACCTCCTCCTGATCCCCGAGAATGGTATGATTGAGACGAAAACTTTGAATTATTTTATATGTAAGATTGAATGTCTGTAGTAATACACAGTAGAATATTTATTGTATTGTATTGTATTGAAATTTCACATCTGGTCAGTAACCTTATTATCGTTGCCAAAAAAAATCGGCCCTAGCGCTCATGTATAATAGTTATATTAGCAAAACACTTAACAAATTGATGAATTGCTGCAGCAAAAACTAATCACATTTATCAAATTTTATCAAATACATAGTCATTTTATTATTATGAATATGTTCAGGTCAACCCATTTATATATGTGAGAAGGAAATTATATGAAATCCTCAACATGGATTGAAATTCCACTGTGGAAATAAATATAACGTATTTCTGTCTTATCTTACCTAAATGACAGGTGCGTAAGTTTTCGGTAGGATCGGAAGGAATTTCTCCCAAAGATCATGTAAATTTCGTGTGAACCCACTCGATCAAGGAAACGGAAGAGACAGCCAGAATCATGGAAAAAGAATCAAAGAAAGCTCCTCAGACAATCAGGTGAAGAATATACCTGCACTCGTGGACTGCAGATTCCTAAACGGACACACAAATATACAAAGGATTGTAATGGAAAATGTAAATTCAAATGTGCACAGAAAAAAAGTACTGAGGAGAAAACTGTAATTTTGTTATTCTTTCAGGTGAAAAAAAGAAAAAGGACTGATAAAAACGAAAGTAGGAGGTCATATTCATATGAATATTACTTCTTCCTCAAAGATGAGAAGATACGTATAACTGCACTGCAAATATCCCAAAGACGTGTCTCGTACTACTTTGAGAAGAAACACAACATTGATACATCAAATCCTTTTGGTGGGGATCAACGAGGAAAATCAACAAAAGATAGGATAAAGTCTGATGCCAAGGAGTTTGTGAGATGTCACATCAAATCATTTCCAACAATGGAATCTCACTATTGTCGTCAAAATAGCAAGAAACTTTATCTGGATAACGATCTATCCTTGACACAGATGTATCGTTTATATCTGGAGAAATGCGAAGATGAACAGAAGGATCCTGTCAAAGAACACATGTATTGAACTATTTTCAACATGGAATTCAATTTGGATTTCCATACACCAAAGAAAGATATTTGTGACAAGAGGAATACAGGATGAAGAAAAAGTATGAGCTTCTTGATGAGATCCTCAGCGCAGATCATGATCATCATATTCGTTCAAAGATAGCGACAAAATCAGAGCGAGATACTGACAGACAGAGCAATAATGTTGTAGTATGCTTTGACCTCCAAAATGCCATAACCTGTCGAAGAGCAAACATATCGAGGTTCTTTTACCGCAGAAAATTTGCGGTGTACAATCTTACTGCACATTGCAATATCGGTCCTACTACTTACTGTTCAGTTTGGCATGAACAATCGGCTGGACGAGGGGCCAAAGCGATAGCCAGTGCCCTTTATACAATTCTTGAAAGGATCATAACAGATCATTCGCCACAACATTTGACACTTTTGTCCGATTCATGTGCATCTCAGAACCGAAACTCTGGGATCTTGTCTGAAAAACGTGTTTGCTGTCAATCGAACAGAAATTCTGTGTGAACTGGGGTATCCCAGCATTCAAGAAGTTGACAACATTCATAGCCACCTTGAAAAGCAACTAGGTACAATTGATGTAGTTTCAAATCCTCGAATCCTCTTGTGATCATACAGATGCAAAAGCTTCACTTCAGAACATATCTTGAGCAGCAAGAACTCTCAACTTCAAGGACATTCCTTTCACTAAAGTGAAACATGACACCAAGGAACCTTTCGGTGTGAAATACCGTACGTCTTTCGAGGTAAAATCTGAATAGTATCTCAGTATGACCTAGAGAGCCAGGAATGAGGTGAATGTCGTCTCCACCTAGATATGCCTGCTCAGACAGTAACTGTTGGCCAACAGTCAAACCCTGCACAACAAAACATAAACTTTCGAAAGAGAAAGCTGCCGACAGTAGATCAGTGTTAAAGTTCATGACTCCTGCAGATAAGCTATTCATGGTGAGTCATTCAAAGACCGTTGATATTCCTTGGAATGTTTTACAGTTTTATTCACCTTTTTCTAGTGGCCCATAATCAGGGAGATAAAGCTGTTGAGAGATTCTGTTGTTCATGAAAAGGTTCAGAGATCGTTTGATGTTAGTTTCATGCACCATCTTTACTCAAGGAGTACAGTGGTCAATGTTTAGTGACACAGCTTTAAATCAGTTGTGTTTAGTGATGCAAACTATTTTCGAGAACTACATTTTGTTAACCTATTGTACGTTACACATAACAATGATCAATTTAAGGGAAATAACTTTCATTCTGTTCTGTAATATGATTGTATCGTTCCTTTTTCAAAGATGTTTCCCTTAGTGAAAACACAACTGTTATAACTCTTACAACAGATATATTTCGTTGAATCTAATGTTTGAGTACTCAATCTGCTAGGTTGTGTAACATTTTAAAGACACTTTTGGTCTTTGTTCCACAGAATGGTGAGGCATTGTGTTAAGAGATACCACTGGAGTCGTTGTATAAACCACAATATAAGCATACATTCCAAGAGACATAGATCAGTCGATGGATATAGAACACTCTGGATCTAACCAAAACAACATTTCAGTTTAGATATTTTTCTATCTTCAAACATATTTCTGCTTTTTAAAGGAAAAATATTTATCTTTTTGTACTGAAACACATCTTTAGTTTTAGCAAATACACTTACATGCAAAATTTCAAACAGTACCCTCGGAAAATATTTATTTTAGAGCCCAATATCTCAGAATCAAGTTTGTGTGAGATAGAACACTCTGGTTCTCAGGTGATGAGATATTCTCTCATCTTACCATTTATAATGACATGATAACAGTATGGATGTATTATTTGGACAGCATTTCATCATCTCAACATGCTATCAGCCACTGTGTCAGAGCGGTACACCGTATTTCGTCGCTTGTGACGTCATAAAACAATTGTTTATGACGTAATTTTATTTGCCGTGGGAAGCGAAGTTCGGCGGTTACTTTAACGTTATTCCGATTGAATAGAATAACGCATTTTATTCCACGTGTAAGTGTACGGAACGTTTACGATACACCGATGCTCTGGCTTGGCAAATAAAAAACTTCACACTTGTTACGTACAAGTCATATTGCACAAATCTTTGGGTAATAATATCTACCTATACCAGACCAGATGCAATACATACAATATTTCATTACAGATGTATTTACAACCTCTGGTTATAATAACATATATTGATAACACCATTCTGTATCAGAAGATATACAATACATGCACATACAAACGTCTACATGATGTGCAAGCGTGTTACATGTCAATAGAAAAGAGCAAATGTCACATATGTATGCATTACAAGAGAGTTAATAATAGGTATTATATCTCATGATGTTTGCAATAGAGAAATTTGTCTTATCATCCAGTGTGAGCTAATTATAAGTTCAATTTGGCACTTTTAGAAAGAACAACGGTAAGAACAAATGCTATGAATACTTAATCAAAAGAAGGTTTTACGATTGTGTTCAATGCATATTTATTTTCAGTGAATTTATAAAACTAAAAGTCTTTTCCATAACAAACTATTGTAAGCTGAACTTATTTCCTTATCAATTGTCCTTTTTGTCTTGCAGCATTACAGGCAATCTTTGATTGAGAGATTTTAATGATGTACTTATCAGTTCGATGAAACCATATTGAAGTTCAAAAGAGAAGAATTTGAAAGGACGGGACTGAATCGGCAAAGTTAGGTAAGGAAAATAACTTCTTTATAACAAACCACATTTGTGATTATTTAGAGTGTGATGGACGGCTGAAGTCACAATGTATCAAGATTGTCATCTTTCTTAAATGAGTAATTCATTTAATTTTAGAAACTTTAAAATAAGATACATATCGAAACAATTCCCCTGGTCTCCCTTCCGATACGATTGGATTGTTGCAGGACACGTAATGATGCTGTGGAAAATAGCTAGTGCAACTTTGGCCCAAGTCTCAGCGTGGACAATAGCATGTACTTTGTTGCTAGATCATAACTACACGAAAGTATTTACTGAATAGGCATGCTTTGTGGTTTCATTCAATAATTATTAATAACTTATCAGCATTGATAACATCAATATCTATTAATTATCGTATAGCATGTTCTACTCATTAAAGATGTGTAGGTATGTTTATAGAGTGTCGGACTCAATTGACATGCGTAAGAAAACTATTGTCAGTGTAAGATACTTTTTCATATATGTTTATATTGAAATGATATCCAGAGAAAACTATACACACATCAATCTAATATGTGTATTGTAGCAGATATTTTGATGATGTAAGTTACATTTTGGAGTGCCCTTTTTCAACTACCAATATTCAATATCAGTTGAATTGCTGTATGCTATAACTGTAGCTAGTTATTGACGCATGTTCATTTTTATGTTGACAGAGGACATCCTAAAAGTACTTTTTTCGCCATGACACTCTAAATCAACAGTAGCATGTTTGGTTTGTTGAAATAAAGGTGAACCTCATTGTAAAAGGAAAGCGACAACATGTGCTGATATTGTTCAAACATTTAAACCTTCTTGTGGAATGCCAGACAGTATTGTTGCTTGATTACATGTCTATGTTTTACATATCAATATGTATTTGAATCTAACAGAACTATATAACATATATGAACGGATTATAATATAATATGTACATGTATTTATAAACAAGTATTCTCATTACAAACGATTTGGAAATATCAGGAGGAACAGAATAATTTAATGAGGACTCAGTATTTTATAATGTCCGTATTAGATATGAAATTAGATGGGGGGTTTTCTACTGTAGGATAAACATACTGTATACTATAAACAACTGTAAATTATTCAATAGCTTAACAACACATGACATTAACGTTTGGTGCATACTGTTGAATATGACATCTACATTTCATTTGATGGATTGTTAGTTTCATATTTATTAACATTTCAAACATGTTGATTAAATATTTTTATGGGAATTGAGCAATGACTGCTTAAAGTCATTGTAAATGTTTAATGGCTCAACACTGATAAAAATTAAAAAATTATGTCAGTAACATTCCGTCACGAATGCAACCAGGAATTTAATCCACTCAAACTAATTTATCATGAAAATCCCATCATAAAAGTTTTCTCCATCTGATTTCAAGGTCGCATTTTTATGTTTGATCTTAGAGTGTTTTAAGGGTGTCAATTTCAAATAACACCAGACATTAAAGGAAACAATATTGGGCGCTTGTGCTACTAATATCATCAGAAAGCCCGTATGAATTTCAAATGACTTGTTTAATGAAAGTTTCAAATGCGCAGTGGTAATCTTAATTTCGTCCCCATCCTAATTTGGAGGTCAATGAATTTCATAAAAATGGAATTTGAATTTGAAATTATGCTGTATGAAAGCATATACTAGAGTCAAAGCGCCGTAAGTTGGACATAAATTACCAATTACATTTGAGATTAAAAACGCTTTTTCCAAATGGGTTTCTACTAGAAGCTTTGTCATTTAACTTTAACATTCATAAAATGTAAACATTCAATTAACAAGAGTCATCAGAAGATGACATATCCCACCAGTTCCACAAAATTTGTAAAACACATCTTTTACAGATACTTGTGTATCTACTACCGTACTTCAGTTAGTGGGTATTACAGAGTTTCAGGAATGTTAAGGGTTTTAGACTTCTGCTCCAGAAGCAGTCAAAATCAACAACAACCAACATCCCTCTCATGTTTCTATGGAAACAGGAAAAAAAAAAAAATTCAGAATAATCTGATAATATCAAAAGGCACCACTTCAGTCAATGGGTAATACACATGCAAAGTTTCAGGAAGATATGATGAACGGTTTTGGAGCTGTGCTCTGGAAACGAACCTGTCTCTGAACAAAGTCCAACTTCAACATGTTTCTATGGAAACGAAAAAAGATAAAATTTTCAGAAATCTGAAAATATCAAAAGGCACCACTTCAGTTAGTGGGTAATACACATGCAAAGTTTCAGGAAGATATTATGAACGGTTTTGGAGCTGTGCTCCGGAAACGAACCTGTCTCTGAACAAAGTCCAACTTCAACATGTTTCTATGGAAACGAATTTTTTTTTTAAAAATTCAGAAATCTGAAAATATCAAAAGGCACCACTTCAGTTGGTGGGTAATACACATGCAAAGTTTCAGAAAGAAATGAAACGAAACGAAATGATTACGGACGGACAGACGGACGGGGCGATGACTATATCCCACAGTATTACATACTGGTGGGATAATAAAAGAAATTCGCAATAAAAATAACCTTCTGTTAGTGCGTTTATTGGAGGACGTCATACAGCAAGCCAAAAGAGCTTCATTTGATTCTCATATCTCTCCAGTTAAGGAGATTCGATATTTTTTGAGTTCTCAAAACGAGTGTATTGAAATTTTAAACTTAGTTTAGATGGCTCTGGAAGGCATGATCTTCATGTATATCTGTTTCAATGGTGTTTATCACTTTTAGATGGAATTACCTTCTACATTGAGGAAAATCATAATGGAAATGCATGACTGATATATCCATGCAAATACAAATTTGTCCTGAGCTATACATAGCCTATTCAATAACAGTGTGTTTCCAATGGAGCATAGACGAGCGAACATCAATGGTTCAAGTTCCATCAAGTATGAGTAAATTCCGTGGTAATTTGCCCTGCAGCTACATCAATGAGACCTGTCAATTCTAATGTAAGGACATATCGCCGGCAACGACCTCTGCTTTACTCTCTGAGTCGGGTTATGACATGATCAATATTATGATTCAAACTGAAACGTTAAATTTATGTTATACATGCAAAGTGCCTGTAAATCCAAGAAACTCAAAATTGGAAATGCAATTAAAATATATATGGTTGTAGGTCATATTAAAAGTATATACCTAAGTAAGTGATTCGATTATCTATTATAGTATAGTCGTATAAGTGGTGCAATGTGTAAAACCATACACTGTATATCACCTTTATATCCAGTGTACGCATTATTTTTAAGGTATATAAATCGAATTTTGAGAATTTAGGCGTTACAGTCATCTCTGTTTCATTTAAATGCTTCAGTATGAATATTGTTTATGATAATAACAGATACCATAATACAATGCCATGAAAGGAAATAAACACCACATACACCCTTATTGGGTGACACCGTGTATGACAACGGTTTGCTTGTTTAATATACAATTAGCAAATGTCAACTTACATACCCATTGCAAGAGAGTCATATTACATGTCGTCATGTTACATTATCTGCTGATGGTATGAATATTGAGACGAACTGAAGACCAGTTCAGTTTGACACCAAACAATACGTGAGTACTCACTTGATACTTGGATAATTTACACTTGAGGTCAATGCTTATATACAGGAACAGAGAGTGATGCTTGCTGTTAATACGACACATATATACTTAATTTAAGTTTTTTTTTATTTTACTCTAAAGAAGAAGATCGAGTGTAATGTTGTCTCTTGCAGCAATATCTTCAATCTATGTGATGAAGTAGACATTTTAATGACGTAATAATTCTTTGAAAACCACAACATGGTGCGCCAAAGAAGGGATAAGACGTACAAGAGGGTCAGACATTACAACATTGTAATGGCTTTCACTTAATCACGGTTGGAATGATGTAGGATACTTACCAACTGATACCGTAACCCACGTATTAGCATTGCAGATCACTTATCATTTGGAAACATGGCCTATACTTTGTTGCCAGGCATTTATAGAGTTAACCTCAGATTGACCCGACCTTTTCGGTAACAAGGACAGTAATTGAATGATGTGGGTTGCTAAGAATGATACATAATCAATGAATGCTAACTAAAAGGTGATGATTTATTTCTGGTAGGAACCTGAACTCACTAAATGAAATGATTTACTGAACACTAATAATATGCGTGCATCCATGTATAGAATATAAGAGGCAATACTAATTATCATGTTACTTATCTCAACATCTCAATGTCTGTACGTAACCGAGGTATCTGATTCGAAAATAAAGCCAATAGAACCTTTGTGTTGTCATTTACTTTTGCATTGGAGTAAGATTAAAGTCATTACAGAGACACGGTATAGACATAGCAAGAAACTCGTAGGACGTAAAAACCTAGAAGTTAACTATATTCATACGTTTTTAGTATGAAATCTTGATTTCCAGAATGAAATTCTATATCGTTTATAATTAATTGTTTTTCACCTTTGGGAATATGATTAAATTCATGTATGAGAACACTACAATGTGAAGTATGTGTGCCCGTAGAGGAGGATCCTTGACATTATTCCTGTTAACAATTTCAATCTTTTCAAGCATTTTTCTCATATTCTGATGCTTTAATCTTTTTATACGAACTAATATTTACTCCTATGTATAATCCTTAAATGGAATCTAAATTAGGAAGTGCTACTTCATGTGTATACAACATTGCACAATATTATATCGTCTGTATATTGAAACTTGTTCACGTCACCGAGTTTCAAACAAAACCTTCTTTCTATTGATGAGAGGCATGGTTATCTCAAACAAGGCAGATGGGTTTAATTTTTATAGCATGTTACTTTTCCAGACGCATGGTTGTTAAGAAATTATTTTAGCACTTAAATAAGTCTCAAAGTCACATGAATACACACATTTTTCGCATGTGTGGATTTATTGCAATATAATCAGAATCATTGTTTAAACAAAATGAAACTGACAGCTAATTATCGAAGCATGCCATGAGGGTCTTGTGAGGTAATGCAATTGTTGACAGCCAAAAATAAAGCTTAGTGAACTATCACACAGAAATCAAAAGTGGCATACTGGAAAGAATAATAATTACATTTGGAATGTGAGGGGCTCGCATTCGATATTTTGTAGAAAAGAAAAGAAGTGTGTGTTACATTTTGGAAGATCAATTTGTTTATTTTGGAAGCTGTCCATTAAAAGCATGCATGATAACTTGATACATAGAAAGCATTCACAGTGGTAACTCAAGTTATTTCTTCAATGATGGTCCATATTCCAACCGTCATGGTCGCGAAATAGATACTTTCTTTCTTTACTGATGATTGGTTGCAATCTAATTCGCATATTCCCTTCGTGGTATTGATTCAAGCAAGTGTAATTGATATCGTTGCGTAACCGTTGGTTAGGATACAACAATGCAAAAACAAAAAACAACATCCTTAAATTATGTATCAATATCACGCATCTTACAACCTTGAGGGTGTATTGCACAAACAATATAATTATCTTTCATGGGCAAACACATAGTTGAAGTCTTTAATAAAGAATTAGAATGCACCTTTGTAACTCTTTCTGTGTCTGAGTCATCTGCGGTTTTTATACAGTAATTTATAAATTAAAAATATATATTAGTTGTCTTTTTCTCAAAGGTAGAATAATGTCTTTCATGGCAGTTGACAGTTAACATTTTCTTAAACCAATTTTGACAAACTTGTAACTGTTTTGTTTCAATATCAATTTGCTCAAGTACGGCCAATTTTCATTTTCAATTCACAATTGAATTCACAGTTAGCTATCACTCTTCAAGTCTACAATGTTGCACTAAGATGATTGTCTGCCGTGTGATTAAGACACCCTGATACAAAATAAGTTTGACTTGAGCATGTTGGCTTCAAAGGCATCATTTCCAATAAATGTCTCGGATTAAACCGAATGAGTGTTTGAACTCAACTTGTATTGAGCGCTGAAAGTGATATTTCGTATTAATTGTGTGAGGGATGAATCAACTGAATGAACTAATGATTCGAAGTTTGAGCCACATGGACTAAAATAATGTTAAGCCCTAATATTGTAGCCGACCATGGTGTGCTATGAATTCTCAAGAAACTACAACATTTCAGAAATTAGGTAAAAGGTTCTTACTTGTTATCTGACGGCTTTAAACATATCTCAACATGTTCAAAGACAGGCATGTATTGGACCAACAACAACGCAATGAACTTCATAATATGTATGCCCATTTAGGTTAAAAATCGTATTTTCTCCAATTGACGCAGGATCTCAAATTGACGTGAGGTCTCAAATAAACGCCTGGGGTTTGATCATTTGAAAGAAATAGACGCTGGGTCTAAAATAGACCTCGAATGATAAAATGACCAAAGAGCAAAATGTAATGTGAATATATATGTTCACGTATTCCTCTTAAAGAAGATAGTGTTCTCGTTCAATAAAGAATGAATATTGACCCACAAGTTATTTTCGTGATTGTACTTATTATATTTGGTTAAGTTTGTTAGTTGGATAATTTATATAGGCAAAAAAGTAATGGACGTCGGTCTTGAATAGCACTCGGGTATCAAATGGACGCCGGGCCCGAATGAGATCTGGATGAAATAAGGTAAACGTATTTTGTGTGTATGACACTGTCCCCATCAGGGAAAGAGGTTATTCAGATAGTTGTATGTCTCATGTGTTTAACCAAGTTGGCGAGCACCGTATTTTATACTTTTCAAAAGCAGCAAGTATATTTTCTAAATCATCCATTAACAAAATTGTAATACTATGTTGGTGTTTTTAAGGCCTTTACAAAGGAATGTATATAATGTTAGTAATATGACGTCATTTTCATTTACACAATTTCGGCTGTTGATATGTACAGTGCAGCACGTTAAACACGACACTTTTTCTAACAATGATACGTAATTAACAATGAATTAATGAGCATAGTTGTTGTCGTCTCTCTTTTAGAGATACATGATACTTACATCAACGTCACAAACACATATCAAACATGTTCCATAGAAAACATTTATATGTAAGCCTATGTCCTTTTACGTTATCATGCTGAGTTATTATTGATTACAAGTGTTAACAAGATACAAGCTAACATTTAAAATAAAAACTGCATTTGGGTTAATTGTCAATGAAACTAATCAACTTTACTATGAGCATGAAGACCCTTGAATTATAATTTGATACACAGTAACATCGACGGAGTCTTCAATGGGTAAAAACGATTATTTATAAGATGTCCACAAGCAATTGAAATGTAATGAAATGACGCATATAAATCGCTACCATATAACTGCGAATTCAAGTTTTGGTTACAATTACAAATTATTATGTATATATTCGGTTTGTCATTCCATCCGACTGCTATATCATTAGCAACACAATGTATTCCAGAGTTACCAAAGTTTTCCAGATGAACACATTGTTGTGAAATCGGTCGAAAATGAACTTATGTGAAAGTTAATCTTCAGTGTGTCACTTTAAAGTATACATTTTTAGCTCATCAGGCCTGAAAGGCCCGATGGGCTTATGGCATGGCATGGCGTCCGGCGTCCGTCCGTCCGTCCATCCGTCTGTAAACTTTTCGCGTTTTCGACTTCTTCTCTAGAACCAATGACTCTAGAGAGCTGAAATTGTATGTGCATACTCCTTGGCCAATGGGGATTCTAAATTGTAGATTTCAAGACCCCGTGACCCTAAATGGGGTCACAGGGGTCACATCCTTAAAAACTCAATTTCATCTTCTTCTCCAGTTCCAAAAGGTCTAGAGAGCTGAAAAGTTGTGTGCAGACTCCTTGGCCGATGGGGATTCTAAATTGAAGATTTCGTGACCCCATGACCCCAAATGGGGTCACAGGGGTCACATCCTTAAAAAACCTATTTTCATCTTCTTCTCAAGTTCCAAAAGGTCTAGAGAGCTGAAAAGTTGTGTGCAGACTCCTTGGCCAATGGGGATTCTAAATTGTAGATTTCTTGACCCCATGGCCCCAAATGGGGTCACAGGGGTCACATCCTTAAAAACCTATTTTCATCTTCTTCTCCAGTTCCAAAAGGTCTGGAGAGCTGAAAAGTTATGTGCAGACTCCTTGGCCAATTGGGATTCTAAATTTTAGATTGTGTGACCCCGTGACCCCAAATGGGGTCACAGTGGTCATGATCTAAGAACCTATCTTTTGCTTGTAAACAATAACTTAAATATTCAACTTTAGATAGTAAATCAATGAAATCCTGATGAGCTACAGAGCCCATGGCTCTATTTTTCATCAGACATAACATTTTGTACCTATACCTATAATGTTAAGACATATTTGGCCCCAGGATCAACAAATCTACTATTTATAATCCTTATCGTCTAAAGAGTGTCTACGCAAGATTTCAGCACAATTTGGTTTTCCGTTCCGAAGAAGAAGACACAAATAAGATGTAACCTGTACACCAGATCCCAAAACTTTAGAGCCAGTAGTTTTTGAAGAGAAGTCGAAAAAGGGAAACGTTTAGAGACGGACTGATTGACGCTGGACTCCATCCTATACCATGAACTCATCTAACATAATGATATAAAAACCAAATTGTGATTAAATATTGTTTAATGACAGAAATTCAAATACAACGCAACGTACAATTACACAAAATAATATGCAGTATGCTATTAAACACTTGCAAATAACCTTTGCATATGACGATATTGCCTTGGGATATTATTTTTTAATTTAATTTGTAAAATTATCTATGAAGATTAACGTTAGCTTTGCAAAAATATGTCTCTTGAAATCTGGCTCAAGTATCTCATTTCAATTTACGAGGGAGTAAAACCGAGTGTATGTTTGATGCGAGAAGATATCTGGATAAAACAAGGGGCGGTTCTGTATATCTCTCATTACTGAATTAAATGGAATTGCTTTTGGAATCAGATGTCAGAACCAAATCTGGACAAGCAAGATGGAGTGTAGAAGTAAGGAACTCGACATTAAGGAAAACGTGAGTACAATAGTAGTAACGATTGATAGTTAATGTTTGATTCTTGAGTGTTTAGAAATTGAACCTTTTAACATGTGTTAGTTCTCCTCTGCCTTCTTTCTCAGTTGTATTTGATATCATTTAATGAACATTTGATGGTGTTAATTTTGATCAGTGTTTAGTAATATGTTCACAAATTAGTGTGACACGTCCTATTCCCTTTATCCTCTGAACAACTCATACTAAAAGCTCTATGACGGTTTATTTTTTTAAAACACAAGGGCAATGTATATTCAAAATGACACAATACTTCAGTAAGATACGATACATGTTTGTAATGAAGATTGTCTGTACATGATACTGACCAATTACATTTCTAATGGTAGGGTCACTGGTTAATTAACTGTATTACACAACCCTTTTTGGAGTGATATGTTGATAGCGTGGTAACCTTTTATATTTAAACTATGAATCAATGACATCTTATCTCAACACATACGGCATAATGATAACTTTAAAATCCATGACATTGAAACATGAAGTTATAGCTTAAAAGATTAAAGTCATACACAGTGACTTACAAATGGATGAAACAACCGGTTGTTTTTGATAATGCAAAAGGTTCATTCTGTAGAGGGATGGACGAACATCTTTGTCATGTATATATGGAATGTCAGGGAATACAACTTGTGTGTAACCAAATGAAGGAATTCATTGGTCGATTTATTGATGTAATAGTCTCTGTTGTATTCACAAGTGTGTATATACGTTTAAATTGAGAACAATGAACAACGCAATTATGAATATATTGCAGTTAAGTCATTATCTCTAAATTATATTGCCCAATTATATTTGTCATTGTAATGTCACTGGCTCATCTTTATTTCAGTTCCCCAGACGTGAAGATATCAAACAGGCAGGAGACGAACACATCCCAGGTAGAGACACGTGTATAGACTTGGGAGGAGAATCTTCAAAGCTCAACTTCTGGCAACGTTTAGGAAGGAGCATAAATATCCCATGGAGAGTGAGCACAGACGATCCAAAGGACACTGACGTGAACCATATAGATAAGATTGCTCGTGTTCTACTGCCCAGTCTGTTTGCTTTGTTTAATATATGTTATTGGTCAACATACTTATATTTCATGAAGGATTGAAATGCTATTTGTTGCATTAATCAGACCACTAGATGAAGTTATGTAATGAGTGCCATTCGAGTTCACTAAATATGTCGCCTTGTAAAAGTGAAGCACTGGAAATTATCTCTTGAATAAACAACCATGTGACGAAATAAACATTGTTTGTGTCATAGTGAACATGATCATCGAAAGAGATATGTGACATGTTATCTATCTTCTCATGTTTGGTCACGTTATGTTAATGTACAGGTATCATAAATTATATGACCCCTGGCGATACTATTATAAATGTTAGTTTACACTGTAGAGGATCGACAGAATAATCATTTAGTGAGTTGCAGTAATGCTAAATAAGAGACAATGAAGGCATTGATTAAGGATGCCTACAAAATAAACATCTATGATATGGATTAACATATGTGTAGAGATTGATAACAGTGAAGTTTAGATTCGGGAATGATTTCACTGTTTTCCACTTTTACGTTTAATGCTATTTGTGTATCTGTTCATTATATAAACACTGGTTAACATTATTGTACAAGTTGGATATTCTCCGGAAACACTATGTTTATTCTCTACATTGAAACACAACATATTGAAATAAATAATAGGATTGTCATATCGTCCTCTGCATTTTTCCATGTAAGGCATAACATGTAACTCACATCTATATGCAAAGACCAAGAAGCACATTAAGGGGGCATTGTTGAACAGTTTAGTGGAGATTGTTTGTATATTTTTGAAGATGTGCTCTTGACTTTTAATGACTCCCTCACATAATGTCTGTTTAATAGTTTAAATCAATGTTTCCATGTACATCGCATACATAACATTCCTTATAGCTTCCATCCTAACAAAATAATTGATAATCATTATGGATATTTAGTGAGCCATTTCCAATTTTCAGAGTATGCTCAAGGGCCTATATAAGTATAAACTAGTATAGATAAAGTAGAGATATGATAATATAACATGATCAGAAAGTCTTTTTTTAAGCTTTCAGTGTGAGTTTTTCGTGTTTCATTTTGAGTTTCTTGTGTGTCATTTTGAGTTATTCATGTTTCAATTTGACATTTTCTTCTTATATACTAGGTTTACCTTGTACCGTATTTTCAGTACTTTTTAGATGGTTTCAAAGGGAGGAAATCAAGATATTATGACAATCACTTTATGTGTCCTTACATAATACTATTAGTATGTATTATCAGCATGAGGCAAGTTCAGTAATTTATGTACCATCGTCCTGAAAGAAATGAGCTAAATGGATATAAATATTATACAAACAGTTTTAAAAGAATTATGTTATTATATATGTTACAGTACAAGGAAGTTATCGAGTACACACTTTACAAGATAAACAACCTAATCAGCCCAAATGTTCTTTACAGTGTCATGTGATTGTTAGCCGGTGCTATGAACGTGTGTGAAGATTTTACCCATCTTGTGAAGAAACAATGTTTCGTATTTCACAGTTTCAATACATACATACAAACATTTGTAAAGCGCTAGTATCCAGCGTAAGCTGCTCAAAAGCGCTTGTTTCTGAGGTAATTGTCAATGAAAGCTTTTGTAGGATATTTGATGAAAACGCTGATCACAATCGAAGTATTATTTCCACATTGATGATATGTAATATCATATTTAGAAATACAAAAGCAGAATCACTTCCAATGAAATCGAGCACATTACGTTCTTCAGAAAATCAGAAGTAAATCAGAAGTCTGAAAACAATCGCTCAAAACAGCATCAGCGAATTGCTTTTTTTCCTGTATGGGTTCATTATCTCTCTTTAAGTGGTAATCATGCAAATGCAGATTAAAATAGATGGTCATCCCCTTTGGCCACACAAGATGTCAGCTTACTAGAGATTTTTGTAGTGAAGAAGAACATGAAAATAGGGTTTTGGTGTGTACGGGGGCGGGATAGCGCAGTGGTTAGAGCGTTCGGCTCCGGATCAAGAAGTCCGGGGTTCGAATCCCGCCAGGGGCACGGCAACTTTGTCTGCAGTAGAGAACTGTTCTACACGCAGTAAGGTTTGGGTGCAATGCTACACTAAATTTCAGCGCAGTAACAACCACGGTTCGCTAGTTCCAGCCGATGCTCGCAGGTTTCACCGCAATGCATAGCCACGTGGCGTAATACTAGTAGCCGCGATATAAGTGAAATACTCTTGAAAGCGGCGTTAAACCCCAACTCACCTCACCTCAAATGTGTACCAATTTCGTTAAATATAAGACTATGGGGAGTTCTTCATCTGGAAAATATGTCCTCCAAAATGACTCTTTTGACATTGATATCTCAGCTATACCGTTAAAGAGTTGAACGTTCTTCTAAATAAAGCTTCCTTTACAATCCCCTAGGCTACCATCCTTTAAGCTGCACAATTTCAGAGACTCAGTTCATTTATAAATATGCTTCTCATTGCTATGTAGCCATACATATTCTGGCGGTAAAGTCATAAAATTGCATTGATTACATCTTTACCATCAACCGAGAAAGCGCTTCATTCTTTTATATATTTATGGGATAGTGTATTCAATCATTTTTCAGCAGTATTTTATGACATATTTCAAAATGCTCAGAAATTTACAAGCGCTGTGTGATTTAATTCCTACACGAATCACCTAAATGGAACGCAAAAAGGGGAGATGAAGAGGACTTGTCTCTGCTTTGATGTCTTAATGAGAGAAGTAATGTAGATGCCCCGGTTCAATAAGAACAATCCCTGATTGATGGATGGTGTGGTCGATATGGATTAGGAATATATTTTGAAACTTGCGAAATGTGCGAGTTCTGTATGTGCTGATATCATGTGATTTGTTAGGCATTTCTCTAATACGTTTTGATGTAAAACCGTTTTGACGATCATGGAAGCTCAACTAATGCATTATGAAACAAACAACATGCACTGATGCACCTTGATGAAAGCATAGTTTGAAATTAAAATGTCAAAATTAAGTACTACAACCCTAGGTGAGTGTGTATAGTTATGTTTGAAAGGTGTATATCACTGGCCAATGCAACGTTTTCTGTGAATGCAACGTGCGACAAGGTCAAAGTCCCAAGGTAAAACATTATGATTATCAACACATTGGATGCACATTTGACTTATCAAAGGCCTAATCATGGACTAATCAAAAGTGATGACCAGGGTTAAATCGTTTCCAAAACTGGTTCCTGAACAAAGGTCAAAATGTAAAAAAAATATGAATAGTTTACCATATTTACATATTGTATTAAAAATCATTACCCAGCTTATGAGCAGAATCATCCTACGTACATAACTGTATAGAGAAAGGGAAATTGAAAACATTCAAATTATTCTGCAGTATTTACATCATAAATCAGCAATTTACTGCACAACGAAACAAGAATCATCCCACGTGTAGAATACTTTTGAAAACGTAACTGATCGATTTTGAGAACGCCAATGATTAAATCTGTCCTCCAAGCTCGCCCCATGGCAAGACATATTCACTTCGGTTGTCAGTTTTTCCTACACAACTTATTGAGTACACAGCGATCAGTGATATCTAGTATCTACATGTTAAATAATCCTATGTCTCTGTGATCGTTGAGTAGCAGATTGCAGAGAAAACTTGTAGCAACAAAAAACAAATGGCGCTATGTATCCATTTTTTTAATTATCCTCAGCATTTATGTACAATTAGTATCCATTACAACTTACGCAATTCCATAGAATAATATGTATGTTTTGTTAGAGATAAATTAGGTTGCTATATTATTATGTGTTTCGCAAGTGATTACAGAGATAACCGCCAACAGAAATGCACCGCAAGTGAACATGTCTTGAGAATATGGTCATTGTAAGTTTTCTGTTCAGCATATATGTACAATCAATATTCTATTCACATGGATATTAATTAAGCAACACCCTAGTTTGTAAACTGAAATGTTTAACCCTGGGATTGTTAGGATAAATTGAATAATTGTAACACCTCGGACATAACAATTGGTTATTTAGCGACTTATTCACTGGAATAAAAATCCAGCTTATGCAAAAAATGATGTAAATGTGTGGGAAAATGTGAAGGTACTGAATGTTTACCTAAAATAACTATTGTCATAGAAGAGAAACTACACTTCAAACTTTATAATTGATTTTTTGTTAAAAACAATGTTTATACCATGTTGACATTCACACACCAAAATATCTTTTATCATGCATGATAAGAAGCAAGACAGACATTAAACTCCCAGTCCCTTTGTTACAATAATTGAGAAAATGCCTACAACCATATAATATGTGAATAAAAATCGAGATTATTTGAGTTCAATCTGTTTATTAATAACTTCCTCTCGCTTTAGATAAGCCAATTTATTTTCATTTAATTTCATAATGGAACTTGGATTTTGACACCAAAATACCAAATTATTGTAAAAGCAGTTATCCAAAGGACAGTGAACCATTATTTAAGTGACCTTTCGTTTCAACCCTGCTAAATGATTGGTCTACCTAAAATCACTAACTGTTTACCTGACATATTGTCTTCTTTCAAATCCGAACGCTTTTGTTGCTTTAAATTGGATGTTGCTTAATTAATTTCCAAGTGTATATATAATATACTTAGTTCAGCAGATTTTTGAAAATGTGTCCGTTATCATACAAAAATCCAGGCCTGTCAGATCCTCAACTACTTATTGAGTAGAGAGCAATCTTTGCAATAGCTGACTTCACAACGAAACAAGCAGTTGTCACTAAGGTGACATGATCCCCAACTACAAAGTAATACTTCAAAATTGAAAATTAATGTCAAGATCAGCAAAATGTATTTGGCCCTGCATCTTCCCTACAAGAACCATTGGTGTACGATAATGATCAGAATCCAATAAACAGTACTTGTGATAATGACACACTGACAAGCTTAACCTGTCGAAAAATTCTGGTGACCTTGATAATGATGTCAATGTCACTTAAATCTAATAAGCCCTTTGTCTTCCCTAGGAGAAGCTATGTTTAAGATATGAACAGAATCCAGTGAACAGTTCTTTAGATATCCTGTTGACACGGGTAAAATGACAAAACGAAATGGAAGTCAAGATCACAAACCTCTGTAGGAACATTACTCACCCTATGATGAACCCATATGCAAAATATGAAAATAATCCAGTGAATACTACTTAAGTTATTTCATTTCGTACATACGTACAACGTACGAACCCACACACCCTGATACTATATCCCCCGCTTCGTGCTGAACCCGCGGCGGGGGGTAATACAAATCACGTCATATGTAGGCTACGTTTACAAAACTGAGAACGCAAATTATTAAATTATTTCTTCAAGCTTGTCTGTCTGTTCTTCCTAAACTGCTGATTGAGTACAAAGCGAACAATGCTATCTTGTATCTACATGTGAGTCTTGTGAGAACACTTGATAAGAGAAGTAGTTTAGCTAAAATATAAATCACCCCTAAATCGGAAACAGAGTGAGCTCAGTACACATCGGTCTCTTGACACACATTTAGGCCATTTTGGTTTTCAATACATCTCACGTCATGATTGAAACCATGGGATCTGTTACAGTTTTGCAGATAAAGAATTTATTTTGTCAATATATATATATATATATATATATATATATATATATATATATATATATATATATATGAACAATACAATAAACAATAAATAAACGATATATTACATGCATTATAAATTTAATGTAAAATGAATAGATAGTAGTTTTTCAACTGTGTGTTGATCACAACTGTTGTTTGTTGTTGCAAAAATATTGAAAATGACTCTAGATAGTCCAATAGCTCGGATGTTAATCAGACATTAAAGCGTCCCCCCCCCCCCCCCCCCACCCCCCCCCCCCCCCCCCCCCCCGCTCCATATATTGATATTGATTGACTGCTTAACCTATATGTACTTATAAGTGATCATTAGAGGGATTGTTGAGTGTGGCAAAACTATAAGACAATAGCTACTTTGTCAATAGTTATACTGATGTCCTGATCAAAGGTTATCGTCACAGTTTATCATCCACACATATCAATAACATGATTAAAGAAAACAACACAGGTCAAAACGTGGTGGCTTACGCCTTCCAACACTCATTGTCCTGTGCAAGTGTCAAAGAAGAGAATCTGACATTATGAGTAGTATCAACTATGATTAAAGCAGTTTGTCCTAAGGTGTTATATATCCTCGAAAACAGTGCATGTATCAGTGGGACAATTATTTGAATATATAAACACGTATTGCTAGAACGTCTAACAAATTAATTTAAATGTAAATAAAACTAATAATAAACAAATGTTAAACTAAAGATAAGCATGTCCTTATATAGTATATGTTTGAGTATAGTGAATGGTTTACATGACGACATTCCTATTAGGTGGATTTGGCTTCAACATTGTGTAATCTCGCAATCATTTGATATCAAATCAGCGATTTCTAAGCACGTTCAACGGATGTATTCAGTATGATCAATGGACTGGCGGTGTTGGTAATTCTTTGCTGATACTTTAGACATGTCTGTACATGCAGAGTAATTCTAGAATACCTTTGTGAAACCAAAGTTAGAGGGGATATATCTATGTACATATATGGCATTTATGCATAACACATCCAAATCAACAGTTTCCCGCCGAAACGACATTTTCACAGTCTCCTTGAGGAATAATGTTTTACCAAACACCCAAAACATGCATAACTTTAGATCTATATTGTCAACGGAAAATGTGTTTGTATTACGACGTTTAAGTAAGTTTCTGTGGCATGCATATAAAATAAGGGAGAGTACCTTTAACACCTAAATATATTATATGTATATTTATATGTATCATATACAACGTATAATATTTTACTTGAAACCATGATATGTATTTCATGTTTACAGTTTTATAAGTTACGTTAACATTGTGATATCATGTCTAAATGTGTACAATATGTTGTATTGTATATGGGCCTGAGGCATTCATACTCTGAATAAACTTGACTTGACTTGACTTGACCAACGGCTAAAGTAAGATGTAAGTCAGCGAAAAGCAATATTATCATAAATGCACAAATTTCGCTTCCATAAAAATAACCCAGTCACAGTTTCCCATTAAAATATTTTGACGTTTTATGACCCAGGTCCTGTGCCTTTGTCGATATCATGATGCACACTGGGTGATCAATATAACCTTTTTACTGCTACAGATTGGACAACACTGTCCCGGAACTGATAAGAAGGAAATTACTATTTTATTGGTTTGAATTGACCCGACTGAAAGACAAATAGACTCAATCTGCCAATTATCCATTGGGATCTAATTGAGAAAATAATAAATCAATGCTATCTCCTTGTGATTCTTAAGAAGTTCTCTTCTCCATGCAGTAGGATCATGCAAACTGCTGAATCAATATCAATTCAATTGTTAATTGATATTGAATATTTGACGGCAAAATAGTAACGTCAAACGTAAAAATGCTTCAATGTTCAAAATTTAAAATTTTATGACAGCAGTAATATTATGATTGTAAATATAAAATATAGTGGCAAGTGACGTTAAAATGATTCAGCCTAAACCATTGGCAGTACCGTCAAATTTAAAAGGTGTAAAAACGTCCGTAACCGCTAGATTTACGTTTTTGGCACGATTGTAACTTTTAACCGTATTGAGATTGCGCATCTGCTCAAGCTGGTTTCAAGTGTCTAATTCTATTTTGAAATATTGTTTGGAGTTTTTTTGGTTTGTTCATAAAAACATTCGTCAAGATGATTTTTTTCTGCCTCCTTTTCTTCGTTGATCCCTGTTCACTGTCATGTTATCTAGTCGTCGTGTAAAAAGCTCGCAATTGTCGATTCTATGAATTTGCCCTGATTTACTTTTTTACTCGCATTGTTCATCCGCATCATTTGATAAAAGTTTCATGTCTTCTGTTTCATTTTGAAGAATTTTCCCATGTTTATTAGATTCGTACTGGACCTTTAATGGTTGGAACGATATGTCCCAAAAGCTTTGCAGTCCTATTCCACATTAAGGGCTATCACTATGTAAAATTTCGTTGCATTTGCTTCAGCCGTTATGACTGAATCGTGTACACAAAATCCATGGAATAATAATAAAAAAACACGCCAATTACAACAAGGATTCTTCCCAAAGGGCTGAATCCTTAAATATCTAAACGAATTTATCAGGTGACCTGCATACTGTTTGACTGATAACACTGAAGGGGAAAACTGTAGATACATGTACAGTATCAATATTTAATGCATTATTTCAGCATATTTATTAACCACATAAGTTTTAATGGTTTTATCTTCTGAAACAACTGGAAATAATTGTAGTTGTTTAAACACAAAACAAAAACACCTGCTAGTGCATCAGGTTAAAACCAAAAATAAGCAGTCTTATTAAACGGTTGGTCACAAATCAATACCATCAACCGAATATCATACACACAGTTTTCAAATTTTATTTTACCCATAGGTACTAATTGATAACTAATACATCAAGTGCATATCTAGAAGAGTTCTTCTCAATGCAGAATTATCACGAATATTAATTGATATTAACATATTGATACTATTTCATCATTTGTCATAACAATGAACATATAATGTAGTCACTTACATCTTTGATTGTTTAGATTTTATTGTTCTATAAAAGATGATAGAAATCATGTTTTCATTGTAATAACCAAATGGCGATAATCAATTTGTAACTAACATGTAATAAAAATGTTTTTGTTGATAAACCATTGGTTTCTTTATACGTTTCTCAAGTAATAATCTCTACTATGTTACAACCTGCATCATTTGCAAGACATTATCTTGAATATCTCTGTCACTATATATTCGTTCTATGTAATAATTTTACATTTCAAAATAGCCTATTACCGTTTTTGGCAAACATTATTATGTCATATTAGGACATATGACTGATATTAAGGACAAATGACACACTGTAACTATAGGTAGCATACAGTGTACCATAGAGATGTCAGTTCTGGATTATTTTCTGGATAACAACTCCTCTAATGTGAAAATACACGACGTGTATTTTCAAATTAAAGAATTGTTATCCAGAAGATCTTCCTGTGCTTATGTATGTCACATCTAAATGCCCTTCAAAGACTCCATAAAGATGTCCATAGAACATGTGTTATTGTTAATCATTTATTTAGATCTAAAGTATGTTTAAACGTTATCTCATACACACTGATAACATTGTTTCCGACCAATATTCAAACATAGTTCAACAAGATTAGTGCAAATCTGTTTCACATTAGAAAAACCCAATGTGGACAAAACTGTTGATCAAATCACTATTTTCTCCAGGAGGTTCACCCCTGGCAAAGCTGTCAATCTATCATGAGGTGCCAATTGAGAACAAATGGATCAATACTACACCCCCTCTTTCAATCAAACGCATCATATGTATTTATCAACTCAGAAATATAACAGTTGTCTTTCCATATTTCACTAAACGTGACTATATTGACAAAATGAAAGTGTATGGTGGGTTACTGAAATCAGACCACTTTATAAAACAAAACAGTTCCAGTGTATTTTTGTATTATACAAAATTATGCAAAATCTATTCCCCATTTACTAGTGGTTATCTGTTGGCCAAAACATTGCCTATGAAAGTGTCATCTCACAAACCACAACGAGATAACATTGATCTCTGTGTACTCAATTAGCACCAAATGAAGGATTCACAGACTAAGTCTATTTGTCTTGTTTTGCCGGGGGAAGAGCTTGCGGGAATAATTGAGTCATTTGCATTCTAATAGGATCTTTCGATGATGTCGTCAAGCCTTCTGTTTGTGATTGAAGATATGTATCAATAGATCTCGGGAAGTGCCCTATTAACTTGTGATTTGAGTACCTTCAATAACATGTACGTATAGATCTACAAAATGTTTGTATGAATATACACTTTCACAAAGCTTTATCAAGCTAAATAACGTCATGTTGACCGTTTTTAGATAATCACAGGTTCATAACATTATACTCATTTTCCACAAAGGATTCACCATAGACATGTATATCACATGACGGTGTCGACTCTCGATCGGCATGATGTCAACATCGAAGGGCAAGGTCAACACAGAGTGAATATGTCTGACTAGTAGCATTGCATGTACCATTGCAAGCTGTCCATAACGTTCTCGGTGATGGTAACATGATGTTTGCATTTGACATTCGCCGCATTGGAAACCTTTTGACACCGACAATGAATGTGAGATGTGTCCGGATTTCCATACGACCCTTGAACTGTATGTCAATACGGTGCGTTTGCCGATAGTTACAGCTATTCGCGATATCAATGTTGCATACTGGCCAAATGTGGAACTTTCTAAAAGCATTGACAATCTATGTTGACGCATAAATCTATCATATAAAGTTATGAAAATGAAATGTTACAAGTTTGTTATTAATTCAAAAGTAGTTCCGTTTCAACTTGACCCTAACTGAGGTCATGTGTTATCCAATCAGATCGTTGGAATGCGGGGTCACTACGTTACGACACAGGTCAACATGATACGATACACGTGTGACGTACGAGATTATTATGTCATTAGTTGTACGTTCACCACGTGTGTAATAAAACATGTTAAGTTCCCTTCTCGTCGGTCTTCTTTCTCAGTTGTTAGGAATTAGGAACTGACACGTCAATGACCTCTTTTATCCTGTGAACAGCTTAAATTACATATATACACTTTTACACAATTAATTAAGCAACGCCCTAGTTTGTAGGCTGAAATGTGGTGCTCTGGGGTTGTTAGGATAAATTGAAAATGTTATCATTCCGGACATAACACTTGGCTACTTAGCGACTCATTCACTGCAACAAAAATTCACCATGTGCAAAATTTATGAAAATGTGAGGGAAAATGAGACGTACTGAATTTTTAACTAAAATAACTATTGTCCTGGAAGAGAAACTATATTCAAACTTTAGAATTGATTTATTGTAAACAACATTTCTGATTAAAAGTTGACATTCACAATTTTTTTTTTTTATCATGCATGAAAATAAGATAGACAGACATTAAACTTCCAGTTCCTGTTTAACGATAATTGAGAAAATACCTACTACGCTATGATCTGTTCATGAATTTGAGATTATTTGAGTTCAGATATTGCTGATTAGTATAGTTAATAAATATTCCATGACTTAAGTTACTACATCTACTGTATATTTTGGGAGTATTTTAATTTACACAGAGTTTCACAAGTAACAGTAAGTAAGTAGTCAGTTTGAAACAGAACATGACAACATTAAATTGCAATGTAAATGTGAAATGTGAAATCGATTTTGAAATGACAGAACATATAGAACCATAATCAACTACCATTATTTACTCACTACGATGCTTTGAAACGTCAAATTTGGTGTAGGGGATTTGTATGTCTTTAAATAACCTAATTGGATGTGAAGGTGGTCAAACTACAGGTGTGATTGTGTGTTTATATTATGTTTAAAATAGCGGTCTAAGAATCTTAGATTACAATTATATGGGCATGTGAACACTACAACAAACCTAATGTAATTGACATCCTCTTCTTCCTTTCGTCTTAAAGTGGCACATGTCTCAATATTACAGATGTTTGTATGTTTAACTCTCTTCCTGTGGTATGTGTTTTACTGTGTTATACCTGTAAGGAAGTGATTTCTGTAGAAAGAGGACTTGCAATAACTCCTCCTATAACATCATATCACTGTCCTTGGATTTGCGGATTTATGTCTACGTCCACACTTTCCGTAGATTCCAAATATATGTATACCTGTCGTAAAACAACCGAACGGAATATCATGACATTACATATTTGTGGCAAGAGTTTATTTTCGATTTACCAATAAATGAAATACGGCGATCATTTTATATGTAATGTATGTAAAAATTGACGACTTCGGAATGATTAAAAAGAAAAAAGGAGACATTATCGCACGAATGCAAATCTACCAACACATACCTCCGTCTCTGCAAACATGGTTTAAGCATAGACATTACATTAAAAATTTCTCAATTTCTAAATTTCGATCAGCCCTTGCTAATTAAGATGTTCCTCACACCGTCTCCAATCAGAAACGGGTCGATATATTAACCAACCAATATCAAATAGGTTATGTATTATATGCAAAGAAAACCTTATTGACAACGAATTTCATTGTATGCTGGTATGTAACTGTTAAAACATAAGGATGCTTCTGGTAACCATATACATTTTACTCAAACCCAACTATTCATAAATTCAATATGCTCATGGCAATTGACAATCAAGATGTTGTACAAATCATAGCCATATATATATATATATACACAGTGCATACTTAGAGATTCCCACGTACTTCAATAAAACTTATTATTTACCTATTTATTATTTATGTAAAATAAAGTATTGTACATTAAATTGTTTGTCGTTTATACACATATATGTATCGTTCTAAATCTAAAATGAATCCTGGGCCACCACTTCAAATAAAGATGGATTCACCTCCATCTTTGCAAACATGATTAAGCATGGATACATTTAACTGTTCTATCAAATGGAATCGATAGTGTCTTACGTATGCATATATTTCATAGATTTTACCTTGGTAGTGCATTTCAAACATAAATATTCCGGGTGCGGTAAAATATTTTAAATTGAAACATTTACTTTCACTTTAAAAAGTAAACATGAAGACTGAGAGTAAATATTGTGTTGTTATTGAAATATAAACATAGTTACATGTACATGGGACTGTCTTCAACCTACAACACATTAAGCGACAAGATGTGTTCATGTTCGTAATAATAGGTAAGTACAATGTGGTTATGTATCAGCTCATGTGTTTCTTGATATGAATGAACGGTTAAACATTTATAATGAATTATTGTACATGTATATGTTTCATGTTGATAGAATATGCATTGTGGGCTCGACGCACTGACTACAAATTATTACCTGTTGACCATCATATCTGACCTTATAGTTTACAATAGAAAATTGTCAGATAGAAAATTTGGAAATCTGTTCAAACACAAGCTCTGGAAATCTTATAAACACGATCAGTTTTTAACTGAAGTACAAAAGAAAGCTTACACCTCAGTTGCTGTTAACACTCGTATGTTCGATTTTCAATTACAATTATCGTCGGTTTTAGACGTCATGCTCTAAAACTGAAAAGTGCAGGCCTTTAGTCATTAGCAAATGTGTTTTTAAATATTTTTAGAAAAAAATAAAATGTTTAATTTTAAATTTTTTCATAATTTATTTGGATAAAACACAACTGTTCATCGACATATAAGACATCTTCTATGTAAAAATCAATAAATGTCCCTCCTTTACAATCTTATACACATTGTAAGAGTTGGTGTAAATTACATTTCTTGCTCCTACATTACATAAATATACTAACAATCAACCAATTTCATTCATTCAAACTACTGATTAGCAATGTTGTTTTATCGTGCCATAATCAAATGCATCTCATGTCTTTTAAAATATTAAATTAATCAAAACCGACTGAGGTTTAAACTGTCTATTGTACTTCAGTTTATGTGATGAAACTATCAGTGTCAGGTGTGGAGAGCTATTAATCCTACAAACACTACTCTAAATATTAAACCATTTATTCGAAAACACATTTGAAAAATAGTCATATGAATTGCTAAAACATGTTGTGAAACTAATAAACCATTATGAAAGCTAAATTGATATGCAGATGACATTCGCGCTACACTTAACTACATTTGTCACACGTTGACTATTGAGTTGAAAATTTAAAGGAATAGTTCTATCACCGATCTATCGGCAGCATCCTCTATCTTGGTTCTTGGCATTACATGAAATGAAAATACGTTATATTTAACCATTTTTTTAAAATAAAAAAGCATATTCATATAGTAACACATAACGCATCGGAGAACTAATGAACAGTATGCTGTTAAGCCGTAGCGAAGTATTCTCCACTCGCAGCGCCGATGAATGGCTTCAATTCAATTGTTTTTATTCAGTTCAACAAATGTGCGCGTGTCTTTATCAAGTTGTGAAATGTAAAGTCAAAAATTCAAACCGCGTAGAGGTATTCTTTGACTGATTTAATGTTTTGTACTAATTTCACAAACTAGTCTGTTAAATACACCTGAGCCATAAACTTTCTTTTGCCCACCAGTGTACGTTCTTGTTGTGTGTCGGCAGATCATATAATCTGTGAGGGGTATATATTTAACATTAGTTGAATCCCAGTCACGTTTTATACCGCAACAATCAACCGATAAGCTTCCTAACTGGGATTTTGAGTTTTTCCTTGGTTAGCGTGTTTCTTATTATATATCTTCATACATTTAAGACTATACGACGAGTATTGCAATGTATAAGAAGAAACGTTTACCCAACGAATGTGTTTCTAAAACTAAAGCTTTAGCTTGAAAGTTTGATTATGAACCTGGGTCCTGTCTGTAAATGTATTTCATTGAGTAGTGAGAGAGTGCATATGCTTCACTTGGACCGATGTTTTAGCAACAGAGGGAGCAAGTGTCGATTTAATGCAATGTTGCATTTAATAATTTGAACGTTTTTATTTTGATTATGTGATCTAATAACGTGCCCATGCCTTCATTATTAGAAACGGGGTGCTGTGACAGAGTGCTTTTAATGTTGATTAAAAAATTTAAATTTGGTGACTGTGCCATGACTCATTATTTGATATGTTGATAGATTTATCAACAATCTCAGTCAAGAACAAATAACATGGACGGAAATGTACTAATGAATACATTTCCAATAACCACATTTGAAACTTTTTTCAAAAGTGCTGTTACTCTGTATATCTGTTCACACGTCCAAATTGCTTTCGAGTCATACCCAGTGTGCATGTAAAGTGCTGGGAGTCGGATAGGTAAAAATGAAACAGAATATATAAAGCATTGATGTAGATGGGTGACGGACAAATATATTAATAAGGACTTCTACAAATCGCAAAACCAGAATAATCGGATGTATCACGCGATGATATCATCCATGAATGTCAAATTGGTTTCAGAGGATAATCATTTAAATTGTTTGTTATCACTGGACAAAAAGTGACGGAATCCACCTTGCCGCAAAAAAATTTGGGGCGGATCCGGCAAGCAGATTCCACTATTTTTTGTCCTGTGAATATATGCAATTAAATTAACCTTTGTCAATAAATAAGTATCAATTCTGTAATAAGTATTTACTTGTCAAAAATATATTTTACTTTTACTGATATTTATATTTTTTTGTACTGAATATTTCTGCAAACGGTTAATCTTAGTAAATACACTATTTTCATAACGACTCCATTTGAATGCAGTTACAATCAGATTATTATATACTTTATAATTAATACGTACACATGGTCATTAACTTACTATATGAAGAATTCAGTGTAGATACTAACACCGTTATCTGGCAAATGATACTTAACATGGATGTAACATATGATATGTTGTTAAGTGTTTCGTTTAGGGCTTCCAACTCCATCGCTCACATATTTTTTGAAATTTTGACCAGAAAGATTACTTTTTTCAGCTCTTTTTAAGTTCAGGAGCGTAACTTCAGCTTCAAAGTTAAATGGGAGGCGGTGGTGCTTTGCCTTTTAATGTTACTACTACAGAATTGTCATTGGGAGTTATTCATTTACATAATTGACGCATTCCAAACGCGATCGTGGATCGCTGCACCTGCACCAAGCACAGAGATTTTAAGGAAATGCTGCAAGGCCTAAAGCAGCCAGTAAATGAGACTGGCAAGAGTTATGCCTTGCATTGGGTAGTTGTATTGACATATGTTTTTCAATTACTTAATTTAATTAAATATGAAAGCAGACAACCTCCAGGCGGGATATGTGAGCTGTTGCCTTTTATATCCAGCGAGTGTGTGTCAATTATAGCTGATCAAGGTTACTTAAAGGTGCATCCATTGTGTTTCATAATATTTTTGGGGTTTTTAATACATGCCATCATACCATATGTGGTGATTTCATTTCAAGTAATTTCGTTCGGCTTGCATATTCATCCCCAATCGTCAAATATGTCATAATTACTAGTTTCCAATTAAAAACGAGCAACGTATTTTTACACATGAAGAAACCGAAACTACACGTCCAATTTACATATATATTAGTTATATGGCCTATTAAACTTTATCAACCCAAATTTGTCTTTATGTCTGTTGTAAAAAAGTTTCCAAATTTACTTTTTACTCATTGACGAGCGTCAATCATGATGTGTTGTCCGGTTTTCGATCAGAAATCACTACTTTTACCTTTATATCGTCACTAACCGATATCAACCGATATCAACCGTCTATCATTAAAATGGTTATTTAACGCAACAGTTAGTACTTCTCCATAAAATAACACCATTTATTTCGTCTGGCAAATGTGGCACCCACAACACAATGGATGTACCTTTCATAATGTGTTCCTATTTTCACAGGTTACTGTGATGCAAATGCTGCTTTGAACAAACCAACATTAGCCAGTTCAATATCAGCAAGCCACTTTGCCGCAGATCACGCAGTTGATGGTTACAGCTACGACTCTGGGTCAAATGTCACATGCTTTGAGAGTGACGATTCGGACCCTGATCCCTGGTGGATGGTTGACCTACTTGGCACATATCTCGTGAATAGTATCACCATCACTGATTCATACGATTACAAAAGTAAGAAATATATCGTTTATATATTAAGCTACCACGGGTTGTATCCATTTTCTGGAGGGTAGTTATGTACAAAAGTTAACATTACAAAAAGGCCTTCAAAATAAGCTATAAAACGAAAACATCAATATGATATTTAAAAGCTTTAAAATCTACTTCTACTCCAACTTATGCCATTTCTGTTGCCCATTAGTTCGATAATAAAATGCATTGTACACATGTATATACAATCACCCAGGATATTGTGTCAGCTAATAGTGAGCCATTTACACACCACACCAGGATTGTTGCCAGAAATATATTGTTCGTCAACCACATATGCTTGTAGTCTTTTGTTTTGCAATACTACAAATCCCTGTGCACAGGTTTAGGAACTACAGTCGGCTACTGGAACAGACGGGGTGTTCTGTGTGATTTACTTTGCTCATTCAAACACGAAAACTGCTTGCACAAGAAATCTGGAGTTACGATATGTCTTAAGGAAAGGTAGAGAATGATGGTTCATATTGCTTTCACTGGTAGCTTTACTTAGATTAGTACTAATACCGTCATCTGCTCACTTTAAAGAATGACTTAAAAAGTACTCGCGAAACCTGATGTCCATTTGCCAGTATGCGACTATCTTTGACAGCAGGACAACTGCATTTTGAAGAAAACAAATTATGGAACGGATTTCCTTTACAAATATGCTAGCTGGTTCTATTCTGATAACCATTGTTTCCAAAATTTTAGTTTAACTTTGATATTTATTTAGTTTCTTTTGAATGTTTTAGATAGTCGTTTCCGAAATTTCATCATTGATGTTTACAAAGTCAACCCCCTCCTTTGCCCAAATACAATTCCTCAACAATGTCTGAAGTTTACTGGTAGATTCCCAAAGCACTTGACTCTCAGCTGTAATCAGAACGTCACTGGAAGATACATCAAGCTCTTTATGTACGAGCTACCACCTTACCATCAAATACTGTTCTGTGAATTCGAAGTGGAGGCCACATTAATTGATGAAGGTGAGTTTATTAATGCGTATCAGTTATTTTGATAGCACGTGGAGACGTTGTCTTGTTATTTAATTTGCGCAAGCATCATTACTATATATAGGCTGAGGCGTTGGCTTGCTATATTGTAGTAGTTGTAATGGAGTAGTTTCAACATTAACAATTTGTACATGTACACAAGCCATATGTCAATATGTTAAATTGAATCTGATAATTCTCCTCTAGACTCCTCAAAATTGTACAAACGTCTGCCTGGTGTTCAGTCCACTGCATTACCTTTGACCGACGTGCTGACTGCACCCCCGCACATCTGTGCCAGGACCTGTGCTGTTGACAAATCATGCGTCGGGTTCAACTACGTAATATCCTTGCAGACCTGTGAAATGCTCCATGCTGCAGCACAACAAGCGGAGATCGTGAACCCAGACATTGACTACTATGCTTATTATCCTTGCTAACCAGTTACCAACCAAATGCGAAGTGGCGGAGGTATGTCCAGTACGTTTTATCTGTCCCTCTCTCCTGAAATTCTTTCGTGGCATAACTTGTATACATGCTACCTTCATCAAATTTGAAAATCTTCAACTGTTCATAAATTTGACTTCAAACTGTCATTATGAAATTGTTAAAGGTGCATCCATTGTGTTTCATAAACTTGTGTTTGCCTTTAATACATGCCAACATACAATATGTGCTGATATCAGTTCACTAATTTCACTCAACTTGCATATTCATTCCCAATCGCCAAATACATAAGATTTACTATACTGAACCGACTAAGATCAAAATGGCAATGTTCGGCAACAGTCAGTACTTCTCGATAAAATAACAAATTTATAACGTGTGTGACCCCAAACAACACAATTGATGTACCTTTAATCACCAATCGCCATTGACAAACCACCAACGGAGTGTCAAAAGCGAGGGAACCAACCATATATACCTTCTCATCGTGCCTCCAGTGCAGTTTAAGTAAACCTGGACTCAATAATACTTCTTATTACTCACCCGTTGAAGATATCGCAGTTTAATAAATCTACCGTGTTATTACACTTACTTAGTGTAATAACATCGCGTGCTGCCGATTGACGTGACGTCATAATGGCAACACTATGACGTCACAATGTCAGCGCCGCGGTCGCAATGGAGTCTGTCCCATTTATCGACGAGTTTGTGGAATTAAGTGGGTGGTAAATCAGTGAGTAATAAATAAAATACTAAACTTGTTTCCGTTTAATAATATATTTATGAAACTCGTGAGGTGGTATTTGTATTTAACTCGCTTTCTCTCGTTAAATACAAACCACTCACTCGTTTCATAAATATGTTATTAAACGGAACGTCGTTTAGTATTCTCTATATATACTACCATATTGAATCCAGCTACATTCATTAAGAGGTTACGACAGCTTACCTTTCGAATTGGCCAACTGACGTACATCTTACAAAGCTGCAAAAGTCTACATTCGCACAAAACCTTCCAGTGTCTACCTTACAAAATTTACGATTCCTAATGCTCTGTCCCCACGATTGTAGGTCACGTCCAAAAGGCTGAGCTCCTTGCTTGAATTATGGAAAACTCCTAAAAGTTGGTTGGAATAACCAACAATTTGTTTAATTAAACAAATGTCAATGCAAAGGGTAACACTGACTATGAAATTCCATAACCATAGGGGAATAAAAATTCTGGTTCTAATGCCTTTTTGCTCCCAAAAGAGTTCTCAAGCCATAACCTAAAACACATTTTTCATTTTCTACAGACTTCTACGCTTTTGGCTTCTACAATTTATAAATTCGGTGAGCCTGTGGCCCCCAAATAAAGGCCCCGGGAACCATGACCTAAAAAGCTATATTCACCTTCTTCTTTAGAACTCCATAGCAAATGGGAATTTTGTGACTTTGTGGTCCCAAATAAGGTCAAATGGGTCAATACCCATGGACTTATGTTTGCCTGCGTCTCTATGACAAACAATCCTTGAGAGCATGAAGACTCTTTCGTCGACGGGGATTTGGGTGAGTTTATCCTGTGACAGCTAAATCCTGATGAGATACAGAGCAAAAAAAACTGTCTTGCAATATTTGATCTAAACTGCGTCATGTTGGCCATATGCTATCTAGAATTTTTCATTTGACCACAATCACCTTTATTTACCTGCTGAAGGCAAGGTAAAAAATACATTGACTCGTTTTCATATATAAAAATGAAATCTGTTATATATCATATTGCAGTCGAACGAATGATATATATCATTGTGACGTCACCTTTACCGTTTATATTTTAGTGTTATGCAGATGATATAGAGGATATCTGTCTTTTCTTGACTAATACCATGTATATCGAGTGAGGTAGAAATGTTATATTTTCACGAGTGGCGCATATAACTTTTCTACCTCACAAGATGAGGTAACATGGTATTTGTCAAGAATTGAGAGATATTCTATTTATAATATGAAATTAGCCATGTAATTACGTCCGAAAAGGGTCGTTTTCACGTCGAGCGGCCGCTAGGAACAGCCCGTCACCACAGTAACACTGTGACGTCATAAGCCAATTCGCCGCGTGAGACCATTGTTTTATGACATCAAATTATATCGGTCACCGTTCGCAGTGAAAATATAAGTTATTTTCACTGTAGCCTGATAGACAGTTTATTTCACTGATAAATCCCAGTATTTCACTGCTCGTCATATAATAAATCCTGATATATAATGTACTGAAACTTGTCGGTAACTTTAATGAAAGGTAAATCTGCAGTAGGTCATTTTTAAAAGGATATTTCACACATCAACGATTAAAAGTAACTAAAGGAATATGCATGTTAACTGTTTAATATTTGTCCTTTTAAGTTTCAATTTACATTGTTCGTAGTTATACGCATGTTAACTGATTTATTTTTATATTTCATTGTGTCAATTTATAGTGTTTGAAGGAATATACATGATAACTGTTTAAGATTATATTTCATAGTGTCAATTTACATTCTTTGTAGGAATATGCATGTTAACTGTTTTTTTTTATTTATCTTTCCCAGTGTCAATTTACAGTGTTTGTAGGAATATGGATGTTGACCATTTATGATTATAAACTGAGGTACAAAATAAACTGTACACCTCAGTTGGTTTTATCATATGTTTGATTTTCAATATCTTATGTTTTCGAAGTCGAACTCTAAAACTGAAAATTGCAGGCGTTTAGTCATCAGCCAAGGAATAATTCTATGTGGTTTTAGTTTTTTTGGGAAAAAGTAAAATTAATTTGGCTAAAACACAACTGTTCATCGACATATAAGACATCTGCTAAGTGAAAATCAATAAATGTGCCACATTCTGCACACATTTACAACATTATAAACATGGCAGGGGTCATGTTGGTGTAAACTTCAGTGACGAGTATGATTGTTTGCCGAACATTAAATAATATCCCGGTTCTATCATATCGATTTATGTTGTTATTTTACTCTAAGAGTGAAACAATAGGGTTTAAAGTTTATTTTGTACCTCAGTTTATTTCGTGGTGTCAGTTTACATTGTACGAAAATGCATTTTAACAGCTTTAGATGTACCTTTTATAGTGTCAATTTACAATGTTTGTAGCAATATTCACCTTAACTGTTTTATGCTTCTCTTTCAAAGCGCATTTACATTGCAGGAATATTCATGCTACCTGTTTTAAACTTACACCTCATAGTGTCAATTTACATTCTTTGTACATTTATCTGTCATGGTATCAATTACAGTTTTTGTGAGAATATACATGTTAACTGTTTAAGATTTATCTGTAATTTTGTCAATTTACATTGTTTTTAGCAATATGCATGTTAACTGTTTTATATTCATATTTCATAGTGCCGATTAGAGACATATTGTTTTTGGTTGAGCCTTTTGGGGGTTTTAGCTTTTTTGGGGGGTTGAGCCTTTTGGGGGTTTCAGCTTTTTAAAAATTTTATTTGTTTTCTTTCCATGGTAACAATTTGTCTTTTAGAAGAGTAATAACTGAAATTGAAATGGCGGAAGGGTGAGACATCTGTTTTTACGAGTAAAACACCTTCTAGTTTACATTGTTTGCAGGAATATACATGTTACCTGTTTTAGATCTATCTTTTTTAGTATCGATTTACATTGTTTGTAGGTATATGTGTATTGATTGTTTTAGAATTATCGATGAGTGTAACATACTTAACTTACTGGAAAATTGCTTGAATTGAAGTAAGAACATTATACTTTTATAGAACTTGCAGATTAAACAATCTTGGAATGGTGAAATACTTCTAGATTGTGGGTTCACAATTTTCAGTTGGTTCGAACAATTTGCAGATATACCCTCTAGATGGTTCGTAATTGATGCACCAAATGGGATCATTCAAATGTTAACAACACATGTCATGCACGCCGGCTTCACACTACAAACAGACCTGGTAACTCAAATCGGTTAAGCTTATATTACATTATAGACAGCTATCAGTCATATTGTTAAGTGTATGCATTAGTCTCAACTATATGACATATGGGAATCTATTATTTATTCAAGCTGATCACATTTATATTTCATAACCGATATATGTAAGTTGTAAGTGCATTTATCAAATTCAGAACCTCACCGTTAATCCTATATATTATACCAAAATGTAAGTTTATCAATAATGAAATTCGAAGTCATGAAAGATTTCATTTGTCAGTTCCTTTCATTCGTAAACTTGTTTTTTGCTTGCTGATGTTCAGTAATGATGATTTGTTAACAAGTGCTTTAAATTACTCTCTAATTACGTTCCGACTTGTTCCTTTTGCTTTAAAATATGTTTTAAATAAGTCAAAACGACCGAAAGCGAGTTTGATACGAAATCATTCACGAGTTTAGAAAAATGGCGTAATATGGAAGGAAATTTAGTATTCTGCTTATCACTTGCCCAAATGTATTGAAACTAAGACTTCCTCGAGTCATATATCATTGCGATGGCGCTACGACCTTAATATAATTATAGCGGTATTGCACTAGTTTGGCATTGCTGTATACATATTATACTGCAATATTTTCCACGGACGAGTAATAAACATTATATTTGCAGCAATGTTAACATTACCTTTGGCTAACAAAACTTGTATTCCTGTAGTTTCTTGTCAAGGGTTATAATACAGTTAAATGTAATATCACGGATATAAACACTTAAAAAAATATCAGCATTTTAGTAATCAATAAAATGACAGTCAGAATCGCTCGGGAAATACGCAAACAGTTGTGCTTCAATCGTGTCAGTTAACATACTTTCAATTGAAAAAATAAATTGTAATCAGTGCAAACTATGAGAAACAAAGAAACAAAGAAAATGAATACAAATAATGTCAGTAGTTAAGTAGTATGACGTCTGCAGCTGGTGTTGTGCAGCAGTGCAACTGTTGTGCTCTACTCACCACGCGTTTCGAGCAATGATGATAATACACTTGTCTATTTATGAAATGGTTAAGCTTACCTCATCGCTCGCTGAGAGATACAGGATAATTAGAAACAAACTTGTTTTTACATACCAAACATGTTTTTCTCATTGTAAACACTAATCTGAACTTGTTCACGCTATAAAGCTGTGTTACTATTCATTACATGTGTACCCTATTGAATAAACGTCCATGTCAAAAGAAAGGCCTTGTTGTTCGTTTGAGAATGTTACATGAAAATTATAAACTTTAATATGACCATGAAAACCCTTTAGTTATAATTTGATACACCGTAGTATCAATGGTATATTCACTGAATAATTGTTATGATTAATGACCAAAAGCAACTGAAATGTAGGAAAATCGCTATCATACAATCATGAGTTGCAGTTCCTAGTACAATAACAAATTATCAACATTAAGGCTCTATATTTTGTTTGGATTGGATTGGTAGACATTGATGATTTTAAATTGACAAAATCCCTTGTTTGGTTTTGTTTCATTCGGTACAAACCCCTAGCTTCATCATATAATGTTACGTACCAAAACACCATACTTGGCACGCTGACTGTAAAAGCGCTTAACAATTGAATAGTTAACACAAATCTGAATCAGTGTGGAAAGACTTTGAACCTTTTGAACATTTTGCCTGTTTTCTTTTTGTAATGGGTGAAACTGTTCTAAATGTACATTACATGACATAATATTCTTACCAACAACACAATAAAAAAAATGTTACGTTTGAATTGGGAACAATAAACAAAAAAGCAGAATATATTACAATTCAATCGTGATCTGAACATTATATAGACCAATTATATTTCTCATTATATTGTCACTGGCTGATCTTTATTACAGTTCCTCAGACTTGAATATATCTGACACGCAGGAAGAGAAGAAAACATTCAAGGGAAAGACACGGGTATTGGAGTAGAACATTAATCTTAACAGCGTAACGTCTGGCAACGTTTTTCAGAAGCATAAATATACTATAGAAAATGAAGACAGATGATCAACTGGAGCATGATTGCTGATGGTCTACTGCCCAGTCTGTTTGCTGTGTTTAATGTGCTATGTTATTGGTCAACATATTTACCTCTCATAAAGGATTGAGATGCTATTAGCTGCCCTGATCAGGCCACTAGCTGAATTGGTTCAATGAGGGTTAATATGGTACGCTGAATATGTCGTCTTGTAGACGTGAAGCACTGACAGCTAGACTATTGCAAACACAGGACGAAAAGGGGTGGAATCAGCCTCGCCGGATCCTGCCGGATTCTTCCGGATATCCCCATAGATAGGCGCACCCGGAAGAATCTGGTAGGATCCGGCGAAACTGATTCCACCCATTTTCGTCCTGTGAAATACATGCATGGGTCATAAACAGATGCGTTTGTGTTATAGAGTAAATGTTATCCACAAAAAGGTATGTCATGTCATCAATATTCTGATTCCCGGCCACTGTGGGTATAATATTCCCTGAATATAGGCTGATACAGGTGTACGTTTATTTGTAATATTCTTCATATATTGTCATTATCGTTTAGTTGATGCAGTTTGAATTATCAGATTAGTTTATCAAGTTCTTCACAAATGTCACAGCTGACATGTTTACTTAAAACGTATTGGGAGCAAACGCCACCTAAGTATGTTGTTACCAACGTACAGAATTTATTTATCAACGAAACACATGTTTACTAGTCATGTACACCTTACAGGTGAGGACAGATTTTAGCCTGTTATAATCGCTGCATGAAGAAATATTAAAACATTTTCGAACGCTTAACATATTTCTCCCTGACTCAGCCACATACGAATCGAAGTGGAGTTGTCGAAGTGTTCAATCTAGGGTTCATACATTCGAATTTGCAGAAGCTTTTATGAAGCTGTCTCTGGATGAACACCTATTCTGCTTTTAATTTTGATTGACTGCTTTTGAACCTAAAGATTGTAAAACTTTAAATCTGAAACAAACTGATCGCAGTGAGTAAGCATCGGAGACATCTACTCTTAAGACAGACTAGGGAGACATAACATATTATCTCCCTACCACTGAATTACAAAACTGTTCTACAGATCAACATCCATTAACTCTTCTGCAGTATATGAAGACTAATCTTCAAATATTACAAAGGGCATTATTACTGTCAAAGGGATTGATTAAGGGATTAAATGCAGGAAAAAATGTATGCTGATGCACCTTCTAAATTGTAAGATGCGTGATATTGATGGTGATGATGTATGTTTGTTGTTCTCAAATAACGGTGAAAATGTGCATCATGAGTACCCTCCTTATTGCTATTACATTAGTATGTGTTGCAAAACGTTGCCAAGACACAGTAAAGAGGTTGTATATCCATAAAATAGTTCTTCATTACCTACGATACCTTATAATTATAGTTTAGGTTAATAATTCAATATCAACATGGAGGTAACAGAGTAAGATGGGATCTGTAGTTATTTAGATAGTGAACAAATCTAACATTGTTACATTGGGCATGTATTCCTTCTGCATTCAGACTTGGGGGTTGTGTCAATTTACATCTATCAAAGGGGTGTTGAATGTTAAAATAGCTTAACTATCGATGATTGGACATCGGGTCTTGTCGAGGTCCCGTGGTCGTGTGGAAAGCTATTAGCAGTGCTGGAAATATTTGCCTGACTCTGAGGTTGTGGGTTCGAATTCCAGAAGGGCCCGAAAAAAGTACAACAATTTGTACTATTGAAGGTAGTCGTAGCTCAAATGTAACAATGTAAGTAGAGAATAGAGGCTTAGATTATGTTAACTGATTCATTATAAAAAAAACACTCAGTTTTATAGGCAAGGAAAGGTATCAGTGCTAATTCGTTTTGCCTTAAATCGACGTTTATGCTGCTGCAATCATCGTATGTTTTACATAAAGTGTACCAGGATAATTTAAGAAAATAAACACTCACTGTAACGGTGATGACGTTAAAGTCCCTAACATTAGGAGAACCTGACATTCCAAGGCTGTGTGTCTTTCAAAGGAATGTGCTTGCAGGTATATTTGCGTGTAAATAGTGAAGAATGACTTTTATGTTTCCAAATTCCATAATTTTATACCTATTTGTAAGTAGGATTATAATTGTTCTGGTCATAAAATAATCGTATCAAAATATTCAGCTCACAGCATTAAGTTTACGTTCAAATTTTGTTTTATATGTTTGTAATCACTTTCTCTTCGTGTTACTGTATATCAGAACACACCATTTCTGTAGATTGCAGCTTCTGTGTAAAATATTCATTTTTCTATAACATGGTATCGCAGGAGTAGAAATTTTGGCACGTGAATATAAACCTAGAGGATAATGATTGCATACATGAATAATGTTCATATCTTATGAATAATGTATGTAACAGATGTTTTAAAATATGTACAAACAAATGTAATGTTTGAGATTTCGGTCATTATACTAATGCTTTATAATCACAATACCCATTACATAAATTATTATATTACATTGGTGGTTAAAATGTAAGCCACTACTCTGTAGTTTGTCTCATTTGTCGATTTAAAGGTGAGGTATTTTCTGTTTGTTGAATACTTAATGTAAAATATAAGCAATTTATAATCAGGTGACACATGTGAATATAATTTACTTAGCACTGTTGTTCTCGAGTCTGTTATGCATCTATATTATACTTTTCTTAAATAAATTAAATCGAATATTGAATATACTTTTAAAATATGTTGACTTCAAAATAGTTTACATACGCATGCATATTTAAAGAGGGATTGTGGTCTTAATGTTGAATAAAGTTTATAAAGATTGCAAATTGTTCAACGTAAGCATGATTAGTGTTTATTGTTGTCATAACATAGTTAGCATTCTCTCACATAACTTCCCCCACTGCTAAGTGTCTGGAACCACGTTTTCCTCTGTATATTAGACACAAGATGATTGTGGAACAAGAGACGATTTATTCTGGGAAAATTTTAAGATTTATTTCAAATCAATTGCAAAACATACGAAGATTTTATCGTCGGCAAAGGTCGATACTTTGTTTATCAAAATTGGGTTGCTTCCGATCCATAATGGTCCAAATTTTCATTATGTCGCCAATAACGTTGCTCCTACTTTCTCATAAACGACAAGGAGAAAAGTTATAAACCCTTTTATCATTATTTTAGCGCTAAATACGAAGTACTTTATTTATAAATTAATTCATAGGGTTGTGCATTTAATCATACTCGATCAAAATGTTTTATAACACTCCAAATCCCCAAATTGACATAGTAGTGTGATTTAGTCTATCACCTGGTAATTTGAAGAACACCGTAATCAATAAAAAAAATCCTATTAAGGAAATTGACCAATAGCAAAATGCTATAAGGAGATGATGGAGAGTACTTGGCCCTAGTGTAATGTCTTAATGAGTGAAGAGATGTAAATACTCGTTTCTGACTGACAAATAGCTGGATCTTACAAGACATACATTGATTATACATCTTCCATTAATCTTTAGATTGTTTTCATTCCAATATTGAAATGTAAATATAAATAATTGCCCCTGCTTAGAGCCACTGATATACTCTTTAATATTACTTTTATCTATTTTTTATTATTTCATATATTTTATATCACAGAATACAGATTGAGTATGTCCAAAAATCGACACAGAACTCTTACAGATTTACCTGTTAGATTGTGGTCGAGTAAATAAAGTAGAAACATGTGACTTTCCAAAACTAATTAAGCAAAAACGGGACATCGTGTTGTATCTATGAACCAGCAGAAATGAATGTACATAGATAATCTATTATGTACATGGCAAAGTTTATAAGCAAATAAGTGTCCATAATTTGGAAGTTTTTAGATGATAACTGTCACAAAGGGTTCATGATAACAACAGTCACGATAGTTATTTCATTTAACGATCTCGTTTACAATGTCGCTATTTATTGCGTCTGCCAACAGTGTACCACAACAAAGAGAATAGCACGTAGGCTTAATTGATGAGACATATTAACCAGTTCGTTATGACTAATTACATTAATATAAGAAAAAACTGATGATATACATAAAGCAGACTTGAAATCATTCTATGTCTATGATATATGATGTGTAGTTTTGCTTGAAGCAAAGAGGAATAAGATCTACGTCTCCAAGGGGACATGTCAGAACAAACATACTTTACTCTTTGATATCTGCCCCAGGCCCTTTGTTCCCTGATGGATTCTGAACCACAGGAAATAATATTATGTTATTGCCGAATGGTCAGAGTGATCTGGGATGTAACTATTTAAAGAGCGTTTTACTTACTTCCATTGTTCCATATTTCTTGGATACAATTGGTAATACCATCGTGGCAATATACAAATGATAATTAATTTGTATAGCACTATTTCCATGTAGGAGTATGTTCAAAGCATACAATTTCTATTTTTACCTTTGAATTATACTTTAGATGCCACATGCACTACCGTATGGGTCCGTACTTCCGGTGTACATGTACCCATTTAAACAGCTGGCTGGCCTTGGACACAACAGCCAGACCTTCCTTAGGATTTGGTGACTTCTGAACTTTTTTTTTATCCTAGCCAAACACGATTTGGTTTTCAGTATTTAAACACCTGTCGGTATCGCTAATGTTAAGTAATCATTGTACAATTTTCCTAATTGGAATTGTCACTGAATAACTCTTGTAATTTGTCTCAGCAAAATATCATACCCGATTCGGTGTGAACGTGAAGCTAACATTATAAGGTTAATGTTTTTTAAGTTTTACCTGGTACAAAGTTAAAGTCAAACCTTACAAAATTGGATTTTGAACCCGACCTTCACGAGCTTTATCACACTGGAATATAGATACATGTAGATAGATAGAAGATTGCCTTTATTGCCTCCAATGGTGAAGATTACAAGTTTACAAATATATAATAGCAAGCGATATGAGTTACATTTTCTCAATATTTACAAAACAAAATGGCGAGAGAACAAGTGTTTACATTTTAGAACAAAATTTGCAGAGTACATCATGATTAGATACCATGTTTGTAGTTCCATGGATGACAAACATTCGGGTAGTCCTCCAAGGAGGAATGTAACTATAACATCGTCATCTTGTGACCAGAGGTCAATCTACAGGCATAATGTCACAGATATTTTCAAAAAGTACATTTCTCATTTTTCTAATGGCCAATAGTTACATGTATTTAAATTGGGAGTCACATCCGAATGTATCATTCATGTATGTGTTATTGTGTATATTCCCAGTATCGATTTCATGTTATATGTGAATATATGTTGCCACCTGTCTTGGACAACCTTTCAATGATTGTGCAAATAACATATTTTATTGTAGTGTCTAGACTGAAAGGGATGCTGATAAATGAAAAGTCTCTGGCAACATGATATACTATTAATTACAGGCAACAATGATTCAGTGTCTCACAGACATTGCTTTTGAAAAGGTTTTGCTATGGAAATGAAGATTACTGGAGGCAGGTTAATGTGTGGTTTAGACGTTGTATAATACTTGTGAGATGTAGCATTAAAACACAGAAACAAATAACTGAAGTATTGATTGCTCTTTCAAATGTTAACAAGACTGTCATGTATTCATTTGGGACGGTTACTTATGGTCTAGATTATTTATGAAATGACTTATTATAAAAGGTGTCAGGTTCAGACTAAACCTAATTTCAGATAATAAAATAATGCTTGTATTTTTAATGAATATACTGTTGATCGGTTCAACATGAAGGTGTCTTGGTGTTAGATGCAGTTTTCAATAGTATTTCACGTACATAAAGTCGAGGGCAAGTGTCAATAACATTATTATAGGTAAGTGGCATATTTGTGTGTGGCATCTGAAACAAGTGAACCATGAAAAATACTGCACTGAATTGCATCCAAACCATAAAAGGTGCATGATAGAGGTAAAGCCCCTGTAGACACACTGCTAAACACTTTAAAATGTGCTATGCCAGCCCCTGGAAATGATTAATCCTTAGTGAAACATGTCTTGAACCTGATATTACTTCAAGAAGGTCAACATGACTTTGAACTTCAATAAGCAAGCATTGGAACGCCAATATGAATGTGTGGCGAACACATATATATTCATACGTCAAAAAAGACACAGAGCCATTTTCACTCCAACAGGTTTCATTTGTATCATCAGGGAGTATGACAGTTGTGACGTTATGATGTTACAATGGTATTGACATAACAATAGTATGACGTCTTAATATATAATAGATATCCTTTTAACGGTACATACACCATACGCACTTCACCATGCTTCACAATGCTCACAATGCTAAAGATCGATGTCTTCCGCCAGAGATTAATGCCTTGACGACGTTGTCCCTAGAAAGCAAGCGACTCAATTATTCCTACAAGCTCATCCATAGGCAAAACAAATTGAGTCATTCCTTTGGAGCTAAGTGAGTACAACAGGTTCAATGTTATCTACTTGTACTATCTTCTTGTAAGGACATTTCATAGGCAAGATGGTTTGGCTCACATGTAAGGACATTTCATAGGCAAGATGGTTTGGCTCACATGTTTGACTCCGCGTCAAATAATCTTGATGATTGAGAAATACACTTACTGTACTGTTGAGGGTTGCACTACATTACATTAAGATGGTCAAATGTGTTGTTTTAAAATAATAATGTCTATAACTTACATAAGTATTGTGACACAGGTAGTATGACGTCTTGAACCTGATAATGTTATTTACCTGGATATACTGAATTATATCCTACAACGAGGTCTTAACACTAAATATGCAATGTAAGAAGCGAGATTGTTACATTATCTAGAGTAATGTCATGTTAATGAGTCATGAGTTACGAGAGTGCACTATATCACTAATATAATATATCAGCTTTAAACTTTAAACAACGCTGGTATCCAACATCCTACATAATAACATGACAGAAGACAAGGGGGTAATGAAGCCACAAATGCTGTGTTATAGTGTTTATGATAGTGTCAGAAATATACAAAATCTTGGTGATGAGTTCATTATAATTAGAAGAGAGATTATTCGTTCACTAAAATGGATGTTAATTTAAGTATTCAATCATTGAAATTTTGGAACTGTTAATAAACCTTAGATACGGATGTTAATATATTGTTTATATACAAATATATGAACGATATATGAGAATTTTGTCAGCAGCGTCACAGTTTACACAACCTCGTTTTGACTTAATACATATACACCAATATTTACATGGGGCATCGTTATCAATTCTCTTAATATAACATATACTTGTATTGCCTGCTTCATTTGTTCATTGTTCATTTGCCGACTGAGAGTAGGTATAATCAAAATATCACTATATTGAGCAGTCAAAAGGTAAATAAAATACATCTTTTTAATTTTATAGTCAAAAGTCTTTGTAGGATCTGTGGACATGGAACGATAACTGTATAATCTTATTAATGCCACATTTATTCAACTTTTGAAAAAAGTTATATTTTTAAATACTTTTATTAAATGCACATGATAATGTGGATTAAAATGGGTTAATGAATAATTATAATGAGCTGGCTATAGCATTGATCTCTTGGTTCTCAATTAGCTCCTCAGGATAGATTGACAGACGTATATTTGTCTTACCGAGGGAAGAATTTACCGGACTAAATAGTGCTTTGATCCATAAGATGATTGCCTCGGGAAATCACATTCTCATCGTTAATCGAAAACAGATTGTCCAATGGCAAATCACAAAGTAATGTAACATCAGGAACTCATTAACTTATTACAATAAAGTCAATACTTATTAAAAAAGTACTTTGTAAAGTCACAACACATCGATAGAACCAGAATGTAAAATTTCAATATTAATCTATCAAAATGAAACATGATTACTATAGTATTAATATACTTAATATTGGTAATCGTTTGAATTGTGAAATGTGATTGTTTTTCAGTATGACCAGTGACTGATAAAATATTACTACTCAAAGGTGAAGGCAGTAGTTTATAACTTCTAACTTAATGTATATAGAAACAAACATTAGATATTCATGTACATGTTATATAAGGTACCCACATCATGAATTACATGATTCCTCCAGGAAGATATAGAAGCGTGTATTCTGCCAAGGATTGATCCTAAAGGCTTGACGAGATTGTCCCATGATCGTATTAGAAGCAAAATGGCTCAATTATTCCTGCAAGCTCTTCCCCCGGCAAGACAAATAGACTTAGCCTGTGAATCCTTCATTGGGTGCTAATTGAGTACACAGAGACCAATGTTATCTCCTTGTGATTCATGCTTTACTGTATATCATTTTAAATGGCAAATAACGATTGGCATTTTTATAAACTGTATATTGTAGAAATACAGTCGAACTCTGATGTTATATAGTGGTTCCATTTCACTAATTGAGTATTACATCAAATACATTCGTTTTATAACGCCTTGATCTCAGTGAATCAAATAGTTATCTCAATCGTTTCGTCATTGGCTTTGATAAAAAAAACCTGTAACTTATGTTGTTTAAAAGTGGTTTTGAAAGTGTCTGTGTATCAGATATTAGGACTGTTTGGACGAAACAGTCCTGATATCGATAATGAACAGGACAGTTTAATGAATGGTTGCTACGGGCAACGAGGTCTAAGTGGGATGTAAGGATAGATTGACAGACGTTATCGATATCCCTTCCTTGCATTTAAATGACCGTGCATGAGATAAATCATAAACACACTGTAGATGAAATACAATAACACATTTGTTTATGGAACTGTTTTTGTTGAATAACCGGCATAACATTATTATGGTCTATCATTATTTACATGTCATGTCATGTATTCTTAAAAGCATAACGGAGAGTGTCATCATATAACATAATGAAGTATGCATTGTGTCCTAAAATGATAACATAATATTGGTCAATACCGTTTATAAAGATATATCAAATTTTGTTCATGCATAAAACAAATAAATAATCATAGAGAAAAATAGGGTTTAAATGTTAATTTATCAAAGTGATAAAGTGTGAACTGTGATGATTGTAAAGAAAACAATTACTTTGTCAACATGCACATCAGTGAGACATACATTGCATGTAATCATTGGTTTTCTGATTTATATAGTCGTTTTACAGACCTTGTTGTGTAGGAATTTCATACCTCTTGCATTATCTAATATATATGTCATATGTTTATTGACAGACACGTCTGATGAGGGTATTTTGGATTGAAATGCAACAGGACAAACGAAAAAGAGGAATATATACGAAGTAGATTAAACATAATGTGAAGAATTTACAAATGTTGCTCAATTGCATGTCTGAGCAATACTTGGATTACATAGGAGTGAACTAATGTCTGAATTGTCAGTCTGTATGTCGTGTCGAAGATTGCCCTGTCAGACACTCGTTGATTGTGTCATATGTAAAATGCTAGATCAAAGGGGATTTATAGATGTGCACACCGATGATTATATGACCCATACTTCCCGATATATAGTTTGTACTTGAATACTCGTCTATTCTATAGTGACAAGCAAAACTTAATTTTGTTTAATTGCATTACCCAGTTTTAAGAAACACTAAGAACAAGCCAAAGTAATGTTGTGAATATATCAAAAGCTATATTAATATTGTGATGATCACGTTGTGTCCCTGTTTATCCCGAAACTGACCCTAAAATACAATTATTTTCACTTCACTTAAGTTAGTTGCATGCTTATTGTCATTTAATACAATTGTGTAACAAGACACTTATAAGTAATAGTCTAAACCTATAAGATATATAACATGAAATAAGAACGATGCTTTTAGAAAATGGTTTGCATAATGAACTATACAACAAAGCTTTAAATTTTATACAATTTTAAATATGTATATCTAATTGTCACTGTTGTTACAAATAAATGTGCAGTGTGTGTATCGCATTTAATACTTAATACAGGGTACAAACATTGTAAGTGTTCCTGAATTAATGGTTATATATTTGGGATGCTAAACAACGTGTTCCTGGGACAATTAAGACATAGCTCATCTAGATTCTTAGAAATAGGTTTTAGCAGGTTATCCTTCATATGATATCAACGAATAAATCTTCATCTAAAATGTCAAACATATTTCATTTATACTTATACTCTTCTGAGAGTGGTGAATCAATGATAAGTTAAAGCAATGTGAAATATAAATATTTGTCAGAAGAGTTTCTGGTGTAGCTGAAGTAAGTAAGTACAAGTTCTGAAGCATCTATTCTCTGGTGACTGGACACTAGATAATTGTGGAACAAATGTCTATTTATTCCTTGACGCTTCTCCTGTGGCAAGACAAATAGACTGTTGTCTGCCAATTTACCCTGAGGTGATAATTGAAAGCAAAGGGATCAATGCGCTCTCCTTGTAGTTCTTGATAGGCCCAATTTCCCTCCAAAACACTATATTCATTATCCATACCAATACACATACCAGTTGTCTGACAGTATTATGGTGGATGAAGTATCAATCTGCTTAAACATGTGTCGATGACAGGCCGTTAGTATATTTCTTACAAATGTTACGTATGTACTTTTATACCTGCATGACCACTGTTAAACGATTCTAAACAATTATCATTATATTTACTGTGTTTACATTTCAAAGTTGATGGGCACCAGTGATACCAGTTACTATATATGTCAATTTATCTGTCATCAGTTATGATGTCTTCAAGTTGTATGAAGAATTCAAACACTATTGCAAAACGCAAATTATCATTATGTTATCATCAACTACTATCCGTGATAATACTGTACTGTTTGTTTTAAATATAATACCTCGGGGGTAAAATGATATTGGTATGCACTTGTTGTTTTTAATTTGTAAGTTTGTGTGTCATTAGAATGCTCATCTACAATTTCAATCTGATGCGGTGGCAGTTTGCTTTGCCAGGTGTCTGTACAATAACACACTTGATTTAATTTATTTCAGAAGACAAAACCATCCAACAACTTTTCTGCCGTCAAATATGTAATATCAATGCACACCTCAATTGATATTGATTCTTCAGTTTGTATGATCTTACTGCACAGAGAAAAGCACTTCTGAAGACAGAAGGAGATAACATTACTCTAGATTGTTCTCAATTAGAGCCTGGGGAGAAATGACAGATTGTGTCTATTTGTCTTCCAGTTTGGTCAATCCAGACCAATAAAGCAGTAATTTGCTTATTATCACTTCCGGGATAATGTTGTCCAATTTGCAGCAGTAAATAGGTTATGTTGATCAACCAGTCTGCTTTATGATATCTACAAAAGTACACGACCTGGGTCGTGAATGTCAAAATCTTTTAGGGATGTCTCGAGTAGGGATGTTAAATGTTGAAGCCATAATCCAACCAGTACGAATGGCGTCATGTAAAGCATTCAAGTTGTTAAGTTTGATCTTCCATTTTTAAATGATTACCATGATCAAAGTTTGTATCTTTCGAAAACAACAATATGTGTTTACGAATAAAATGCTTGTAATCTCAGAATTCTTTTAATAAGCAATTAGTTGTGAATACATTTTAAATTAATTTGCTTGGCGTATTAGCAATACATGTTTATATACTAGTATCAAAATGATTGCCTTTTGAGAAATGCCTTTTTAAAATAAAAATATAACATATTCGACAAGCTGCTTCAAAAATAGCTGTTACTACTTATATGTTAGATTCTCTTCTCTGACACTAGGTTTCTTTAATCATGTCACTGATGTGTGTGGATGATTCGCTGTCATAACCTAGGACGATAACCTTAGATCAAGACATTAGATATTTCAGCCATCCATCAAGTAGCTTTCCTTTTATATCTGTGTCACACGCAACAATCCACTCTAATGATATCTTATAAGTACACTTAGGTTAAGCAATCAATATCGACATGGAGGTGAGGGAGGAAAGGTTTGGCATCTGAGTTCTAACTTAGCTCAGATATGTATCCATTAATGCAAAATAATTATTTAGAGTCAATTTCAAACAATTTCAAACAGCAAACAACAGTTATGATCAATTCCAGAGTAACTTTGGATTTAAAACCTCTCATTACAGGACTCGATAGGCCGTATCAATAGAAAACGGCTTTTCACATAGTAAATGGTGCGACGTAAAAAGCAAATGTAGTGTGGAACACTTCAGTGTGAGATGTACATGTAGATCTGTAGGTCTCATGAGAATTTGATAGTTCAGATAGCAAAATAGTTGACCATTTCATTTGTACCATATTCACAAATCTACTTGAACTATCTTCGATCGACCATTTTAAAGTGAACACATTAAACTGGCCGCTCGATAGGAAATAGACTCAAATTGCTTAAACGAATCGTATAAAATCGTTTTAGAACGCTTTTTATTGATTGAGGGGTATTATTTAGCCGTTGGTAACGCTTTTGTGAAAGCACTTTATTTCAGTATGAAAGTCGTGCTACAGCTCCTTTAACATCTCCACTGTTATCTCAACCGTTCCGTTAGCATCATGCGTTCATGACTGCTCATTTTGATCCAATGTTTTTTGCAGATGTGAATATGAAAAATCAAAACGAATTGAGCTACTCTTATACGAAGTATGCAACTTAATAAAATCTTATTCGTGCTCTGTATATTAACAATTCGAAGTTTTAAAACATGCACCATTTACCAAAACATTAATTTGTTTTTATCGTGTCTTTTATTCCAATCTCTCTATAAACGTTCATTACATACACAACACACCTAAGTTTAACGTTATTCATTATAAAATGTATTTATTTTAAACCGTATAACAAAACATTGCATATCTTAGATTAAACGTTTGATATTTAGTGTATAATTTAAACAATATATAAAATGCGGACAGTTACTTTACACTGCGGTTCTCGATTCGGCTATTCATTTGCCACATTATACTTCTACTTTTCTGAATCAAATTCAATGAATTATTGGATAAGTTGTATAAATATTTTAAAATATAAGCTTTTAGATAGTGTACATCCGCATGCTTATTTAAATACGGACCGTGGTATCAAATTTGAATGCAGTGTTTAAATATGGTTATCTGTTTCAAGTAATTATGATTTTCCACAAAAGCAAAAACAAAGTAATACATAACTTTGTTAGGGTAATACAATTCAGAAGAAATAATGATAACCTATCAAATGCTAAACTTTGTTAAAAGAAATTTCTCTCGCAGATAATGTTTCTCGTAGCCACAAATGCAACTGATTAAATTGTGCGATTTAGAGTCAGTCGTGCTTAGGACAAATTAGGGAAAATGGTCATCCTGACAATTCAATAGGAGACAAACTATAAGTAAAACAGAGCTCACGACACACATGTATTTAAAAAAATAAAGTATGTTTCTCTGATGTGTTCGAGTGGAGCACATTTCTCTGTGCCGACATAACACATGATTACATTTGTATTGCAATAGTTTCATAGTGTCGTGCTCAAGTTGACCATTTTCAATACTTGTCATCAACATCTAATCAACACGTTTCAACGTTAATATTAAACACAACATTTACACAACAGTTGAAAGGAGGAGTATAAGTTACAGCGTCGGGTGACTACGTCTGTAGTTCCTATATGAACATTCGTGTTAATGCAATATTTCATGACCCAGTACACCCATGGTCTTCATATTTGGTGGAAGGCTATATTGGATTCCGCAAAATCCATTTAATTTCGGTGGACTTGACTTTATTTTCAAGGTCAGAGCGACACTATGAACACTATTCAAACCCAATCGTTCAATGTCTTCAAATCCAGTGACAACTGACGGCTTTTGCACACACCAGTATACCTAATGATATGACATTGTTTTGAGTGTCAAAAATGCTTTGCCTAAAACATTAATTTAATAATCTCACCCAATGAAATAAGCTCATAGTGTAATAAGAAGTACACAAGTACACAAGATATATCCTATTGTTGCATGCGCTAGCTATTCTTAATTAACCCGCAGCATCTACGTCTCTTCACTCAAATGAGAAACACGTCCTCTTCATATATCCTTTTATTACTCCGCTTTTATCATTTTCCATTAATATGCACTTTTTTGGTAAATTTTATTTCAGATGATCAGTTTAGGAATTAATATTGCTTAACATGATTGACTACACTATAATAAATAAATTAAAGAGTAGAGTGCGTTCTTAGTTGAGGTCAAAGATGCAATGAATGCAGGTTTATGACTTTACAGTCAGAATTTTATTTGTATAAGAAGCTTATTTATCGACAAATTACGTCTCTGAAATGGTGCAGTTAAAAGCATGGTTGCCTAGGTGACTGGAAAGGAAGCTAACTTTAGAATATTGTTAAGCTCTTTAAGGGAGATATCCAAGCCAGAAGAGTCCTGTCCACACAAGGGAATAAACATAATGCTATTGATTTCATATCTGTCCACTCACAAAGCATAGCTATTGCCTTTTACAGATGATTAATAGAATAAAGGTAACCATATTATACATACTTTGAGTTTGTGTATTTATTACAAGGAGTCATTGCGGAAAGGTGATATTTATATGACATATCACCCATGAACATACTCTAAGTAAACATCATGGTCCTGAAGCTGGTTGTGATCTACTATGTCATCTTTTGTCGTAGTGGTTTGCCAAAACCAACACGTTAGAACAAGGTTCTGAACACTTATTTTATTGTATGATATGGCTCTCGTTTCTTACAATCAAAGCACCACTGTGTAGGCACTGTAAAATGGTGTACTGTTTGACAGCTTCATTTCGATTGTTCAGTCGCAAAATCATATGATATCAGTGGTTTATTGGAATATAGATACATTTTGAACATTAAGTCGCTCAGGCATCAACTGTTAGTAAAGCTCACTGAAAAGATTATTACTCTCTAATATTTTAAAATTCTTTATCAACATTAACATACACAATAATAAACATCGAGACAAAAGAAGTATACAGCTTAGTTGGTTTTATCGTTTGTATGATTTTCAATTAAAAGTATCTTGAGTTTTCGACGTCGTACTCTAGAACTGAATAGTGTAGGCCTTTAGTCATCAGTCAAAGAAAACGTCTACGTTGTTTTTATTTATTTTTTAAAAATGAAATGTTAAATTAAAAAATCCTTCAAACAAATATTTGGATAATACAATTGTCAACTTTTACCTAAAAAATAACCCAACCCAATTAATTCATTCAAACAACTGCAGATAAGTGGTGCCATACTCATTCTTTTAAGATATTGTACATTCTATTGTCTGGCAGTTTAGAAGACAACGATGAAGGCATCTCCAATATGAATGATTTACTTTCATTAAAGCTAACATATATGTTAATCAATATTCATAGATATGTTTATTAACTATGCATATTTAAGCAATAATTCAAAATATTTGATTTAGTATAACTGCATTCACGATCAAGTAGGACGTATTTTTTCCGTCTTACAATATTAAATGATGCTCAAGTTAACTACCTTCATGTGTGTCAACCCAAAGGGGCTATAAAGTGTAGGATATCTAGTGTAAAAGTGTAGGTTATAACTCATATCCTGAGTTACCACGAATGAAAATAGTTATAACATGTCATATATGTTCGCGGATGATATTGTATAATATTTTACAATTATAGATTGGTGATGAGATGAATATTATCATAAATTAAGTGATTAATACAGAAACGAAAGGAAACGAATACATCTTTGTCTAGTTCGTTAGGTCTACGGTCAAATGAGGTCATGATAACAAAAGCATGACGTCATGATATCAAAAGCATAACGTCATGCAACACTCGTTTGACATCGCTCAAGTCAATCCGGCTTTTGATTGGGCTCGGACTGGAGTCAATATGCTTTCTGTCAACGGTCCCGTGATTGCTTCTACTAGTCAGATCACTTGGAAAATATGCTCAGATAATAATAATTTACTTTATAAAACAAACGCATCTGTTTCGGCCAATGCTTCTTTATTCAAGAACTTAACTTAGTAACCAGTACCTCGCTTTTGGACGCGATTGACATTCATTAAAATAATATTATGTATCTAGTGGTCTGATTATTGAACTAATAGCATTTCAGTCCTTCATGAGATATAAGTATGTTGACCAATAACATACATTAAACAAAGCAAATAGACTAGGCAGTAGAACACGAGCAATATTATCTATATTGTTCACGTCAGAGTCCAGTTGATCATATGTCTTCATTATCCATTGGTTATTCATGCTCCTGAACAAACGTTGCCAGAATTTGAGCTCTGAAGATTCTCCTCCCAAGTCTATACACGTGTCTCTCCCTGGGATGTGCTCTTCTCCACCTGCCTGTTTGATATCTTTACATCTGGGGAACTGTAATAAAGATTAGATAGTGACATTACAAGGATCGATAACTGTAGTGGTTTCATGATTGTTCTGTTAATTGATACCAATTCAAACGCACATGCATATTGATGTATTGCAGATAGAACAGAGACTTAAACTATTATATGTCATGTCATATTCATGAAGAACGTGTCACTCAGCATCAAACCTTTTTGTTGCCAAATTGTTCATAAGGATTATTTCATTTGGTATAAAGTTTTCGACATGTCTTTCAATGTCTTTTGTAAACTGTTCAATTTTGAATTTGTTTTCAACATACCAATATTAATATGTGTTTTGGCATATAACATTATGTGATGGATCTGTACCTAATGAACCATACCAAACAAGGACCTTGATCAATTTAAAATCATCAATATATTTGCCAATCCAATCTTGTAGTTGAATCCACTGTTTGGTTTCCTTACATTCCCAATATACATGACACAATTTTTTTCATTCACCTCTCTGCAGATTGAACAAATTGAATAATAATAATTTTATTCTCAATATGGTTTTTTTTGGTTCAACATTTCCATGTGAAAATTGAACATGACGTTCCACGTCATACTCCTCTTGATCACAGTGTTAAACACAACTGATATCAACCCATGTTTCGTAAAGTAATACAAATACAAATACAAACATTAACTATCAATCGTTAATTCTATTGTACTCACGTTTTCCTCAGTATTGAGCTCCTTACTTCTACACTCCATCGTTGTTTGTCCAGATTTGGTTCTGACATCTGATACCAAAAGCAATTCCGTTTTATTCAGTAAACGAGTGATATACAGAACCGCTGCTTGTAATATTCAGAGATGTCCTCGAATCAAAGATATTGGCTGTACTACCTCGTTAACTGAAATAAGATATTTAGACAAACATCAAGAGAAACAGGTTCAGAGTTCTCAGTTCAAACTTTGCAGATACTTTTACAAATTAAAAAAAAAATAACCCAAGGCAATATTGCCATACACAATCGTTATTTGTATTTCTGAAAAACAAAGGAAATTACAATTTGTACATTTGTACAACCTCCGTAACAGATTGTAATTGGATCTGTTTATCATGTGACAAAAACCTATGGAAATTTACCATTTGTAACCTTTTAATGTATAATTTAGTATGACATTGTACTGTTTCAGCAGATGGATGGAAAGTCAAACCAATTATACAGCCTTAATCTGAATAATTTGTAATTTGTAATGAAACTTATGATTGTATGATACCGATCTACACTGTATATTCGTTATATTTCAGTTGCTTGTGGCGATGTTATAATTAATATTAACGTTTTTCATGAATACACCATCGAATGTACCGTGGATCAAATAATAACTCACGGGTTTCATCTTCATATTAAAATTAATAGATTTCATGGAAAATAACTACTTCCTCTGAAATCTATGTTTGTTTATTAGTTGTATGTAACATATTGGTAAAAGTATTGATTGAAACCAAACATGTTTGAGATGGAGAGGACACATGATGTATCATGCATCTCTCCACGAGCCATAAGGTTAGGCTGACGAAATCATAAATGGATAAGTTAATTAAGCATCATTGCTAGAAACAGCTTTAATACCAAGTCATAGTCTGGCGACGCTATTGCACTGTTACACTCTTTAATAGCAACAGCTGAAGACGTAGTTTTTTCGAAGCTGACATACTATTTCACTACTGACATTTAATGTGTTACTTTGGTATGGTCATATTAGGTCTCACCGTGATAATATATACATAGTATAATATATATATAATTACCCGTGGGATACTTAATTACTTCTTTTACTCGCTTGACTTTTTGCGAGAGAAACCATGTCGTCCGGGAACCTTTCTCAGTATTTTACTATTCAATCATAAGATACAAGATCTTTTCACATTTTCTTATAAATAAAAAAAACACTTTAGCTCCTACACTTACATATAAACATATCAAAATTCTAAGTTATACATTATCCCGGTCCGTCCTACCGTACTAGACGATTACCCATCTTATTCCTGACTACGGTGGAGACGCTATGGTTCAGCCTACGCCTCGTCTTATAATAACTTGTCAAGAGGGTAAATTCCTCATTCAGCCAATCAGTAACCATTTCACAGGTCACCGGTCATTCCAAGGTCAGCGAACCACGCTTTCATAATCTAATAAATTCAGGACATTACCCCTCAGTTTACTGTGTAAAATGACTTCCTAATAGTTCTTCAAAATAACACAAAGCATTTGTCGTTCATCTGCTAATTTCGGATTGTGTTCTTTTTCGCACGTATGAACACTCTGAAAGCACATCACAGGAAGTACCATTTCTCTGTGTAAACACTTAACTACATTATTTGTGCAAGCAAGGTTGTTCAACCCCCGAAATGCATGTTAAACCATACTTGAATCGGAAACACATTACACAACGTTTAATAACACTTTCTATATTGTTTCCGATCAGTGATGTTTTTCTGTTTAACGCCTCCTCTAAAAAACTGACAAATGATGGCGAATAGTATCTGTTAATTAATAACTCTGAATTCTCTAAAACTCGTTCACTTACACTAAATGTCATATATCTATATTTTATCCTAAATACAAATATATCTCTACATAACAGTATTGGCAATCACTCTCTATATTTGACATACATTTGTACCTATGTAACACGAGCAAGGACATGCGTGAAGTATAATTGATGTGTAGTTAAAAGTTAGAAATGTGTCAATCCACAGTAATAAATTACCATTTACGCCCATGTTTAAGAGTTTCTCTTACAATATATGAGGCTTGATTGTATAGACTGCTGAAGAAAAGTCCACAAATACAATTCTCACATAGGATCTTGAAAGCTGGAAATGCTTATACAAGCTGTTTAAAATACATTGTTTTGCATCTGTATGATGGCCGAGAGGGGACATCGCTCTTTCTCCCTCTGGTATCAACACGACAAAGCGATAAAGCGATATAGTCACACGACAAAGCGATAAGGCTGCACGACAAAGCGATAGAGCAACACGACAAAGCGATAACGCCGCACGACAAAGCGATAACGCCGCACGACAAAGCGATAACGCCGCACGACAAAGCGATAGTGTCGCACGACAAAGCGATAGTGTCGCACGACAAAGCGATAGTGTCGCACGACAAAGCGATATAACAGCGCTAAAGCTATAATAACAGTACGATAAAGCGAAAGAGCGATAAAGCGAAAGAGCGATAAAGCGAAAGAGCGATAAAGCGAAAGAGCGATAAAGCGAAAGAGCGATAAAGCGAAAGAGCGATAAAGCGAAAGAGCGATAAAGCGAAAGAGCGATAAAGCGAAAGAGCGATAAAGCGAAAGAGCGATAAAGCGATAATAACAGCGCGATAAAGCGAAAGAGTGATAAAGCGAAAGAGCGATAAAGCGAAAGAGCGATAAAGCGAAAGAGCGATAAAGCGAAAGAGCGATAAAGCGAAAGAGCGATAAAGCGAAAGAGCGATAAAGCGAAAGAGCGATAAAGCGAAAGAGCGATAAAGCGAAAGAGCGATAAAGCGATAATAACAGCGCGATAAAGCGAAAGAGCGATAAAGCGAAAGAGCGATAAAGCGATAATAACAGCGCGATAAAGCGAAAGAGCGAAAGAGCGATAAAGCGAAAGAGCGATAAAGCGAAAGAGCGATAAAGCGAAAGAGCGATAAAGCGAAAGAGCGATAAAGCGAAAGAGCGATAAAGCGAAAGAGCGATAAAGCGAAAGAGCGATAAAGCGAAAGAGCGATAAAGCGAAAGAGCGATAGAGCGAAAGAGCGAAAGAGCGATAGAGCGAAAGAGCGAAAGAGCGATAGAGCGATAGAGCGAAAGAGCGATAAAGCGAAAGAGCGATAAGGCGATAAAGCGAAAGAACGATAAAGCGAAAGAACGATAAAGCGAAAGAGCGATAGAGCGAAAGAGCGATATAACGAAATAGCGATATAGCAAAAGAGCGATAGAGCGAAAGAGCGATAGAGCGAAAGAGCGATAGAGCGAAAGAGCGATAGAGCGGAAGAGCGATAGAGCGGAAGAGCGATAGAGCGAAAGAGCGATAGAGCGAAAGAGCGAAAGAGCGAAAGAGCGATATTGACATGTCGACCTTAATCTTTTACATAACAATAGAATACTGGTTTCATTCAATTTCTTTTCATTTCACTTGATATTTGATTCACATAACATAAGAATGATTTTGATAAATGATTCCACTTTAAATCCCCAAAGGTCGCTATTATATAAATATAATTAATACAAGTTTATTTTGTATTAAGAATTTGAATAAACATCTATAAAACAACCTACGGTGAATAATTGAGAAATCCATGCTAATTAAAACAGACATCTGCAACTCTAATAGATTAATTCAAAACGCTGACATGGTGTGTGTAAACCTGTACATAAATACTTTCTTAGACATACTTTATGTGACTGGTTATTATTGATTTAATTGAGCAAAACAAAGTTTATATAAATTTAAATCGGCGCACTCTGATATATTCTACTTACTCTATATTTTTACTGAAAAAGCTGTCAAATATAGCTTAAAATCATTAAATATGTCTGACACTCGGCATCCCAAAAAATGTTATATATGATGTTAAAAGGTATAGAAAATAATAAAGTTAATTGGGCTTCGAAGTTTCCAGATTTATTGTACAGTTTGGGCTTCATCTTCCCACGCAAGGCCTAACTAGCGCCAGTCTCCAAACTGGCTAATTAGCTAATTGGCTAATTGGGCTTTGGTTTTGTTTGGGACCAACAATTTGTTGATCTTCCTACTTCGTGTTTCTCAAAATGTCTGTGTCGACTAAAATGTATTCATGAACTGAATTGGTATAGTTCACTTCAAAACGGCACCAACTCCATATCTTGCTCATTACTACATGTGCATGGAGCTCAGCGACATTCGAATGCGTATTTGAGGTTACAAAATCGTCTCTTTCACACTTGAATGGCTTCATTCTGCTCACATAAAGAGATAGTTTTAATCAGAAAGGAGGCCCATGGCATTACACAGTGCATAGTAGTAAAATACATTTTCCTGACTGTTGAGGACATCCTAGTTGTTTACATCTATTTCGCTAAAGAGTTAAACAATTGAATATATTTTTCATAACAAGGAATTCAATGTAATATATGGGTAAAGTCTTTCTTAAAACATTGAGAAATGGATAAATAATACAAAAGGGTATTCTGACTGAGTGAAAAGTATATGTTCTTGATAAAAATGAGACGTTTTGACCCTGTCGGTAGTGCTTGTAAACACATAAATTTGCAAACTGATTAATACGGAACAACCAAAGAGTCAGCTTCTATTTTTTGTTAACTTTTCTGTCAAACGTGTTTCAATTCCCATGTACTTTGGGTTTTATCCGAGCGTGGGTAATTTTCCCGTTTCATCATAATTCAACAATTATTCTTGTCGTGAAAAGGGATTTTTGGTGTGACGTTCATCACAATGGTAATTGCGGACATTGAACGTCAATCATTATAACAAAATAATTCTCTTTATTAATATCATTTAGTGATTGGCGCTTAAGGGTTAATTTTCAATAACAGTCAATACTTCTTGATAAAATACTACAATGCAACACTGAGTGTTACTTTTAAAACCCATTGAGTATGTTGTTGGTGTCACATTATGTCAAACGTAATAAATGAAGTTATTTTATCGAAAAGTACTGATTGCTGATGAACATTATCAATTTAAGGCTAGTTCATTTAGTAGTGATATTATAAAGGTGAAAGTCACGATTTATTATTGAAAACTTGACAAAGATGCGGGTTAATTGGTTAAATGTAAGTTTGGAAACTTACCTTTAATAGACAGTCAGATGTGTGTTGGTAATATGTAATTGGTCATATAACTACTGTGCACATATAGGAAACGTATAAATTCGGCTTCTTCACGTACAAAATGCTGTTGCTCGACTTTATTTGATTAGCATACATTTGGCGTTAGGGAATGAATATGCAAGTCAAGTGAAATTATTTGTACTTCAGAATAAATCAGAATATCTGGTCTGTCGGCATGCATGAAGGCAAAGTAAATATTCCTATAAATTGTTAATGGCTCTTTAAAACATATTTGTAAATGTTTTATCCATATGCATTATTTTTACATTTTATCTGTAAATAAGTTTTTTGGATATAAGATTATTCAACCAAAAGCGTATATATTTCAGCATTTAGTGGATTCACATATCGTTATCAAGTAATGAATAACTAAATACCGGAAACCATTTTATTTTAATTCGTGTGAGTAACTTAGTTTTGATGGTTAAATCACCATATCACCAAAAATACCAGTATTGACCTGTATTAAGAACATGACACACTATAAAGTAATTAAGTATGTGAAATAAATATTCAAATTTCATACTACGTATCTATAATATATTGATTATAGTTTCTGTGTGCATATAAACCTATGGTTTTTCATATCATGAGTAAATGTCAGAGAACATGTGGAGCTATTGATACTGTAGAGTATAGTTGGTTACCATTGCAAAGTCAAATGGTATCAGTTCGCGAAATTGCACGTCACATGTTGTCATAGTAACATGATCTGCATGAGCCTGGGAAAAAATCAATTATTCGTGCTGTAATCCGAGATTTGCTCTTTGAAAAGACTCAAAATTGTGACTCTTGCCTCTATGTTTAAGAAGTAAATGCTTTGCAAAATAAAAGTGAAATTTTTTCGGAAACTGGGATATTGGCTAACTGCATGCTGTACAGTTTGCAATTACTATAAATGTGCTCGTGGAACACCTTGGTACCGACAAGGAATACAATACCTTGAAGTTTTACCAAAATGAGACCAATAGAACCATTCTGAATGAAATTCATAAATGACGCAATAACGTCAAATCAACATCAGTAAAGACAGGGGTTTTGCATCAAACAACTTCACGGGAGTGTTTGCACATGTTCGAATTGCATTTAAAAGCACATTTTGCCCTTCATCATCTGAACAGAAATGTGGCTATTTTCCCAGAGAATGATTATGGAACAATATAATGTTATCCAGAAGTTCTATCGAGTATTGACTTATCGTTACGTCTGCATGTGTTCAACACGTTATTATTATGATGTCATCAAAATTGGAATGCTGTGATGTTATAAATTTTCTCATTACAGCGTTATCAGTAATTACGAAATTGTTTAGTGGACTGGCGTTATTTTGCTGTTCAGTAGATATCCAAGTTTGCACGTCACCTTGTTGAGATTACTATTCATCTACATAGTAAAGCTTGCACAAGAAACTTACACATTGACTTTCAAGGTGTAAACTCTACATAAATGCTCATAATAATGCAAATGTTGAGTGTACTTCAACCGTCTATATAATCTCGGAATATAGTGTCAATATTTTAGCATTGTACGTGTAATCTTGGTTTTCATTCTTGACATGGTTTCTATGATTATTAACATAAAGTTAATGAATTGAGTTTGGCTATTCGAAAGGTTGTCTGCTCGGGAAAACCACACTAGAAAACTACAAATGTCGCGAGGACCACACGACATGTAAACTCCTCGTTGTCGAGAAAGCAACACTAGAAAACTACAGAATGGCGCGAGGCCCACACGACATGTACTCTCCTCGTTGCCGCGAAAGCCACACTAGAAAACTACAGAATGTCGCGAGGGCCACACGACATGTACACTCCTCGTTGCCGCGAAAGCCACAGTAGAAAACTACAGAATGTCGCGAGGGCCACACGACATGTAAACTCCTCGTTGCCGCGAAAGCCAACTACAGAATGTCGCGAGGGCCACAAGACATGTACACGCCTCGTTGCCGCGAAAGCCACACTAGAAAACTACAAAATGTCGCGAGGGCCACACGTCGTGTAAACTCCTGGTTGCCGCGAAGCCCACGATTGATTTCGGGATGATACCGTTTATCAAATTAGCGCCACCCATTGATAGATAATGAGCTTATTATAAAGTGAATATGGAGTTAATCTTGTTTGTTAAGTTTTAAATAAAGTGTTGTAGTAGCTTTTCTTTAGGTCACGACTATTCAACTGTATATCTGTAACTATTCTGAAGTGGTTAGCATTAAAATGATGATTTTCAGCAACGTTCAGTATTCGATAAAATTACATCTGACCAAATAACATATAAAACATGACACACATACGTGTACATTACATAAAATAAAATATGTTGCTATGGGGTGAAAACATCAATGAAATATGAAACTCCCCTGTCCTGTGCCTTCCTACAATATGATAATACAAAGTAAAAAGACTGCAAGACACATCATAGTTTATTATATACCGTAACATGGACCAGCACTCCCGACCATTGCCGGGAGAGCCACATTCATACGATCACAAAAACCTGGAGCGCCAAGTTGTATGTAACCTTATTTTCTTACATGTGGCTCTGCCGGATTGCAACCCTTATCACGATTGAGTGGTTTAACATCTTGACCTGAGAAAACCAAAAGAGAAGACGGCCGTTATCCAAAGTTATACTAAGATTCGTATGTTTATTGCAAAATAGTTACACACCACCAGTTGATAACAGTTGTGAATCACATTTTCCTTCTCTGTTTTACAAAATTCCTCGTTACCATTATTTATTAACTGCATAGATAATACTTCCTTCTATGGTATATATAATGAGTGTTAGAACGATAATGGTCTACATATATATGAAGCAAATGATGCTACTTGATATGTAAAACGGTTTAAAGAAATGGCTGTTTTATTTATGCGGAAATTTATCAGAAAACTGTAATACATGTCAAGCAATTTGAATCCTGAAGTACATGTACTGTTGTTGAAAATTACAATGTTAATGCTTATCGGTTCATTAACGTAACAATGTAATTATGTCAAGTTAAAAGACGTGACAATGCACCGCGATTGACGCCCGTCATTCAGTCAAATGTCATTTTGGAAACTTATTTACAACAGACAATAGGACAAAGTTTGGTTGAGAATGTTTACTGGGTCATCTGTGCATGTAAATGCGACGTGAAATTTCGGTTTCAGATGTTGCTCGACTTTCATTTGAAACAAGAGAATTAGTGAGCAAAGCTCACTCATGATACCCCCTCTTTTACATTAACATTGGTCAAAGAGAAATGTTTGAAAATAGCAAAAGGGTATCAATGTTTAAACTTTTGTATGAAAAGACCATAACATATATTATTAAAGCAGAGTAAGTATTACACCTCTAAGCATGTTTTAGAAGTAAAAGTCAAAGTGGTTTCGTAACATTTGAACAACTAGAAGAGCGTTTGCGGGACACCGCAAAAGCAGAGCAGCTCCGAAACTTTGGGTCCCGCCTTTCCCTGTTCCGCCTTCTCCTCAGCATAAATAAAATGGGGTTTTTTTTTGACCAAAATTTGTTCATTATTCAAGTTATTCTAACAAGTTGAATCATCACTGGGGTCACTTTTCACAAGTTTGTTCTTAAAACCTATTTCTGATTTCAAAATTGGATCAAAGGATTAACATGGCCTGAACCAATATCTCATGACCTTGACCTTGACCTTAGACCTTCAAGGTCACACCATCAACGATTACTTTTCATTGTGTATAACAATCATGCAATGACTCAAAGTGTTCATTGTTAACATAAGGCATATTCACAATAGCATGCTTAAGTTGTGACCTTGCTGTGACCTTGACCTTTGACAGATTTTAGCGAAAACTTGTTCAAATCTTGGTCTATCTCCATAGTTGATATATACCAAATAAGAGCCTGACAGCACAAAAACGTTTGAAGTTATCATGTTTACAAGGATTATTGTAGTAATTAAAGCACTCATGACCTTGACCTTTGACCTTGAATGTGAACATGTCAAAATCATTTACCAGATTTATAAGAAAGAAGCTATGTATATGAGGTGTTAATACCTTCTTGGAAACAAGTAGTATTTGAGTTATGAGCGGAACCAAAAGTGTGACCATAGACGCGCACACAAAGACGCTTAAAAGTGGAAAATCTGAAAAAATAATCATGGAATCTGAGGGAAACATAGAAAAGGCACATCTAGGGACCATAAAGTGTACATGTATAAAGTTTCATAACAATTGAACAAGTAGTATTTGAGTTATGAGCGGAACCAAAAGTGTAAGCATAGACGCGCACACAAAGACGCTTAAAAGTGGAAAATCTGAAAAAAATAATCATGGAATCTGAGTGAAACATAGAAAAGGCACATTTAGGGACCATAAAGTGTACATGTATAAAGTTTCATAACAATTGAACAAGTAGTATTTGAGTTATGAGCGGAACCAAAAGTGTGACCATAGACGCGCACACAAAGACGCTTAAAAGTGGAAAATCTGAAAAAATAATCATGGAATCTGAGGGAAACATAGAAAAGGCACATCTAGGGACCATAAAGTGTACATGTATAAAGTTTCATAACAATTGAACAAGTAGTATTTGAGTTATGAGCGGAACAAAAGTGTTCCGGACGGACGGACGGACGCAAGGACGGACGGACGCGCTGAGCGCTATATACCCCCGACTACTTCGTAGCGGGGGTATAACTAGTAATCATATATATTGGGCGATATGGGTTGATTTGCAAGTTAAGTGAAATTAATTGAACTGAAATCAGCATATATCGTATTCAGCACGTGCGCGTATTTAAGCCAAATAAAGTATCTTGAAACAAAATGGGTGTCTCGACATACATGTAGTGACATATTATTTGAACAAGTAATCTTACAGTTTCATAAATGTAAGCAGAATGGAGTCATTTAAGTGCTTAAGAAAAGATATCTTAACCTCCAATTACTTATCCTATTGTAAACTACGTAAACTGAAGGCGAACATATAATTATCATGACACTAATCATTTATGGTGACTCACACTCTATTAGTACATATGCAAATACATGTTTATTTTCATTAAGCATGGCATTCAGAACCATTTTCAAGGCATATTTCGATAAACAATGTCACACAAATATGCCACTATGATATACTTTTTTTATATACAGTCAAACCGCGATAGTCCGGCCACCAATAATACGAATCTTGCGGTGTCCGAACGGTAGCAAGCTGTAACCAAACTAATCTCTATATAAACTCATTAAATGTTGATTCATTAATCCGTTGAATCCGTTTCCGAATCCGAACGCCAATTAGCCGTAACGGATTAGTTAATAACAACTATTTCTGCTTCATTAATCCGGTGACAAGCGATCATCACACTGATTGGATCGGTAAACTTCAATGACAGTGGATTGACACGGGAGTTGAGCGTGTCAGTAGTTTGTGATTTTAATAGATTGTAATGTTGTACTTTGTGATTGTAATATATTGAATTTCTAATTTTGTGCGATAGTTATAAATATCCAGCGTGTCAAATTCATTTAATATTTTAAATACGTTCTCGTCTGTCTGTAGATTCAAAGGTTATCAACTCCATCTTGTTTAATTCATATCAGTAGTCCGAACATTTCACTATCCGAACGTTTTTGATGAAAAACGGAAGCGTTCGGATTATCGAGGCCTGACTGTACTCCAAAAACTGAATCAATTTCATTCACATAAGTTAAACATGTAAGACAAATATATATTATATTGATGATAATACATTGTTAAACTAGTGAATGGGTAAATATATTATACCAATGTTGATACAATAGTGTCCGCACTTGCACTTTCACATTGCTTATTCTGATTAACATATATTGATATTCTGATTTTTGCATAGACCGTTATTTTATTTAAACTGCATTGAACTTTGCGCAATAAAACTTATAACTCATTTAATAATAATTATAATAAGTGTTTACCACGAATGAATTCATTTCACGACAACCTCGTTTACAATAAAGAAAATAGAAGTCACATACATTGTATACAGAGAACAATCACACTTGATCAACTTCAACATCATTTAAAGGACGAATACTGGAGGAATAGGTGTATTTTGAATTTATTGGTTTTTAAACGCGGTAGTAAGAAAAAAGTTTGACGTATTCATCTGGATCAACAGAAATCTTCAGGGATAATTTTTAAACTATTTTGTCGTAAACGAAACTGCTATTTTACTGGCGTTAGAAGAACTTCTTCTAAGCGAAATAATTATTTACTAGAGACAAAGAACCATGCCGCCATTGGAAATAAAAAATTAATATGCTTTCAATGAAACAATGGTAAAAGAGAGCTGACACAAGTATGTCTATGGGAGGATCTACGTGTACGGGCATAAACACACCGGGTCAACGTTGTCAATTATCGATAATATTTGCAGATCTCTCTTGTAAGTGACATGCCCCGTTGTGCGGCGTCCGTCCGTCATCCGTCGTCAAACCATAAACTTTTCACATTTTCGACTCCTCCTCGTGAACCGCAGCACACCCAAAGCTGAAATTTTGCGGAGAGGTACCTTGCACACAGGGGATCAAAGTTTGTTCATTTGAACTTCGCCACCCATCAAATATTGGCGTGGCAGGCATTATTAACAGAACCTTTAAACGACTTCTTCTCCGGAACCAGTTGACATAGGAAGATGACATTTTCAGATTTTACATATAACATTTTATTTGTTCATTTGGTCCTGACCCCTCACCAAATATGGATGTGACAGGGGGTCCAACCTAAAATCTTTAAAAGACTTCTTCTTCAAAACGATTTGATACAGAGAATTAAAATTTTCACATTTTAACAATCTGGGTCTACTCATGCTGCTCTCATATCTTAACATGTATGTTTTAGCAAATTTGCGAGTGAGTGATTAGCAGAGTGTGTAAAAACTCAAATGCAGAAAGGTTAATGTTAATTCTTTTAGTTATTCCCCTTTTGTATTATTCCCTCAATCAGATCCTATTATTCACCATTGGAAGTCTGTTGGCTATCCGTGTGCTGAGAAGGGTACAATTATACCAAATCATACCATGCCATGCATAATGGTTTGCGGTTTCAAAAATTAAAACAAGATGATATCGAAATATATAATAGGCTATGACGGCAAATGGAAATTAACTAATTTCCCAGACTCAATAGATGGAACACATATAATGATGATTGAACACATTCTCACAGTAAGTGAATCCTATCGAATGCAAATGGGGAAGGCATATTCTCAAATCATGAGACAAACAGTGAAAAAAGACATTTACTACTAAACTAAACCAAGTAAAGCTCCCTTCCTCTTTCGCCCTCACACCCAAACCTTTAGGCTTGAAGAGCTAAAATATGTTAATTAATTTCATCAGTGGTAAATTGTTGCTAAACTACGTTTACACAGTGATATTATTAATAAACTAATAAGATGTACATATCTATAATAATCTACAATAATTACTTTTCAAATTTAATAAATATGAGCAAAACCATTCAAGTCTTAAAGGGAAGAGTGTGTAAGTCCCATTTACTTATCCGAATGTAAGCTAAGCTCCATACACTGAAGGCGTTAATCCTATTATAGTCATACTAATGATTCATGACATTGCGCTGAGTTCACTATTAGTAAATTTTCCCAAAACGTCTTTTCTCCCTTTAGAACTATTTCCGTGTCATACAAATATTCTACTGTGATATTTTTATATAGTATACTCTTCGCACACTGCTTCAATTTGATGTGTACATTAAAACCAAGTAAAACAAGTTTGTTTTTTTATGATTTTATTCTTTCCTTTAATTTTTTATTGAATGGCTAAATAATATACAAGTGTTGATACCATAGACTTCCTACTAACCTGCATCCTTATTATGTTGATGAATATATATCAAAAGTAATCAAAGTGCGCCGATTTATATAAACTTTACTTTGCTCGATTAAAGCTATCATATTCAGTCACATAAGTATGTCTAAGGAAGTATCTATGTACAGGTTTACACACACGATGTCAACTTTTTGAATTAATCTATTATAGTTTTAATTGTCATGGATTTCTCAATTATTCACCGTAAGTTGTTTTATAGAGAAATCTCATTATATGTTTATTCAAATTCTTAATAAAAAAATAAACTTGTATTAATTATATTTATATAATAGCGACCTTTGGGGATTTAAAGTGGAATCATTTATCAAAATCATTCTTATGTTATGTGAATCAAATATCAAGTGAAATGAAAAGAAATTGAATGAAACCAGTATTCTATTGTCATGTAAAAGATTACGGTCGACATGTCAATATCGCTCTTTCGCTCTTTCGCTCTTTCGCTCTATCGCTCTTTCGCTCTATCACTCTTTCGCTTTATCGTTCTTTCGCTTTATCGTTCTTTCGCTTTATCGTTCTTTCGCTTTATCGCTCTTTCGCTTTATCGCTTTATCGCTCTTTCGCTTTATCGCTCTTTCGCTTTATTGCTTTATCGCTTTATCGCTTTATCGCTCTTTCGATTTATCGCTCTTTCGATTTATCGCTTTATCGCTTTCGCTTTATTACTTTATCGCGATGTTATTATCGCTTTATCGCTCTTTCGCTTTATCGCTCTTTCGCTTTATCGCTCTTTCGCTTTATCGCTCTTTCGCTTTATCGCTCTTTCGCTTTATCGCGCTGTTATTATCGCTTTATCGCTCTTTCGCTTTATCGCTCTTTCGCTTTATCGCTCTTTCGCTTTATCGCTCTTTCGCTTTATCGCTATTTCGCTTTATCGCTATTTCGCTTTATCGCTCTTTCGCTTTATCGCTCTTTCGCTTTATCGCTCTTTCGCTTTATCGTGCTGTTATTATCGCTTTAGCGCGTTGTTATATAGCTTTGTCGTGCGGCGTTATCGCTTTGTCGTGCGACACTATCGCTTTGTAGTGCGACACTATCGCTTTGTCGTGCGACACTATCGCTTTGTCGTGCGGCGTTATCGCTTTGTCGTGCGGCGTTATCGCTTTGTCGTGTTGCTCTATCGCTTTGTCGTGCAGCCTTATCGCTGTGTCGTGTGACTATATCGCTTTATCGCTTTGTCGTGTTGATACCAGAGGGCGAAAGAGCGATGTCCCCTCTCGGCCATCATACATCTGCAATACCCCTTCTTGCTTTATATGCAAACTGATACTAATCAAGTAAATGACTAACGTCACACAATAAGGAGTTTAGAATGATTCGTTCAAAACATGTCATAGCTATAGAAGTAAGAGCGACTGGTCGAAAATCATTCAGTTCAGCAGAATTAATCGTTTTATATGATGGCCGAGAGGGGACATCGCTCTTTCGCCCTCTGGTATCAACACGACAAAGCGATGAAGCGATATAGTCACACGACAAAGCGATAAGGCTGCACGACAAAGCGATAGAGCAACACGACAAAGCGATAACGCCGCACGACAAAGCGATAACGCCGCACGACAAAGCGATAACGCCGCACGACAAAGCGATAGTGTCGCACGACAAAGCGATAGTGTCGCACGACAAAGCAATAACGCCGCACGACAAAGCGATATAACAACGCGCTAAAGCGATAATAACAGCACGATAAAGCGAAAGAGCGATAAAGCGAAAGAGCGATAAAGCGAAAGAGCGATAAAGCGATAATAACAGCGCGATAAAGCGAAAGAGCGATAACGCGAAAGAGCGATAAAGCGAAAGAGCGATAAAGCGAAAGAGCGATAAAGCGAAAGAGCGATAAAGCGAAAGAGCGATAAAGCGAAAGAGCGATAAAGCGAAAGAGCGATAAAGCGAAAGAGCGATAAAGCGAAAGAGCGATAAAGCGAAAGAGCGATAAAGCGAAAGAGCGATAAAGCGAAAGAGCGATAAAGCGAAAGAGCGATAAAGTGATAATAACAGCGTGATAAAGCGAAAGAGCGATAAAACGAAAGAGCGATAAAGCGATAATAACAGCGCGATAAAGCGAAAGAGCAAAAGAGCGAAAGAGCGATAAAGCGAAAGAGCGATAAAGCGAAAGAGCGATAAAGCGATAATAACAGCGCGCTAAAGCGATAATAACAGCACGATAAAGCGAAAGAGCGATAAAGCGAAAGAGCGATAAAGCGAAAGAGCGATAAAGCGAAAGAGCGATAAAGCGAAAGAGCGATAAAGCGAAAGAGCGATAAAGCGAAAGAGCGATAAAGCGAAAGAGCGATAAAGCGAAAGAGCGATAAAGTGATAATAACAGCGTGATAAAGCGAAAGAGCGATAAAACGAAAGAGCGATAAAGCGATAATAACAGCGCGATAAAGCGAAAGAGCGAAAGAGCGAAAGAGCGATAAAGCGAAAGAGCGATAAAGCGATAATAACAGCGCGATAAAGCGAAAGAGCGAAAGAGCGATAAAGCGAAAGAGCGATAAAGCGATAGAGCGATAAAGCGATAAAGCGAAAGAGCGATAAAGCGATAAAGCGAAAGAGCGATAAAGCGAAAGAGCGATAAAGCGATAAAGCGAAAGAGCGATAAAGCGAAAGAGCGATAAAGCGAAAGAGCGATAAAGCGATAGAGCGAAAGAGCGATAAAGCGAAAGAGCGATAAAGCGAAAGAGCGATAAAGCGATAAAGCGAAAGAGCGATAAAGCGAAAGAACGATAAAGCGAAAGAACGATAAAGCGAAAGAGCGATAGAGCGAAAGAGCGATAGAGCGAAAGAGCGAAAGAGCGAAAGAGCGAAAGAGCGAAAGAGCGATAGAGCGATATTGACACGTCGACCTTAATCTTTTACATAACAATAGAATACTGGTTTCATTCAATTTCTTTTCATTTCACTTGATATTTGATTCACATAACATAAGAATGATTTTGATAAATGATTCCACTTTAAATCCCCAAAGGTCGCTATTATATATATATAATTAATACAAGTTTATTTTGTATTAAGAATTTGAATAAACATCTATAAAACAACTTACGGTGAATAATTGAGAAATCCATGCTAATTAAAACAGACATCTGCAACTCTTATAGATTAATTCAAAACGCTGACATGGTGTGCGTAAACCTGTACATAAATACTTTCTTAGACATACTTTATGTGACTGGTTATTATTGATTTAATTGAGCAAAACAAAGTTTATATAAATCTAAATCGGCGCACTCTGATTTCTTCTACTTACTCTATATTTTTACTGAAAAAGCTGTCAAATATAGCTTAAAATCATTAAATATGTCTGACACTCGGCATCCCAAAAAATGTTATATATGATGTTAAAAGGTATAGAAAATAATAAAGTTAATTGGGCTTCGAAGTTTCCAGATTTATTGTACAGTTTGGGCTTCATCTTCCCACGCAAGGCCTAACTAGCGCCAGTCTCCAAACTGGCTAATTAGCTAATTGGCTAATTGGGCTTTGGTTTTGTTTGGGACCAACAATTTGTTTATCTTCCTACTTCGTGTTTCTCAAAATTTCCGTGTCGTCTAAAATGTATTCATGAACTGAATTGGTATAGTTCACTTCAAAACGGCACCAACTCCATATCTTACTCTTATTTTAAAGCTTCACTGTCTAAAAAATTATATTTGAATGCGGTTGTTGTTAAAATGTTTAGAGTATTCGGGCAATTTACGTGTTTTTCATTTAAGAATTGAAACGGGTCGGTTTTATAATATAGATAGAAATGATAGATTATGTTTACAATGCGACGACGGCTATAATTGAGGATGGAAACCATTTCCTTCTTGTGTGTTCCAAATTTAAAGAGCTCCGCCTGAATCATTTGCCGGAAACTGTTTGTACAAATCCAAATAAAACTAAATTTAAAATCCTCATGTCAATATCGAATTGTAAACTTGTAATTTAGCAAGATTTATTTTTCATGCCATGTACCAAAAATGTTAATTGAATGACTGTTGCTGTACACATCATGTCTTGTCATATATACGATATGTAGTTACGGGCCGATGACCTACACTTCAGAAATAAAGAATTGAAATTGATAACTTCTGATATATATTCATCAACATAATGTAAGAAACAAGTTTGGAAATATATTGTAACAACACTGGTATATTATTTAGACATTCACTAACAAATCAAAGGAAAGGATAAAATAATCTATCATTATCAAAATAAAATATATAAATTTGTTTACTGGGTTACATTGTGCACATCATAACGTATAAGACACTATTAGGCTATATCACAGTAGAATATTTGTGTGACATTGTGTATTAATATGTGCGACAGGAATAATTCTAAAGGGTATGATTCATGAAAAAGCACGTTTTGGGTAAATTTATTGAAAATGCGAACTCCGCGCATCGCCATGAATCATTAGTATGATGGTAATAGGTTGTACGCCTTCAGTGCATGGAGCTCAGCGACATTCGAATGCGTATTTGAGGTTACAAAATCGTCTCTTTCACACTTGAATGGCTTCATTCTGCTCACATAAAGAGATAGTTTTAATCAGAAAGGAGGCCCATGGCATTATACCGTGCATAGTAGTAAAATACATTTTCCTGACTGTTGAGGACATCCTAGTTGTTTACATCTATTTCGCTAAAGAGTTAAACAATTGAATATATTTTTCATAACCAGGAATTCAATGTAATATATGGGTAAAGTCTTTCTTAAAACATTGAGAAATGGATAAATAATACAAAAGGGTATTCTGACTCAGTGAAAAGTATATGTTCTTGATAAAAATGAGACGTTTTGACCCTGTTGGTAGTGCTTGTAAACACATAAATTTGCAAACTGATTAATACGGAACAACCAAAGAGTCAGCTTCTATTTTTTTACATTTCTGTCAAACGTGTTTCAATACCCATGAACTTTGGGTTTTATCCGAGCGTGGGTAATTTTCCCGTTTCATCATAATTCAACAATTATTCTTGTCGTGAAAAGGGATTTTATTATATTTTTGGTGTGACGTTCATCACAATGATAATTGCGGACATTGAACGTCAATCATTATAACAAAATAATTCTCTTTATTAATATCATTTAGTGATTGGCGCTTAAGGGTTAATTTTCAATAACAGTCAATACTTCTTGATAAAATACTACAATGCAACACTGAGTGTTCCTTTTAAAACCCATTGAGTATGTTGTTGGAGTCACATTATGTCAAACGTAATAAATGAAGTTATTTTATCGAAAAGTACTGATTGCTGATGAACATTATCAATTTAAGGCTAGTTCATTTAGTAGTGATATTATAAAGGTGAAAGTCACGATTTATTATTGAAAACTTGACAAAGATGCGGGTTAATTGGTTAAATGTAAGTTTGGAAATTTACCTTTAATAGACAGTCAGATGTGGGTTGGTAATATGTAATTGGTTATATAACTACTGTGCACATATAGGAAACGTATAAATTCGGCTTCTTCACGTACAAAATGCTGTTGCTCGACTTTATTTGTTTGGCATACATTTGGCGTTAGGGAATGAATATGCAAGTAAAGTGAAATTATTTGTACTTCAGAATAAATCAGAATATCTGGTCTGTCGGCATGCATGAAGGCAAAGTAAATATTCCTATAAATTTTTAATGGCTCTTTAAAACATATTTGTAAATGTTTTATCCATATGCATTATTTTTACATTTTATCTGTAAATAAGTTTTTTGGATATAACATTATTCAACCAAAAGCGTATTATTTCAGCATTTAGTGGATTCACATATCGTTATCAAGTAATGAATAACTAAATACCGGAAACCATTTTATTTTAATTCGTGTGAGTAACTTAGTTTTGATGGTTAAATCACCATATCACCAAAAATACCAGTATTGACCTGTATTAAGAACATGACACACTATAAAGTAATTAAGTATGTGAAATAAATATTCAAATTTCATACTACGTATCTATAATATATTGATTATAGTTTCTGTTTGCATTTAAACCTATGGTTTTTCATATCATTAGTAAATGTCAGAGAACATGTGGAGCTATTGATACTGTAGAGTATAGTTGGTTACCATTGCAAAGTCAAATGGTATCAGTTCCCTAAATTGCACGTCACATGTTGTCATAGTAACATGATCTGCATGAGCCTGGGAAAAATCAATTATTCGTGCTGTAATCCGAGATTTGCTCTTTGAAAAGACTCAAAATTGTGACTCTTGCCTCAATGTTTAAGAAGTAAATGCTTTGCAAAATAAAAGTGAATTTTTTTCGGAAACTGGGATATTGGCTAACTGCATGCTGTACAGTTTGCAATTACTATAAATGTGCTCGTGGAACACCTTGGTACCGACAAGGAATACAATACCTTGAAGTTTTACCAAAATGAGACCAATAGAACCATACTGAATGAAATTCATAAATGACGCCATAACGTCAAATCAACATCAGCAAAGACAGGGGTTTTGCATCAAACAACTTCATGGGAGTGTTTGCACATGTTCTAATTGCATTTAAAAGCACATTTTGCCCTTCATCATCTGAACAGAAATGTGGCTATATTCCCAGAGAATGATTATGGCACAATATAATGTTATCCAGAAGTTCTATACAAGTATTGACTTATCGTTACGTCTGCATGTGTTCAACACGTTATTATTATGATGTCATCAAAATTGGAATGCTGTGATGTTATAAATTTTCTCATTACAGCGTTATCAGTAATTACGAAATTGTTTAGTGGACTGGCGTTATTTTGCTGTTCAGTAGATATCCAAGTTTGTACGTCACCTTGTTGAGATTACTATTCATCTACATAGTAAAGCTTGCACAAGAAACTTACACATTGACTTTCAAGGTGTAAACTCTACATAAATGCTCATAATAATGCAAATGTTGAGTGTACTTCAACCGTCTATATAATCTCGGAATATAGTGTCAATATTTTAGCATTGTACGTGTAATCTTGGTTTTCATTCTTGACATGGTTTCTATGATTATTAACATAAAGTTAATGAATTGAGTTTGGCTATTCGAAAGGTTGTCTGCTCGGGAAAACCACACTAGAAAACTACAAATGTCGCGAGGACCACACGACATGTAAACTCCTCGTTGCCGAGAAAGCCACACTAATAAACTACAGAATGGCGCGAGGGCCACACGACATGTACTCTCCTCGTTGCCGCGAAAGCCACACTAGAAAACTACAGAATATCGCGAGGGCCACACGACATGTATACTCCTCGTTGCCGCGAAAGCCACACTAGAAAACTACAGAATGTCGCGAGGGCCACACGACATGTATACTCCCCGTTGCCGAGAAAGCCAACTACAGAATGTCGCGAGGGCCACACGACATGTACACTCCTCGTTGCCGCGAAAGCCACACTAGAAAACTACAAAATGTCGCGAGGGCCACACGTCGTGTAAACTCCTGGTTGCCGCGAAGCCCACGATTGATTTCGGGATGATACCGTTTATCAAATTAGCGCCACCCATTGATAGATAATGAGCTTATTATAAAGTGAATATGGAGTTAATCTTGTTTGTTTAGTTTTAAATAAAGTGTTGTAGTAGTTTTTCTTTAGGTCACGACTTTTCAACTGTATATCTGTCACTATTCTGAAGTGGTTAGCATTAAAATGACGATTTTCAGCAACGTTCAGTATTCGATAAAATTACATCTGACCAAATAACATATAAAACATGACACACATACGTGTACATTAAATAAAATAAAATATGTTGCTATGGGGTGAAAACATCAATGAAATATGAAACTCCCCTGTCCTGTGCCTTCCTACAATATGATACTACAAAGTAAAAAGACTGCAAGACACATCATAGTTTATTATATACCGTAACATGGACCAGCACTCCCGACAATTGCCGGGAGAGCCACATTCATACGATCACAAAAACCGGGAGCGCCAAGTAGTATGTAACCTTATTTTCTTACATGTGGCTCTGCCGGATTGCAACCCTTATAAAGATGTGCATTGTGCGCAGTACGATTGAGTGGTTTAACATCTTGACCTGAGAAAACCAAAAGAGAAGACGGCCGTTATCCAAAGTGATACTAAGATTCGTATGTTTATTGCAAAATAGTTTTACACACCACCAGTTGATAACAGTTGTGAATCACATTTTCCTTCTCTGTTTTACAAAATTCCTCGTTACCATTATTTATTAACTGCATAGATAATACTTCCTTCTATGGTATATATAATGAGTTTTAGAACGATAATAGTCTACATATATATGAAGCAAATGATGCTACTTGATATGTAAAACAGTTTAAAGAAATGGCTGTTTTATTTATGCGGAAATTTATCAGAAAACTGTAATACATGTCGAGCAATTTGAATCCTGAAGTACATGTACTGTTGTTGAAAATTACAATGTTAATGCTTATCGGTTCATTAACGTAACAATGTAATTATGTAAAGTTAAAAGACGTGACAATGCACCGCGGTTGACGCCCGTCATTCAGTCAAATGTCATTTTGGAAACTTATTTACAACAGACAATAGGGCAAAGTTTGGTTGAGAATGTTTACTGAGTCATCTGTGCATGTAAATGCGACGTGAAATTTCGGTTTCAGATGTTGCTCGACTTTCATTTGAAACAAGAGAATTAGTGAGCAAAGCTCACTCATGATACCCCCGCTTTTACATTAACATTGGTCAAAGAGAAATGTTTGAAAATAGCAAAAGGGTATCAATGTTTAAACTTTTGTATGAAAAGACCATAACATATATTATTAAAGCAGAGTAAGTATTACACCTCTAAGCATGTTTTAGAAGTAAAAGTCAAAGTGGTTTCGTAACATTTGAACAACTAGAAGAGCGTTTGCGGGACACCGCAAAAGCAGAGCAGCTCCGAAACTTTGGGTCCCGCCTTTCCCTGTTCCGCCTTCTCCTCAGCATAAATAAAATGGGATTTTTTTTGGACCAAACTTTGTTCATTATTCAAGTTATTCTAACAAGTTGAATCATCACTTGGGTCACTTTTCACAAGTGTGTTCTTAAAACCTATTTCTGATTTCAAAATTGGATCAAAGGATTAACATGGCCTGAACCAATATCTCATGACCTTGACCTTGACCTTAGACCTTCAAGGTCACACCATCAACGATAACTTTTCATTGTGTATAACAATCATGCAATGACTCAAAGTGTTCATTGTTAACATAAGGCATATTCACAATAGCATGCTTAAGTTGTGACCTTGCTGTGACCTTGACCTTTGACAGATTTTAGCGAAAACTTTTTCAAATCTTGGTCTATCTCCATAGTTGATATATACCAAATAAGAGCCTGACAGCACAAAAACGTTTGAAGTTATCATGTTTACAAGGATTATTGTAGTAATTAAAGCACTCATGACCTTGACCTTTGACCTTGAATGTGAACATGTCAAAATCATTTACCAGATTTATAAGAAAGTAGCTATGTATATGAGGTGTTAATACCTTCTTGGAAACAAGTAGTATTTGAGTTATGAGCGGAACCAAAAGTGTGACCATAGACGCGCACACAAAGACGCTTAAAAGTGAAAAATCTGAAAAAATAATCATGGAATCTGAGGGAAACATAGAAAAGGCACATCTAGGGACCATAAAGTGTACATGTATAAAGTTTCATAACAATTGAACAAGTAGTATTTGAGTTATGAGCGGAACCAAAAGTGTAAGCAGAGACGCGAACACAAAGACGCTTAAAAGTGGAAAATCTGAAAAAATAATCATGGAATCTGAGTGAAACATAGAAAAGGCACATCTAGGGACCATAAAGTGTACATGTATAAAGTTTCATAACAATTGAACAAGTAGTATTTGAGTTATGAGCGGAACCAAAAGTGTGACCATAGACGCGCACACAAAGACGCTTAAAAGTGGAAAATCTGAAAAAATAATCATGGAATCTGAGGGAAACATAGAAAAGGCACAACTAGGGACCATAAAGTGTACATGTATAAAGTTTCATAACAATTGAACAAGTAGTATTTGAGTTATGAGCGGAACCAAAAGTGTTCCGGACGGACGGACGCAAGGACGGACGGACGCTCTGAGCGCTATATACCCCCGACTACTTCGTAGCGGGGGTATAACTAGTAATCATATATATTGGGCGATATGGGTTGATTTGCAAGTTAAGTGAAATTAATTGAACTGAAATCAGCATATATCGTATTCAGCACGTGCACGTATTTAAGCCAAATAAAGTATCTTGAAACAAAATGGGTGTCTCGACATACATGTAGTGACATATTATTTGAACAAGTAATCTTACAGTTTAATAAATGTAAGCAGAATGGAGTCATTTAAGTGCTTAAGAAAAGATTTCTTAACCTCCAATTACTTATCCTATTGTAAACTACGTAAACTGAAGGCGAACATATAATTATCATGACACTAATAATTTATGGTGACTCACACTCTATTAGTATATATGCAAATACATGTTTATTTTCATTAAGAACCATTTTCAAGGCATATTTCGATAAACAATGTCACACAAATATGCCACTATGATATACATTTGTATATACATTTGTACTCCAAAAACTGAATCAATTTCATTCACATAAGTTCAACATGTAAGACAAATATATAGTATATTGATGATAATACATTGTTAAAATAGTGAATGGGTAAATATATTATACCAATGTTGTGCACTTGCACTTTCACATTGCTTATTCTCATTAACATATATTGATTAAGAGTAGTCAGATATTCTGATTTTTGCATAGACCGTTATTTTATTTAAACTGCATTGAACTTTGCGCAATAAAACTTATAACTCATTTAATAATAATTATAATAAGTGTTTACCACGAATGAATTCATTTCACGACAACCTCGTTTACAATAAAGAAAATAGAAGTCACATACATTGTATACAGAGAACAATCACACTTGATCAACTGCAACCTAATTTAAAGGACGAATACTGGAGGAATAGGTGTATTTTGAATTTATTGGTTTTTAAACGCGGTAGTAAGAAGAAAGTTTGACGTATTCATCTGGATCAACAGAAATCTTCAGGGATAATTTTAAAAGTATTTTGTAGTAAACGAAACTGCTATTTTACTGGCGTTAGAAGAACTTCGTCTAAGCGAAATAATTATTTACTAGAGACAAAGAACCATGCCGCCATTGGAAATCAAAAATTAATATGCTTTCAATGAAACAATGGTAAAAGAGAGCTGACACAAGTATGTCTATGGGAGGATCTACGTGTACGGGTATAAACACGCCGGGTCAACGTTGTCAATTATCGATAATATTTGCAGATCTCTCTTGTAAGTGACATGGCCCGTTGTGCGGCGTCCGTCCGTCATCCGTCGTCAAACCATAAACTTTTCACATTTTCGACTCCTTCTCATGAACCTCAGCACACCCAAAGCTGAAATTTTGCGGAGAGGTACCTTGCACACAGGGGGTCAAAGTTTGTTCATTTGAACTTCGCCACCCATCAAATATTGGCGTGGCAGGCATTATTAATAGAACCTTTAAACGACTTCTTCTCCGGAACCAGTTGACATAGGAAGATGACATTTTCAGATTTTACATATAAAATTTTATTTGTTCATTTGGTCCTGACCCCTCACCAAATATGGATGTGACAGGGGGTCCAACCTAAAATCTTTAAAAGACTTCTTCTTCAAAACGATTTGATACAGAGAATTAAAAGTTTCACATTTTAACAATCTGGGTCTACTCATGCTGCTCTCATATCTTAACATGTATGTTTTAGCAAATTTGCGAGTGAGTGATTAGCAGAGTGTGTAAAAACTCAAATGCAGAAAGGTTAATGTTAATTCTTTTAGTTATTCCCCTTTTGTATTATTCCCTCAATCAGATCCTATTATTCACCATTGGAAGTCTGTTGGCTATCCGTGTGCTGAGAAGGGTACAATTATACCAAATCATACCATGCCATGCATAATGGTTTGCGGTTTCAAAAGTTAAAACAAGATGATATCGAAATATATAATAGGCTATGACGGCAAATGGAAACTAACTAATTTCCCAGACTCAATAGATGGAACACATATAATAATGATTGAACACATTCTCACAGTAAGTGAATCCTATCGAATGCAAATGGGGAAGGCATATTCTCAAATCATGAGACAAACAGTGAAAAAAGACATTTACTACTAAACTAAACCAAGTAAAGCTCCCTTCCTCTTTCGCCCTCACACCCAAACCTTTAGGCTTGAAGAGCTAAAATATATTAATTAATTTCATCAGTGGTAGATTGTTGCTAAACTACGTTTACACAGTGATATTATTAATAAACTAATAAGATGTACATATCTATAATAATCTACAATAATTACTTTTCAAATTTAATAAATATGAGCAAAACCATTCAAGTCTTAAAGGGAAGATTGTGTAAGTCCCATTAACTTATCCGAATGTAAGCTAAGCTCCATACACTGAAGGCGTTAATCCTATTATAGTCATACTAATGATTCATGACATTAGTAAATTTTCCCAAAACGTCTTTTCTCCCTTTAGAACTATTTCCATGTCATACAAATATTCTACTGTGATATGTTTATATAGTATACTCTTCGCACACTGCTTCAATTTGATGTGTACATTAAAACCAAGTAAAACAAGTTTTTTTTATTATGATTTTATTCTTTCCTTTTATTTTTTATTGAATGGCTAAATAATATACAAGTGTTGATACCATAGACTTCCTACTAACCTGCATCCTTATTATGTTGATGAATATATATCAAAAGTAATCAAAGTGCGCCGATTTATACAAACTTTACTTTGCTCGATTAAATCTATCATATTCAGTCACATAAGTATGTCTAAGGAAGTATCTATGTACAGGTTTACACACACGATGTCAACTTTTTTGAATTAATCTATTATAGTTTTAATTGTCATGGATTTCTCAATTATTCACCGTAAGTTGTTTTATAGAGAAATCTCATTATATGTTTATTCAAATTCTTAATAAAAAAAATAAACTTGTATTAATTATATTTATATAATAGCGACCTTTGGGGATTTAAAGTGGAATCATTTATCAAAATCATTCTTATGTTATGTGAATCAAATATCAAGTGAAATGAAAAGAAATTGAATGAAACCAGTATTCTATTGTTATGTAAAAGATTACGGTTGACATGTCAATATCGCTCTTTCGCTCTTTCGCTCTTTCGCTCTTTCGCTCTATCGCTCTATCGCTCTTTCGCTTTATCGCTCTTTCGCTTTATCGCTCTTTCGCTTTATCGCTCTTTCGCTTTATCGCTCTTTCGCTTTATCGCTCTTTCGCTTTATCGCTTTATCGCTCTTTCGCTTTATCGCTTTATCGCTTTATCGCTCTTTCGCTTTATCGCTCTTTCGCTTTATCGCTCTTTCGCTTTATCGCTCTTTCGCTTTATCGCTCTTTCGCTTTATCGCGCTGTTATTATCGCTTTATCGCTCTTTCGCTTTATCGCTCTTTCGTTTTATCGCGCTGTTATTATCGCTTTATCGCTCTTTCGCTTTATCGCTCTTTCGCTTTATCGCTCTTTCGCTTTATCGATCTTTCGCTTTATCGCTCTTTCGCTTTATCGTGCTGTTATTATCGCTTTAGCGCGTTGTTATATCGCTTTGTCGTGCGGCGTCATCGCTTTGTCGTGCGACACTATCGCTTTGTCGTGCGACACTATCGCTTTGTCGTGCGGCGTTATCGCTTTGTCGTGCGGCGTTATCGCTTTGTCGTGCAGCGTTATCGCTTTGTCGTGTTGCTCTATCGCTTTGTCGTGCAGCCTTATCGCTTTGTCGTGTGACTATATCGCTTTATCGCTTTGTCGTGTTGATACCAGAGGGCGAAAGAGCGATGTCCCCTCTCGGCCATCATAGTTTTAGGTACTGGTACAATCTTGTTTCTGGGATCACATGACAAGTGATGGAGACTTGATACAATCGACAGAATACAGGACACAATTGTTCACAACAACGTTTCAGGACGATGCCGCCTAAACCATCTGGTCCCGGCTCTTTCCTTACATCGAGTTTTTGAAAAGTGAAGCTTAACAGTTTCTGGTGAAATAACGATGTTGTCCGCATCTTTATTGTATATTTTATCAAGCACAGCATGCTGAAGTCACGCGTATCAAATCTGGCCTATCAAATCTGGAGCAGACGTTGTTCAATCTTCAGCATATCCCTGGTCGTCTGTTGTGTTGATGGGAGAACGTTTCTTGGAACAGCCGATCCACACCTTACCATGCTTGACTGGTGTTGTTGGCTCTTAATTTGGATTCTATTTTCTCTTTGAAGTTGTCCTTACTAATCTGAAGATTTATTTCGTTCTGTATATATTGCATTTTCAATTAAGAATTTGATTTCTAATTTATTAAGTTCATGGAGGTATAAACTTTAAAAAAAACGCTTCTTTTCGTTTAATAGCAGTTTCTGTTCTTTCGTTACCCAATTTAAGGCTTGTTGTTTGGGAAAACCTTGATGACCGTTTCCGGGATGACACTGTCTACACAGAAGTTGATGTAGCTGGTGATAGTATCCGTAATAACACACGGACCTTCGGATTTGTTGAAGAACTTGTCCCAGTCTAATCAAAGATTCCTTGAAGTCGCTGTATGGACTCGGGATCCCATTACTTCACACTTTATTTTAGACTGCTCTTTTTATGTCTTCAGTACCTGTCTGTAAAATGGAATCAAATGTACAGAGTTGTGATCTAAAACTCCGAGCTGAGGTTTTGCAATCGCTTTATACACTTGTTTGATGTTACCATAATAAAGATCAATTGTCACTATAAGGCAAACAGCAATAAAGGGTCATGTTTTAACATTGTCATTAAAAATAGATCATATACATGAGTTTATGCGAGATTCAAGAAAACCAACCCAGCGAATTCAAAGTGATTCACAATCTAGTATCATCCAAAATGCTTTACTGTTTGCTGCTTAAAACTGTATCAACCTCCCATTACCGGTTTGTATTAACCACAGCATCAACATAATCTGATCATTGGGTTTTAAACACCGGTGTATGATGAATAAACGTGATGCCTACAACATATCTGTTTCATCAAAGCGTGTTGCCCTCTTCAAAACTGCAAACAACTAATCAATTCTTGCTGCAAAGTGACATTCACTACTAAATCATCACAGACAAATTTCATGTTAAACTTTACTTTATTGCTTGCGCACTATGGACGGCAAGTAAAAACAATCCTGCTGGTTATGGCGCATGACGACAACACACTGAGAGTTGATCACATCAATAACGGTGTTCAAAATGTCCTTAACCCCGATTAGCCTCAAACCATTATTATTGATTTATGTAAAACTCAAAAACCTTGACATGACGTCGTTGTTTTGTACAGATAACTTTAGAAGCATTTGGAAACCAACTATTTATTTTCAAACAAAATTATATGTTTCAGAGTATATCCAAAATATAAATCGTCAGACTTAGTTCATTTTTGTACGGCCACTTCCTCTAGTTGTTATCTCAGCCTTATCAGCCTTGTGATCTCGTGTATCATTTGACAGGCAAATGCCGAGGTAAGTTGTTACAATCTTGGAATAAATTATTGTTGTCAACAGATCACCCCAGTCGGTTTTACTATAATACTAAACTGACGTGCAAAAGAAAGTATAACACTGTTGTATTTATCATATGTAAAATTTTCAATGTCACATTTCTCGAGTCTTCGACGTCGTGTTAAAAAAGTGAATAGTGCTGGGAATAAGTCAAATCAGTCAAAGATTACTTCTACGTGGGTTTTTTAAAATTAAAAACAATTAAATTTTAAATTTAAAAACGATTAAGCACAACTGTTTATCGACATATATGACATAGTGTATGTGAAAATCAATAAATGTGCATCGTTCTGCACACATTTACACCATTTTAAACATTGTAGGGGTCCTGTTGGTGTAATTTCATTTCATACCCCTGTCTACTTGATGACAACATCAACAGCCATAATAGCTGTATACTAATTTTACAATTAAGGATCTTTGTAATGAACATGGTTTTATGTCTTTTGAAAAGCTGAATCTTAAGTGTGATGTAAGAGGTTACAGGATAGGATACACAATAGGTGATTTTTTAATTTTATTTTTGATATTCATACATGTGCTCTTTAGTGATTCTCAACGCTGATTGGACAGTAGCCAGAGAATGACACGACGATTGGTTGACGGTACTACTTTCTTCATTCATTGATAAATAGAACGTGTTGAACTCGGTCACATATCTCGATTTTAAAAATAAAAACAGAGATCAAGAATATAAAATTATTAAGTTTATTATACGTTCTATATATGGAATAATAATAGGTGTATTTATCTACATTGTCACTATTACTTTATTAGAGTTATTGACGATTATGTTTTAAATTTTCAACGTTTTTGTCCTCGTTGTTTGTAAACACACATGGCTGCCAACAGAGTAAACCAATGAACAGTTCCGGACACGATAATGTTCAATCCATAAATAGATATAGAGTCTACCTAACAATCAACGCAAGACAACATCATAAAATAAATAATCAAATATGCACAATTCTCGTTTTTTCTGAAACAGATTAAGCGTGGATAATGATCTATCAAACCTGTCGTTTGACATCGGGGCTGCAGTTCAATCACGCCATTATAGACTGAAGAATCGTTCACCTGGTCGTCCCTTTGGGCACAGTGTATCTACATTCAGCATCCACTACGATAAATATTTCCATAGGTACACAATTCCTTGGTCCAATGTTTCATTGTTGTAATCGTTCATCTCCGATTTCACCGTCAGTAAACGTCAGATTAGAGTTATCGTTGGTTGTTGTGGACCTATGGCTGACATGACGTGAACTGAATCCACATTCCTAGGACGAAATGTTGGTCAGACTTCAGAATGGTTGACCCTCTTGGCATTCTCTACATTTGTTGTAGATTCTTCTTGTGGATATTACTATTGGTAAATATTGTCGTTTTAAAAAATTGACAGTTCTTTTCAACTGTCGGTTCAATGTTAAGTTGTTAAGTCACTCGCACATGTATATGGTGTTAAACGCCACTTTCAAGAGTATTTCAGTTATATCACGGCTGCTCGTAATATTGGCAAAAAAACTGCAACACCATTATTGCTGTGCATTGCGGAGACACCTGCGTGCATCGACTGGAACTAGCGAATCATGAGTGGTACTACGATTAAATGCATTGCAGCATTGCACAAAAAATTTACTGCATATAGAACAGTTCTCTTCAAAAGACAAATCTGCCGGGCCCTAACGGGATTAGAATCCAAAATGCACTAACCACTGAGCTATCGTTTACGTGTTAAGTTATCCTTGTATGTCGTGAATCAAATTATTATTACAACTAGTAAATATTTGATAAACACATGAAAGCTTTAAAACCGATTTAACCACAGTCGATCAACCCTGGAACGAGGCCTGTTACGATGTAAGTTTAATCAACACGGTAAAATTTAATAACGACAGTAAATTGCAGCTCGGTGGGTTTAGTGGTGATTTGTCAATTTTGAACTGTAGTGAGTATTATTAGCAGCTCCGACTAAGTCGGAGCTGCTATCAGTTTTTGCGCAGTTTCCATCGCTGCCGCCGCCGCCGCCACCTCCCGCGCGTTTTGTATTGGCTATAACTTTTTTCCTAGAAGGTTTTAAGAACTCATATACATAACTTCTAACTTATATCCCTGGGGAATCTTTTTGACATGTTCACATTCAAGGTCAAAGGTCAAGAGTTCTGAAATCTCTAAAAAGAATCCTTGTAAACACGATAACTTGAAAAATATTTGTGCTATGAGGCTTTTCTTTGGTGTATATCACCTATGGAGAAAGGCCAAGATTTGAAAAGGTTTTCGCTAACATCCGTCAAAGGTCAAGGTCATAGCGAGGTCACAACTAAAGCATGCTTTTGCGAAAATGTCTTATTTCAAATATTAACACTTTGAATCATTACATGATTGTGAAACACAATGAAAAGTGATCACTGATTGTGTGACCTTGAATTTTAAAAGTCAAGGTCACAAGATAGGGTCATGGTCACCAGTTCTGAAATCATTAAATAACTTCTTTCCAAGGAGGTATCAACACGTCATATACATAACTTCTTACTTATGTCCCTGGGGAATTACTTTGACATGTTCATATTCAAGGTCAAAGGTCAAGGTAACAAGTTCTGAAATTTCTAAAAAAATCCTTGTAAACACGATAACATGAAACATATTTGTGCTATCAGGCTCTTATTTGGTGTATGTCAGCTATGGAGAAAGGCCAAGATTTGAAAAGGTTTTCGCTAACATCCGTCAAAGGTCAAGGTCATAGCGAGGTCACAACTAAAGCATGCTTTTGCGAAAATGTCTTATTTCAACTATTAACACTTTGAATCATTACGTGATTGTGATACACAATGAAAAGTGATCACTGATTGTGTGACCTTGAATTTTAAAGGTCAAGGTCACGAGATATGGTCATGCTGACCAGTTCTGAAATCCCTAAGTAACTTTTTTCCATGAAGATATTAACACCTAATATAGATAGCTTAATTTCTTTCTTATACACCTGGTGAATTATTTTGACATGATCACATTCAAGGTCAAAGGTCAAGGTCATGAGTTCTGAAATCACTACAACAAACCTTGTAAACATGATAACTTCAAACTTTTTTTGTGCTATCAGGCTCTTATTTGGTATATATGAACTATGGAGAAAGACCAAGATTTGGAAACGTTTTCGCTAAAATCTGTCAATGTCAAGGTCACAGTGAGTTCAAAACTTAAGCATGCGTTTGTGAATATGCCGTATTTTAACTATCAACACTTTGAGTCATTGCATGTTTGTTATACGCTATGAAAAGTGTTCATTGATGGTGTGACCTTGAAGGTCAAAGGTCAAGGTCATGAGATATTGGTTAAGGCCACGTTAATCCTTTGATCAAATTTTGAAAGAAGAAATAGGTTTTAAGAACAAACTTGTGAAAAGTGACCCCAGTGATGATTAGTAATAACTCGAATAATGAACAAAATTTTGTTAAAAAGAATTCCAATTTTATTGGTGCTGACGAGAAGGCGGAACAGGGCAAGGCGAGACCCTAAGTTTCGGAGCTGCTTTGCTTTTGCGGTGTCCCGCAAACGCTAATCTTGTTAAAGCTAGCTTTACCTAAACTGTGGTCGACATTTAGACCTGTGAGTTTGAGGACAGAGCCCAGATTCAAGTTAGTTCTGAATGAAGGAAACATTAAAGCAGTTTTGCACGATCAACATATATTCCTCCTGAATTCATAGTCGTCATTGGCGAATGAGGACAGGGAGGGCAATGTGATCGCTTAGGGCGTTCATAACAAAATTATTCAAAATGTGTGAAAAAGGGGGGGGGGGGGGGGGGGGGGGGGGAATTATTTAATATCAATAAACTGTATGAATTTCCCTCTGGATACGACACTGGATGATAGTCACATCTTTATTGCCTTTGATCTTCAAAGAAACAGTCACGTCAGCACATCATTATGATCATTATGGTTGTACAAAGCGATATAGTTATTATATTAGATATTAGATAACGCGTATGTTAATACGATTCATACATTTGAATTGGTTGTTATAATGCCCTGGAGTAAAGAGGATGCAAAGCACAACAAAGTCGACTGTATTATAAGGAGTGTGACATCATCGTAGTCTCTGAGGCTAAGAGTTCGAATAATTATTTTATTCAGATGATACACCTCACGTGGAGTAGGTAATATTGAATTGAATATTGAAAAGACCTACCTTTGACCCTCAAAAGCAAAACATATTAAATCATTTGTCCAAATTGGTTTTAGAAAATGATCGCAGATAACAAGCTTCATTCAAATGTTCATTTTTACTGATTTAATGGTTGTGTATGCTTCTCGCTGCATTATTGTATCTGCACGTTTTGTTCCTTAACAAGTTAACATACAAATGTTTATGCATTTAAACGTTTATTGTGCGCATCAACATGTTGGGGAACTCAAACCTTCCCGATGATTACTTGAAAATCACTACTAATAACACTACTAAGTGAATTCCCTGATTCCATTGCTACTATTTACAGTTCTATTTCATGAGTAAACGATGGGTTAAGAACATGAGTTAACGTTGACGGAGTGACTTGAATTACCTCTGTGAATGCTTTTTATAGAACAAAATATCTGGAACTACTTGTAAATGTAAATGTCAACTTTCCAAAACAGATTAGTTATCTTGCAAGATGTAACACATACTGCCGTTCTTTTTCTTCAAACTATTGAATACATGCATCTCACATTCACAATGTAATTAGTATTTGTTCGTTATAAAATTCCAATATGTCACTTTGGATTTCTGTGTGATAGTTCACCAAACGTTTTTGGAGTTTTATTTTTGGTTTTGTCAACAATTGTATTAGCTCACAAGACCTTCATGGCATGCTTCGATAATTAGCTGTCAGTTTCATTCTGTTTCACACTTATTCTGATTATATTTCAATCAACTCACACATGCGAAATATGTGTGCACTCATGTGACTGTAAGACTACTTTGAGTGCTAAAACAGTTTCTAACAATTATCTGCCTGAAAACCAACCAACATGCTGTAAAATATAATCCGTCTGTTCTATTGTGGGTAATCGTTCTCTCATCAACAAAAGCAAGTTCATGGCAAGTTTCAGCAATCAAAGTTTCAATATACAGAGGATCATGTTAGTGTTGTGCAATGGCGATACAGGAGCACTTCCTAAATGAGATTCCTTTAAATGATGTTAATTTAGCGTAGTAAAAATTAGTTTAAAAAAAACAAAGCAACACCTTTGATTGAAATTGTTAACAAGAACAATGTCAAAGATCCTGCTGGGCATTATCTCCAAGAACAAACATATTTCACATTGAATCGTTCTCATACATTAATTTGGGCCTATTCCCAAAGGTAAAAGATTATCTTATTCCAAAATGTATTTATATAATACAATTAAAGGTTTTACGTCCTACGGGCTTGTTGCTGTGTTTGTGTCGTGTTTTTATAATTAATTTGAATATACGTTAATACAAAAGTAAATGACAACAGAGAAGTTAAATTGTGTTTATTATCAAATCAGGTTATTCCGTGGTTGGTGAGATTTGAGATAAGATATATTCATATTTATATCTTCTATTCTGTACAGGGAAGCACACAGTCTATTGGTGTTTATTGAATTATTTTTTTTATTAAAGTACGAACGGCTGAGAGTTGAGATAATCTTTATTGTAATAACAGTATAATGCTCATATGACACTTATTGGCACATGGAATGTATTAAGTGAGTTCAGATTCCTGCTAGAAATAATCATCACCTTATGGTTAGCATTCATTGATTATGCATCATTCTTAGCAACCCACATCAATTACTATCCTTGTAACCGACGCAGACAGGTCAAACAAAGGTTATCTGGATCAAATACTTGTAACAAGTATGGGTCAGGTTTCAAAATTATAAGCTAGTTACATTGCTAATACTTGGGTTATGGTATTACTTGTTAAGTATCTTACATCATTCCAGTAGTGATCGGCAAGAATGTTTCCATTGTTCGTAGTGTATAACAAATAAATGATATAGGAAATTAACATATGCAATATGTATGGAGACTAAATTCACAACTACAAAAACTCCATCAAGCTCTTCGTAAGAGAAAGTCTTGATTCTTGTAATGGCTGAGCCTCTTTACCGCTAATTATAAACTTGGTCCCTGCTATTGTGCAACCTTTTCAAAGAAATATTACTCCCAGAATGAGCACAATATGTATGGATGTTCAACTTCTTTGATTCTGGATTTGCGACGTTTCGACATAGGTTCTAATATCGTTGTCAAGTAAGTTGCCAACTTCTAGAATGCCACTGAAAGAGCAAATATAACGTCATTTAAACTAACAATTCATCACTCAGATTGAACATTATTAGAGGAAACATTATAATCAATCTTCTTTTTAAATATAACGATCATCACTGAACACAAGTGCATGTGTCGTATTTACAGAGGGCAGATATGTATCAAAACTTTGACATTGTATTGACCCGGATGAGATATTCATGATATTCGACGAGAAATGTCAATTACCCTTTACATATCTAATACGCACACATGAAATGAGTATTTATTTTTATTTATTTTATTTTATTATATTATTTACTATTTATTTGTTGGGTTTCTTTTTCAAATCTTTTGCAATCATAATACTCATTTATTATTACATTTATATATTATATTATAGTCATTTCATTTTCATGACGCAGCCCAATTATGTCCAAATAAATATATAGACATGTACATAAACATGTAATGAAAACAATAATATCGTCCTGCATTTGGGATGCTATTTCATCAGAAGGTTAAAATGTGTCAGCAATTTAAGTTAGTACTGTAGGAGACAACCGATGTTGTCACCTCCCTATTACAACGTGGTTAATATTTCTTTTAACATCATACTATCTTGATGGAACTTGAACCATTGATCTTCGCTCGTCTACACTTTCTTTTGGGAACATTACCTCACTTAACCTTCTAAATCTAGTTTAGGAAAAAATCCATTCTGGCCCGAAAACTTTTTACAAAGATGTTTCCCGAATGAGTATTAATGCGTTATACCTTTCACTGACATACGTTTTTCCACCTTCATATACACTATACTTAAATACGATTATTGTGTGAACATAATTGTGTATCGAGATTAAAGATCGTTTACTACGAACGACTTATAAACATCAGAATAGTGTGAGGGGTCAAGGTAAATTGATTTTCTAACATGTTCTTCAATGTTCATACAAATCTAATAGCATGATCAATTTAAAATAACAAAAACTTCAAGTTCAAACAGCTGCATTTATATAACCCACCCTTCTGAATACTTGACCAAAACGTAACTGAGCATGATTTTTCATAAAAAATTCCAATTGAAATCGTTAATGCCCTGGCATTATAATACAGAGATATCTGGAGCCATTACCAGAATATCGAATAGGCATTAAAATGTGTTCTGAGTGAAAGACATTTTCAAACCATTGATTAATTCAGAACGATTTCGTCCATTGTACCAATACCATCCTGACACAATCAATAGGTTTGAGAGGAAATTTACAGAAATGACGCATTAACACAATAGCCTTAGAGGGTCTGTTTGCTGATCTGAACAATAGTCAATGTTGCAAATTGTGTCTTATTGACAGAAATCAGCAATGCAAGGAAAAACTGTCGCCAACCCATAAAGCAGACAAACATGATAATCGATGACAGTGATGTTTTCTATCATTGCCCCGACATCCTGCCATTTAGGAAATAATTTTTTGAAAGATACATTGATTTATCTTTCACTATTTTGATGTTATGACCGACAACCCATTCAAACACACTATTGTTTTTATTGGAAGAAACCGGGGACAGACAGAACGCCTTTTCCCAACTCATTTTGAACAATTAGAGTTAACAATACTCTTATTTATTTTATCATCAGTTTGTGTTCACACACATGCCATTTCCAGTTTAATGATACAACATCAGACTTTTCTGAGTTGGCACAAGGCAATTTAAAGTGACCGTCATATCGGCAAAATCCATCATTTTATTTTTGGCATTATGTAAATGAAAACAATGATACACTCGTATATTGTATCTACTTTTATAACCCTTAATTAATTATAAAATAATTATTAAAGATATACGCTGATATAATATTCACATTGTAACACATAACGTGTCATAAAACTAATGGACAATTTGCCGTACTGCCATAGCGAAGTTTTCCTCACAGAGTGGATGGATGGTTTCAGTTCTCATTGTTCTTATTTTTCAACAAATGTGCACCTGTCTTAACAAATTGTGAACTATAAATAACAAATCACATCAAAATATTACTTTCATTCACATCTGTCAATTTGGGTTTTAGCTTTATTTTATTGTATGGTTAGAAAAAAACGTAACCATACCATTTATACTTATTATTTCAAAGCCTCAAGAAGCTTAAACTTATATTTATAAGGTATCCTGAAAACTTCCTGGTAAGACATCAGTATAGTATGCCAGGGTTCCATGTTATGTCCTCTTTGGTTTTATTCGTCCAGAATGCATGGAACACCGTTTTAATACACCTCTTACCACACATATCCTTTGCTTAACTATTAAGTTGTTCACATTCTTCTCATATTCATACTTAATGTTCCCTCACTTCTTGATTCATAATGAATGCCGACTCGATGTGACATTACTCAAGGTCTTTCAGCATATTAAAACTATCAATACGAGATGTTCCCATATGTTTGAACAGGGTGTAGTAACCTATACCTAAATCATATGTTTATTATGAAGAGTGGTCATTAGACATAAAATTTCTGTTCAATGAGATAGACAGGGAACAGGGAAAATACAAATGGTAGGACATACTACAGTGTATTTGTCATCGGAGTGGGTGACTCAATGTGTACATTCTTTGCTTCAAAATAAAATTTTGGAGCTATGGTGCGTGAAAAAGTTATCAGTAACAGTTTGAAACGATGTGTCTTGTTAGAAGCAAACATAATGTGAATGCTACTGACAAGTTACATTGCTATATTTGGGATAGCTCTATCAGCGGTAGCACAGTGGTGTGATCCAAAATATAAAAACGCTGCATGTCCTTTTTGTTGATCTGAAAAAATTACTTTGAATATTTTATCTTGAAGTTTTGTGTCAATGTCTTTTACATTTCGCATTCAAAGGAGCTGGCGCCATATCAAATACCAATATGCTAATTTCAATGGCGACTGGTTTGTGTTTTGTAATAATACAGTTAAAATTCATGAAGACAGATTATGTATGCATAGAATAGTCTATCCTTTAAAATGTATATTTCAAGTCATGTCATGATTAGAATATTACTGATCACGGGGTAGAGGGTCCCAGCAGAATGTCTCTGTCAGGATATTCATGTGAATATCAATGGAGACTAGCCATTTTCATTGAAAAGCATGTCCAGCTTCTTATCAGTGAATGCATGTATGTATAATAATTGACTGTACTTATTGCAGACAGTCGTTACGTTTTCGAATGTAAAATCTGTTCCAAGATCTATTTAGATAAAAAGTGAAAATCAGGGTCTTATGACACCAAAAATCGAGATCAATATCTCCATTTATTTAAAATAACAATCTTCAAAACGTCCAGACAAAAGGCTGTTTCGAACTTATATCTCACAAGATTCACAAGTTGTGAATTGTGAACCCATTTATTTATATCCGGTATTGTTCCGGGGTTTTTGTGGCAGCCTAATACACCAAAGAAACAAACAAGAATGTGTTCAGTGAATATGAATTTTTTTTTATCAAAAAACGCAAATACATGGAACATTGATGTGGATTTCTTATGAGTTTGTTTCCTGAATATAAGGCTTGTTTAAAAATAAAAAGGTGGAATTAGAATACAAGAAGAGGACACGATATAGGCGATTAGAAATACATCTCATTTGGATAATGTAATGCTTCATTGTTATATTTGAGATTAAACTATCTTCAATATTTAGATTTTATGATCCAATATTAAAAACATCATATGTCCTTTATGTGAAATGTGTTTCTATGTTTACTGTTTCGTATAGTTCATTGAATGAATGTTGATGACCATGAATTTCTTTTCTATATTAAATTCTAAAATATCACATTTTAAAGGATATTTATGCAAACATGAATGGCCACTTGCTTCCGTTTGTCGTTACAATTTCAGTATATCAGCATTCCTAGATGTATCCATAGAACTCGTTCTTATTCCTGGAAGTATTTGATTTCAATTTCACCAATTTCAATTTCAAGTTCAGTTGTGCTTGAATTGATGGAAATCAATAATTGAAAGAAGTCATTTGATAGGATTCAATTCCTGGATGTATCCATAATGCAAAACTGCTGATAAATTTAGTTTCCCAAAAAATGTGTTTTTTTTATAACTTTTTCTTATTTTATTGATCAATTCCTCAAACAACATTTAATAAACTATTTCAATTGAGTGAACAGAATCAGCTTTTTCAAACAGTGAAGGATTTCTTTGTGCTTTATTTTGTGAAAGAAAACGATATACTTGAAACCAATAAAATCGTTAAATTATTGTCATAGATAACTGATTATCTCTGTTGAACAACATGTAATTATATATAAGTGATCGTTAGTTTGTTTATTTTTGTCATTTGTACATTGATAAGCCACTCACACAATCCCAGAAATCGCACGCATATCAGTGCAATTCACAATGCAATACCATGGAAGTATGAATATGAGAACAAAGGTTGTATCTATTCATAACTTGAAGTCAAAATATTGCCACGAAAGAACAATGCTAATATGTAGCATAGCAAGTAAGATAGACACTCAAACTCATACTCATAAAACTTAAATTACGAAATGATATCCCACTAGCCGAAGCCAGTAGGAACACTTTCATCTCACCCTGCCACATACACCCCCTCCACAATGTGACTCGTCCTCGAGTCAAGCTTTTGCGAGTTATCAAGCACCTCAGTTCGACGTACTCAGGGTGTAGTGAGCACTAGGGAGTTACCCCGGCCCCACGTTGGGCGCCAAATGTAACAGAAGTGATTGTGAGATCACCTCCAGTGGGAATCGAACCCGGGACCTCCGGGTGACAGTCCTGCGCTCTACCAGTTAAGCTAAAGGGATATCCCACTAGCCGAAGCCAGTAGGAACACTTTCATCTCACCCTGCCACACATGCTTTTTAATAAACCATTTCATTTAATGATATCAGAATCCGACATAAAACTATCCCAATTCTTTGGTAAACATGCGATGTCAATGTATCATACATTGCAAGTTATATAATAGACTACAAATCATTTCGACCAACTACCAACACTACCAACTACTGAACAATAAATATTTACATCTCAGATTTTTTTTATCTTGATATGTTAAGTTTCTGGTTTAAGAAACTCAAATGAAAATTTCACTAATCTGTCGGACATCTCATCTTTATATACAATGTATGTATGCACCAACCAGCCTCGTGTTGCATTATGCCTCTGTACCAAAGTGTGTAGTTTCCACTGTTTCTTGTTTGTGGTTTGGATTTATCGGTTTCAATGAATTCGTTAGAAAATCATTTAATACTCTATTCAACTGAAGAGATTAAACTGAGCAAAACACTGACAACTGGTCTTAATCGCAAACCTAAAAAATTATGAGATTATGTAATAATAAAAACTACAAAATGATTATTTAACAGACGTTGTCTTTATCGCAAACCTAAAACATGATGAGATTATGTAATAATAAAAACTACAAAATGATTATTTAACATACGTTAGGAAAATAATAAACTTCAATAACAGTGACAATAAAGTTGCATTTACAAACGTTAGAACATTTTACGTGTATGTCCTCGTATCAAGTTAATATTCATACCATTTCTTTCAAACTTAAAAAGTGTCAGGCAGAAGATCGATAGCCAGATTATGTGATGGAACTCTCTTGTAATCGGTACTTAACGTGACATTTCAGGTTTCTCATTTACGTTTGTCACGCAAAATGAGAGATAACCATGTATGATTTTTCACATTGTGCTTTAACCATACGTTTTTTCATGTTTGTATTTTAGTTAATTGTATTTGATTGTTGATATTGCCATAACGCTGAACCAAACAAGACACACTGAGAAGAGCATACATAAATAATATAAATATTTTTAAAATCTTCTAATGAGAAGTGATTTTCTATTCTTATGACAATTTGACATCCATATGTCATAGAAAATTCGAGCATTCTATGAGATGGATATTTCATTGTGTTAAGAAACTTAATAATCAGATCACGGACTATGATTTAGAATACGCATTAAACTGTGTCAGAAAACGTCAAAGCATGATCAAATTTCAGAAAGATCTCTGACACTGTGTCAATATCTTTCAGACATACAAAATAGTCTAGCAATGTAACAAACTGACGCGTTAAACAGCAATAGCAATAGAGGGTATGTTTGCTGATTTCAACAAAGTCAATTAAGTAAATTATCTGTTATCGAGACACATATTAAAGGGATCGGAGACGGAACTATTGTCATCCCGTCGAATTGACAATCACGTTGATTTCGTCAATGTTTTTCTTGTATTGACCTGAGTACATCCACTCAAGGCATTAAAACAAAATTAAAGGCCGCTTGGAACTATTTGTTAATATGTCAGAGTCAAAGTGTTTAAAGTATGTGTTATTGAGAGAAAACAGTGTGAAATGGATACACATTATCAACATGTTTTGTAAGCTCATGTCAACAGATACATTGAGTTAGTTCTTAAGTGTTTTGTTGTTTTAACCTGCAAATCCTTTCCAGCTTTGTGAAATAATGTTGGGTTTAAGAGTTTTTAAAGAATAAGAAACGTGTACCGTCATACAAGGAACTCTATGTCAATGTCAGCGTTTCTAAGTAGAGTATTATGTTTTACAGTCAGAAATAATAAAACAAAAAGTCAGATATAAAAACACACAAAAGAACAAACATGTACCAATCATTTAATTTAATTCGAGATTGTAAACAAGTCTGATGTTTGCATTGTTGACCATTGTAAGATCTCTGGCTTCAATTTTCTGAAAAATGACCTATTACCTATGGATTCAGATGCATGAAATTGATACGGTTTGAGCTGTAGGGAAAATTACTTTTAACTGACTTTGTTTCATGTCAAATTAGTTTTGTTCTGAGAAGAATGGAGATTCAATGCAAATAATGTTTTGTTTCTTCTGTGAAAGAATTGTGGTTATTGATAACAGAAAATGATGGGAAACAGTTGCTTTAAATTAAGTTCTATCAAATTTTGAATGCAAAATAACAAACCCGATGCAGCTGAAATTCAGCATTTCACAAAAACTGTTTATGGAATGTAAATGCACGCACACAGAATGATAGTGGAGTAAACTAAGACAGATGTTTGAAATGTTCACAAAACAATGTAACCAATTGAAGAAAGTTGTATTTGTTTCAAAGAGATGTTGTAATGGCTGAAATAATGAATTCGATGTATCTGTAAAGAGTGATCATAATTAATCCTTTATTTAAATTGGGCATGAAACACCAAATCACTGTAATGAATCGCTTTAGTTTTGCATTACGTTTCTCCACATAAAATACAACTATTTGTAGAGAGTGATGCAGCCGACAAGTTCTTGTAAAATAGTTTCCAAAACACAATTAATGACGTACTAAGAACAAACTGACAGTGTTGTCTCTCTCCCTCAAAATCATTACCAGCATCGCCTTAAATTTAGAGTGTCATTATTCTCCTATACGCAATTCCAGAATGTCACTTTCGATTACATTGTGATAATCTTACAAACTTCAATGTGTTTTATTTTAGTGTAGTCAGTAAATGCAATACCATAAAGAAGCCACAATGTCATGCATGCTTCAATTAATTAGATGTCCGTTGCATTTGGCTCCAAACACCGAATCTTCCTATACTTTAATAAAACCACACATGCAACGACTGAACTCTCATTTGACTTAATTTGAATTAAACATTGTTAATCATTTGTAACTATTTGTGTATGACTTAAATGTAATTCATGGAGTCATATTTACATAAAAATGACATGCAAATAAACTAGAAAACGCAGAGGTCTCCACATATACTATCTCAAATACAAAACAAATCTTGTAAAGAAACAAATGTAAAAAATAATAGTTTAATTATCTAAATTTGAAAAGGTATGATCTTACCTTTTATCCAAGACAAACCAAGTACTACATACAAAGTAAATATAATGGTGTATGTGGAAATCATCATCAGTATCAGAATTTCGCTTAAACCAGTGCATCAGTTAACTGCATGTAGGTTGTAAGAGAAAATGAAGTAGACTTTTTAGTAGACGTTTAGATAAATATCAAACTGGATTTTGTATGAATGAAAACTTCTAATCAATAATTAAGGTCAGAAGTATTGCTTTCATTGTATCTATCAATGTCTCCCTGCCTCAATCATTAGACTTAGAGAAAAGGGTTACACAAATGAGGCGCTAAAACAAAATCCTTTGAGAGTTTGTTTGTTGATTCCAACAAAGTCACTGCTTCAAATAATGCCTTCTTTATTGAAATAAGCTATTGACAAAACTGCATAACCAATCAAAATAGTTCACAAGTACCTCAATAATTATTTTCCTCTTGTGACCGGAAAGCCTTAACGGCGTATTAGCACGCAGTTTTTGCTGAAATAAAGTTCTCTCACAAACAGGTAAAGTGTTACCAATGGCTTTATAATAATATTCCTGAATCAATAAAATGAGTTCTAAAATAAATGTCCATGGTTCGGTTTAGCCATACGAGTCCATTTCTCATCGAGCAGTCATTTTAGGTGTTCACATTACAATGTCCGTTTGAAGATAGTCCAATTGATCTGACTGATGTACATGTGTAGTGATAACTAAACACACAGAGTAGAGAAACATGGAAAAATGGAAAATAGTTTATATATGATGGAATGGTCATCTTGCTGTCAAAAGTCGCACGAGAGTTGAAGAGTTCCACTCAATTGTTGCTTTTACTCAAACATGTTTTTCCATTTCAGATAATTGTCTTCTATGGATACAGCTTATTCTCTAAACTTTACCCTCTAACGAAACAATATATTTTATCAACGTTAATAATCAATGGCATATTTGAGAAAAATGATAAGTAAAAAACGTGCTACAGCGCCTTTAAACTGGTTCAACTGTTGTACATGGACCTTGGGGATAAATACATTACATATATGTATTTTATCACATTTAGCAATTACATAATGGCTAAATGGATAAATGTGCAAAAATAACAGCATGAAACCCGTTCATTGAAATAAGTCATTTAAAATGCATAGCTGCGTTCTTATTTATGTAATTATATTAACATTTGATTGATGACCAGACAATCTAGTTCCTTCTAGTTCTAGAACTTAAACCTCAGAAGAAATATGTAATACCAAAGTGAAGTTGAACATATTGTGAGGTATTCGTGACGCATTTCGCTGATGAAATACAACTTCCTGGTTGATTTGATAAATCGATGTTATAGCAAAACAAGAGTTGTTTTCTTCCATTTAAACTGTTGTATTTATGCATCTTGTTGGAAATGTTATGTGGGAATAAACATATTTCAAAATGTCTTAAGTTCACATTAAGAAAACGAAATGTGTTGAGATATTAACACGTGCACACATATTAGAGTTCCTATTGCTGCAACAATAAATTTACCATTCATTGCACATTCCCTGTTGTCTATTCCCTGTAGAATGTCTATTGAATTTTTTGTTCTAGCAAACAGTGGGAACTGAAATCGTGGTTTGACAGAACGTTTGTCCTGTAAGTGTGAAAGTAAAACTTAATTTAATTAAGTTACCACTAGCGGATATCAACAATAATTAAAATGTTATCGAAATAATATTCTTTCTTGCACCATAGAGGAAGCAACCTTTTGAAGCATGTCCTATCTTCATTTACAATTCCTGCATCATTCAGAAATGTATGCCAAATCTTCAATTATTTCATTGACTTTCATCTTATATGCCCAAGAGTGTTTTAACTCATTTCTTCTTTTCTCAGATGCTGCTGTCGTGACATTATTTACATAAATATGTCACTTTATGTTTTTCTGAACATTTGTTTTACAAAAACACACATACTATAGACCAAAGTTACCATACCTATTTGACAAGCTTGTAGCTTTGATTTGACATATAGCATAACATAACTGAGTGGATACAATGTTAGTTATCCATATATCTTTTCGAAACGATTTTAGATTTTGTTTATGTTATAAGTCAACGTTTGGTAGTTTTAAAACAGCTGAAACAATATCAAAGTCAATAAAACAATCAATGAATGTCTGACAAATAACATTATCCCACCTCGTGCAAGAATCTCTATCGGTCAACGTGACCTTCAACACATGTCCATACACACCGTCGACCAGGTGCATAATTGTGATGGAGGGAGAATGCAAGTATAATACCCCGCCAGTGACGTCATATATCAAATACACTGAGAAACTCAAAAGATGACATAACAATTATGTGAGTTGGTGGCAGTAGCTTCACAAGAGTTGATGCAATACGGTTCATGAATAAACTATCAATATTATGGTAAATGAATGATGCCGAACTGTCGATAGGGTGCGCAAACTATTGTATTAGTGCAACTGACACAACAAAATTGACAAGACATAATTTTGAAAGTGCATAAATTATGAATGTAATTGGACATAAAAGTGTTAATTTGCTTACCAACTACCCACTCGCATCCAATCAGGAGAAGATATTTTTATCAGAAAGTTTTGTATAAAACATGTCCACTGCTAGTGTTACTACATGAATCAACAATTGTTAAAAACTATTGTCTTAAAAAATTACCTCTCCTTGCATATGGCCTGGCTAGTGATCCATAATTCTTGAACCACTTTGTGTGGACTTTGACCCATATGTGTTGCTGCTTTGCATACCAGATATTTGTTCATTTCTGTACGTTTTTGAACTTATAATATGAGATAAAAACGTTCTAACATTCAGCGTTCGGTTTACATAGTGAATTATTAGACCCTTGTCCGTACGCGGGACTAATAATACTATATGACATCCACTGAATGTTTTAACTTCTAATATAAGATACCGACGGCAATAAAACACAGGAGGTCAATGGGACCGACAGCATGCTTTATGAGGCAATACAACATGCTCGTGATTTTAGACGTCAGTTAGAGCATCGCTAAGCAAATGACGTCATAGTTTACGTCACTTTGATCGGTCAATGCTATTGAATGTGTCCAACTATGATGTCCATTGATATTATTATAAACATAGTTTATATAAACAACATATCCTCACTGTATTATTAAAAAATAATAATAAAAGACTCGTTGTTGTACTTTATCGTAGAATAAAACATAGCAGAGAGCATAAAACGCTCAGAGCTCCCTGCTCCCTGCTATTTTTTTTCAACGATAAAGCGCGCCAAGTCGCCTTCTATTTCCTAAATAATCAGTGTATGGATACACATCTAATTGCATAGATTTATTTGAAAAAAATGACAAAACTAAGCACGTATAAATAAAGCTATTAGTTGCTATAAAACACTGAGGTGAGCTATCAACCAACCAATTTCAGATAAAATTGTGGAATGTGGCAAGGTGTGACTATATCTGTTCATCTGTCTGTATATTAAAGACACACTCTTTAAAGCCTGTAGTAAATTGCTTCTCCATAAAACGATATATTTGTTATTTGCTGCATTTAGTTATCAGATAAAAACCGCAGAGTGACAACTCATGTCAATTGGAAGCTGATTTGTAACTTGATGAGGACAGGCAAATGATTTGAGTCAGATATATCAGAATGATTGGGGAGAGGCTACATGTATCTCGAGGAATAAGTCGTATCAGGACTGATAATGGGCAGTTTGGAAACAGATTTGGTAATTTGAGGTCAATTCAGAAATGACATGTGATCAAACACAATGACGTGATATGCCAAAAGCCTGAATGTCATTTACAGCAATTGCCTTCAGGAGCGAACAGAAATAAACGCATTACTTACTGTTTTAATTGTATACATAAAGTTATCCAGAGTCATTTAATTTAAACTTTTGCTTATAAAGTGAACAAGGCTAATAAAATGTACAATTTTAAAGCAATAGTATACTCATTAACATGTAAATAGGTAGATTATAATTGCTCTCTTTACCTTATTTTGTCTTTCGTCGTGGTTTCAAAGGTTGTATCTTTCAAAAACAACAATATTTGTTTACGAATAAAATGCTTGTAATCTCAGAATTCATTTAATAAGCAATTAGTTGTACATACATTTTTAATTAATTTGATAGGCGTTTTAGCAATACATGTTTATATACTAGTATCCAAATGATTGCCTTTTGAAAAATGCCTTTTTAAGATAAAAATATAACATATTCGACAAGCTGCTTCCAAAATAATTGTTACTACTTATATGTTAGATTCTCTTTTCTGACACTGGCTTTCTGTAATCATGTTACTGATGTGTGTGGATGATTCGCTGTCATAACCTATGGCGATAACTTTAGATCAAGACATAAGATATTTCAACCAACCATCAAGTAGCTTTCCTTTTATATCTGTGTTACACGCAACAATCCATACTAACGATCTCTTATAAGTACACTTAGGTTAAGCAATCAATATTGACATGGAGGTGAGGGAGAAAAGCTTTGGCATCTGAGTTCTAACTTTGCTCATATCTGTATCCATTAATGCAAAATCACTATTTAGAGTCAATTTCAAACAATTTCAAACAGCAAACAACAGTTATGATCAATTCCAGAGCAACTTTGGATTTTAAAATAATGCTCAATGAAGGAATATATAGTAACAATAGTCTCTGTTCATATTTCATATGTTCTATTAACAATGTATGTAGGAATGATAGAAACATTAGAATGATAAAACATATATTCATGACTATATTTATAGTAAATCATAATGTCATAAACTGCAAACATTATCAGTAGTGTTTCTTTTAAAGGCGCTGTAGCGTTTTTTACATATTAAGTTTTCTCAAATTTGCCATTTATTATTAAATTTATACAATATATTGTTATGTTAAAACCTCTCATTACACGACTCAATAAGCCGTATCCATAGAAAACGGCTTTTCATGTAGTAAATGGTGCGAAGTAAAAAACAACTGTAGTGTGGAATACTTCAGTGTGAGATGTAGATTTGTATGTCTCATGAGAAGTTGATAGTTCAGACAGCAAAATAGTTGACCATTTCATTTGTACCATATTAAAAAATCTACTCTGAGTGTTTAGGCATTGCTACATCAGTCAGATCACTTGAACTATCTTCGATCGACCATTTTAATGTGAACACATTAAAATGTCCACTTGATAGGAAATAGACTCAAATTGCTTAACCGAATCATATAAAATCGTTTTAGAACGCTTTTTATTGATTTAGGGGTATTATTTAGCCGTTGGTAACACTTTTGTGAGAGCACTTTATTTCAGTATGAAAGTCGTGCTCCAGCACCTTTAACATCCCCACTGTTATCTCAACCTTTTCGTTAGCATCATGCATTCATGATATTGCAAATGACTGGTCATTTTGATTTAACGTTTTTTGCAGATGTGAATATGAAAAATCAAAACGGGTTGAGCTACTCTTACACGAAGTAAGCAAATTAATAAAATTTTATTCGTGCTCTGTATATTAACAATTTCGATGTTTTAAAACAGGCACAATTTACCAAAACATTAATTTGTTTTGGTCGTGTCTTTTATTCCAATCTGTCTATAAACGTGCATTACATACACACAACACCTAAGTTTAACGTTATTCATTATAAAATGTATTTATTTTAAACCGTATAACAAAACATTGCACATCTTAGATTAAACGTTTGATATTTAGTGTATAATTTAAACAATATATAAAATGCTGACAGTTACTTAACACTGTGAATCAAATTCAATGAATTATTGGATAAGTTGTATAAATATTTTTAAATATAAGCTTTTAAATAGTGTACATCCACATGATTATTTAAATACGGACCGTGGTATCAAATTTGAATACAGTGTTTAAATATGGTTATCTGTTTCAATTATTTATGATTTTCCATGAAAACAAAAACAAAGTAATACATAACTTTGTTAGAGTATTCAACAGAAAGAATGATAATCTATCAAATCTTAAACTTTGTTAAAAGAAATCTCTCTCACAGACAATGTTTCTTGTAGCCACAAATGCAACTGATTAAATTGTGCGATTTAGAGTCAGTCATGCTTAGGACACATTAGGGAAAATAGTCATCCTGACAATTTAATAGGAGACACACTATACACGTATTCGCCGTAATATAAGCCCTGGGCGTTTAAAAAATTGGAAAAAGGGGGCGTTTATTAAAATGATTTTAAAAATCGTAAAAAAGTGGGCGTTTATTTAAATGACTTTAAAAATAGTAAAAAAGGGGGCGTTTATTAAAAAATGTCTGTTAGTGTTCAAAAGAAAAAGAAACATCGTTCATATTTCAGAGTTTTAATCAAAACAAATGTATCAAATAAATGTAAAGAAGAGTTAAATGTCGCAGTTTATGTTTTGTATCTAATTCCAACCAGTACTGATACACAATTTGCAAAGGAAATTTAAACTAATTAAAACTCACGAAGATACATCGAGAGATTGAATCCGCCATCTTGTCGCGTCATTACTCTTATCCAATGAAACGTTAGTTTGCTAGGAATCTAAATATAACCACCAATAAACGGCAGCATAAACACAATCAGCTGATAAGCACATGGTGCAGAACGATTATGTAAACACTATTTCCTGGTCATGATATTCTTTATTTAAATCACAATAAAAAATATATTGTCATCATTAGAAGCAAAGACGTATATCACATCTAATTCCTTGTTAGAAGCAAGAGACATAACAGGTTGATAGCAAGATTGAAAACTCTTCTTCAGTGAAACACCAGTAAGGTAAGTCGATACAAAGGGGGGCGTTTATTAGGGGTAATTTTCCGCGAGTTAAAAATGGCTTAGGGGGGGCGTTTATTAGGAGAGGGCGTTTATTAGGACGAATACGGTAAGCAAAAAAGAGTTCACGACACACTTATATGTAAAAAATAATGTATATTGCTCTGATGTGTTCGAGTGGAGCACATTCCTCTGTGCCGACATAACACATGATTACATTTGCATTGCAATAGTTTCATAGTAGTGTTTCAATACTTGTCATCAACGTCTAATCAACACGTTTCAAAGTCAATATTAAACACAACATTTACACAACAGTTGAAAGGACGAGTATAAGTTACACGTCGGGTGACTGTACGTCCTTTATGAACATTCGTGTTAATGCAATATTTCATGAACCAGTACACCCATGGTCTTCATATTTGGTGGAAGGTTATATTGGATTCCGCAGAATCCATTTAACTTCGGTGGGCTTGACTTTATTTTGAAGGTCAAAGCGACACTGTGTACACGATTCAAACCCAATCGTTCAATGTCTTTCAAATCCAGTGATGACTGACGGATTTTGCACACAACACTGTACCCAGTATACCTGATCTTGTTTTGAGTGTCAAAACTGCTTTGCCTAAACTATCAATTTAATAATCTCACCCCATGTAATAAGCTCCTAGTGTAATAAGAAGTACAAAAGTACACGACATTTATCCTATTGCATGCGCTAGCTATTCTTAATTATTCCGCAGCATCTACGTCTCTTCACTCATTAACATATCAAATGAGAAACACGTCCTCTTCATATCTCCTTTTATTACTCCGCTTTTATCATTTTCCATTAATATGCACTTTTTTGGTAAATTTATTTCAGATGATCAGTTCAGGAAATAATATTGCTTAAAATGATTGACTATACTATAATAAATAAATTAAACAATAGAGTGCGTTCTTAGTTGAGGTCAAAGATGCAATGAATGCAGGTTTATGACTTTACAGTCAGAATTTTATTTGTATAAGAGGCTTATTTATTGACAAATTACGTCTCTGAAATGGTGCAGTTAAAAGCATGGTAGCCAAGGTGATTGGAAAGGAAGCTAACTTTAGAATATTGTTAAGCTCTTTAAGGGAGATATCCAAGTCAGAAGAGTCCCGTCCACACAAGGGAATAAACATAATGCTATTGATATCATATCTGTCCACTCACAAAGCATAGCTATTGCCTTTTACAGATGAGTAATAGAATAAAGCTTACCATCTTATACATACTTTGAGTCTGTGTATTTATTACAAGGAGTCATTGCGGAAAGGTGATATTTTTATGACATATCACCCATGAACATACTCTAAGTAAACATATATCATGGTCCTGTAGCTGGTTGTGATCTACTATGTCTTCTTTTGTCGTAGTGGTTTGCAAAAGACTGACCGGCGTTGATAAAACAACACTTATTTTATTGTAAGATATGGCTCTCGTTTCTTAAAATCAAAGCACCACTGTGTAGCCACTGTAAAATGGTATACTGTTTGACAGCTTCATTTTGATGATTGTTCAATCGCAAACAAATTTGATATGAGTGGTTTCATGGAATATAGATACACATTGCTCTGAACATTAAGTCGCTCAGGCATCAAAAGTTAGTAAAGCTCACTGAAAAGATTATTACTCTCAAAATTATGTTTTAATTCTTTATCAACATGAACATTAACAATAATAAACATCGAGACAAAAGAAGTATACAGCTTAGTTGGTTTTATCAGTTGTATGATTTTCAATTAAAAGTATCTTGAGTTTTCGACGTCGTACTCTAGAACTGAATAGTGTAGGCCTTAGTCATCAGTCAAAGAAAACCTCTTTTTTTTAAAATGAAATGTTTAATTAAAAAACTCCTTCAAACGAATATTTGGATAATACAATTGTTACCTTTTAACTAAAAAACAACCCAACACCAATTAGTTCATTCAAACAACTGCAGATAACTGGTGCCATAATCAAATGAATCTCATTCTTTAAAGATATTGTACATTCTATTGTCTGGCAGTTTAGAAGACATCGATGAAGGCATCTCCAATATGAATGATTTACTTTCATTATAACTAACATATATGTAAATCAATATTCATAGATATGTTTATTAACTATGCGTCTTTATACGTATTTTTTTTCCGTCATACAATATTAAATGATGCTCAAAATAACTACCTTCATGTTTGTCAACCCAAAGGGGCTATAAAGTGTAGGGTATGTAGTGTAAAAGTGTAGGTAATAACTAATATCCTGAGTTACCACGAATGAACATAGTTATATCATTTCATATATGTTCGAGGATGATATTTTATAATATTTTACAATTATAGATTGGTGATGAGATCAATAGTATCATAAATTATGTAATTAATACAGAAACGAAAGGAAAAGAATACATCTTTGTCTAGTTCGTTAGGTCTACGGTCAAATGAGCAGGACGTCATGATATCAAAAGCATAACGCCATGCAACAATCGTTGACATCGCTCAAGACAATCTGGCTTTTGATTGGGCTCGGACTGCAGTCAATATGCTTTCTGTCAAAGGTTCCGTGATCGCTTCTACCAGTCAGATCACTTGGAAAATATGCTCACATGATAATAATTAACTTCATAAAACAAACACATCTGTTTCGGCCAATGCTTCTTTATTCAAGAACTTAACTTAGTAACAAGTACTTCGCTTTTGGACGCGATTTACACTCATTAAAATAATCACAGGACAAAAAGTGGTGGAATCCGCTTGCCAGATTCTCCCGGATTCACCAAAAATAGGCGGACTCTAGAGAATCCGGAAGAATCCGCAAGGATCCGGCAAGCGGATTCCATCACTTTTCGTCCTGTGAAAGTATCTTGTGGTCTGTTTATTGAACTCATAGCATTTCAGTCCTTCATAAGATATAAGTATGTTGACCAATAACATACATTAAACACAACAAACAGACTGGGTAGTAGAACACGAGCAATCTTATCTTCACGTCAGAGTCCATTTGATCATCTGTCCTCAGTCTCCATGGGATATTTATGCTCCTGAACAAGCGTTGCCAGATGTTGAGCTCTAAAGAGTCTACTCCTAATTCAATACACGTGTCTCTCCCTGGGATGTGCTGTTCTCCACCTGCGTGTTTGATATCTTTACGCCTTGGGAACTGTAATGCAGATTAGCTAGTGACATTAGAATGATCAATAACTATAATATATTTGTGATTGTTTTGTTTATCGATACCAATTCAAACGTACACGCATATTAATGTATGGCAGATAGAACAGAGACTTAAACTATTATATGTCATGTCATATACATTAAAAACGTGCCCCTCAAACATTTGTGTTGGCAAATTGTTCATAAGGATTACTTCATTTGGTATAAAGCTTTCGACATGTCCTTCAATGTCTTTTGTAAACTGTTCAATTTTGAATTTGTTTTCAGCATACCAATATTAATATGTGTTTTGGCATATAACATTATGTGATGGATTTGCAGGTAGTGAACCATACCAAATAATTACTTTTATCAATTTAAAATCATCAATATCTGCCAATCCAATCTTGTAGTTGGATCAACTGTTTTGTTTCCTCACATTCCTATTATACATGACAAATATGTTCATTCACCTCTCTGCAGATTGAACAAATTGAATTAATAATTCATTTCATTCTCAATATCTCTTTTTTTTGGTTCAACATTTCCATGTGAAAATTTTAAATGACGTTCCACGGCCTACTCATCATGCATACAGTGCTAAACACAACTGATATAAAATCACGCCATCCATGTTTCGTAAAATTAAAACAAATACAAATACAAACATTAACTATCAATCGTTTATTCTATTGTACTCACGTTTTCCTCAATGTCGAGCTCCTTACTTCTACACTCCATCGTTGTTTGTTAAGATTTGGTTCTGACATCTGATTCCAAAAGCAATTCCATTTAATTCAGTAAACGAGTGATATACAGAATCGCCGCTTGTAATATTCAGAGATGTTCTCGAACCAAGATATTTAGACAAACATCAAGAGAAACAGATTTAGAGTTCTCAGTTGAAACTTTGTAGATAGTTTTACAAATTAAATAAGAAAATATTAACCCACGGCAATATTGCCATACACAATCTTTATTTGTATTTCTGAAAAGCAAAACAAATTGGAAAGCTTAAATCATTTGTTCAATCTCCGTAACAGATTGTAACTGGATTTGTTTACCATATGTCAACTACTTATGGAAAGTTACCATTTGTTCCCTTTTAATGTATAATTCAGTATGACATTAGATTGTTTCTTTGACAGCAGATGGATGGAATGTCGAATCAATTATACAGCCATAATATGAATAATTTGTAATTTGTAATGGAATTTATGATTGTATAATCTACACTGTATATTCGTTATTGTCACACATTTCAATTGTTTGTGATGCGATGTTATAATTAATATTAACTTTTTTTCATGAATACACCATCGAATGTACCGTGTATCAAATTATAACTCACGGGTTACATATCTTCAAATTAAAGTTAATAGATTCATGGAAAATAACTACTTTCTTCTGAAATTTATGTTTGTTTATTAGTTGTATGTACCATATTGGTATCAGATGTTATCAATGATAACGTGAAAACACATGCAGATAAGCGTCTACTTTGGAACCCAAACATGTTTGAGATGGAGAGGACACTTGATGTATCATGTATCTCTCCACGAGCCATGAGGTTAGGCTGACGAAATCATAAATCGATAAGTTAATTAAGCATCATTGCTAGAAACAGCTCTACCACCCAGTCATAGTCTGGCAACGCTATTGCATTGTTGCACTCTTTAATAGCAACAGCTGAAGACGTATTTATTTCGAAGTTGACGTACTATTTCGCTACTGACATTAAATGTGTTGGCAATCACTCTCTATATTTGACATACATCTGTAACTGTGTTTCTCATCGCGTAGCTGATACAAATTTAGCATAGTGCAAGGACATGAGTGAAGTATAATTGATGTGTATATTTCAAGAGCGATTCTTAATTGTATGTACAGATGTAAACGATTCTAAGATGACTTGATCATCATGCTATCGGGTAAAAATGCTAATAAATGTTTTGAAAACAGTATACTATTTTTACTTTTGCTCGCTTCAATGTTGTGATGATTTACTGCATAATAACCCTAGACAACCAACTGAAGCTAAAAGTAATGTTTGCATGGGTGCCCTGGTGATGTTTATAAATCGGCTAGTTTACAAAAAGGAAACAACACGTTATTAATACCTACTTAATTTAACATATTTTTATAAACATGTTCAAGCTATTTTTAGAGCATTATTAAAGAGCGATTTCAAAAAATGAATTAAGACCGATACAATGATAACCTCAGCGTGGAACCAAAAATTCAAATTAAATGAATTGACAAATGGATTATTTCTCATCACATTATTTATAACTTATATATTGGAATAAGATATCAGGCTAAGGGGAATTTATTCGTATGATACATGTACTTTAAACTTGCATCTATCGGTTATTCAAGATTAATGGCATGTGCACGAAATAAACCAAACAATCCTAGCTTCATCTGTATGATATATCCAGACCGAATTGAAGTACATGTGTGTTATCCATTTAGATTGAGAGGAAGGCACGAAACCTTTTTGTAGAGCGAAGCAAATGCACCTGACTTATGTTGAAAGCATCTAATTGATCACATTTGGGTTCTGTACAGCATAGGTGAAAGGTGAAAACGTATCGAAAACTTTTTTACACGTTGCCCTCAACGGAATAGAAAACTGTTGTTCACGAGTTACGCCCCTTACCAGCTGCTTACATACAGCCAATGAAATCTCCGTTTACATTCGGTACTGCAGTACAGAATCATATTTATTACCCCTGGTACTTCGTAAAGGGCTTTCATAACAAACTGTTACGACACATATGTGTCATAACACATTCAAGTAATTTGATTGGCTAACGATGAACTTTGACACTGCCTGTACTACTTTATTCATTCATAAAACTAACATGAATTCATTCATGAAATTGCAAGTTTTTTATGACAACACTTATAATTAATATTCATCTCATTGTTCAGTTAATTCAGGAACTCGTAGTCACCGCAATGCCTGATTTCAATGAATAATTAACAAACACCATGACTAGAGCAGGGCTAATTAGCACAAAGTTAAGAATGCAGCAAGAGTTTTTGCTCTCAATCTAACCGTTGGGATAAGTCTCATCTCATGTCCTCCAGCAGAGAGATGTTATATTACTTACGCTTCCTTCAGCATGACTAGGGCAACTGGTTTCGCCATACCGAACATCACGGATTATAGAACGGTCTGATTTTTAAAGTGTGAATATTTAACGTCACAATATTATGAACTTATAGATTCTGTGACAGGGTTGATATTACTCCGCTGTTCCGTTCCTTTATAGGGACAACAGAAATATATTTTAAAACACAATAAATCGTATGAAATATATGTTGGTAATAAATAGGATAAATAACTCGTTCCCCTTTCATATCAAGTATATGCCCCTCGTGAAATAATTTTGCTTTGTCCCTCGCCAAGGTTCGAGACAAAGCAAAATTATTTCACTCGGGACATAAACTTGATATGAAAGGGGAAGCTCGTTAGATATCCTATTAGTAGTTCATATGCAAATGAGAAATACCCACGTTCAAACAAAGTAAAATGATTTGAATACAAATAAAATATAAATAATACTATTTAAATTAGTATAACTTTTTTATTTGGAAATTTGAACATGTACTCGTATAAGGGTTAGTAAGTGTTAGCAACAGTTTATCAAACAAGAAATCGAATTACAATGGCCACATACTTTATTATAACATTTGACAATGTTTAATTGAAATACCATGATACCAAAAGCGTTATTTGGTATGTTATATTTAAAACAATATTGTGAAATCATTAATGATAGTTTTATTCAAACTCGACTCTTGATTTCGTAGTGATTTTTATAAACATAATAACATGTGCTCGTTATTTTTCAGCATATGTGACTTTTTAAAAAATATGACAACAAGCTACATTGAATCACTCAATGTACTTCCAGCTGCAGTATTGTGACATTAACAAACGATACATGTAAGTGATAACATGCGCAAAATCATACCCGCAATTTATAAATGTATCCAGTTTGGCAGTCACCATAACAGCATATCCCTGGTTGTCTGTTGTGTAGATGGGAGAACGTTTCTTGGAACAGCCGATTATTTTCTTCACACCTTGCAATGCTTGACGGGTTTTGTTGGCTCTGAATTGGGATTCTACTTTCTAAATTGAAGATATATTTCTTTCTGTATATCCTTTCGACTGCCGGTGTAACAGTCTCAAATGACTCTACCGCCTCATATGACTCTAGAGTTATTTGAGGCTAGCCCCATATGACTCTAGAGTTATTTGAGGCTAGCCCCATATGACTCTAGAGTCAAATGGGGCTAGCAAATTGCACAAATTAGTCCAGCCTCAAATAACTCTATTCAGGCTCAAATGACTCTACCAAATGTTCTGTGAAAGAAGATTTACGTATTCATAATTTCACATTTTTCATGTTTTAGTTCATTTTCAGATACCGTTGAATGGTCTGAATTGAATATTCTTTGAAAAAAGTACTAGAGTTAAATGAGCCTAGGCTCAAAACACTCTAGAGTTAAATGGGCCTAGGCTCAAAACACTCTAGAGTTAAATGGGCCTAGGCTCAAAACACTCTAGAGTTAAATGGGCCTAGGCTCAAAACACTCTAGAGTTAAATGGGCCTAGGCTCAAAACACTCTAGAGTTAAATGGGCCTAGGCTCAAAGCACTCTAGAGTTAAATGGGCCTAGGCTCAAAGCACTCTAGAGTTAAATGGGCCTAGGCTCAAAACACTCTAGAGTTAAATGAGCCTAGGCTCAAAACACTCTAGAGTTAAATGGGCCTAGACTCAAAACACTCTAGAGTACCAACTGTGTGAACACCTCAAAGGTATAAAGGGCTGATAACAATTAATTGATTAAACATCAGTTGAAATTAATTTTCGGAAGAAAGACCCTCTCCTTCTAAGAGATACACATTTTGGAGTATATGCTCCTATTTATAACTTATTTTTGGTATTTTTTTTGGTGATGTATTTGTTGTTATCTTTATTCAATGTACTTGTAGATATTGTTTCTTATAAAGTCCATATGAAAATTATTAAATTATTTTAAAAAATCGTAATTTGAAGAGTTTACCACCTTTCTTCTTGCAATATACGAAATATTGCACAACTGATCAAATACTAAATTTTAGATTGAATATTGTATTCTTAGAAAACGATCGATTTGTCAGTACAGGTGAAATAATACAATTGACGTCCAAACGAAATCCTAATTACAATTGTAATTAAAATTACTTACATTTGTTTTAATTTTGGGATGCAGCTTTGCGATTTTTAACATTGTGTTGCTTTTATACTTGGATACAAGCATAATAAATATCAATAATCCTTACGTAAGGAACGCTGTCACGCTGTGCAAAAAACCCCGCTTACATGCATTGACTGTATATCAATAAAAAAAAATACCACCATCCAATGACAAAACTCTTGATTGATCAATATTTAATTGGCATATTTTGATGACTCATATTATTATCAATTATTCAACTGAAAAGGATATCGTATTCATTATTGATGCTCGGAATAAAATATTATGTGGGTTATTGATGTTTCTTACCAAATATATTCATGTTCTTACATTTGTGTATTCTATTAATTAGAATCTGATCATGATACAAGGGGATGTTTGGTCCACCGGTCATTTCATGGGCAAGCTTCCCGAAAGTTGATGCTATAGGCAGGATGTATTCATATTTACATTTCTTTAGAAGCGTTTATTCATCAATATATTTTTGCAGGACACGAATTTTCATGTCAGATTTGATTTGGTTACTAAAATAAATCGTAGTTGTATAAATCATATTCCAGTATGCTGGAGAAAATGTTGTTTACATAATATTTAACTAATAATCTATTTTAATTATACTAGAACATTATATGTATGGCCATGCCACACGTGACACCATATTATCAACACATTCATCATATTTCCTGTTTTCATACAAATTGAAGCATTTGGTATATGTTCATTATCATCTCAGTTAAAATCAGAAAAAAAGGTTAAACAATGACGTCTTTTTGGAACATTTTTATTCTTTAGACTTATCAAATTTCAAACTCTCAGAAATATGGAATCATAAATGCTAAAAATGGTATTCCATTCATTATTCAATCGTATATTTCACCTTAATATTGCAGGTGAACAGTGTCTATGAATAGTCATTTCTTTATTGCGGATATATATTAACACATTCATCAAACAAAAGATAAGTAAAAGGTGTCTTTGTCATGTTATTGTTTTGGTGAACACAATGTTATATCCATTGCAAAATTCGAAGTCATTGAGGTTATAACAAGTTTATGTCTCCAAGTAATATGTGCATGCAACCATTTTCACAACTAGTTATTTATGTCCCATAGCTATGCACATCCATCTAACTACTCAATCACTGTTGACTATCCATAAACTTTTATGTTTGCTATCATATCTCATTCAACTTAGATAATTAATCATACAAAATACTTTCACGTGCTTTGGAAAGTGGTCAATGGGAACGAGGCTATAGATACCAACGATAGAACTTTACCAAACCAAAGAATTAAACCAAAGCTGAACTGCTGTAGTAAACTTAAATTATAATGGAAACCAAAAGATAATAATATTTAAAGATGAACAAATCATGTTGGTCCCGTTAGGATAACCGGGAGAAACTAAACTTTTCTGCTTGATGTTATCATATAAGTCTTTCTTATGCATTTGCATAAGTAAGTTTCAAATTTGATTAACCCTAAACACAAATAGACTGTTACAGTGCGATACTATTTTTGTCAGCATGGACAAATGAGTTTATGTTTTTCTTTGAAGATTAATAGCATTATTATACCCCCACCGCGCGTTTAGCGCCAAGCAGGGGATATAGTATTCGGTAACGAACGTCCGTGGAATAACTCACTACTATTCACTAGATTCTTTTCATACTTTATATATAGGTCAACGATAGTAATGTAATGTAATGTAATGTAATGTTCAAAAAATGTTATGTGACCTCGAACTTCACGATCACAACGAAACTTTGACAAGTTACCCTTGTCAGCGAGATATCAAAATACCCTTTGACTAAAATGTCTATAAGACTTTATACATTATACCTACGTTCTACTCGGGCAGACAGAGGGCTGATTTGATTTTAGTGACATTGGCATAATGTTCAAGGTCAATCAGGACCCAGTCGATTTGTGTGACCATAGCATTATGTTTTTACTTTGAAGTCTTAATTTACGGTGAGGGATTATGTCACCTAAGTGACAAGTGCTTGTTTCCAATGGTCACTATATATGTGCGTGCTTAAGACATTCGAAGTATCTCATGACCATCATCTCTGATTCAACGAACTATTGCATAACAATAGAGCACCGATAGATAATAGACTTATAATACTCAAGGCTCAAGATATGTCTACACAATATTTTCGCATTAATATCTTTAAAAGTGAAAAAAAGGACAAATTCAAATTCTATATATAGAAGAGGGCGTGATAAGTTGAGCCAATATTTTATTACAGACGATTTCACGAATTTTACGAGCGACTCTATATATTTACCAGGGATCACACGATAATAAAGCGTCTTTTAAACTTAAACAAGGTTAATAATAGACCCTGATAGTCAGGCAAAACCTTCCTTTCCTTCCTATCAGGGTCCACAACTTTACCATATCCTCGGTATCATGGTTTATCCTTTATCCAGTGTGGATAAAATGTACTAAAGGCAGATGTACACATCATAGTGATAACGTTTTGAGATTGCTTTTGTATGTATGCTTCTCAGGAAAAAATGAAGACATAGAAGTATTCAGAATGTATATATAACAACAAGACATAGTCATAAACATCCACCACCATATTGCATCTCATGAAAAGATAATTGATTGCTTCTTATTTACGAACTCGATGCATCAATCAATATTTGTATACGGTACTTGAAAGGTCACATGCCTGTAGTACATTCATTCATAGGTAGATCACTTTCTTGATGTTATAATAGATATTTCTGAATGACATGATTGCATAATATGTATACGTTGCAAGGCTCTGTAAAAATAGAGTGTTTGTTTCTGTTAACAATGACACTAGCTTTGTAATTATAAAAGTACGGTCTAAAGGCGGTGTAGCACGTTTTTTGCATAATTTTTTTCTCAAATTTGCTATTTATCATTAAAGTTTATACACTATACGGTTATATTAGAGGGTAAAACATCACATTGCACGACCTGATAAGCCGTAACCATAGAAAACGGTTGTCGGCATTGAAAGAAAATGGTGCGACGCATAAAGCGACAGTGGCGTGTGAGAGAGTAAGATTTGTAGGGATCATGCGAATTTGAATTCAGAATGCAATATGGTTGACCATTCTATCATATTCGATATATATTACTCTACTTTCAGTGTTTAGGTATTGCTAAATCAGTCAGATCACTTAAACTACCTTCGACCGGCCATTTTAATGTGAACATCAGCCTTAACAGTAAAGGAAGTGGCACGACACGTTGCTTCAAAATACATGTGTAATACTTTTAATCACTAATATGATTACTTGATGCTTTTTGAAAATTTTCTTTATTGTTTATTTCATTAACAAGCTTGTTGATTTTTGGATAAAAGTGAATCAGTTAACATTTACATGTAACATATTAACTCCATTATATTTACGTCAAAAAATCCCATCAAAATAATACTTAATATACACCACCGTGTAATATGGAGCATATTATTTTTAATATCTTTAATTATAGCTCTAAATATCTTGACATTAGCAAAATTTCGAAATTGTTGAGGGAACCTACTTTGATAATGAATCAGTCATTGCTATCACTACTACTAGACCATGGTATCAAAATAATACGAAATTCACCTATCCTTTCTTTATTCATCGGTTTAAGACACGTTTCCTATGTACGCATGTTCGCAGGTATATACGGTGATATTTATATGACACTGAGGCATACTTAAAGCACTAACATCGAAGGACTAACACGATAAAAACAATCGCCATATTGATTCTCACTAACACTCTCAAAATTTTCCAAAATCGTCCTTAATCTAAAAACTATGATGTATACATGTATGTACAAAAATAAAATATACATACAACATGCGCTGAAAAAACATACAAGAACATTAAAATAGAAAAGCATGTTTCTCATTTTCGTAATCCTATGGCATCAAGCCCAAATAGGGTCATAAGGGGGTCACCAAATATACAATTTAGAATCCCTTTTGGATAAGGAGTCTGCACTCAACTTTTCAGCTCTCTAGACCTTATAGAACTGGAGAAGAAGATGAAAATAGCTTTTTAAGGTTGGGACCCCTGTGACCCCATTTGTGGTCAAGGGGTCACGTAATCCACAATTTAAAATCCTCATTACCCAAGGAGTCTTCACACAACTATTCAGCTCTCTAGACCTTTTGGAACTGGAGAAGAAGATGAAAATAGGTTTTTAAGGTTGTGACCCCTGTGACCCCATTTGGGATCATGGGGTCACGAAATATACAATTTAGAATCCCATTACCCAAGGAGTCTGCATATAAAATTTCAGCTCTAGAGTCATTGGTTCTGGAGAAGAAGTCGAAAAAGCGAAAAGTTTACTGACGGAAGGACGGACGGACAGACACCGGACGCCATGCCATGCCAAAAGCCCATCGGGCCTTTCAGGCCTGATGAGCTAAAAATTAATACGCCGTTTCTCTATGTCGTACTCCAACAATATATTATGCCCTCGCACATATCACACTCGAACAGACACACGGACGCACAGACGCACGTACGGACACACGGGCTGATGGACGGATTATCACTCAAACCTATCGCCGCCCAGTTCTTGGCAGTGTAAAAATGAAGTGAAGACATAGGCTAGAGTTATTTGAGGCTAGCCCGAAATGACTCTACCAGCATTGATTTTGTCAAGCCTGAAAAATATTATAGGTTTAGGTAGAGTCATTTGAGCCTGGATAGAGTCATCTGAGCCTGAGAAAATTTCTAGCCCCAAATGACTCTAGAGTTATCTGAGGCCAGGCTCAAATGACTCTAGAGTTAACTGAGGCCAGGCTCAAATGACTCTAGAGTTATCTGAGGCCAGGCTCAAATAACTCTAGAGTCATTTTTGTACTAGAGTCATCTGAGGCTGATACACCGGTACTGTTTTGCAGGGAAACAGCTGATCCAGTTTCAAACAGATCACTTTTTGACCCTTCTCAAACGCCGGAATACTTTTCCCGTCCCATTGCCAATCCGTGGTTCAACCTGAAGTAAAACACGGCACACTGGCGTTTTAGAGGTTACATATGTGATACGTATGAGTACGCTTCAGACATCCTCCAGAGAAAATACACCGGCGTTTTGAAAGCCCGAACATGATACGTCTGACATCACTTTGGACGTTGAAAGGATATATTGTATTTTCAATTTGTTTTTAGCACAAAATGCTCGCTTCTTTTCTTTTTTTTCAATAGCAGTTTCAGTTCTTTCGTTACCCAAGGCTTCTTGTTCGGGAAAACCATGATGACCATTGGGATGATACTGTCTACACAGAAGTTGGCGTAGCTGGTGATAGTATCTGTAATAACACACGGATCTTCGGATTTGTTGAAGAACATGTCGCAGTCTGTGCAATCAAAGCAGCCTTGAAGTCGCTGTATGGACTTGGGATCCCATGACTTCACATTTTAAGACTGCTCTTTTAGTGTCTTCAGTACCTGTCTGTAAGATGGGAGCGGAGGTTTTGCAATCACTTAATACGCTTGTTTGATGTTACCATAACAAAAATCAATTGTCTTTTCTTTCCGAGTGGCACACTTCACATACTATAAGGCACAAGCAAAATATGAACAATACTAATCAGCAATAAACGGGCTATTTTTTTAAAAATAGATCATAATATTATACATCAGATTATGCTCGATTCAAGAAAACCAAACCAGCGAATTCAAAGTGATTCACAATCTAGTATCATCCAAAATGCATTACTGTTTGCTGCTTAAAACTGTATCAACTTCCCATTACCGGTTTGTATTTACCACAGTATCAACATAATCTAACCGTGTTGAATAACCAATATCACTGGTGTATGATGAATAAACGTGATGCCTACAACATATCTGTTTCATCAAAAGATCAAAGAAAAGTGTGTTGCCCTCTGCAAAACTGGAAAAAAACAAATCAATTCTTGCTGCAAAGTGACATTCACTACTAAATCATAACAACAAATTTCACGTTAAAGTTTGCTTTATTGCTTGCGCACTATGGACTGCTTGGGCGCCTTTTCCAACAAGTAATAATGATCCTGCTGGTTATGGCGCATGAGAGTTGATTGCATCAATAACGGTGTTCAAAATGTCCTTAACCCCGATTAGCCTCAAACCATTATTATTGATTTATGTAAAACTCAAAAACCTTGACATGGTGTAGTTGTTTTGTACAGATAACTTTAGAAGTATTTTGAAACCAACTATTTATTTTCAAACAAAATTATATGTTTCAGAGTATATCCAAAATATAAATCGTCAGACTTAGTTCATTTTTATACGGCCTCTTCAGACTGTGGGTACTGCAGCAAGGCGTACAGATGTACTACAATGTATCACAATAATTGTAAATGAATCGTACATGTACATGTATTTAAACTGTAATTGTGCGCCATATATAAAAACTTTGTTATGGGTTATCCAAACAGATTAAAAATATATATTTCTCGTCGTTTTTTTAGGACTATTTTATAGTGATTGACCACGGGAGATGTTCGGTGTTACACGCGCATGAATACAAATCAGCTGATCATTGTCACTTAATACCAATGATTTAGATGTAAACCATTTTACTGAAGAGTGTATGAATTTGAAAAAAGGTACAATACTTTTTTAAGATAAACTATTTTCTGACAAGGTTAAACCTCATGTCTGCCAACAATGGGAAATAGATTTCATGACACTGATTTCAATTGGCATATGACTTAATACTTGCAGAAGGAGTTTGAAAGATGTAAAACGCTTAGGTTTCATTTCAAATATCTGCACAGAATTATATATACAAAAAAGAGGTGACAATGACATTTCAAACTTTTGTAATGTTGATAATGAAACTTCATGTAATGCATACTGGGAATGTGATGTAATCCAAACATTCTGGAAATAACGTGAAACCTGAATAAGCCAAACTATAAAGACTCTTGAAATAACACATTCCTCAGTTTGGTTTAGAATGTTAAAAACAACCAACTGCTAATTCATATATTATTTTCTGCCAAAAAATATATTTATACATGTTCCTTGAAGAAAAATGTCTAACTACTGTTGAAAAATTAATATCCAGAAGAAACAATAATCTTCCTAATTTATCTGTTAAATGGTTTCCATTATTCCTATTATTTAATCTTTAAGTTATTGTTCATACCGTTATCATAGATATTTGGCAATGACCTTGACATTCACCACCTAATGTAATCAGTTTGTTGAAACATCTGATTGTTGAACCATTCATTGATATATTCTACTTGTAACTAATTATGGGAGCAATCAAAATAATAAACAAATTTACCTGAAATTTGAACTAAAACGTACGGGTAATACGGTGTTACTATATGGAATGGAGTATATTTTTTAACTTGTAGGTGTTCCTTTCTGTGTGGTGATTATTTATCAATAAACTGTATGAATCTCCCTCTGGATACGACACTTGATGATAATCACATCTTTATTGCCTTTGATCTGCAAATAAACAGTTACGCACATCATCATGATCATTATGGCTGTACACGGTGTTATGGTTTAAAAGTTATCAGATAACGCGATTATTCATACGATTGATACACTTGAATTGGTTGTTATAAAGGAGTAAAGAGGATGCATAGCACAACAAAGTCGACTGTATTATAAGGAGTGTGACATCATCGTAGTCTCTGTGGCTGAAAGTTCGAATCATTATTTTATTCAGATGATACACCTCACGTGGAGTAGATAATATTGAATTGAATATTGAAAAGGCCTACCTTTGACCCTCAAAAGCAAAACATATTAAATCATTTTTCCAAATTGGTTTTAGAAAATGATCGCAGATAACAAGCATCATTCAAATGTTCATTTTTAATGATTTAATGGTTGTGTATGCTTCTCGCTGCATTATTGTATCTGCACGTTCTGTTCCTTAACAAGTTAACATACAGATGTTTATGCAATTAAACGTTTATTCCGCGCATCAACATGTTGGGGAACTCCAACCTTACCGATGATTACTTGAAAATCACTATTAATAACACTACTAAGTGCATTCCCTGATTCCATTGCTACTATTTACAGTTCTATTTCATGAGTAAACGATGGGTTAAGAACATGAGTTAACGTTGACGGAGTGACTTGAAATACCTCTGTGAATGCTTTTTATAGAACAAAAAATCTGGAACTACTTGTAAATGTAAATGTCAACTTTCCAAAACAGATTAGTTATCTTGCAAGATACTGCCGTTCTTTTTCTCCAAAATATTGAACACGAGCATCTCACATTCACAATGTAATTAGTATTTGTTCGTTATAAAAATCCAATATGTCACTTTGGATTTTTGTGTGATAGTTCACCAAACGTTTTGGCGTTTTATTTTTGGTTTTGTCAACAATTGTATTAGCTCACAAGACCTTCATGGCATACTTCGATAATTAGCTGACAGTATCATTTTGTTTCACACTTATTCTGATTATATTTCAATCAACTCACACATGCGAAATATGTGTGCACTCATGTGACTGTGAGAATACATTGAGTGCTAAAACAGTTTTTTAACAATTATCTGCCTGAAAACCAACCAACATGCTGTAAAAAATAATCCGTCTGTCCTATTGTGGGTAATCGTACTCTCATCAGCAAAAGCAATGACATGGCAAGTTTCCACAATTAAAGTTTCAATATACAGAGGAACATGTTAGCACTGTGCAATTGCGATACAGAAGCACTTCCTAAATGAGATTCCTTTAAATGATGTTAATTTAGCGGAGTAAACATTAGTTTTAAAAAAACAAAGCAACACCTTTGATTGAAATTGTTAACAAGAACCCTGTCAAAGATCCTACTGGGCATTATCTCCAAGAACACACATACTTCACATTGAATCTTTCTCATACATGAATTTGGGCTTATTCCCAAAGGTAAACAAAAATATTATGAACTAGATAAAATTTCATGCAGTAAATCAAGATTATCTTATACAAAAATGTATTCAGAAATAAAAATAAAGGTTATACGTCCTACGGACTTGCTGCTGTGTTTATGTCGTGTCTATATAATGGATTTGAACACACGTTAATACAAAAGTAAATGATAACAGAGAAGTTATATTGTTTTTATTATCAAATCAGATAATTCCGTGGTTGGTGAGATTTAAATCTTCTATTATGTACAGAGAAGCACACAGTCTATTGGTGTTTATTGAATTATTTTATTAAAGTACAAACATTGAGATGGGTGGGAGTTGATATACTATTTATGTTAATAACAGTATAATTCTCATATGACACTTATTGACATATGGAATGTATTTAGTGAGTTCAGATTCCTAGAAATAAATCATCACCTTATGGTTAGCATTCATTGATTATGCATCGTTCTCAGCAACCCACATCAGTCAATTACCGTCCTTGTAACCGACGCAGACAGGTCACACTGAGGCTAACTGTATCAAAAACTGGTAACGAAGTATGGGTCAGGTTTCAAAATTATAAGCTATTTACATTGCTAATACTTGGGTTATGGCATTACTTGTGAAGTATCCTACAACATTCCAATAGGGATCGGCAGGAACTTTTCCAGTGTTCATAGTGTATAACAAATACATGATATGATACATGATACATGATAGGAAATTAAATATGCTGTACGTCCGGAGCCTAATATCTCAGTTACACAAACTCCATCAAGCTTTAAGTAAGAGAAAGTCTTGATTCTTGTAATGGCTGAGCTTCTTTACCGCTAATTATAAACTTGGTCCCTGCTATTGTGCAACATTTTCAAAGAAATATTTCGCCCAGAATGAGCAAAATATGTATGGATGTTCAACTTCTTTTATTCTGCATTGGCGACGTTTCGACAAAGGTTCTAATATCGTTGTCAAGCAAGTTGCCAACCTCTAGAATGTCACTGAAAGAGCAAATCTTACGTCATTTAAATTAACAATTCATCACACAGATTGAACATTATTAGAGGAAACATTATAATCAATCCTTTTATTTTAAACAAACGAACATCACTGAAAACAGGTGTATGTGTCGTATTTACAGAGGGCAGAAACATATCCAAACTCTGATATTATATATATGCATTGACCCGGATGAGATATGCATGATATTCGACGAGAAATGTCAATTATCCTTTACATATCTACAAATAACAAGCACACATGGAATGAGTATTTATGTTTATTTATTTTATTTTATTATATTATTTACTATTTATTTATTTTGGTTTCATTTTCAAATCGTTTGCAATCATAATACTCATTTATTATTACATTTATATGTTATATTATAGTCATTTCATTTTCATTACGCAACCCTATTATGTTCAAATAAATATAAACATAGACATGTAATCAAAACAACAATATCGTCCTGCGTTTGGGATGCTATTTCATCAGAAGGTTAAAATGTGTCAGCAATTTAAGTTGGTAATGTTTGAAGACATCCGATGTTGTCGCCTCCCTATTACAATGTGGTTAACCTTTCTTTTAACATCATACTATTGATCATTTCACAAACCCTATTCAACTATTTCTTTAGCAAGTGAGTCCTTAAGGTCGTTTCCAACTATATGTCCTTACATAGGATTAAAATTGTTCCACTGATTTGGCAACCGAAAAAAACCTCGGAATTTACTCATACTTTATAGAACTGGAATATATTTTCCTGGAATACGTTTTATAAAGCTGATGCCAAACCAAATCTGACTCTCAATGTGTTAACAAAGAGATTTCAATCATGCATTACACAAACTGCTAATCATGAATTTAACATCATGCTCACACAGGGCAATGCCATATAATTATGCCTGCTAGCTTCTGTCTTTCGAGACTTATTATTCATTTAAAATATCTTTAAAATATAGAGAGTTCATGTATGCAAGAACACATTATCCGTTCCCGTGCTGATTTCTTATCATGCATATGAATCAGAATATGTATGATCTGATTTGTTTAAACACTCCGCGCTTTTACTCTATTAGAAGTATATGCTTTAACTTGGCACATTTCCAATTCTAATTCCATATAATGAAATTCGTTGACCATCAATTTAGCACAAGAACGAAATGCAGGATTGAAACTGCGTATTTAATTCTTTCATTGAATTGGATTTGATACTGGCATTCTGAATACATTAAAACCAGTAGCAAATTCTCTCAATATTATTCTCCCTTTATTGGTCTGTTTTTTGTTAAATCATCAAAACAGATGGCGAAAGTCTTAATGGTGAGTATGTCATGAACGTTGGAGAGGAGTAAATTCATGGTTGTATTCGTGACGGGATATACTGACATAACTTGATGGCTTTGGTAATTGTTTCAGCCATTCACTTTGTACAATGACTTTAAGCAATTCCGTGAACACTATTCTATTAAAATGTTTTAAAGGTTAACGGTAAATCAACTGTTTCTATTAACATAGTGTAGGGAATTATCTATTTTTCACTTTCAATATTTGATCATAGATTTAACTCATTTCCCGTTCAACAAATCAATTAAGTTATTTTTGATGACAAAGTGTCATGACAAAGAGTGCATTTAGGTTTTCCTTTTAGATTTTCGACGATAAAAATTAACCTACTCGAAGTTCATAACATGCTTGGATAGTTAATTGCCACTTTTATTAACATTATCGACATTAATTCACGTGATTTTGTCAGAATTCATGATGTTGAGAAGGGTACTCCAAACTTTATTATTGATTATTGAAGTATCGGCTACAATATACGGACATGTCTCTATTGAAATTGTGTCTTACAATAATATTTTTAAGCATTTCATCTGCGGCAGTATACCTATACCTCTTTAATGAGTGGGGCATTACTTATTGTTATTGTAAGGAAGCAAACAACATAATCACGTTAAAGACCATTCCCACCCAAACAGGTCACACTGAAAGAAAGACTCACGCTGTTATTACTAACAACAAAATATAGGCTATTGTCAATGAGACTTGGTTCGAAGTATTACTGGTTATTTTCTATGCAGTGGTAAAGTGTCCTTCAACAGTTCAATAGTGACCGAATGGAGACCCGACGAATGTTTGGACATTTCTCCTGTTTTAAAGTTTTTAAAATGAAGTGAAGTAATCATTAAATATAGAAGACAGTCGTTATACATTGTGTCTTAAAAAATAAAATAAAATAACTGGAATGAATTTGTGTGTGTCTGATAATGTTAGCTGCTCATCCAACTATCTCACTCTCGGTCAGCACAATTAACTCACTAACACAACAAGCATCACCTTATTTTGTAGATTGGATCCCGACTTTGGTGCCAGTTCCTTGTGAACTGGTTCATGGAACTGTTAAATACGTCATTGAAGTATCTCACTTTCAAATACTGACTCTAATTTCGCAAGACAAAAGGGACAATTGATAAGAAAAAAGATTGACTTCAACCGTGAGCACGTTGTACCAGGTGTGGGGACACTTTTAGTTCACCAAAGTCGCTGAAACTATATGCTTTTTTAAACTTCCTAATGTTTGAGTATTCATAACATTTCTTCTGACCGTTCTTCTTTCTAAAAGTGCAAGACTGAACTCATTATTAATTGATATTTGTTGACGGACTAACTTCACTATCATCATGAGGTAAGATAAACATGACGATATTTATTATTAATTTTCTAGTAATGCATCCATTTGTGAAATTTGATAGTTTTCTATTGAGGTTTGAAACTCTTAAACATCATTCATGAAAAGATATGTGTATGTATTGTATCTGATCTGGTATAGTTTGGTGTTATCAATGTATGTTATTATTCTTATGATAAACGAGTTTGAATACACCTCATACTATGTGTACTGTATCTGTTTTGTCTTAGACAGAGAATATTACCAGAGGATGTGTACATAACAAGTGTGAAAGTGAAAGTATGGCTTACATCTAATAATTTCTTTATTTGCTATACTCTTCAATTGGAATAGCGTAAAAATAACCAGAAACCGTCCCACTTCGCTAGCTACAGCAAACTACAATTACGTCAGGGAGAGTTTGATGACGCCACAAAAGAACACATTCAGGTACTCGCGCTGCAACAATGAATGCCAGGTACATATTCCCATGTGTTCGTAACATATTAATAAAGTATTTCTAACCATATGGGTAATCAAAATTATTATTCTCGGTATGTTATTAAACGAAAGCATGTATATTTGATTATATCAAATGTAACAAGTTTGTTATTATTTCATTGTCTTACATAACTAGAAACATTAAAGTGGTCCTTGCTGTTGGTGTTGTCACCTTATGGCCACATATGTAGGTTTTATCTTTAAATGTGATTCTCAGGTATTTAAAATATTTCTATCCATTTTTGAGATGCACTTTTCCATATACTTCTCTTCTCAAGTATATGAACTAACAACATTCATAATCATACAATGTATATGTTTTTGATAACATGTATTGTACTGGGCGTAGTTGCACTTCATCCGTTTGGTTTAGAATATGAGTATTCTAGATGAGCACTAGGAAAAGAATTTCAAAGCAATACAATTTATAGTTTATAATGTTATAAAACTTCTATCATATATAACCTACAAACATTCAAAATTACGTTATGTATTGTCATGGATCGAATGGCACACGTTTTCACAGATTTACAGAATTCAACGTTTTTGTCTCAATCATGCAATTTCCTATTAGTTTTTTGTTCTCGCAGACCAGAAATCGCTTCCTTCATTTTGTCCTGATATCAGGGTCGACAGAACACATTGAGGTGACTACAGAGCAAAAACAGCACCGAATTTACGCATGCTTGATGGAACTTGAACCATTGATCTTCGATCGTCTACACTTTCTGTTGGGAACATTACCTCACTTAATGTTCTAAATCTAGTTAAGCAAAACTCAATATTCTGGGCCCAATAGTTTTTACAAATATGTTTCACGAATGAGTATAAATGCGTTATACCTTTCACTGATATACGTGTTTCCACCTTCATATACACTACATTTCAATACGATTATTGTGTGAACATAACTGTGTATCGAGATTAAAGATCGTTTACTACGAACGATGTATAAACATCAGAATAGTGTGAGGGTCAAGGAAAATTGATTTTCTAACATATTCTTCAATGTTTATACAAATCTAATAGCATGATCAATCAAAATAACAAAAACTTCAAGTTCAAACAGCTGCATTTAAATAGCCCACCCTTCTGAATACTTGACCAAAACGTAACTGAGCATGATTTTTCATAAATAATTCCAATTGAAATCGTTAATGCCCTGGCATTATAATACAGAGATATCTGGAGCCATTACCAGAATATCGAATAGGCATTAAAATGTGTTCTGAGTGAAAGACATTTTCAAACCATTGATTAATTCAGAACGATTTCGTCCATTGTACCAACACCATCCTGACACAATCAATAGGTTTGAGAGGAAATTTACAGAAATGACGCATTAACACAATAGCTTTAGAGTGTCTGTTTGCTGATCTGAACAATAGTCAATGTTGCAAATTGTGTCTTATTGACAGAAATCGGCAATGCAAGGAAAAACTGTCGCCAACCCATAAAGCAGACAAACATGATAATCGATGTCAGTGATGTTTTCTATCATTGCCCCGACATCCTGCCATTTATGAAATAATTTTTTGAAAGATACATTGATTTATCTTTCACCATTTTGATGTTTTAACCGACAGCCCATTGGAAGAAACCGGGGACAGACAGAACGCCTTTACCTAACTCATTTTGAACAATTAGAGTTAACAATACTCTTATTTATGTTATCATCAGTTTGTGTTCACACACATGCCATATCCAGTTTAATGATACAACATCAGAATTTACCGAGTTGACACAAGGCAATTTAAAGTAAGACATATCAGTATAGTATGCCAGGGTTTCATGTCATGTCCTCTCATGTCCAGAATGCATTGAACAACGTCTTACTATACCTTTTACCACACATATCCTTTGCTTAACTATTAAGTTTTTCACATTCTTCTCATATTCATACTTAATGTTCCCTCAGTTCTTGATTCATAATGAATGCCGAATCGATTAGACATTACTCAAGGTCGTTTTGCAGCATATTAAAACCATTAATACGAGATGTTTCCAATTGAACAGGGTATAGTAACATATAATAATAATAACACTTTGGAACTTTGGTTTGTGCATTTTGCAACCGGCAGCCAAATTAAGCCGGGTGATGAGCAGACGCTCTACCAACTGAGCTACATCCTATACAACCTATAGCTAAATCATATGTTTATTTTGAAGAGTGGACATGAACGTTCTGTTCAATGGGTAGACATGGAACAGGGAAAATACAAATGGTAGGACATACTACAATATATTTGTCATCGGAGTGGGTGACTCAATGTGTACATTGTCTGCTTCAAAATATAACTTATTTGGAGCAGTGGTGTGTGGAAAAGTTATCAGTAACAGTTTGAAATGATGTGTCTTGTTAAAAGTAGATATAATGCGAATGCTACTGACATGTTACATTGCTATATTTGGGATAGCTCTATGAGCAGTAGAACAGTAGTGTGATCCAAAATATAACAACGCTGCATGTCATTTATGTTGACCTGAAACGTGACTTTGAATATTCACATCTTGAAGTTTTGTGTCAATGTGTTTCACATTTCGCATTCAAAGGAGCTGGCGCCATATCAAATACCAATATGCTAATTTCAATGGCGACTGGTTTGTGTTTTGTAATAATACAGTTAAAATTCATGAAGACAGATTATATATGCATAGAATAGTCTATCCTTTAAGATGTAGATTTCAAGTCATGTCATGATTAGAATATTACTGATCACGGGGGAGAGGGTTTCAGCATAATGTCTCTGTCAGGATATTCATGTGAATATCAATGGAGACTAGCCATTTTCATTGAAAAGCATTTCCAGCTTCTTATCAGTAAATGCATTTATGTATAATAATTGACTACCTTTACAAAAATTAGTGTAAAGTCACAGGAGACATGGTCATACACACACAATTATTTCCACTTGCTATTTTTATATAGACATCCACAAGCGGAATGTGCCCCTAAACATAAATGTACCCTGTCATTTTTTACCTGAATATTGGATAACGTCTTTGGATGTGTGACCTTTTCCTTTACCACTGTTCTTAACAATGTCATTCACCTGCACTTATTGCAGACAGTCGTGACGTTTTCGAGTGTAAATATCTGTTCCAAGATATATTTAGATATAATGCGAAGATCAGGGTCTTAAGACACCAACAATATCAATATCTCCAATATATTAAAAATAACAATCTTCAAAAGGCTGTTTCGAACTAATATCCCACAAGATTCACAATTTGTGAATTGTGAACCCATTTATTTATATCCGGTATTGTTCCGGTTTTTGTTGGCCTCATAATACACCAAAGACGCAAACAAAAATCTGTTGAGTAAATATGAATTTTCTATAAAAAAAACCACAAATACATGGAACATTGATGTGGACTTCCTAATGATGTTGCTTCCTGAATATAAGGCTTGTTGGAAAAAATGGTGGAAGTAGATTACAAGAAGAGGACACGATATAGGCGATAAGAAATATATCTCATTTGGATAATGTAATGCCTCATTGTTATATTTGAGATTAAACTATCTTCAATATTTAGATTTTATGATCCTTTATGTGAAATGTGTTTTTATGTTTACCATGTAGTATAGTTCATTGAATGACAGTTGATGACCATGAAGTTCTTTTCTATATCAAATTCTAAAATATCACATTTTAACGGATATTTATGCAAACATTTATGCATTCCTAGATGTTTCCATAGAACTTGTTCTTATTCCTCGAAGTATATGATTTCAATTTCACCAATTTCAATTTCAAGTTCAATTGTGCTTGAATTGATTGAAATCAATAATTGAAAGAAGTCATTTGATAGGATTCAATTCCTGGGTGTATCCATAAAGCAAAACTGCTGATAAATTTAATTTCCCAATTGAATTCTTGATCACCGTTTCAACAATCTAAAAATTGTTTTTTTATAACTCGTTTTTATTTTATTGATCAATTCCTAAACCAATATTTAATAAACTATTTCAATTGAGTGAACTGAATTAGCTTTTTCAAACAGTGACGGATTTCTTTGTGCTTAATTTTGTGAAAGAAAACGATATACTTGAAACCAATAAAATCGTTAAATTATTTCGATAGGTAACTCATTATCCCTGTTGAACAACATGTATTAATATATAAGTGATCGTTAGTGTGTTTATTTTTGTCATGCGTACATTGATTAGCCACTCACAAAATCCAAGAAATCGCACGCATACCAGTGCAATGCACAATGCATTAGCATGGAAGTATGAATATGCGAACACATGTTGTATCTATTCATAACTTGAAGTCAAATGGTTGCAATGAAAGAACAATGCTAATATGTAGCATAGCAAGTAAGATAGACACTCATACTCATACTCATAAAACATAAATTACGAAATGCTACAGTATCACGTTAACAGCTAGTTATTACATTTAACTATATGTTCAAAGACAATATTTCAAATTGAATTGTACATCTAAACTGACATATGGTAATTATAATTGTCTTATTCAAATAACTACAACCATTGTGATTATGATATCTTTCAATTTCATTCTTTCGTCCTTTCACATCAGAAGAGGAAATAAGAAAACGAAAGTTTTGAGGTTACTTGCAACCAAAAACATATTTGTCTCGCTGCATGTGAAGATAAAAGTTGTGATGGTATCAATGATCATTTGTTACGTTATTTAAGGAATTGCACATGCTTGCTTTTTAATAAACCATTTCATGTAATGATATCAGAATCCGAAATAAAACTATCCTAATTCGTTGGTAAACATGCGATGTCAAGGTATCATACATTGCAAGTTATATAATAGACTACAAATCATTACGACCAAAGACGTTAGGTACAACAAAGGTGAACTTATCAAGTGATACACTACCAACTACTGAACAATATATATTTACATCTCAGATATTTGTTTATATCTTGATATGTAAAGTTTCTGGTTCTAGAAACTCAAATAAAAATTACTCTAATCATCTCATCTATATATACAATGTATGTATGCACCAACCAGCACTGTGTTGCCGATTGCCTCTTTACCAAAGTGTGTAGTTTCCACTGTTTCTTGTTTGTGGTTTGGATTTATTGGTTTCATTGAATTCGTTAGAAAATCATTTGATATTCTATTCAACTGAAGAGATTAAACTAAGCAAAACAATGACAACTGGTCTTAATCGCAAACCTAACAAAATTATGATATTATGTAATAATAAAAACAACAAAATGATTATTTAACAGACGTTAGGAAACTAATAAACTTCAATAACAGTGACAATAAAGTTGCATTTACAAACATTTTACGTGTATGTCCTCGTATCAAGTTAATATTCATACCATTTATTTCAAACTTAAAAAGTGTCAGGCGGAAGATCGATAGCCAGATTAAGTCAGTATTGTAAACCTCATGAGATGAGATAAACACTCTGGTATGTGATGGAACTCTCTTGTAATGGGTACTTAACGTGACATTTCAGGTTTCTCATTTACGTTTGTCACGCAACATGAGGGATAAACATGTATCATTTTTCGCATTGTGTTTATATTTTAGTTAATTGTATTTGATTGTTGATATTGCCATAACGCTGAACCAAACAAGACACACTGAGAAGAGCATATATTAATAATATAAATATTTTAAAAATCTTCTAATGATAAGTGAGTTTCTATTCTTATGACAATTTGACATCCATATGTCATAGAAAATTCGAGTATTCTATGAGATGGATATTTCATTGTGTTAAGGAACTTAATAATCAGAACACGGACTATGATTTAGAATACGCATTACACTGTGTCAGAAAACGTCAAAGCATGATCAAATTTCAGAATGATCTCTGACACTGTGTCAATATCTTTCCGACATACAAATAGTCTAGCAATGTTACAAACTGACGCGTTAACCAGAAATAGGAATAGAGGGTCTGTTTGCTGATTTCAACAAAGTCAATGATGTAAATTATCTGTTATCGACACACATATTAAAGGGATCGGAGACGGAACTATTGCCATCACGTCGAATTGACAATCACGTTGATTTCGTGAATGTTTTTCTTGTATTTACCTAAATACAAACACTGGAGGCATTTAAACAAAGGCCGCTTTGAACTATTTGTGAATATGTCAGAGTCAAAGTGTTTAAAGTATGTGTTATTGAGAGAAAACAGTGTGAAATGGATACACATTATCAACATGTTTTGTAAGCTCATGTCAACAGATACATTGAGTTAGTTCTTAAGTGTTTTGTTGTTTTAACCTGCAAGTCCTTTCCAGCTTTGTGAAATAATGTTGGGTTTAACAGTTTTTCAAGAATGAGAAACGTGTACCGTCATACAAGGAACTCTATGTCAATGTCAGCGTTTCTAAGTAGAGTATTATGTTTTACAGTCAGAAATAATAAAACAAAAAGTCAGATAAACAAACACACACACACACACACACACATACACAAACATGTACAAATCATTTAATTTAATTCAAGATTGTAAACAAGTCTGATGTTTGCATTGTTGACCATTGTAAGATCTCTGGCTTCGATTTTCTGACAAATTACACTCACAAGATACTTTACAAATGCGCAATTACTGAATGATGAACTTTTGAATGTATGCTGTGGGAAAAACATTAAGTGTCATATTCCAACTCTTCATATTTGAATCCCCAACGCCATTTACCAAAACTCGTTTGTCAAATGGTTTTGCTTCCAAATGTCATACTGAATAATGTAAAACACTACCAGAGAATGATTTACCTATGGATTCAGATGCATGACATTGATACGATTTGAACTGTAGGGAAAATTACTTTAAACTTTTTTTTTTTTCATGTCAAATAAGTTTTGTTCTGAGAAGAATGGAGATTCAATGCAAATAATGTGTTGTAGCTTCTGTGAAAGAATTATGGTTATTGATAACATAAAATGATGGGAAACAGTTGCTTTAAATTAAGTTCTATCAAATTTTGAATGCAAAATAACAAAACCGATGCGGCTGAAATTCAGCAATTCACAAAAACTGTTTATGGAATGTAAATGCACGTACACAGAATGATAGCGCAGTAAACTAAGACAAATGTTTGGAACGTTCACAAAACAATGTAACCAAGTAAAGAAAGAAATATTTGTTCCAGAGAGATGTTGTAATGGCTCAAATAATGAATTCGATGTATCTGTAAAGAGTGATGCAATGTATCATAATTAATCCTTTATCTATTAAAATTGGGCATGAAACACCACATCACTGTAATGAATCGCATTAGTTTTGTATTACGTTTCTCCACATAAAATACAACTATTTTTAGAGAGTAATGCAGCCGACAAGTTCTTGTAAAATAGTTTTCCTAAAAAAGTTCTTATCAAATACTTTCCAAAACACAATTAATGACTTACTAAGAACAAACTGACAGTGCTGTCTCTCTCCCTCAAAATCTTGAACGCCTTCGCCTCAAATTTACAGTGTAATTTTTCTCCTTAACACAATTCCAAAGTGTCACTTTCGATTACTTTGTGATAATTTTACAAACTTCAATGTGTTTTATTTTAGTGTAGTCAGCAAATGCAATACCATAAAGAAGCCAACTGCATGCTTCAATTAATTAGCTGTCGCTTGCATTTGGCTCCAAACACCGAATCTTCTTATACTTTAATAAAACCAGACATGCCATGACTGAACTCTCATTTGACTTTGGAAGTTGATACAAGTGGAAAACGGTGAAAGGGGAAAGGAAGAGGATAATACGTATAGGATAATTTTAATATTTCATGAATTGTCTTAATAAATACTTACTTAGTAGAATTTAAATTACAAATTAAACATCGTTAATCATTTGTAACTATTCGTGTATGACTTAAATGTAATCCATAGAGTCATAATTACATAAAATGACATGCAACTAAACTAAAAATAGCAGAGGTCTCCACATATAATATCTCAAATACAAACAAAGCTTGTAAAGAATCAAATGTTAAAAAATAATAGTTTAATTTTTTTAATTTAAATGGTATGATCTTACCTTTTAAAGGGGCAGTAGCACGTTTTTTTGCAAATTTTATTTTTCCAAATTTCCCATTTATAATGAAAGTTTATGTCATACATATTTACTTTAGAGGGTAAAACATCTTATTACACAAGCCAATTATTCGTAGTGGTAATAACAGTGTTGCTTTTAAAGCAAAAATTGCATGGCGACCATTTTATTGTGAACACATTTTATTATTTCGAATGACAAAAACGATTCCCATGGCTTTGAGGAACCATATACACTCATTTTAAAACTTGATTTCCCGAAGAGAGAAGGATGTTTTACTGTTGGCGACATTTTTTTCAAATACATTTCATTGACTGCCCCTTTAACCAAGACAGAGGTTATATTTCTACCTTGAAGTACTAGATACAAAGTAAATATACTGTTTGAGAGGCATTCTAGAAGTTGGTGTGATGAAGAAGACAAGTATGTTATGGATGATCAAACGGTATAAGGATCTATACCGAAACGTCGCTAATGTTAATAAAGAAGTTGATCATCCATAAAATATTTGTCTTCTTCAAAGTAAATATAATTTGTTTGTAGAAACAATCACCTATCAGAATTTCATTTAAACCAGTACATCAATTAATTGCATGTAGGTTGTATGAGAAATGAAGTAGACTTTAAGTAGACTTTTAGATAAACATCAGACTGGATTTTGTGTTTTTGAAAACTTCAAATCAATAATAAAGGTCAGAATTATTTCTTTCATTGTAACTACCAATGTATCCCTGACCTAATCAATATAGTCCGAGAGTAGGGTTACACAAAGGAGGCGCTGAAACAAAATCCTTTGAGAGTTTGTCTGTTGATTTCAACAAAGTCACTGTTCCAAATAATGCCTTTTTTGTATTTCAAATTCAAATTAGAAAAACGTATAACCAATCCAAACAGTTCACAAGTACCTCAATATTTATTTTCCTATTCTGACCGGAAAGCCTTTCTTGCTGAAATAAAGTTCTCTCACAAACAAGTAAAGTGTTACCAATGGCTATATAATAATACTCCTGAATCAATAAAATGAGTTTTGAAATATATGTACATGGTTCGGTTAAGTCATACGAGTCCATTTCTCATCGAGCCGTCATTTATCCTCTATCGAAACAATATATATTATCAACGTTAATAATCAATGGCATATTTGAGAAAGGTTTTAAGTAAAAAACGTGCTACAGCATCATTAAACTGGTTTAACTGTTCTACATGGACCTTGGGGATAAATAAATATACAGATATGTAGATCTATCACATTTAGCAATTACACAATGGTTAAATGGAGAGTGTGCAAAAAGAACAGCATGAAACTCGTTTATTGAAATAAGTCATTTAAAATTCATGTAATTGTATTAACATTTGAGTTATGACCAGACAATCTAGTTCCCCTTTGAGAACTTAAACCTCAGAAGAAATATGCAATACCAAACTGAAGGTGAAATTATTGAAGATTAATCTTGTGAGGTTTTTCGTTTTCCTGGTTGATTTGATAAATCAATGTTTTCAATCAAAACAAGAGTTGTTTTCATTCATTTAAACTGCTGTATTTATGCATCTATCACCTGAACTTGTTGGAAATGTTATGTGGGAATAAACATATTTCAAAATGTCTAAGTGCACATTAAGAAAAAGAATGTGTTGAGATAATCATTTGTGCAGACATATAAGAATTCCTATTGCTGCAATAATAAATTTACAATTCATTGCACATTTCCTGTTGTCTATTCCCTGTAGAATCTAACTTTAATTCAAAAAACGTGTTTGTTGTAGAATGATTAATAGACATTCAGTGTGTTAAGTCAATGTTTGTTCTGACGTAAATGCTTCATAAAATGTTCTACAGTGACGTGTATCTCAAACATATTGCTTCTGTGCAAGGTAAATGCCATTTCTGCTTGATGCATATTTGAAAAGAGAAGCTTTTTTAGCAAAAGTGTTGTCGAAATTGATTTACAATCAAAGTGTGTCTATGCATAACACACTACGTATACAGAATATCATAAAAGGCATTTTATAAATTATTGGCTTTAAAGATTGAGAGATTCTGTTTTAAAATATGCATTTGGTCGATATAAGATGGATAATTTATTTTAGTTTTGATATTTTTGTGTTTTGTGTTTTTTAAAGACAAATTCACGTTTCATTCATCAGGGCACAATATTGAATTGTTTGTTCTAACAAACAAGGGGAACTGAAATCATGGTTTTGACAGAACGTTTGTCATTTAAGTGTGAAAGTAAAACATAAAAGTGTTAATTCGCTCACCGAGTACCCACTCGCATCCAATCAGAAGAAGATATTTTTATCAGAAAGTTTTGTATAAAACATGTCCACTGCTAGTGTTACTACGTTTATCAACAATGTTAAAAACTGTTGCCTTTAAAAAATTACCTTTCCTTGCATATGACCATGCTCGTAATCCATAACTCTTGAACCACTTTGTGTGGACTTTGACGAATATTTGTTGCTGCTTTGAATACTAGATACTGGAAATTCAACACTGAGACACTGCTGACTTTCCACTGTCCTGCCTCACAATGGACACCAATCAATAAGCTATTGTCTACTCTAGGGACAAGCTTATTTCATTGATACCTTGTCAATGTGGTAATATCCCTATAAAGGAGTGTATTCAAAGACTGTAACCAACAACTTTTCAACTTTTACGTAAGCTAGGACTTACTAGAATAAAGAGAACAAAGAGAGGTAAAATACTAAAATGAAAAAACAACCTTAAAGGTCTTTACTTGAATGTGAGGTCATGCCGTACAGAAATACATGAAATGACCATTGACTCCAAAGTAGATATCATGCTGATGGCAGAAACCTGGTTATACCCTAATGGAGACGAAGGTTTTATAGCATCCATGACACCAAGCGGGTATGTGTTTCACTCATTCCCCCGAACAGGCTCAAGAGGTGGTGGAATTGGTTTGATTATCAAGAAACATCTCTCTCCTAAGGTATCGTCGAAATTAGTGAACTTTAAGTCTTTCAAATGTGTAGAATTGAAGCTTTCATCTAACAAAACTGTATCAATCTTCTATCTCATTTACAGACCACCTGCAAGTAAAACAAACAAACAGTCCAACTCAAACTTTGTGAATGAGTTCTCTTAACTACTGAACATGTGATCAGATAAAACAAGTAACATATCTATTTTTGGGGACTTCAACTTTCATTATGACAATATGAACAATCCTCTAGTGAAACGACTAAAGACCCTTCTAGATGATTTCAACCTGCGTCAGTTAATATCAGATCCAACTCATAAACATGGACACACACGTGATTGGGTGGCTGTAAGAGAGGATGACAAGTTGATCACCTTGAATCCATTCAAGACTGTGCTGATCTATATGATCACCATTCAATCTATTGTACCATTGATGTAACAATATCCAAACCCGTCAAATGTACTATACTCACAATAAACATCAAATGCATATCAAATATAGATCTGCAAAATGAAGTGAAAGAGTTCTCTCAAGTGGTCAAATCTCAAAGCTTGAATCCCTTGTATACAACACGATTTTATCAGAGGTACTCGAGTCCCAAGCTCCGCTCGTCACCGGAACTGTTACTGACCGCCCATCAGCACCATGGATGAGTGATCGTATAAGGATTGCCCGCCGACATAGACGGAAAGCTGAACGAAGGTGGAGGAAATCAGGTTTGACAATTGGCAGAACGGAATTCTGTAAAGTTTGAGATAGAATCCGCAAAGAGAGAATATAATTGCTCAAAAGTGAATTCTTCTTCATCTCAAAAGAATCTTTATTCTGTTTTCTCTGAACTGACAATGCTGAAAGGGCCTCCCTTCCCGAAGTGTTTAGCACATTCTTCACAGAGAAAATTGACAAAATCAGACAAGAGTTAGATGCTTCTCTACATGAACCAGCTACATACAAGTCTTTCAACGGTGAAACATTGTCTGATTTCAAACCCGTGACTGACAACGACATATTTGAGTTGATTTCCAAAGCACCCCCAAAAAGTTGCATGTTGGATCCTCTACCAACCTCCATGATCAAGGAATGCATTTCTCAAATTACACCTGTAATCACAGAAATTATTAATCTCTCACTTCAAAAAGGTATGGTTCCCAAATCCTTCAAAGATCCTTCAAAGATGCAGTTTTAAAACCAATTCTTAAGAAGAATGGACTTGACCCTAACATCTTCAACAAAACTTCAGGCCGGTTTCAAACCATCCGTTTATCTCCAAGTTATTAGAGAAATTTTTCCTGAAACAATTACTTGATCATCTCACATCAAACAAAATCCTTGAGATCAACCAGTCGGCATACAGAAAGAACCACAGCACGGAAACAGCTGTACTGTGCATACTCAACAACCTTCTTAATAAGGCAGATGATAGACTTGTGCGACTTGTCGCGCTGTTAGATCTAAGCGCGGCCTTTGACACGATAGATCATGACATTGTACTGAAAAGATTGGAGGTTACTTTCGGGATTAAAGGCACCGTCCTTGCATGGTTCACATCATATGTCACAAACAGAACACAATTCATTGTACTCGATTGCCAACAATCCTCTGCCAAGCCTCTACGATATGGAGTACCCAAGGCTCGGTCCTCGGCCCCGTTCTTTTCACCCTTTACACTCAGCCTCTAGATGTTATTCATACCCATGAGTGTGACAATCACAAATATGCCGACGACACAAAGGTGTCTAAAAGTAGCACTCCTGCAAACTTGACCAAGTAAAGACTGGTGTACAAGCTTGTGTTGCTAGTGTGTTATCTTGGATGACAATCAACAAGCTCAAGCTGAATACTGACAAGACTGAGCTTATGTCAGTTGGCTCAAAAGCCAGATTACAGCAAATTCAGGAAACATCTGCTCAAATCGGGGACACAGATATCCAATTCCAACCTTGTGTCAAGTACCTTGGCGTCAAGATCGATAACACGCTGTACATGAAGGACCAAATCGGTAACATCTGTCGAGGATGTTATGTCGAACTCCGAAGGCCTGCATCCATACGGAAAAGTATGTCATCAGAGTCTATTGCCAAATGTGTAAATGCTTTTATTACCTCGACATTGGACTACTGTAACTCTACCCTCTATGGTCTACCTACAGAACAGATTGATCGCCTCCAGGCAGTACAAAACTCTGCAGCTCGACTTGTTCTACGGAAGCGAAAATATGATCATGTCACTCCTCTGCTGCACGAATTACATTGGCTTCCAATCAAGTTCAGAGTGATGTATAAGTTGGCAACAATTGTCTACATATATGTTGATGGTCAACTTCCTACTTATCTCTCAAGTGAACTCTCAAAGTATGAACCAGAACGCAATCTACGATCAGCTAAAGTTTCATCTCTGTGCACCCCAAAGTTCAACCTTAAATCAGCAGGTGCAAGGGCTTTCAAGTGCGCTGGACCTACTGTCTGGAACTCACTGCCTCCTGTTCTCAGAAGTCAGCAAACACTTCAAAGTTTTAAGTCAGAACTGAAAACGCATCTCTTTAGGCTAGCCTTTGCTTAATTTCAGCAATCAATATCTCAGAGCAAAGGAAAAGCGCACATCTGAGAGGAGAACTGCGCTATAAAAGAACTATACATTATTATTATTATTATTATTATTTATTATATTTGTTCATTTCTGTACGTTTTTGAACTTATAATATGAGATAAAAACGTTCTTACATTCAGCGTTCGGTTTACATAGTGAATTATTAGACCTTTGTCCGAACGCGGGTCTAGTAATACTATATGACATCCACTGAATGTTTTAACTTCTAATATAAGATACCCACGGCAATAAAACACAGTCAGTCAATGGGACCGACAGCGTGCTTTATGAGACAATATAACATGCTCGTGATTTTAGACATCAGTTAGAGCATCGCTTAGCAAATGACGTCATAGTTTACGTCACTTTGATCGGTCAATGCTAGTGAATGTGTCCAACGACGGGAGGCGTTGATATTATTATAAACATAGTTTATATAAACAACATAATATCCTCACTGTATTATTAAAAAAAATAAAAATAAAAGACTCGTTGTTGTACTTTATCGTAGAATAAAACATAGCAGAGAGCATAAAAGGCTCAGAGCTCCCTGCTCACTGCTATGTTTTATTCAACGATGAAGCACGCCTACTTGCCTTCTATTTCCTAAATAATCAGTGTATTGATACACATCTAATTACATAGATTTATTTGAAAAATATGACAAAACTCAGCACGTATAAATAAAGCTATATGTTGATATACAACACTGAGCTGAGCTATCAACCAACTAATTTCAGATATAATTGTGGAATGTGGCAAGGTGGGACTATATCTGTTCATCTGTCATGTAGCATGTAGTAAATTGCTTCTCCATGAAACGATATATCTGTTATTTGCTGCATTTAGTTATCAGATAAAATGTCAATTGGAAACTGATTTATAACTTGATGAGGACAGGCAAATGATGGAGTCAGATATTCACAGCATGATTGGGGAAAGGCTACATGTATCTCGAGGCATAAGTTGTATCAGGACTGATAATAGGCAGTTTGGAAACAGATTTTGTAATTTGAGGTTAATTCAGAAATGACATGTAATCAAACACAAGAACGTGATATGCCAAAAGCCTGAATGTCATTTACAGCAATTGCCTTCAGGAGCGAACAGAAATAACGCATAACTATCTGTTTTAATTGTTTACATTAAGTTATCCTGAGTCAGTTAATTTCAACTTTTGTTTATAAAGTGAACAATGCTAATACAATGTACAATTTTAGAGCAATGGTATAATCATAAACATGTAAATAGGTAGTTTCTCTTGGCTCTCTTTACTTTATTTTGTCTTTTGTCGTGGTTTCCTTTCACATACTCAATACTGTATGTTTTATTTTCATGGTTATTTTCATGTGAATCCAGGACTTTCTTATAATACAATGATTGATCAAGCATAGCTTCCTTAATTATATAAAAGGACATTCCATAATTCATATTTTTATTCGATTTAAGATTACTCTCGTTCATCTTCCAAGGTTAAACATTTTCCGAATCAATGATTTATATGACATGTTTGTTATGGGCTCAATGGTGATATTGCTAATATTGGTTGCAAGGCAAACGACATGAAACTTTAATAATGAATATTTCACAACTTGCTCAAAGTTGACTCAAAATCACTGATAATTTTTGACAAAGGAATTCATTGAGTTAACAAGTTTATTTATTACTGTGTTTACAAATGACGAAATCACATTTTGTACAAAGGTATATAAAATTGGAATTTTAGGTTTACCTTCAGGGGTGAGGGAGTTGGGTGTCACACACGGCAGAATACGGTAGCCTTTCCATTTTGTCAATTGGCTATAATTTGGTGTTTTTTTTGTTTTTTTTTAAATTTATATAAAAAGACATCGGGCGATTTCAAACATTTAAAGTCGAGTAATTGTCAAATTGGAATCCCTTTTAACTGGCCCTGGGGGCATGACAATCGACCTTTAATAATCACCTATTCCGATGTTACATCTCAGTACGAATCTGATGAAAATAAAGTTTAAATTTCAAATTTCAAACGTGTATATCTCGTTTAATGTTATTCCATTTACAACAGATCAAAGGCACTTTGAAACACACCAGATAAAGTTCAAATTAATTTTCAGAACAATAGATATTAATTTTCTGAATCTCTCAGGATTTCAAAGTAAATAATGATTAAATTAATGTATAACATATCACATCTGTTTTCAATACATATTTGAAAAAATTGATATTAAATTATTTTTTTTAAATACAGTAAAACATTCGTATTTCAATTATTATAAATTGAAATGTATTTAATATATATAATAATTAATACTAGTTTATCAACGACATGCAGACCGTACTGAATTAAGGTTTGATTCACATTTAACCATACTTGCAGCTGTCAAACATTCCAATTTATCTTGTTACTTTTATCTATTATTAGCACATCTAAAACACAAATGTTAAATATTAGTCACTGTTTACATTAGTCCACGAGAAGAAGACCACAACAAACACTACCAAAGGACAAAAAGTGGTGGAATCCATTTGCCGGATCCTTCCGGATTCTCCCAAATATTGGCGGATCCTGAAGAATCCGGCAGAATCCGGAAGGATCCGGCAAACGGATTCCACCACTTTTTATCCTGTGTATACAGGTGATCATTGAAGTTGCATGTTCATTAAACATACCATTATCAATTCGTTTATTATTAGTCAATGATAAATTGCAAATATTGAATTCCTTTCCTTTGTGTAGAGATTCATGATTGCAAATTTTATGACGTAGTTTGAAAACAGTCTAACCTAGTGTGAATCTGTTATTGATATTATTCAGGATAACATAAACGAAAACATGATAATGTAAACGGGCACGTGCACGTTTATTTGCAAATTTTGTTTTTTTATAAGTTCCCATTTATAATGATACTTTATCATTGATATTTACTTTAGAGGGTAAAACATCTTAATGCACAAAACAGTTATTCACAGTTGTAATAATGGTGTTGCGTATAAAGAACAAATACATGGCGGCCATTTTAATGTGAACACATTTTATTATTTTGAATGACAAAAACGAATCCTACTGCTTTACGGAACCATGAAAACCATTTTTAACTTGATTTTCCAAAAAGGGTGTTTTACTATTGGTGACATTATTTTATAAATACAATTCAGCGACTTTCTTCAGCGACAAAACGTGCTACTGCCCCTTTAAGCTTTATATAGAACGATCTATCATTCAAACAACATATACTTTGTAAAGACACAGTTATCAGAGGTTTGAAATATCTACAATTGATTTTCCATATTGGTCAAGGAGTTCTGAATATAACTGTTCAGGTTTAAGGGATTTTCACCTCTTGATAAGATGACTACAAAACATTTTAGAGTATGAACCTAAACCTAGAGTATAGATCGCCGATTCGCCAAATTAACAACTTAAAATCCCAGTTGGTCAGTATTCTTACAGACGATTTCAGCTTCGGTAGTATTTGTGTTGTTGTGAAGGTGACACATATGAAGGAGCACAGAGAAAACTATTCCACAAATCATTATCCCCATTGAACTGTCCACAAAATTTCAGCTTTTTATGGCTTTTTGGTTTTCGAAAAACAGATGAACATGTTTTAAGGGAGCATTGCGTCACTCCAGCTGCAATTTAGTATGGCCATTGGCCTTAATATCTGTACATAGGATCAAATCTTTTTAAGTACTCTACGAGAAAATGCGTAAACTATGTGAGGAGGGATGGACGAGCGCCGCATCGTCCCAAAAGCTCATCGAGCCTTTCAAGCTTGAGGAGCTTCAATTAGACTTCCATTTTCATGGGTATTTGTTTTAGCAAAAAGACTTAATTGCCTCCTTGTGCTTGCGTTTTCTATCTTATTTTCAAAAGACAAATTAGTTACATCCGATCAAGAGGAATCTTAATTAAAGTTCAGGAAAACTGCATGATTTTGCTTGATGCTCAGGTTTCTGTTGGAAAAGGAATCATAGTTATAAAGCGATATTGTTTATACTATGTACTCTGCATGAGTGTAAATTGTGCAAGTAGATTACAAACTGACACCATTTTACCAAGGCATAACAAATGAATCTGTAAGTATTGATTGTTTCTAATATGTAATATGACATTAACTTTATATAAGCCTTAATACTTGTAAATGCCTTAGTTTTAGGTTTAGGTCACATATGATGATTTCTTATTAAATGGGTGTTGATTATCCCCCAAATTTACTTTTATTATCTGCGTGGATATCTCTGTGTACCAAACATTGTTATTGTGTGTTGATAGATTCACATATGCCAATTGTTCCCTCGATGTTGTCGAGAAGTACTGATTGTTACGGAAAAAAACTGTAATGCTAGTCGTTTCGGTATAGGTATAATGGCGATAAAAAGGTTAAAAAAGTGATTTTGGATGGAAACGAGGCGATGCATCCCGGTTGGCGCGTCAATTAGATAACCGTAATTTGGAAACATATCTGTAACAGACAGATACATTTTGGTTGGTTATGGTTAATATGTCATATCATAAATGCGCATGTAGGTAGGGCTTGTAGTTTCTGTTTTGCTTGTTTATGGTGTTCCATTTTTATTGGAATTTAGTTTATCTTTCTTCAATGTAGACAGGGGTAAATTTGTTGATTTTCACAAAGAATATGTCTTAAGTGTCGATGAACAGTTGTCCTTTATCCAAATTGATTTTTTAAGAATGTTTAAATTTCCTTTTGTTTAAACAAAAAACGACGTAAAAATATTCTTTGACTGCTGACTAAAGGTCTTCACTATTCAGTTTTAAAGTCGAAAACTCAAGATATGTGTAATTGAAAGTCATACATTGGATAAAACCAACAGAAGTGTGTACTTTCTTTTGTATAGTAGTTTATATGCGGTTTTCCCAGACGTTTTCTTCTCATTTCTATGTTGTTTGACTTCTGGCATAAACGGAATATTACACATCAAGTTTGGCAGGTTTGAGAGCGATTTCTCCGCCAAGTTTAGCCTCCTAAGTCCTAGACAAAACACTCACCTTTGCTTTAGACGAGATGAATTTGATAAAAACAAAAATAATTTTTTCTGTGAAAGACACTAACTAAATCTTCAAGAGCGTATATGTCAATGATGAGTTTATATTTAACCTAGCTTCACATATACATTGAAATAATCTCATGTGATAATTCATGATTCGAAACTAATAACGAAGGATAAATTTTTGTCCAAGGGTACAGTGTAAAGAAGACCTTCTAAAGTTTCTCAACTTTTTAGTTTAATCCTATTTCGAATGTGCTTATCGTTTCATCTGGAAATAAAATGTCGCTTGTGATGCTGTCTTTGTTATAGTTTTAGGATACTGTGCCTGACACTAGAAAGGTATGCAATGTGTAAACATATTAACATTCTAGTGATATATTTTAGGCAGTATTTTTGCATTTGCTAGTTTACTGTCTGAGCAAAGTGTATATTCATTGATTGTACTTACTTAATTGAAATGAAGGAAGCAGACTAATCACTAATCATAACCAGTTATTCATGTTTAAATAAGATGATCATTTTCAAAAAGAGCGGGAAAAAAACATCATAATTGTGAAAGGTTATTAGATAATACCAAATAACTTATTTTAATATACAGTAACTTAGTTTAGTCAGCAAAGTCACCTGAGGAATGATTGACCCTTTCTTCACTCATAAAAACAATGTTGTTTACTCTCTTTCACCTTCTGGAATGAATACTTTTCTCTTGTATTACTCAATGTAAGGAAATCGATTGATAATGATCACAGTGCTTTTTGTATATGTTTATGGGGACTGTTAATTTTAGGTCTTTTTAAAAATTAGTGATTTATAAAGTTATTTTCTTTATATTTCTATTCATAATGAATATGATTCGGTGAACAAGTCAACCATTCCTTATTTTTCGTTTAAGGCAGGTAGTCGATCTAACTATTGTAGTTCAAGGTAAAATTAGAAAGAAAACAAAATAATTCAAGGTCTGCCGCATGTCAACAATGTGCTATTTCGGATTTTCTAAATGTGGTCGTCCTGCTATGACCCCGTTATTTTACCGACACGAGTGACATTAAACATATATAATATAAACGAATGATTAAAGAAAAAATAAATCAAGGCCATTACTGAAATATATCACAAGGATGTGAACACTGTGTTTGAAACAATGATACATTGATACAAGAAGTGCATGCTTATTTTTAACATAGAGCAATCTGTTATCCTAATAATTTGATCCACTTGATTCAAAATGGCAAACTATTGGCATAAGGAAAATATCAGTTAATAATTCTTTTTTTTAGTTATTTATTTCTTTGTTAAAACCTAAATGGATTCGTACGTTTTCTCTACAAATATACCCATTCACGAGACCAAAACTTGCGATTTAGTGAAGACGCTTGTTAAATTGGAAGCACGTGGCGCCTTACAGCTGCATACCGAAAGTGTATTCACCTACATTGTAGTTTAGTGCAAATATCATGTAAATTGACGTTCATTGTAACGTACGCCAAATTGCATCACATACAATGGCAAAGATGTATCATATACCAATGGGTAACATTTCGTTCTCAAACATATCCTGTGATCTTCACGTCAGCGGTGCATGTTTATGAATTTTGGCAATTTTGAAATTGAAGGAAGGGGTCAGATTTTGAAAATTAAAATTGTGTTAATTATTTAATAAAAGTTTTCATGTCGACTTAATGAGAACAATGTCATCACACATACATTAAATGAGGTATGTTTGACCAAGTTGATCACTTAAAAATACTATAGACTGCCAAACTGTAACTGTTTACTATGAGGCATCAAATACGACTATATTATGGAAAACTCAACTGTCTTCCTATGATCCAAAAATGCAAACTGATCGGTGTAGTTTTCGTGTCGATACTATGCTGTCAAATTACATGATATTTGCACTGAAATGCACAACTAGGTGAACAAACTTTCGGTATGCAGCTGTATGCTTTGTAAAACAAATTAGATATTTCAATTCCCATAGAAATGTATTAAGCAATTCCTGAAGTCGAAATTATTGCAAACTCTCTAGAGAAAATCGAGTGGTCAAGATTAATAAAGATACTTACTTATTTGATGAAATATAATTGTCTCGCCTGGTTCTCTGTTAAATCATAAATCATAATTTTTAGCATAAGCTATCGTACTAATTAGATGTTTCAATATTAAAACTGAAGATGGATATATGTATAATACCAAAATTTTGAAATTTGAAAAAGACATTCATTGTAACAATAAACGTGATTGTAAATTCTTTGATCGATCATTCTAACATGACACTATATTTAGAATGAAAATACTGCTTTCTGATTGGTTCCTCGTATCAATTTTGGAGTAATTATTTTACCGATAATCACCATTAAATATTTGCGACCGATTCACTCGCGTGAAATCATGAAAATCACGGGGCACAGAAATCAACAGTCGCTCGCTTCATACAACAGCAATTTATCCAATGAACAGAAGCGGCGTTATTTCTCTATTTTGCAAAATTCTTCCACTGCCTTGAGCTCCAGTTCACAATCCCAAATGACCCCATTTCCTTCCACGATGTCCTCAACCATGCCACAAAAAGCGTTCTTGTCAGGCTTTCTTCAAGTCTCAAACTCTTCGCTTGTAGTGAATAACTACTTTTAGAGTAGCGCCCCTTGAATGGGATTGGTCCTTGTCGGCCTTGTAGGGGAGATAGGTCGGACTATGTATTTACTTGAAAATAGCTTCTGTGAGTCTGATGACTTCCAACATGGGTTTTCTGTTGATATTATCATCAATTGAATAAAGATAAGTTACATTGAAATAAGTTTTAGTGTTTGTTTTGATATTTTGATTGAAGCATGTTCTTTGAAAAGTGAACTGCACCGAAGGGTCGCAGGCGAGTGAAACCGGTCTGTACCGGTTTGACCCCAGCACAGCGCTTTGGCGCAAGACGAAAGAGTTCCTCATTATTTTCCTAATTAGTCATGTTAGAATGGAGATAAATCCATTCTGTTTTATATTTTGGGGTTGTATGTTGTGCATTTTTTACCCCTAAATTAACAAGCTCGGTTTGAAATTAAATTTAGGGGTAAAAAATGCACAACATACAACCCCAAAATATAAAACAGAATGGATTTATCTCCTAATTGTCTTATAGCCACTTGATGCAATCAAGAACAGAATTAAATATATTTCCTAACATTGATCTTCTTTCATTGATGATGATCTAGTCTGATGATGAGTTATATATAAGTCTATAGGAGAATAAATTGTATTTCACATGTTGGATATTCATTGTTAATCAATATAGTTGTTTATTTTAAGTTTTGAAGGGACACAACTCTGAAATATATCCATTTCAAGCTTTGCACATCCAGACTGTTAATTGTGTCAGGTAAAGGTTGGTTCTGCTCCGGGCATGAAATTTCCCTCTTCCTTCCGGTCGTTCATTTTTGAAAAACCCAGAGTGCATCCTCCGCCAGTTGGAAACAAGAGCAAGGACACATATATATAACAGAGCAACGCGGCATAATACTTGCAATCAAGGCGTATTATTGCTACCATGCTTGCGCTGGTATGCTTGCACTGGAGGACTTGGTGTACTATTTGTACGTTTGGAATACCGTTTGTATATGGAATACAACCCAGTGACTAATACCGTTTGTACTATAATTGTAGTATTTACTGAAGAGCGATTGGCTGAAGTTATCATATCATTAGATGCAAATCCATTGTTTTATAAATCATGTAATTTATATTTTTTAAGCAATTTTAAAGCAGAATTGTAATTTTCCAAATATCTGGTGCACATTCTCGTGATTGAAGTTTAATTTATTTTTTGAGAGTTTTAATTTCCTGGAAGAGCAATATAAAGACAATCTAACTGTCAAAGTAATTTCAAATTTCACAGTTGTACTAAGTGATTATTTTATTGTTAATTAAATTTTAAAAGAGCTATTTTTTCTTAATCAGATGTTTGAGATTCAAATCCATAATCAGTTTTGAAACATCCCATAACATGTGACTGTCATTCTCTACTAATTAGTATAAAAAGTTTCATTATTCCACAAAATTTAAAAGAATTGAAAAATTGGAAACTACATTAGATTAATTACGAAATAATTACTACATGAACTCATGTTCTAGTTTCACAAAGCACTTAACACTAAGCATATGAAAGGAACAATGGTTTTCCAAGAATTGTTCAATATTGAAAAAACTATCTAAATAAATTAAAAATTAATGAAGGGTTCGGGGCAAAAGTATGACAACCCACAGACTTTACATTTGAGAAAATCACTTTTTAAAGTTTGGCCCTCCAGACCAAATCAGGATGGGGCTTTTCTTTGGAACAATAATCAGCATGACATTGACCAATAACTTGTTTAATGTGTACAACATGTAGACCACTCAATGTGTATAACAAATTGTACTTTCATCACGTAAATGCTACAACAATATGAACAAAATGCATGTGTCTTATCACTATTTTGCCAAATATGGGCTCTGAAGTTATAATGCTTTTGCCGAATGTGTTTAATTGAAAATCATATTTTCTACTGAAAATTACTTTCATTTATTGTCATTGTGAATGATGTTAAGAAGACTACACAACAGGTGTGGTATCACTTCGTCCCATGAGAACCACGTTGTTCTATCTCCACTTTTGGTCGAAACTGAGTTAGGGTGTTCTGAGTACTTCTGGTGGTTTATTCTATCTCTACAGCAAGTTTCAAGGCAGTATATAAGCTTAGAAAATGGTTTTCTTGGTATTTTCTTGGTTCAATTTATACAATTGCTCACATCCAAAGTGTTCTCAGTATCATCAACCAATCCAATTGCACCTTTTGATCACGTGACATGGACATATAACAGTTTGGAACTAATGATATCTTCAAAATTGATGGCTATTTTCCTCCTTTACATGCCTTTTTCAGGTAAAATGTTCATAAACTAATATGAAAATCTCTTGTTTTAATATTCTTTACAAACAGATTATATTTTCCACGTGTACAAAATACCAGTGAGAACAATCTTTCTTTACGAAAAATTACGAAATAATATGTGAAATAACATCGGTCAATTGGTTTACATTATGGGCGCAATTTTACACAAGAATTATTGAATCATAAATATTCTGAACATTAGAACTTTAAAATGGCAGTAGCTCCAAAACTACTTTTCTGGATTTGGAATAACATGGTTCTCATGAAACGACTTACTTTTAGAGTAAAATATACTTTATGACAACCATCACATATTCTCATTCGGCAAAAAGACGATAACCAATTCAGGTTGCTTAAATTACATACTTTTATGTAAACTTTAAACAAACGATGCATTGCTTTTATGCTGCCTTCATAGATTTTCGTAAAGCTTTTGATTTTGTTGACAGACAGAAGTTGCTATATGTGCTTAATAATAAAGGTGTTGTTGGTAAGATGTATATTTATAGTAAAGTTAAGGCCTGTAAAGTAATGAATAGTTCTAAAACTGAGTCATTTACAACTTCCTTTGTCGTCCGTCAAGGTTGCATGTTAAGTCCTGTTTTATTAAATTTCAAGACTGACATGATAGCCTATCAGGAAGGAGTGATTTCAATTTTATTCTATTGTTAAATCTCATTTAGACACAGAATGATATGTCTTAGAATTGTTTGATAACAAATTTTATTTAAAGAATATTTTGTAAGTTTAGATTTCAGTCACACAAATTGAGGATTAGTAAACTAAGGTATGATAATGCCATTGATACTGTACAACTTTTATGTAAAATTGCACAATGAGTTTTCCAGAAGAAAGGTAAAAGATGTACCTGCTGTTATCATCCAACAACCCAAATTACATGACAATATTGTCCATATACTTGAAAATAAATCTACCAACTTGATTATTATAAAGTGTCACATGCGTCAAAGTTAATAATCTGTATTTCATTTGCCATGACGCCTTTTCACAGAATAAAAGTGTCACTTGTCGAAAATTACCAATGATGACAAAACTCATTGTTTTATCAGACATATTGATTTAAGAAAATGATACCTTCATAAATAAAATTGTGTAATCATTTTTATAAAACATAAAAGCTTATAAAAAGGGTATTTCGTTTTTTACTCTGTTGAAAAATTGGTGACGTTTCTTTAGCGAGGGATTATATTATAGTTCACTAGCTAGTTGAATTCTCTATCTATAAATAATCAAGATAATCCAATCTATTAATTAACTCATTAATGCAATTTCAGACGCATTATCCCTTCATGAAAAGTATTAATACCAGTTGTGAAATACAAATATTTGAGCCTCAGTCACCTTAGAAAAAACGTTCGTGAGTTGTAATGATTGCAGTGTTGACTGTAAAACAACTATTGCCATCAACTAGCTGTATTCTCATTACAGAATGATCACCTAGCAATAAAGAAAGTCATGTGGACCGAAATCAAATATTGATACTTCAATGTCAAAATTATCCCAGATACAATAACACAGAGAGAGAGAGAGAGAGAGAGAGAGAGAGACAGAGAGACAGACAGACAGACAGACAGACAGACAGACAGACAGAGGTAAATGACAATCATATTTTGGCATCTCACGTTTCCATGTGTGGGTGTTCGCCCTTTCTGAATATACATGCAAGTAACAAATCTGTTCAAACCATTTGGAAGTGATTACTCCGATTACCTTCTATCTTCATGCAGAGAATATGTAACTGCGCCTATTGCATGACATCACTCACGCTCCAATTGCCGTGAGGATAGCACAGTGCCTAGTTCAGACAGTGCCTATTTCATAACGAAATTTCTTCACAAAATATATTTAAACACTTAGTATTTTCACTATGAGAATGTAATTTTGAAATCAGAGACTAACATGTACTTCGGAGGCACGGAGACAACTGCAAATTTCAGCAACTTTCAGTTTTATCATAATTTGCGGTTGTAAATAAAACACGGATACTTTACAAGCCTATGTTAATTACGGCCTCAGGTTTATATTACAAATCAGAAAAGCCAATGAGGAAGAGAAGCAGGTGACGGATGATCAACTTCTTTATTCATCATATATTTGATAACTGTATAAGGAACTATGCTGAAACGACGCACTTGTTAAGTAAAGAAGTTGATGATCCATAAATGGCATGTCTTCTTCATCCTCTTGATTCTTCTTAATGTTCCATCACGCCAACTCTAAAACATATAATAAACAATAATATAAAATGCATTGAACACTAATATTGCGATACATAAAATTTTGAAAATTGTCAAATGTTGAATAAATTGCTAATTGTGTGAAGCCCTCTTTGCAAGCCAGTTTACAATATCTGAGCTTGAACTTACTGTAATATCTGTCAGTATCCTGAACGGTTGTAATTAGAAAAGCTTCGTGTAAATAGTGGATGATCTCATAAATTTTGAAACGACACTTTTGGTGAGGAACAACTCTTACAAGCAAGATCAAATCTAAAACTCATTTTACCCGCAGATCAATGTACAAGATTAAATGGAATTGTCTTTGTTGTATCTGCTATCGGGTATCGGGTTAACCTTATTACTTAATAATTAAATAATAATTACTTGGATAGAAAAGGAACGTGTTATCTTTGAAATGCATGTGCTGTTATGAAATCAGACTCATATCTAAAACCATCTGTCATCTGGTTTGAAGATTGCCAATTTATTTTCTGTATTAAATTTATTCAAAAAACGCAAACTGGAAGAATACAATATTAAGCAAGAGCAAATTTAAAGTATGACGTATTCATGTCCACAATTATTTTGTATTATCGGTTAAAGGAAATATGTTAAAGTCTAGCTGTGAAGCTTGATAAGAACGCTGAAACACTGGGAGGGAAAACATAAAACTTTAAATTAAACGTCACCACACTAAATAGTTGGAAAATACATTATTAACGTTATTACTACAAAACTAATCGCAGTGAACTTGTTTTGCAATGTTTGATACTCAATTTTGCCAATTAATCATTTATGTTTCTTTTATCATTGTCTTTAGAATAATTGTTTATGAATTAATAAGATGTATTATAACGACTCTATTCCTAAACACTGGTTAAAAAATAGCTAAGCATATGATGTCATCTGAATTGACAAAAGGACATCAGACACTTGACCCATGTAAAACGGATCCAGATCCGAACATGACCCAAACAGAATAGAACACATATCCATTCTGAGATTAACAATTGCAGTGGCGTCCCTTAATACTTCTTTAAATCAGAAACATAATAATACGATAACAATAACGAATCAGTAATAGGCGTTCCACCTTGATGTGTATGGAATGAATATTAGTTAATTCCATACCACTGACGAAACAACCCAATATTAACGTCATGTCATGAATAATCTCCAGTGTCATAGTTTAATGTTGATTCCAGTCCCTTGATGGTTCAGTTACACGCATCAGTTTGGATAAATATCAATTTTATTTTTTAAATGTCGTACTGTAAACACTGCCCAATATTTCATACTTTTCCTGACATTTCAAACATAAAATTGAAAAGCCTTATGCTTTTGATGCTGATGTCAAGCATATAGTTTATTGAATATGACAGATTGGTGTTATGACATTAAGCTTCAGTTTCATTATAGTTCCATGGGAATAGCAGAGGATGACACTTTTTTAACCAGATATTCAACGAAAAGTATAATTTATTTTGTTATATTAATGTTCACATGTTTAAATTGTTACTAATTTGACCTATATCAATAATACAAAGTAAATTGTACAGATTGTAAGACAGCCGAGAATGGTGTTGACCAGATATTCATATTAACAACTGATCGAAAATCACATTTGGCAACTACAACATTTTACAATGTTCTTCAAAATGAATTGAGAAGATAAGTGTGTCAGAAATGTTATGTACGGTACTCCATGCATGAATGTAAAGGGCATATTACATTTTCATTGGTGTTCTGAAATTTTCTCTCAACATTTTCAATGTAATTAAAGTTATAACACCGTTTCTTAAACCATCCTTATCGTTGTAGTCAAATCATGGTTAAATTTGAGTTTAAGTTGGTCTGAATGAAAACACTTTTTCGTGCATGTGTTCTACCATCACAGCTAGTATTATTCCTTACAAAAAACAATTGTAACTTTGAAGGGAGACAACCGTTCTTGGTACTTTCACGAAGTGGGTGCTTAAAATGAATTAATGTCTATGGGGCAGCAGAATGTTGAATGCTGCTGATAAAATATATTTTATTTCTGTGTCACAAAACCGCGTCAAAAATAGAAATGTACTTGGTAGAGTCCAAAACAATCCTCAATTTTATCCTCGAAACATCTAAATGACATAACATGAATACCGTTGTGAACGTTCTTCAGCTGTAAACACCAGTTTTCGTTATTTACCAATTTTGCTGTCACTTTTGACATAAAATACGATACCCCGGCGTTGTGGTAATTGTATGGTGCCACTCGTTGACTGTTAATGATATAGGTAACACAAACATAAATGTATATATTGGTAATTCGCATATTAAAATAGATTTTTCTTATTCGGTTGTAACGTGTAACTTCATATTTATCGAATTATTGAAAAATAGCAGGCGACTGATACGGATCTCATGTTTTCTGGAGAATTCTACTTATATCACGACTCGGTACGATTGAAAAAGGAATATTCCTTGATCAGTAGTTATGAAAACATATTTCTTAATACATGTATACCATCATTATCTCTATATGTCACACCATCGTTAACATAGTTATGACCAGTTGGTTTGAAAGAAGACATTTATTTTCTTTCACAACTAAAGTATGTTACATAATCGCAGCTAGTATTATTCGTAAAATACAATTGTGACTTGTTAACGACTTCCAACGTCAGATTTTAACCTTGTAGTTGGTTTTCATCATGAATATATGTATATTATTGTCGCATTCGACTTTTTATCTTTTTAAGGGTCGTACCTATCAATATTTACCACTGATTGTGCACATTAGAATTTGATAATGTTAAATATTAAATTGCTTTGACTATTCGCCGATTGACATACCTGACGCCCATATCATAGTATTCAGTGCTGATATGTTAAACGGATTTTTTTAATCTATTACTTTTATGCAAAGACAGCTTGGTATGGATAGTCACAATATGAGCCTCTTCATGAAAATAAAACTTTAGTCTAATATCTTTAAACTTACAACCAACCAAAACAATTCACAGTTCAAATGCGATAATGATAATATTTATGTTTGTTCTTTGTGAACTTTCATTTTATATATTTTATGCTATAGAATATATCACTTAGTAGGGCATCATTTGGCAGTAACATTTGTTGTGTCAGGTTTGAAGAAGAAGTTTTTGAGAATATTCTTTTTTTAGAATCGGATAATTTAAACATTCAAAATTATTCCCAAATGTAATAGAAAGTATATGTTAACTAGTTATTATATGACGAGCAGTGAAATACTAGGATTTATCAGTGAAATAAACTGGCTATCAAGCTACAGTGAAAATAACTTATATTTTCACTACGAACGGTGACTGATATAATTTGACGTCATAAAACAATGGTCGCGCAGCGATTTGGCTTATGACGTCACAGTGTTACTGTGGTGACGGGCTGTTCCTTGTAGAAAAGTTATATAAATATATAAAATATATAAAATTTAACATTTCTACCTCCCTCGATGAGATAAACATGGTATTAGTCAAGAAAAGACATATATCCTCCATATATTTTTTTAGATATTATATTCATTAATATTAGCCACTACCGGTAAAAAATTTAAAATGATTAAATGGTGAATGTTTCATACTATACTGTATAGTTCGTATATCAATGTGTCGAAATAGTTTCAAAAACTCAATAATATATCTTCAGAAAATATAGCCAAATATGGCTTTGTATTATTTGTAACTTAACTCTTTCAAAAGTGGTTTACTAACATCACTGCCTGCATCACGCGTACACACGCGTGACAGAATAAGATTGCTTATGGTGGTATTCATAACGATATGTGAAGATATGTGACTCTTTTTAATCGTAAATAATTGTCAATCGAGAAGGAAAATGACATCCTCATCTGACAAGCATATTTGAGGAATATTTATATTACCTACTACATATTGTTCTGTTCTGGCAGCTATTGAAAAAATATATCATCCAGTGAAGCCGTCAGGTGCTACATAAACCCAACGGAGTGAGGTATCTTGTTTCATTTGAAATTGATTGATGCACTCTATGAGGGCTGTCATTCAAAGTACATATTATATTTATATGAATTTGATATAATGTATTATGTATAATGTATAATGATGCTGAGCTAACGATATCATGTTCCTGATTTGAAATACAAAATATGACATAAAACAAATATGTATACCTCTTCAAGTCTATGTGAAAGCGAATGGTTCAATATATCAAGTGAATTACATATAGCCTGAATATATCATAGTTAAAGCCTCGATAATATTTTGATATAACTGTTAAATTTATAACGATTAATTGAAAGTCAAGTAAAATTTGAATTCACCATGTATCTGAATCAAATTCCTTACCAATTTATAGAAAGCGTATCTGTCACAATGAATGAGTACCATATAATTATATTTACCTCTATCCGGAAATAACCATATATTAGAAATTGTATAGTATTTAAATTATCAAAGAATGTATTAAAACACAAAAGTCTGATTTTTTAACAAGTTTACTGTTTTTTTCTTATTCACAAGTACATGTATTTCAACAGGACATTTGAATTATAATACCTTTTTTGTATTAAAGCCAAGATTGATGATGATTATGATTTGGTTATTTTTTTCTTTGATTTTCAATCAAATACAGAAGCCTTATATAAGTATCTTAAGCTTAATCAATAATCATCCCACTATATTTGACGCAGAAATGTTGAATCCATATTATTATCTGTGGGTTTGAACACTCCAGTTATTTACATGGATCGCAGTTGGCAACACATCAATCATAAGATAAACGGTAAACTAAATAACAATTAAAGCTGAAGACAATAGAAATAAGCTAAGACCATTAACTGAATTTTCATTAAGAAATGCTATTAACTTTATATAAAACAAACTGCCAAACTTTAAAAACTATGCACAGATCTGGGCATAATACTTGCAACTGAAATTTTCAGCACACATTAAGGAGAACATCACAAGAACATCATCATATTTGTTAAGGAATAATATCAGCTGTGATTATGTAAGTACATGTGTGTATGTTTAACAGTTTAAGAAACGTTTTATAACTTTGATAAGGAAATATGTGTATGTTCTCAGATACAATGATCTCCGTTAGTGTGTGAGTATTGATATAATTGTAATACTGAACAAATTATAGCACAAGTTTAACGCACCTTACTTTGTGTAGATGCATTTATTGATGCATGATGTTTAACACAACGGGAAGTAATAATAATACATAATAAGACATAATCCTAAATCACTGATACCTAGAAAACAAATAACATTTTTTTTAAATCAGCCAATGTATAATTGCAAGTGCATCAGCCCAATGCTATAAATATCCTCAGCAATATGAAAGCAACGACACCCTTGCTGGCTATAATTAAAATGTTCCGTGGCAATGCCTGTTCCTGAAACTCGAGGGACAAGTATCAGCAATGAAATATGACAGTGGGGATATTCATAAAATGGATTGAAGTCTACACAGAGCTATAAGACTATTTATCCTTTGATCTATTTCGATTGACCTAGGTCGTCCATTGTTGATTTATATCATTGTTAAAATAGGAATATGCTTCCGAGTTGAGAAACACTGCTGTGATAATATGACCATATCTGATACTTATAAGAGATTTTAACATCCCTGTTGATAGGATTATTCTAAACTTTTTTGTCATAGTATAAAGGTTTTCAGCATAAAAGTAGATGGCTCATCCTTAATACTAATTTACTTATAAGGGTCCAAGATCAGGCCCCACAAATGTATCCTGTAAAGTTCTAAACACCATTTTGTGTTATACACATATGTTGCTGTCCTTTCGGACAAAGAAAAGATAACCCGAGGTTGTGGGTATGGCCCCTCGCTGACTGTTGATGCCAGGAATATAACAATGTTGGTGTTAACATAACTACACCTAAATAGATAATCTCACCCAGGTGTCTTCTGATATCAAATATATCAACCCGAGTTGATAAAAGTTGCAATTATACCTTGTCGAGGATATTTAAACTTTTATCAACGTGTGTTGATATATTTGATATCAGAAGACACATGGATATCTTCTTTTACTTCCAATGCGGTGTTGTCATAGCACTGTGACGTCATCATGTTAATGACGTTATATCATTGTGATGTCATTACTCATTACTCAATGGTGTAAACTCAATGTAAAGAATAATCATATGCATCATATACTTATGTCGCTGATGTGTATAACTACACCATTTCACATTTCATCGCATACAATAGCATGCATATATGTGCCCTGTAGTCACATTGACGTGAACTGTCAATCATAAAATTAGTAAAATGTCTGAGATGTCATTTTGATAGTACACTGCTGAATATTACTTTTTACTGTCCTCTTTTTTTTCTCTGACCAGAAACTAGGGCTTAGTTTCTGTTTCGTACTGAACATATAGTTCGCTTTATCTGGTTTGTGCAAATGGTTTTATTGATGTGACCCTACAATTTGTAATTCTTATATTACTGAAATGTTATTTCATATAATTTCAAATATATTATTTCAATTTAAGTATTATTGAATGCCTCATTACATGAAAAGTTTATTATCATCATCAGTTATGCTGTTCAAAGTAGGCCAAACTGCAAATCACCTTAAAACATCAGAGTTGGTTTATATATTGTGAATGTTGTGAATATGTGTATCTCATTCCGGTCAACGTTCATACTGCTAATGGTTAATGTTAAAATTTATCAGGTTTTATCACTGTGTTACATCATTCATATTAGAACCTGACGGTATTAAATGTTTAACGAGTTGCCCATTGCTCTCGTCATGCTATTGGGTGATAAAACTTTAAAACGGATTAATGTCTTTGGTATCTACTATTTGAGTATAATCACAATTTGGGATGGATCAACACACCATGACACCATTCATTAGGAAGGACTTTTTTTTATATATACGTTATCATAGTAAACAAATTAAAATGCTTGATAACTGTGTAAGAAGCTACATCGAAACGTCGCACCCCCTGCAGTTAAGAAGTTGTATATCCATAAAACTCGTTCTCCTTCCTTTGCACTCGACTGTGTTTGTCAGGCTTGAGGTAGATATGATTGGGAATATTCATATTTACAATTGGATAACGTGTGACGATTTGAATACACAGTTACAATTATTCTCAATGGAAGAGAAGTGTGTCAATATATTATCACTTTATCATTTTTTTCAGACAAAAGGAATAAATACTCGTTTCAAACCATGATGGATTCGTTTCATGTTCTTTAATTCGCTGTAATGTGATAATAGTAAGACCTTTGATCCAAAACCTTTTGATGATCATTTAATATTTGCATAAATAGTTCTTTTGAAGACAGTTAATTCTGGAAAAGCCCCCATGATCATCATACTTGAATATAATGACTTATTGATTTTGCCTAAGATTCATAATTCAAAAATACTGTTATTGCACATTGAAGGAAAGAGCAAAACTTCAGCATTAAAGACTTCATACCTAATGACTTTGGTATAATTTGTAATAAAGAGCTCGCAATGAACAGAACATTAGTCCAACATTTTGTTTTTATTGAATGATAGTTTTTAATAGTTTATCATCATTTCTTATAATGTTTGACTTGCTTGTGAATCCTATGTCAACAATACAACAATTTGTTCTATATTTCCATCAAGGTCAGTCATATCTGATCATTATTGAGAGCAAAATATGTTAGAATTATCTGTTTCGATACCATATATGTATTATTATCATTACACCAAGTGATGCCAAACTTTCTTTACCCAGGAAGAACCTAACATTCACATGATGACTCATGTTGATATTCAACAAATGATTGACGTTTCTTACTAAAATACCAATGTGTGAACGATGCGATGTCACTTCCAGTTTGGTCTGACTCGAGAAAGCATTGTTTAATTATTACACATGAGCAGTTATGAAACGGAAAGGGGGTATTCATAGGACATAATATAAACTCATCATGTACCTTTTATGACGTATATCTCTTTTGGCTATGCTTTATTTTACATAACCTGTTACGGGTACCTTTTGCGAGATTTCACCTGTACAACAACAATGTTTTAAGTCTTCATTCCAGATGACCACAAATTATTAAAGTGATGCATACAGACCAGAGATTGTATTTTCCTGTACACAATTTTTAAACAATGTGATTTCCCATGAGATGTAGGAATTCAACTGGCTCCCAGAAGCTGATACATCAATACTGAAGCATATTAAAATAACATAGTTTCAAATGTTGATTGAAAACGAAAACATTGTTGTCAACTAGATCTGGGCGACCATTGTAAAAATTAATCATACCCTATTCACGAATGTGACTCTTACGACTGTTTCCATAATGAACATTATCTCTGAATAAAATATGTAATGATAAAATGTGTTAGAATGTGTTGGAATGTGTCAAATTGGAAACTATTAAACAGGTGTTCTAAAGGAGGGAAATCAAGTATTCGGCTACATAGCTCTAAATATATGAAGCAATAGAATGAAAGTTCTCGTGATAAAAAACAAAACATAATTTTGTATTTCATTAACCTTTAGGAATTCCTATAAATTCAATCAAGCTTTTCATGAAACTACATCTAATCATTTATCATCTGTTTTGAATATTGAGAATATATTTTTTGTTTTGAAACGACTACATAATTAATTTGCTGAATACAATATTGGGCAAAAACAATGAAAATGTAATATATGCCTGGCTTAAAGTCTTTTTCAAAAGTCTGATTACAGAATTCAAATGCCATATCCTTGCTTGGTTGCATTTATTTTATCAATACCATCATTTTTTAATTCATTGAAAAAATATAGTTTTTGCAAGGCTGATTGAGCCTTCCAAAATTAGCTTGAAGGCACCATTGTAACTAATTGCAGTCGCGTTTTATTTTAAAAAAAAAACAATCATGGGTAGTATTAATTCTGATAAAATACTTACAGAATAATGGCCTTCTATTACTTATTCATACATATTTGGAATGTTACAACAATAACCCAAATCCTTTCCGGTGTGATGTGGACACATTTGATTTGATACCAAGGTATCACTGAATTGATCATTTAACTATTACAGAGCCAATTCCTTTGTAGAAAATCAATCAGTTCAGTTGAGAAACATAGTATATTTAAACGTGTTTTCCATAGAAACATCCATATTTCACTGAAGACAATATTTCGGAGTTCTGCCTTGGCAACGTTTATAGCTGTCTAGAAAGCTGGCTCAAAAATCCAGACACATTTTTTTTATCTATCAATATCGCAAACGTTACTTGTTTCGTGCGTATTACACTGTTCTGTTTTGCATTAATCCAACAGTACACTTTTAAAAATATCCTTTCCTGTCTTTTAAAATTTAATTAGAATTATTTATGGTTGATACAAACAAGTTTAAATTATGGTACATGTATATATGTCTGTTTTCAGTATGACGTTGATAGATGTTAAATGCAGTTAATTTGATCACTTTCCAGAAAGCTGTTGCTAACATTGATATTCCGAATCATACTACTTGGAGATATTCTCTCGGGATAGTAACTATGAACAAATCAATAATAGTCAACAATTCTATCAATTCAGATAAACTGTCCATCACTGTCACTTAAATGAAAACTGCCAATTCTACAACTAATGAACCCTATACGAAGACATCTTCGATAAGGCATCATAGCTGATACCACTGCGTATGACTTGTCATTGTCCTACCGATACGGAAACTGTAATTTGTCAGTTATAATGTGGTCAATTAATTGATTTTAGTGAATATAATATTTGCTCCTATGATTCGATACATGATTTGGTTTAATGACTGCCAACCATTCTAAGCATTATAATTAGTTAAGTAGTATTCTGAACCATATATAACGCAGTGTATAACATTAATTAATCTATAGTTTTCATGTCAGCTACTTACTTAGGCTATGTGTGTATGTATGTATGGACGAAAATGATGGTAGTGTTCTCATAAAATATTAACGCCATTACTGTCTTTCCGCTGAACTGAATCCCAGGAATAATATTTGTTGTGGATATATACATGCGAACTCAAATCCATTACGTCTATGTTTGTCCTTCCACCGAAGATCTGTGTATAGACATTGTTATTAGCTAAGATAACTGTTCCTTATCAAATCCCCCTGGATAAAGACGAACCATGTATTCATAACGATCATGTAAATATTATGTCAAGGTCTGTCTATTTATGTAACCAAATCCCTCCCAACAAATAATGTAATATGTGTGCTCCTCTAAACGTATCAATAGTTGTTTATCTAATATCTAATATGTTTAATTTGAAGACAAGACGTCGGTATTTAATAAAATCAAAGTATCTGTAAATAATCAATATGATGCCTACTTATAGTATTCAATTATATACTCCATTCGAACGAATTATTAATAATATCAGTAACTAACAGTATGGAATCGAATTAAAATGTTACAAGTCAATTTTATGTTGTCATTGAACAACAATGAGATAGGTTTATCATCGTATTGGTGAAGTCTGTTCCCATATTATGTTCATCTATTGTAAGCATGTATCCTCTCATCAAAATGCAACTGCAATATTGAATGAAGCAAATGCACCTTATGTGTATTCCAATTTTCTTCTTATATTCCCACGTGACATATTCTTTAGGTTTGATAACATTGAATCGTTTCCTTATATAATATCTAAATGCATTTCCCTTGTATTTGCGTTCTTGCCTGTACAAATATCTTCAATGTAAATGAGTCAACAATGTATTTATGCAGTAGCGAATATCAAGGAATGAACCCATTTTCACAGACCTACGTTAAACAGAAATATACTTATATTATCCCTTAATATTTATAATATTGATTTTACTCAAAAGTCAATGTTAAATACAGTAAAATCCTCTTTGCATAATGCATCATGAATAATATGATTGTAATCTACAAAAAAAGGATGCATATAGAATCCTCTGGAGGGGAAATGTTGGAACTAATAAAGTTATGATTGAATATAATCATGGTAAATTTAATTTATTTTTAAAATCAAGACTTTAGAATTTCACTAATTCAGTTATTGGATTTCAAAGTAATACACGTACTTGACCTACAGATCATTTATTCCGATAATATATGATTTAGATGATTGCAATGGTATTTATTATTACATTCCATGCCATCCCACTTGTATTTTTTTCATTTTAATGATAATTTCTCACACTACAATCTGAAACTATTATTGTTGTATTATCTTAATTATTAATGTATTAACTACCATAGAACCTGTCATTCGTTATATAATTTACATGTTTCCGGATCAGAATGTGCTGCAGTCTTTCCAAATGACCTAGTTGTGCTTGAATAATGATATCAGTGCTTTTCAGTTACACTCAATGCCCAGAATCCTGCATAGCCTAAGGCATTCCACACACGTATCAATCAGGCGACATATTTGCACTTGTTTTATCTGATTTCCTTAAACACACATTCAAGTGTACAACTACAGTAATCAAACTGAGGTGTTGACGCGGTTGGTGACTTGTTTGGCTTGGGGCATTTTGATAATCAGCAACAAGACTGAGTCAGGAAAAACACACACTGAGTGTAAAGACTTTAAGATTTTAAGGAGTCGATGTAAAAAATTGTCATTTGACTGTTCTGACTTTCCAACGTACCAACAAGCTCACCAAGCGTTACTTAAACATAATATAGAATTAAAATGTTCATATAAGAAGTAGTTGTCAGAGGGTAAACAAATCGTCAATTCATTTTCCCAATTGGCCAAGGTTGTGTACACAACGTTTAAATTAAATATTTTAGTTCTTCAAAAGAATTCGAAATTGGTTTCAAACAGGTAGTCTCTGTTGTATCCCAGGTACACATCTATCACATCTTAAGATGGTATAGCTCTTAGGGCTCTCCAAACTGTGGAGAAATCGCTACCTCAAGTTGCGATATTCATTTGGACAAAAATGAGTTTGATGAAAAAAATGAATTGATGTAAAATCGGATGTTGATGAAAGAAAAGGATTTTGATGACAAAATAACTTTAGTGTAAAAACTGAAATTTATTACTTTCATCAACGTCTCATGTTTCATCATGTGTCCTATTTCAAATTAAAGCCTTATTTTCTCTTTCGAAATCGTTCATCAAAACATTTTTTTTTTCATGAAATTAGTTTTTTTTCTCATGTAATTTTTTACATCAAAGTCACTCTTTTCATTAAAGTTATTCTTTTAATTAAAGTATTTTTTTCATTAAAGTCATTTTACATCATATTCAGTTTTTTCATCAAATTTCGGTTTTTTCATCAAAGTCATGTAAGTAATTTTTAACTATGTTTTCTTCATAAAAGTAAGTTTTGTTTTCATCAAAGTCCTTTTTGTCATCAAATTTAGTTTGTTCATCAAATTCATTTTTTTCTTCATCAAAGTCAGTCTCAGAAAGGTACATGTATGCCAATATTTCAATACAACGATCAAAGGGAAACTTTCCATAGACTGATTGTAAGTGGTCCTTTTCATAACAAACCAGAATCTAATATGCAATCAACTTTTTTTTAAAGTCATGAACCAGTCAAGTGTAAAATTGATCAACAGCAATGTGTAAATCAAATGAAGACCAAAAAAACTGTTTAATCAGACTTGACAACATTGAACGGAGGCTATACTGACAGAATGATTAACGAATTGCAAAATACTCGTTGCCCAGTCTCGAATGAGGTATCGCACAAAACGTCAATAACAGTGTTTTGAAAACGTTTAATGGGAGCACAGGGGTCGATGTAGTGGTTCAGCATGCTGGCTTTCACGCTAAAGGCCCGGGTTCGAATCTCGTGGGAGACACCGACAATTTGTTGTTTGGTGTTTAATTCAGGATAGTAAATGTGATATTACCATCTTAAAATGGATAGAAGTTCTTTCATTTATGCAATCATGAGATATATTTAGATTGAGAAACATTAGTTTCCTTTGCTTCGGTAACAATGTTTTGACCTGTATTTGAAATACGTATCATCTGTTTCGTTTTAGTGGTATCACTATATGTGATGTGTAGCCATAACAAAGTGTATTTAGTTTTACAGGATACCGGCATGTATTGTTCCATTTAGTTTTAGTTGGAGAACAGAGTAAAAAGGGACCAGAAAATTAGTAAGTCTATGAACTAACATACACTAATGACAGCTTCAATATTGCCAAAACTATGATTATGATATCTTGTTTGAAAACAATTATTTTTTTTAATAATATGATTTGCCTGAAAACACGTGTTTACCCTTAGGTATTGCGAAGTACATGTATATATGAGAAAATAAAAATTTACACAGTGGCTTACATATATGACAGCTCACCCTTGCTTTAGCTACGAGCCACTAATGTAGAGTTATTTCCATATTATATCAGGGAACTTCTATTTTCATGAAGGATCCACAAAGCTGAGATTGCAAGACATGTATTTACTGTGTCGGGGTAGTAGTTCATTTATTTTCAAACGTTGCCAATTGTTTCTCAACCTGTCGAAATGTTACTAGATCAGAATATTTAAGTGAATCCCAGTTAAACATACAATCTCGAATACGAGATCACATTTACAATTAGTAAGTACTTAATCAAAGAAACTAAACTATTGTGCAAAACGAATGAAACTTACACCAATGCCAGATATCTTAATTCACATCATGTCACGAACATACTAAAACATGAACTTTTGAAACATCATTTTATCAGTCGTATTTAAATCGTTTAAACTAAGCAAGATAGGAGTCAGGTATGACCTTTTCGCAAAGTTTACGAACAATGATGTGTCAACGAATAAACTTTACAGAACGTAAATTACATGTATGTCCACATCAAGAATTACCTTAATTAATTAACTAATTCATTAACTAAATTTCAAATTATACTGTTGTGTATACCTGTGCTTAAAAATATATATGCATATCTAACACATTCGAAGAAGACTTCACTTAGCACCACTGTTTGATTCTGCAAAAATGTATACACAGTTTGAACATTCAATAGTAGCGAAAGCTTTTCTTATAGCAGCAAAGATCCCCTATCATGGAATTATTGGAGATATACATTGCAATTACACTAAATATATATCAACAATATCTGTAGTATAGCTGATTTTTATTTCAAATGGCATCATGTCATACAAATCTAGTGGAAGTGATAGTCAAAAAGAAATCAAATTATTCACTGAATGTCTACAATAACATTAAATGGAACAGTTTGTGCCATAGCTACAGTTTCATTAACTAAATAGCAAGCTGGCATATAGCTGCAAATGTGTATTCTATCTGTTCGGAAAGTCATAAAACTGTGATTGCCATTTGAGAAGAGGTATCTGTCTAGGGCGCATGTTTAATTGCTTTTTAACTACGTTTGCAGGATGTGAGCATAAGTAATGTCTACATCTTGAAAGAGAAAGTATTCAACAGTACCCTTGGGAAGGACATCAACATCGACGATAGACATTAGGGGATTTGATTCTTTGAATTTAAGAGGAATTGTTAAAGTGCACTGGGAAATGATTCCAAGACTATGATGGATCAATTTGAACATATTCTTTAACACATTCTTACAGAAAAAAAATATTGCATAATATTTCTTGTGCACAAAAAGCGACGCTCAAAGGCTTGCTCATGGCGCTGCAATTACAGTACAATTCAGAGCTGCGAGTGTATGTGTGTTCTGTGAGTTACAGAACTGAGTAAATATGTTTTAACCTAGCTTTGGAACAGTGTATACAATCCTGTACACTAGTACACCGGCATAACAGAAACATAGTTTTTTACAGACTACATGTATGTATTACGAAGTTACGGATATCAGATGTAAGTATTAAATATATATATATATATATATATATATATATATATATATATATATATATATATACATATATACATATATCTAGATGAAAGAAGCATGTGCATATGCTTATCCTTCAATGTTTGAATTTTCGTTGAGATTTTCAGTTGTGTACAAACATTTTTTTTATTGCAAACCTTTGTGAATGACAGTAATCCAGTAAAACGTTAACCTCATCAGGTGTGGTCCGTCCGCCCATGCGTCCATAAACATGATATAGAAATGTTGCCTCTAAATGTTATACGACAGATGGGGGGTTATCAATTGTAGATTTGTGTGGCCCATAGTAAGGGACACCGTGGCTTTGTTCCATGCAATCTAGGAATCGTCACGATCTGCAGATTGTTCGAACAGTCTAGGAATGTTTCAAAAACCAATTTATTAATATAATTGTTAATAGTCTTTATATTGTTTACTGTACAAGTATTATTCTATAGACGCATTATCTCTTCAAGAACAGTATTAAAATCACTAGTGAAATCCACACATTTTGATTCAATCGTTTAAGACAAGACATCTCTTGTAGTAAACTACCATTAGTTATAAAACGGCAAGTATTCTCATCATTAAATAATCTATCAATAAAGCAATTTAACTAGAGAGAAATCAAGAGAGGAAAATAGATGGGAAAATAGCCGCTCTAAGAGACTCTGCATTATCAGGCCTAATATAAGTCATAGAAATATTACTTCCATGCAAGAAATTATATTTCAAATTACCAAGTACATTAACAATTACCCTACATAAGAAGCAGTGTGGAGGAATGATTGATGGGAGAGGAGTAAATGTCAATCATGTTTGTAAGGCTGGATATTCATATTGCGATAAATTGCAATATACAGCACACATATTGCAATAATACTGCGATATATTGGATGACTTCTACATTGAGCTTTTATACATCGTTATGCGATTTAAACATGAAATATTTGATAAAATGCCTTTCAGATCTTACAAATTAAACTATATACAACAAGTTGTTAAGGTAACTATGTAAGCAAATTCTAATGATATTTACATAAAAAAAATGTCTCCCATCATTTGTCCAACACATATTCCTGGACATCAAACATTTTTTGGAGAAATAAACCATGTGTTTGTGCCTAAAAGCAAGATTTTAAACTTAATTTTACTTGAAATGCATTGGTGCGATATTGTGCGATATCACAAATCATATTGCAATTATTGCAATACACACTTTGTACCAATATATACCGGTATATCGATAATATTGCACAGCCCTACATGTTTGGCACATCACGTGTCCATGTGTGATTGTTTGCCTTTTCTTAATAAACATGCAAGAAGCAAATCATGTTCAAATCTTTTCAGCATATCATACCTTCTTTCTTCGTGCAGAGACTATATAAATGCATCCCTTGTGCGACATCCATCTTTTTCAGGAAAAAAATAAGATTTGAAATACAAACGCAGGTTTCAGTCTCTTTTAGCTTCTTACGGTTTTCAAGTAATTTTACGCCTTTGGAATAACCATGAAACCTAGATAGCAGTGGTGTTCTTTAATACTTCTTCATATAAGGACCATATTAACACCATTACAATAACGAATCAACTATCAGCACCTACCTTGACCTACAATAGATATTAGTTAATTGTATAGCTCTGTACACAAATTTAATATCAACGTCTCGTCATGAATAACGTCCACTGTCATAGTTTAATGTAGATTCTACTCCCTTGATGCTTCAAGAACACGCATTACCACGAAACCGTTTGATTATAGCCATCGAGGTGTCATTGCTTTGATTGTAGAGAAGATTTATTTCATGGGGCCGATGGCCCTATATATAAAGATCTAGGCACGGACTGTAATTGTTGGTATGTTGTACACATTCATGTTACAACAGAACGTTTGGTGGTCTTCTAAAGGAAGCTATGTTGTAAATTATTATCAAATGAGGAGAGGAATGTCATACCTCATCTGAAATAGTAAACTCCTGAGAAGCATATAAAACGAATACTAAGTTTACCTTGTTAATATCGTTCTGTAAACACTGCAAAATATTTCATACAATTTTATCTGACTTGTCAGACATCAAATTTGATTTACTTTTGATGTAATTTTGACACATGCAAATGTCTTGTATAACACTGTCACTGTATACATTTTATTAAATATGAAAGTTTGCTGTTGTAACATTAAGCTTCAGTTTCATTATAGTACATAGAAACAGAACGTGAAAACTAGCTGTAGTGCTGATAAAATAAAGGACAGACTATTGTGTTCTACATGTCCTGCAACCAAATACGAATATCTTATTGTATTTGATCTATAATTTGTTTACAATTTATCTCTCATACACGATGATTAAAATGAAAGGAAGACGGGGACAGTTCCTGTGTGTACATCATTATCCAAACATAGTCAAGCAACTACCAATTTCTTTGCGATTCAGCGTGAGAATCCAATCTTCTTGAGATGATTATTGATCAAATCACTATCTATTCCGGGAAGTTTTCACTGGGTAAGACAGAAAGTACATTGAGAACAAAGGGATACGTGCTAGCTCCTTGAAGTTCTTGATAAGTCCAAATCATCATCAAGTACCCATCAAACATATTACGGTTTTTATAAGCTATACATTTGGTTGTGTTTTACAGCTAACTGGAATAGATCCTACAAGGACTTGTCGATGCATATCACTTGACAGCACATGTTTTAGGAAGGAGTTTATGATCACTACCCACAGCAAGCAAAAAGGACAATTTAATTAAATACGTGTGAATTAACAATTAACATTAGATAACACTACAATAATTTCATTACATGCCGCTGATTTTCTAAAATAATGAAAAGTCATGTTGTTAAATGATAGATATTTCGAACTGCATTGTTACTTTCGCGAAACGGGTCGGGTTGATCACTTTCAGAATTAGTATCTAACTTGTTTATTTGGTGTAATTTTAACTCTTTGAAAACCACGATCATAAATGTTAGCTTGGAAGAATTATCGCATTCACAATCGTTGCTTGGCAACAAGTGTATTATTGCGCTTTGGACAAGGTCAACTGATCACCCTGTTAACAAATTATACCGTCTTAGATTTTTCCCAGTAACCAACCAGATGCAGCTATTTCTCCAAGAAATGCAGTTTCATCCATAATAATAATAGTAATAAATCGTATGTATCTCTCTTATATAACAAGTTGTTTCTTGTCTGCTTGTATTTCTTGTATAAATATTTAAGAACATTATCCTTTCCCCATATATATTAATGTTTCTGGACGTCATGCTTATAACATCACATTGAGTATAACGCCTGTCACTGCTGTAGGAGATGTTTTTGTTTTCCCAAATTTTGCCTTAAACAACAATGTTAATCATCAGAACTCTTAGGATGGCAATAGTGAAATATCACACTTTGTTTTTCTACAATATACAGTTTATTTGAATGCCATTTTAAGTGATATAATATATTTGTCCTACTAGATATATTATGTCTGTAGAACAAATCGTGCTGCCTGCCTCACACAAACCACAAGGAGATAACATTGATTTCTGTGTACTCAATTAGCACCCAATGAAGGATTCACAGACTAAGTCTATTTGTCTTGCCGAGGGAAGAGCTTGCGGGAATAATTGAGTCATCTGCTTTCTAATAATGTCTTAGGACAATATCGTCAAGCCTGTGAAGAGATGCATCTAGAATCATATCTAGTTATGATCTGTGTACCGTAACACCTGGGAATTATGTTGATCTTGTTGATGTTTCACATGTTCTTACCATTGTATCATGTTTCACAAAACTAATTAATACGTCATATTAAGGAGGTGAGATATTGCCTAAAGCCTTATATCCTGGACCTAGAGGTCCTAAGCCTTATATCCTGGACCTTGAGGTCCTAGGTACAATGAAACTGTGTGAAATAATCATCCAACATATACTTTCTACATGATTTATTAGCTTCAACTGACACTCGCCGTTTTGATGTATAGTAGCCACATCTGTACGACGTCTTTGACTGACATTAAGAGGTGGAATATATAAGAAAACAAGTTTTCCTGATAACAACTGCTGTACATGTATTGTGTAGATACGCGACATTTGGATTATGTGCTCACTCATTCATTACATTCGACCTGACTCCGAAACGTCGTCTATCTACACATTATAGAAGTTGGTATCCCGATATAAGTGAAATATTCTTCAAAGGGATGTATAATTAAAATCACTTCACCTCTACTTCATGTTTATGTGTGTTTTTGAGTATATTATTTTGTTCATTCATACAGACTTTTGGCTGCAATTACTGAATGACGAACTTTTCTATGTATGCTGTAGGAAAAACATTAAATGTCATATTCCAACTCTTCATATTTGAATCCCCAACGCCATTTACCAAAACTCGTTTGTCAAATGGTTTTGCTTTCAAATGTCATACTGAGTAATGTAACACACTACCAGAGAATGATTTACATATGGATTCAGATGCATGAAATCGATACGATTTGAGCTGTAGGGAAAATTACTTTTAACTGTCTTTGTTTCATGTCAAATTACTTTTGTTCTGAGAAGAATGGAGATCCAATGCAAATAATGTTTTGTAGCTTTTGTGAAAGAATTGTGGTTATTGATAACAGAAAATGATGGAAAACAGTTGCTTTAAATTAAGTTCTATCAAATTTTGAATGCAAAATAACAAAACCGATGCAGCTGAAATTCAGCATTTCACAAAAACTGTTTATGGAATGTAAATGCACGTACACAGAATGATAGCGCAGTAAACTAAGACAGGTGTTTGAAATGTTCACAAAACAATGTAAACAAGTGAAGAAAGTTGTATTTGATTCAAAGAGATGTTGTAATGGCTGAAATAATGAATTCGATGTTTCTGTAAAGAGTGATGCGAAGTATCATAATTAATCCTTAATTTATAAAATATTGGGCATGAAACACCAAATCACTGTTATGAATCGCATTAGTTTTGTATTACGTTTCTCCACATAAAATACAACTATCTTTAGAGAGTGATGCAGCCGACAAATAGTTTCAAAAACACAATTAATGACTTACTAAGAACAAACGGACAGTGCTGTCTCTCTCCCTCAAAAACTTGAACGCCTTCGCCTCAAATTCACAGTGTAATTTTTCTCCTTAACACAATTCCAAAGTGTCACTTTCGATTACTTTGTGATAGTTTTACAAACTTCAATGCGTTTTATTTTAGTGTAGTCAGCAAATGCAATACCATAAAGATGCCACATGCATGCTTCAATTAATTAGTTGTCGCTTGCATTTGGCTCCAAACACCGAATGTTCTTATACCTTAATAAAACCAGACATGCAATGACTGAACTCTCATTTGACTTTGGAAGTTGATACAAGTGGAAAATGGTGAAAGGGAGAGAAAGAGGATAATACGTATAAGATAATTTTAATATTTCATGAATTGTCTTAATAAATACTTACTTACTAGAATTTAAATTACAAATTAAACATCGTTAATCATGTGTTACTATTCGTGTATGACTTAAATGTAATCCATGGAGTCATAATTACATAAAATGACATGCAACTAAACTAGAAATAGAGGAGATCTCCACATATAATATCTCAAATACAAAACAAATCTTGTAAAGAAACAAATGTAAAAGATAATATTTTAATTATTTAATTTTAAATTGTATGATCTTACCTTTTAACCAAGACAGAGGTTATATTTCTACCTTGAAGTACTACATACAAAGTAAATATAATGGTGTTTGTAGAAAGCAACACCAGTATAAGAATTTCGCTTTAACCAGTGCATCAGTTAAATTCATGTAGGCTGTAAGATAAAATGAAGTAGAATTTTGAGTAGACTTTTAGATAAACATCAAACTGGATGTTGTGTGAATGAAAACTTCAAATCAATAATAAAGGTCACAATTATTTATTTCATTGTAACTACCCTGACCTAAGGGTAACACAAAGGAGGCGCTAACACAAAATCCTTTGAGAGTTTGTTTGTTGATTACAACAAAGTCAAATAATGCCTTTTTTTTTATTCAATTCAACTATCAAAAATTATAGCCATATATCAAAACAGTTCACAAGTACCTCAATTTGTATTTTCCTCTTCTGACTGGAAAGCCTTAACGGCGTATTAGCACGCCGTTCTTGCTGAAATAAAGTTCTCTCACAAACAGGTAAAGTGTTACCAATGGCTATATAATAATACTCCTGAATCAATAAAATGAGTTCTAAATTGAATGTACATGGTTCGGTTAAACCATACGAGTCCATTTCTCATTGAGCAGTCATTTTCAGGCGTTCACATTACAATGTCAGTTTGAAGGTAGTCCAATTGATCTGACTAATGTACACGTGTAGTGATAACTAAACACTCAGAGTAGAGAAATATGGAAAAATGGAATATATACTGACGAGCAAAAGAAAGTATACATTGGTATTTTTTAAATATTTCCCTGGGAAATGCAGAAACTGACTGGTTTGAAGTGATGTAAATTTGTTATGTTCCTGGCCTAAGATCATATCGCCAGAACTCCGCGGAAAACAGGTTGTTCTCCGTGGGCTTCGTGCATCATGCTGAAATGTACAAGTCAGCTGATTTTCGTTTGACAGGGTCGTTTTAGACAGCATTATAGATTCGTTGCTTGCAGTGAGAGGACGCGAGTCTTCTCCTGCTTACAGATAATAGATCTTTACAGTTTATTTGTTATTTGATTTCACAGTTACATTTACAGATATAATGAATCGAACCGATTGATTTTGACTATTGCTCTTTGAGCATATTTACAGAACAGACATGTAATTTCGGGGAAATTTGTAAATATTGTACATACTTTTTTGTTATATAAATTTGGGATTGACAAATACAGTTTTATGTTTTATTTTGGGTTATCGTCGCCCCAAAATTGGTAGCAGAGCGTGGTTTATTTAATTGATTGGTGGATTATTCACTACCTTTGGTTACAGTGAAATATATAGTTTGACGTGACAGGTCGCAGTTATGTACTTGAATCATCTTCATGGTGATACATTTCACATAGTCACATAGTTAGACTCGTCAACTGACTAGTTACTAGTTTGCAATATGTCTCAAGCAGACAATCGGCACGATAATGCTGCACTTCTCACTGACTTTGCACAACAAATACTTAAACTGAGGAGGCAAAAAACAAATGCTAAATCAGTATTTACCAAAACAAAGAACAAGTTGTTTAAATTGATTGAAGCACATGACGTGCCGTCTAGAACAGAAGTACGTGATGGTATAGATCAGGTGAATACGGCTATGGCAGAAGCCATCAGCATCATGACAGATCTCACACTGGCATATTCCGTAGATAGGCAAAGTGAGAATGTGATTAAAACTGAGCAGGAAATGATAGAAATAGAACGGGAATCAAATGAAATCCTGGTAAATGCTCAAGAGTATCTTGACAATAGGTCAGATTCTAGAACTCACTCGAGTCGTAGTCAAAGGTCATCATTGAGTGGTCAGTCGCGCAGTGTTGCACCATCAGAGAGATCAGTTAAATCCGATTCCAAGGTATTACCAAACATATCGCAACGTCGCTCTTCAAAACAGCTTGATGATAGCATACAGTACGCAACTGGATTTAACATTCAAGCAGAAAATGCGCGTCAGGTATCAATAGCAAATGATATGTGGAAACATCTAAAACGAGTATCCATACCTGTATTTCATGGTGATGTTAGGCAATACCAGAGCTGGAAGGCAGCATTTATGAACTGCATTGATCAGGCACCAGCTACATCTGAATACAAACTGTTGCAGCTCAAGCAGTACTTATCTGGGGAAGCACTTAGCATCATTCAATGTCTAGGTCATAGTGCATCAGCATACGACATTGCTCTCGATCGTCTTGAGAGAAAGTATGGCGGCAGAAGACGCCAAGTCACTCTACAGTTAGAGGCAGTTAACAATCTTAAGCCAATTCGTCAGGGTTATGCTTCAGATATAGAAAAGTTTGCAGACATACTAGATGTCACTGTAGTCAATCTGCGAGATTCCGATACGTATGAAGAACTTGGAAATGGTTTGCTGTACATTACATTACTCAACAAAATGACAGAACCTTTAGTTGCACAATATCAACGCTGGCTGTATGAAATGCAACGGCGAGAATCTGTTGAATCATTGCGTGAATGGATTCTGTTAGAAGCAGAGTATCACAAAGTTGCTGCTGAGGCAGTTCATGGGGTTGCTTCTTGCAATAAGGGTAAACGTCCTGATAGGAAGGATTCGTGTATGTTTACTGGTGCTGAAGCACAGGTGAACAATCGGTCAGTTTATGCAGATACAATCTGTAAAGTGTGTCACGGTCAGCATGACCTATGGAAGTGTAAGGTGTTCAGGGGTTTGACTGTATCAGAGAGGTGGAACACAGCTAAACAGTCAAGAGTTTACTATCAGTTTGGAACCTCTGAACATGACCATTATCAAATTGGCATTCCTTGGAAAGAGGAAGACACTTCCTTACCAAACAATTATGATATGGCATTTCAGAGGTTGATTAGCACCGAGAAAAAGCTTGCTAAAGACCAAAACTTAGCACAAGCTTATGGTGATGTAATCACAAAGCACTTGCAGAAGGGTTATGTTAGGAAAGTAGAACCAGTAGAACAAGCAGACAGAGTTTGGTATCTTCCACATTTCCCAATTGTACGTCCTGATAGAGCTACAACCAAGGTACGCATCGTGTTTGATGCTTCTGCAAAATGCAGGAACATTTCACTTAATGATGTTATACATCCTGGGCCAAAACTTCACAGAGAATTGTTCGATGTTCTCCTTAGATTTAGAGAGAAGCCAGTTGCTCTAGTTTGTGACATCTCAGAGATGTTCTTACAAATCCACATCTCACCAGATGATAGGCCATTTCATAGATTTCTGTGGAGATCGATGAACACTCATTCACCTCCAGAAGTGTATGAGTTTAGCAGAGTTGTATTCGGCAACACGTCTTCACCCTTTTTGGCACAGTATGTCACACAGGAACATGCAAAGAGGCATCAATCAGATCTTCCAAAAGCTGCTGAAACTGTCCTAGAATCCACATACATGGATGACAGCATGGACTCTGTGGACACAGTTGATGATGGCATTGAGCTATACGATCCGCTAACTCAGCTTTGGTCTGGTGCATCCATGCATGCTCGCAAATGGCTTTCCAATAAGATCGAGGTTCTTGACAATATTCCAGAAGAAGATAGAGTTGCTGAAATCGATATCAGCAAAGGTCAGTTACCAACCATAAAAACGTTGGGAATGTCTTGGGTTGCTGATGAGGACATTTTCTGTTTCAAAACAGAATCACCGCCTACAGACATAACAACAAAGAGAAATGTCTTGAGACAGGTAGCCAAGTTGCTTGACCCACTAGGATTGTTGGGACCATATATCAAATCTGCAAAGATCATGTTGCAGGAAATGTGGCTGAAAGGTCATGATTGGGATGAAGAACTTCCACAGTATCTGAAAGACAAAGTATCTCATTGGTTAGAACAATGGCAAGAACTACGAAGCATTCAAATACCAAGATGCTTGCGATTTGAAGATGAAGTTTCAAATGTCACAATACATACCTTCGTGGATGCATCTGAAGATGCATATGGTGCAGTAATTTATGCTGTACATACTTACCTGAATAGAGACAAATCCAGTAGAATAGTTGCTGCTAAGAGTCGAGTCGCTCCTCTTAAAGCCTGCAGTATCCCGAGACTAGAGTTGATGGCAGCTGTCCTTGGTCTTCATCTTGTACATGTTTTGATCAGGGCTCTGAAAATAGAAATAGACAAAGTTACATGTTGGACTGATAGTATGAACGTTCTGCATTGGATAAAGAACAGCAGTAGAACTTTCAAACCGTTCGTTGCCAACAGAGTTGGTGAAATCCAAAGTTACTCCAATCCTTCACAGTGGAGACACATTCCAACGTCTCAGAATCCGGCAGATATCATCAGTAGAGGCATATCAGTTGCACAGCTTGAAGTGTCTACACTTTGGTTTGATGAGTCATGCGTAGACAAAAAGGAAAGAAAGGTTTCCAGTAGAACTTACACAACATCTGTTGTATCGGAACATAGTGATAGCTTATGGAATCTTGAACCTGCACGGTTTTCCAACTGGAGACATCTCGAACGCATCAATGCGTGGGTGATCCGCTTTGTGCATAACTGTTCAACAACAAAGAAGTTCAGAACTGTTGGTGAACTCACTTCAGAAGAACTAGAAGATGCTGAAGCACGAATTATAGTTCAGGCACAAAAGGAAGCATTTCCAGTAGAGTATAACATACTTAGCGGTATACCTGTATCTCCAAAGTTACCGGTTACATCAAAGCTTCTTCCTCTTCAACCTACTTTAGATGAGAATGGTCTCATTAGGATGAATGGTCGTTTGGTTGAAGCAGATTGTCTTCCTCACGAGACACGTTTTCCAATCATTCTTCCTCCCAAACACCAGGTTACTCAGTTGATAGTCAAACATTATCATGAAGAAGGAAATCATGTTCAAGGTACAAACCATACACTCTCGCGCTTATCAACCAAATATTGGATCATTTGTGCTCGAGAGGCTATCAAGGAGTGGCAAAAGGAATGCTCCAAGTGTAGAAAGCTCAAAGCAAAACCAGTTGTTCAAGTCATGGCACCGTTGCCAAGTCTCAGAGTAAAAGCATCAATGCGTGCATTTAGTCACATTGGGGTTGATTATGCTGGGCCATTCCTCACAGTTCAGGGTCGAGGAAAAGCTAAACGCAAACGCTATCTTTGTCTCTTCACTTGTTTAACAACACGGGCTGTACATTTGGAGATGTCATACAGTTTAGACACAGATGCATTTCTCAATGCCTTCTACAGGATGGTTAATAGAAGGGGTCTACCAGATGATGTCATATCAGACAATGGTACGAATTTTGTTGGCGCTGTAAAAGAACTGAAACAGCTTCTTGATGTTCTTGATAAAGACAGTATTCAGAGGTCTTTGGCTAACAGAGGCATAAAATGGCATTTCAATCCTCCAAGTGCACCACATTTTGGAGGTGTCTTTGAAACTGTGATAAAAGCAGCAAAACGTGCTATATATGCCATTTTGAGCACCAGTGATGTTTCTGATGAGGAACTATTGACAGCATTTACAGGTGCAGAAGCTCTGATAAATTCCAGACCGTTAACATATCAGAGTGATCATCCTCTAGACCTTAGCCCATTGACTCCGAATCACTTTATTCATGGACAAGTAGGTGGATTGTTCGCTCCAGACAGTGTAGATGAAACGGATTTCAACCCACGGAAACGATGGCGTCGCATCCAGGAGTTGATACGTCATGTCTGGAAACGGTGGATGCGCGAGTGGTTGCCTACACTTAATACAAGGAAGAAGTGGCAAGTGACTGGGAAAGACTTATGCATAAATGACATAGTCTTGGTCATATCTCCGGACACTCCTCGTGGACAGTGGAAACTTGGGAAGGTGATGCACACTTATCCAGGACGAGATGGACACATCCGCGTCGTAGATGTCAAGGTCGGAAACTCCATCTTCAAAAGGCCTGCAAACAAAATCTGCCCATTGGAGTGGTCGACAACAGAGAACACAGATGAAGAAACAGATTCCTGCGGAGATCTTGATGATTCGCACAGACAGTAGACATTTTTGTGAACGTTTGACGCTGTGGACATTTGATGGACAGTTGACATATTTGTGGACAATTTGTGGACATTTTTGTGGACTTTGACATTTTTGTGGACATATTTGTGGACGTTTTTGTGGACATTTGACCATTTTTGTGAAATATATCATGTTTGACAATTGACATTGAATATGTATAAAACAGATAATGGACTGATTGTTGTGGACAATATTATAGACTGTTGACAGTTGTTTTGTTCTGATTTTATATTGTTGATATTGCAATTTACAGATGACAGGTGGACATTCGAATTGACGATTGTGGACTTTGATTTATATTTCAGCTTGACATTTGTTGATAAATGTATTCCTTTTCAGCTTGAATAGACTGATTGAAAGACTGATTGATTGTCATGTATGTGAATCATGAACTCAAATTGACAGTGGAAAGTGAATTTTTGAATTTCTATTTCAGTATTATTTCATGTTTTGAGAGTATATTTATGTTTGAATGAAAATAATTTATTTCAGATTTTTGACATGGTAATGTCAAGGAGAGGGGCATGGTTTGAAGTGATGTAAATTTGTTATGTTCCTGGCCTAAGATCATATCGCCAGAACTCCGCGGAAAACAGGTTGTTCTCCGTGGGCTTCGTGCATCATGCTGAAATGTACAAGTCAGCTGATTTTCGTTTGACAGGGTCGTTTTAGACAGCATTATAGATTCGTTGCTTGCAGTGAGAGGACGCGAGTCTTCTCCTGCTTACAGATAATAGATCTTTACAGTTTATTTGTTATTTGATTTCACAGTTACATTTACAGATATAATGAATTGAACAGATTGATTTTGACTATTGCTCTTTGAGCATATTTACAGAACAGACATGTAATTTCGGGAAAATTTGTAAATATTGTACATACTTTTTTGTTATATAAATTTGGGATTGACAAATACAGTTTTATGTTTTATTTTGGGTTATCGTCGCCCCACTGACTTAGAAACGAACACAAAATGTTCGCTCAAACACAGCCTTTGTGTTCCGACACATGAACGCATGAACTTTGGAAAATGTTGACTTTAATCCAAGTTTCACGAGAATCATTGTTTATTGCAACAGCACGGGAAATGATGCACCAACTGTATAAAAATCGATGCATGCCTTTCTTTATCATCATAGCGAACAGAAACACACCAGATGGCCAGATTAACTTCAGTAGAACGTGAGCGAGCAGTAGGAATGAGTCTAATGGGGGCCACACAAGCCACATTAGCAAGAACCTTTGGCTGCACTCGCCTGACAATCAAAAGGTTGCTTGACCGGTATAATCGTACTGGCCAAACTGTCGACAGGCCCCGTAGTGGTCGTCCCCGTGTTACAACTGCTGCAGAGGATAGGCACATCCGTTTACGTCATCTCCGGAACAGATTCCTATCTGTGACGTCATCGGCCGTGACGTCATTAAATCACACGATCAGTAGGTTCACAGTCACAAGACGACTTCGTTCATATGGCATCCGAGCCTACAGACCCCTCCGCGGGATAGCCCTGAGCCGCCAACATCGAATCAACAGATTGCGTTGGTGCCGGACTGTGAGGCGTTGGCAGGTACGGCAATGGCAACGAGTGCTATTTTCAGACGAAAGCCGATTCAACTTGTTCAATGCAGATGGTAGGGTACGAGTTTATCGTCTTCGGAATGAACGATATGCTGCGGCAACCATACAACAAGTTCATCCACATGGTGGTGGCAGTCTAATGGTATGGGGTGGTATTTGTTCGCCCTGAAGACACCATTGGTGGTTATAAGAGGCAACCTGAATGCTGCAGCATACATGGATCAAGTTCTGCAACCGGTGGTGATTCCATTCCTATGGGCACAGCCACAGGGCATCATCTTTCAGCATGACAATGCGAGGCCCCATACAGCCCGATTGACTCAGGATTTTTTGAGAACACAGAATGTTCATGTTTTGCCTTGGCCTGCATGCTCCCCTGACTTGTCGCCAATAGAGCATCTTTGGGACGTTCTTGGAAGACAAATTTGCGCAAGGCAACGAGCACCAGTAAATTTGCAACAATTGGAACAAGCCTTACTTGAAGAATGGCAGAACATTCCGGCTCGAACCATCAGACGCTTGACATTTTCCATGAGACGGCGCGCACAAGCATGTATTGACGCCTATGGAGGTCATACACGATATTGATTTCAATTTGGATAAAAACTGGATGTGTAAACTGACTTTTGAGAAAATGCTGAAACACTGTAACGCAACATTTAACACCCCCTACTCTATTGTCATGAGAGTACGATCCCCAACTGGCTTTAAAGTTCATGTTCGCTTCGTGTTATCATTGAAAATTGAATGTACTTCAAAATAAATGTGATTTAATTGAAATCGGACCATTAGTTATTATTTTATTGTCAATTAAACATGATGTATACTTTCTTTTGCTCGTCAGTATAGTTTATATATGATTGAATGGTCAACCATATTTCTGTCAAAATCGCATCGAGTTGAAGAGTTCCACTAAATTGTTGCTTTATACACAAAAATATTTTTCCATTTCAGTAATAGTCTTCTATGGATACGACTTATTCTCTAACCTTTAACATCAAACGAAACAGTATATTTTATTAATGTTAATAATCAATGGCATATTTGAGAAAGATGATAAGTAAAAAACGTGCTACAAAGCCTTGAACATGGTTTAACTGTTGTACATATGGACCTTGGGAATAAATACATTACAAATATGTAGATCTATCACATTTAGCAATTACATAATGGTTAAATGGATAATGTGCAAAAAGAACAGCATGAAACCCGTTTATTGAAATAATACATTTAAAATTCATAGCCACGTTCTAATTTCTGTAATTATATTAACATTTAATGTATGACCAGACGATCTAGTTCCCCTTTGAAAACTTAAAACTCAGAAGAAATATGTAATACCAAACTGAAGGTGAAAATGCTGAAGATTAATCTAGTGAGGTATTCGTGACGCATTTAGCTGATGAAATACAACTTCCTGGTTGATTTGATAAATCGATGTTATGGCAAAACAAGAGTTGTTTTCCTTCATTTAAACTGCTGTATTTATGAATCTATCACATGAACTTGTTGGAAATGTTATGTGGGAATAAACATATTTCAAAATGTCTAAGTTCACATTAAGAAAACGAAATGTGAGGAGAAATTAACACGTGCACACATATTAGATTTCCTATTGCTGCAACAATAAATTTACAATTCATTGCACATTTCCTGTTGTCTATTTCCTGTTGAATCTCACTTTAATTCAAAAACGTGTTTGTTGTAGAATGATCAATAGACATTCAGCGTGTTAAGTCAATGTTTTTTCTGACGTAAATGCTTCATAAATTGTTCTACAGTGACGTGTATCTCAAACATATTCCTTCATTGCATGGTAAATGCCATTTCTGCTTGATGCATTTTTAAAAAGAGAAGCTTTTTTGGCAAAATTGTTGTCGAAATTGATTTACATTCAAATTGTGTCCATGCACAACACACTACGTATGTAGAATACCATAAAGAGCATTTTATAAATGATTGACTTTAAAGATTGACATTCTGTTTTAAAATATTCATTTGGTCCATGGATAATTTTTTTTTAGTTTTGATATTTTTGTATTTTGTGTTTTTGCATACGTTTTATGAAGACAAATTCACGTTTCATTCATTAGGGCACAATATTGAATTTTTTGTTCTAACAAACAACGGGAACTGAAATCATGGTTTTGACAGAACGTTTGACCTTGAAGTGTGAAAGTAAAACTTAATTAAATTAAGTAATCACTAAATGATGTTGACAATATTTGAAATGTTATCGAAATAATGTTCTTTCTTGGACTTCGCGCACCATAGAAACTTTTGAAGCATGTCCTATTTTCAATTATAATTCCTGTATCATTCAGAAATTTATGCCAAATATTCAATTATTTCATTGACTTTCTTCTTATACGCTCAAGAGTGTTTTAACTCATTTCTTCTTTTCTCAGATGCTGCTGTCGTGACATTTTTTACATAATTATGTCACTTTATGTTTTTCTGAACATTTTTTTTACAAAAGCACAAATACGAAAGACCAAATTTACCATACCTATTTGACAAGATTGTAGCTTTGATTTGACATATAGCATGACATAACTGAGTGGATAAAAAGTTAGTTATCCATATTTATTTTCGAAAATATTTTTAGATTTTGTTTATGTTACAAGTAAAACGTTTGGTAGTTTTAAAACAGCTGAAACAATATCAAAGTCAATAAAAAGTCAATGAATGTCTGACAAATAACATTATCCTACCTCATGTAGAATCTCGATCGCAGATTGGTCAACGGGACCTTCAACACATGTCCATACACACTGTCGACCCGGTGCATAATTGTGATGGAGGGAGAATACAAGTATAATACCCCGCCAGTGACGGCATATATCAAATAAAGTGAGAAAATCAAAGGATGACATAACAATTATGTGAGTTGGTGGCAGTACCTTCACAAGAGTTGATGCAATACGGTTCATGAATAAACTATCGATATTATGGTTAATTACTGATGCCGAACTGTCGATAGGGTGCGCAAACTACATTACTAGTGCAACTGACGCAACAAACTTGACAAGACATAAGTTTAAAAGTGGATAGATTATGAATGTAATTGGACATAAAAGTGTTAATTCGCTTACCGAGTACCCACTCGCATCCAACCAGGAGAAGATATTTTTATCTGAAAGTTTTGTATAAAACATGTCCACTGCTAGTGTTACTACTTGTATCAACAATTGTTAATAACTATTGTCTTAAAAAATTACCTCTCCTTGCACATGGCCTGGCCCGTGATCCATAACTCTTGAACAAATTTGTGTGGACTTTGACGAATATTTATTGCTGCTTTGAATACCAGATATTTGCTCATTTCTGTACGTTTTTGAACTTATAATATGAGATAAAAACATTTTAACATTCAGCGTTCGGTTTACAGAGTGAATTATCAGACCCTTGTCTGAACGCGGGTCTAATAATACTATATGACATCCACTGAATGTTTTAACTTCTAATATAAGATACCCACGGCAATAAAACACAGGCGGTCAATGAGACCGACAGCGTGCTTTATGAGACAATAAAACATGCTCGTGATTTTAGACGTCAGAGCGTCGCTTAGCAAATGACTACATAGTTTACATCACTTTCATCGTTCAATGCTAGTGAATGTGTCCAACCACGGGATGCATTGATATTTATAAAAACATAGTTTATATAAACAACTTAATATCTTCACTGTATTATATAAAAGCTAGTAACTATAAAGAAATAGAAGACTCCTTGTTGTACTTTATTGTAGAAAAAAGCATAGCAGGGAGCATAAAACGCTCAGAGCCCCCTGCTCCCTGCTATGTTTGATTCAACGATAAAGCACGCAAACTCGCCATCTTTTTCCTAAATAAGCAGTGTATTGATACACATCTAATTGCATAGATTTATTTGGAAAATATGACAAAACTAAGCACGTGTAAATAAAACTATTAGTTGCTATAAAACACTGAGCTGAAGATCTATCAACCAACCAATTTCAGATATAATTGTGGAATGTGGCAAGGTGTGACTATATCTGTTCATCTGTCTGTATATTAAAGACACAATCTTAAAGCCTGTAGTAAATTGCTTCTCCTTGAAACGATATATTTGTTATTTGCTGCATTTAGTTACCAGATAAACAGGGCGACAACTCATGTCAATTTGAAACTGATTTGTAACTTGATGAGGATAGGCAAATGATGGAGTCAGATATTCAAAGCATGATTGGGGAAAGGCTACATTATCTCGAGGCATAAGTTGTATCAGGACTGATAATGGGCAGTTTGGAAACAGATTTGGTAATTTGAGGTTAATTCAGAAATGACATGTGATCAAACACAAGAACGTGATATGCCAAAAGCCTGAATGTCATTTACAGCAATTGCCTTTAGGAGCGAACAGAAATAAACGCATAACTTTCCGTTTTAATTGTATACATAAAGTTATCCTGAGTCATTTAATTTCAACTTTTCTTTATAAAGTGAACAATGCTAATACAATATCTTTCGTCGTGGTTTCCTTTCACATACTCAATACTGTATGTTTTATTTTCATGGTAATTTTCATGTGAATCCAGGACTTTCTTATAATACAATGATTGATCATGCATAGGTTCCTTAATTTTTAAAAAGGCATTCCATAATTCATATTTTTATTCGATTTAAGATTACTCTCGTTCATCTTCCAAGGTTAAACAGTTTCCGAATCAATGATTTTTATGACATGTTTGTTATGGGCTCAGTGGTGATATTGCTAATGTTGGTTGCAAGGCAAACGACATGGAACTTTAATGATGAATATTTCAAAACTTGCTCAAAGTTCACTCAAAATCACTAATAATTTTTGACAAAGGAATTCATTGAGTAAACAAGTTAATGTATTACTGTGTGTACAAATGACGAAATTACATTTTATACAAAGGTATATAAAATTGGATTTTTAGGTTTACCTTCAGGGGTGAGGGAGTTGGGTGTCACACATGGCAGAATACGGTAGTCTTTCCATTTTGTCCATTGGCTATAATAAGGTGGGTTTTTTTATTTTTTAGATTTTATATAAAAAGACATCGGGCGATTTCAATCATTTAAAGTCGAGTAATTGTCAAATTGGAATCCCTTTTAACTGACCCTGGGGGCATGACAATCGACCTTTAATAATCACCTATTCCGATGTTACATCTCGGTAAGAATCTGATTCAAATATTTAAGTTTCAATTTCAAATTTCAAACGTGTATATCTCGTTTAATGTTATTCCATTTACAACAGATCAAAGGCACTTTGAAACACACCAGATAAAATTCAAATTAATTTCAGAACAATAGATATTAATTTTCTGAATCTCTCAGGATTCCAAAGTAAATAATGATTAAATTAATGTATAACATATCACATCTGTTTTCAATACATATTTTAAAATATTGATATTAATTTTTTTTTTTTAAATACAGTAAAACATTCTTATTTCAATTATAAATTGAAATGTATTTAATATACAATGTATATAATAATTATACTAGTTTATCAACGTAATGTTTCAATGTATTGTTTTAAGGTTTGATTAACATGTAACCATGCTTGCAGCTGTCAAACTTTGTTGTTACTTTTATCTATTATTAGCACATCTAAAACACGAATGTTAAATAGAAGTCACTGTTTACATTAGTCCATGAGACGAAAACCACTACAAACACTACAGGTGATCAATGTAGTTACATGTTCATTAAACATACGAGCGTACCATTATCAATTCGTTCATTTCAATGTGAACACATTTTAATAGTTTGAATGACAAAAACGATTCCCATTGCTTTATGGAACCATGAAAACTCATATTTTAACTTGATATTCCGAAGAGAGGGGGTTGTTTTACTATTGGTGACATTATTTTTTAAATACATTTCATCGACTTATTTCAGCAACAAAACGTGCTACCCCTTTAAGCTTTATATAGAACGATCTATCATTCAAACAACATGTACATTGTAAAGACACAGTTATCAGAGGTTGAAATATCTACCATTGATTTTCCATATTCGTCAAGGAGTTCTGAATATATCTGTTCAGGTTTTAGGGATGTTCACCTCTGGTTAAGAAGACTACTCTACATAACAGTTTTAGAGTAAGAAACTAAGCCAAAGTATAGATCACCGATTCGCCAAATTTACAACTTAAAATCCCAGTTGGTCACTATTCTTACAGAAGATGTCAGCTTTGCCACCTATTACAGAGCACAGAGAAAACTATTCTACAAATTATTATCCAAATTGAACTGTCCACACGATTTCAACTTTTTAGGGCTTGGTTTTCGGAAAACAGATGAACATGTTTTAAGGGAGCGTAGCGTCACTCCAGCTGCAATTTATTATGGCCATTGGCCTTAATATCTGTACATAGGATCACATCTTTTTAAATTCTCTACGAGAAAATGCGTAAACTATGTGAGGAGGGATGGACGAGCGCCTCATCGTCCCAAAAGCTCATCGAGCCTTTCAAGCTTGAGGAGCTTCAATTAGACTTGCATTTCCATGGGAATTTGTTTTAGCAAAAACACTTAATTGCCTCCTTGTGCTTGCGTTTTCTATCTTATTTTCAAAAGACAAATTAGTTACAACCGATCAAGAGGAAACTTAATTAAAGTTCAGGAAAAACGCATGATTTTGCTTGATGCTCAGTTTTCTGTTGGAAAAGGAAGCATAGTTATAACGCTTGTTTATAATATGTACTTTGCATGTATGTAAATTTTGCATGTCGATTACAAACTGACAAAGTTACCATGGCATAACAAATGAATGTGTAAGTATTGTTTGTTTCTAATATGTAATATGACATTAACGTTATATATGCTTAATACTTGTAAATGCCTTAGTTTTAACAGGTTCACATATGATTATTTCTCTTTAAATGGATGTTGATTATCCCCAAATTGACTTTTATCATTAGCGTGGATATATCTCTGCATACAAATACATTGTTATTGTGTGTTGATGGATTCGCATATGCCCAATGTTATAAATGGTGTTATTTTATGGAGATCTTCTGAGTGTTACCCAAAAATATCGTAGTGCTAGTCGTTTCGGTATAGGTACAGTGGATTTCAGATCGAAACAAGGCGAATGCACCGCGAATTGCGCACGTCAATTAGATAACCATAATATGGGAGAATATCTGCAAAAGACAGACACATTTTGGTTGGTTGTGTCATATAGCAACTGTGTATCACAGGACAAAAATTGGTGGAATCAATTTGCCGGATCCTTCCGGATTCTCCCAAATATTGGCAGATCCTGGGGAATCCGGAAGGATCCGGCAGACGGATTCCACCACTTTTTATCCTTTGCATGTAGGTAGGCTTTCGGTACAAGACGTATAAAGATGTTATTCGATTCTAGTAACTACTATATTTTTGGCGATTAAGAGAATGGTATTTTAGAACTCAGCAGATACAGAGATTCACCATCAATGGTCGTTTTCTAGGTATGTAAATACTCCATCTAATGTACTGAAAACATATTGAAATCTCTCAAGAGACGGTAGATAGTGTCTCAACATTCTTCATCCTATAAATATTTTATTTAATTTTTTATTTTTATTTTGCTTGATACGATTTTCCGTAGATGTAAATGATATAATTGATGTTAGACCGTATATTGTCTTGACCGTCCAACATTCGTTTTCAGAAGTTAACATATCAATAATACGATTTAATATATAAAGTAAACATAAAAGAATGGCATGGTGTCTTTCTGTGTCACCATATCAAAATATCATAATATCATCAGTGTCTCTATCACAGTAAACAAAAGGTAATAATGCTCTCGTGATAACTGGTTATATGGTATCGTTAGAACTAGCAAGTTCGTCTGTTAATTTGGTTTCAACATTATTTCTTTTATTTATGTCAACTTTAGTTGTCAGAAAGATATAAGTTTATAGTAATTTGGCCCATCTATGCAGGCATTTGATGGAAACGAATTTAAGTTTAGTTTCCTCATAACATACACCAATTGCTTCATGCTTTCTGCATTCAACATTTAATTCAAATCAATCTTCTCATTTCTTTACATAGAATGGCTGTAACTAGTTTTTGAAATGGAAGGAGGCAGTTTACAGAATAACATTTTAACCAATAAAACATTTGTAATGGAGGCAAGTACCATATTCAATATTTGTAAGGTATTGACTTTTATTACATAATACAAACAATATCAAATAGATTCATTGTTGTGAACACATTCGAGTTTATATGTTTACTCCTTTATCTGTGGACATCAGGAAACAGCTTAACGACGGGATACATACACAGGACAAAAAGTGGTGGAATCCGCTTGCCGGATCCTGCCAGATTCCTCAGGATCCGCCGAAATTTGGGAGGATCCGGCAAATGGATTCCACCACTTTTCGTCTTGTGATATACATTTTGTCATGAATTAGTTACATACTATATTTGGATACGATTTAAGGATAATTGTAGGAACAATGTAACCGCATTTTGACTTTAATGTAAAATATTAAATTTGATCCATATATATTTCGTCATATATCTATATTGTATTTAGCACCAACTTACTTTGTCAAATGTAAATTGTAATATGATGTTAAATTTTATTGCTATATTAAGCTGTGAAATCAATATTTATCAACGGGGAAGCATATTATTAAAGTTCATTGGTGTTCACGATGTCAAATAAAATATATTAAAGATGAATGAAAAAAAGTAAATCCAGTTCCAGATTGGGGAGGAAACAGGCTGGCGAATGTCCTTGAGCATGTTTTGGATTATATGAATTAATACGAATATGAAATATCTATTTATTATCTTATTTCCATGTAAATACCGCGCAGAGACAACAATTACATTATCATTTTAAAGAAATCGTTGATGTTAATGATTATATGAATCATATTGTGTAAAGTTGATTCTTAATCACTAAAAGCAATGCGTTTTTAAGTAGCTATGATTGCACAATCCATGGCTAACAGCATTCATTAGCTGTAAAATACATATAAACTGCCTATATTCTCACCACAAATGGATCTCCTATCCATAAAACAAGTGAAAATAATCAATAGAAGATGATAGATGAGAGGGTTGTAACATTACGAATGGATCTCTATTAGTTATGTGTAATTCGCTCATCAATGCAAAATGCCTTTTCCAAAATGACCATCTCAAATGTTTTCACGTAAAAAGAGGACACTCAACGATTTATGAGGGAAGAATTTCTCACCAAATCGTCAGCTTCGACTTCTGAGCATCTGACAGTGTTTGAATGACTTACGTAATACATTGGGGCAGCCAACTCATTGGTTACAACATTCATTTGTAAATCACATAGTTTCCTTTGGAATTAATCTCAATTTATCGCTTTAGGGAAACCACCTATCTGTATTCCGATTGAGCTATTAAGTAGAGAATATGTTAAACTGCCTATTAGCAAAACACTGTGATGTGATTACCCCAGTTACCATCTAAGAACATGTTTAGAATAAATCTTGATTGTATGACGTCTCAAATGTACAAATCAATTTCCAATTGCCCATCAGCAATTTTGTTTGATTGCTTGTCCTAATACATAGTAACTGTTCAACACTGCCTCCAATGGATCAATTTGTTTCAAACCAACAATCTTACTGCAGGTGTTCTTTCTATTGCCTATTGCTAGGGACATCGCGACGATTTCCAAACTCACAAACACTGGGATAAATTGTTCTGAAATACGTGGCGGATAATACCCCTTATCACTATGAAGTCATTGCATACCTTATTGGGTGTTGAATCCCAACATGGAGCTTTCAATCCGTCGTAACAACTGAACCTCTCGAGCATGTAAGAAAGAGTTTCAAAACAATGCCTGAAATGCCCTTCCGGCTCTATTCCGGAAATGCTAACTATAAAGTGTGGTGTAAAATCCGAACTGAGTGACGAAACGAAACATTGTTTTCATTGATTTGAGGCAACTTTTGTATATAACAAAATTCATAATGCTAAAAAAAAAATCGAATTGACTGTACAGTGGCGCACGATTTAAATCCTTCCTTGACAAGTATTGAATCCCGCAGCCATACATGTCACCATATCATCAATTTTATTTTGTTGATTCTAATGACGATTTTTTTTAAAATTTATTATTATTCAAACATTTTCGAAACATTAACATACGCAATACATATCCTGAGAATTCAAATTATATTCATTTGAAATATTGTTTAAATTACTACAAACGTCCTCACAACTCCAATCTCAGACTCCCGTTGTTATCAGCATTTTCGTTCATGTCCACAAACGCAACAACGGTTCACACGCTCTTGAACAGCGAAAACTAAACTGCTATGAAATTCATTCGATACGCTGTGCAACTCATTCAACAACACATTTCGTGAATCGTGTTTATTTGAAAGATATCCAAGCAACGATATCAAGATTGTCACAATTGCACATTCTCATTGTGGTCCTGTTCCAAGTTGTACCAGCCGCTATTTCTACTCGCCAGGGTGTCGCTACATATGAATAAAGAGAAAACAAATTAGTTCACACTGTAATATAAGAACAACACATATATTCACATATTGTAAAGTATGTTTCCGATAAAGTGATGAATAGTTATTCCACATTCTTTTAGTTTTAAGTGTGAACAACACGATTTACCCTTCATTATTCTGACATGTAGCGGAACGCCATAAACAAGCGCACATAAAATCGCATATAAGACAAGTTTTAGTTTCATGTCATTCATTTTGTGATAACCCGGAAGGAAATCTACATTATACAATTAGTTACAATTGCAACGGGGTAGGTATCGGGGCTGTTTGTGTGCAAATGCAAAAGATTTATAACATTAAATCTACTAATCACAAGAAACCATTCTGGCTCCGGGTTTCAGGTTTCCCAGAAAATAAAGAAAACCATTAATTATTCTAATTACTGCAATCACAATGAAACGTCAGCCAATCAAACCGTGGATAATCAATAACCCCGAAATATTTTTTATGAATAAAAACTTTACTTACTCATCTTTCTTGGTTTGAAACTGTCAAACGGCATTTCCATAAAATAAGAAAAATTCCGAAGTTAGTAATTATTTTATTCATGCTTGATTTTATACTCGAAGGCATGGTGATGTGCACGTGCAAAACGGGCTAAATAAAATCACGTGACTCAGTCCCATTCGGCCATTTGTGTGGGATCGTGAGCTGCTCAGGTAGGATATCCGCGAGGTCCCTACTATTGCGTTCCACTTCTTTTTGCATTGATAGCACACATCTCCGTCATTTAGGAATGTGTCATTATATAAAGTGCCAGGCAACAGAAAATACGCATCTAATTTGGTTTCGATTTTTTCAATATTTGAAAAGAAATTATATTCATTTGATTACGATGCAACATAACTTAGCTGCCGTTGTTTGAATGAATTAATTGATTATTGGTTATAATTTAAAATAAAAACATGACCCCTACCATTTTTTAAATATTGTAAATGTGTACAGAATGCAGTACATTTGTTTATTTTCACAAAGAGTGTGTCTTACATTCGTATATGTCGATGAACAGTTGTCATTTCTCCAAAATGATATTTGAAGAATGTTTAAATTTAAAATTTCCTTTTTAAAAAAAAATTTAAAAAGACGTAGAAATATTCTTTGATTGCTGACTAAAGGCCTTCACTATTCAGTTTTAAAGTACGGCGTCGAAAACTCAAGATATTGGTAAATGAAAATCATACATTGGATAAAACCAACAGAAGCCTGTATTTTCTTTTGTCTAGTAGTTTATATGTGGTAGTGAACATTTTAAACAGTTTACACACAAAACTAAAATGATGATACAGTCGTCATTGTATTGTATCATGTTTTGTTAGAAATTCATAACAAGACCAATACTATGTTGCTGTTTTTAATGTTTGCAAATAGATCAAAGTCGATTGCAAAAGTTCAACACATGGCGAAATTGTGTTGTCAATTTTGTTTACGAGGTACTGAACTTGTCTTAGGACAGTTAGATCACATACTGTTATCAGTTACGCTAGTTTCAAGAGAACTCTCTGTTTTTGAAGTCTAATAGAGGTACATCTATTCTAGATCATGCATGAAACTGAGAGAGTATGAGTTAAGAAGCAATACATTATGTGCACTTAAGTATAAATTTGTGGAGTTAGAAACTATCATTACAAACCTTGAGTGACCTCACACCACTATAATGCCTATAACATTATAGTCAATAATTCCCATGTGGATGTATTATCCCAGGGATTATCACATAATCCCCGGGATTCTAACGTAATTTCCCTCTACCCAGGGCAAGTTTCTTCATAATGCCACTCTTCAAATATCTGCATTTAATACTGAGATGTTAAGTTTAGGATGAAAGTTAGTATTGGAAAACAACTGTTAATTCGAGCATCTGATTGCAATAACCCGTATCGAACCCGAAACCTCCATACTCCTGCACACCAAGCGCAGCGACGATACCACTGTGCTACAGGGACTAGACTGATGAGGCTGTTGTCTAAGTTCCCTTTAAACCCTTCTACCTTTCACCAAAAGGGGATATTTTACGGACGACTTCTTTACTTTTTCGCACTATCAATTAGAATAGATTAAACATAAAATTTAAAAAACGGGGTCGGTTTGTAAGCTTGATAAAACATGCCAAAGGGTGTTTATGAGATTCAAAACCCTTACTCTTACTGCGAAGTTACTGAACAATACATGTTAGTCTCAAATATATTGTTTATGAAATACTAAAGGTTGCAGTGATGTTTATATAAGGATCAGCTACGGTTTCCTAGACGTTTTCTTCTCATTTCTATGTTGCTTGACTTCTGGCATAAACGGTATATTACACTTTAAGTTTGGCACATTTGAGAGCAATTGCACCGCCAAGTTTAGCCTAGGTACACCGTTCCTCTTAAGTCCTAGACGAAACACACACCTTTGCCTTAGACGAGATGAATTTGATAAAAACAAAAATGTTTTTTCTGTGAAAGACAAAAAACTAAATGTTCAATAGCGTATATGTCAATGATGATATTATATTTAACCTAGCTTCATCTATACATTGACATAACCTCATGTGATAACTCATGATTCGAAACTAATAACTAAATATACATCTTTTTTCTAGAGTACAGTGTAAAGAATACTTTCGAAAATTTCTCAACTTTTTAGTTTGATCCTATTTCGAATTTGCTGATCGTTTCTGTACCAACATCATCTGGAGCTCAAATGTTGCTTGCGATATTGTCTTGAATATTTTGCCTGACACTAGAAAGGTTTACAATGTCCAAAAACCTTAACATTCTACTGATATATTTTAGACAGTATGTTTGCATCAAAGAAATGCTAGTGTACTGTCTGAGCAAAGTGTCTATTCATTGATTCTACTTACTCATTTGAACCGAAGTGAGCAGACTAATCACTGAACATAATCAGTTATTCGTGTTCAAATAAGTTGATAATTTCCAAAAGGAGCGAAAACAATCAATCATTATTGTGAAAGGTTTTTTGATAATACCAAATAACTTGTTTCAATATAATTAAACTTAGTTTAGTCAGCAAAGTCACCTGAGGAATGATTGACCATTTCTTCACTCATAAAAACATTGATGTTACTCTCTTTCACCTTCTGGAATGAATACGTTTCTCTTTTATTACCCAATTTGAGGAAATCGACGGATAATGATCACAGTGCCTTTTTATATGTTTATGGGGACTGTTGTTTTATGGTATGTTTTTAAATTAGTGATTTATAAAGTTATTTTCTTTATATTTCTATTCATAATGAATATGATTCGGTTTACAAGTAAACCTTTCCTTATTTTTTGTTTAAGGTAGGTAGTCGATCCTTCTTTTGTAGTTCAAGGTAAAATTAGAAAGCAAACAAAAAAGTCTGCCGCATGTCGACAATGTGCTATTTCGGATTTTCTAACTGTCGTCGTCCTGCTATGACCCCGTTATTTTATTATTGCTGTGCTTGCACTGGAGGACTTCTGTTGGGTGTTATATTTGTACTTTTGGAATGCCGTTTGTATATGGAATACAACCCAGTTACTTTTACCGTTTCTACACTATAATTGTAGTATAGATTGAAGAGCGATTGGCTGAAGTTATCATATCATTAGATGCAGAGCCATTGTTTTATGATTCATGTAATTTATATTTTTTAAAGCAATTTTAAAGCAGAATTGTAATTTTCCAAATATCTGGTGCACATTCTCGCGATTGAAGTTTAATTAATGTTTTGAGAGTTTTGATTTCCTGGAAGAGCAATATAAAGACAATCTAACTGTCAATGCAATTTCAAATTTCACAGTTGTACTACTTGATTATTTTATTGTTAATTACATTTTTAGCTATTTTTTTCTTAATCGGATGTTTGAGATTCAAATCCATACTCAGTGTTGAAACATCCCATAAAATGTGACTGTCATTCTCTAATAATTAGTATAAAAAGTTATTCCACAACATTTAAAAGAATTGAAAAATTGGAAACTACATGTAACATAATTATAAAATAATTACTACATGAACTCATTTTCAAGTTTCACAAAGCACTAAACACTAAGCATATGAAAGGAACAATGGTTTTCTTAGAATTGTTCAATATTGAAAAAACTATCTGAATAAATTAAAAATTAATTAAGGGTTCGGGGCAAAAGTATGGCAACCCACATTTTAAAGTGTGGCACTCCAGACCAAATCAGGATGGGGCTTTTCTTTGGAACAATAATCTGCATGACATTGACCAATAACTTGTTTAACGTGTACAACATGTAGACCACTCTATGTGTATAACAAATTGTGCTTTTATCACCTAAATGCTACAATATGAACAAAATGCATGTGGCTTATCACTGTTTTGCCGAATATGAATTCTGAAGTTATAATGCTTTTGCCGAATGTGTTTAATTGAAAATCATATTTACTACTGCAATTAAAATGGCGTACTTTCATTTATTGTCATTGTGAATGATGTTAAGAAGACTACAAAACATATTTGGTATCACTATATATTTTACTCTAAAAGAAAGCAAGTCTTGCTTACTTTTAGAGTAAAATATACTGGATGACAACCATCACATATTCTCATTCGGCAAAAAGTCGATAACCAATTCAGGTTGCTTAAAATACTTACTTTTATGTAAGCTTTAAAAACAAAATATGCTTCGCTTTTATGCCGCCTTCATAGATTTTCGTAAAGCTTTTAAATTTTGTTGACAGACAGAAGTTGCTATATGTGCTGGTGTTGTTGGTAAGATGTATATTTATAGTAAAGTTAAGGCCTGTATAGTAATGAATATTTCTCAAACTGAGTCATTTACAACTTCCTTTGTCGTCCATCAAGGTTGCATGTTAAGTCCTGTTTTATTAAATTGCAAGACTGACATGATAGCCTATCAGGAAGGAGTGATTTTATTCTATTGTTAAATCTCAGTTAGATACAGAATGATATGTCATAGAATTGTTTGATAAAAATGATCTTTAAAGAATATTTTGTAAGTTTAGATTTCAGTCACACAAATTGAAGATTGAAGGTATGATAATGCCATTGATACTCTACAATTTTTATGTTAAAAATATACAATGAATTTTCCAGAAGAAAGGGAAAAGATGCACCTGCTGTTATCATCCAACAACCCAAATTACATGACAATATTGTCCATATACTTGAAAATAATCTACCACCTTGATTGTTATAATGTGTCTCATGCGTGGAAGTTAATAATCTGTATTTCTTTTGCCATGACGCCTTTTCACAGAATAAAATTGTCACTTGTCACAATGACAAATGATGACAAAAGTCATTGTTTTATCAGACAAATAGGTTAAGGAAAATGATACCTTGATGAATAAAATTGTGTTATCATTTTTATAAAACATAAACGCTTATAAAAACGGTATTTCGTTTTTTACTCTGTTGAACAATTGGTGACGTTTCTTTTGCCCGGCATTACCTTAGTTCACTAGCTGGTTGAATCCTCCATTTACAATTATTCAGGATAATCCAATTTTTTAATAAATGCAATTTAGACGCATTATCCCTTCAAGAAAAAGTATTAATACCAGTTGTGAAATACACATATTTGAGCCCCAGTCACTCAGTTCTTGAGTTGTAATGATTGCAGTGTTGACTGTAAAACAACCATTGCCATCAACTAGCCAGTATTCTCATTACAGAATGATCTCCTATCAATAAAGAAAGTCATTCGGACCGAACTCAAAATAGGAATATAGAGGGGAAAATAGCGCCTCGATGAGTTATTGGAAGTAGATTTAATATGACTCACCTAAATATTAACACTTCCATGTCAAAATTAACCCAGACAAAATAACAGCGAACAGGAATGATTTATGAAAGAGAAGTAAATGACAATCATATTTTGGTATATCACGTTTCCATGTGTGAGTGTTTGTCTTTTCTGAATTTACATGCAAGTAACAAATCTGTTCAAATCTGTTCAGCAAACCATTGTGAAGTGAGTACTCCGATTACCTTCTATCTTCATGCAGAGAATATCTAACTGCGCCTATTGCATGACATCTATCACGTTCCAATTGGCTTGAGGATAGCACTGTGTCAGTGCCTATTTCAGACAAAAATGGCATTGATCCAGCAAAACTAGGAAATAACGAAATTTCTTCACAAAATATATTTAAACAACTTTTTATTTTCACTATGAGAATGTAATTTTGAAATCAGAGACTAACATGTACTTCGGAGGCACGGAAAGACAACTGCAAATTTCAGATACTTTCAGTTTTATAATAATTTGCGGTTGTAAATAAAACACGGATATTTTACAAACCTATATTAATTACGGCCTTAGATTCATATAACACATCATAAAAGCCAATGAAGAAGAGAAGCAAGTTACGGATGATCAACTTCTTTATTTATCATATGCTTGATAACTGTATAAGGATCTATGCTGAAACGACGCACTTGTTAGGTAAAGAAGTTGATCAATCATAAATGCCGTGTCTTCTTCATTGTCTTCATTCTTCTTAATGGTCCATTACACCAACTTCTAAAATGCCTCTAAAACAGATAATAAACAATAAAATAAAATGCATTGAACACTAATATTGCGATATATACAATTTTGAAAATAGTCAAATGTTGAATAAATTGCTAATTGTTTGAAGCTCCCTTTGCAAGCCAGTTTACAAATCTGAGCTTGAACTTATTGTAAGATCTGTCAGTATCCTGAACGGTCGTAATTTGAAAAGCTTCGTGTAAATGGCGGATGGTCTCATAAATTTTGGTACGACACTTTTGGTGAGGAACAACCTTTTCAAGCATGCTCAAATCTAAAACTCATCAAAACACAGATCAATGTACAAGATTAAATGGAATTGTCTTTATTGTATCTGCAACTGTTAACATTATTACTTCATACTTGGAGAGAATAGGAACGTCTTACCGTTGAAATGCAAGTGCTGTTATGAAATCAGACTCATATCTAAAACCATCTGTCATCTGGTTTGAAGATTGCCTATCTATTTTCTGTATTAAATTTATTCAAAAGGCTCAAACTGGAAGAATAGAAATTAAGCAAGGGCAATGAAAATTGAAAATATGACTTATTCATGTCCACAATGATTTTGTATTATCGGTTAAAGAAAATATATTATAGTGTAGCTGTGAAGCTTGATAAGAACGCTGAAACACTGGGAGGGAAAACATGAAACAATAAATTAAATGTCACCACACTAAATAGTTGGAAAATGGGAAAAGGTTCATATCATACATACATTTTAACGTTATAACTACAAAACTAATCGCAGTGAACTTGTTTTGCAATGTTTGATACTCAATTTTGCCAATTAATCAGTTATGTTTCTTTTATCATTGTCTTTAGAATAATTGTTTATGAATTAATAAGATATATTATAACGACTCTATTCCTAAACACTGGTTAACAAATAGCTAAGCATGCATATGATGTCATCTGAATTGACAAAAGGACATCAGACACTTGACCCTTGTAAAACGGATCCAGATCCGAACATGACCCAAACAGTATAGAACACATATCAATTCTGAGATTAACAATTGCAGTGGCGTTCCTGAATACTTCTTTAAATCAGAAACATAATAATACGATAACAATAACGAATCAGTAATAGGCGTCCCACGTTAATGTGTATGGAATGAATATTAGTTAATTCCATACCACTGACGAAACAACCCAATATTAACGTCATGTCATGAATAATCCCCACTGTCATAGTTTAATGTTGATTCCAGTCCCTTGATGGTTCAGTAACACGCATCAGTTTGGATGAATATAAATTTTAATTTTTAAATGTCGTACTGTAAATAGTGCCCAATATTTCATATTTTCCTGACATTTCAAACATAAATTTGGAAAGCCTTATGCTTTTGATGCTGATGTCAAGCATATAGTTTATTGAATATGACAGATTGGTGTTATAACATTAAAGAGCCATCACGGATGTTAGTGTTTCAAATTTTTGGAAAATATACTTTTAACGTCATTCGCCAGAGAAATCTTTATCTACAACATGGCATATGTTAAATAATGTTCATATCAAGACAATGTATTGCAATTTGGTTTCAAAGAGAAGTATCACTTCGACTAGCGCGCGCTACGGGTATCTGACGTATATAAACAGAGTCCCCTTTTTTGCGTAATACGTACTACACAAACAGCAAGCGCTTCCGAAGCGTGAAGGCTCGTCTCTAGCGCAAGTCGCCATAACAATCCATGTGCTGCACGTGCTGCACGTGTCTCTCTTGCAAAGTACCCTTGTCACACATTACTGAATGTGACGATTGCTTTACAAACTATGTTTCTAAATGTCCAGAGAATATACACCTTATTACCTTTTTAATGTTTTTTTTATTGAGATAAGACCATTAATTATAAAATTCATGAAAAATAGCTAGTTGGGTAAAACAAGTATTCCAATATCTGTAGCAAATACATAATTAAATGAAATAGTAAATAAATAACCGTCAAAAAATGATATATTTCGATTTCTTTCATTGCTCATTTTTTTGTTATTCTTTCGTGTCTTTGTTTACTGTGTGTGAGCTAGGCCATAATGCTTTGCGCTTGAAAATAATAGAATGGATCTATATTAAAACACCTTTACTAATTAATGCAATTTCTCAGCTTATTTTAAGTTGGAAAAATAAGGGGGGAAATTAAGTGTATTTATTTCAAGGAGATAGATTTTTGGAAAATTTGTGATATTTTCATCAACATCCGTGATGGCTCTTTAAGCTTCAGTTTCATTATAGTTCCATGGGAATAGCAGAGGCTGACACTTTTTTAACCAGATATTCAACGAAACGTATAATTTATTTTGTTATATTAATGTTCATATGTTTAAATTGTTATTAATTTGACCTGTATCAATAATACAAAGTAAATTGTACAGATTGTAGGTGAGACACATGTATCTATTTGCTGATTACTAAGACAGCCCAGACTTGTGTTGACTAGATAACCAGCCATATTCATATTAACAACTGATCGAAAATCACATTTGCTTACACATATATGCAACTACAACATTTTACAATGTTCTTCAAAATGAATTGAGAAGATAAGTGTGTCAGAGATTGTATATACGGTACGCCATGCATAGTATTACTCCTAAAAAAAACCAATTGTAACTTTGCAGGAAGGGAACCGTCCTTGGTACTTTCGCGAAGTGTATGTTTAAAATGAATTAATGTCTACGGGGCAGCAGAATGTTGAATGCTGCTGATAAAATATAGTTTATTTCTGTGTGACAAAAGAAACATATACTAAATATAGAATAAAAGTAGAAACCTCATCAAAAATAGTAATGTACTTGGTAGAGTCCAAAACAAATTCTCAATTTTATCCTCGAAACATCTAAATGACATAACATGATTACCGTTTTGAACATTCTCCAGCTGTAAACACCAGTTTTCGTTATTCACCAATTTTTCTGTCATTTTTGACATAAAATACGATACCCCGGCGTTGTGGTAATTGTATGGTGCCACTCGTTGACTGTTAATGATATAGGTAACACAAACACAAACAGAAATGTATATATTGGTAATTCGCATATTAAAATAGATTTTTCTTATTCGGTTGTAACGTGTAACTTCATATTTATCGAATTATTGAAAAATAGCAGGCGACTGATACGGATCTCATGTTTTCTGGAAAATTCTACTTATATCACGACTCGGTACGATTGAAAAAGGAATATTCCTTGATCAGTAGTTATGAAAACATATTTCTTAATACATGTATACCATCATTATCTCTATATGTCACACCATCGTTAACATAGTTAAGGCCAGTTGGTTTGAAAGAAGACATTTATTTTCTTTCACAACTAAAGTATGTTACATAATCGCAGCTAGTATTATTCGTAGAATACAATTGTGACTTTTGGCCATACCATAAGCATTATCAGTTATTAATATAGTAACCCAAACTGCTCTTATGAAATTGTTACTTAATAGACAATCCAACTGCAACGTCAGATTTTAACCTTGTAGTTGGTTTATATCATGAATATATGTATATTATTGTGGCATTCGACTGTTTATCTTTCTACGGGTCGTACCTATCAATATTTACCACTGATTGTGCACATTAGAATTTGTTAAATTACACTTGTGACGTCATCCTATTGTTCTTTCACTCCATTATTTTTCAGTAATGGAGAGTTACACATCACATCATTTTTTGAAGTAGAAATTTAATTTCTTTAACTTTTTAAAGCAATTTTGATAAAAGAGCAATACTTTGAGTGTAATTTAAGTAGGGTAATATCCTCGTAACTCTCCATTCCTTAAAAATAATGTGCCTCGGCCCCTTCGGGGCCTCGGCTCCATTATTTTTAAGGAATGGAGAGTTACTCGGACATTACCCTCTACATAATGTTAAATGTTAAATTGCTTTAACTATTCGCCGATTGATATACCTGACGCCCATATCATAGTATTCAGTGCTGATATGTTAAACGGATTTTTTAAAATCTATTACTTTTATGCAAAGACAGTTTGGTGTGGATAGTCACGATATGAGCCTCTTCATGGGAATAAAACTTTCGTCTTAAAACTTTAAACTTACAACCAACCAAAACAATTCACAGTTCAAATGCGATAATGATAATATTTATGTTTGTTCTTTGTGAACTTTAATTTTATATATTTTATGCTATAGAATATATCACTTAGAAGGGCATAATTTGGCAGTAACATTTGTTGTGTCAGGTTTGAAGTAGAAGTTTTTGAGAATATAATTTTTTAGAATCGGATAATTTAAACATTCAAAATTATTCCCAAATGTAAGAGAAAGTATATGTTAACTATTTATTATATGACGAGCAGTGAAATACTGGGATTTATCAGTGAAATAAACTGGCTATCAAGCTACAGTGAAAATAACTTATATTTTCACTACGAACGGTGACTGATATAATTTGACGTCATAAAACAATGGTCGCGCGGCGATTTGACTTATGACGTCACAGTGTTACTGTGGTGACGGACTGTTCCTTGCGGCCCCTTGGCGTGAAAACGACCCTTTTCGGACATAATTACATGGATAATATCATATAATAAATAGAATATCAGTCAATTCTTGACAAATACTATGTTTATCTCATCTCGTGAGGTAGAAAAGTTATATAAATATATAACATATATCAAATTTAACATTTCTACCCCACTCGATGAGATAAACATGGTATTAGTCAAGAAAAGCGGATATCCTCCATATATTTTTTAGATATTATATTCATTAATATTAACCACTACCGGTAACAAATTTAAAATGATTAAATGGTGAATGTTCCATACTATACTGTATAGTTCGTATATCAATGTGTCGAAATATTTCAGAAACTCAATAACATATCTTCAGAAAATATAGCCAAATATGGCTTTGTATTATTTGTAACTTAACTCTTTCAAAAGTGGTTTACTAACATCACTGCCTGCATCACGCGTACACACGCGTGACAGAATAAGATTGCTTATGGTGGTATTCCTAACGATATGTGAAGATATGTGACTCTTTTTAAACGTAAATAATTGTCAATCGAGAAGGAATTTGACATCCTCATCTGACAAGCATATTTGGGGAATATTTATATTACCTACTACATATTGTTCTGTTCTGGCAGCTATTGAAAAAATATATCATCGAGTGAAGCCGTCAGGTGCTACATAAACCCAACGGAGTGAGGTATCTTGTTTCTTTTGAAATTGATTAATGCACTCTATGATGGCTGTCATTCAAAGTACATCGCATATTTATATGAATTTGATGTATAATGTATAATGATACTGAGCTAACGTTATCATGTTCCTGATTTAAAATACAAAATATGACATAAAACAAATATGTATACCTCTTCAAGTCTATGTGAAAGCGAATGGTTCAATATATCAAATGAATTACATATAGCCTGAATATATCATAGTTAAAGCTTCGATATGGATAATATTTTGATATAAGTGTTAAATTTATAACGATTTATTGAAAGTCAAATGAAATTTTAATTCACCATGTATCTGAATCAAATTCCTTACCAATCTATAGAAAGCGTATCTGTCACAACGAATGAGTAGCATATAATTATATTAACCCCTATCCGGAAATAACCATATATTAGAAATTGTATAGTATTTAAATTATCAAAGAATGTATTAAAACACAAAAGTCTGTTTTTTTAACAAGTTTACTGTTTTTTCTTATTCACAAGTACATGTATTTCAACAGGACATTTAAATTATAATACCTTTTTGTATTAAAGCCAAGATTGATGATGATTATGATTTGGTTATGTTTTTCTTTGATTTTTCAATCAAATACACAAGCCTTATTTGAGTATCTTAAACTTGTCATGAAATTAATCAATAATCACCCCACTATATTTGACGCAGAAATGTTCCATCCGAATTATTATCTGTTGGTTTGAACACTCCAGTTATTGACATGGACATAAGGTTAGCAACACAATCCTTACAGACACCAATCATGAGATAAAAGGTAAAATAACAATTAAAGCTGATGACAATAGAAATAATCTAAGCCCATTAACTGGATTTTTATTAAGAAATGCTATTAACATTATATAAAAGAAACTGCCGAACTTTAAAAACTATGCACAGAATCTGGGCATGATACTTGTAACTGAACTTTTCAGCACACATTAAGGAGAAAACATCCAAGAACAGCATCATATTTGTTAAGGAATAATACCAGCTGTGATTATGTAAGTACATGTGTGTACGTTTAACAGTTTAAGAAACGTTGTTATAACTTTGATTAGGAAATACAGGTATGTTCTCAGATACAATGATCAAGGAACTGTGTCTACTTCTCCGTTAGTGTGTGAGTATTGATATAAGTTTTATTGATAAGTCTAACGCACCTTAGATGCATTTATTGATGTATGATGTTGAATACAACGGGAACTTCCGACATAATCCTAAATCACTGATACCTAGAAAACAAATAACATTTTGAAATCATATCAGCAAATGTACAATTGAAAGTGCATCAGCAGATTACTATACATGTTCTCAGTAATATGAAAGCAACGACACCCTTGCTGGCTATAATTAAACTGTTCCGTGACAATGCCTGTTCCTGAAACTCGAGGGACAAGAATAAGCAATGAGATATGACAGTGAGGATATTCATAAAATGGATTGAATTCGGGATCGTCTCCACAGAGCTATAAGACTATTTATCCTTTGATCTATTTCGATTGACCTAGGTCGTCCATTGTTGATTTATATCATTGTTAAAATAGAAATATGCTCCTCAGTAGAGAAACACTGCTGTGATAATATGACCATATCTGGTGCTTAAAAGAGATTTTAACATTCCTTGTGATAGGATTATTCTAAACGTCTTTGTCATATTATACGTCTCAAATGAGCATAAAAGTGGATGCCTCATCCTTAATACTAATTTACTTATAAGGGTCCAAGAACAGGCCCCACAAATGTATTCTGTAATGTTCTAAACACCATTTTGTGTTATACACATATTTTGCTGTCCTTTCGGACAAAGAAAGGATAACCCGAGGTTGTGGGTATGGCCCCTCGCTGACTGTTGATGCCAGGAAAAAAACAATGTTGGTGTTGACATAACTACACCTAAATAGATAATCTTACCCAAGTGTATTCTGATATCAAATATATCAACCCGAGTTGATAAAAGTTACAATTATACCAGGCTTGTCGAGGATATTTTAACATTTATCAACATGTGTTAATATATTTGATGTCAGAAGACACATGGGTATCTTCTTTACTTCCAATGCGGTGTTGTCATAGCACTGTGACGTCATCATGTTAATGACGCCATAGCATTGTGATGTCATTACTCATTACTCAATGATGTAAACTCATTGTGATGTCATGTAGTTGACGGTGACAGGGCATTGTGAAAAATCTACTGCCAAAACGATATCTCCTGTCGAACACAGTTTCGGGTGATAAATAATAATCATATGCATCATATACTTATGTAGCTGATGTGTATAACTACAACATTTCACATTTCATCGCATGCAATAGTATGCAAATATGTGCCCTGTAGTCACATTAACGGAAACTGTCAATCATAAAATTAGTAAAATGTGTAAGAAGTCATTTTGATAGTACGCTGCAGAATATTACTTTTTTAAAAACTGCCCTCTTTTATTTCTCTGACCAGAAACAAGCGCTTAGTTTCTGTTTCGTGCTGAACATATAGTTGATGTGACCCTACAATTTTTACTTCTTAAATTACTGACATGTTATTTCATATAATTTCAAATATATCATTTCAATTTAAGTATTATTGAGTGCCTCAATACATGAAAAGTTTATTATCATAATCAGTTATGATGTTCAAAGTAGACCAAACTGCAAATCACCTTAAAACGTCAGAGTTGGTATATTGTGAATGTTGTGTATATGTGTATCTCATTCCGGTCACCGTTCATACTGCTAATGTTTAATGTTAAAGTTTATCAAGCTTTATCACTGTGTTTCGTCATTCATATTAGAACCTGACGATATTAAATGTTTAACGAGTTGCCGATTGCTCTCGTCATGCTATTGGGTGATACAACTTTAAACGGATTAATGTTTTTGGTATCTACTATTTGAGTATAATCACAATTTGGGATGGATCACCACACCATGACACCATTCATAAGAAACGACTTTTTTTTATATATACGTAATGATAGTAAACAAATTAAAATGCTTGATAACTGTGTAAGAAGCTACACCGAAACGTCGCATCCCCTGCAGTTAAGAAGTTGTATATCCATAGAACTCGTTCTCCTTCCTTTGCACTCGACTGTGTTTGTCAGGCTTGAGGTAGATATGATTGGAAATATTCATATTTACAATTGGATAACGTATGCCGATTCGAATAAACAGTTACAATTATTCTCAAGTTGAAGGGAAGTGTGTCAATATATTTTCACTTTATCATTTTTTTCAGACAAAAGGAAATAATACTCGTTTCAAACCATGATGGATTCGTTTCATGTTCTTTAATTCGCTATAATGTGATAATAGTAAGACCTTTGATCCAAAACCTTTTGATGGTCATTTTACATTTGCATAAATAGTTCTTTTGAAGACGATTAATTCTGGAAAAGCCCCCATGATCATCATACTTGAATATAATGACTTATTGATTTTGCCTAAGATTCATAATTCAAAACTACTGTTATCGCACATTGAAGGAAAGAGCAATACTTCAGCGTTAAAGACATCATACCTAATGACTTGGGTATAATTTGGAATAAAGAGCTCGCAATGAACAGAACATTAGTCCAACATTTTGTTATTATTGAATGATAGTTGTTAATAATTTATCATTATTTCTTATTATGTTTGACTTGCTTGTGCATCCGATGTCAACATACAACAATTTGTTCTATGTTTCCATCATGATCAGTCATATCTAATCATTATTGAGAGCAAAATATGTTAGAATTATCTGTTTCGGTACCATAGATGTATTATTTACTATACCATCGTTGATATTCACTATATGCCCTATTATCCTGTATGGCTATCTTCGACAAATTAGTACACCTGTCCCTATCTCCCGATAGGTGGCCAAGACCCGGATTATCATTGTTCCGTATGTCGGCAAACTATTTAGACATGTGATGATAGCTCTCCCGTCTTTGACTTGCTATTTGATATTTGCTCATTAAAGTTTGTTTTCTCTATTGTGTGTTTTGGCAGTTCTGTGTCTCACGGAATAGACTTCTTGGGGTAATTCACATTTCTGTTTGACTGAGCCGACAGCTAGCTGACTGTGTGTCAGTGCAGTTGTCTATTTCAGCACGGCCTTTGCGTGCACGGGCTACATGGACTGCACGTGCGTCTCTTTGGGACTTGGGTCGATTGTCAGCCGGGCGTTGGCTTTCTCTCTTGTTCGCCTATCGTTCCTTAGGATGCTAGTCTTCCTGGCGGCACGGTGTTGTTTGTTTCACCTTGGGTGATTCATTGGATTTAGTCGCCTGTCCTTTGGTATTGTGGCGCGACACGGGAGTGGATTGGATCGCGCCTAGCACTTAATCCCCCGCTATACCGCTAATCCCCGCAATAACGCTTGGCGTGGGCATATCGCCTAACTTATTACTGTTGACTTGTGTCTTGTCTCCATGCCGCCGGATGTTGGGATCGGACTGAGGTAACAAATGGAAATCCCGCTATACCGCTTGTCGGGCATACCGCCTGATTTGTCTTTGTCTCCATAACATTGGTAACGAGTTGCGACCCCGCTATACCGCTGGGCTCGTGTAGTGATTGGGTTCCTTTTGTTTCCATACCGCCGGCTGGCAGGAGGAGACTTAATTGTTTAATAGGGTCCTCGCTATAGCGGACATACAGCGCTTCTTGCATGCCAACGGGCTTGCCGCTTCAGTGTAGCAGGTTTGATTGGATATCCTGTGGGCTTCCTGCCCCTCTTGCTTAGCGCTTACCGTCTCTCTTAGACGGCCTTTCGGACTTAGAGGTAATTGGACTTTACTCTGTTTGGGTTAGGGGCTATCCCTACCTTTGGATACCGCTCACTGCTCCTCGGTAAGGGTGAAGTGGTAGGAACATGCCTGCACAGTATGATTCTTTCTGTGGAGGTTGCGGCTCAAGGAAGTCGGGTGTCTTTGACCCCCACTCTCTTTGCCGTTTGTGCCGCAATCTCTGTGCAGGGGATGATAGATGTCAGGAGTGCGCCAGCCTCTCGGTGTTGGAACATCAGGACTACCGGAATGCGGTGAAGAAGAGCGAATCTCAGAGCAAGCTGAGAGCTTCCAGGCACTCTTCTTCGGCTTCGGCCACTGATACGGGACCCAGGAGCTCCTCGCCTGGGTCCGATCTCATCATCTCGGAGGACGCGACAGAATTGTCAGCAGGATTGGGTCGCGGGAGCGCCTCTCCCGAGAGGCGGTGTGATTGTTCTTCGGCAAGGTTTGAGTGGCGGCGACGTTTCTCCCAGGAGAGTGTCTTCTCCTGATGCCGCTTCAGGGCAGGATCGCCGCCACACGCCCAGGAAGAAGAGGAAGCACAAGTCAAGGAAGAGGAGGTCCTCGCCTCTTTCTAAGGCGCTGACTGAGGATATCCTCGTGTCCGTGAGGGACATGTTTGACAAGATGTTGCCGCCCACAGACAAATGGGGGAGAGGAGGCGACTCCTACGCCGCCCTCCCCATCAGCACCTTCAACCCCCAAGAGGAGGAGGGTGGTTTTGGTAACACCGGCTGCCACTTCCTCAGATCAGGATGGGTTCTCTTCTGTAGAAGCAGGCCAGGCAAGCCAGGGGGCGGTGAGTGATGGCGCTACATCAGTAACGCTGCCGCCCCTGATGCCTCCACAGATGCGGCACCAGATTTGAAAGAACATTTGGCGGCCATAGCGGATTGGTGCCAGTTTACTCTGGTTGAGATCGAGGACTAGAGCCAGATCGGCTCGCGTTGACGCTGGAACAGGTGGAGGTTCTCATCTCCAAGGGGGCAGTGGAGGAACTCCCGCTCCACGACCTTGTTCCCGGATTTTACTGTACCTGCATATTCCCATTTACCATGGGGATCGCAAATACCTCTGATTCGTCCTGGCAGGTCATCACTTTCAGTGGAACGTGCTTCCGTTCGGGATATCGTCGGCTCCGTGGCTGTTTAAACGCGTAACCCAACCCATAGTCCATTACCTGCATCAGCAGGACGTCCAGTTCGCGATGTATCTTGACGATGGGTTTGGTCACATCAGATCCCCATCTGTTCTGGAGGCTCAACGAGACTTTGTAATAGCGTTGTTCAGGCGGTTGGGATGGCTGGTCAATCTAGACAAGTATCGTTGCAGCTCAGGCCCCTTCAGATATTTGTCAACACACACGTCTTCTCCATTCCTGCCAATATCAGACACCATCTCTCCTGATGGCAGCAGGAAACAAACGTACCGGCGGGAGTGCCACTCGGAACAGACAGCGGGGGTGTGGTCGTCAATGCAAACGAGATGCCACATCAACGTCTTAGAACTAGATGCGATAAGACTTGCAATCGGCCATTGGTCGAGCTGCCTACAGGGGCAAGTCCTGTGTGTCCACACGGACAGCTCGGCCTGGTATGTTCCCCTCCAGAGGGCCTTCCGTCTAGACCTAATACCTCTCCCTCTGAGGTGGAACCTTCTGTCGAGCAAACCAAGTGGTCGGGTTCACTAGAACCCCCAGACTCTTCAGGTTCACGCTTGGTTTGTCTCCAAATCCGTTGCTGAGCCGGTTGCGACCTCGCAGATGACCTCCACAAGGAAGTTGTACGACTTCCAGTGGGGGTCTTTTGCGATCTTCTGTAGGGAGAAGGGGTATGACGTGCAGACTTCTGGAAGTCAGGATTGGTGTTCGCCAATCACTACTTGCGTGATGTATCCACGGAGGACCTAGAGCGGATCAACCGGTTGGGTGCTCAAGTCTACGAACAGCAACAGGTCCCGACAGCTCCTCACCGTTGGGGTCAGCCACCCCCTCGCTATTGGGTTAATAAATCTGAACTTGTTCGATTTTAACTTTAGTCACGTGTTGTTGTCTTTTATTAGTGGTAACCATTAAGGTTCAACCCTAACCGCCTAACTGCCAAACTTTCTTTATCCAGGAAGAACCGAACATTCAAATGATGACTCATGTTGATATTCAACAAATGATTGACGTTTCTTACTAAAATACCAATGTGTGAGCGATGCGATGTCACTTCCAGTTTGGTCTGACTCGAGTTACCATTGTTGAATTATTACACATGAGCAGTTATGAAAAGGAAAGGGGGTGTTCATATGACATAATATATAAACTCACCATTTACCTTTTATGACGTATACCTCTTTTGGATATGCTTTATTATACAAAACCTGTTACGGGTACCTTTTGCGAGATTTGACATGTACGACAACAATGTTTTTAGTCTTCATTCCAGATAACCACAAAGTGATGCATACAGACCAGAGACTGTCTTTTCCTGTACACATTTTTTAAACAATGTGATTTCCCATGAGATTTAGAAATTCAACTGGCTCCCAGAAGCCGACACATCAATACTGAATCATATTCAAATAACATAGTTTCAAATATTGATTGAAAACGAAAACATTGTTGTCAACTAGATCTGGGCGACCATTGTCAAAATTAATCATACCCTATTCACGGATGTGACTCTTACGACTGTTTCCATAATGAACATCTCTCTGAATAAAACATTAAATGATAAAATGTGTTAGAATGTGTAAAATTTAAAACTATTAAACAGGTGTTCTAAAGGAGGGAAATCAAGTATACATAGCTCTTGCTCAAGTCATAATGAGCCTTAAATAAATCATTAACCAAGCAACACGTAGTCAACATTGAAATTTGCATTGATATTCTGACTTTAAATCTATATCATTTATATTTCATTTATAACTTTTGGGATGAATTCATTACAAAATCAGGGCATTGAAGAATGTAGGAAATATATATTAAAACAGGTATTACATTATTGATTTGTATGTACATTGAGGTTCATGTATATTATTGTTTAACTTGTTATATAGGATTATATTATTTATATTTAATTAATTATTGACATTTATGATATGTTAAATGATATGTATGTTTTAGTCGGCATTACAAAATTGAGAAATATGTCTTTCACAAAACATATTTTCCTATTTCATTTACAAATTCAATCAAGCTTTTCATGAAACTACATCTAATCATTTATCATCTGTTATGAATATTGACAATGTATTATTTGTTTTGAAACGACTACAAAATTAATTTGCTGAATACAATATTGGGCAAAAACAATGAAAATGTAATATATGCCTGACTTTTTCCTTCAATGAATCTGTATTGTCTGTTTATGCAAATACGTGAATGTTTTAGTTAAAACTTTTGTAAAGTCTGATTACAGAATTCAAATGCCATATCCTTGCTTAGTTGCATTTATTTTATCAATACCATCATTTTCGAATTCATTGATCGAATATACATGTAGTTTTTGCAAGGCTGATTGAGCCTTCCAAAATTAGCTAACAAGGCACAATTGTAACTAATTGCAGTCGCGTTCTATTTAAAAAAAAAAAAACCCAAACATGGGTAGTATTAATTCTGATAAAATACTGACAGAATAATGGCCTTCTATTACTTATTCATACATACTTGGAATGTAACAACAATAACCCAAATCCAAATCCTTTCAGGTGTGATGTGGACAAATATGATTTGATACCAATTTATCCCTGAATTATCATTTAACTATTACAGAGCCAATTCCTTTGTAGACATTCAATCAGTTCAATTGAGAGACATAGGATATTTAAACGTGTTTTCCATAGACACATCAATATTTCACCGAAGACATTATTTCGGAGTTCTACCATGGCAACGTTTAAAGCTGTCTAGAAAGCTGGCAAACAAATCCAGACAAACAGTTTTATCTAACGTAACTTGTTTCGTGCGTATTACACTGTTCTGTTTCGCATTAATCCAACAGTACACTTTTAAAAATACCCTGTCATGTCTTTTAAAATTAAATTATAATTATTTATAGTTGATACAAACAAGTTTAAATTGTTATATATGATATTTGTTAGTCTGTTCTCATTATGACGTTGATATATATGTGAAATGTAATTAATTTGATCACTTTCCAGAAAGCTGTTGCTAACATTGATATTCCGAATCTTACTACTTGGAGATATTCTCTCGGGATAGTAACTAGGAACAAATCAATGATAGTCAACAATTGTATCAATTCAGATAAACTGTCCATCGTTGTCACTTAAATGAAAACTGCCAATCCTACAACTAATGAACCCTATACGAAGACATCTTCGATAAGGCATCATTGCTGATACCACTGCGTATGACTTGCCATTGTCCTACTGATACGGAAACTGTAATTTGTCAGTTATAATGTGGTAAATTAATTGAATTTAGTGAATATGATATTTAATGGCTGTCAACCATTCTAAGCATTATAATTAGAAACGTAGTATTCTGAACCATATAAAACGCAGTGTATAACAATAATTAATCCATAGTTTGGTTAATGTCAGCTACTTACCTAGGCTATGTGTCTATGTATGTATGGACGAAAATGATGGTAGTGTTCTCATAAAATATTAACACCATTACTGTCTTTCCGCTGAGCTGAATCCCAGGAATAATATTTGTTGTGGATATATACATGCGAACTCAAATCCATTACGTCTATGTTTGTCCTTCCACCGAAGATCTGTGTATAGACATTGTTATTAGCTAAGATAACTGTTCCTTATCAAATCCCCCTGGATAAAGACGAACCATGTATTCATAACGATAATGTAAATATTATGTCAAGGTCTGTCTGTTTATGTAACCAAATCCCTCCCAACAAATAATGTAATATGTGTGCTCCTCTAAACGTATCAATAGTTGTTTATCTAATATCTAATATGTTTACTTTGAAGACAAGTCGTCGGTATTTAATAAAATCAGAGTATCTGTAAATAATCAATATGATGCCTACTTATAGTACTCAATTATATACTCCATTCGAACGAATTATTAATAATATCAGTAACTAACAGTATGGAATCGAATTAAAATGTTACAAGTCAATTTTATGTTGTCATTGAACAACAATGATATAGGTTTATCATCGTATTGGTGAAGTCTGTTCCCATATTATGTTCATCTATTGTAAGCATGTATCCTCTCATCAAAATGCAACTGCAATATTGAATGAAGCAAATGCACCTAATGTGTATTCCAATTTTCTTCTTATATTCCCACGTGACATATTCTTTAGGTTTGATAACATTGAATCGTTTCCTTATATAATATCTAAATGCATTTCCCTTGTATTTGCGTTCTTGCCTGTACAAATATCTTCAATGTAAATGAGTCAACAATGTATTTATGCAGTAGCGAATGTCAAGGAATGAACCCATTTTCACAGACCTACGTTAAACAGAAATATAATTATATTATCCCTTAATATTTATAATAGTACGTTTTTGATTAAACGTAATTATTTATACTTACCTGTTGACTAGACCTACTTTGCCTTACCTCCTAAGGGTAATGCTATTTCAACCTTAATACAGACGAACTTGAAGAGTGGAGAAGGGGTGCGTAAAATCCCATATCCAAGGGCCGGTAAGTCTAGGTGGTCTCGTGACGTCACTACCTGTTCATATCACTCTCCGAAAGTCCCAAAGGCAAGACAGACCAAGTGGGGAGGATGGGAGGGCCTAGAGCGTAGGTCTAGTCAACAGGTAAGTATAAATAATTACGTTTAATCAAAAACGTACTATTATTTAAATACCTATCTGTTGACTAGACCTACTTTGCCTAGAATCCCACCGCAAGGAGGCGGGTCAGTAGATACATGGTAGTGACGAGACCAGCGACCAGCCCTGAGTGTAAGCTAACCTACGAGTCCTCCACCCTGTGGTGAGGACAAGGCACAGCCCGGGAGGTACCATCTCAACCGCTAAGCGGATCGAAGAGACAACCCTGCCACTCAACTTCCGATCAACACACCGCCCCCCAAACCCCAACAGGGAGGGGGGGTGTTAAAGCGAAGTTAAAGAAAAAACCAACAGACACGAGAGCTAGTAATGTAAACCATGTTTATTTACAATAAGTCTCAAAAGCGTCTAAGAAGGATGACCCCTTCTTGGTCTGGTTGGGGGGACCACCTTCGTCTGCGCGAAGACCTGTGGACCCAGGATAGAGATGCCTTCAAGATCTGCTGTGGAGACATCTCGTAGGTAATGGTAGGCGAAAACCTCTGATGAACGCCAAAAACACCCTGCCATGACATCCGAAAACGCGATGTTGCAGTGATAAGCCATTGTGGCTGAAACTGCTCGGATCTCATGAGGGATGGAACGCAAAGGCGGAGGCAGGTCAGCGGCCTTGTACGCATCAATGACTGCCGACCTTAGATACACCCCCAACGCTCGCTTATCAAGCTCCTTGGTGCTCCTCGGTGAGTGAGGCAAGAAACAGACGATGCCTGCCATCCCTCAGCCTGCGGGTACGCTGCGTGTACACCCTCAAGGCTCTCACCGGACACAGAGAGAGATCTCCTGAGTCAGAACCCAGAACCGTGATAGAGAACGTACGGTCAGCTTCATAAGCTGCCTGGTCCTTACAGACAAAGTCGGGAGCCAACTCAAGAGAGGTCGATCCCCCCCTCCCTGACCTCATAACGTAGAAGGTCCGCCTGCAACGCATGGATTTCCGAAATCCGCGCTGCGGAGGCCATATCCCCCAGAAAAAAGACCTTGCATGTGAGAGGGAGAAGGGACACGTCGGAGAGCGGTTCACGTATCGGAGCGAAGGTGGTTGAGCACAATGGCTAAGTCCCACTCAGGTGGACGAAGCCTGGACCTGCCGTCACCCAAACGGAATGTTTTAATGAGGTCTTTGAGGACCAACACATCCAACCCTGGCGATCTCTTCCTGAGGACAGACATGATAGCAGACATGTTGGTGTTGATTGATGGCTCGAGCCCACGACCGCGAGACTAGGAGTCTCGCGCTCTACCGACTGAGCTAGCCCGAGACCGCGATGTTACAGTGGTAAGCCATCGTGGCTGACACTGCAAGGATCTCATGCGGGTTGGAACGCGAAGGAGGAGGCAGGTCAGCGGCCTTGTACGCATCAATGACCTCAGGTACACCCCCAACACTCGCTTATCTAGCCCTTGGGCTCTCCTAGGCGAGTGAGGCAAGACCAGCCTCAACAGCTGCCTGGTTTTGTAACAGTTCCAGACTTGTTGCAAAATCCAAAACATGGGACGATGAACCAGTTCTTAAATAACAAACTGAAAGAATGCAAAGATTCAGAGGGGTGCCGAACAAGAGACACAACCCCCTGAAGACTGCCACGTTCCGTTGCCACTGCGCTTTCACGGCCGAAACATACTCCAGGAAGTCTGAAGACGAAAGAATGACACCCTCGTTACACAGGTCCTTGCACTTCACACAAGGCAAGACCTAACAGACTTCCTACCTCCACAAATGTACAAAAGGCAGAGTACGTAGTGACGCAAACACCGAGGTAGTAGAGTAACTTGGTGACTGATAGACGAGTCACTGACGAGACCCTCGAGACACTACCAGGTGATTGACAACGAGTCACTGACGCATGTAAGCTAGGGGAGGTGAGTGAAACTCAAATCACTTAACAGGTGAGTGACAGACGAGCCACTGACACGAGTAAGCTAGACGATGTGAGTGACAGGAGATACAGCCGAGTCACTTAATAGGTGAGTGACAGACGAGACACTGACGCGTGTAATCTAGACGAGGTGAGTGACAGCTGAGTCACTTAGTAGGCGAGTGACAGACGAGCCACTAACGCATGTAATCTAGACGAGGTGAGTGACACTCAAGTCACTTAACAGGTGAGTGACAGACGAGCCACTGACGCGTGTAATCTAGACGAGGTGAGTGACAGTCGAGTCACTTAACAGACGAGTGACAGACAAGCCACTAACGTGTGTAGTCTAGGCCAGGTGAGTGACAGGTGAGTGATACTCAAATCACTTAACAGATGAGCGACAGGCGTGTCACTAACTTGCGAAAAATAGACGAGGTGAATGACACACGAGTGAGTGAGTGAGTTGGGGTTTAACGCCGCTTCCAAGAGTATTTCACTTATATCGCGGCTGCTAGTATTATGGCAGGGAGAAAGCCCGCAACGCCATGTGGCTATGCACTGCGGTGAAACCTGCGAGCAGCGGCTGGAACTAGCGAACCATGGTTGGTATTACGCTGAAAATCAGAGTAGCATTGCAGCCAAACCTAACTGCGTGTAGAACAGTTCTCTACTGCAGACAAAGTTGCCGTGCCCCTGGCGGGATTCGAACCCCGGACCTTTTGATCCGAAGCCGAACGTGCTAACCACTGCGCTATCCCGCCCCTGAATGACACACGAGTCACTGACGCGAAACACCTACATAAGGTAGTGTAAGAACTAATTCCTGACACTAAGAAGCAACACTTCCGATAGCTTAATTACTCCAAAAACACCAACACGCACTCGTCGCAACGAAAATCCTTCTCACACAAGTCCTTACACTTCCTAAACAGCAAGTGAGGATCCTTGATAGTGGACTTCCTACCTCCGCAATTCGTGCAGAAGGCAGAGTACATATTGAAGTAACAACCTGAGTGATAGTCAATCACTGACCCACGCGCGTAAGCTGATGAAGTGAGTGACAGGAGATTGACCCTCAATCAGTTAACACTAACGTGGGCGAGGTGAGTGACAGTTAGGTCACTTACTGACAGGCGCGTGGTGAATGACAGTCGATTCACGACGCGAAACGCAAAGTAGAGTAGTGTAAGAACGAAGTTCTGACATAGGAAGAAAACAACCCTTCTGATAGCTAATTACTCCAAAAACACCCAGAGTGTAAACTCACGAAAACGTAGAACGAAAACGCTTAAGTGAAAACATGCAAGGCGAGACGAGAGAGACTATCGAAAGTGTTGAAGGCAGAGGCTCCGAACCCGAAGGGTGCGAAGTCCAAAGACTGACGAAGCGAGACACTGGCGAAACGAGTCACTGGCGAAACGAGTCACAGACGACACGAGGCAATCAAGTCGAGTCGTAGGTGAAGGCGAGTGACAGGCAAGGCGAGTGAGACGAGCCACTGACGAAAGAGAGCCAAAACAAATTGACAACCTAAAGGCGAATGACTGGCTACGCGAGTGCCTGGCGAAGCGAGTCACTTGCTAGCTGAAGCGAGTCAAGTAGAATCGAGCCTAAGGCGAGAGACAGGTGAGTGACAGTCCGTTCCCTTACGCAGGTGAGCGATAGACGAGATACTCACACGTGAATGTAGACGAGGTGAATAACCGGATAATCACTGACTACCCAAGTAGCGTAGCGTAAGACACAACAAATCTTCCGATAGCTAATCGAGAGAGTTGAAAGCGGACCTGCCACGCTGACTTGACTAAGTGGAACCTCCGCGAATGAAGCCACTTCGGATAACATAGCGATTGCGTCAACCACTGGCGGATCCTCCGACAACCCCGTACCCCCAGCCTTCGTTTCTATACTGATGAACGGAGGGTTCGACCCGTCGACGTAGCGGACGTCACGCTCCGGCGAGGAATCACGTGGGGGTGACACCACCGTGACACGACGCGTTGGGTGTGAGGGGTACGCGATGGGGTCGCGGATGCGGAGGCCCTAGCGGACGTAGAACGCGAACCCTGAGGTACGCGATGTTGCAGTGATAAGCCGTTGTGGCTGAAACTGCTCGGATCTCATGAGGGATGGAACGCGAAGGCGGAGGCAGGTCAGAGGCCTTGTACGCATCAATGACTGCTGACCTTAGATACACCCCCAACGCTCGCTTATCAAGCTCCTTGGTGCTCCTCGGTGAGTGAGGCAAGAAACAGACGTCGCCTGCCATCCCTCAGCCTGCGGGTACGCTGCGTGTACACCCTCAAGGCTCTCACCGGACACAGAGAGAGATCTCCTGAGTCAGAACCCAGAACCGTGATAGAGAACGTACGGTCAGCTTCATAAGCTGCCTTGTCCTTACAGACAAAGTCGGGAGCCAACTCAAGAGAGGTCGATCCCCCCCTCCCTGACCTCATAACGTAGAAGGTCCGCCTGCAACACATGGATTTCCGAAATCCGCGCTGCGGAGGCCATAGCCCCCAGAAAAAAGACCTTGCATGTGAGAGGGAGAAGGGACACGTCGGAGAGCGGTTCACGTATCGGAGCGAAGGTGGTTGAGCACAATGGCTAAGTCCCACTCAGGTGGACGAAGCCTGGACCTGCCGTCACCCAAACGGAATGTTTTAATGAGGTCTTTGAGGACCGACACATCCAACCCTGGCGATCTCTTCCTGAGGACAGACAGGATAGCAGACATGTTGGTGTTGATTGATGGCTCGAGCCCACGACCGCGAGACTAGGAGTCTCGCGCTCTACCGACTGAGCTAGCCCGAGACCGCGATGTTACAGTGGTAAGCCATCGTGGCTGACACTGCACGGATCTCATGCGGGTTGGAACGCGAAGGAGGAGGCAGGTCAGCTGCCTTGTACGCATCAATGACCTCAGGTACACCCCCAACACTCGCTTATCTAGCCCTTGGGCTCTCCTAGGCGAGTGAGGCAAGACCAGCCTCAACAGCTGCCTGGTTTTGTAACAGTTCCAGACTTGTTGCAAAATCCAAAACATGGGACGATGAATCAGTTCTTAAATAACAAACTGAAAGAATGCAAAGATTCAGAGGGGTGCCGAACAGGAGACACAACCCCCTGAAGACTGCCACGTTTTGTTGCCACTGCGCTTTCACGGCCGAAACATACTCCAGGAAGTCTGAAGACGAAAGAATGACACCCTCGTTACACAGGTCCTTGCACTTCATACAAGGCAAGACCTAACAGACTTCCTACCTCCACAAATGTACAAAATGCAGAGTACGTAGTGACGCAAACACCGAGGTAGTAGAGTAACTAGGTGACTGATAGACGAGTCACTGACGAGACCCTCGAGACACTACCAGGTGATTGACAACGAGTCACTGACGCATGTAAGCTAGGGGAGGTGAGTGAAACTCAAATCACTTAACAGGTGAGTGACAGACGAGCCACTGACACGAGTAAGCTAGACGATGTGAGTGACAGGAGATACAGCCGAGTCACTTAATAGGTGAGTGACAGACGAGACACTGACGCGTGTAATCTAGACGAGGTGAGTGACAGTTGAGTCACTTAGTAGGCGAGTGACAGACGAGCCACTAACGCATGTAATCTAGACAAGGTGAGTGACACTCAAGTCACTTAACAGGTGAGTGACAGACGAGCCACTGACGCGTGTAATCTAGACGAGGTGAGTGACAGTCGAGTCACTTAACAGACGAGTGACAGACAAGCCACTAACGTGTGTAGTCTAGGCCAGGTGAGTGACAGGTGAGTGATACTCAAATCTCTTAACAGATGAGCGACAGGCGCGTCACTAACTTGCGTAAACTAGACGAGGTGAATGACACACGAGTGAGTGAGTGAGTTGGGGTTTAACGCCGCTTCCAAGAGTATTTCACTTATATCGCGGCTGCTAGTATTATGGCAGGGAGAAAGCCCGCAACGCCATGTGGCTATGCACTGCGGTGAAACCTGCGAGCAGCGGCTGGAACTAGCGAACCATGGTTGGTATTACGCTGAAAATCAGAGTAGCATTGCAGCCAAACCTAACTGCGTGTAGAACAGTTCTCTACTGCAGACAAAGTTGCCGTGCCCCTGGCGGGATTCGAACCCCGGACCTTTTGATCCGAAGCCGAACGTGCTAACCACTGCGCTATCCCGCCCCTGAATGACACACGAGTCACTGACGCGAAACACCTACATAAGGTAGTGTAAGAACTAATTCCTGACACTAAGAAGCAACACTTCCGATAGCTTAATTACTCCAAAAACACCAACACGCACTCGTCGCAACGAAAATCCTTCTCACACAAGTCCTTACACTTCCTAAACAGCAAGTGAGGATCCTTGATAGTGGACTTCCTAACTCCGCAATTCGTGCAGAAGGCAGAGTACATATTGAAGTAACAACCTGAGTGATAGTCAATCACTGACCCACGCGCGTAAGCTGATGAAGTGAGTGACAGGAGATTGACCCTCAATCAGTTAACACTAACGTGGGCGAGGTGAGTGACAGTTAGGTCACTTACTGACAGGCGCGTGGTGAATGACAGTCGATTCACGACGCGAAACGCAAAGTAGAGTAGTGTAAGAACGAAGTTCTGACATAGGAAGAAAACAACCCTTCTGATAGCTAATTACTCCAAAAACACCCAGAGTGTAAACTCACGAAAACGTAGAACGAAAACGCTTAAGTGAAAACACGCAAGGCGAGACGAGAGAGACTATCGAAAGTGTTGAAGGCAGAGGCTCCGAACCCGAAGGGTGCGAAGTCCAAAGACTGACGAAGCGAGACACTGGCGAAACGAGTCACTGGCGAAACGAGTCACAGACGACACGAGGCAATCAAGTCGAGTCATAGGTGAAGGCGAGTGACAGGCAAGGCGAGTGAGACGAGCCACTGACGAAAGAGAGCCAAAACAAATTGACAACCTAAAGGCGAATGACTGGCTACGCGAGTGCCTGGCGAAGCGAGTCACTTGCTAGCTGAAGCGAGTCAAGTAGAATCGAGCCTAAGGCGAGAGACAGGTGAGTGACAGTCCGTTCCCTTACGCAGGTGAGCGATAGACGAGATACTCACACGTGAATGTAGACGAGGTGAATAACCAGATAATCACTGACTACCTAAGTAGCGTAGCGTAAGACACAACAAATCTTCCGATAGCTAATCGAGAGAGTTGAAAGCGGACCTGCCACGCTGACTTGACTAAGTGGAACCTCCGCGAATGAAGCCACTTCGGATAACATAGCGATTGCGTCAACCACTGGCGGATCCTCCGACAACCCCGTACCCCCAGCCTTCGTTTCTATACTGATGAACGGAGGGTTCGACCCGTCGACGCAGCGGACGTCACGCTCCGGCGAGGAATCACGTGGGGGTGACACCACCGTGATACGACGCGTTGGGTGTGAGGGGTACGCGATGGGGATGCGGAGGCCCTAGCGGACGTAGAACGCGAACCCTGAGGTACGACATCCGCATTGGGTTCACACGGTAGCGTAGTGTGAGTGGGTAAGGTCCGCAGACCCAGACCCGCATCGAGCAAGGAAGAGACCATATCCTTGACGGATGCCAGAAGGAGGGACGGATTGACCTTGTCAAACCTAGCCTTCTTGGACTTCTTCTTTTTGCTCATGGGCGTAGTGGGTCCGCATACCTTAAGCCTAAGCGGAGACAACCGCTTGTCTGGCGAAGGAGGGGACAACGGGCGAGTCCGCGGACGAGAACTGGAACACGACGACGGAGGGGGGGAGCGCGAATCCTTCGACCCCCTAGCGGGTTCGGACAGGACTGACGATTCCCTGTCGAATTCCGCCTGTTCCGTGAGGACAATGTCTAAGTCCTCCTCCGAAGACGGATGACGAATGGGAGACATCTCCCTATGTTGAGCTGACGACGCACGCTTCTGAAGCGAAGCCCTATCGGCCACAGACTTGCGTATGGCGGAAACGTACGAGTGGAACTCCGATTCGGAGAGAGGAGCGCACTCGTTGCAACGGTACTCCTCTTCGCAAAGGTCCTTACACTTCATACATAACAAGTGCGGATCCTTAGAGGCGGACTTCCTGCCTCCGCAATTCGTGCAAAAGGCGGAGTACATGGCGGACGAAACGATAAGACGCGTAACGTAAGCGAAGGTAAAGACAGTCGAGTCACCTACGCGGCGTGGCGAAACGCGAGACACTCGCTCGCGTAGCGTAGACGAGGTGAATCCCTACAGAAAGACACCTAAGTAGCGTAGCGTAGACGAGGTGAGTCACACACGTGAAACACCCAAGCGGCGGAGCAAAAGCACAACAACTCTGATGATATGCAATCAAGAGAGTTGAACCAAAAACTCTGAACTCGAAGAGCACAAAGTCAAAATCAAGTAACGACCCGCCAAGGTAAACAAAGACGAATAAGCCAGACAAAAACTAGGCTAAACACTTACAAGATAATTCAATCTTTATTTCACAAAAACACAACAACTCTGACGATATGCAATCAAGAGAGTTGAACCAAAAACTCTGAACTCGAAGAGCACAAAGTCAAAATCAAGTAACGACCCGCCAAGGTAAACAAAGACGAACAAGCCAGACAAAAACTAGGCTAAACACTTACAAGATAATTCAATCTTATTTCACATAACACTCGTGCGTGTACCAAACCGTAAGTGACTGGCGTAGCGAGTCACTTGAACCAAAGTGATTCACCCTAATGATGAGTCGCGTAGATTCGACCTAAGGCGATGCCAAAGGCGAATGGTAGGCGAAAGCTAGCAACGGGCAACGCGTGTCACTGACGAGGAGTGTATCCACTGCTCCTTAACCAAGCTAGTCACCCACCTTAGGCGAACAACTAGCGAAGCCAGTGACAGGCGAGGCGAGAAGCCAAGCGAGACGCGAAGCACTTGAGTACGGACCGCAGGCGTATGACAAGCGAAAGCGAATGACAAGCGAAGCAAGCCAAACGCGTAGGAGAGATTCCACTGCTCCTTTACCCTACGCAAGTCAACAACCCACAGTTCCCTAGAGTACAGACCGAAAGGCGTATGACAAGCGAAAGCGAATGACAAACGAAGCAAGCCAAACGATTAGGAGAGATACCACTACTCCTCTACCATACGCAAGACAAACACCTAACAGTTAGCACTAGAGTACGGACCGCAGGCGTATGACAAGCGAAAAGCGAATGACAAGCGAAGCAAGCCAAACGCGTAGGAGAGATTCCACTGCTCCTTTACCCTACGCAAGTCAACAACCCACAGTTCCCTAAAGTACAGACCGAAAAGCGTATGACAAGCGAAAGCAATGACAAACGAAGCAAGCCAAACGATTAGGAGAGATACCACTACTCCTCTACCATACGCAAGACAAACATCTAACAGTTAGCACTAGAGTACAGACCGACAGGCGTATGACAAGCAAATTAGGAGTGATTCCACTGCTCCTTTACCGTACGCAAGTCAACAACCCACAGTTAGCACTAGAGTACGGACCGAAAAGCGCATGACAAGCGAAAGCGAATGGCCAGCGAAGCAAGTCAAACGATTAGGAGAGATGCCACTACTCCTCTACCATACGCAAGACAAACACCTAACAGTTAGCACTAGAAAACGGACCGAAAGGCGTATGACAAGCGAAAGCGGATGACAAGCGAAGCAAGTCACACGCGTAGGAGAGATACCACTGCTCCTTTACCCTACGCAAGTCAAACACCCAACAGTCAGGTGAGAGAAAACAAAGAATCACGAGCTGCACGTGCGGCGCATGCAATCCACCTACTCCGGGTGGTCGCTAGCTAGCACATGTCAACAAGGCCCCTTGAAAACTAACACCTACTTGAAAACAGATTGCAAACACAACCTGCACTACCGAAGAATAAAGTTGAGGGTATCTCTTGACCAAACAAGAGAAAAATAGCAAGTTAGCAACACAAGCCGCTAAATACCCAGTCACATAACAAAACACGTCTGCCTTGCTCTGCAACTTTTAGGAGAGTGATATGAACAGGTAGTGACGTCACGAGACCACCTAGACTTACCGGCCCTTGGATAAGGGATTTTACGCACCCCTTCTCCACTCTTCAAGTTCGTCTGTATTAAGGTTGAAATAGCATTACCCTTAGGAGGTAAGGCAAAGTAGGTCTAGTCAACAGATAGGTATTTAAATAATATTGATTTTACTCAAAAGTCAATTTTAAATACAGTAAAATCCTCTTTGCATAATGCATCATGAATAATATGATTGTAATCTACAAAAAAAAGGATGCATATAGAATCCTCTGGAGGGGAAGTGTTGGAACTAATAAAGTTATGATTGAATATAATCATGGTAAAGCTAATTTATTTTTAAAATCAAGACTTTAGAATTTCACTAATTCAGTTATTGGATTTCAAAGTAATACACGTACTTGACCTACATATTATTTATGCCGATAATATATGATTTAGATGATTGCAATGGTATTTATTATTACATTCCATGCTATCCCATTTGTATTTTTTTCATTTTAATGATAATTTCTCACACTACAATCTGAAACTATTATTGTTGTATTATCTTAATTATTAATGTATTAACTACCATAGAACCTGTTATTCGTTATATAATTTACATGTTTCCGGATCAGAATGTGCTGCAGTCTTTCCAAATGACTTAGTTGTGCTTGAATAATGATATCAGTGCTTTTCAGTTACACTCAATGCCCAGAATCCTGCATAGCCTAAGGCATTCCACACACGTATCAATCAGGCGACATATTTGCACTTGTTTTATCTGATTTCCTTAAACACACATTCAAGTGTACAACTACAGTAATCAAACTGAGGTGTTGACGTGGTTGGTGACTTGTTTGGCTTGGGGCATTTTGATAATCAGCAACAAGACTGAGTCAGGAAAAACACACACTGAGTGTAAAGACATGATTTTAAGGAGTCGATGTAAAAAATTGTCATTTGACTGTTCTGACTTTCCAACGTACCAACAAGCTCACCAAGCGTTACTTAAACATAATATAGAATTAAAATGTTCATATTAGAAGTAGTTGTCAGAGGGTAAACAAATCGTCAATTCATTTTCCCAATTGGCCATGGTTGTGTACACAACGTTTAAATTAAATATTTTAGTTCTTCAAAAGAATTCGAAATTGGTTTCAAACAGGTAGTCTCTGTTGTATGCCAGGTACACATCTATCACATCTTGAGATGGTATAGCTCTTAGGGCTATCCAAACTGTGGAGAAATCGCTACCTCAAGTTGCGATATTCATTTGGACAAAAATGAGTTTGATGAAAAAAATGAATTGATGTAAAATCGGATGTTGATGAAAGAAAAGGATTTTGATGTCAAAATAACTTTAGTGTAAAAACTGAAATTTATTACTTTCATCAACGTCTCATGTTTCATCATGTGTCCTATTCCAAATTAAAGCCTTATTTTCTCTTTCGAAATCGTTCATCAAAACATTTTTTTTTCATGAAATTAGTTTTTTTTCTCATGTAATTTTTTACATCAAAGTCACTCTTTTCATTAAAGTTATTCTTTTAATTAAAGTATTTTTTTCATTAAAGTCATTTTACATCATATTCAGTTTTTTCATCAAATTTCGGTTTTTTCATCAAAGTCATGTAAGTAATTTTTAACTATGTTTTCTTCATAAAAGTAAGTTTTGTTTTCATCAAAGTCATTTTTGTCATCAAATTTAGTTTGTTCATCAAATTCATTTTTTTCTTCATCAAAGTCAGTCTCAGAAAGGTACATGTATGCCAATATTTCAATACAACGATCAAAGGGAAACTTTCCATAGACTGATTGTAAGTGGTCCTTTTCATAACAAACCAGAATCTAATATGCAATCAACTTTTTTTTAAAGTCATGAACCAGTCAAGTGTAAAATTGTTCAACAACAATGTGTAAATCAAATGAAGACCAAAAAACTGTTTAATCAGACTTGACAACATTGAACGGAGGCTATACTGACAGAATGATTAACGAATTGCAAAATACTCGTTGCCCAGTCTCGAATGAGGTATCGCACAAAACGTCAATAACAGTGTTTTGAAAACGTTTAATGGGAGCACAGGGGTCGATTTAGTGGTTCAGCATGCTGGCTTCTCACGCTAAAGGCCCGGGTTCGAATCTCGTGGGAGACACCGACAATTTGTTGTTTGGTGTTTAATTAAGGATAGTAAATGTGATATTACCATCTTAAAATGGATAGAAGTTCTTTCATTTATGCAATCATGAGATATATTTAGATTGAGAAACATTAGTTTCCTTTGCTTCGGTAACAATGTTTTGACCTATATTTGAAATACGTATCATCTGTTTCGTTTTAGTGGTATCACTATATGTGATGTGTAGCCATAACAAAGTGT